>CM020982.1:41664318-44064318 GCA_010134655.1 Fragaria nilgerrensis | reverse complement strand
CAGCCATATTCAGATAAACCATCTTAACAAATGCTTTGAAAAAAAAAATTAAAAAAAAAAAATATCATGTGTACCACATCATATTCTTTTGGGTGGGTGAGCATATGCACACGAGCATCAACAAGATGTGATTCCACCTTTGAACACGCAACTGAACCATTGAACTTGATGTTTCTCCTACAAGCTTCAACTGATACTGCAGGAAGGCAAATAACGGTAGAGATGTAAAAGCTAAATCCAGTGAACCAATAGATATTTCTGTGCAAAATTATACTCATAGGGTGGATTTCATTTACAGCTACACAAATAACCAATTTACAATAGTGATCTGTATCTACATAGGAACTACAATCTCATCTACACTTTGGCATTTCTTTGAATAACAAACAAATGAACCTCCTAAAAGGCCTTGAACCCCAAAAATGGCCATATACTAGTAAGATTAACAAACTGAGATTTTGACACTCACCTTTATCATTGTCTAGGGCCACAACTTGACCAATCCCTTCTACTTCACGAGCGTACCGAAGAGCTCTTAAGCCAGAAGCTGACAAGGCCTGTGAACCCAAATGAAACAAAATAAAACTGAGGATTTTCATCTTCCAAAGTTAGGATTGCAGATACAAAAGAAACTAAGATTTATTAAATCAGAATTCCTCCAAGAACCTCAAGAACTCTTGGTGGCTTCAATTCCCCTCGTCCTTTGCCCTCGGTGGTCTTGCTTGGTTCTTCTGGAATGCTACATGGTTCATCTTGAGATATAACTTCTGACATTTCACAATCTCCATTGGCATTTCCATTAACAGCAGGCTCATCAGACACTTCTTCTACAACAGATTCTGACACATCTTTCTCAGAATCCGTCGGCACTATCTTCTTTTTCTTGGACAATCCATTAACAGCAGGCTCATCAGACACTTCTTCTTCAACAGATTCTGAAACATCTTTCTCAGAATCCGTTGGCACTATCTTCTTCTTCTTGGACAATCTCGCTTCATGCTCCTCTTTGCATTTGGCTACAAATGCCCTCATAACAGCAATCGAGATGTCTCTATTGTTAACCTATAACAGAGCGCAACAACCGATGCCTTACATATATGAAATCAAAAAGCCATTTCTCAAGAAAATCAACATATCGCAGAGCAGTCACTAGCTCTACTTATCACTTCATCATCTAATTAGACACTTGTATTATTGATAAATAATGTGCTTGAGTGATCCTTTGCACCTGATTCGTAACTAACAACTATCATAGGCTTTCTTTATATCGAACTTGCACTCCATAACTTCAAAGTTCAAACAAAAACCAACATACTCAATTCAAAAAGACTTCATATTTCTCTTCTCTTACTTTTCTATACTATTTTTCCAGAACCCTAATTCAATCTTTTCAAGAACAACAATGAAAACCAAGAACAACAAAGACCAACCCAATAAGCCAAAACAGAAAACCATCATAAAGAAAAGATCTTTCTGACCTGGGTCTTGTTGTAAAAGACTTGGTTTTTCGTATGCATGAGAATCTCAGCCTCTCCTTCCTTGATGACAATGAAATCACTGAGATCCGTCGCCATTGTTCCTTCACTTTCATACAAAAAAAAGTTCTGGGTCTCTTCCCTTTTGCCTTGCTTTGGGTTGGGACTGAAAAAGGAGGAGGCTTTCTCTTCCGAATCGAAGCTGAGGTTCTGAATCAAAATGAGGGGTTTTGATATTGTAGGAGAGAAGTGTCTGATATATTATAAACCCTATCTTTGTAAACTGCTGCTGTTTTCTTCAAGCTTTGTTTTTTTTTTTCTTTTCTTAAACCCTAATCTCGCACGAGTTGTCCTCATTTGGGCCGAGTGCTCAAAATCCTTTTCTAGACCAAACTCGTGCGATTTTTACAAAATTATTATCGTTTGGTGAATTTTATTCATTCATCCCACTTCACCTTACAAATTTATTGTTAGAATCGTGAGGTGTCATAAAGAACTATTTAAGGATCATTTATATCGGAGATCTTTTAGGACCGGAATGATCGAAATTAATCAAGTGTTCTAAGTAAAAGATAAAATGTTAAGGGGCCATCACGCTCTTCATAATTTGTCTCCACGTAAAAATGTGAGTATGGTATTGCATTGAAAAGTAATGATGATTTCGTTACATATGAGGTATTAATATCATTTGTCAAATGTATTTTTGATTTTTTAGTGTTTTAATATGTAGCCGGCATTCACCCACGTAAAAACACGTAATGTATATGAAAAAATTTGAACCCACGAGTGCATGACGATGCTATGAAGAACTGCTGCTAAGAGCAACTCTATAAAAGTTATGTAGCATTTTGGATGGTGTCAAATTTGAACTTGACATATGACATGATAAAATTGACATATTGCTTAAATTTTAACATTTTCCTCCAACAAACAACTTAAAGCATACACCGCAACATGTTGTTTTCTCAATATTTTTCATCTTTTACCATGCCTCAATCTTAATTTGATCCCCATAGAACCCAACTCTTCCGTCAAAACCTAAGGTTATCTCCAATAAGAGAGTCTAAAGACTAATTCCTATATTTTGGCTCTAATATGGTCTTCAACAATAAATTACAAAATGGCGAAATGGCCAAAAAAAGGCTAAAGGGCCATAAAAGAGCCAAACTTAGTCATTTGGCTAGCCTAGTCCAGACCAAAGAGTGGTCCCTCATCATTATAAAAAATTGAAATGATGCATGTGGGTTGGCTGAAATTGACTCAAAGTTTGATAAATGACAGCATTTAATTGGTCATGCTCATGTATCACATTTTCCCTAAAATAATTTTCAATGTTGATCTGAATGCAATTATGGTTGTTTAACAATGCCTAGTTGTTCATTAAATCAAATAAAAAAAATATTTTTTCTCTCAAATATTTATTTTGGTCTAAATCTAAATAATGTTATAATAAAATAAAATTATAAGTTTGAAAATATAATGTGAAATCATAAAATATTTGATTGGGTTAAAATTTAGCCATTTTTTACTGGAGATCATTTAGTAGTCTATAAATAAAAATATAATATTTTTAGGGGCTAAATTATAACCCTGACCCCAATATAGCCCTCTCCTACTAGAGATGACCTAACCCTCCACCATGCATAGCTCTCGGATACAAATTTGCTCCTCACCTTAACTTCCCCACCTTCATCTCCACCCACCTAAATAAATGACACGTGTACATTGTGTTTACATACTCTAACCATGGTTAACAATACAAAAAATTTAATAATAAATAATAAAGTATATTATTCTCTAATAACAACCTTAAATTAAATTCAGCTCTGGGTGATTTCTCTGTCCTTTTGACTAATTGAAAATCACAAAACCTAATTAAAGTCTTCAACTCCCCCAATAAAGACGAGACCGCCAACACCAAGCTCATCCTTCCACACCGTACCCCTCTTCCAACCTCCACAAACCCATCACCAACCTCAGCTAAAAAAAAAACCCAGCACCAATGCCGCCGCCGCCGCTTTCGTTTCCTGCCGCCAAGTCTCAAGTCCAACAACACGACTGTCGTCCGCCGAGTAGGATGGCGCGATTTTCACCGTTGGAGTTTGGCACGAAGCGGGGAGTCCGCATCGTAGGAGGGCAACGGGGAGTCCCCGCCAGGGACAAGACCCATGTTTTTGTTCATGATTTTTCTAGAAACGTTGAGAGGATTAGTAGCGACGAGTTTCTTTGCCTGGAAAACTTGGTGGAGGCTATGGATTTGTTGGGCATTTTGTTGTAGATAAAATGGAAGATAACAAATTTAGTTTTGTAGAAACTCGACATTTATGATCTTCGACTCTTCGTTTGAATCATCAAAGAATGAAGACGATGATGATGATGAAGATGATTAAATTTAGATTTTTTTTCTTTTTTGGGTTTGTAAATTATATATACGTTTGTAATATAATAATAATTACATAGTTTTCTTTTGCTTGCTACTGGTCTTTCTTTTCGAGAGCAAATTTGCTGGGTTTGAAGAAGCGGTTGATTATGTATAAATTTTAGGGAAAAAGACCATTTGCACAAAATAGAAAAAGTCAAACCTTATTTCAATGATAATTTTTTTTATTAGCCCATTTGAATACAAGGTACTTGTATTTTAAGCCCAAATACACAAATCTTTATTAAAATATAATAAAATTATATTTTTAAAGACTTTTTTACCCTTAGCTTTTACTTAAAGAGAAAAAGTGAAAAAGATGGAGGGAAGACTTTGCCGGAAGCACACCGGGCTCCGGCGCCAGTCACCGGCAGCCGCATTTCGGTCGCCGAACACCGGTTGCCGGATTCTGGTCACCGGACACTGGCCGCCGGATTCCGTTCACCGGTCGCCAGAAAATTGATGGTGATCGGAAAATCGCCGGAGACGCCGGAGTCTCACTGGATTTTTTTGAAAAAAATGTCACCGGAACCCACCGGTGCTTCCGGCAAAAAAATGAAGTTTACTACCCCTGCTAAACTTTTATTGGAGGTAGTAGACTTGCAAAACAGTAGCTCCAATGCTATAATTCACATTGAAAAGAAGAAAAATCAACTTAGATGCGAAAAAATGAAGTTTACTACCCCTAGTAAACTTTTACTGGGGGTAGTAAACTTGCAAAACAGTAGCTCTAATATCATAATTCACATTGAAAAGGAGAAAAATCAACTGAGATGCGAAAAAATGAAGTTTACTACCCCTAGTAAACTTTTACTGGGGGTAGTAAACTTGCAAAACAATAGCTCCAATGCCATAATTCACATAGAAAATGAGAAAAATCAACTTAGATGCAAAAAAATGAAGTTTACTACCCTTAGTAAACTTTTACTGAGGGTAGTAAACTTGCAAAACAGTAGCTCCAATGCCATAATTCACATTAAAAGGAGAAAAATCAATGTAGATACGAAAAAATAAAGTTTACTACCCCTAATTAAATTTGTCACAAATGAGCTTGTAATCTTGGCTGGGGCCGTCAATCCAAACCCATGAGGGACAATTAACGATTCAAGGTTACGAAGCTAGGGTTTCAAAGGAGAAGATGTTATAGGAGAAGAACTGAAAGATTTCTCAATGGGCAAGGTATTGACGATGTTGCTTGGGTAGATGACGGAAACAAAGATTTTTAGTGTTTCTTTTTCTTTAGGGTTTCGCTATCAACTCAAGCTAGGGCAAAGTGCTGATAACGTGTTGCGGGAGAAATAAACTGAGAGAGAGAAATTGGGGAGAATAATCGTTCTATTTCATTCATAGAATAAACCTCTATATATAGAGGATACAATACATAAGGAAAATACCTATATTCCTATTACAACATTGATATCGAATCCTATTCTGATTCTACTTTGACTAAGGCACACACAATAAATCATATTTCCTTAAACAGAAAAATGATTTTAATTGGAATGGGCTATAAACCTTTAAAATTAGTACTAAAGTGTCATTTACTCTAAATTTTAAAAAAAGAAGAAGAAAATATGGGTGTTTGACCTTCCATCTTCTATTACAGTTTGGGGGAATCAGATTTACAATTTCAAATTTGATTTAAGGTTGTTATTAAAAAATAGTATAATTTATTATTATAAATTTGTATTGTTAACCATGGTTAGAGTGTGTAAACACAATGTACACGTGTCATTCATTTAGATGGGTGGGGATGAAGGTGGAGAAGTTAGGGTGGGGAGCAAATTTGCATCCCATAGCTCTCCTCCCTCCCTAGCCTTTGTGAGAGTTGACATAGTTAAAAGGGTGTTGGGAGAGTGATGATGTGTCAAATTTTGATTTGTGGCACAGGTTTGGTACTGGGTTTTTGGGCACAGGAGATTTGCTTCCCACATTTTCCCCTAAAAATTTTCCAATGCTGATCTGAATGCAATTATGGTTGTTTAATAACAACGGCTAGTTGATCATTAAATCAAATAAAAAAATATTTTTTTTCTCTCAAATATTTATTTTGGTCCAAATCTAAATAATGTTATAATAAAATAAAATTATAAGTTTGAAAATATAATGTGAAATCATAAAATATTTGATTGGACTAAAATTTAGTCCTCTTTTAATAGAAATCGTTTAGTAGTCTATAAACAAAAAATTGTTATAGAAAATATGTAATGGAACAAGGTCACACCATTCTCATTAGAAATCCTCTTTATATAGAGGTGAATTATAACGGTAATTGCACGCACATAATGGCGATAATCAATAGTAATAACAATGTACATAATAACTGATATAACTAATTGAGCCGTTACATCTGTTAATCACTAATGTCTTAATCTATTCTCGTAAGTTACTTTGACGAAGACACACATAATGTATTTTTCCTTCAACAAAAATAATATTTCTAGGGCTAAATTATAGCCCTAACCCCAATATAGCCCTCTCCTATTGGAGATGGCCTAACCCTCCACCATGCATAGCTCTCCTCCCTCCCTAGCCTTTGCACCCAATTCCCAGCCACAATGTTAGCCAATTCTCACCTCTACCGTGCCCCAAATGAATCAAACATTGTACTATCATACTACGATTCCCTCGATGAACTTGTCCATCAACCGTTTCAACATACGATGAGCTTCTTAAACCAACCATGGCTAACAATTTTCTCGTAATCCTCAACATCAGCATTGTTCTTGCTAGAGTACTTAATTTCTTTGATAGATTATGCGTTCGCTTGTGTTGCTCTTGTTAATTTATACACTATCTTTAATCCTCCGTATTATAGTAGTGGAGCTAATTAGGTACCGTTAACATTATACTATGCAGAATTATTATGTCAAAAATGCAGAGGGGACCATTTCTTCTTTGAGATGTTAGCCATCATCAAAAGGAGGAAAGACAAAAATGAGAGATGAATAAACAAAGTTAAGATCTAATTAGTGGTTTGCTGGGTCAAGATATGCAGTGATTGACTAGTTTGATCCTTCTAGAACCAATGTCATATGTGATATACATTTAGCTGAAAGAAACTGAAGATTGATCATGGGAACAGTCCCCAGTTTCCCAACAAACAGTGGGTTTCATGGTCTGTATTGTCTGTTTGATAAAGTGATAATATGACTCATGGAATTTGGTGGAGCAGAAGTTCTCTAGTTCTCTACCTATATATCTGTCAAAAATCTAAACTGGGTCTGGTAATTATTAAGAGATTAGAGAACATCAACAAAACTTTATAGATCTTCCTTTTGGAACAATCAAATCAAGCATGTCATGCTGTAATCTTCAAACTTTACAAGATCTTGAAGTCTCTCATATTACTAATTTATACAAAGTTTCTATTACCAGCAATACCAATATATAAACACTTAAACAAATGACTTAAGACCAATTAAGCACTTGTTAGCTTTCCAAATAAGCCTACTTAGATATATTTTACAGGACAGGTGTAGGATAAGTGACTCATTGATCAAAGCCATATTCTTCCTCCTTTCACAACTTTAGAATCCCCAATACCCTAGAAACTTCTCCCTGTTTAAAAACACAGAGGTCAGTACCGCAAATGGTACTGTTTCATTACAGATGTGGCAAACTGATTGCAGCAGAAGCCACTTTCAAGAAGACATCAACAACCCACTAGGTATTATTTCAGCTAAACTAATAATATATAGATCTTGGTTTTGTCTAATCTTAAGGAATATTGGCACTGATGTCATATACTGCTGTAAGTAGGAGTTAGAAGACACACTTGTTGAGATGCAATTGGTTTACAGTTGTTGAGCTGGTGATAGAAACCGTGTCGGAACACTTGGACTCAGATTTGTTGATGAGAGGGTCAATTTCTTTAAGAGACTGAAACAGAGATTTGGTACAAAATGTTGACCAGTGAGATCATCAATTGGAGTGTTTGCTGTTTCTGTCACTGATTCTGACATATACGTGTATATATAGAGGGAATTAGGCCATGCATTGATGTGCAATATCACAGTGATAGATATAAACTAACACACAGAGAGAGACATACAACTATACAAGCAAGGCTTCCAATTGAGAATCTGCAAGAGAAATTGAGGTACATGGCAATGGCTGGTGTGATGATGGGATGGGGCGGTGTTGAGGAAAGAGGGTGGAGGAAAGGTCCTTGGACTCCTGAAGAGGATAAGCTGCTCAGTGTGCATGTCAATTTGCATGGAGAGGGAAGATGGAGTTCTGTTGCTAGGTGCACAGGTATTTACTCCATTCATTCAAGTCTATTACTAACTTTTTGGCTAGTTAATCCTAGTGCAATAGGAAAAAGCCTTTTTTCTGTTACCTTAGAGGGTATTGAAAACTTGAACCCTGAGTCATCCCTACTCTCATTACATGAGTCAGCTGCTCCAAAGAGTTACGAAGTGCTTGCTCTTGGGGTCTTCATGTTGTTTAATACATGAGGTGTAACGATCATGTATGGTTCAGTTTGTTATATATTCATGATGAGTTGAGATTTGTTGATCAGGGTTGAACAGGAGTGGGAAAAGCTGCAGACTTAGATGGGTGAATTATCTAAGGCCTGGACTGAAGAGAGGCCATTTAACACCTCAGGAGGAAGGCATTATTATTGAATTGCATGCTTTATGGGGTAACAAGTAAGTAATCATCTGATTCTGATATACTATTGTACTATTTTTTCTCTAAAATAGATTAAGTACTCACTTCTTTTATCTGCAATATTTGCAGGTGGTCTACAATTGCTAGATACTTGCCTGGGAGAACAGACAACGAGATAAAGAACTACTGGAGAACTCATTTCAAAAAGAAAGACAAATGCACCGAGAAGCAGAAAAAACGAAAAGCTCAAATCCTCAAAGAGAAGCAACAACAATTAGAAGATGTAGAGAATGATCATGAAAACAAGAAAATAAAATCAGCCAGCTGTACTAGTACTGCACTACAGGGACATGGCGAAGCCTTGGCCTGCAGCAGCGAGTTACAAAATAATAATGTCATCACTGATGAGCTGCAGCAGCTGGCACAAGCAACTCAAGGGATGAATTTTGTATTTACATGCCCGAATATGGATGAGATTCAAAGCTTTCCTGCGCTAGCGTCGATGAACCAATTAGGCGGTACTAGTACTAGTGTTGTCGAATCTACTATATGGTCATCCGACAACACTGCCATCATTAACATTGGATCAGAAGATGATCAAGGGTTGTGGGGACAACTCTGGAACCTAGACGATGATCATTGTCATGTACAAGCTAACCGCATGGAACCTCACACGAGCTGGAGCAATAGTGAGAGCCTGAACAGATTAGCCTTGCATCAGAACCAAGCAATTACTGCTACATCTTCTGGAGCCATACACACTGGAGCTACTAGGGTTAACAATTTTTCTTGGGGAGAGGATATTCATACCGATAAGTGCTTCTATAGTGGATCAGGCTACATATTTTGAAGAGGGCTATACCTAGCTGATTTATATCTATTTGAACTGGAATATCAAAAAAATTTCTACTATAAAACTATAATCATATTCTTGAAGTTACTAGCTGTATGCTGTACTTGTACTAGCTGGGACTGATCTACATTTTGCATAAATAACATTATTCATAGAGTTGGACCTTTCTGTAAGCCATGTTCTTGATGTTTTTCTTCTTCAAAACTCCCTAGCTCCCCTATTGAAGGAAATTAACTGCAGAGAAATATTCTATTTTATATCAAACCATGCTAGCTTGCTGAAAATGTAAGTACTAAAATACAAAATCAAAAAACATGGCCCATACAGGTCTCGAACCTGTGACCTTCGCGTTATTAGCACGACGCTCTAACCAGCTGAGCTAATAGGCCGTTGTTGACGCTTGTTCACACAGATGATACATATACAGTAATTAATTTGACATAGATTGTTTATACTTATCTGCGATTCTGGGAGCGGATAGCAAAACACAGGGATCAAAACAAAGAGAAGACATGGACAACATAACTGCAAGCGAGCTGGCCGGTTTTGGAGTTGGAACTCTGCTTCTCTGCGCCACCATTGCTGCTCCTAAGATCGATGCTTTCATCTCTGGCTCTCAGCGCATGTAATGCACGACACCCATCTCTTAATTCTCATCTTCCTAACGTGTGACTTTATCTTCATCAATTTCAATTCTAGTTTCCAAAGATTGCATCTTTATGAGTCACGACGTTTATAGGGTGGAGCATAGTAATCAAACATGAAGATTTATGAAAACCCAATATTTGATTCTTCAAGTTCAATAAAAGTAATCTGTATGCTCCATTGTCTAGTTGTTTTGAGCTCTACTTGGTGTTGGAAACTTCACATTTTAGTCTTGAGTTAACTTTTTGTAGCTCAATAGTAGTTGCATAGTGTACTTCTATATTGTGTGCTGAATATGTGATCTTTGGATTGATGTTCAGTTCATTGGGAATGTGCAAGAGATGTGGTAATGTGAGGAAGATAGCATGCTCCACATGTAGAGGAACTGGATTAGTGAAGGAAGGTGGAATAGCTGGTTTCAATTTAATTGATGACTTGTATCAATCGCTAGGGGGTGATGAATCGAGAGTGGGATCCATTGCTTGCATCAAATGCCAAGCCAAAGGTCATTTTAGTTGCCCTGACTGCTCTAAAACATAATTTGTTTCAGTTTCTGTATGTCATGTGAATCTAAGTTGTCTTCTGCTAGTTATGCTCTATTCAAGTTCAATACACGATTTCTTCTCCTAGCGTTACATAACTTTCGGTTGTAAGTAATGAAAATGAAAAACAAGCTCATGAACCCAACTTTAGACTACATATATATATAGCGGTTGATAATTTCCTAATGTGTACATGGTAAAATCTTTTGCTCTATTTTGTCATCGCTCACAGATTAATACTGAGAGCGTTGCTTGTGTTAAATTGGATAGATCGCTAATCCTGTTGAGAGACTTTACTATCCTTATACTGCAAATCCAGTGGTATCAGTCAACATTATCTGCTCCTTAACAAGTTGTATCTCATTATCGAGGTTGTATAGCCTCCCTTGTATCCTTTCTCCCTTTTGTGGAGTATTTGTGGTTGAAATCAGATATAAAGGAATTTTCTCCCTCAAGTACCTGGTGATCAGAGTAAGCTACAAACAAGGGGGGAGCATACGTAGAATTCATCTAAGGATTTTCATGTGTGATCAGTGGCTCATATTTTCTGAATGTGTTCCTTCTGTTGCATGCTTTATCCACTAAAAGATTTCCAAATCCAGTTGAAATTTGATAAGCAGGAGCATTGAATGTCTTTATGTTAACCTCTCACCACCACTACTATGAGTTTCAAGTACATTGCAAAGTGGCCATAATGGTGTCCTAACAAAGAAGCTTTTGCCAAGGATAGCACATACCTCGGATCAAAGTATATATACTCTTCAAATCAGCAGATATATTCTGTCTATGCATCGATTCCATGTTAGTTGCACACACAAACTTTACATGATTTGATTTTGAATTTTGATATATTGAAATCTGTTGTGATGTTTCTACTACCATGGTAAGTATAGCCGTTTTCACTTTTACTTGATGTGATGATAGTAACTTCTGCAATACTTGTCTTTAGCATACAGAAGTATGTAGATTTGGTATATTTCCAAGTCTCTCACCCTTCTCTAGTGTTGTGCTTCCATGATTGCCTTTTTACAAGTTTTGCATCTTATATTTTCAAAAAAAAAAGTTTTGCATCTTATAGCAATACCCCTTTACTGGGTTGGACAAGGCTTAAAGCATTTGTTTTGCTAGTGGGAAAAAGCAAGCCTGATTCATGATAATATGCATCAGCACATACTAAGGCAAGAGATGTTGGGAAGTGACAAGGCACCATGATCCAGCTATTGCTCCATTGTTGAATGAAGCAGCTAGAAATGAACTCCATGATGACCCAATTGACTTGTTTCACTGATTGGATATGTTCCACTTTCTCCTTCTGTAATTAGATAAGTTCAACTTTATAAACAACACATACAACAACACTAAATAGCTCGAACTCTGAAATAGATTACTAAACCAATCGGTTATAGATTACTAAACCAATAGTTCATAAAAGCAACATTTACCATTAACAACTGGGAATCTGTGTAACATTTTCGGAGATTTTTGTCCACAAATTAGCCAAGAACCTCTGTGGACCCGTAAAAGCTAAGCACCATGAGAAGAAGATGCATTAGATTTTTAAAGAAGAAATTTTTCAAATGGTGCCTTAAATTAAGCTCATTCATTATTTTGACATCTCAATTTTGAAAACTATGATAATGGTACCTTAACATTTAAACTCAATATAACATTAGTTTCCACCGTTAAGTTAGACTTTATCCATAGGCAAAATTGTATTTTCATGTTTTCTCTCCCCAAATCTTTTTCCTCCAGAATAATGTCTCTTTTTCGATCAGTATTAGAATTTGTGGTGAGCCATGTGTTGGTTGCATACAAAAATTAGAGACATCTAGAAATTATAATACATCATTGGCCATTAATATCAATCATTAAAAGTAGTTTTTGCAACCCACCGGTGAGAGAAATAATCAACATGATTAAAATGCATTTTGTATTAAGTACAGAAGTTCATGAACTATATTGCACGGACACAGACACGGCGACGCGTGTTGGAAACTCAGTTTTTGAGTTATACCGTGTCGCCGTGTCCGTGTCCGTGCAACATAGTTCATGAACTTCTGTACTTGATACAAAATGCATTTTAATCAATGTTAATTCTTTCTCTCACCGGTGGGTTGCAAAAACTATTTTTAATGATGAATATTAATGACCAATAGTGTATTATAATTTCTAGATGTCTCTAATTTTTGTATGCAGCCAACACATGGCTCACCACAAATTCTGATACTGATCGGAAAAATGACATTATTATGGAGGGAAATGTTTGTGGAGGAAAAATATTTAGGGAGAGAAAACATGAAAAGACAATTTTGCCCATAGATAAAGTTCAACTTAACGGTGTCAATCATAGAGAGAACTAATGTTAGATTGAGTTTAAATGTTGAGGTACTATTATCATAGTTTTCAAAATTGAGATGTCAAAATGATGAATAAGCTTAACTTGGGGCACCATTTGAAAAATTTTCTCATTTTTAAAACATGAAGGATTTTGGGTGCCCTCCTTTTCTCCTTTCTTTTTGTTCCGTACAAATTGCAATTTAATAAAAAAGAACAATTCATTTTCAAATATCCTTCATATATTATCAGCCAATTGAAAATTTGTGTAGTCCTTCAGTTACTAAATGATGTTCATTTGTAGCTAAATTTTAAAAAATGTTATCACCAAAATCACAAATGGTCATTAGAGCCGGTGTTCTATAGTGTACTCTGAAAAAAGTTCGTTGGTGATACATTGTAAATAGTTACTAATCTAACAACTCTCAACTTCAAAATTTTGTTTTCCTAAACTATAAGATTTTCAAATTTAGAATGTTTGGTTCCCTTCCACCAGTCATTTCAATATCAATAACCGTACATAACGCTTTAGTTGATTCACGGGGTGATGAGATTATTGAGCCAATTGATTCAACAGTGGCGGTGTTGGTTTGTCCAAGTGAATTACAATTGGTGAGCATGGCTGCAACTAAGTCTACAGGTGATGTTAATGTTTCCACTAGTAACAGTTTTGTGATCCTTGATCGGTCAAATGCAACAACGTACCTATTGTTGAAAATGAACGAGAGATAGTGGGACTCCCCTCAAACACTTTAGTTAACTATGAGGATTCTACTTTAGTAGAACATAATGTTCAGAAAATTTGCTGGGTGATCTAGAAAATGAAGAATCTGTTGGTAAAACAGTTTATTCTCGATATGAGGTCAGATATGAACCTGGTTTGATGAGGGTGAAGAATCTGTTGGTAATATAGTTTATTCTCAATATGAGGTCATATATGAAACCTGGTTTGATGAGGGTGAAGTGGCTTCAGATGTTAATATCTCCTTGCTCTCCCGAAACAAAAGAATTTCAAGGAGAAACAATGTCGATCGAGTCCAATGTATCATGCACCCAATCAGACACCTAAAGTGCGTCTAAACCTTTAGTGAAGTTTGATCGATTTGATTCTAACCATTTTCATAGTTCGGATAATGTCTCGTGCATAAAAGGTTTGGTTAATATTCCTTTTTTTTATTTGATAAGCTTAATTTGTTTTGCCAAAAGAAAATAATCAGATAAAAAGCTTCAACCATAAAGGTCTTACTATACATCGTAAATAATTATTAATTCAACTATCAACGTCAAAGTTGCATGGCTCCGACAAACTATAAGATTTTCAAATTTATAATGTTTGGTGCCCATCCACACCAGTCATTTCAGTAACCTTACAAAGCTTCAAACCACAAGTGACAATGGCAGTCTGTCCCTATTGACTCAGAAAGGGTGCACAGTACCATTGGGCGGAAGTATACCCATAACCAGTCCAGTACTTGAAAGCTGATCAGCACCATTATTACCAGCCAAGCCAAACAAGTCCTTTACCCTCTGCTTTTCTCAGCACGCCTCCGACAAAGACGTCGTCGATCAACGTCGCACCACCAAAGTAATTCCGTTCCAAGTTCCAACTCCGACACCTCTAAACGCCGTTCGAGAGCGTCGCCGTCAATCATGTCCGTCACCTGGCACTGTTCTGACCCACCAATGGGCGCTCGAAACGTCGTGCTTTTCTGATCGGAAGTGACATGTGTGCTGGGAACATAAGTCGACCGGACCTTTGATGGAAACATGTATTAACCTGGAGTCCTAGACTATGTTCGTTGTCATCTTTCTTGGGCAAAGCACTGCCATTTCGGTCTTTAATCATAACATGCATGCACACCAAACTTTGATTCTATCTGTCTCTTGTTAATTGCACGACTTAATATCGAAGATGAATACTTGAAACTGGACTAGGGTTTTGCTTTCCTTCTTCTTGCATTTGAAGAATATAATCTTCATATTATATATGCATCAAGTTGCTTGACAAAATTAGCTAGCTCTTACTTAGCTATACTCTTGTTACTGATTAGTCGATTACACATAGCATAACTAATCTTTTAACTCTCGTACTAAACGAGGAGTGTTAACTGTGTTATGGAATCTAAACTATATAAGCTAGCTATTCGGATGATCACCTTCACAAAAGCATGGAGAACAAACTCGCCTAATTTGAGCAGATTACCTACAAGAAAGCTACTACTATAATACATCATAGAATCTGTGTCAAATTCCGAAGCTTGACCCGATCCAACTCAAATCTTTCAAAAAATTATACAATGTGTTAATACATGTGATGCATCAACTTTGTCATAATACCTAAAGTTGTAAAATAAGTCATCAAAGTATTAATATTAGTACTCGATCGAAGTTGTAATATGAGTCTTTAAAGTTGTAAAATTTTATAGTTACAACATTAGTCATCATGTGTCCTTAAAGTGGTAAAATATGTGTTTAAAGTGGTAATGGAGTCCTCAAAGTGATTAAAAAAAAGTTATTACAACTCTGAGGACTTATATTACAACTTTGAAGACTCAATTACCACTTTAAGGACACATGAAAACTAATGTTGTAACTAATTTTTTTTACAACTTTAAGGACTAATATTACTACCTCGAGGATTCATTGTACAACTTGAGGATAAAATTGATGCATCACATGTATTAACACACTAACTTTACCCAAATCTTTCTTGTAATTAAATCGATATTTTAAAGTATAAGTGATTTGTTTTCACGAATCAGACAAGACTGTAATAAAGGATGAGAACGATCGAGAAAAAATCATTTAGAAGGGCCTAGGGCCTACAGCCTACAATTATAATCGTACGTACGCTTGCATGGTCGGCTGGCCATGCACTAGTACTTACTGCTGTCTACAATATAAGAAGTTCGTCCTAGCTACCATACCATCCATACGTACTTCCATGGATATGTAATTTTTCTTATCAGAAAATTATTTTGTGCATACCGATAATTATCAAAAGAGTAAACAAATCTCGGTTTGTGATCATAATTAGTTATTTTAACGCCTCAATCGTGGTGATTAAAGACGCATGTACTTCAAAATACAAAGAAGATTCATAATATGTTTCGATTTTGAACATGTTTTGTTCTTAATTCTACACATAATTATAATGATCAAGTATCAATGATCAGAGATATATACATACATGATACATGCAAAAAATTGCCTCACAATTTCACATATACAGTATACCCCATGTGTTCCATCAGTTGTTGCAATTTTACAAAGAAAAATGGCTACGTTTTTTCCTTTCTAGGCGCTCGATCGAGTTATTGTGCTCCCCATGGGCTTTTGTACTGAACAATACACACACTATGATTATATCTTTTAGGTATTTCTGCCGTAGAAATTGAATGCCCTTATCTGTAAAATCTTATTTGCACCCTTCTCCAGAAAGTATGTAATGGACTTGTGTGTACAAAAAAAGACAGGAGCTTCCGCTCTATATCTTTGCATTTCTATCTATGATTAATAAACGACTGCGCGCGGTTATTGGGATCTCCAAATTTGCTCAGTATACCTCTCATGCTCTTTACACATCTTTTTTTAATTTTAACTACAAGTATTTGCTCATTAGACCTCCTTTTAAATTCTTAAAATAACTTTAGGTATGTTATTCACATATATCTTGATAATTTACTCATTATACCTCTTATTTATTCTCTAGACCTCTCATTCTTTTAATTTTTTTTCTTTTTGCAGGCTATCATCGAGACTTCTATTCCTTGATTATTTTTTTTCGTTCAAACCTCTTTCACGACCTCAATTCCTTGATATATTTTTATTTCCCATAGAATGTCACCAAACCTCCATTATTTGATCAATTTGTAAGATAAATTTTTCAATGATGTCAATTTTTCTCTTAAAAATCAAATAAAACAAAGTATTTGCTTTCAAAAACTTATATTTACCAGCCTAGTACCGTCTCTCTTTATAAGTGAGAGGTCGTGAGTTCGACTCACAGTAGACTCGTTGTAACATATTAGTTGTTTATCTGATAAAAAAAAACTTACATTTACCAACAAGAAAATATTCTAACATAAATTAGCTTATTTTTAATTTTTTTTCCTATTTTACTTGTGCTAAACAACAATCAAGGATAACAGTTGTATACTATGTATTTTTTTTTCTCTCTATTTTATGTACATCATGAAATTATTTCAATAGTTATTTAATTTTTCATTATCAATTTGTTTTTGCATATATGCTTTCAACATGTATGATAATAGAAAATTTTATGTCACACGGTCAATATTGATCATAGTTTTAGCTTTAATTAAATATATCATATGTAGTAAAATTTAGAAAATTGTAAATTAGAAATTAAAAAATATATAAGAAAAATAATAAATAATACAATCAATTAATTATCGAATTGGAAAGTCTAGAGAGAATAAATGTACTTCTTTTTGTATGATTATTGTCTTTAATAGTCATTACGTATGAGGAGATAATTGTCATAACAAAGGGATGTTAAGTGAGCAAATTTAAAAGTCCTAATAACCGCACTTTTAATAAACGTGCATTTACATATCTGTCGAATTTAATGGTAATTGATATTGTATAATGCATTTACTAGTAAAACGGTAAAAGAAAATTATAAACCCTAAACCCTTATTTCATTGTATTTATAACTCATAACATTCTTTTGAAGTAATTACAATTTTTTTGGAAAGTGACGATAATTAGCACGAGTCAATAGTAACCGTGGATTTTTTTTTTTTTTTTTTTTTTACAATAATTACAAACATAGACTACAAATCACTTTTGCCCGGCCGGATAAGTTTTTTTGTACGTTGTCAAACATTGGAATTGAAAGGTATTCCAGAAATTCATTTTGCTCTCTTCGATCTCATTCTTACTGAAAAGACAAGAACATTATTTTTTTTTTCGCAAACTAAACCAGACTTTAGTCTAAATGAATAATTTTTCTTTATTTAATTATATATATATATACTAGTCCATAGTCAACGCGCCCTTTGGTGCACGACTGCATGTAACCCCGGCCAAAAGAAACGAAATAATTGAGTGTACTCAGTGTAGTGGGGTAAAGGGACGTAGGTCCTAGACACGCAAGCACACGCGCCGGTTGGTTGTACAACTTAGCAAAAAAGAAGGCGAACAGTCGGCAACGAAAGGAAAGGGAGATATTTGTATAAAACTAGAAAGAACACCAACCCTAAAATCAAATCATTCTGAGTTTTCTGGGCACACATTGTGAAACCTCAGGTTAAAAAACCTCATGAAAACTCTTGGACAAGTCTCTCTCTCTCTAAATATCTGCCTGTCTCAGTCTCTCTCTCACTGTATCTTTCTTTAGGGCTAGCTTGCACTCAGTGAGTATATCTATCTTTCTCTAGTTTTACACATATTTGGTTATAGTTTTGGTCCTGACATAGAAAAGGAGGATAAGCTAGCTCCAAAGATAGAAGATACAAGAAAAGCAAAGAAAATATTGAGGAGATCAAAAGCTTGGTAATTGGGTAGGCAGAGGAAATTGGTGTATTTGAGGGAAAAAAGGGAAAGAAAAATTAAAGGGTGTGTGTTGGGATTAGACTAGTTTTACAATTTAAGGAAATGGGGAGGGGAAGAGTGGAGCTGAAGAGAATAGAGAACAAGATAAACAGGCAAGTCACATTTGCAAAGAGAAGAAATGGGATCTTAAAGAAAGCTTATGAGCTCTCTATTCTCTGTGACGCTGAGGTTGCTCTCATCGTATTCTCTAACCGTGGGAAGCTCTATGAGTTCTGCAGCAGCTCCAGGTAATTGATCATATTACTTTGCACACACGCACACATCACTCTCAATCTGATTCATTCATTCATTTCTTCATGGGTTTCATTTTTTTTTTTTTGATATATCTTCATGGGTTTCATTGGGATCCATGAGATTTAACTAATTTGCTTCTACATAGGCAAATCATACATACATCTTTAAACTGCAAAGTCTTTATCTTTCATGTGTTTGTTCAGTTCATGAATTGCAAAGTTGGAAGTATTAGTAAATTAATTTACTAATTTCATAAGACTATGAGTTCCTTCAATTCATTAACCAGAAAAGCTCTAGTTTTCTGCTCTTTTTCAGTTTTTCTTCCTTTCCTTTGATTTACTGTAGCTAATTAAGGTTGTTTACTGAATCAACACTGTGTCTATATATACTCATCCGCGTTCAGAAAGTGATCATTATTCATTTTGGATGTACTAACATTTTTGTTGGATCTGAACTCTACAGCATAAAATATTTACACCCTTTTTGTTTTTTTGTTTTCTTTTCTTCTTAATTTCGTTTCTGACAACAAATATTTATCTCTTTCATTCTGTAATAAGATATTGTAAATTTTTGAACTTTGAGTAAGCAGATCAGCATAAGACGTTCTTGTGAATCTGCATATCTTTCAAGCTTAAGTAAACAGCAGAACCAAGATCTTTGATTCTTTTCCACCTGCAAATCTATTTTGTGATTTGTTTCCTCTAGCTGCTTATTCAAGTATATGTAAGAATTAGTAACTGATTTATCCTCTAGTGTCATTATAGCTGAGCAGCAACTGATTTATTCTGAAATTTAAATTTCACTATTTATAATGATCTTTCACAATCTTGTTCTAGAAAAATAGAAATGCATATATCAATTGAGAGAAAGAGACTGGTTTTGGCAGATAGCTAGGCTTAAGAGGTGTGAATATGAAAAGGTCGAGACGATGATGATCATATAGGCACTTCTTTTTGTACAAAATTTCGAACTCATAGTGTCTCTGGCATATATGGTTTCTTGTGATTTGTCCTAAAATCCGCATATTGACACATCTATCAACGAAGAAGATCTATCTATTATACAATGGACTAAGTTGTGACTTCCTTTTAAGTTATGGAGTTCTTGCAATTGTTTGATTAGACCTTTAAAGTGAACAAAAAAATATTACAGAGGTTATTTCATTTCATAGAGAAATTGAAACAAGCGATATTATATTCTGCAAAAGTATACTGTGGTGCATGCAGATCATGTTTGTTTGTTTGGTACTTTGGTTAATTTAGAGTCCTGAAGAAAATGTGGGGTTCTGGCCATTGAATAATGATTGATTGCACATATGCAGCAAATTTTATTATCCAACTACCATCACAAAAAAGTGGCATGGATTCAACAAATTAATTCAAAGCATTTACAAACGTTTCAAAACAAGTCTTTTAGTTCGTTAATTTGACTGAATTTTAGATTAAATTGCATGGTTATATAAAGTATAAGAAAAACAGAGTTGTGTCAAATGCTTGGTACGTTCAACTTGGTTCCAGTTCACAGCAAAATGCATTTGAGTGCTGGGAAGCTTTACTTTCCAGATCTTCAAGAACATATTTGGTTGACAAATTAGACCTCGATCTATCCCTAATATTTCCCTATTACTTAGACAATACCTCTGAGAAGCTTGTTCATTATAAGAAGAATCTGGATGAGTACTGTATCCTTGGCTAAGCAACCAATATATAGTTAAGCAGATCCGGCTCCTCTAAAGTGAGTTAAGTCAGCTAGCTAGATTGTAATTAACCATCATGTTTTTATCAGTATATACAATTATTTATGTCTTTAGAAGGTCTGTGCATGCTTTATTGTGATGTTGTATTCAAATGCAAAGCAGCATGTACAAACAGTACAGTGGTCAGAAGAAATCTTCTTGTATCTTCTTTTATTTCCATATCTCTATATGCACATTATATCCAAACTTTTCATCCATATTTTACATGCTAATGGGTTTTCCTTGTCTTCTTCCTTCTTGATTTAGCATGCTCAAAACCCTTGAAAGGTACCAAAAATGTAGCTACGGTGCAATGGAAGTCCAAAACCTGCCAAGGAACTTGAGGTATTCCTAAAATTGTTACTTTACTAAAGAACAACAGATCAGTTATAGTTATTGAAGTTTTGTTTTTATAATGTTTTTCTGTTACAATATTGCACATGTAGCAGAGCAGCTATCGTGAATACTTGAAGCTGAAAACTAGATGCGAGTCTCTTCAACAAACTCAGAGGTAATCTCTATGTGAAATTCCCACCAATACTAGCTTTGTTTTCTTAAATTGGTAGTATTTAAGCAGCTGTATCACCATGATTAAGCAGGCTTTATCATTAACATTAGTCGTGAATCAATCATTTTCTGAATTGATATTGCAGAAACCTTCTTGGAGAAGACTTGGGGCCATTAAACACGAAGGAGCTTGAGCAGCTTGAGCGTCAGCTAGAGTCCTCCTTGAAGCATGTTAGGTCTACTAAGGTACGTAACCAATTCTAGTATTAGTTTTAGGATCCTTAGTTTTACATCTATATCTGCATTTGATTCCCATTGATATATTGATAGTTCTTAGCCTTTTATACAATTATCATTTCGTCTGATCTTGCTTTGTTTGTTTGCAGACCCAGCATATGATTGATCTGCTTTCTGACCTTCAGAGCAAGGTACATAAGCATGCATGCATATATATGCCTTGAAGTTTTGAAGATTTCTAGGCAATGCAATTTCATGTACTTGTTTTGTTTTGATTTAGGAACATATGCTAATTGAAGCCAACAGAGATTTGAAAACGAAGGTAACTTTAACTTTGTAGTTTTTACTTGATTGAGGCTTACAACCACTGTTACTTTGCAAAAATACTAATAACCAATAATTCCCTTCACTGAGCTTGTTCACAAGGGCTTTGCCTTGAAATGCCAATACTACAACTATCATCCAGATGATGATTAATTTCTGAAAAACACAGCTCCGAGTAGAGAATCTCCTCTGACATTTACCTGTTGATATTGCAGTTGGATGAAATTGATTCATCAAGAACTCAACTTAGACAAACTTGGGAACATGGTCATGATCACCAGACTATGCTATATGGAACTCAACATGCTCAGACACAGGGACTTATGTTCCAGCCTTTAGATTGCAATCCCACCTTGCAAATAGGGTAAATAATGTTTTCATTAGAAAAAGTTGCATTGCATCAACTCTTTCCGATTATATATATTTACCAAAGTAATTATTAAGTTACTTGCAGGTACAATGCTGTGGTGTCAGTGTCACAGCAAATGCCTGCAGCCACACCAGCCCATGACCAACCAGTCAATGGTTTCATTCCTGGTTGGATGCTCTGAGAATTGAGATAGCATGCAGCAGCAGCCTAGCAGATGCTCTTATATATGACCTAAATATCAGTGATCATCTTTGTTAAAAAATATAGCATCATCATAATAAGTCTCTTCACTGAGCTTGTTCACAAGGGCTTTGCCTTGAAATGCCTTTGTCCTTTTAATTCATCACTTCTAGCTATATGCAAATGCATTCATGACTGTGATTGCATTATTTGTATAAATCTTATTTCAATATGCTTATCAGTATCCTCAATTATTCATATCCTTAATGGCCAAAAAGACTGGTTTACTAAGGATGCTTTTTGAAATGACCAAGGATCCTTTTAGGTGTTAAATTTTGAAAACTGCATATATATGATCATAAATTTTATTTCATGAAGCGCCTTTTTTATTTTGTATTAAACTAACAAAAAATTACTGAAATTGGAAATCATCTAAATGTTTGTTATCACCGAGTTTAATTGTCAATTACTCAAATAGAACCAACTTCTAAAGAGATAATATGCACGCACAATCTTCGAACTAGAAAAACTGAAAGCATCATGCAGAAGTATGAGGCCTTGTTTTAATTTTCATCAAGTTCACCTTTGGACTTTCAAATTTCTCTCAATTGGCCTGGACTTCTCATGAAGAAAATGTAGTCATATATGACCAACTGTGTCAACAAAGATGATAATCGATCAAATGAGCTTCCAGAAAATTCCTTGCTCCAACAACAATGTGCAGAGATGTATTCATTCAGCCTAGCTAGGAGAGGCACTTTTGGCATCCAAAAGTGACAACCGCATTGTCGGTTTCCGGCTATGTGTTTGGTTTAGCCTCGGGCCACCGATGTTGATGTAATTAACCATCATCACGTACCGTTGTTCTTCCCCTTTTCGATCCTCAGAGGTACAACACGAATTAACCGAATGGGCAGGGAATTATTGTAGGATAATGTACTTGTGTTCACTGGGAATCACAGCAAGGAAATTAAGCAACACAAACCTGTTACCTGTCTCCTAGTATTTTCATTGATAAATGTTTGTCTCATCGGCACCATACGAATGATTAAAAAGCTGACAATAGTATTAATGATTTTATCTCGTATTTGCAGAGAACCAGTAATGTAGATGAATCGCATTACATGCTGAACCATTACCAACAAGCTAGGGTAAGTAGAAATTGGAAACTCGTAGTTACGTAATACTGGCTGCGTCATGCAGTACGTACGTAGTTACGTAATACTGGATACTCGAGCTCGCTCATAACTAAAATGCAGGTAGCTAGTATTTAACAACATGAATCTTTCCAGCTCCTGCTGCAGATAAGACCGACCGTTATTGTTGATCTTCTGATCATGACAAAACATTAATAAATACGATTCCTTATCATTTTGAAGATACGAAATCGATCGACCTCTTTTGTTCTAGCTAGCTTCTGGTTCTATTTCTAGTTGGTAGTTCTAGATAGCAAGCTGTAGTTTTACATTAAATCTCCTTTAATCGATCATCAATGTGGTTTCTGAAGGCTAGCTATAGCTCGCGTATAACAGATAGATATACGTACAGAGGTTTTTGATGAATTCACAAGCGAGTGTTGACTCGATCATCTGCCAAATTATTGATCATCTTCGATGCTACCCTACAACGCTAGCTAATAGGAACGTGCTATATGTCATGGAAACCTATCAAATTATTCGCGTACGTACTTACTTACATATGTGATGTGCCTTTAATCATACGTTTTCGATCTTTGGATTAAAGCCTTGTAGTTCGGTCAAATCAAGATATACATTTGTCTGTGAGTTGTGACTTGGTTGGTTAAGGTGTTTAACTCATAATTTTAAGGTCATGAGTTCAAATCTCACGACATATGTAGAGTGTGTGAGTTATTAATAAAAAAAATTTAAAAAAAATAATCAAGATGTACATATATGTAAACTGTAAAGTCTTGAATGACGTATTTGGTTTCGGTACTGTTTTAGTTGGTTTTATAAATTTTATCCAAATGTTTTGCTTACTTTCTATCGATATTCCATATTATTATTATTTTGATATTCCATATTATAAATTCATACTTTTAATCTTTGATAATTTCTTCTATCTTTTTTTAATATATATTAAAATCCTTAAATTCATCTCTCTTACCATGTTAGGCTAGTTAAACAACACGCAAGGCTCACCAACATCTTCGATAATTTTAGGTCATTACATATGAACTCTCGTACAGGGATATTTATTATTTTATTATGGAAGACTGACCTTAACAAATATTGTGAAGGCTAGGTAATAAATGAGTTCAGCCCACCTGCTCTAAGCTATATATGATTGATGAGCTCGATCGAGAAGTTGGCCCGAGCTAGCTCATATTATTGCATTGTGCATTAATTAAGGGTAGCATATATATATAGCTAACTAGCTCTAGAGCAAATATCTTATTGATGTGATATTATATATAGGAAACCGAACAAGCTGACATTCGCAGAGGCAATAACGATAACATGTAGCAAAAATAGTAAACATACAGTAAGGTTTAATTGAAAGAAGCTGTATGATATATATATATACACACACGAAAACGATGTGAAACAGACGTCCGCACTGTCCTTAAAGTACGGACGTCCCTCCGTTCGTCATCGTTCGACACCGATGACGGTGTGCCTCCACCCGAGCAAGACATCAGAGGCGTCCGCCGAGTTCCAGTTTTCCGGCGAGATTGACCTTATCTGAAGTTTTGGGTGGAGATTACTGCCCAGACCTTCAAATCGATCTCGCCGGGAAGGGAAAGTGGTCGGGGACGCCTCTGGTGTCCGCTCGGGTGGAGGAGTGCCGGCGCCGGCGCCGGCGTCGAACATGACGAACAGAGGGACGTCCGCACTTTAAGCCCAGTGTGGACGTACGCTTCATATCCGGCCTATATATATATATATATATATATATATATATATATATATATATATATATATATATATACAGGGCCCTTCCACTAAGAGATATATTTTTTTGACATATATGAGGGATTGAGCATTACACCAACTTTTCGATCACAAAATCACATCTTCACTTTATAGGTCTATATGAATAGATCACTTGTGCAAAATTTCATCCAAATTGGTGATCGTTAAGGTTTCGAATTAACTTAAATCAATGGACGTATCAAATCTGCCAAATCTGAACTGTTCATGCAAATCGCTGTTTTGAGCACTTAATGATCACCAATTTAGATGAAATTTTACATAAGTGATCTACATATTGGGACCTAAAAACTAAATGGTTAAGATTGAAAAATGTAATCAAAAAGTTGATGTAATGCTCAATCCCTATATATATACACATGGCAAGAAGTTCAGAATACATGTACATTTAGAACGCTATATGATAATGAGGTGACATTTGTAGATCAATAACACCTTACATGCATGCAGTCTTAATTAATCGAAAGAAGCTAGCTGTATTGGGGCTGGGGGAGTAGATTGTATATATTGCAGTATGATAAGGTCCTAAAGGAGAAAGGGATGCCTAGCTAGCTATATTAATGTCAACAATAATGTTGAGGATCAAATTACCTAGGTTTGGAGCCGTGTACAGCCGTGACACCTCCAACATGATCCGCAAATTTGAGTGAAGATATTTTATGTATCTTACCCTAAATAATACTAGTTCGATCCAATTAATCTTCTTCGTTAATTACTATATGTGGTCGAGTTGATAATGACCTAGATGTGGAATCCTCTCAAATCCCGAAATGTTGTTAACTCTTAATCTATTTTTATTGGTCATGAAAAAAAGAAAACGTTATGACACGATTATCCGCACAAATTAATCTCTAAGCCTAGTTAAAAAGCCTTTGGGGAAAACCGTGTCATTTCAAAACCGTAGAATTAAGTCTCAACTTTTTCTTTAAAAAAACGTTACGATTCTTTCTATCTGAAATGCATCTATATATATATATGTACACTATATGGATGCATCTCTATAAAAGCTAGGAGTGAAATTCACATATCTCCGATCCAGTCTTTAAAATCTACACTTCCAAAATTTTCAAAAATAGAATAAATTATAAAACTAGGCTGGGAATGGTCCCGTACGTGCTAGGCTGGTAGCTAGAAAGATAGACATACGAGGTCGGATTTCTTACATTTGATCCGGTAGCTAGGTTGGCTAGATAGTAGATAGCTGGTCACATTTTCACTCCGATCGATCTTGTTGTAATCGAAAATATTTATGCCAACATATACATATTACATTACTGTACGTAGTTCTAACGGGACCATGCCATCATAGTTTTCTTTTTTGATGCGGACCATGCGTGCTTTCATAGTTATCAAAACCATATATATATATATGCTTTTATACGAGGACCACGTACAAGAAGAACACGTATATTTGCTTCACTATCTTCATTCTCAATACCTCCCCCAGTTCAAACGTTTACTTCCGAAAATGTCATGAAAAAACATATAATAACGTTTTCGGGTAAACATTATAAATTTGCTGTCATTAAAACTATTTTTGTTGTAGCGCAGACGTTTTCGGGCAACCCTTTAACTATAATTTATTTTATCTCTTGGCTGATAACATTTTTAAACTAATGCAATTATAGTACTATAGCTGTATAGACAGCTGGTCGACCTTTGATATATTCCATTATATATATATAGTTACTTTTGCTATCTTTTGAACAATTTATCATTCTTTCCTATCCAAAGTGCGAAAGCTAGCTTGCATATAAATATCTAATTAACCATGATCTTTTATTAATTATAAGTTTACGGAGAAAGATAACCGAAAACGATTAATACATACGTAAATGCAATCCATACTACTTAATTTTAAGCACTCTACTCGCTGGACTCATGAACGCATTAACATCTGACTTACATTTGCAGTCTTGCAGAACAATAGTTCTGAAATTGTATCTAAAAATTAAATGACTTTACAACTCGCGGTTTACAATGAATGATTGAAGCAGCGCAATGATCATCTACTGTTATTTTGATGAAAGAATCATTTACTGTTTCTTTCATTCATGCATAAGCTTACAATTTTTGTTTAATTTTTTTTTCGAAAGGAACTTTCAAGCCACCAAAGCAGAAGAAAAACAACAACACAGTTACAGTCCGCAATTTTATTGGAAAGGAAAAAGTATAGTATGCATACTATTTCCTTGTAACTAGGGGACCTCTATCAATTATATAATAGGGAATACATGAATTTTAGTTTGTACCAACAATGGTCCGTGGCCTGTGTTGTATATATAGAGACAGAGATCGGTTGTATTATTGGAAGCTCGAATGTAGAACCCAACAGAAAAACAGAAGAAGCTTGGACATTATAGTTGTCAACTTTTGATATAGCAATTCGACGTCTTAAAACTATCACGAAATAAGTAGTGCAACCCAGTTCTTTAGTGATGCACGTTAGAGAAAAACCAACATATATTTTCTTAAAATCACATCCAATTTACATTAGCAAACTGTCATTACTGAATGTACGCGTGTAATTGAGTGAACAAGTTATATATGCCAAGAGAAGAGTTTGAGTTTTACCTCTCTGAAATAACTTTTACTTAAATTCGGTTTGAGTTTGTGGATGAGAATTCGCGGGTCGTCGGACCAATTTGGGCAGGTGATGGTAAATGGTTAGAAACGTAGAATATTCAGGTTGGGGTTGCTTGGTCGGCATAGCTCTCCGAGGTGTACGTCTCGGTGTCCAAATCAGTTTAGGGGGGGGGGGGCCTAAATTAGTTGGGATGCCTCGAACTTTATGGGTGTTCAACGGAGTTCGGAATTGCATGCCATGGATTGACATATGATGTCTGCATCTGTTTAAGATGCTTAAATTATGATGGTGAAACAAACCCTATGCAAACTAATAATCAAGCCTAAAACCCGGCTCATGCATTAAAAGAAAACAAAATTCAAACATAAAATGTTGGAAATCAAAGAAACCCAGCTATATGTCAAGACGCAACGTTGTGTTTGATTTATCTCATCGTACCTTTTTCGAAAATGTATTATATTTAGCATTTTGACACCCAACACCAAAAACTGGTTAGATTAATGACCATTTAGCCCGTTTTGTATGAAACATAACCGGGTACCTTGCTCTCTCGACGGAGACGTATGCTCTTTCTTAATTTATATATAAAAATATTTATCAGACATGATATAATGTACGGACAAAATGTCTGTTATCCTTGAGTTGCTAGATCGAGAGACACGAACAAGTATTTTGCAGCTTTAATCCAATGAGAAGTCGACAACGCACATCCCCGAAACTACCCGGTTTCCAAATACCAGTCTTCACTCTCTCCGATCTCTCTCACTTATATATGAGCCCTTTGGGAACAACAGAGCGGCCAAGCACAAAAATAGAAAGATGCCCCAAGAAAGCCTCGTTTTTCATTAACACTTCCATTCCTAGAGGAATAAGAACAAGACCGATACCCTCATCATCGTCATTCTTTCCTCTTTCATCTTCTTTTCCTGAACCAACCAAATTAGGGTTTTCCATTAGTCTATTTTAGGTGATCAATTTCTAGCTCTCAATTAGAGTGAAAGTTAACTCAATTCTTCGAAAATGGGAAGAGGCAAGGTTCAGCTGAAGCGGATCGAGAACAAGATCAGCAGGCAAGTAACATTCTCGAAGCGAAGGACTGGATTGATCAAGAAAGCTCATGAGATCTCAGTTCTGTGTGATGCTGATGTAGCTTTGATTGTCTTCTCCACCAAAGGCAAGCTCTTTGAGTACGCTACCGATTCCAGGTACACTCATATATAAGCTTCATCACATTAGTATTTAAATTCAGACTCTGTTTGTATTGCTCTTGTTGCACAGATTCAATTTCCAGTCCTTTTAACTAGCTTGAGCTAGCAAGCTTATATATTTTTCATTTTTTCTGGGCAGGTAGTTATTGCTGTTCTTCAAGTTCATACTTGAAATGAACTTGAACAAAGCTAAAGTTTAATTGAAAATCATCTTAGAGGTCGACATATATGAATACATATATGTCAAATTACCCGTACAGCAAATTCAGATGTTTTTTTTTTCCTTTTCTTTTCTTGTTTTAAATTATCAGTTTTCCAGAATTTTCCTACAATATTGACAGTGTAGTAACTCGCTTAGGGGACAGATCATTAGACGAATTGCAGTAATTAACAAGCCAGTTAATTACTACTAATTTGGAATAGAAGACTCAAAAACTTCAAAAGAAAGAAAAGGGAATATATATATATACAATATCCAAATAATATATAGTACATGAGCATGGGATGCCTGTACTTCTTAATGTTAAATACAATCCAAATTAGTAGCACTTCTTATTGTTTCAAATAAACAATTTGTTCGCAAGTACTGTTGGACCAGGGTGAACAAGGTCCTTGAGAAATGTGTCACGATAGTATTTTTTTTTTCTTGTATATGTGTATATTTTCGACACTTTTGGTAGTGCATCCCGAATTTCTGCTCAGTATATATATATATATATATATATATATATATATATATATATTTATAGGTTTTGCAATTAAGGTGCGAAGGAAATAATGCTAATAAGGTGCGAAGCTACATGCATTCTTTTTCACACGATTTGAAATTGTTTGGATTTTAATTTTAAATAACTAGCGATTCAACAAGTAATTCATATGAACAATACTTACTTTCGTCTAGTTAGTCGGTACTAATCTGATTTTTATTTTTTTATATATCAGTCTATTTTAGTGACATTAACCAAAAAAATTTCTCAATATATCGAATTGGATCCAATAGTTAGCTAGGTTTGATAACATACACTAAAAATCTCCATTACCTAGCTTCCTTCACATTCTGGACACTAATCTTGCCTGGAAAAAGAAAATGAAGTACGCATCCAACTCTATGGCACAAGGTTTAATTTAAGTTCAAATAGAAAATAAGAATACGTACACGTAAAGATTAACATCAAATTTATTCACAAAACTTGATAAAATTAGAGGTTTAGTCATTCACTCACTCTATACTCTCCAAATCCCACTTTTTTTTTTTTATAGAAAAATGAAAACTTAGATATATAGAGGTGCGCGCCTCTAGTGCACCCAAAGTTTACAACTTCAAGAGGCCAACCTTCCCAAAAGCAACGATTGTCTAGCCTATGACCTAAATTTGCAGGGAATTGGCAACAAACTTGATTCCTTATCCTCCAGGCCCACAGTACTCATCAGACTATGCATGTTCAAGAAATTCACTTTTCTTTGAGTTACTCCTATGTATTAGCATTGATAACATTACTGTCCATTTCCCAACAACTTAATCATCGGAGGAGGAATATATCTAACACAACTACCCCTAAATGCACATTTAACGCACCTGATATATACCAATATATACCTCATATTCCAAGCCTTAATAAAGTACCTCGTACTAAGATATATACCTCATGATGCATATACTGCATTACTGCATCATCATGATCGATCACATATAAGAGCTTTCTAACTTGTTGATTGCTGAGCGATCGATATAAGTTTCTGAATTGTTCATTCTCACACTTCCAGTTCAGACTTCAGAATATAATGTCATTTTAGCTTGCGGTTCTGACCTTGTTTTTCTTTCTGACAATTCAGCATGGATGCGATCCTGGAGCGATATGAACAATACTCGAATGCAGAAAGGCGGAGCGTGGGTATTCCTGATTCTCAACCACAGGTATTCAATGCATTCCTAACCTAGAGTGTGTATGTAATAAATATGTGTGTATAAATATTTATGTGTCTATAACTTTAAATGATGGCTTGGTATATATGGTTTCCTCAGGTAAATTTAATTTTATTGCATGTTGAATTTTCAGTTAAGGATCTAAGGCTCCAGTAATTTGTTGCTCGAATATAATGTGCTTGAGAATTAAATTTATACCTAACCATTTAATATAACCAGTAAATTAAAATTTCGAGCCCCAAATTTCCGATCTGTTAGTCTACATATACCCAAATTTATTAGACCTGGTACCTCTTAATTTTATTAACAAGAACTCATAATTTCTCAACTACTTCTAGTTATTTTTTGCACAAGAATATGTGCTCTCATTGGCTGCAGTAGTCTTAGTCTTATTGATTCGTGAGTTATGCCCTGTAGGAAGCTTTTGGATTAAGTTAAACCAGTAAAAATTTCAAGCCCCAAGTTTCCGATCTGTTAGTCTATATATACCCAAATTTATTAGACCTGGTACCATTTAATTTCATTAACAAGAACTCATAATTTCTCAACTACTTCGAGTTGATGTGAGTTTTTATTTTTATTTTTTGCACAAGAATATGTGCTCTCATTGGCTGCAGTAATCTTAGTCTTATTGATTCGTAAGTTATGCCTTGTAGCAAGCTTTTGGATTAAGTTAAACCAGTAAAAATTTCGAGCCCCAAGTTTCCGATCTGTTAGTCTATATACCCAAATTTATTATACCTAGCACCACTTAATTTCATTAACAAGAACTCATAAAACTACTTCTAGTTGATGTGAGTTTTTATTTTTATTTTTTGCACATGAATATGTGCTCTCATTGGCTGAAATCTTCACAAGAGCCTCTCCCATATGGGCAGTGAAAAAAAGTTGATAATTAAGAAATAGATTATGATTACATTATTCAAATGATTACACCTGTAGGAGCTTCTAACTTTGAGAGGTACTACTTGCATAACATTTTAGCCATGGAATTTTTGTTTATGTGAAGTTATTGATGGTTATGAGCTGATTTAAGAAATTAATAAGCTGTTTATATAAGCCTTTGTTCCACGGTGGTTGCTTATACAGGGAAGTTGGTTCATGGAATTTCCCAAGCTTGCGGCAAGGATTGAAATCTTACAAAGAAAAATAAGGTACGTATGTTCGTATGTAACAGTTAGAATGATCATCAGTTTTCCGTTCCAGTAACTGCGATGATCACTAATTTGATTAATATCTCTAGGAATTTCAAGGGAGAGGATTTAGACCCCTTGACTTTGAGGGAGCTTCAAAATTTGGAGCAACAGATCGATACAGCTCTTAAGCGTGTGCGAGCAAGAAAGGTGAATCATGTTAACTGTAGCTAGTTTGATAGATCTTATTTAGCTCAGTTCGATAAACTATCTAGCTAATAGGATTTCCCGTCAATCGATTAATAATACTCATACCGTAGTTATTGTCTGTGGAATTGCTCAGAACCAAGCAGTGCATGAATCCCTTTCAGAGATGCAGAAGAAGGTATGTTCTGCATGAACTGCATAAATGTACGTGCTTTTGTTTTATGGACGTCTTCTCACATTAGTACTATTGACAATTTCAGCAAAGGACACTGCAAGAGCAAAACAACTCGCTAGCAAAGAAGGTAAAATTAATTAGGGCAAGTGAACTGGCCAGGTTATAGCTAATTGTGATCGAGTTACAGATGAATAGTGCATCTAATATATTGCAAATGTAACTAAACCCCTACAGCTGAAGGAGAACGAAAAGCTGCTGCAGGAAGAACCTAATGAATATCAGCAGCCAAACCCCTCAACCCTCGTGTTAATGCCTCCTCAGCAAGCTCCAAAATCACCAGCCCTACTCACTTCTCTAACTATTGGGTACATCCTTACATATTTGTGCTATATTTATGTTTCATATATTTCTTCAGATATAGTTCTTAATTAGCATAAAAACACATTCGAATACTGACAATAAGTATGCCAATGCAGTGGGGATTTCCAGGGAAGAAGAGATGCAATGGATGAAGATGTTAGGGATCATCAGGGAAGAGCAGAAACTCAGCCTGCTAGTAGCACAGTCATGCCACCATGGATGGTTCGCCATTTGAATCAATGATGCATGCACTCACATCAGGGAAGAGCAGAAACTCAGCCTGCCGGCCAGTAGCACAGTCATGCCACCATGGATGGTTCGCCATTTGAATCAATGATGCATGCACTCGCATCAGAAATATGTTATTTATGTTTTTATTTGGAGTGTTGATCAACTGCAAGATGTATAAGGACATCACTAATGTCTAATTTACCTGTCTGGTCTCTACTCTCTACCATGTATATATAGAAATAAGAACAAGAATGTTTCTTTCAAAACAAGATTGCAATAATCTAACCATATTCGGATCAAATATTGAGGTACAGTACCATCTTGATCTGCCCTACCTCATGCTGCCCCTCAAAACAGTTGTTGAAACTTCTACATGCAACAAACTGCCGAGTGCAGAATCACCAAAAACACAAACAGTCAAACATAGATTGTGAAGCAGCAGTTCGTTTGAAAAGTTCAGGTTCAAAGCTTTCATACAACTAATGACTAATTACAGAAACGAGTCCAACATCTCAATGCGACGTTTTGACATCAATACATACAAGATCAGAAGAGATATAGCCACTTTACAGTTAATGTTATTACAACAACTCTTATTAATTAGTTATTTTCTAACTAGATTGTACATCAAATGATCAATAATTCCAGTAATGGTGATACAAATTGACATAATGGTTAACCATCTCATGAGTTCCGTCCCAATTTTTGCTCAATTTCTACAAGTATTTGGTTCATCATCTTCACATTCGTAGTCCCCACCATCCATTATGTGCTGCCTGCATCAAATGGACACTAAAATGGTCATCTTCCTCAAAGATAAAGTAAATTGAAGAACAAAGAAGCATGCAACCCGAATGCACTGGGGATGCTGCTGCAAAATTATTGCTCAGTACCTCAATCTTTCACAAAGGCGTACTAAGTTATCTGAATCTGTTCTAGACGCAATGTCCTCAATAATAGAAGCATTGGTTGGAGTCACACTATCTGCAAGCCTAAATTCGCACAATTCCTTCAAGGAACATGCATCGGTCAACACAGCTGAATGTCCCCCACCAGCTGCAAGTTTTCGAACTTCCCCAACACACCTGCAATTTGTAGTTCATTAAATGTACAAATCAAAGATAGATACGGAAAACCTGCTTTAAAACTTATCTGTAACGTACCAATCAACAGGAGATGGGTACCAAGCATAAGTAGATTTCTCATTAGACGCCTGACCATAGCTATTGTAGCCCCATCCATGAATCCTTCCTTCCCTTGTAGAAATAAGTGTATGGGAATGTCCACATGCAATGAGCTGCACACCAAGTGGAATAACCAAAGCAGGGATGTTTCGGAAAAAGCTGGCAGACTCATTAGGATTGCATGAAAAGAATCCAGTTTCAGGGCCAAGACCTAATTGCCCTGCTCGACTGCCACCCCAAGCATAAAGAGCTCCCTTCTGAGTCACAGCACATGTATGCACACCACCACATGCCACATCTTTCATGAAGATTCCATCAAGTGCGACCACTTTCCTTGGCAGTAACTCTTTATCAGCAGATTGAAGAGAACAATGACCAAGTTGTCCCATGCTTCCCAACCCCCAAGTATATCTGTGAGGGACAAATAAAATTACTGTAAGGAAGAAATCTGTAAAGACCCAAAAAAGTGAATATAAACTTACAAGTTAATATAAACTACATTAATAACGTGTTCTGGGAAAACTATTTTACATATGAGGATTGTCCGAGTGTTATATCATCTCATAACATAAATGAATGATTCAATATAAAAGAAACCTCTTTAATTTGGAGGATCTTTATAGTAGAAAACCCAACATAAAAACTACTAGGCATCACAGTTTTATGTATAAAGAATGACAGCCATATCAGTGTTACTTCAGCTGCTAAAACCACTGCTGAGGATGTGAACCAACATTATCTAAAAGACCAGGATAATTTTCATGAATCAATATCAGCAGAATGCAAAATAGAATGAATCCATTTTCATAAGCATCCTGTTCCTACTCTTAAGATGGGAGATCCCCACATGAAGATGCTGCAAATCCTCCAAGTCAAATGCCATGCGGATAACCCCAATACTCAAGCTTAAATGGAGGACATTAAAAAGCTTTTCAGATCACTTACACCTCGCCATCTTCAGATAGAGCGGCTGTGTGGTACTCCCCGCATGACACTTGGGTAATCTTCACAAGCTCAGGGGCTTCATCAAGGAACTTTGCATATGCATTTATAATACGAGCCCCTTGTAATCCTTCACATGTAACACCTCTGCCAAGCTGGCCAAATTCATTGTATCCTGGTGTATCCAGAATTTTAATTAAACTAATTATGAGAGGTGTTAAAAACAAGAGCATGAGCTTCAGTATTCTAAATTTTTTTAAGATATCCATCTGCGATTTAAAAAGAAAAAAAGTATCTATCACAAAATTGCGATGGCATAACCATGTCTAACTTCTATTCCTAGAAGTAGAAGATGCTGTTGAAGAATTTTTAAGACAATAATTTTGTTTGGAGTTGGAATGTTTCAAAAGGACCACATAGAAAATGATTAAAGAAAAGCAATTACCCCAAGCTTGTAGCAGGCCATCCTCTGATAAAGCCATCACATGAGCTGCTCCACAAGATACTTGACGGATAGCCTGTTATGATCCTTTCAATAAGTAATGTTATGACTACGTAATAAATGAAATGTATGTTTGATTTCATGGAAGACCCATATGCTTACACCAATAAGCTCACACATTAGAAGTAACATAAAACCGCTCCACCAGAGAAAGTTCCTCCAATGAAGTATTCCCTACACCAACTGGTCATAATCCTAGTTGAGTTGTCCAACTTAAATAAACACATTGTTTGCTGCGGCAGCAAAGCCTAGTCGTGTTTGACCCAAACAATCCAGCTAATGACAATCAATCAAGGTTACTTTACTTGGTAGCAGAATTGAGCCTAACAACCTCAACATGATTAACTAGATTCGATATCTATCACTTTTTCTGTTAGTGAACTCTCCATCTAAATACCAGCACGAAGAATCACAACGTACCGTGTTTGGAGCAAATGCCCCCCAAAACAAACGCGGCAGATTGGAACCCTACAATCAGAATTAGGAAAAAACAACTGAATAAATCATAATGTGCCACAACGTCACAGGAAAGAATTTGTTCAGGACATTGAATGGGGCATCTTATAACCTGATTTTGCCCCCAAATCCAAAGCCTACTAGTCGAAACGGTCCCATCATTCTCACTCGGCTCTGCAATGGCAGCTGTACAATGTGCCCCACAAGACACAGATTTCACAAACTCCCTCTCCAACCGCTTCACTTTCTTCGGATGCTTACTTCTCTCCTCAGTCCCATCCCCCAATTGCCCAAATTCATTAGCCCCTGATCAAACCAAACATGTCAAAACTGAACCGAATACAAAAAATTGAAAACAAAAGAAACAAGCCATTTGTATTTTACCCCAAGTGAAGAGGGAGCCGTCGGAAGCAACAGCGGCGGTATGCTCGCGGCCGCAAGCAATGTCGAGCCAGCGGGAGTTAGCTCCGGCGGTGCAGTGAAAGAGCTCAGGGGAGAGCTGCTTGGGGATCCTGAGCTGGGGCTGTTTCCCGTTGCGGCCAGTCTGGCCGGACTGGTTGTATCCCCAGACGTAAATCGCACTCTTGGCCTTGATGGTCGCCGGTGGGTAGTTTCGTCCTAATAGTTCTTCCATGTCCATTTTTGTTCAAAATGATGGTAATAATAATGGATTGGGCTTTTTAGTACGAATTGACCCGATTTGGACTTTGGGTGGCAAAGGGGGAGAGGAGTGGGATTGGAGGGCGGGTGTTGTCTGCTTCAGACAGAGTGAAGGAGAGAATCTAGGAGAAACGCAGATGAAGAGAGCAGAGGGAATTCTGGGAGGGAGGAAATGTAGAGTGGGAGACGATCGATTGATAGCTCTTGAGTTAGTCAAATGAGAGAGAGAGAGAGAGGAGAAAAACTGATGATTTGATTTGGCCGTTAATCTTGTTGGGGTGGGATTTTATGTGTTCCGAGGAACTGGGAGAAGGGAGCGGGCTCGGGTCGGGTATTTGGCATTTAAGGCATCCGGTCCGTGTTGGCTAGGGACACGTCAACCGCCTAGCCCCACCTCTCGTCCCCGCCTAGCATGCTCTAACCGATTTGGTATCTAATTTTCAGATACACATTTGCCGACCATCTTTATTTACTATCAAAGTGTTTACCCTCTTAATTTATTGATACATGTCTGTTTTATTATCAAGCATAAAGTTAAACAATTTAAAAAAACATGTGTGAATAGATTAAAAAGATGAACATTTTAGTGGACAAATAAAGATGACACTTTGGTGAGCACTTTAGTTAAATCAATAGTTTTATGATTTCATAGTTTCCGGGAATTGTTTGGGCACAAATCTCATTTTTAGTGCTATTTTCTTGCAGAAAAATGGCGGAGGGAACAGCTGGAACCAAACCTGCGAAGAAGCTTGTTGAGATTGATATAGTTTCGGATATTGTATGTCCATGGTGCTTTGTGGGCAAGAAGAATCTTGACAAGGCTGTGGAGGCATCCAAGGGTCAATATGACTTTAGGGTACTCTTCTATCTGTACTCTTTGATCATTCTTGCTCTTATTATTGTGGATGATGATGATGTTGATGTTGCTTATTTTTAAATCCTTAATGTTTGCAGATTAGATGGCACCCATATCAGCTTAATCCAAATGCCCCTAAAGAAGGTGTTGATAAGAGGAAGTATTATGAGCAAAAATTTGGGTCTGATATGTCTGCAAAAATGGCGAATAGGATGTCTGAGGTATTTGCTATAATTCTGTATATCAACTATGTGAATTTAACATTAAGCCCATGGTACATGCTTAATGTGCTACATGCTATTCACTATGTTGTTTTGACAATTTGCAGATTTTTAGAAGCCATGGCCTCGAATATGACCTGTCTGGACTGACGTATGTGTGAAATAAGATTTTGATCTTTTGTTGATTTTCTAATTTTTGATTGTGGAAATGGTGACAAAGAAGTTTATATTGTGGAAAGTTTGGAACTGAACCTGTTTTTAGGTGATATCTTGGATTAACATGTGTATCGAATATGTACAGGGGAAATACTCTAGATAGTCACAGGCTTGTTTACTTTGCCGGGCAGCAGGATCCTGCGAAGCAACATGATCTTGTTGGTGAGCTCTTTCTTGGGTACTTCACACAGGCAAAGTATATTGGGGACAGGTAATTAAGCTACTGGGTTACTTTTTCATGAGCTTTATAGATATGCTTGCTTTAAGGTTGTATAGACTGAGTTGTGGAAATGAGTTACATGTAAACCACTGCCACTCTAAAATCAGACGGCCAGAACTTAGGACTCTTTACGAAAATCATTTGGTATGATCTACAACTGTCTTTTTCATTAACATTAATCTAACTCAGAATCAAAATGAGAAAATATGATAATTTTATCACTCTATTGTATACAATACCAAATCTTATTTAGCGAATTGGTTGCTATGCGCCAGAAAACTTGAACAATAGAAAAGGAGGGAAGCCATTTGGAAGGTTCACAGGGAGATTGATTGAATTTCGATAGCAGTCAATTAAGTGATTGTTCCTACTTTAGTTTGATAAAAAAACAGGACCTATTGGTATTTTTCTTTCTGAAAGGGGTAACCTTACTAACCTGAAAGGAGAGTGGAGTCATAATATGACTCATCCTTTTGCCCCTAAGATTCCAAAGTAAAGAAGGGATTTCAAAGCATGTATTTTCTTATTAAACAGAATAACTGTATTCCTCATTGCCCCTACAATTATGAGAATCAGTGCTATTATCTTCTTAAATTGAATGATGAGGCACAAAGATTTGCAATTTGGATACAGGGAATATCTTCTGGAATGTGCTAGGAAAATTGGTGTAGAAGGAGCAGCAGAGTTTCTTGCAGACCCCAACAATGGGCTCAGTGAGGTTTGTGCTTCACTAGTTTGTTATTGTTGCTACTGTTTTCCATGCAAGTTTTTTTTTTTTTTGGACAAATACTGTTTTCCAAGTTAACGTGTTATAGGAAAGCAAACATTTGATGCATTTGACGTTTAGGATCAGAGTGGCACTGTTGTGCTTACTGATGCAAATTGTAAGATTCTGTTTCATTGGCAACCCAAAGTCCCAAATTGACTGACTTTGCTTGTTATGTTAAATTGAAGGTTAGAGAAGACCTTAAGAAGTACTCGGGCAACATAAATGGAGTCCAGCATTTCATGGTGGGTGATGACATTTCAACTCTGGTTTGATTTCTTCACATATAGATCCATTAAAATTGATCATCTGGTTCTTTGGCAGATTAATAATGGAAAGCAAGCATTGAGTGGTGCTCAACCGCCTGAGATTTTCTTGAAAGCTTTTGAAGTAGTAACAAAGTGATACGGCGACACATAAACAAGTATTAGTCTCTGATCTCCACATTTCGGAGTTATGTATACTAAGTGACTTTGTTCTGTCAACAGTCTTTTATGTTTTCAGAGTGTGAATTGGATACATTGATTAGGTGAAATCATGTGTGGTATTGATTTACTGAAGTTCCCTGTCCTTGTAAAACAAATTTTAGGTCCCATGACCTCTTTACAAACTTGAGTGTGTTTTCCTATCCATGTAGTCTTGTTTGGGTGTTTCCTATGTACTCTTGGATTGATATAGGTTAGTCATATCCCACTGAATCTCTTGAAGATCAACTCACAAAAGGATCAGCACATACATGTATCAATCAATATCGATATGCACTAGAAGTTTAGAACTATATGGTGACCAAATTACCTGATTCGTCGATGGTAGACGTTTTGAGTAGAGGGCTGACTTAGCAGTGGTACACAGCAGCAAAATGATCTTCTCCGTCTCTGAGTTCAAGATGCTTTGTTGCATAATGATCTTCTCCTCCTCTCTGAGTTCAAGTTGCTTTGTTGCAGAGAGAACAGGGATCATAAGAACCTTACATTGTTCAACCCTAAGAATCCTCTCATAAAAGTACTTCTTAAGATCAAGTCATCTTAATAAGAATCCTAATGTATCACTAATACAAATAATGGATCCCTAACCAACAAGTTGATAGACTTGCTTGAATAATCAGAAATTGTTCGTTTAAGCATAATATTGAGTCCCCTTTGGTTCTGACTTCTAACGTTTGTTTCTCCTACAATATATAATCACGTAACTGTATGTATGATTATACAAGCAAACAATGAATGAGGCTATGATTATATTCATTTCCGAAAAGATCGAAAGTATCATCAGAATAAGGAGTTGCTCTGCTTGTGAGATCATCAGCAGCCCTAAATTTGATGAACATTAGTACTGATGATCTCCCAGACGATCGTTGAAATCCTTCATCGAGTCGGTTGCTACAAATCCATTGCTCACTGCAAGAGTGTCTCCAAGCGTTGGTGCAATCTTCGTACAAGAAAGTGGTCAGTGCCTTATCAAACGACTAAAGCACCACCGTGGTGGCCGACTCCTGTTCCTAGACTTCCAGCTTAATTCCCAGTTTCAAGAAGGCACAAGCTTGTTCTGAAAATGGTTCTGTAACTGTCACCAATTTCGGACGTGGAGCAGTCATGCCTGATTTGCAAACCTGTGTAGCGCAGGGAGCAGCGCTGTCATTGTTAGAATGCTTGATCTTTTTTGTTATATCGAAATAGGTCACAAGCTTTTCTTAAAGCCTTTCTAGAGCCGAGATTAGATCATGTCAAACGATTCCTCCTTCAAGAATAGATTAAGATTTAACTCTAATAAACGTGAGTAAGATTCAAACTTAGGTATGAGGTCTTCACACCTAGGCTCTCACCGAATTGACCACATGTGGGGTTTAGAATGCTTGATGTTATTTCAACAAAGTAACGGATTTGGGTGCTGTTCATGTGTAGCATTATTATCGTTTCTTTCTTAAAGATAACGCTTCTTGCCATTCATACCGGTCCGACCAACACCAATGCCTAATTACAAAAAGCTTGTTCTTCATAATGAAAATACTAAAATATTTGTCCTTTGAGAGTTAATTTAGGATTTAAAATCAAGAAAAATTAAAAATGGTGTAAACGTAGAAGCAAACCTACGTCCACAAAAGTATCCGTAACTCGGTACATATGCGATTGGCTTCTATCTTCTCCAAGTGGTAAGCTGTTATGAATCAAGAACAAAAACCATTCAATCCTCCCATTTCAGATTCATTTGTGGTTTTGTTTGGTAGCTCTGATATGCTAATTGCCAGGAGCATAGTCTTAGGACGTACCACAGTTGCATACACAAGCATTGCATGCACAAACATGGCTGTAGCTCATCCCTTCCGAGTTCCAAAAAAGCCTTGCACAATCGACATCATCTCGGATCCGTAATCCCCTTGGTGCTTTATTGCCAACAAAAATCTTGACCTGGCTCTACAGGAGGCTGATCATCTCTACGAATTTGAGCTCCGGTGGCATCCATTTCAAACTGATCCTGATATCCCCAAGGAAGGCATTGATAAGAAGAAGCATTCTGAGGAAAAGCATGGCTTAGCTCAAATATCTGAAACTGTGGAAATGCGTATAGGAGATGTATCAAGTCAATAAATCTCTCATTTCCATTATGTCATTTGCTACAAGTCTATCTATCCAAGATCATTCACTATGTCCCCTTAACAATTTGCAGATTTTTAGGATGTCATACGATGGAATCGAATACAAACTTTCCGGAATCATGTAAGATTGATTTTCTAAGATGTTCTATGGTTGTGGCATACTTAATTTTCCCCTAGATTGTTTGGTTTTTGCTTAAAACAAGATTCTTGGTGTTGCATATATGCAGGGGAAATCCTCTAGATTATCACAGGCTCATATATTTTGCTGGGGAACAGGATCATGATATGCAACACGATCTTGTGGATGAGATACTGCTTGGATACTTCACAGAGGAAAAGGACATTGCAAACAGGTAATAGTAGTTGATTATGGTCGTAAACTTGTAATTAGTGATTTGTTACACTTTAGTAGACAAATAAAGATGATCGGTAAATTTGTATTCCCTAATTTTTTTTTTTTTTCTCTCGTTCCGCCTAGACCACATAATCCCACTCCGATTTTTTTTTTTTTTTCACCTAAACAAGAAGAAAGCTTTGCTGCGCTGTTTCAACCCCGTCCGACGGATGACTTAGCTCGTCGGAAGACTTTTTCCGGTCCAGAATTCCATAGAATTTGGTAGGTGATCTCACAAAATATAATTGAAAAATAATAGATGGTGTGCCCCTTTCCTTCTGACTTTTGTGGTACGTGTTAGGTGATGAAACAGAGACCATAAGAACTCAAAAACGTGGAACCAATTCAAAAACGTGGCAAGTCACTGTGTGTTTTGGTTCCATTGTATCGGAGCTCCAAAGTCTCAGCTCTCATACTCTGACACACTAAACAGGCAAGTAAATCAACAACCTTTACCATCAAAGCCTCCTACTTTCATTTGTTTCCTCAATCTTTGTACCTTCTGCAGAAACCATGTCTCTGATATATGAATTTATGGATTTAGTTTTATGATTTCATAGTTTCCGGGAATTGTTTGGGCACAAATCTCATTTTTAGTGCTATTTTCTTGCAGAAAAAATGGCGGAGGGAACAGCTGGAACCAAACCTGCGAAGAAGCTTGTTGAGATTGATATAGTTTCGGATACTGTATGTCCATGGTGCTTTGTGGGCAAGAAGAATCTTGACAAGGCTGTGGAGGCATCCAAGGGTCAATATGACTTTAGGGTACTCTTTGATCATTCTTGCTCTTATTATTGTGGATGATGATGATGTTGATGTTGCTTATTTTTAAATCCTTAATGTTTGCAGATTAGATGGCACCCATATCAGCTTAATCCAAATGCCCCTAAAGAAGGTGTTGATAAGAGGAAGTATTATGAGCAAAAATTTGGGTCTGATATGTCTGCAAAAATGGCGAATAGGATGTCTGAGGTATTTGCTATAATTCTGTATATCAACTATGTGAATTTAACATTAAGCCCATGGTACATGCTTAATGTGCTACATGCTATTCACTATGTTGTTTTGACAATTTGCAGATTTTCAGAAGCCATGGCCTCGAATATGACCTGTCTGGACTGACGTATGTGTGAAATATGATTTTGATCTTTTGTTGGTTTTCTAATTTTTGATTGTGGAAATGGTGACAGAGAAGTTTATATTGTGGAAAGTTTGGAACTGAACCAGTTTTAGGTGATATGTTGGATTAACATGTGTATTGAATATGTACAGGGGAAATACTCTAGATAGTCACAGGCTTATTTACTTTGCCGGGCAGCAGGATCCTGCGAAGCAACATGATCTTGTTGGTGAGCTCTTTCTTGGGTACTTCACACAGGCAAAGTACATTGGGGACAGGTAATTAAGCTACTGGGTTACTTTTTCATGAGCTTTATAGATATGCTTGCTTTAAGGTTGTATAGACCGAGTTGTGGAAATGAGTTACATGTAAACCACTGCCACTCTAAAATGAGGCGGCCAGAACTTAGGACTCTTTACTAAAATCATTTGGTATGATCTACAACTGTCTTTTTCATCAACATTAATCTAACTCAGAATCAAAATGAGAAAATATGATAATTTTATCACTCTATTATATACAATACCAAATCTTATTTAGCGAATTGGATACTATGCACCAGAAAACTTGAACAATAGAAAAGGAGGGAAGCCATTTGGAAGGTTCACAGGGAGATTGATTGAATTTCGATAGCAGTCAATTACGTGATTGTTCCTACTTTAGTTTGATAAAAAAACAGGACCTATTGTTATGATCACCCTGCTAGGTATTTATCTTTCTGAAAGGGGTAACCTTACTAACCTGAAAGGAGAGTGGAGTCATAATATGACTCATCCTTTTGCCCCTAAGATTCCAAAGTAAAGAAGGGATTTCAAAGCATGTATTTTCTTATTAAACAGAATAACTGTATTCCTCATTGCCCCTACAATTATGAGAATCAGTGCTATTATCTTCTTAAATTGAATGATGAGGCACAAAGATTTGCAATTTGGATACAGGGAATATCTTCTGGAATGTGCTGGGAAAATTGGTGTAGAAGGAGCAGCAGAGTTTCTTGCAGACCCCAACAATGGGCTCAGTGAGGTTTGTGTTTCACTAGTTTGTTATTGTTGCTACTGTTTTCCATGCAAATTAATTTTTTTTTGGACAAATACTGTTTTCCAAGTTAACGTGTTATAGGAAAGCAAACATTTGATGCATTTGACGTTTAGGATCAGAGTGGCACTGTTGTGCTTACTGATGCAAATTGTAAGATTCTGTTTCATTGGCAACCCAAAGTCCCAAATTGACTGACTTTGCTTGTTATGTTAAATTGAAGGTTAGAGAAGACCTTAAGAAGTACTCGGGCAACATAAATGGAGTCCCGCATTTCATGGTGGGTGATGACATTTCAACTCTGGTTTGATTTCTTCACATATAGATCCATTAAAATTGATCATCTGGTTCCTTGGCAGATTAATAATGGAAAGCAAGCATTGAGTGGTGCTCAACCGCCTGAGATTTTCTTGAAAGCTTTTGAAGTAGTAACAAAGTGATACGGCCACACATAAACAAGTATTACTCTCTGATCTCCACATTTCGGAATTATGTATACTAAGTGACTTTGTTCTGTCAAACAGTCTTGTTTTTTTATGTTTTCCGAGTGTGAATTGGAATCATTGATTAGGTGAAATCATGTGTGGTATTGATTTACTGAAGTTCCCTGTCCTTGTAAAACAAATTTTAGGTCCCATGACCTCTTTAAAAACTTGAGTGTGTTTTCCTATCCATGTAGTCTTGTTTCCTATGTACTCTTGGATTGATATAGGTTAGTCATACCCCACTGAATGATCAACTCACAAAAGGATACATACATGTATCAATCAATATCGATATGCACTAGAAGTTTAGAACTATATGGCCTGACCAAATTACCTGATTCATCGATGGTAGACGTTTTGAGTAGAGGGCTGACTTAGCAGTGGTACACAGCAGCAAAATGATCTTCTCCGTCTCTGAGTTCAAGATGCTTTGTTGCATAATGATCTTCTCCTCCTCTCTGAGTTCAAGTTGCTTTGTTGCAGAGAGAACAGGGATCATAAGAACCTTACATTGTTCAACCCTAAGAATCCTCTCATAAAAGTACTTCTTAAGAATCAAGTCATCTTAATAAGAATCCTAATGTATCACTAATACAAATAATGGATCCCTAACCAACAAGTTGATAGACTTGCTTGAATAATCAGAAATTGTTCACTTAAGCATAATATTGAGTCCCCTTTGGTTCTGACTTCTAACGTTTGTTTCTCCTACAATATATAATCACGTAACTGTATGTATGATTATACAAGCAAACAATGACCTATGAGGCTATGATTATATTCATTTCCGAAAAGTTCGAAAGTATCATCAGAATAAGGAGTTGCTCTGCTTGTGAGATCATCAGCAGCCCTAAATTTGATGAACATTAGTATTGATGATCTCCCAGACGATGTACTCGTTGAAATCCTTCATCGAGTCGGTTGCTACAAATCCATTGCTCACTGCAAGTGTGTCTCCAAGCGTTGGTGCAATCTTCGTACAAGAAAGTGGTCAGTGCCTTATCAAACGATACTTCTTCCGACTTGATGTCCCGTGGTGGCCGACTCCTGTTCCTAGACTTCCAGCTTAGTTCCCAGTTTCAAGAAGGCACAAGCTAGCTTGTTCTGAAAATGGTTCTGTAACTGTCACCAATTTCGGACGTGGAGCACAGTCATGCCTGATTTGCAAACCTGTGTAGTGCAGGGAGCAGCACTGTCATTGTTAGAATGCTTGATCTTTTTTGTTATATCGAAATAGGTCACAAGCTTTTCTTAAAGCCTTTTCTCAGCCGAGAGACTAATCTCGTGCCGGGAGATCATGTCAAACGTTTCCTCTTCTAAGAATAGATTAAGATTTAACTCCAATAAACGTGAGCAAGATTCAAACTTAGGTATGAGGTCTTCACAGCTAGACTCTTACCGAATCGACCACAAGTGGGGTTTAGAATGCTTGATGTTATTTCAACAAAGTAAATGGACTTGGGTGCTGTTGTTCATATGTAGCATTATTATCGTTTCTTTCTTAAAGATAACGCTTCTTGCCATTCATACCGTTCCGACCAACACCAATTCCTAAATTACAAAAAGCTTCTTCTTCATAATGAAAATACTAAAATATTTGTCCTTTGAGAGTTAATTTAGGATTTAAAATCAAGAAAAAATTAAAAATGGTGTAAACGTAGAAGCAAACCTACGTCCACAAAAGTATCCGTAACTCGGTACATATGCGATTGGCTTCTATCTTCTCCAAGTGGTAAGCTGTTATGAATCGAGAACAAAAACCATTCAATCCTCCCATTTCAGATTCATTTGTGGTTTTGTTTGGTGGCTCTGATATGATAATTGCCAGGAGCAATAGTCTTAGGACGTACCACAGTTGCATACACAAGCACTGCATGCACAAACATGGCTGTAGCTCATCCCTTCCGAGTTCCAAAAAAGCCTTGCACAATCGACATCATCTCAGATCCGGTATCCCCTTGGTGCTTTATTGCCAAGAAAAATCTTGACCTGGCTCTACAGGAGGCTGATCATCTCTACGAGTTTAAGCCCGGTGGCATCCATTTCAAACTGATCCTGATATCCCCAAGGAAGGCATTGATAAGAAGAAGCATTCTGAGGAAAAGCATGGCTTAGCTCAAATATCTGAAACTGTGGAAATGCGTATAGGAGATGTATCAAGTCAATAAATCTCTCATTTCCATTATGTCATTTGCTACAAGTCTATCTATCCAAGATCATTCACTATGTCCCCTTAACAATTTGCAGATTTTTAGGATGTCATACGATGGAATCGAATACAAACTTTCCGGAATCATGTAAGATTGATTTTCTAAGATGTTCTATGGTTGTGGCATACTTAATTTTCCCCTAGATTGTTTGGTTTTTGCTTAAAACAAGATTCTTGGTGTTGCATATATGCAGGGGAAATCCTCTAGATTATCACAGGCTCATATATTTTGCTGGGGAACAGGATCATGATATGCAACACGATCTTGTGGATGAGATACTGCTTGGATACTTCACAGAGGAAAAGGACATTGCAGACAGGTAATAGTAGTTGATTATGGTTGTAATCTTGTAATTAGTGATTTGTTACATCTGAATTAAGAGGCACAAGCCTTCGCAATTTTGTATATATGCAGGGAATATCTTGTGGAATGTGCTGGTAAGATTGGTATAGAAGGGGCAGCAGAGTTTCTTGAAGACCCTAACAACGGTCTCAAAGAGGTATCTTTTATGTTCTTCACTGATTAATATCTGTGGGATTTGATTTTTGGCACCCAATATTAATAGAGCTGACATTGTTCTTATGACAAACTGAAGGTGACAGAAGAGCTCGAGAAGTACTCAGGAACAAAACAAATCCCATATTACGTGGTGAGTGATGCAAATTCACATTTGGGACTTGAGCTTTGTTGTATTAATTAACGAATTACTTTGATGCCTTACTGTTGTTTCTTACTTCCACAGTTTAATGGAAAGGTGAACTGCGTCGGTGCTCAACCGATGGAAGTGTTTTTGAGAGCTTTCGAAGCAGCCACAAAATGATACAACCTCATCTGGAAGCCTTCACTATCCATCTCTAATGGTGATGGGAACCCTTGAAATATGTAATTTATGTAAATGTAAACATAACTCTGCTAGCTCTGTTGTATCACTAAATGTACATTTGTTGTATAACCAAAATGTAAATTAGCATTGTAAATGAGTTCTGCATATTTGACCCTGATATATATTCACTCTGATATATTCACTCTGACTGAGGATATCTAACAGAAGTTTTGTAAGAGATCATTGCTCATATAAGTGTATGACCACCCCTTCTATCAATGTTTGGACTTCATTGCAAACCGAAGTAGAGGACATGTGTGATGAGGGTAAGTGCGTTACCAAAGAGCTTACTTATAACCCAAATTACAAAGACTTGAACAATTGCCAAAACTGAAAACTGTGAAACAAGCCTATTGTCACAACCCGCCAAGTTCCTTGGGCATATTTGGAGCAAGCATTGCCCAAGGATAATTTTCGGAGCACACTAGAGTGTTCTAGAACGTTGTGGAAAGCCTCGGAGATGTCCGGATAAATCGGGAAGTCTCTAGGAGGCTATGGAATTCTCTAGAACCTTTGAGGAGGCTCAAGCAACTAGAGCTCTCTAGAACACTCAAGGTCTTGTATAGATATTTTGGGACTTCCCTAGAGACATGTAGAAGTCTCTAGACTTTGTCTATATTTGTAAAGTCCTAGATTACTCTAGAACTTTAGGCAAGGGGAAGGATGCCTATAAATAGGGAGGCACCCCTCTCATTTTGTACAAAAAGAAAACATTGCATTACCAAGCCTTGTAAAACAATCTTAAAGCTTAATACAAGTTCTTGCTTTCTAAGTGTTCTTCTTGTCTTCTTTCGGTTGTTCTAACCAAGTGTTGTGTGGGAGTAAGGCTGACTTAGCGCAAGGAGTGTGCTAAGGCCGCACGAGTAGCTTAAGAAAAAGTAAGCTCGTGACAGTTGGTATCAGAGCAGAAGTTCGATCGGAACCTCGCTCGACATAATGGTAAAGCATAGTGCTACCAAAGGTGCATCAGGATCTAACCCTTCCGAGGAAGTTACGCAAAGGGGAAGTCGCGACGAGCATGTCGACCCTGACGTTCCAAGGCGGGAACGGTCTAAGGACATGATCTCTGCTTTCTACTCACGTCTAACTCAGGTGGAGGAGGACGTGAGTGGCATGGAGGCCCATGTGGATGATCTAGGCCAACGGGTAGAAGGCCTAGAGGCGGAGGACGTTGCCATTCACACTGCGATCAAGGGCATGTTGGCCCAGCTAGAGGAGTCCTTGAGGGGCGAGATGGCAAAGATTCGCGAGGAGTTCATGGGGGAACTCACCAAAATGCGTCAAGTCCACGAGAAGGAGTTGAATGACACGCTTGCATGCATGGAGGAGATGCATGGGGACTTGGTCCTATGCAAGCGCGCATTGGCTACGGGAGCCGGCACCAACGGTATTGTGGAGGCTAAGCGCATCGAGGTGCCAAAGCCTAAGAGTTTCGGGGGCTCGCGCAACGCTCGTGAAGTTGATAACTTCTTATGGGGGCTAGACCAATACTTTGGAGCCGTAGGCATCACCGAAGAGGACGCCAAGATTAGAACCGCGGCTCTCTACCTCACCGACACTGCCATGTTATGGTGGAGGAGAAGGCGAGGAGATATTGAGAAAGGTACGTGCACCATCGACACCTTTGATGACTTCACTAGAGAACTCAAGAGGCAATTTTGTCCCGAGAATGCCAAGGATGAGGCAAGAGCTCGCTTGCGAAGGCTCAAGCACTCGGGGTCTATTCGGGATTATATTAAGGACTTCACCAACTTAGTGCTCGAGATTCCCGATTTACCCGACAAGGATGCTCTCTTCAATTTTATGGATGGTCTCCAACCATGGGCTAAGACCGAGCTAAGGCGACGTGGGGTGCAAGACCTTGCTACCGCCATAGCCACGGCCGAAAGCCTAATCGACTACACTAGTCCAAAGGAGTCCACGAGCAAGCCGAAGGAAAAGAAGAGTAGTTATGCCAAAGGTGGGGGAGACAAAGACCAACGCAAAGATGAGCCCCGTCAAGACAACTATGCGGCAAGAAGCAAAGACAAAGGCAAGCAAAAGGACGTGAGGAGTTCAAAGCCCAACAACAACAAGTGCTTCCTTTGCGATGGGCCGCATTGGGCTAGAGATTGTCCGCAAAAGAGGGCACTAAGTGCACTCTTAGGGAGTCATCAAGGTGAAGCCGAGGGCGGCAACGAAGGTGTAAGCATGGGGTCGATGCAATTACTCAACGTAATTCGATCGACACCCAAAGTCCAAGCCAAAGGCCTACACTTTGTCGACTTGACAATTGGAGGGAAGCCAACGTCCGCAATGCTCGACACGGGGGCAACCCACAATTTCATCTCGATTGAAGAAGCCCGAAGGCTAGGGCTACGAGGGAGTGATGGAGGGGGCTCCATCAAGGCGGTTAACTCACCCGCCCGACCAATTCAAGGTGTGATTCGAGGAGTCAAGACTACCGTGGGAGCATGGTGTGGAAACTTGGACTTCTCGATTGTTCCAATGGATGACTACAAAGTCGTCCTAGGGTTGGAATTCTATGATCAAGTCAAGGCCATACCGGTGCTGTTCGCTAATAGCATGTGCGTCATAGATGGCGACAAGGCGTGCATCGTGCCGACAAAGAGAGGCGCCAAGCAAGACTTGAAGGTGTTGTCGGCACTACAATTCAAGAAAGGCGTCAAGAGGGAAGAGGAGAGCTACCTAGCCATCCTCAAGGAGTACGATGATGAGGAGCCGAGGCCACAAGACGACGTGCCCAAGGAGGTAGCTAAAGTGCTTGAAGAGTTCAAGGATGTGTCACCATCCGAGCTACCCAAGAGACTACCACCAAGGAGGGAAGTCGACCATGCAATTGAGTTGGAGCCGGGAACCAAGCCACCCGCCATGAGCGCATACCGCATGGCACCACCCGAGTTGGCGGAGCTAAGGAGGCAATTGAAGGAGCTATTGGATGCGGGATTCATTAGACCTTCAAAAGCACCCTTTGGTGCCCCGGTCTTGTTTCAAAAGAAGAAAGATGGTTCTCTCCGCATGTGCATCGACTATAGGGCGCTCAACAAGGTCACGGTGAAGAACAAGTACCCCATCTCTCATTGCCGACTTGTTCGATCAATTGGGGCATGCACGCTACTTCACGAAGTTGGACCTTCGATCGGGGTATTACCAAGTGCGCATAGCCGAGGGTAATGAACCAAAAACCGCGTGCATCACAAGGTATGGTTCTTACGAGTTCTTGGTTATGCCATTTGGTCTAACAAATGCACCGGCGACGTTTTGCACCTTGATGAATAAGATATTTCACCCTTATCTTGATCGGTTCGTGGTCGTCTACTTAGACGACATTGTGGTGTATAGCCAAACCTTGGAGGAGCACGTAGAACACTTGAAGGAAGTGTTCAAGGTGCTAAGGGAAAATGAGCTATACATCAAGAGGGAGAAGTGCTCTTTTGCAAAGAACGAGGTGTTGTTCTTAGGGCACAAGATCAAGGATGGCAAACTCATGATGGAGGATTGCAAGGTGCATGCCATCCAAGAATGGGAGCCACCCACCAAGGTACATGAGTTAAGATCTTTCCTTGGGTTAGTGAATTATTACTGCCGCTTTATCAAGGGATACTCGACGAGGGCCGCTCCATTGACCGACCTTCTCAAGAAAAACAAGGCATGGGAGTGGACGGCGAAGTGCCAAGAAGCCTTTGAAGATTTGAAGAAGGCGATATGCGAGGAGCCCGTGTTAAGCCTACCCGATCACACCAAGCCATATGAATTACACACCGATGCTTCCGACTTTGCCATTGGAGGCGTGCTCATGCAAGAGGGACATCCGGTTGCCTATGAGAGTCGGAAGCTTAACGACACAGAGCGGCGCTACACGGTGCAAGAGAAGGAGATGACAGCCATCATCCATTGCCTTAGAGTGTGGCGGCACTACTTGCTTGGGACAAGATTCGTAATCATGACCGACAACGTGGCAACAAGCTACTTTCAATCACAAAAGAAGCTAAGTCCGAAGCAAGCTCGATGGCAAGATTTCTTGGCGGAGTTCGACTACGTCATGGAGTACAAGCCGGGAAAGGTGAACGTGGTAGCCGACGCACTAAGCCGGAAGGCGGAATTTGCAAGCATATCGCAAGTCACTAGCCCACTCTTGAATAAGATCAAGGAGGGACTCAAGGCGGATCCACAAGCACAAAGTGTCATCGCCTTGATAAAGGAAGGCAAGACACGAAGGTTTTGGATGGAGGAAGACCTCCTATACACGAAGGGCCGCCGCATCTATGTGCCAAAGTGGGGCAACTTGAGAAGGGAGCTCATGAAAGAATGTCATGACTCCAAATAGGCCGGCCATCCGGGAGTAAGGCGCACACTTGCCTTGTTGAAGTCCACCTATTATTGGCCAAGGATGCGCGATGGAGTCGAGGAGTATGTGAGGACATGTCTTGTATGCCAACAAGACAAGGTAGTCCAACAACAGCCAGGGGGCTTGCTCGACCCCTTGCCCATTCCCGAGAGACCATGGGAGAGTGTCTCTATGGACTTCATCACTTGTTTGCCAAAGTCCGAGGGGTTTGGGAGCATTATCGTGGTGGTGGACCGATTTAGCAAGTATGCAACCTTCATGGCCGCATCAGCCGATTGCACGGCCGAGGAGACCGCTAAGCTATTCCTTAGCAACGTGGTCAAGTTTTGGGGCGTTCCGAAGAACATTGTGAGTGACCGAGACCCACGCTTCACCGGAAGGTTTTGGACGGAGCTTTTTAAGATGCTTGGGTCGGACTTAAGCTTTTCAACAAGCTTCCACCCACAAAGTGATGGGCAAACGGAGCACGCCAATGCTATCTTGGAGCTATACTTGCGGCACTATGTGAGTGTCAATCAAAAGGATTGGGCCAAGCTTCTTGACGTGGCGCAATTTTCATATAACTTGCAACAAAGCGAGGCCACCAGCAAGAGTCATTTTGAGATCGTGTTGGGACGGCAGCCGACTACACCCTTGTCCCTTGTCAATCGCTATGAGGGGAAGAGTCCCACCGCATTCAAGTTCGCCAAGTCATGGCACGAGCAAACGGAGTTAGCTCGCGCGGCGTTGCACAAGGCTGCCTCAAGGATGAAGAAGTGGGCGGACAAGAAGAGGAGGCACGTAGAGTTCAAGGAAGGGGACCTTGTACTCGTGAAACTCTTGCCACAACAATTCAAGTCCTTTCGAAAGGTGCACAAGGGCTTGATACGTAAGTATGAGGGGCCGTTTGAAATTATCAAACGTGTGGGCAAGGTTTCATACAAGCTTCATCTTCCACCTAAGTTGAAGATACATCCGGTCTTCCATGTAAGCATGTTGAGGCCTTACAATGAAGACGTGGAAGACCCATCAAGGGGAGTTTCGCATCGGGCACCAACGGCGGTTGTCACCTCCTTTGACAAGGAAGTAGACGAGATACTTGCGGACCGCGTCATCCGACGTTGAGGCGTGCCAAGCTACAAGGAGTATCTCGTCAAGTGGAGAGGGTTGCCCGATACGGAGGCAAGTTGGGAGTCTGAGGATTTGCTTTGGCAATTTAAGGACAAAATCCAACGCTACCATGAGCAAGACGCGACGAGGGCGTCGCGGACTTAGGTGGGAGAGAATGTCACAACCCGCCAAGTTTCTTGGGCATATTTGGAGCAAGCATTGCCCAAGGATAATTTTCGGAGCACACTAGAGTGTTCTAGAACGTTGTGGAAAGCCTCGGAGGTGTCCGGATAAATCGGGAAGTCTCTAGGAGGCTATGGAATTCTCTAGAACCTTTGAGGAGGCTCAAGCAACTAGAGCTCTCTAGAACACTCAAGGTCTTGTATAGATATTTTGGGACTTCCCTAGAGACATGTAGAAGTCTCTAGACTTTGTCTATATTTGTAAAGTCCTAGATTACTCTAGAACTTTAGGCAAGGGGAAGGATGCCTATAAATAGGGAGGCACCCCTCTCATTTTGTACAAAAAGAAAGCATTGCATTACCAAGCCTTGTAAAGCAATCTTAAAGCTTAATACAAGTTCTTGCTTTCTAAGTGTTCTTCTTGTCTTCTTTCGGTTGTTCTAACCAAATGTTGTGTGGGAGTAAGGCTGACTTAACGCAAGGAGCGTGCTAAGGCCGCACGAGTAGCTTAAGAAAAAGTAAGCTCGTGACACTATGCTCAGCAAGACCTTAGTTTAACATAAACAGGTTTGAGAGAGTCAATGAGGAAATTTTCATCTGTACAAAAGTCTGAAAGCCTGAAAGACCAACCAGCAAAATAACACCCAGAGAAAGAACACTGGAAACGTAAAGAAGCTGTACACGAAGTTTTATCTTGACTGTCGTAATGCTATACTTGGATGACTTTTGGCAAATGCAAGTAAAATTGCAAGAACTATCACATTTTTGCTTCCAAAGAAAAAACTTTCAAAGGAAACAAAAAAAAAAACCTTAGGATAGACTTTACTTACAACATCGGTTACCAGAAATCAAGTTTATGTACTATGAACGACATTTTTTTTAACATGCGGTATTCACAGTGGCATCACGTTCTTTGGTATTCTGTCTTCCTGATGTTGCTGGATTCATCAACGACGCGTCAATCAAGATTAAGTCGTTTCATCGAATGCCATGACCTACAAAAGCCAAACAATAATTCCACAGTTAGACTCTACACATTCATGAATAAAGACATTTTGCTTTCATTCCTATCTTTTAATATCAAATGAGTCTAACACATTACACATATAGCTTTAGATGGCATTTTAGTTTTCTAAAGCTAATACTGTAGAGTTAGTACAGAATGTCTATAGAGTTTCAAGACAAAGCAGGGTAGTGTAAAACTTTTATTCCGAAGTCAATATGCCTGCTTGATTATACCTACACTGAGCAGGAATAATAGATATTCAACAATACAAAACCAAATTGCTTGATCTTGCAGCTTGAGTACTATAACATTGAGAAAAGAAAAATCTACTCCAAAACAGAAGTATTTAGTTAGTGTTTAACCTTCTGTCTTTCACACTTGTTATGGCGAAGGAATTTCCCTATATTAACAAAATAACACTAACCTACAACTGAGAAACTATTTGGCAATATGAGATATATCTGGGAAATTTAGAAATGCATCTGGGACATTATAGCAGTATAATAGAGATGCATGCCTACTAGAAACTAAGCCTGCTCAAGTATTAACATGACTCATGAGTACGAACAAAGTCTGCTGGACGAAAAACACTTGCATTGTTACCTTGCCACATACAGGACAACTTTCACTTCTCTCCATCCACTCATATATACAACCAAGATGATAATGATGAGCGCATTTTGTCAATATTTTGGGGTTTTCTGGAGTATATTCTGCATACAAAGGAAAATGGTAAACAAGTGAGAAGTCAAACAAAACATTGGTATACTTTCCAGAATTATAAACCAATCAGAATTGCAAGAAACATCAGAAGAGCACAAGTACTCTATCCTAATGAAACTAGCATCCGATATCAATGCCAATACCTCCCTTTAAATATACAGCAAGTATGATTCAACCCAACAAACAAACATAGAAACCGAGTCAAAACAGGATTGGGTTCATTATTGATATTGAGCAAAGTGTGGTGTCAGTAGCCATCAGCAAACACTAAAGAACCAATTAGGAGAAGTTCATCGTCCTATAGAATGAGAAAGAAGAAGAAACACCGATCAGGAAAATACAAATGAAAATACCTTCAAGACATGTTGGGCATACATCCTCTTCTTCTGAAGATGTATAAACAATACCAAATCCAGTTGTTGTTGTTGCCGATGACAACTTCATTGAGGACCTGGAACGATGTTCCTTGGATCCATCTTCACAAGCAGTTCCATTCCATTTGTCTCCTGCACTCAAACATTCTGAATCTGCATCGATATCACTTCTTAGAGGTTCAGTCTCCTCACGAGAATGACTGGTGCCTTTCTCACGCCTAGAAACCAATCCATCCCGCTGCAAGCGGATGTATCTGGGGTCAACATCATAAGGCAAGGGCCTTGGAGGAGAGCGATACATGTCAGATAAAGTGCTATCAAGTGAGGCTGCAGAAGTTATTGATGCAGCCCCCTGAATGGATGAAGGGAGCGACTGTAGTTCCCCTCTTCTGAACAGTGATGAATACTACAAATAACAGAAGAAAAGGATCATACTTCCCTCTAAAATATAAAGACCCCAAAATTAATACTACATATATTTCTCTTCACAATGGCGAACATATTATGAATTTCAAACGCATGGAATTTCAAATTTAGAAAGAAGAGAGACAACATAAAGAAGTTTTATAGTTCACTAACAAGGATCACTACGCGTACCACATTTACAAAGTTTTGAACACAGCAGTTGGCACACGGACAGTTCCTCAATGCAGAACTGTTTGGATTCACATAATCTTCGAAACCATCGGCATTCAAACAACAACAGACAGCACCCATGATGCCAGTATCAAAATACGCCTCCCCAATAATTCTACACTCTCATATGCTGAAAAATTCAAGCTCCACTTGTGCACTAAGAAAATCTCGGGGAGCACAAGTGTGCTTTGACGAGACTGAGAGAGGACACAAAGCTCGCAGAAGTCCGACTACCTCCGCGGACCAGCACCCTCCCTCTCTGACTAACAATGCTGGATGGCTTTGTGGTTTTGATATAACTTAAGGCTGCATTCCTCACCTGCAAAATAGAAGACAGTCTTGGTTTAGTATAAAAAAATCTCATTGACAAAAAGACTTCTCCAAGTGCACTAGATAAATTAACTCAAGCACAAAACATATGCAATGGATGTCAATTAAGCTGATCGGGATTTACTTCAATCATCATTGTCATATTCCCTATGAAAGATTGTAAGCACATGACTAACTGCAGCTGTGATACCATGACTCCTACAGAGTATGGCATGTTTCTAATACAACGAGATCCAAACGACAGCATTGAATTGACAAAGTGATTATGACAAAATTTCACAGAACAATTTCTCGAATAGAAAATTTTCTCATTTGTGATCAAAAGTGACCATATTTCATACCTTTCTTCATAACAAGACCACAACCAAACATAGAAAACGCATAGAAATAGATTTGAAGTCTCACCAAAATGAAACTCATCCATGCAAAATATCCTTTTCTCTATTTTCAAGCAAATAAAAAGATGAAAAGATCAACCCAAAACACACACAAATCAAGTAAACAAGATCAACCCAATTGAAAAGATCAAATTTTGAAGCAGCCAAGAAGTTCAAAACCAAAACCCAATTTGCAAAAACAAATTTTGCAGCAAACCCATGATCAGCAAAACACCAAAACAAAACAAAACCCTGTTGCAGATATCAAACATGACACAATCAGAACAATCAAAACTACTCTACAAAAAGCAATAATTGCACAAAACCCAGATTACATAGAAATTAAAAATACCTGAGGAAAGGTGGAATGGAGAGATAGAGATTGATCTTGGTGGGTGGACAAAGACAGGGGCAACCCAGAAATTCAATAGAAAAATTTGGATTCTTTGGATAAATTATATATAGATGATTCGAAAATCAGATACTAAAAATGGGAAAGTAGGTTTTGTAATGGGAATTTGGTGCAGCATTTTTGAGGTGATAACAATTTTTAAAGCCACCTGCTTTAAACTTTCTCTTGACTGTGGGTGCCTGATTTATTGTTATTGTATTTTTGTGAATTATAAAAGAATGCAGATTTAACTTTATAATGATGATGACCCAATCCTAAAAGGAACAAAATTTTAAAAAGAAAATATCTCCAAGAACATAAAGTAATGATTTTGGTTTTTATTGGCCGAAGCTTTGGATGTTTGTCATGAAACGTTGGTAATTATGTAGTTGTATCCTCTCCGTGATCATTCAAATTAGGAAAATATTTGTACCGAGGTAGTATGTATTTGTACGTGTGAATTTTTTCTTATTTGTATATTGTTAGCGGTGTAAAGTTATAATTGTAACTGTTTAAAATTTGAATTAATCAATAACGATTATTTATGCAAAAAATTAATGCAAACAAAATCGTTTACTTCCTTGGTTGTATTAATTAAATTAACAGGTTGATTATGAGATTGCTAATTTTCACCAAAATTATCTATTTGTTTGATTCAATCGACTTTTTACATATATCATTATATTGATTTAAGTTTTGAACGGTTACAATCATAAATTTACATAACTTAGACTATGCAAATGAAAAAGAGCTAAGACGCACACGTACATATGAGTCGGTTAGAAATATAAAAACAAAAACTATATCAAAAATTGATATAAATGAATGATGCATGGTGTAATGCCTAATCATTGCCATTTCCTTTTTGGGTAGTGCTTCTTTATGAACATGGTGTGGTTCAACCCCTCTTAGTTGGTAGGTTTAAGGAAAAGGAGGATACCATCATTCGTTTTAAAGGGTTCATAACGATGATATTTGCTTCTAATCAAAGTCTTTAACAATGTTTCACTATTCTAGACAACATTTCACTTTGTTACATTGCTTCATACAATAGGGTTCATAGACAAAACAATCATCAAATGGAGTTGACAAACCATCATGTACAAGCACCAAAACTTCCTTTCATTTTCTTTGCACACAAGTTAACTCCATTTTGCAGAAAAAGTTGATTAATTTCAACAGCATTCCCAAAGTATAAATACAATCTAGAAATACACAAAGATTCCTACGTATAAAAACTGGGTTGTCGTTTCAAGCGTAAAAGAACAAAACATATCGTCGTTTCGATTGCGTGCCAACTACCGTTATATAAAATTTTCAAATCGCATTCACACATAAATTAATCGCCGGCCATTTCCTTCCAGATCTGCTCTAAATTTCTCCCCCAAATTCAAAAACCCTAATCTTTCACACAGCCCCAATTCATTAACCCAGTCCCAGTCCTAGTCCCAATTCCACACTCTCAGTCCAAACGACACCGTTTAAGCAATGCACCCAAATTAGGGTTTCCAATTTCTCACAAACAAGCTCAAAGACCTAGGCTTTACAATGCAGGGCTCGTCGCCGGCTCAGCCGGAGGCCATACTGGAGTGGCTTCACAAGGAAATGGGCTACCGACCCCTGGGCAGCTACGGCGGCTCCGCCTCCGGGAAGTCGCAGCTGCCGTCGATCGACGCCGTGAGGAAGATTTGCAGAGGGAACATGATCCCCGTTTGGAGCTTCTTGATCACGCGCGTGAAGTCGGAGAGTACGGTGAAGAATATACGGCGGAATATTACGGTGCACGGCGACAGCGGCGGCGCGGCGGTGAAGAAGGAGGAGGGGAGGAGTAGAGGGAGGAGGAAGGAGAAGGTTGGGGAGAGTTCGAGTGCGGCGGAGGTCAGGGAGGCGGCGCTGCAGGAGAGGGAGGCGGTGGAGAAGGAGGTGGAGAAGCTGAGGAATATTGTGAAGAGGCAGAGGAAGGATTTGAAGGCTAGGATGTTGGAGGTTTCGAGGGCCGAGGCCGAAAGGAAGAGGATGCTTGATGAGAGATCAAAGAAGAGGTATGCGTTTTGTGGATGGTTTAATTTAGCTGAGTAAGATTTGGTTGTGATCTTATAGCTAGTGATGATCATATAGTGGAACGAAACTGAACTGTGTTTTAGAGTGTACTGGCTTCGAATTGTTGCTTCCTATATTCAACAGTGTTACAGTGATGATAATATAGCGCCTATTAGGAGTGTTAAAGCACTTACATTTATGGGTCATTAATGTCTCTTTATACCTCATGGACTTTGTAATGCAATTCCTCTTTGTAAGTTTTACTTGATAATGCTATCATTTTAGTATAAGTTCATCCTAAATTGCAAGAAAATGTTATCGTTCCTCTCTGTAAGTGTCAGACGGAGTACTTGGTGGAGATATAGGCATTTACTTTCATGAAGTGCAAATGATAGATCAATATTATGAGAAGACTAATTGAAACTCTGTTATACTTGTTCATAATGCAGGCATAAGCAGGTGATGTTGGACGCGTACTATCTACAGTGTGAGGAAGCGGAAAAGATATTTGCAGAGTATCATAAACGTCTATGCTATTATGTTAATCAAGCCAGGGATTCTCAAAGGTTAAGTGTGGATTCGTCTCTAGAATCGGTTAATAGCTTTAGTTCCAACAGTGAAAAGGAGGCTGTTTATTCAACACTTAGGGGCAGTAAAGCTGCAGATGATGTGCTTCTTATTGAAACCACTCGGGAAAGAAACATAAGGAAGGCCTGTGAATCTCTTGCAGCACATATGATTGAAAAGATTCGCAGTTCCTTTCCTGCATATGAAGGAAGTGGTATTCATTCAAGTCCTCAGTTAGAAGCAGCCAAGTTAGGATTCGAATTTGATGGGCAATTACCTGAGGAGGTCAGAGATGCAATTCTGAATGGTCTGAAGAGTCCTCCTCAGTTGCTTCAGGCCATTACGTCATACACATCACGACTGAAATCTGTAATTTCCAGAGAAATAGAGAAAATTGATGTAAGAGCTGATGCAGAAACTTTAAGGTAATAACTTTCTTGTCAATACTCAGAACTTATTCCATTTGGTATATTAGCATTGTTATGTGCTATCTATCTTTGCCTTGGTTTCTACTTTTTCATGATGCTCATCCTTCCTGGTTGTTCTTTTTATGAGTTTCTTGGCATAATACTTCCTGCTGCTTGATGTAGATAATGATTTGCATGGTTCTTTTTCTTTTCTTTTTTCATTTTATGTCTAAATTTGTCAGATCTTCTCCATATCCTCCTGATAATAAAGTCAAAACTACTCACATAAGGGGATTAGCTTCCTTGACAATTTGCATTTAAGTCTTCTTGTATTTGGTGGTCATATCCTTGAGACCTTGACTGATATTTCTTAAATTGCCTAATCAGGTACAAGTATGAAAACAACCGAGTTATAGATGTTTCTTCTCCTGACGTGAGTTCACCTTTACACTATCAACTTTATGGTAATGGAAAGATGGGAATTGATGCACCATCTAGGGGAACACAGCTTCTTGAAAGACAGGTTATATTCTTTTCTAGATAGTAGCCTAAACATCATTGTTAGATTTTTCTTAAGGCTTCTTAAAAGAACTGGTTTGTATATTTTCTGGATGTTGGGTTGGTTTGGTTTCAATCTTTAGAATAATTGGGGTAAACGGTAAACCACTGCCCGAGAAAATCATGCTGGTTAAATGAAAGAATGGGTTGGGCTCGATTTTAACATTTCATTTTGTGTGGTTGAATCTGCATTATACGTTAGTTTTAATTTGTTTTAATTGAAATGTGCTGTTTACAGAAAGCCCACGTTCAGCAATTTTTGGCTACTGAAGATGCACTGAACAAAGCTGCAGAAGCTAGGAGTCTATGTCAGAATCTTATAAAGCGTTTGCATGGAAATAGTGATGGAGTGTCTTCAGGCATATCACAAAATGTGGGCAGTCTTAGGCAACTTGAGGTAAACTTTATTGGATATCAATTGAATTGAAATTACCTTGGTTGGGGAAAAAAATGATGACATTGACCATTGTTGAGAGGCTCAGACTTGATCCTTGGAGCAATATTCAATGTTGTAAAGCTCAATTCTGCATCTATACTCCTTATTGCTTCGGCTAGGAGAATTCTTTGGTCTGGTTCAATAGTATCATCCGGTGTTTTTCTTTCTGTAGTTGGAGGTTTGGGCCAAGGAAAGAGAAGTTGCCGGCTTGAGGGCAAGCTTGAATACGCTATGTCTGAAATACAGCGCCTGAATAAATTATGTGCAGAAAGAAAAGAAGCTGAAGATTCATTGAAAAAGAAGTGGAAAAAGATTGAAGAATTTGATTCCCGCAGATCTGAACTGGAAACCATATATACTGCTCTATTAAAAGTTAACATGGTAAGGTTTTGAGCTTCAATATTGCCTGTAAAATGCATGATCTACATGTAATGTTATTTTGCAGTTTTGGTCATCCAATGCAAATTTCTATGTTTCACTTGAAAGTTTTTCATGTATCATATATATTGGGGTCAATGAATACAACTTTATTAACATCCGAACTAGTTGGTGGAGTCCGTGTTATATGGCCTTTTTTGAACCATGATGTTACTATGATGGCCAACGATCCTATTTGTGGTTCTATGTATGTTCCATGGATACTTTATATCCCTGGAAGACATATACGATTGATATATATATATATATATATATATATATATAGTTGCATAGTTTTTTTCACTGTAGCTGTTTTCTAATTTGATTTTGACAATGTGTAGGATGCTGCTGCCTTCTGGAATCTGCAGCCATTAGCTGCAAGGGAATATGCATCAAGCACTATTATTCCAGCATGCACAATAGTTATGGATCTTTCAAATAATGCAAAAGATCTTATTGAAAAAGAAGTATCTGCTTTTGATCAAAGTCCTGATAATAGTCTCTACATGCTTCCAGCAACTCCACAGGTTCTGTTTTTGATCTTATGGTTTCTAAGTACATCTATGCTTTAAGTATCACTTGTAATAGTTTGATCTTTAAATTGGTGATTTGATTGTTATATTGATGAATCTCTATTTTATTTTGAGTACAGAGTATTGAATTATATTTTCATTTAGTAGTATTTAGAGTAGTCTAACCATTTTCAACATATATGAATGCTAAATCTAGGATCTTGATTATCAATAAGCTTTCTGATTTTTCTGCTGGCTAAAAAAGTATAAAACTTTGTTTTTCTTGATTCCATGTGCACTTTCCTGAGTGTCCATATGCAGTCCCTGGTGTTCTGAATCCTTCACGAACTTTTGTTTCAGGCACTATTGGAGTCAATGGGTGCACACGGCTGTACTGGACCTGAAGCTGTTGCTGCTGCAGAAAAGAATGCAGCTATATTAACAGCAAAAGCAGGTGCTAGGGATCCATCAGCAATACCATCTATATGTCGTGTGTCAGCCGCCCTACAGTATCCTGGTGGTGAGTCTTCATTTCATCTGTGACACCATGAGAAGCATGAGATTAGAGGCCTATCAGGAGTTCTGGTTTTCAAATTAAATATTAATTTTGATGATCATCTGTGCTTGGTTTTGGTCTTTAGGATGTTGTCCTTCAGGGTCAAGTATGTCTAGTAAACATACTTGGTGTGTGAATTCAAATCCTTTTAACTTTTAAGGCATGCGTTCTTTTATGACGTATTTTGTTCTACTTCATTTGTTGTTTTCTTTAGGATATATTTCTAAATGACATTATATGCTAGCTTAATGGGGTGGTTTCCATTTTGTCATATCTGCAGGTCTGGAGGGTTCAGATGCTGCTTTAGCCTCGGTGCTAGAGTCGCTGGAGTTCTGTTTAAAACTTCGTGGTTCTGAGGCTAGTGTGTTGGAGGACTTAGCGAAGGCAATCAATTTGGTCCATACACGACACGACCTTGTTGAAAGTGGTCATGTGTTGTTGAACCATGCCTATAGAGCTCAACAAGAATATGATAGGTAAAAGCTACACATGGCCTTTTGAACTGCCAATTGGCATCTTGCTATTTATCTCCTGTCAATACTCAGGATGCAAAGCTCTAATTTTATGTTAGATTCATAACACATGTCAAACCTTCTGAGTCGGTGATGTTATCTAATATCCATGAATATAACTGTTTGACATAATTACACGCATATAGGATCTGTGCATTTTTTTTTCCCTCTTTTCTTGAAGTACAGACATATGATTCTATTTGACATCATTACGCACTTACCCTGCAGGAAAACGAGTTTCTGTTTGAATTTGGCTGCTGAGCAAGAGAGAACTGTCACAGAGAAATGGTTGCCAGAACTGAAGACTGCAATTCTGAATGCTCAGAAGTGCTTGGAAGACTGCAATTATGTTAGGGGATTGGTAAGAGACTACCATAAGCTGAAATATCTGTCATTACATTGCTATCTACCTGCATGCATGTGAATTTTATTGGAGTTGATCTATCTTTTACATATATTGATAATTTGATATTCTGATACTGAATAAATGGAACTGAGCTTTTCATTTTTTTTGGGTTAGGAGGTGGGGTGGTTTCATATGTCTAAGTATTACTTTCCATAAAATATTGAACTCATGCTTAGTTTGTGTGTTGCCTGCATTAACGTTATGTGAGTAGAAGGCCTTTTTTATTTTTTTTATTTTTATTTTTATAATCAATCATGCTGCAAAATCTTTACCTGGTCACACACTGGGGCCAATGGTTACTGCACATACTGAACCATAGCCAGCAAATTGTGTGCCTTTGAACACGTGGCCCACGCAAACATCCAGTGTTCCTGGATCTTGGTTTCATTATTCTTTGTGATTGGTATTCCCCACTACCATGTGCGCCTATCTAAATGGCCAGGCATTGAGGGTTGGATAGTTGGTATTTTAGTTGTATAGTAGCAGCTTTACAGGAGCTCTCTCATCTTTCTACCTTTGCTGATTTAACTAAATCCTTGATAGTTATTTTGCTTTTAGCCTTCATAATTGTCTGAACTGCAATCTATCTATGCAGCTTGATGAATGGTGGGAGCAACCAGCTGCAACAGTTGTTGACTGGGTCCTAGTTGATGGATTGAATGTTGCTGCTTGGCACAATCATGTGAAGCAGCTCCTTGCGTTTTACGATCAGGAGCACATGTGAATACTTTGAACACTGAATGAAGCAAGACATGTTTTGGACCTCCTCCCCCATCTCAATTCTGCCACTCAGTGACTACAAATAACCATGTAAACTGTAGCCCTGTCTGAAAGTAACATCTATACTGTACAGTTAGGAGTGCAACAGAGCCATACATTGAGATCACCACAGCCATACATTGGATTTGGGGAAGAGGAGGGTAGCCCCGGCGGAAAGAACACGTCCGGGTCTTCGTTGCTCTGTAGTTTGTATCATAACTTTGTAGATTGATTTCTAGTGGGTATTCTCACGAGGCTTGATTGATGCCAGAAGATGGAAAGTGTTATTATACTGGTTCATTTGTACTTTCATTTGAATCTTGGTGGCAACCATCATTGTTGATAGTAGATACTACAAATTTTGTTCTCGTAAATATTAACAGAGTTTTCTCTTTCAACCAAAATTATATATCACCAGCTTTTTCTCTACAAATTTGCCTTGTTGTTTTTGACTCGACATTTTAGAATGAGTTGCCGAGTCTGCTTGCCGGACTTGCTTTACTTGCTCCTTTTCTACTGGTGTACCAAGCAATTCCTATTTTAGAATTTATTCCTCTAAATACTAGGAGACTGATCCAGTTTATTATTATACAAATTTTATGAAACAGGCAAGCTGGAAATGTTCAACAGAAAAATGAGTGCAAACCCTCTGGCGGTGCGCCCTCGCGGCGGCGTCGTCGGACGGGTTGAATGGATCTTGTGTCCGTCAATAAGCCCAATCGTGGTGGAGGTCATGGGTTGGATTCGCTGACCAAAGTGAGAGGTTGTTTCGTCAGGAAATCTCAAGGAGGATTCGATCGGTTGTGGATCGGGCTGTGTTCGATCTCACAACGTGTTGGAGGTAGCCGGTTGGTGGCGGCATTGCATGGTGGTGCGAGGCCGGATTCTATGGGGTTTAGATCGGATCAGATAGTTTTGATTTGGTTTGGGTCTCATGGAGTCACTTTGCAGAGAGGGATCTGTATGAATGGCGATGCTGGTTGCTGGCAGGTGGAGAAGGTAGGAGAGAGGATCGGATTGCCGGAGGTGTCTTGGCCGTCGGTGTTTGCCCGGCGTGGCCTTGGCTTGTAGAATGGCGGCGAGTGACTACCAGTATTCTCCGCTGCAACTTTGGGCCTGCGAATTGGGCTTGGGTCTTGGCTGGGGCATGGGCTCTAGTCCAAGTTCTAAGTCCCTTTATGTTTTGTATTTTTGTTTTATTTATGCTTTATTGCATTTATATTGTAGTACTAAGCGACATTATGTCGTAAATAATACCCTATCATTATATGGTAAGGCACGAAGGGCCTTGTGCTGGTATATGGACCTTGTGTGTCTTATTTGCTCTAGGTAGGTGGCACATCTTTTGCTTGGTCAAATGGTCGCAACCTCTTAATTAGTGGCAGAATGAGACCAAGTGTTGCCGAGTTTCTTCTTCGGTGGCAACATAGTATGAAAGCTGCATTATTGGATATTATGATATGTAATCGTGTTGCATGTTTACTGATCTTTCTATTATGTCACCGTTGTGACAAAACAAATAGAGTCGTCATTAGAACAGTACTCTTTGTCATTAGAGCAGTACTCTTTGTTAGTTTGTGCTTGTTAGAATACAGGTACGTTGTAAAGATTCTTGATATTATTTTGGGTCTTTGTATTCAGGGGTTTAGACTTCATATCCTCTTTTGTATTTGACGGTTTCATTAATCAATGCACTAGTCCTTTGTTAAAAAAATAATATTATAGGAATTTTAATTCTTCATCAAGCCAAATGGCGATAACTCGATAAGACGTACGTTCCTGCATGCATGTCGGCTAGTATTTACAAATTTGAAGCAATGCAACGTTGAATTATATAAGTCCCTTATATAAATCGTGGCAAGAAGACCATGATTGTTTGCTTCATCAAAAAAATCTATGATCCAAGTATGGCAAGAAAAGAAGACCATGCTGTAAATCAAATCTAATCGAATGCATGTATTGCAAGAAGCCAAGATGACCACGTTGCATAGTGATAGTGGCATAGCATAATATTAATTTACCACTAGGAAGCTAACAGACAATTAATCTCATCTCTTTGCTTGAAATTGGACAATCTTATCAGCATGCATGTAGGTGAGGTAGCTAATTCGATCAACTGAGTAGACATGACGAGAACCCTAGTCCGAGGGGATTCCTCTGGTCCGTGAATTCATGATAAAGAAAGATGCCAGTAGACAAAACCAATCCCTTCATGTACTACAAAACCAGCAGCTTTGTATATAAACTTAGACTGAGAGTTTACTGGTATCAGGTGAGCAACCTTTCAATTCTTACACCCTTTTGTCTAATGATTGTGAGCCACTGCGTTGGCGTCTTGTTTTCTTATAGTATTATTATGGAGCATGGAGTTGTGGACTATATGGACACGAAATGGGTGTCGGTACATGGATTATTCTTCTAACAATTATACTTATCCTCACAATTATAATACCCAAGAAGTAGAAAACTATGAACAACGTACAAAGAATCTTGATGCAAGATAGGTCGACACATGGGAGTGTCTTTCAAGGCCAAACACTTCACATGCATATCAGTGAAAGATGCAAACAGTTTGATACCAGATGAAGATGAAGGAGAAGACATGAAGATGATGATGAATTCCTTTAGTAACTGGAGGATTATGCCCTTCATCATATGTTAATCTGAATTTTGGACCTAGACTCGATACTCATTCAATTTCATCGCAATCATCCATGCACGTACGTACTCTTATACTCTTGAGTATATAGCTAGGGCTATAGGCCGGTTCAGATGATAGTCTTTAGTCCAATGTGACAACTCGTATATATCATGTTTGTTTTCTTGGTGGGACTCGTTTGATAAACATTGCATCAGGAAAATATCTAGAGGGGTACAATAGAAACTTAGCAGAACCCAACCAAGAAAGATCAATGCTCATATTAGATAAAAAGACTAATAACAATCGTGATTATTGGATAATAATGAGAGTGTAGGAAACAATAACTAGGAGTATTGCTTGTGATGAAATAGGAAGAGTGTACGTACGTAAGGATTAAATTGATTTTAGGTTTGAAATGAGAATAGGATACTATGAGGGTTTTGCTGAAACGAGAAAAACAAAGCCAGACTAAACTTCAAATAATCAATAACGTTAAAATGTTAATTATATATAGCCTTAACATGGGTACTGCATGTTAATCATTATCAAATTAGGTCATTACAAGATCCGATCTCAAATGACAATATCTAAAACAAGTGAAAATTAATTGTAAACTTGTTCAAGTGGTGTTGGTTTGAACTACATCCATATATAAATAGCGAGCTGTATACAGCAACATCTTCAACTAGTTGATATATATATATAACAGTTAATAAGAAATACAGCTCCATGCTTCCATCACTTCCATCACTTCAGCCTCGAGATATTTGTGGGTTGCTCTCCTTCTCGTGAACCAACAGGGACCCCGAGTATTCCTTTTAGCATTCTTACACCAACAAAGTTACAAACTACATAATACCGCCCATCAACCATAAGAAACCAAAAGCTGTATAATATCCTACAGAGAATTAATTTAAATATATCAGACTATCCACTTGAGTCTCAGCAACCTCTATAAAAGCCGACCGCTATCAACTCATTCTTACACACTTAGAAGCAGTAGAGTATAATGTCTTGGTTTCTAACCATATTCCTTCTCAGTACTCTAGCATTTACCACTCCTTCAGTTGCTAACCATGAGGAGAAGCCTCAGTCTGCTGTTGTAGTAGGCAAAGTATACTGTGATACTTGCTTCCAAGACGGGTTCGTGAAAACAAGCCACTTCATTTCTGGTAACCCTTTCAAAATTTTCACTATTTACACACCCAAACTATTTGTTCATGTGATATATAGTATATTACAAACCCTAACATGCAGTTACTCAAATTATTGTGGGTTTAATATTATGCAGGGGCGTCTGTTGGTGTGGAGTGCAAAGATGGCAGTTCATCAAAACCTAGTTTTCAAGCACAAGCGAAAACAGATAACCAAGGAGTGTTCAAAGTTCCCCTGTCTTTCTCAGTCAGCAAACATGTGAAGGGAATTGAAGGGTGTTCTGTGAAGCTAATCAGCAGCAGTGAACCTCATTGTGCTGTAGCCTCAACAGCAGCTTCATCTTCGCTTCCCCTCAAGTCCAGGAAGCAAGGGACACACATTTTCTCAGCTGGGTTATTCGCCTTCAAGCCCAAGCAAGGCAACCTATGTAACCAAAAACTAAGCACCAACAAGCTGTCAGTTTCCTCATCATCTGTTCAAGAACAAAAGTTACTAGGACTCCCAGGTCTTCCGGGACTACCAGGTCTACCTGGACTTCCGGGTCTTCCGGGTCTTCCGGGACTCCCAGGGCTTCCCGGAATCGGTGCCCACCCTGAGAAAATGGAAACCAAAACTACTACGTCTAAGGTAGAGAGGCACCTGATTGCCCTAGTCCCAGGTCAAAAAGCAAGCACAAAATCGGTTGAAGAACAAAAATTGCTAGGACTCCCAGGTCTTCCGGGACTCCCAGGCCTTCCCGGACTCCCAGGTCTTCCTGGGCTTCCAGGAATCGGGGCCCACCAAGAGAAAATACCAGAGTCCAATTCTGAAACCAAAACTTCAAAGGTAGAGAGACACCTGCTAGTCCCAGGTCTTCCAGGACTCCCGGGACTTCCGGGACTCCCGGGACTTCCGGGACTTCCGGGACTTCCAGGGCTTCCGGGTCTCCCAGGGCTTCCGGGACTTCCGGGTCTCCCAGGGCTTCCGGGACTCCCAGGTCTTCCAGGAATAGGAGCACAAACAGAAAAAGTTACAGAAAAGACTGATGATGTAGCCTCTTCTTCTCCTTGATATGCATCTCAAGTAACATCGTAGTTTTTCGCTTTTTTTTTTGTTTGCCAAAGCTTCTACGTTGCCATATATGTTGGCACTAAGCTATTTAGGTTTTGTAAGTTTGTACTTTGTAAGGACTAAGCCACGAGCATAATAATTAACAATAATAAATAATTGTATTTGGGAATAAAGCTTTCTGTCACTCTGTGTTTCCCGTATCTTATGTTCAGCAATTTTTGGCTATGAAGATCAGAAGATGCACTGAACAAGTCAAGCTAGCTGCCGAAGCTAGTTAGTTTTCAGGAATATGTGTGCATAGACATTATAGTGATGTAGTTACTTCGGGCATATCAGAAAATGAGGAATTAAGCCATTAAAGGGGGACTCTTGTAGATATATAGGCAACTCGAGGTAAACTGCTTCATAGGATATTGAAGTGAATTCCCATGCTAGCTGCTTTAGGCCTGGTGGATAATATTGAATGTTGTAAAACTTAATTTTACTCTATTTACTTATTTACTAGCTTTTGATAGCTTTCCACTACAGTAACTTGTTTGGCCCAATAGTATCATTTGGTGTGTTTTACATTCGAATTCCTTTCCTTTTTCAATGAAGGTTTGGGCCAAGAAAAGAGAAGGTTGCTGGCTTCAGGCCCTGGCTAGCTAGCGCGAACAAACACCAGAAGAATTTGATTCTCAAAGATCTGAACTTGAAATCATACATAGTTCTGTATATATCCTATAGCCTATGCTGAAAGCTATTAACATGCATATATGGTACGGTATATATGATCTTCCTTGGTGCTTTTAGAACTGCAAATTACCACATTTTAACGTCATTATACCTGTTTGATTGTTCCATGAAATTGCTAGCTCTTTCTTTCTTGAAGTTCCATACGCGATTGACAGGATCTTGATGGAATAGTGTTCATGGGATGACAGTGGTGTTGACTGTTGAACCATGCGCTTATAGAGCTCAAGTGCTCAATAAGAATATGATAGGTACATAAAAGTGCACATATATAGTCCAGTTGAATTGTTGTTTTATCAGGAACTTATTAGATTATGAATTCTTCAATAGCTCTAAAGCTAAGTGACATATTATAGCCAGCATATGGTCCTAGTTGGTTGGTATATGTTGCTGCTTGGCATATTCTGATATTCATTTGAAGCAGCTCCTTGCATTTTATGATCAGGAACACCTGTGAATGCTATTTTAGCCCTCAATTAAGCGAGATGTGTTTCGAATAGATCGCCGTGTTGTCCTATGTCAATTCTGCCTCTTCGGCAAGGATATAAACGAAATGCAAACCAAAGCCCCATCTGAAGCAACATGTAGTATTACTCTTACTGTTAGGACTGCGACTGGAGCCATACATTGAGAAAGATAAGGAATTCGAAGGTTCGCCCTCGCAGGAGGAACTGGCTAGGTCTGGGTTTTAGTTACTTAATTTATAGGTGTATTAATTGTAACATCATAGCTTGGTTTGAAAGAAAGCTTGTTGATGGTTAGGATACTTCAAAGCTAGTTTGTATTCGTCAATAATAACAGGTTTGAACCTTAGATGAGTTGATTAGATCTACATTTGCATGATTATTTTCTTTAATTCTGTACCACTCCGGTACATTGTACAACTTTGCAGTTCGATCAGTCTATATTATTGATATCTTATGCATGTTCTGTGTAGGGAACTGACACCAAGACCTTGGACAAACAGTTCATCCATAGTAAACAGTTATATCTACAAGTGGCTATACAGCGTTCTTACACGTAGTTCGTTTTGAATAAATCGAAGCGAAGCAGAGCTGAATCGGATTTAGTAAGTCACGATGAGAATGCCACGTTGCAGCCGTATAGATTGTCACACTGCATGGCCATACTCTAACAGTAAACTGTCACCAGCAAAAACAAGAGTTTATAAACAATCTTTTCATTTACTTTCAGAAGTTCATATTTTGCAACCATTCATTTGGAACTTGCATGGTTTCCGAGTTTGACAATGAAGATAAGCCATTGTTGTAATAAGTTAATAACAAACTAGTATAGACACCAAAATCGCCCGTGAAATCGAGACCCGTGATAGATAAAGAGATGTTTCTTTGGAGTCTCATCAGAACAAGAGACAAAACTGTCCCTTTATGAACTGCAAGAATGCACATTCTTCACAGGATAGTGTCAAAGATAATCTTGAACCGTGAAGAACCCGCCTTATACTGTCAAAGAATGAAACGGTGAGCTTTTGGGGAAGATTATTGTTGGCAGCTGAATGAAGAATTGTTATGACTTTTATGTAAAGACAGACACAAAATGAGTGTAATGGTAGAAGTAAAAGACAATGTGTCAATTCCAGGATGTAACATTAATATACGAGTTTGTGCTATTGTTCTGTTCTTTTGTTATCTTGCAATACAAATTCCCGAAATAGTATGCATTAATTATAAGAGTAGTGTTATTGAAACAACCATCACTTATCCTCACAAAGTAGAAATTCGAAATAAGTGAGAAGGGAATCATTGATGCAACCCCAACACAAGGGAACGTCTCAGAAGCCTAGAGCTTACATCCTGAGTTGGCTGGGAAGTGCTCAACTGCATCGCTTACATAAGTCTGCGTTAGTTTGATATACATTGTCGATCTCTTTCTAATGGTACCTTGTCTAGCACCGTGTCAGATTTTCATCGCAATAGTTACTAGCTAGACTCGAATCCAACCTTCAACGCCCTTTCACATTTCTTTTGTTGTTTTGCAATGTGCAAGGCAAGGCTACTTACCTGTATATGTTTGATGTTTCTCGACTAAGATTTGTGTCCTCACTGTGTAGAATAAAGCCCTACATGAGAAACTAGAGTTAGCTAGATACCACAATAACCAAATTCCAAATAATCAATGCCAAGATTGCTAGATTTCCTCCATGGGATTTGGAATCGATATTGTTACTTGCTATAGTTCTAGCTCACACAGGTACAGAATCTCTATTAGTAAGTTCACATTCTGACCTCACTAGATGACATCTCTGCTCAAATGGCATATTCTAACACCATAGAATGATGAGTATTGTAAACTTTTTTTGATTGGTTAAATATATAGAGTACAACTTCACTTTAGACTCATGATATCTGTGGTTGTTCTACTAAGTCTCGTGAACTAACATGCATGGACCCGATTCTGTTTGGCATATTTCTTACACCAACATAGAAACAAAATCCAATTAATATAAAATAAACAAAAAAAACCAGCGAAGCAAAACTAGGTGCATGCCTCTTTCTTAAATTTAACCAACCTCACATAACCTCACCAATACTACACAAAATAATTACCTTCTCCTTTTGGTATGGTTTGTTTGGTGGTAGGAAAGGATCACCTATACATTCACTGCTTGTAGTTTGCAGTTGACTGGTTTTTCCATGAGTGAAATAAATTAAGAAGCTTCATGAGGTCAGAAAATTCTAAATTTCAGTTTTAACCTCCAAATTAACAACCAGAAGAAACTTGAGCCCCAGCAACTTATATAAAAGCTCAACCTGTCAACTCATTCTTAGAACTTAAAAGCAATAGAGTTTCTTAGATAGAAGGGTCTAAAATGTCTTGGTTTCTAACCATATTCTTCCTCATTAGTCTCACATTAAGTACTCCTTCAGAGGCTAGCCAGGAGAAGAAGCTTCAACCTCCTGTGGTTATAGGCAAAGTTTACTGTGAGACATGTTTCCAAGATGGGATCTCAAAATCCAGCCACTTCATTTCAGGTAACAAACCCTTTTCACATTTTCAACATTACTCAATCAAATCATATGTCTAAAATGTCATGGTTATATCAATTATCTTTTTTTTGTGCAGGGGCTTCTGTTGGTGTGGAATGCAAAGATGTGACTTCATCAAAACCAAGCTTTCAAGCACAAGTGAAGACAGATAACCAAGGAGTGTTCAAAGTCCAATTGCCTTTCTCAGTGAGCAAACATGTCAAGAAAATTGAAGGCTGTTCCGTGAAGCTAATTCGCAGCAGCGAACCGTATTGTGCTGTCGCCTCAGCAGCAGCTTCATCTTCACTTCACCTCAAGTCAAGGAAGCAAGGCACTCACATTTTCTCAGCTGGGTTTTTCACCTTTAAACCTCTAAAGCAGCCCAACCTATGCAACCAAAAACCAAGCCTCATCCAAAACACCAAGGAAGTTACCACTAATTCAGAGAAACTCTCATTATTTTCTCCAACTGAAGAACTGGCATTTCCCTCACCAGTTCAAGAATCCGACTTTGGGGATTCTATCCGTAATCTGATCCCTTTTCTTCCACCACTACCACCACTGCCTCCTCTCCCAAGCCTTCCAGGACTTCCCCCAACCTCTTCAAAGACAGAGAGACACCTTAGTGACTTAACTGAAAAAGAAAAATTAGCCCAACCAGATTTTTTCTTCCCACCAAACCCTCTCAATCCACCATCACTTTTGCCTCCAAACCCTCTTCTGCCAAGCCCACCTCCACTCATCCCAAACCCATTCCAGCCTCCACCAGCACCATTGATTCCAAGTTTACCCCCATTGCCTAATTTTCCCCCGTTACCAGGTTTGACTCCACCATCTCCACCACCACCATCATTCCCAACAATCCCTCCATTACCTCCATTCCCAACAATCCCTCCATTACCTCCATTCCCATTACCACCTGTACCTCTCATCCCTGGAATCCCTCCTGCTTCTTCCTCTCCTTGATTAGTAACTACATAAAACCATGTATAAGATATATAATTTTCAAATAATGTCTTAGCTTTCACATGTTGGCATCGAGTTTTCTAGGTGCGTAAATTCTTGTAATGTTGTGCAATTGTCAGAGCATATATATAGTAGGATTTGTAAGGTTGTGAGTTGTAAGGACAAAGGAGCTTGTAATATAGTGGACACAAAATTATTGTAGTTTGGAATAAAACTTTCTGTGGCTTCCTTATCTATTAGATAGAATTTCGTTTTCTTTGAACATCACCAATTAAAGTTATCATCAGATGTTGTTCATGTCAGCATTTTGAGCTCTCCGATTTCTAGAATAATTCTTCAAATTTGATCACTGGACAAAACAATGTGTTACAGTTTCAACTGAACGTACAATATGTCTCTGAAACTAATGGAAAACTTATCAACTTATAATTACCTTCTAAGAGCCCTAAATGGATCTAGCTGAGTTGATCGATTTAGGGTTCTTTGGGGCTTCTTTCACATGGAAAGGTGGCGACGTGAGATGCCGGTTGGACAGATCTGTCGCTTCTCCTTCTTGGATCGATCTCCTCCCGGGTTCTCGAGTTCTGCATTTGCCTACGATCTATGGAGATTATGCTCCGATTCTGTTAGGTGTGTTTGTGGATCCGCCGGCAATGAGGGCGTACTATAAGCAGCGTTTTCAGTTTGAGTCATTCTGGACCAAGCATGAGGCTTGTAAGAGTATAATTGAAGAAGGGTGGGCGATTCCTACTATTGGTGTGCCAATGCACTGGGCTGTCTCTAAGATAGCTAATACTCGTACGGCTCTCAATAACTGGCAGAAGTCCCTTTTTGGGAATCAGAAGAAGGAAGTTGAGCTACTGCGACGACGTCTGGAGGAGCTAATGTGGCTGCCAACAACCCCCCAATTCTTGGAAGAGCATGCTGCATTGTCAGGTAAATTGGAAAGTCTTTTGGAGGAAGAGAGGCTTTATTGGAAACAAAGATCGAAGGTTATGTGGCTTACGGAAGGTGACAGAAATACTAAGTTCTTCCACAGGAAGGCTTCAAATCGACAAGCGAAGAATAGACTGACAGGGCTTTATGATTCGGATGGAGTTTGGAGGTCAGCAGAAGATGGCATGGAACAAGTAGTTTTGAACTACTTTGCTAATATGTTCAGCTCGGCTCCAATTGACATGGATAACATGCATCAGATCGATAGTTGTCTGCAACCAAAAGTAACCAGTGATATGAACTCGGATTTAGGTGCTCCATATTCAGACGAAGAGATCAGACCCTTTTTCAGATGTACTCGACTAAATCTCCGGGTCCATATGGCATGCCTCTATAATTCTTTCAAAAATATTGGGACACTATAGGTTCAGATGTTTGCAGTGTTGTTAAGGGCTTTCTACAGTCAGGCCGGTTGTTGAAGGCAGTTAATTTTACTCTGTCTGCCTTATACCGAAGGTTCCTAATCCTACACAGGTAGCGGATTTACGTCCTATTGCTTTGTGTAACGTGTTATACAAAATTTTCTCCAAGTGATTGCACACAGATTGAAGGGGCATTTGTCAGGTATTGTTTCTCCTTGTCAGAGTGTTTTTATTCCAAGTCGGTTGATTACTGATAATTCTCTGATTGGTATGAGGTCTCGCATTTTATTAATACGGACTATACAGAGGGAGTTATGACGTTGAAGTTGGACATAAGTAAGGCCTACGACAGGATGAAATGGGTGTTTTTAGGGCTGGGCACGGGCCCGGCCTGACCACTATTTTAACAGGACCGGGAACAGGACCGGCTGCACTTAACCGGGCCGGGTTTTCACCTCAAAACTTTAGGGACTGACCAAAGCCCGGACCGACCAAAAACCGGCCGGTCTCTCGGGTCTTCGGTCCGTCAAACCTTGATCAGAAATTCTGTAGTCCATTGAAATGCAAAATGCAGTGAAACTGATAATCACATCTACAATCTTTCAAATTGTAAGAAGCCAATCACATTCTACAATCAAATTCACAAATCACAGAACACACATCGCATTGAAACTAAGAAAAGAGATTACTCATATTAGATCGTGCTTTCTTCTCTGATGAGACCCATATCAAATCCTCTACCCATATCAAATTCGTGTTCTATCAGATGAAGAAGATCATAATTGATGGGTTTTAGTAGGACATTGGAGGAGGACGATTTTAGACTCACCATGTACATCGGCGCAGGCTTGAAGACGTCGAACACTCAAAATTCATGGCGAGCTTCTCAAAATCGTAGCAACCCAAATCTCAATCCCTTTGACGACGAGCTTTTCATATTCACGGCGTTCTTGATCATCCCTTTGATGCCTTGCCGGACGACAGAGGCTGCTAGAGTAGTCAAAGATGAAGGTGGAGTCTCACCAGATGACGAGATTGATCTACGATGGCTGCTCGAAGGGGGCTGCTCCACCTGCTCATCGTTTAAGAAGAAAATTGGCTGCTCGAAGGGGTTTGAGAAAGTGAGTTGTGAGAATTGAGTCTAGGTTTAGGTTTCAGGTCTTTAGTTTGTAGTATTCCAATGTGGTTGAGTGTATACTATTAGTATAAGATTGCTATAAAACCCAATCATAGCATGACACATGTAGAAGTTGGGCTTTCGGGTCTTATTTTTTTCTACATTCCAGGGCCTAGGACCGGCCCGTGTACAACAAGGCCCGGCCCGAACAAGTCAAAAACTAACAAGGGCTTGTAAAAAGCCTAGCCCGGCCCGGTCGGGCCATCCGGTCCTGTCCGGTTTTTTTTTGCCTTCTCGGGTTTTTTGCCCAGCCCTAGGTGTTTTTGGAGGCGGTGCTATTGAGGTTGGGTTTTCATGCAAATTGGGTCCGGTGCGTTATGCAGTGTGTGACTACTGCTAAATATGCTTTCCTTATTAATGAGAAGCCGTGTGGGTCTTTAACCCCCTCTCGGGGTTTAAGACAAGGAGATCCGCTTTCGCCTTATTTATTTTTACTCTGTACGGAGGTGTTCTCAGCATTACTTGCTCAAAAAGTATCAGATGGGTCACTCCAGGGGGTGAGGATTTGTGATGGTGCACCAGTTATTAATCATCTACTCTTCGAAGATGATAGCCTATTATTTGGGAAGGCAAGCAGAGAAGAGTGTGAGTCTATCCAATCAGTTCTTAATGATTATGCTGTAGCTTCTGGACAACAGGTAAACTTTGGTAAAAGGAGTATTGTTTTCAGCAAAGGTGTTGAGTTAGATGTGCAAAATTCTCTGGCTTCTATTTTAGGAGTCAATATTGTGGAAAAACATGATAAGTACCTTGGATTACCAATTGTTGTGGGAAGAAATAAAACTGCAACTTTTGACTATATTAAGGAGCAGTTGAGCAACAAGGTAGAAGGGTGGCAAGGTAAGTTATTGAGTGGTGCTGGGAAGGATATTATGATTAGAGTGGTAGCTCAGGCTCTCCCTTCTTACTATATGAGTTGTTTTCTGTTTCCGAAAAGTTTCTGTAGTTCACTCCACCAGATGTGTGCTAAGTTTTGGTGGGGAAGTAAGCCCAATGAGAGGAAAATCCACTGGATGTCGTGGGAGAGACTTTGTTATCCTAAGGAAGAAGGAGAGATGGGTTTCAGAGACCTTTATGCTCATAATTTGGCTCTCCTAGCCAAACAAGGATGGCAACTTTAAGTCACCAGCTTCTTTGCTCGGCATATTGTATAAAGTAAGGTACTTCCTTAATGACAGTTTCTAGTCGGCTCCGGTTGATTCTAAGGCTTCTGTTTGTTGGAAGAGTATTTTTGAAGCAAGGGATTTATTGGTCAATGGAACTAGATGACAGATAGGGGATGGTGCTTCTGTTCATACATGGGAGGATCCTTGGCTACCTAGACCGAGAGACTTTCATCCACTGAGCCAGTTAAGCAATCGGTGTTCCCAGGTTAGTGAGTTTATTTCTGAAGACCGTTGCTGGGTTAAACCTATTTTGAAGAACACTTTGAACAATTGGATGTCAAGGTGATTCTTAACATTCCTCTTAGACGTCAGGTACTTCCCGACAAGCTCATCTGGCACTATGATGTGAAAGGGAGATTTTCAACAAAATCGGCCTATCAACTTGCTAGGCAGTTGGTTTCATCTGAATCAGTCATCATCTAATGCTAATGAGGCGGTCTCTTTTTGGAAGAAACTTTGGTTCTCAGGTCTGCCAGGTAAAATTAAAGTGCACATTTGACGTGTCTGCTAATCTATTTTGCCTACTATTTCCATGTTAAGATCGAAAAGGGTGTTCTTGAATGTTGGCTGCTATTTTTGCAATGCTGAGGATGAGTCCATAGAACACATTTCCAGGGATTGTTGTTTTATTAGAGATTTGTTCAAGCTATTCCCGGAATTGCGTGGAATTTTTCGAACCATATTGCAACCTATGCCTATAATGGATTGGTTGATTATCTGCTCTGAAACATTGAAAAAAAGAGGATTCTTGTCTTTTGTTGGTGATTTTGTGGTCAAGTTGGAAGGAGCGTAATCTCAGGTTATGGGAGAATAAGGTACAATCCCACAATCATCTTTTCTACCAGGTTCGTACTTATATCATGTTGTTGAAATTGGTTATAGTAAAAAAGCAAAGAAGTCACCGCCAATATTAACCTTGGACTCCTCCTCCAATTGGGTGGTTGAAAGCCAATTTGGATGGAGCATTTGAGATCGGTGCTGGTAGAGGAGGTATTGGAGTGGTGATTAAAAATTCTGAGGCTCAAGTAGTAGGAGGGTGTTGTGTCAGGATTGAGAATGTCAATGCTCCAAACTTAGTTGAAGCAATAGCTGGGAGGATTGCTTGCGAAATAGCAAGTGAGTTCGTTTTGGCTCCCATTATTATGGAATCTGATTGTTTGGCTTTGGTTAATGGTACAAAGTCTACAGAGATTGAGGATTCAGGTTTTGGTATGATTGTGGAAGATATCAAAGTTAGTTTTTCTAGTCTCCCTTCTTCTTTCTTTACTCATGTTTATAGAGAATCTAATACATCAACTCATAAGTTAGCCAAACTGGCCCTTACTACTGGTATTGATCGATGTTTGTTGGGTCGGTAGTACCCCTCTGTTCTTCAAGGCATTTGTGCCTCGTTCTATAACCCTTGATCTTTATTCTCAATAAATCTAACGTCTTTTTTCAAAAAAACTTATAATTACCTTCTACTGTTTTTGGGACAAATATGTATGGATCGTTTTCGCCATCACCATTTTGATGAAAATATGATTGGATAAAAAAAAACTGTAGAGTTATGTGGAAAAATATCGGCAGAATACAAAATTTCAAAGTTTTATGAAATATTTTTTTTATGCCTAAAGAATAATCTGTACCAGATGATTATATAATGAATGCATCCTTTCTACCTAATCACCAAAAATAGATTGAGATTTTATCCGATTAGTGTTGGATGTGTATACATGGTTCTGCACTTAAACTTTTACAACATGGAACATCTACGGTTGTTATCACTCGAGCCATCATATATATAAGTGGAGGGATATTGGTGGAGACATGAGATTATCAGAACCACATTTGGAATTGACCAAAACATAGACAGTAGATATAAAATTGCTCTTTTAGTCTCCCGTCTCCAATAATGAAATGTGATGGGGTGAGGATCAAAACCTGGAAATATACTGGTTAAATCTGCTTACACCGTCTTGCATTCAGAAACAACAGTCGATGGTACTTGGGTGAAAAATTTGCATTAGATCGAGAAACTGTGACCAAGAAGAACACATCATTTTTTTCAAAACAAAAAAGAAAGGCCCAAAAACAGAGTCCAATGCCCGAGCAAGTCAAAACAGTACAACAACAAAATACCAGAACAAACCCTAAGCCTAAACCACCAGAAAACATGAACAAGCTCCATTTCTGCCTTGGTCTGTCATGTTGCTCCGTATATACCTATGCCTGCTCTGGTCATCTCCCTAGCAGCATCAGTTCGAGTCGTGAGCAGGTGAAGTACTACTGGTTATCCCAAAGAAATCCCTAGTATAGGGAACTTGTGATTGCAGAGTCGAGTTTCCTTGTGATGCCATTGCAGCTGCTGGCTGATGAAAACTGTCTGCAGCTGCTGGCTGATGAAACTGTCTACATCTGCACTACTACTGCCAGCTCCGGCTTGCCGAATCGAGAGTCCCGCCCTTTTGTATATCCTCAACTTCTGCAAATTGATCACATATATGCACGTTATTTGTACTCATTAGCTAGTGTCCATCATCATCATTTTAACCATTGTTGATCGAAAATTCAAGGAAGGACATGCACAGCATTGATAATGACCACACAAACTTGAAGCAAGAGAGTATACACATATATAAACAACAGTTAGGATTCCTTCATAAGTTAGCAAATTAGATAAAGCCAGATAAAACCACATGTCTATGTATATAGTAGTGGCGCGTCTCTTCGATCAAGTTTTGGTATTGGTATAGATCTCTCTTCAGTTTAATCAGTTACACACTAGCTAACACGGACAAGATTTGATGAGTGTACCATGATTTCTATTATTCTATACCACTTCACATCTGTATTAGTTCTTGTGTAAGTTTAGGATTTGCAAATTGCACATTGTCGCAACACGTTGTCACATTTTATGCTTAATAGCAGATAGATTTCAAAGCCAATTACCTGTAGATGACTCTTCACTTGATCGTTCGTAAGCCCATCAACCCGCATCCTATCTTTAACTAGTTTGGGAGTAGCGGCTGCTCAATTTAAAATTATGGGAAATCAAATAAAAAAATTTAACATACAAAAGGTCAATTTTAAAAATTACCATATTCTCATTTCAAAAAAAAAAAAACTAGACCTTCGGCACCTCCAAGGTCATTTATTGCCTTCATAAATCTTGAATGGAGCTCCGGCGTCCAAATCCGCCGGCCATTTCTCGAGATCTCTATCGGTAAGGGGGATGCGTGATTATTTACTATTGGTGTTGAGGCGGTTGAGCAGTCACTGACGTTAATGTTGAAATTAGGCCTCAGATTTGTACTAGTGCCCTCCGGTTCTTCTTTTTACTCCATTTGCTTGGTTGCACCATCTTTAATGCAAAATAAAGTAAATATATATAAAATGAGAAATAAATTCAGTAAAGATATATCAGACGAGAAAAAAGATAAACAAAAATTAAAGCTATGGATATCGATCTATTCCATTAGTACCGGTACCGAAACCCAGTCATGCTTGGAAGGCGGAAAGCTAGGTTTTTCCGGTTGATTTCGGTTCTTCCAAATCAACAGCGCGGTATGGTGATCAGCTTCTATTTTACCATTCTTAATAATCGAAATTTGCTCATGTATCACTTCAATCGCTGTTTCACAAACCGAAAAACATTAGAGGCTAATCAATATATATTTTTAATTAAATCGAAAAGAATCTAAGAATATCTAAATGGACTAACTAGCTTACCATCCTTCAAGAGAAGCATGCAGTGAGGTAGATTATGATCTCTATCAAATGTCTGAATTCTACGCATTTCTTCCTCATGCTTTCGCAGATAAGTTTCTAGCTTCGACAATTTTGCGGAAGCATTGTTAATTTGAGCAATCTCAGTCAGTAGGTTGTTTATGGATTTGGGAATCCAGGAGGGCTTAAGACTCAATGTCAGCTCTATATCTACAGTGTTTGATGTTGAAGCCATTTTTCGTATATCACACAAGATAGACGATGACTAGAGACCGATAACCTTTGCTAAATTTTTCAACAAAAACCCTGAATATAGTGAAGAGAGTTGTGGAGATATGGAGTAGTGTTCGGAGCGTTATATAGAAAAAGAGAGGAGAAGAAGTGATGAAGACCAGAATCCAGCTGAATTCAAGATGCGCTAAAGAAAAAGTTTATTTGGGAAATGCCATTAAGACAAAATAGATTACACAAGAACAGATTCCCTCATACACTACCCCTCTCATCTTTTGAACAACCTCATTCTCACCTGACAATTGTGAAACAAATATTATTTAGAAAATTATAAATGGTAGGTAATAATAATAATATTAATAAAGATACCTATTTTGCAGAGTCCAGTTGCCGCATATATGTTAATAACTTAATATTACGTTTTACCTTAGCCGCATGTCCATACTGATCGATATAGCTAGTTATTTTACTGATGAGGTCTATATTCTTATCTAGAAACACTTGTATACAACAGTAGTATTTTGGGTGTTCTAATTAAAACTCGATATTTTTTTTCTTTTTGAAATCAAACTCAATCTGTTATATATATGCATGGCACCATGAATATTTTGGTCACAAAAAAACTCTAATTCATAAATAAATCTATAGTTGCCGACTAATTACCATGTATGTTTTATTACCTTTTTCAGCCATATATGTAATTTCCTTAAAAAGAGTTACCATCTATTCACTTATTTCCTAAAGTACATTACCCTGATTCAACTCTAACCAACCTGTTTTAGCTGAAAAAAAATAAATAAATCTCATCTCTTTCAGATACCAAATTGTAGTTGGACTACAAAATTCCATGTATTTCTATTTCTGAAGCCATATATAGAAAAAAAATGGTTATTTGATTCTGGTAAAAGAAAATGTGGATGTTTTACTTTCTGTTTCATCATCGAGAGTGTAATAGGGAAGAAACCGCTTCCACTAACTACAAAGTTCTTAGAAATATTTAGCCATGTTGAATGTCTCTTTCCTGGCCGTTTGCTCCATCAGAGTCCTCATGCCTATCCCTCAATCTTGAACAGAAGATTCCTCCCATAAAAGGAGAAACAGATTTGGCCATCAGCTGGTTTGTGCATGCTTGAGAGTTTGTGTATGTAACAAGAAATTTGTTTGGGTGTGAGGGTTTTTGTTCAAAACGACACCAATTTTAAAGGGTTCATACGTTATAAACGATATCAGTTATAATATTTATGTTTCAACCAGTGTGCAATAAATAAAAAATTAAGGTCGACGCTCCTTAGTTACACATTAATTGGTAGGGGTGATTAATGATGGAGGGGAAAATGCTCATTTAATACTAATTTAAACTTCTCATTTCCCATTCCAATGACAATCTTTTTCATTAGCCAATTTCAATATAAGGTAACATTTTTTATGCCCAAATCTTTATGCCCAAATGAATAAATCTTTACTAAAATCTTAACAACCATATTATTTTAAGACTATTTTGCTCTCATCCCTTAAACATGCATAGAGATAGAAAATGAAAGAGAGAATACTTGGCCGGAATCTCACCAGACTCCGGACTCTGGTCACCGGCCGCCGGACTCAGGTTACCGGAATTTCCCCTGTAGCTAGTTACTGACCCCCAGTAACCAGTTACTGACCAGTTACTGACACCCAGTATCAATTACTGACCCCCAAATTGTAGTTGGACTACAAAATTCCATGTATTTCTATTTCTGAAGCCATATATAGAAAAAAAATTGGTTATTTGATTCTGGTAAAAGAAAATGTGGATGTTTTACTTTCTGTTTCATCATCGAGAGTGTAATAGGGAAGAAACCGCTTCCACTAACTACAAAGTTCTTAGAAATATTTAGCCATGTTGAATGTCTCTTTTACGGTCGTTTGGTCCATCAGAGTCCTCATGCCTATCCCTCAATCTTGAACAGAAGATTCCTCCCATAAAAGGAGAACAGATTTGGACATCAGCTGGTTTGTGCATGCTTGAGAGTTTGTGTATGTAACAAGAAATTTGTTTGGGTGTGAGGGTTTTTGTTCAAAACGACACCAATTTTAAAGGGTTCATACGTTATAAACGATATCAGTTATAATATTTATGTTTCAACCAGTGTGCAATAAATAAAAAATTAAGGTCGAAGCTCCTTAGTTACACATTAATTGGTAGGGGTGATTAATGATGGAGGGGAAAATGCTCATTTAATACTAATTTAAACTTCTCATTTCCCATTCCAATGACAATCTTTTTCATGAGCCAATTTCAATATAAGTTAACATTTTTTATGTCCAAATCTTTATGCCCAAATGAATAAATCTTTACTAAAATCTTAACAAACTATATTATTTTAAGACTATTTTGCTCTCATCCCTTAAACATGCATAGAGATAGAAATAAAATAGAGAATACTTAGCCGGAATCTCACCAGACTCCGGACTCTGGTCACCGGCCGCCGGAATTTCCCCTGTAACTAGTTACTGACCCCTAGTAACCAGTTACTGACCAGTTACTGACACCCAGTAACCAGTTACTGACCCCTAGTAAGTGGTTACTGACCTCTAGTAACTAGTTACTGACCAGTTACTGACACCCAGTAACCAATTACTGACCCCCAGTAACCAGTTACTGACCCCTAATAATCGTGTTACTAACCTCTAATAATCAGTTACTGACCCCAATAATCAACTTATTTTAGCTTATTGTAATAGAAAGAAGAAATACCCACACAGGATCTACTCCCTTACATGCGGCCTCAAACCAACACTCTTCCCTTTATGTGTTTCACTCATGCCCTCAGCAGGAACCAGTCTCTACACTTTCTTCCTCCAAGCGTTGTTCTCGTCTTGTTTGGATTCGGATTGTTTGAGATGCTGACGGAGCTCGTCGTCGGTGTAGTGGAAGATGAGGTCGTCGTGGATGAGGGGCTGTCTTGGGATGATGCAGAAGAGGTGGATCAAGCGCTCGGCAGCGTCGCCGACGTGGGAGCGGACGACGTCGCGGCTGGTGGAAGGGTCGAAGATGGCGAGGTAGACGTACGAGTTGGAGTAGGCGGAGTGGCCTCATCTCCCTCCGATTTCAGAGTAAAGGCCTCCTGATCTGGACGGTAGTGATGTTGTCACTTTGGCGACTGCGACGACGGTTTGGATTTGATGCCGGGGTCGGAGGAGATGAAGCAGCGGTGCTTGCGTGGGCAACGTTGGAGAAGGAGGAGGAGGAGGAGAGAGAGAGAGAGAGAGAGAGAGAGAGAGAGAGAGAGAGAGAGAGGAAACCAGATGGATCGGGAAGAGAGAGAGAAGAAGAAGAAAAAGAGATAAAATTGTCTGGATTTAATTAAACACAGGGTAATAACGTCTTTTTTTCAAGAATCATTGGAATGGGCACAAAGATAAGACTTTAATTGGAATGAGCTTTAATTTTCAAATATTTGGGCATTAGGGCATTTTCCCATGATGGAGAACAATAATTGGTAGGGGTGATTTCTGTTCGAAGACGACCTCTTCGTTTGGTACCAATACTAAGATTATTCATTTGATGTCAACCTAATCATCGTTGATTACTGATCGATATCGATGATCGGTAAACCAAGCAACCAGCTCAGTTTCGAACATTCGATCGACATCCATTTATTGTAACTCCTCTAGAAAGAATGGAAGGAAGAGTTGATGGTGAAGAGATTTGCAAATCCAAACAAATTAAGAGAAGTTAGGGAACTAGAAAAGAACATTGTCCAAGGAAGAATAAAAGAGAAAGAAAGAAAGAACGACAAGTAAAATATGAGAGAAGCAAACTCATAACATACAATCTCACAGTTACGAAGAGGAGACTACTTTTTAGATAAAAGATATTGAGCATAAAACTTTGAAAGTTGAACAAGAAAGAAAACAAAACAATGAAAAAATAAAGAGAGAAGAATAGAAAAAATAAAATAAAATAAATAAAATCATGGAGGCTTCTACCTCTAGTTCAAAGTTTAGAAAAAAGATGTGATTTAGTTCAAAGGTTAGAGAAAAGATGTGATTTACCAATTGAGAACCATCAGAAAATGTTTTTTCCTATAATTTTCTCAAGAGAGAGGTTAATTTATCGCGGCTAGCTAAACAACGGGGGGTTTTGCAGTTACGGTCGAACTAGTTAGGATTACTATCCCCTCTAGTTGTCTTTTAATTGAGTAGCGGTACTCTTATGTCCCGTGGGTTGTGACCTCCTTTTGTTTGTTGTTGATTTTCATGTGGTGAAAGCATGATGTTGGTAGTAGATCATTCATTCATGGGTCTGTTGATGCCGTCAGTGGTGTTGATGGTGGCTCTATGTTCGATATACCACTTTTTGGTGTTTACGGTGGTAGTTTGTTGGCGAAGGTTGAGAGTTGTTTTCTGGCTCAACTACTGAAAGATAACTAGGATATCCGGCATGATTGGTAGCAGTATTGAGGATGTGTGGTGGCCGAATGCCGATGTCATTTTGATGGGTTGGGTGTGAATAGTTGGTCGCCGCTGCTTTAGACGACGACGACAAGTTAACTGTATTCGTCAACGAAGGTCAGGATGGATGTGATGGAAGCGACCATAGTCTGAAACCATAACGGGCAAGTCATTGTTGTACAACTTGTTGAACTCTATAATGGATGACATTTTCAACTCAAACAGATGTTTTAGTGATAAGATGAACATGTATGTTCATTGTATGATAATAACAAGTGACATTATGGTCTAGTGCTTCTAATCGAGAATGTGCTATTTCGCGCCCTGCAAATATTGAATTATATAATGTTATTTTGGTCCTTTGGATCCAGACCTAAATATTAGTTTGCCTAACATAAATACGGTTATCATTGTGGTGAAAGGAACATCATGACAGGCTCACTCCGTACGAGTTGTGATGACTTTGGGCGGGTATAGGCGGCCTCTTGGCGGGTTTAGACGACCTCTAGGCAGTCTAGGCGGCCTCTTGACTGGTCTAGGCAGCCTTTAGGCGACCTCTAGTGGGTCTAAGCTGCTCTAGGCGGTTCTAGGCAGCCTCTTGGTGGGTCTAAGCGGCCTATAGGCGGGTCTAGGCGGCCTCTTAGCGAGTCTAGGCAGCCTTTAGGCGGTTCTGGGCGGCTTTTAAGCATGTCTAGGTAGGTCTAGCAACCTCTAGCTAGGCAGGTCTAGGCAATTATGGGCGGCTTCTAGGCGGGTCTATGTGGCCTCTAGGCGATTATGGGCGGCCTTTTGGCCGGTCTAAGCGGCCTCTTGGCGAGTCTAGGCGGCCTATATGCTGGTCTAGGTGGGCTATAAGCAGGTCTAGGTGGCCTCTGAGCGATTCTGGGTGGCCTCTAGGCGGTTTTGGGCAGCCTTTTAGCGGGTCTAGCGGCCTATATATAGGCAGTTCTAGGAGGTCTCTAGGCTGGTCTAGACGACCTCTTGGCAGGTCTAGGCAACCTCTAGGTGGTTCTGAGCGGCCTTTAAATGGGTCTAGCGGCCTCTAGCTAGGCAGGTCTAGGCGATTATGGGCTAGTCTAGCGGCTTCTTAGCGGTTTTAGGTGATTCTGGGCGGCCTCTAGGCGGGTCTAGGCAAGTCTAGACGGGTCTAAGCGGCCTTTAGGCAGCCTTTAGGCAGTTTTAGGCAGCCTTTAGGTGGCTTTAGACGACCTCTAGACGGGTCTAGGCGGCCTCTAAGTGGGTCTAGACGGTCTCTATGTGGGTCTTGGTGGGCACTCTCTAGCCGAAGATCTTGGAGGTTGCACACTTGTTTGGCTGGCTATACTGGCGTCAAGCTGAGCATCTGTATTCCTCTGACATTGTTGCCTATATCCAGTCCCTAAATACTGAAAAGGACATTGAGCTAATGAAACATCATGAATGTAAGCTAACAATAGCTTGTGTGCACACGCTTTGCATCTCCACCATGCACCTAAAGATAGGTGCAGAGAGAGACTCTCCATTTGTCATTAGAAGCATCATATGTAGGGAGAATGAACATATTGTATCATTGTTCAAGAACAGATGATTGAAGAAGCTAAAGAAGCTGTATGTACTCCCGAAAGCAAGTGAAGGTTTTTTCTTGCATATATGTCGTCCATCATAGATCGACACCATGATTTTAGACGCAATGCTGAAAAAACCAAAGCTAGTGGTAGCATAATGGCAACTTGGTACCAGTAACGAGAAACTTAAGAGCCATAATTTTGAACCTGAGCTTGTGTTAAGATACTGAGCTTGTTACTCTGCATCTGCTTGTCCATATCTAGTATTGTTTATGTATGAATATTATGTATAAGGCGTAGCCTAGTAATTATTGTATGAATATAAAAAGGAGCTCATAACAAAAGGGAAGACTGCATTGGAGGGAATTAATATAGACTTAGACACTTATAAATATAATCCTGTGTGTGGAAGCCTATAATATATAACCCATAACTAATAAGAACATGACACCTAATGTAGAATTGAGTATTAATATTAGGAAAAATTCCCGCTAGCCCTAATTTTGAAGATTTTTTTCCCACTAACAAAATTAAATTTTAAAATTCTCATCAACCTTTAGACTCTTAAGGATTTATTCCCTCTAACAAAGTTTTTAACTTTTTGTGTTTGTTTGCTGACTATAATACCCTCATATCCCAATCTTCTCAGACTCTTCTCTCTCTCTCTCTCTCTCTCTCTCTCTCTCTCTCTCTCTCTCTCTCTCTCTCTCTCGATGACGTTGGCTCGATCTCGATTGCTCTGACGACGACGGCTCGACCTCGACTCTATCCCCATCGATCTGAAAGAAAGTCCGAGATCTGAGAGAAACCGAATCGAAAATCAAGTAAAGAAGATCGGAACAGAGTTGTGTGAGTCGGCGATTAAACCGAAGAAGTCGATGTCCTTTGCGTCACCCTATGCGTCGGTTCCGTCCTCCAAGTCTCGCTCCAAATAGATGCCGATCAACATCACACTCCAAATTCTTCTCTGACGTTCTCCCTCAGAACCTCGCCCTCGACGTCGTGGAGTTAACGACCGCCGTTACGGAGACGACCAGAGCTACTCCTGGTGATTGCAATTGTTGTCTACATTAGCCAAGCCAATTCATTTGGATCATCTTATAGGTAATTTTACATTGCCAACACCTAGGAACTCAGATGCTAGAGAGCAAGGGGATTAAGGGAGATGCGATTGGAAGTAAAAGAAAGAGGAAGGAGAATTGGGGAAGATCTTTCTTTCGGTTAAGGTGAGTGAATTCAAATTTCAGTTTGATTTCTTTATTTGTCTGTTTTGTTATTCTTTGGCTTAAAGTAGAGAAAATAATTAGACAAGTTGAGCAAGAAAGGTGTGGACTTTATATATATACTAATATATAGTTTGTATGGGCAAACATAGCTGTTGGGATGATGTCTGACCGCAAACTGAATTAGTAAAGAAAAGAAGGTGCTCGCAGAATTGTGATTAGGAGGAGCATGACAGTGTTTACAAAATAGTGCTTATATTTTTGTTCTTGTTAATGTGCTAGGCTGTATCTCTATGTTTCTTTGAGTTTTAGTAAACTTAAAAAGGCAAGCTAAGCATATTTGTTTATCTTTGATGTTTCTATGCTAATTTTAGAGTTTTTTTTTGTTGTAAAATGTTGTTTTGCTCAATGTGCTTGTGTTAGTATTGATGCTTGTACATTAGTTTAGCTCCTATTAAGGGCAATAGACCTTGACATACCTCGTATTGCCGCCAATAGACCTTCAATAGACCTCTTACTGCTCCTAGTAGACCCTCCTACTGCCCCCAGTATACCCTCCTACTACCCCCAATAGACCCATGCATGCATATTGCCTCAAAAAAACCCCCTACTGCCCTTAATATAACCCTTGAAAAACCCTATACTACCCTCAATAGGAGGTCCTACTGACCCCAATAGGTGGTCATACTGCCCCCAATAGGGACCTGTTATATGTGACTGAAGCACACATTTAAGTTTAAAGGTCCTACTGCCCCCAGTAGGAGGCCCTACTGATCCCAGTAGTTGGTCCTACTGCCCCTAGTAGGTGGTCATACTTTTTAAAATCTGATTTTTTTTATTTTAATGTAAAAACGGCTGATTATGAAGCATTTCATTTTCATTCGATTTTTACGTTTCTATTTTGATTTTATTGCTCCTCTACAAAAGTAATTAGAATTTTTTGAACCGAAACGTTAAGGTTCATCATATATTGGTTTTTTTTTAACAATTTTATTTGATTCGTCAAAAACCAGCAGGGAAACTACGCCGTCGAGTGAGCTGTGCCTGGAGAACTGCTTCCAATAGAACCCCAACAGACCCCCTACTGTCCTCAGTAGACCCTTCTACTGCCCTAGTAGACCCCCCTACTGCCCCTAATAGACCTCATACTGACCCTAGTAGACCCCCCTACTGCCCCCAGTAGACCCCAGTAGACCCTCCTACTGCCCCCAGTAGACCCTTGGACAAACCTCCTACTACCCCCAGTAGACCCCCTACTGCCTCCAGTACACCCCTATTGCCCCTAGTAGACCCTCTTACTGCCCCCAGTAGATCCCTGGACAGACCTCATACTACCCCCAATAGATCCCCTAGCTTTCGTCGGAGCCGATCAACGGTCGCGAGCCCGGTCAACCCTAAACCTTCGTCGGAGTCCGGTCAACGGCCCCCGGAGCCCGGTCAACGTCATTGGTCGTGAGAATCCGATCATAGAAACTCTATTTTATAATAGACTCTTATAATGGTCTATTGTAGTTTATTTAATTCATTAAGGGTATAATTGTCTTTATGCTGTTTAAGTTGGCTATTGGGAATTTTAAAATATGATTTTGTTAGTGGGAATAAAATTCTTAAAATTAGGGCTAGTGGGTATTGTCCCTTAATATTAAATGAATATATGTTGGTTTGGTTCGGTTTAATCGCTTTTCTAGATGTGCATAACCACAAACCAACACTGCAATGCTTGGTTTTGTGCGGCTTCTGGAACTGATGGCCTCGGTTCCATCTGGTTTCGGTTTCTCAGTACCGGTGCGATTTTGGCCAGTTTCGATTTTTTTGGTGCCTAAAAGTACAACCCTACTTTGAGAACTTATAAGATAAAATTGATACATGTCATGCATTAACACAGTGTATAATTTTCGTAACAAAACATCGCAAGACGAGAGCCGAAACCCCAAATTCGACCGTCAACCAACACATCACACAATGAAACCCCGTTTCTGACATTTGGTCTCTCCCGACGCCGGTGCCCGAACTTCAGATACAAATTTTTTGACCACCTTTATTTGCCCACCGAAATACCCACCTTTTAATCTATTGACACATGTCTATTTTATATCAAGAATAAAGTTAAACTATCTAAAGAAACATGTATTAATAAATTAAAAGAATTAACACTTTGATAAACAAATAAAGATGCCGGGAAATTTGTATCCCCGAACTTCTCCCCTCAACACCACGGCAACAATCTCTCACTTTAAAAGACCAAAAGCAAAGAATCAACTTTTGCTTGGTAAAAAAGCAAAACCTCCCTCCCCAACCCCTCTAGAAAAACCCATCAAGCAATTTAAGCACACCACAACTCATCATTCTTATATTTCTTTCTCCTGCTCTTCCCATTTCCACCTCACTGAGGACTCCCTCTTCGTCTCTCTTCTCTCTTCGTCTTTCACACCCGATCGTCTCATGGCCGAGGCCTTGGCCAAGCTCGCCGACTCTCTCTACTCCTCCGACTCCAAGCCCATCGCCGCCGCTGATCTCCTCCTCCGCTTCCGCTCCGACTCCGACTCCATCACTCCTGGCCTCCACTGCCTTCTCCTGATTCTCAAACGCGGCGTCCAGCCCGCCGCTGACGGCAAGCTAGGGCTCCAATCATGGACCGATTCGCAAATTCAAGCTCTATACTCCCTCGCCTACGCCGTCGTCTCCGCCTCCCGATCTCTCTCCGGTACTCCTCCGCTCCTTCTTCGCTTTTGCTTCCTGTTTAGCGTTTGAATTTTCATGCTTTTGTAACTGTTACTGATTTCGAAGAGATTCACGTAGAAATGTGCTTACTTTTTTGTTGCTTTTGAATTTTGCATACATAGTGGAGCAAGCGGAAGCGATAATTGTGGCCACTGTGCAGTTGGCTCTGGAATTTGCTGTATGCTATCTGGAAAGATCAGAATTCGGCAGCGACGACATGACTATTCAGGTTTTCGCCTTTTCTTTTATTGTTCTTAAGCTATGTTGCAATGATCTGTTTAGTTTGAAGGCTCTACTTTTGCTTCGTTTCTCATCAGCTTGTATTGTGGTGATTGAACGTTGTAGTATCGATTGTTGAGTTGTATGTGTCCAGTGTCCTTCATGGATGGTGTGAGGGATGTCAGGATGCTTTGACTGGCTCTTTTCATGGTGGTCATGTCCATAAACTGTGCTTTAGTATAGTTTGGCTGTCTAATGTTACTACCGTCTTACTGTTAGAAACTTCAAATGTGCGTTCTGGAGTCTGCAAGTGATTCAGATGTTTGTTATATATTTTCCGAAAAAAAGAAGTAAAATTTTATTAAAGAAACAGATATTTAGGTGAAGATAAAGAATGTTTGTCTAAGTCGAGAAGACATAGTAGCAGAATACAGCAGAAGAGTTTCTATGAAGGATAAGTCTGGATGCTCAACAGGCATCAAGTTCTGTTTAGCGATTACTTATAATATACATGTCATGTCATGGTTCTTTGATATGACATTTTTCCTTTCATTGTTATCATTTTTTTTAGGAAACAATGATGTCATATGTGATCATGAACTTGCCTCTTCAGTTATTGCAAGCTTACCATAAAACCCATTGCAAATCTACTTTCTTCAGTCATTAGTTTGTTCAGTTGGCAGAATTAATGTCCTTTATGTACATTTATGTCACTTGTGGTGGAGGACATGGCAATCAACCTTTTGTGCTTAATGTTTTGCTGCTATCAGTATGCATGTTTGGGAGGGGTTAATAGTGGGTATAATAGTGGGTATACTTATATATTTGGGTTTGTTTGGTTTTGCAGAATAACATGATGCAACTTCTGGAGATAGCATTGGTTGATGGAATGGATAAAGCACCAGAGGCACGGAAGCCTTTCCCTCTAGATAGCCTTGCAGACTTGTCAATATCTGTTACTGGTAGTTCTAGTAGTACCGAGTTTGATAATCATATTAAGTGTGGCCCTCAAGGTATTTTCTGTGGCCTTTTATGTTTATTTATTTTTTATTATTATTTTCTTTCTTGTAAGTCTTAAAGTGTTGCTGCCTCATGGATATCTTAGGACTTATGATATACTTTTATGTTTATGAGCAGGTGTCAATTGCTCAAGGGCAGAGAAACCGGTGGATCACCTTTTTATGTCTTTAGCTTCTGAGTGCGTACAGTCTGATAGGCAGACCACTGGATTTGGTGGGCCTACTTTCCACCAAGATTTGAACAAGTTGGTTTTTTTATCCCAGCATTGGGCATTTGCTCATGTTGGGTGTATTCAACGTTTGCTTTTGCTCTGCAAACAACTTATTGTACTCCCCCCAGATGTGTTTGATGATAAGTTGTCTGGGACAAGCTTCTGCAAGAGACTGTCCTTCACTTTGAGGATTATAAAGCTACTTGTAAGTGTTGCAAAGGACATCCCGTACATTGAATATAATGCTTCCTTGGTGCAAGCAGTTGGCTCTCTTGCTGATGCAATACCCAGGTTGTTTAGACCTGGATTTGAGTTTGTAAACAGCCATGTTCCAGTTGAGGGTAGCTTTGAGAGCCTCAGTCTGTTGTTATTGGAAGACTTTATTGAACTTGTCCGGGTTGCTTTCTGCAACAGCAGTGTATTTTTGAACGTCCAAGTCTGCTTGATAGCTTCAATACTGGACAACTTAGATTCTTCTCTATGGAGATATAACAATTCCGCTGCTAACTTGAAGCCCCCACTAGCTTATTTTCCGCGGATTGTTATTTACATATTGATGCTCATTCACGACCTTAAAAGACAGACTAATCGGGCTGTCAATTGGAAGGAGTACGACACTGAACTTACTGGCAGTAATATCAGTTCTCTTGATTCCCCTTCATGCTTGGTTCATTCTGAGAAAGTTCCTTTACTTCAGAGGTACACGTTCGAACAACTTGTGAGGATAATCTTCCCTTCCTCAAATCAGTGGATGGACAATCTGCTGCATCTTATCTTTTTCCTTCATTCTGAGGGAGTGAAACTAAGGCCAAAAGTGGAGAGGACATATTCTAGTTGTGCAAAAACTACTTGCAGCTCTGAAGTGGAAAATGTTGTTTGTCATGAAGATGAAGCCCTTTTTGGAGATCTTTTCTCAGAGAGTGGCCGGGGTTCTACAGATGGATATGATCAGCCACCTGTTGTTGTCAATTCTAGCTCCAGCCAGAGTAATATGCCCATGGAAGCTGCTACAGAGTTGCTTAGTTTTCTTAGAGTGTGCATCTTCTCTCCTGAATGGTACCCGTCTTTTTTTGAGGATAGCTGTACGAAGCTTAGCAAAAGCCATATTGATATTTTTCTCTACTTACTCCAAGGTCAGGGATGTTCTGAGGAGAGGAGCCCTGAGTGCTATTCCATTTCACAAGAAGAGAGAAAAATTGGCCAGGTCCATGAACTTTGCTTCGACTTGTTGCAGGACCTTGTCACACGTCATGCTTTATCTGATGCACTGGAAGAGTACTTGGTTGGAAAAATCTTGAATGTTGAGAATGATATTTTTGCTTACAATAGTCAGACCCTTACCTTACTAGCTCACATCCTTTTCTGTAGGGTGGGTTTGGCTGGTAGCCAGTTGAGAGACCAAATTTTCCAGGGCTTTGTGGATTATATTATCCAGAAGACAAAAGCCATTTCTTTAAAATATTCCACTTTTAAAGAACTGCTTGAGGCCCTTCCATCGGTTTTTCATATTGAGATTCTTCTTATGGCATTTCACTTGTCGTCCAAAGAGGAAAAAGCATCGCATGCAAACTTAATATTTTCCACTCTCAGAGCAATTGGTCCTCCACCTTTGGATCTGAACGGTGCCCATTTGTCTTGCTGGGCTTTACTGGTTTCAAGGTTGATTGTAGTGCTTCGTCATATGATATTCTACCCACAGACATTTCCTTCGTCATTACTTGTACATCTACGGTCCAAGTTGAGGGTAGCTCCACACTCAAGTTCACCTCTTGGGAATGATCATTTGTCATCCTGGGTTTCAATTGTATGCAACAATGTCATGGGTGCTTGGTTCGAAGAAGAGCCTGATATCAGTCCCTTGATACACCAATTGATTGACATATCAGCCCTTCCTGCTTCACTGTCTACAGATGGTCTCAATATTGATAGCTTATGCTTGAGTTGGGATGATATCTGTTCAACCATGTCATCCATTATTGGGGTCTGGAAAGATAAGAAGGCTGCAGTGGTGGAGGATCTTATTGTTGAAAGATACATTTTTGTACTTTGTTGGGATTTTCCAACCATGGGCACTTCAAAGCACAATCAGCTTCCTTTTTGGAGTGATCCACAGACTCTTGACATTTCTGACATGGAAAATTTCTTTTACTTCAGCCATTCAATATTAGGTAATCATGCTTCCGGTGCTGAGAATACAAACTTATCTGAAGTTATAGTTTATCTGCTTCAGCACTTGGATGCGGAACAAATACCTGAGCACATTGAGGAGTTAGGCTGGGGTTTTATGAGAAATGCGATATGGTTGTCTTTGGCAGTAGGTGTGCTTGATGTTGGCATCTGTAGGTATGGTGTGAAGAATACAGTTCCAGGTGTGGGTGCAAACTGGATGTCCAACATGTCTAAGGACAACGAGTATATCACCATTGCTGAAGGGATAGTTGCCTCCTTGGTGGTTGCTGGTCAACTTCCATCGTTGTTCAAGATAATTTCATCTTTGTTGATTAAATATCTACAAGTTTATCAGAGAGCTTTCATCGCTACCTTTAGTAATAGCCTGAAGGATGCTAATGGGTTTTCACCACTATTGCTTTTCAAACATTCTGGATTTGACATGTGCCTTCAGGATGAGCTTGAAAAGACAGGAACTGGTTTTCGTCTGGAGCCTATTCTTGATCTCTTGGTGAAATTTGATGCTATTATTGATAAACGAGCTTCAGGAATTTTGTGTAGGAACTCGTGGAAAAATATGTATCATGGTTTCCCTCTTAATCTTCAAACTCCTAGTGGAATCCTTCTTTCTTGCATCCTTAACATAAGGCAGATCATTTTCATTCTGGTTGGTCTGCTGAAAGTAAAAGATATCGTGGGAAATGTCTGCTTGGAGAGTGATGTACTTTGTCAAATGCTTGATTCAGTAGTGACAATCAAGTTTGACAGAATCTTTGAGAGTGTTCATGGGCAATGTGAAAATATGTATGACAGCTTGAGTGCGGGATTGCTAGGGCCAGAACATTCCAATTTGATTCTATTGGAGCACCTGGAGCAGTTTTTAGGGGATATCAATTCCAAAGGTGTAAGTGACAGCAGTATCCAGGAGTGCATAATCACCAAGGCTGTTGATACAATGGATAGCTTAAGGAAAGACCCTACCAAGGTTGATATCTTCAAATTTTATCTTGGTGTGGGTGGTGTTTCAGATAAGGTGAAGGAGCTTTTCAGTTTGCAACATGGTGATCTGCTGATTCTGATAGACTCTCTACATAATTGTTACTCAGAAACAGTTAACGTGAAGGTTCTTGGCTTTTTTGTTGATTTACTGAGTGGAGACCTGTGCCCTGACCTTAAACAGAGGATGCAAAAAAAGTTTCTCAGCATGGACTCACTTCAACTCTCCAAATGGTTGGAGAAGAGGCTTTTAGGTTGCGTTATGGAAGCTTCCGATGGAATAAATGGTGCAAAAGGAAGTCCTGTCTCTCTCAGGGAGTCGACCATGAACTTTATTTTATCCCTCGTATCCCCACCTTCTGATTTGCAATCAGTGGAACTCCAGAGTCATATTTTTGAAGCTTTGCTGGTTTCCCTTGATACTGCCTTTTTGCAATTTGATATTCATGTTGCCAAAGCATTTTTCCATTTTGTTGTTCAACTATCCAAAGGGGATACTTCTCTGAAATTGCTTTTGAAGAGAACCATAATGCTGATGGAGAAGCTGGCCGGCAATGATTCTCTTCTACCAGGCCTGAAGTTTCTTTTTGGGTTTTTGGAAAGTGTGTTAAGTGATTGTGGGTCTGGTAGGAATATCCCAGAAAGGTCATTTGGGAAGTCTCTTTCTGGCATTACTCATGGTGTGGGACCTACTGCTTCAAGGCAGGTTGGATCAAGGAAGACCTCTGAGACATTGGTCCTTTCTACTAATCAAGAAGGCGGGTCAATGGCTCTTGAATGTGATGCAAATTCTTTAGATGAAGATGAGGATGATGGAACTTCTGACGGGGAGGTGGCTAGCCTGGATAAGGATGATGAAGATGATACCAACAGCGATAGGGCCCTTGCTTCTAAAGTCTGTACATTTACTTCTAGTGGTAGCAATTTCATGGAGCAGCACTGGTACTTCTGTTATACATGTGATTTGACTGTCTCAAAAGGCTGTTGCTCTGTGTGTGCAAAAGTTTGTCATCGTGGTCATCGTGTTGTTTATTCTCGCTCTAGTCGTTTCTTTTGTGATTGCGGAGCTGGGGGTGTTAGAGGAAGCAACTGCCAATGCTTAAAACCACGCAAGTTCACTGGTGTTAGTAGTGGCCCAGTCCGCAGTTCCAGTAATTTCCAGTCCTTTTTACCCTTCACAGAAGATGGAGAGCAGTTACCAGAAAGTGATTCAGATCTTGATGAGGATAGTACAGATATAGATAACTCTCTCAGACTCTCTATCCCAAGAGAGGTTCAAGATGGGATCAGACCATTGCTTGAAGATCTTGATGTGGAAGGTAAGGTGCTTGAGCTTTGCTCCTCATTGTTCCCTTATATAAGTAGTAAAAGGGACTCCATATCGTCAAAAGATAACAAAATCATTCTTGGCAAAGACAAGGTTCTTTCATTTGGTGTTGAGCTCTTGCAATTGAAGAAGGCATACAAAAGTGGGTCTTTAGACCTGAAGATAAAAGCAGACTATTCAAATGCCAAGGAACTTAAATCACACTTAGCTAGTGGATCTCTTGTCAAATCCTTGCTTAGTGTCAGTATTCGAGGGAGACTTGCTGTGGGAGAAGGTGATAAAGTTGCAATATTTGATGTTGGGCAGTTGATTGGACAAGCCACCATTGCACCTGTGACTGCAGACAAGACCAATGTCAAACCCCTTTCTAAGAATGTTGTACGCTTTGAAATTGTGAACCTTACTTTCAATCCAGTTGTGGAGAATTATCTTGCAGTAGCAGGTTATGAAGATTGCCAGGTTCTCACCTTGAATCCTCGTGGTGAAGTGACTGATCGTCTTGCCATTGAACTGGCACTGCAAGGTGCATATATCAGAAGGGTAGACTGGGTTCCAGGTTCCCAGGTTCAATTAATGGTGGTTACCAACAGATTTGTCAAAATATATGATCTATCTCAGGATAACATCAGTCCCATACACTACTTTACGCTGCCAGATGGTATGATTGTGGATGCAACCCTTCTTGTGGCCTCTCATGGAAGGACATTTCTAATTGTTCTTTCAGATCATGGAAGGTTGTTAAGGCTAGAGTTGTCAGTGGAAGGTAATGTCGGGGCTACACCTTTGAAGGAAGTAATCCAGATACAGGATAGAGAAATTGATACCAAGGGCTCATCTTTGTACTTCTCATCAGCATACAAGTTACTTTTTCTATCCTATCAAGATGGGACTACTTTGGTAGGACGGCTAAGCCTGGATGCGTCTTCTTTGAGTGAAGTATCCACTATATATGAGGACCAAGATGGTAAACTGCGGTCTGCTGGACTTCATCGTTGGAAGGAATTGCTGGCTGGCAGCGGCCTTTTTGTTTGCTTCTCTACTGTAAAATTGAACTCTGCAATTGTTGTATCCATGGGAGCAGATGATTTATTTGCACAGAACCTGCGACATGCAGTGGGCTCGACTTCACCTTTAGTCGGAGTAACTGCGTATAAGCCCTTATCTAAAGATAAAATTCACTGTCTTGTCTTACATGATGATGGTAGCCTTCAAATCTACTCGCATGTTCCTGTGGGAGTTGATGCTGGTGCTAGTGCAACAGCAGAGAAAGTAAAAAAATTGGGTTCTGGAATCCTCAGCAATAAGGCTTATGCTGGTGTTAACCCTGAATTCCCCCTTGATTTTTTTGAGAAAACATTGTGCATAACCGCAGATGTGAAACTGGGTGGTGATGCTATCAGAAATGGTGATTGTGAAGGAGCTAAGCAGAGCTTGGCATCTGATGATGGCTTTCTAGAGAGTCCAAACCCTGCAGGCTTTAAGGTAAATTGTTGAAAGTAACTAGTCATATTACGTGCATGCCATGCTTCAGGGTCGAGTGGTTGACTGAGGCATGATATATATAGTATATAATGCGTATTAATTTGCAATTACAGAAAATTATGTTCTCATCTTTCAAAGCATGTGAAGGAGTCTCATTTTGATGAATTGTCATTATCTCTCATCATGAGGATGGAGCTAATCAGTAATTCATTGAAGGCGTTGTTCTAAGCAAATGTGATTGTACTTCTAACTAATAAGCTCATGGTGCTCAATTTTCCATGGGGTTGTTCATGTCACTGATATAGTGTTTATTGGACTTCCCTCAGATGGACTTCTTGTCCCTCTGCTCTTATATACATCCCTCTTCATTTAATTCTTTTGAGAGGTTTGATTGCATTATTGGGAATTAATTTACTTAGTAGCAACTAGTCACGTAAATTTTTGTTTCCTCTGATGTTGTCTTCTTTTTTGTGCTGTGGTTTTTTCTATATAACTTGATTTTATATATTTAGCTTAAATGTTAAGGTTTTAACATCAATTGTATTCTTCGGTTCTTCCTCAGATATCTGTCTTCAACTCAAACCCCGATATCATCATGGTTGGGTTTCGTGTGCATGTTGGTAATACATCAGCAAGTCATATACCTTCTGATATTACTATATTCCATAGGGTGATTAAATTAGATGAAGGCATGCGGTCTTGGTATGATATTCCATTTACAGTTGCTGAGTCACTCCTTGCTGATGAAGAATTTACCATCTGTGTTGGACCGTCCTTCAATGGATCAGCTCTGCCTAGAATTGACTGTCTTGAAGTGTATGGTAGAGCTAAAGATGAATTTGGTTGGAAAGAAAAAATGGATGCTGTACTGGATATGGAAGCACGTGTGCTTGGTTGTAATTCCCTGCTTGCAGGATCTGGCAAAAAACGCCGGTCGATGCAGTGTGCTCCTATACAGGAACAGGTCATAGCTGATGGCCTTAAGCTTCTGTCCAGGATTTATTCATTGTGCCGGTCTCAAGGTAGCTCAAGAGTTGAAGAAGTTAATCTGGAGTTGAGCAAACTAAGGTGTAAGCAATTATTAGAAAACATATTTGAAAGTGATCGAGAGCCCTTGTTGCAGGCAGCTGCTTGTCATGTCTTGCAGGCTGTGTACCCCAAAAAAGACACATACTACAATGTAATTTCTAATGCCAATGCATATGATTCACTGAAAATTATGCTTCTGTTCACAGTCATCCTTATTTGCACAAAATTAAATGAACATACTTGTTATTGATCAGCAACTGACATCTTTTTCTGTAGGTCAAGGATGCCATGCGTCTTTCTGGGGTGGTGAAATCGACGTCTGTACTCTCTTCCAGGCTTGGGATTGGTGGTACTGCAGGAACTTGGATAGTCGAGGAGTTCACAGCCCAGATGCGTGCTGTATCTAAGATTGCACTGCACCGTCGTTCTAACCTAGCTGCTTTCTTAGAGATAAATGGTAGGGGTTTACATTCTCTGAAGCACCATTATTGTTTAATTGTTCCTTCTCTTGTGGTGGATTTAGTATATGTTCCTCAAGTATAAAGTTATGAACCACATCTTCTTACTTTAACCTAGAGCCGCAATAAATAATCAGCAATGCTTGTGGGTGCTAAAGTGCTCTTTGCTGATTTTTGGTACTGCAAAGTTTCTTGTTGCTGAATGTTCACCTTATTAATTTATGATGTGTTTTACCTGTGCCCTAGATTCTGTGCAAATTGTGGCGGCTAATTTCAAATTGTTCATATCCTTTATATCTAAATTTGTTGGCACACATTATTGTTTGTGCTTGCAATCTTGTTAGGACTCATCGTTGTCCAGTTTATATACAATTAATTCTCATCTTAGTTATATGTAGAGATTTCAGTCATGCACGGTGTTGAATGAGAGAAAGAAGTGAGGATGTTTACGATACCATTTGGCTTTATCAAGTGCATCTCACATCGTTCTTATGTAAATTTTCTTTGTGGTTAATCATTTATTGGTAGATTTACTTTTGTCCCTTTTCTTTTCTCCTCCAATGCATATGATGTGTTGTTATGTTTTTCTGACATTCCAAACTCCTATTGATAACTGTAGCCAGAGTTATTCCACTCCTATCTAACTTCTCGCACTCCATATTGCCACTGTTTAAAAGAATAAATTTGGAGACAATAGCTGAACTGAAAGTTTTAATCCCATACTCATAATTTTGCAGTTTATAAGATTTTGATGTTTACTTATCTGACTGGGTTTCGCCAAAATGTTTCGGGGCATTTCATGATGGAAATTTTGTCAGTCACACACCAGCATGCATGGGCTTATGTTATTATTTGAAGTAGTACTCTGAGTTTAAGCAAGCCTTTGTTAATCATGTATCAAACGTTTGGTGAAAAGGAAATGCAATATTTCAATTGTTACTCAATTTCTGAAGATGTACTTAGTTTTCGGTTTACCATTTTGCTTGTCCCCGGTTGTTGCACTTGTTCTGCATTCTTTTTTCACCTGAAACTGAAGAAGCTCTGTTTCCATTTCTGATGTAGGTTCTGAAGTTGTTGATGGGCTCATTCAAGTTCTGTGGGGGATTTTGGACTTAGAGCAGCTTGACACACAAACAATGAACAACATTGTCGTATCTTCCGTAGAGCTCATATATTGTTATGCTGAATGCTTGGCTTTACATGGAAAGGACACAGGGGCACACTCTGTTGGACCTGCTGTTTCATTATTCAAAAAGCTTCTCTTTTCTCCCAATGAGGCGGTCCAGACATCAACCAGGTAATCATTACTTCATTTGTATTGATTTTATCTTGATTTTATTTCGGTTCCATTTATTTCCAGATCTTCACGTGTGATGCCCTTTCCTTTTCAGCTTAGCTATATCTTCAAGGTTGCTTCAAGTTCCCTTTCCAAAACAAACAATGTTGGCAACAGATGATGCTGCAGAAATTGCAGTTTCTGCTCCTGTGCATGCTGATACGACTGGTGGAAATGCCCAAGTCATGATTGAAGAAGATTCAATCACTTCTTCTGTTCAATATTGTTGTGATGGTTGCACCACTGTTCCTATACTTAGACGGCGATGGCATTGTACTGTTTGTCCTGATTTTGATCTTTGTGAGGCATGTTATGAAGTACTTGATGCAGACCGTCTTCCTCCACCACACTCTAGAGATCATCCTATGACAGCAATACCCATTGAAGTGGAATCATTAGGGGGAGATGGCAATGAGTTCCACTTCACATCTGATGATGTTGGTGATTCAACAATATTGCCAATTACTGCAGATTCCAGGATCCAGGGTTCTACTCCATCAATTCATGTCCTTGAACCCAGTGAGTCTGGGGAGTTTTCTTCTTCAGTGAATGACCCAGTATCAATTTCTGCTTCAAAACGAGCTTTGAATTCCCTAATCCTGTCTGAACTTCTTCAACAATTAAAAGGATGGATGCAATCAACCTCGGGGTACGGGCGATTCCTGTTATGCAGCTTTTTACAGATTGTCATCTGCTGTTGGTGGACCTTTCATAGACATCTCAAAACCTGAGAGCTTAGATTTAGAGAAACTGATTAGATGGTTCCTGGATGAGCTCAATCTCAACCAACCATTTGCTGGCAAATCCCGCTCTTCTTTTGGGGAAGTTGCAATTCTTGTATTCATGTTCTTCACTTTGATGTTAAGAAACTGGCACCAGCCTGGCAGTGATAGTTCCATGCCAAAACCCAGTGTGACAACAGATGTGCATGATAAAAGTGTCATCCAAATCTCCCCCTCTAGCTCAGTTGCTGCCACATCTTCATTGGATGATCAAGAGAAAAATGACTTTGCGTCTCAGCTGATTCGTGCTTGCAGTTCTCTTAGGCAACAGTCTGTTGTCAACTACTTGATGGACATACTGCAGCAGCTAGTGCATGTTTTCAAGTCTCCTTCTGCGAGTTATGAGAATGCAGGACCTGGTTCTGGCTGTGGAGCTTTATTAACAGTTCGGAGAGATCTAGCTGCTGGTAATTTTTCTCCTTTCTTTTCAGACTCATATGCAAAAGCCCATCGGACAGATATTTTTGTGGACTACCATAGGTTGCTATTGGAAAATACCTTCCGGTTGGTATACACCTTGGTCAGACCAGAAAAGCAAGACAAGACTGGGGAGAAAGAGAAAGTTCAAAAAGTTTCTTCGGGAAAGGATCTGAAGCTAGATGGATATCAAGACGTTCTCTGCAGCTACATCAACAATCCTCACACAACATTTGTTAGGAGATACGCGAGGAGGCTTTTCCTCCACCTCTGTGGAAGCAAAACTCACTATTATAGTGTACGTGACTCTTGGCAATTCTCAAGTGAGATGAAAAAACTTTTCAAACATGTAAACAAGTCTGGTGGGTTTCAAAATCCTTTGTCATATGAAAGAAGTGTTAAGATTGTTAAGTGCCTTTCTACTATGGCTGAAGTAGCTGCAGCGCGGCCTCGGAACTGGCAGAGGTACTGTTTGAGGCATTCTGATTTTTTACCATTCTTGATTAATGGAGTGTTCTATCTTGGTGAAGAGTCCGTTATTCAGATTTTGAAGCTGTTAAATTTGTCATTTTATACTGGAAAGGATGTTGGTCATTCATCACAGAAAAATGAAGCTGTGGATTCAGTTCCTAATTCAAACAAATCAGTGCCACAATCTCATGATCCAAAGAAGAAGAAGAAAAGCGAAGAAGGAGCAGAATCTAGTGTTGAGAAGTCCTATGTGGATATGGAGTCGGTGATAGATATCTTTAGTGACAAGGATGGAGATGTCTTGAAGCAATTCATTGATTGCTTTTTGCTGGAATGGAATTCTAGCTCTGTGCGCGTAGAGGCCAAGTGTGTTCTATATGGTGTCTGGCATCATGCAAAACAGTCATTCAAGGAAGCTATGTTGATGGCTCTCTTGCAGAAGATCAAATTCCTGCCGATGTATGGTCAAAATATTGCTGAGTATACTGAACTTATCACGTGGTTTCTGGGTAAAGTGCCAGATAGTAGCTCAAAGCAAAACAGCAGTGAACTTGTGGATCGATGCTTGACCCCTGATGTCATTAGATGCATCTTTGAGACACTTCATTCACAAAATGAGCTTTTAGCCAATCATCCAAATTCCCGCATTTACAACACTCTAAGTGGATTAGTTGAATTTGATGGTTACTATCTTGAGAGTGAGCCTTGTGTTGCCTGCAGCTCTCCAGAAGTTCCATATAGCAGGATGAAGCTAGAAAGTCTGAAATCTGAAACAAAATTCACTGACAACCGTATCATAGTGAAATGCACTGGAAGTTACACCATTCAGACGGTGACCATGAATGTTCATGATGCGCGGAAGTCTAAATCAGTGAAAGTTTTGAATCTGTATTACAATAATAGGCCTGTGTCTGACTTGTCAGAATTGAAAAATAATTGGTCTCTGTGGAAACGTGCCAAGAGTTGTCATCTTGCTTTCAATCAAACTGAATTGAAAGTGGACTTCCCTATTCCAATAACAGCCTGCAACTTCATGATTGAGCTGGATTCCTTTTATGAAAATCTTCAGGCTTTGTCTCTCGAACCATTGCAATGCCCACGTTGCAGTCGACCTGTGACCGATAAGCATGGTATATGTAACAATTGCCATGAGAATGCATATCAATGCAGGCAATGCCGGAACATCAATTATGAAAATCTGGATTCCTTTCTATGCAATGAATGTGGGTACAGCAAATATGGTCGATTTGAATTCAACTTCATGGCAAAGCCAAGTTTTGCTTTTGATGATATGGAGAATGACGAAGATATGAAGAGAGGCTTAGCTGCTATAGAAACAGAATCTGAAAATGCTCATAGGAGATATCAGCAACTTTTAGGGTTCAAGAAGCCTCTCCTTAAGATTGTATCAAGTGTTGGTGAGAATGAAATAGACTCGCAACAGAAGGATTCTGTGCAGCAAATGATGGTTTCGTTACCTGGGCCTGCATGCAAATTAATCGTAAAATAGCTCTTCTTGGTGTTTTATATGGTGAGAAATGCAAAGCAGCTTTTGATTCGGTCAGCAAAAGTGTTCAAACACTGCAAGGGTTGCGTCGGGTTTTGATGAATTATTTGCACCAAAAACAGTCTGATAATGGTGTGGCTGCTTCAAGATTTGTGGTTTCTAGGTCTCCAAATAATTGTTATGGATGTGCTATTACATTTGTGACACAATGTCTCGAGATATTACAGGTTCTGTCAAAGCATGCCAATTCAAAGAAACAACTTGTTGGTGCTGGGATCTTAACTGAACTGTTTGAGAACAATATTCATCAAGGTCCTAAAACGGCTCGTGTCCAAGCTAGGGCAGTTCTTTGTGCATTTTCTGAGAGTGATATGAATGCAGTGACTGAGTTGAACAGCTTAATACAGAAAAAGGTGATGTACTGCCTTGAACATCATCGCTCTATGGACATTGCTCTAGCCACCCGTGAAGAGTTGGCATTGCTGTCAGAAGTATGCTCTCTTTCTGATGAATTTTGGGAGTCAAGGTTGCGTGTTGTTTTTCAGCTGTTATTTTCTTCCATCAAATTGGGAGCTAAGCATCCTGCTATATCTGAGCATGTTATTCTTCCTTGTCTGAGGATTATATCTCAGGCATGTACTCCTCCAAAACCCGATCTACCAGATAAAGAGCCTAGCACAGGAAAAGCTTCTACCGGTTCACAAATCAAGGATGACAGTAACTCTAATATTTCTGGATCTACAGGTGGACTTGGCAGTGGGAGCAAGCCCACATCAGAATCATTGGATAAAAACTGGGATGCATCTAAAAAGACTCAGGATATTCAATTGTTAAGCTATTCAGAGTGGGAGAAGGGAGCGTCATATCTTGATTTTGTTAGAAGGCAGTACAAAGTGTCCCAGGCTGTAAAAGGTGGTAGCCAGAGGCCTCGACCTCAAAGGCAAGATTTCCTGGCTCTGAAATATGCACTCAGGTGGAAGAGGCGTGCTAGTAAGACAATTAAGAACGACTTACCAGCATTTGAACTGGGCTCATGGGTCACAGAACTTGTTCTTAGTGCTTGTTCTCAATCGATAAGGTCCGAGATGTGCATGTTGATCAGTCTGCTGTGCGCCCAAAGTACATCTAGGCGATTTCGGTTATTGAACTTACTAGTGTCTTTGCTACCAGCAACTCTTTCTGCTGGTGAAAGTGCTGCTGAATATTTTGAGTCACTGTTCAAGATGATAGAGTCAGAAGATGCTCGCCTGTTCTTAACTGTGCGGGGATGCCTACGTACAATTTGTAAACTTATCACTCAAGAAGTAGGAAATGTTGAGTCTCTGGAAAGGAGCCTGCATATTGACATCTCACAAGGGTTTATCCTTCATAAGCTTATAGAGATGCTCGGCAAATTCTTGGAGGTACCAAATATTAGATCCAGGTATGACTGCCTTCTTGACTACTTTTTGTTTAGTGCATAATTGATACCATTCTTGTTATCATACTTACTATTTTTTGATGACAGATTCATGCGAGACAATCTGCTCTCAGAGATTCTTGAAGCACTTATTGTTATTCGCGGATTGGTGGTGCAGAAGACAAAGTTAATTAGTGATTGCAATCGTCTTCTAAAAGATCTTTTGGATAGCCTTCTGCTTGAAAGCAGTGAAAATAAGCGGCAGTTCATTCGGGCATGTATTTTTGGTCTGCAAAACCATGCAGAGGAGAGTAAAGGACGAACTTGTCTGGTATGGATTGAATTTTGACTTTATGGATTTTTTATGGTTTTATTTGTTAATGTGTATTTTTGGCTGTGGGTTATAGTTTCAATTAAAGATGGAACGACTCATAAAAAAAATAATTAAATGTGGAATGAGGATGACAGTGTGGGGTAGAAGAGAGCTGATAGATTTGAATGAAGGTGGAATTATTATGTAGACTGATTCATAGCATAAATTTTAAAAACCAAAAGCAACAATATTTTTTTTCCTTCATCTCTCTGTTTTAATATATTGTCCATCCCTTTTCCCTTGTTTCGGCCTCGTATATCTGATACGCGTGATATCTCACCTTCTGCCCTCATTTGTCCTATATTTTCTTGTTTTTCTGTTTTACCAAATTGAAAAGCTGGAACCATAACAAATTATTGTCTAGTGGGCCAAAATAATGCTTTTAGACCAGTATATTAAAGTAACCCATCTATGTAGAAAAGTGTCACATTATTTCAGTGAGGTCATTTTTGTTTTTTGTTTTAGTTACATATGGAGAATGCCGATACTTGTGGTGTTTGCATAGTTTCTACTGGCCTATTTACTCTTCTCATTTCACATTTGTGTTCTTGAATTTGTGAGCATTTGAGTCAAGTTTTCTTTGTCAATACCAACCTATGTGGCAGAACTAATATTGTTATATGTGCAGTTTATCCTGGAGCAGCTCTGCAATCTGATCTGCCCATCAAAGCCAGAGCCAGTCTACCTGCTTGTTCTAAACAAGGCACATACACAAGAAGAGTTCATCAGGGGATCTATGACAAAGAATCCCTACTCTAGTTCTGAGATTGGTCCATTGATGCGTGATGTGAAGAATAAAATTTGTCATCAGTTGGATTTGTTGGGACTTCTTGAAGATGACTATGGGATGGAATTGTTAGTTGCTGGGAATATTATCTCTCTTGATCTGACCGTAGCTCTAGTGTACGAGCAAGTCTGGAAGAAGTCCAATCAATCTTCAAACGCAATGGCTAATTCTACACTTTTGTCTCCTAATGCTGTTTCATCAGCTAGAGACTCTCCACCCATGACAGTGACATATCGGCTTCAGGTCTGTTATCACTGGTCTCATCCCATGTTTTTATAAATTCATACATGGCCTTGAGTAACATGAAAAGATAGTCACTTCATTCCATATTTCCACCAAGGAAATCGTTACATTTATATCCAGATCCTTGGTTTCCATCTTGTTCATGCACATACATCATCATTTAGGTGACATTATGCTTCAATTTTTTGAATGTGTTACTCGTCTGCATTTTACATAGATCCTATCTTGACATCTGGTTGATTTCATATATTTTCCAGGGATTAGATGGTGAAGCTACAGAACCCATGATAAAAGAATTGGAAGAAGATAGAGAGGAGTCACAAGACCCGGAGGTTGAGTTTGCCATTGCAGGTGCTGTTCGTGAATATGGTGGCTTAGAAATTATATCGAGCATGATACAGGTGTGTTGCATAAATCAAATTTCTGGCTGTCTCTTCATGAAAAATTTATTTATTCATGTTTCGCTCCGTTATTTTATAAATTAAGTTTGTTCCTTGAGGTTGCCATAACTCATTGCTCAGAACTTACGAATTTTTAAGGAACATAGATTATAGATAATTCCTCTAAAGTCGTAAATTCCCTCTGTATGGCGAAGAGGTTGTAAAGCCACATCTGGAACATTTAATGTTAATAAATGGTTTGGAATTTGCTTCACTGCCTTGTATTTTCCTTGCCTGTTCCTTTGTTTTGAAATAGCTGACTCTGTTCTGATTGTACAGCGTTTGCGGGAGAACTTCAAGTCCAACCAAGAGCAGTTGGTAGCTGTTCTAAATCTTTTAATGCACTGTTGTAAGATAAGAGAGAATAGACGGGCCTTACTGAGGTTAGGAGCTTTAGGTCTACTTCTTGAAACTGCGAGACATGCCTTCTCTGTTGATGCCATGGAGCCAGCTGAAGGCATACTTCTGATTGTTGAGAGTCTGACACTGGAAGCTAATGAAAGTGACAACATTAGTATCACGCAGAGTGCTCTTACTGTGACCAGTGAAGAGACGGGTGAACAGGCCAAGAAAATAGTCCTCATGTTTATTGAGAGATTATCTCATCCTTCAGGCCTTAAAATATCAAACAAACAGCAGAGGAACACTGAGATGGTTGCAAGAATCTTGCCCTACTTGACATATGGTGAACCTGCGGCAATGGAAGCACTTGTCCAACACTTCAGCCCTCCTTTACAAGACTGGAGAGAATACGATCGGCTGCAGGAAGCACATCAAGAAAATCCGAAAGATGACAACATTGCCCAGCAAGCTGCCAAGCAAAGGTTCACCTTGGAGAATTTTGTAAGAGTTTCCGAGTCTCTTAAAACTAGTTCATGTGGAGAGAGATTGAAAGACATAATTCTTGAGAGGGGTATCACTGGTGTTGCAGTTAGACATCTAAGAGATAGTTTTTCAGTTGCTGGGCAGGCAGGTTTTAAATCAAGTGCAGAATGGGCGATGGGCTTAAAACTGCCTTCTGTTCCACTGATACTGTCTATGCTAAGGGGCTTAGCGACAGGACATTTGGCTACTCAAAAGTGTATTGATGAGGGAGATATATTACCTTTGCTTCATGCATTGGAAGGTGTCCCTGGGGAAAATGAGATCGGAGCAAGGGCTGAAAACTTGTTGGACACCCTTGCAAATAAGGAGGGTAAAGGAGATGGTTATTTGGAAGAGAAAGTGCGGAGGTTGAGACACGCCACAAGGGATGAAATGAGGCGCAGAGCTTTAAGAAAGAGAGAGGAATTGCTTCATGTAAGTAGTCATTTATTCTTCTTTCCCTTTTTTTTTTTTTTTTTTTTTTTTTTTTTTTTAAATGTTCATTTGAGTTATAAGGCACATGCTTCTCTGTTGAAAAATTAAGATGATCTTCCTCTATGATTCTTTTCCCGAAAGTAGACCTTGACTTTTAGTGTTAGAGTGAAAGCAAATAAAGAAATTAAAATTTTAAGAAGATGGTGTAAGCTAGTCAGAAGGAATGAAGATAGCATTAACTCTTATTTGAACCTTCATTGTAATTGGTAATTTGGTATTGAAAATATGACATAATTGATGAAACTGATAGCTCCTGTATTTTCCATCAAATCAGGGATTAGGAATGCGACAAGAGCTAGCATCAGATGGTGGTGAGCGTATTGTTGTTGCTCGGCCACTACTTGAGGGTTTGGAAGATGTGGAGGAGGAGGAGGAGGATGGCTTGGCATGCATGGTTTGCCGAGAGGGTTACAGTTTGAGGCCCACTGACTTGCTTGGTGTTTACTCTTATAGCAAGCGAGTAAATTTAGGTGCAGGGACCTCTGGAAGTGCTCGTGGGGAGTGCGTCTATACAACTGTTAGTTATTTCAATATTATTCATTTCCAGTGCCATCAGGAGGCCAAGAGAGCAGATGCGGCACTGAAGAATCCAAAGAAAGAGTGGGAAGGAGCGACTCTCAGAAACAATGAATCTCTTTGCAATTCCTTGTTCCCTGTGAGAGGTCCATCTGTTCCTTTAGCACAGTATAGTCGCTATGTAGACCAGTATTGGGACAACCTCAACTCTCTTGGACGTGCTGATGGAAGCCGTCTTCGGCTGTTGACTTATGACATTGTTCTGGTATGTTGCTTGTCCTTTGTTTTCTGAAGTATCATAATTTGGGCTTCCTTATTGTATTGCTTTTTTGTTCTGTTTTTTTTTTCCTTATGTTTTGAGAAGTATTGATAACAAATTGATTTATTGGGTATTTTTAGTTCACAAATAATTATTTTACTCTGCATAGTTTTTGTATGATAAAATTCTTCAGTTTAATCTTGCTTTAAAAGGCTCGTATCAAACAAAAAGATCTTGCTTTAAGAGGTTAATCACATCAGTTTTATTTTGGGGGGCCTAATCAAGAGAAAGTCCATTTTTAAAATTCTGTATTGAATGCTTTGTGGCTATGCTTTAGGTGATGTTTTAGGAACCTCTACATTCGTCTACTATTATGAGATTTTTCATTCTATGTCTGGACCTGATATTTATCAATCGTTTTGTTTTGTAGATGCTAGCTCGATTTGCAACTGGGGCATCATTTAGTGCAGAAAGCAGAGGTGGTGGAAGAGAAAGCAACTCCAGATTCCTCCCTTTCATGATCCAAATGGCTCGCCACCTTCTTGATCAGGGAAGCTCATCTCAGTGCCATACAATGGCAAAGTCTGTGTCAACATATTTGACATCTTCTGCTTTAGATACTAGACCTTCCACTCCTGGAACACAGCCTTCTATGGGATCCGAAGAAACTGTCCAGTTTATGATGGTGAACTCGCTTCTGTCAGAATCACATGAAGCCTGGCTGCAACACCGACGTGCCTTCTTGCAGCGTGGAATTTACCATGCATACATGCAGCACACTCATGGTCGGTCAGCAGGTCGCACCTCATCCAGCTCCTCACCAGCCAGGGTAGAGTCTGGAAATACCAGCCCAAGTCCTAGTGCAGAAACTGGGGGTGCTGATGACCTCTTGAATGTCGTTCGACCAATGCTCGTATACACTGGCCTGATTGAGCAGCTGCAACGTTTCTTCAAGGTCAAAAAATCAGCAGCCAATGCGACATTGTCAGCAAGAAAAGAAGCTAGTTCTTCTAACACGGTGTCTCAAGGGGAAGAGGAATCTGGAAGCTTGGAAGGCTGGGAAGTAGTGATGAAAGAGAGGCTTCTGAATGTGAGCGAGATGGTAGGGTTCTCAAAGGAGTTGTTGTCATGGCTCGATGAGATGAGTTCCGCGAGTGATCTGCAGGAGGCTTTCGACATAATTGGTGTATTGGCTGATGTGCTGTCGGGTGGCATTACACAATGTGAGGACTTTGTGCGAGCAGCAATCAATGCAGGGAGAGGCTGAGAATCAGATGAAACTACTGAGAGAGCTGTACGTGATATCTGTTTATTGTATTGGTAACGGGGCGATGATAGACCTGTGCCATTAGTGTTAAATTTGTGTTCCATATATACATACCCCATGAACTATGTGGGTAGAGACAGAGTCTTGTGTAGCACATATGGCTCCTTGGTAATGAAAATTATTTTTCTCCCTAAACGCAAATGTTGAAGTGCATTTTTCTAGTCATTGACAGCCAGGAAGAGGTTCTTCTTTCTTGGTAGTTTTCTCATTTTGAAAATCTTAGAAAACGACGTTGGGGTTGACATTCTTGAGTTTTGCCAGTTTAAGAATCAACAAAATCTGTAGAAAATTTGCTTACATTATGCTTCGTAGTAAACTTGCGAAGGTAATTACCGAGTCGAGATATAAAAAATGAAAGATTTTGGTATATTACTATTTGCTTTAACTAGGTGATGAAGTTTCTTCAGAAAAGAAAGAAAAATGTCCATGACAAAAGTCAAAAACCTTAAATTATAAAAACTAAATTCTATCAAAATTTGGGATAGCTGAGTTGAAGCTCTTTTTTTCCCCTACTTCTGACTAGACTGCATTTCAACAAGTTCTTGACCATCCTTTCTTTGTTGTCTCCACTTTGTCTTGTTATCTGTAAACATCACATGTACAACAACGAACAACGAAAATACTGAATGTATTTGTTGTAGGCTAAACAAAATAATGTATATGAATTCAATGGGGAAACCCGAGTTGTTTATAATGGAGAAGAGCAGGTAAACCAATTTGGGATGAACATTCCCGGTTGGGCCAATATTTTGGCTTCTCTAACTGGTTCAAACAATTGTAGAACTTCCTCTTCTTGGGCAGGAAATTCAGGTAACTTTTTGCCTGGACATTTAACAAACTGTAAGGATTTAATCTAAACACTATCCTTTTGTGCCTCCCAACACTAAAACGGAAACTGAAGCCTACCAATATGCGTCTCTATCGCTTTATACCACTGCAACTCATACTGATTCACCAGAGTCCAGAGAGATTGCAACACCAGATCGTCCGCCATAAGCAGTTTGATGGACATAATACTGCATAGTGAAACATAAAGAGCAAAAGTTCAACAGAAATATATCAAAAATATAAAGCAAAAAAGATCAGTGGCCTACTATTCCACAAATAGCAAACAAAAATGCAAAGCCTAGCTAACCTGAGGATTTGCGGGGATGTCATAAGTAATAGTAATATCCACTGATGGAATATCCAAATCTCTAATTCCCACATCCGTGCAGATAAGTACATTGCACTTTCCAGCCAGCTTTGAATATACTCGAGGCAAGACGTCTTTGCGACTGCCAGAAAATAGGACAAGCTAGGTTAGATGAGCTTCAGAATACAAATAAAAAATAACCCACAAGAACTTCTAGTTAACTAAATGTAGTGGATATACCTCTCATGTGTCCAGTAACTGGATGGCCCTTATGCCAAGATATTGAAGCAATAAAGCCAAACTGCATACTACATCTGATAAACGAGCAAAAACAATTGTTCTAGATTGGCGCTTCTTAATGAAATCCACACCCCAAATTGAAATTCATACTTTAAAAAATCATGTTTTAGCAATGGTAAACCTTCCTAGACATAATTTCATCAATAAAAGCGCATGATTTACAATGTGTGCTACTTGATGGACATCAAAAGTTCATACGTTTTTTTTTTTGTTTCAATTTTCCCATTTTTTGACCTTGAAAGTCCTAAATTGGGTTGGTGAATCCCAAATGAGGTGACGTTGTATCTAACTAGTTCATGCCTTACACTTCCAAGAATAACCAATGGTCATTTCATCCAGTCACAAACTCACAAAGGCACAACTAAATGAACAGTTCCCTTTAGTTCTCTAAATGTCGGGAGAAGAAAAAAGAAGTTGAGAGTAATTTAAATTCCATTCAATAAAAGGCGAGGATAAAGTCACAGTACATTAGAATTTGTTTCTTTTCGTGTACCAACAAGACAGTACCATGGGAACCACAAGTTTCTACATCAGTGATCTCCTCAGTTCATTAAATCATAATCATCTAGCTTGTCATTGTACTGCATAACCTTTCTCTTGATCTTGGATGAGTCCACCCATGTTATGAAGTCTTCCATATTCCTTGTCACAAGGAATGCTGGGTCAGTAACAGTCTCTGGACCCACTCTTATATGCCCTTGCTCAATGTATGTGACAGCCTCCTTCAGGTGCTCAGCAAACTTCAATCGCATCAAAACAGTTGAGAGTCTTCGTCTATACACATAGCAACTCGACCAGTAAGTTAACAGAGAGTCGGTACATCTCAAACATTTAAAGAAATGGCCCTGCCCCCCTGGTATAATCACCATCAGGATTAAATTACTCTTTTTTTTTTTGAAGTTTTGTTACCAACTTATTCTGTGAAAAGATCGTTCAAAGGTGGAAGGGAAGCCATGTGAAAGAGCAAGTGATTACCTACAGAAGGATGACACCGATAATTTTTCACATTCTTTCAAGCTTTGCCTGGTCGGTATGACACCAATATTGTACCTGCCATCAACGTCAACCCTTATGAGTCACAACTTAATAAACCACGATAAACTAACTCAATACTCACTACAAACTTGCATGGGTTGACTGTAATACAAACAGCCTGACTCTAGAGAATGGCCAGCATAGCAACTGGCACTCGTTCTATTGATGTATTACATTAGCCATGTCCAGATGTAACACAACATTGCTTTTCTATGTTCTTTGTGTAAATGCACGACTAATTCATATCATTCCAGCATAATTTCTATAAAGACAGTTGCATATGGATTTAAAAACAATTACTCCTTAAAGCAAGATTTTAAGACCACAAAGCTTATAATCAAAATCACTATCAATATTGCTCTGTGAATCAGGGAGGGAGTCTTAGACACAATTGGATATGATCCAACTCTGCATTGCCATTCACAAAGTAGGGGCTGCCTTTAATCTAGCAAACGGATATGAAACTAACTCTGACCGGAACCACCGCAATTCTGCCTTGTATGTTGTGGTTATATATATACACACCAGACGCAAACAGCATACAAAGCTATTCACATAGCCACAACAAGTACCAAGATATCAGGTTTCTGCCAGTAGCTATGCTGCATTGCTAATACAATTCTTGGGTTATCTGTACTTAAAACCCAAACAAGTCTCTTTTTATATGCACAGAAATGAAAAAACTCAGAACCTGAGTCAAGTTCCTCGATTTAGATATGAACATTACTCTTTAGAATAATCCATGCAGACACACATTTCCAGTATAGTAATCAACAAACACACACATTGCAACATAACCTCAGTAGAACAGCCATAAAAAAGAAACTCACAGCTTCTCCAACAGCTTATCAGTCAATTCAATCCGAGTCCGGTCATTCGGGTTCATCTGCTTCAACATGTTCACCATCTTCTGAGTGGTCCGGCACACACTCGAATATCTGATCCAAAATTTCAATTGGGTTCAATTTATACAAAAACTTAAGCAATTTTCAGAACAAGAACTAAATCAATGCCATGAATTTGAAGCTATTTAAAGTAAAACAAAGAAGATTACTTTTTGTAATCGTCGCGGCCAGTGACGTGGTAACGTTGCATAACCATGGCCTCTCTGTGACCTCCTTCTCTCTTCCATGACAAGAAGTCCACTTTCTTCAACAGCTTCTTCTCATGGTACTTGAGCTTCCTCATTGCCGCTCCAAAACCCTAGAAACTGAAACAGAGAAACACGAAGATTGTGAGAATTAACCTAGAAATTCGGGCATGTCTTGCAATTGGGTTACAGAAATTGTGAAAAAGGAACAAAATTTACGAACCAGAATAGTGAATCGGAGAGAAGAGAGCTCGAGGATTAGAGAGAAGCGGCAGATTGAGGGGTTTAGGGTTTATGATGGTTAGGGGTATTCGGTGTGATAAGGACCACTGTTAGAACTCGGGACAGCTCATTCAGGTGAGGCCACGTGGAAATATTTTGGTCGGGTCGTGTGGCTATGTGAATGGAGGCCCGACCCGCGAAATTAACTACTAAAACACTTTTCAAACACTTGTGTCCGGACTAATATATATATATGTGCGTCCTGATTCTTTCTTATTTATATATTTTTGTCGATTTAAATTATAATTTTAACATCTCTCTCATCTGATTCAAAAGTGCTCCGTCTCTTTCGGAGTCGAGGATCCCAAAACCAAGGTTTTGGAGCAAGGCGGCGGTGAACACCGACCGTTATGTTTTCACAGACGACACCTCATCTCAGGGAGGTACTTGGTGGCAACGACTAAAATCTCCACAATAACCTTGATATTTCCTCGAAATTTCTATTTTTTACGAGAATTGATATTAATTTTCATATATTTTCAATATTTTATATTTAGTCTATTTTTGGTCGAATATATAAGTTTAATACAAAATTTTGGTATAATTTCCATCAATATTCGATACTTTCTCGATATATCTATCGAGATTTTCTTTTTTCGAACCACCGATATTTCCGTAATCATCGATATTTTAGTCTTGCTTGGTGGAGAGTGGTGCGCTCTTGAAGGGAGGTTTGGATCAGCGGCTCGGTGGTTGAGGAAGCCTTCTCGTTCGAAGACCTAGAGATCCTGCAAGAGGTTTGTAAGACTGGTGGATTGCTTTGGTGAACGACGAGGTTGGGTTGTGGAAATCGAGTGATCACATCGGTGATTCACCACGCTGATTGGTAAGAAGGGAGATCGGGTTCAGATGTTGAGCACTTGCAGAAGAGGCTGCAGGTCGAAGATCATGTGGTCTAGGGTTGAAGAGCCACTAGATTGATACAGTGGTGGGTGACTCCTCCAGCAAGCACGACACCGGTTCGATCCACACAAGAGAGAGAGAGAGAGAGAGAGGGATTTGGGCCGGGCCTTAGTCTTATATGGGCTGGGTTTAAGCCTTTTTCTTTCCCTCTCTCTTTAGTATGGGTTGGGCCTGAATTGGGCTTATTGAAAGAGTATTAGATCCCTACATAACTGATTGAGGAGTCTACCCATTTTTTTATGGAAATGTACACCGAAATGGTCTTAGACCTCGATTCATTGAGCTAAGGTACTTTGGTTGGTTATGTAGGTTATTGCTTTCTAGGCCAAAATAAAGTCCTCTTATGGACATTAGTTTTTGAGTTAGTTTTTCTTTATAGCTTTTGTAGGCTCTTCGAGTTGTATCGGAGCTATATTGGAGCTATGCTCTCGGTTGACCAGCCGTTGGACTTGTATTGGAGTTTAACTCCCGCTCGTCCCATTGGTAGTTTTAATATATGGGCTTTATGCCCCCTCGAGTAACATTCATTTCCATATAAAAAAATATCATAATTTTAACCATTCAAAAGTTGAATTAACTTATAGAGATCACCTATGCAAAATTTCAATGTAAACAAACATCGTTTGCTTAGCCGATTGCATTAAACAAACTAGTAGTCTCATAATCAGCCGTCTATTTTTTCGATACATTTGGTTAAGAAAACAATGTTTTTTTACATTGAAATTTTACAGAGGTGATCTCTATAGGTTAATTCAACCTTTGAACGGTTAAGATTATGACTTACATCAGCAAAAGTACGTAAATAAGAGAAAGTTCGAACACACATGTACATACTAGTCCGGACGCAAATATTTTCTTTTCGCCTTATCAAACCGAAATCAACCTGCGAAATTCTACTGAAACATCAAACCAAAATAGACCGACTACCAAAATCAAAGCTAACGAAAACTATTAATGCCCAAAAAATGGAAGTCATGAAGATACGAGAAGTCTTTGATTTGGTTTTGATTGGTTTCTATTTTCTAACTTTCTATTACGAATTCAAATACACTAAAAGTAAGTGTCAACACAAGATACAATTAGCACGATCAGAAATAGGTCAATTCGCCAACATGAATGGCTCACTTCATGTATAGTGCACAAAATGCTGCGTTCCAAAGAAAAAAAAAAGTTAGTTGAATTTTCACTAACAATAGTCTCAGTTACATGATCACAAGATTGACATTTATGTTTTGTGGTATGGTATTGGGTGGTGTTCATGAGAGTCAATTGAACACTAAACAATTTAAATTGTGGTTTTTACTATGGCAATTTAGCTAATTACTTGTGCATACTTGGAATATAATTGTCACGTCATAGCTGGAGTGAGCATGAGTGTTTGAGAGCAAGCAAGAAGCACAATGTGGAGGAGCACGGACTAAACCCTAGATTAGTAAAGGGTGAAGCTTTCAGCCCCTCATTCCGTGACTAAATGATGGGTGCTTGTGATAAAAGGGAGACAAAGCCTTTATAATATGCTTGCTCATGACTCATATGATATGAGGTCGCCGCTCATCTTTTGGTGAGGGCACAAATGACAAACATGAACAACCTGATGTTGCTTGTTTTGTATTAGAATTTTGCTTTTGTAGCTTAGTAATTTTACGGCGTGATTTTATTGTAAATTTTAGGAGGGTGAAATTTATGAGATTGAGTGTAACGGAATTGAGATCCACTTTTTCTTCTTTATCTTCGTTGTTGTTGGGTTGATCGAATTGATAAGATTTATTATAAAACGACGTAATTCTGAATGATGCTTCAATTTCCACAATATATGCCTTAAGTATTGGTTTAGACAAAGATACTAACCATTTAGGATTGATCCATCTCCAGTTTGTAAATGATAAACTCGATAATAGTTTAGTTAAATTCAAATAATTTGATCAAATTTGTAAGAATTGGACAATTTTCTTTTAGCAAGTCGTGGTGAGAGCATCCTAATTTTCTCAAAATGAAACTGCAAATATTTGGAGGGCCAACTCTAAAATAGTACAATGTGATTCATCTATCATTTGGTTGGCCAAAAGATCCTTGATCCGATGACTTTAATGGTTGTTTATCTCTACTACAATATCTTATTGGAGAGACAAGATATCCAATACTCTCATCAAATTGCTCTGTCAACAATTGACACATAGAATCACGGGCATTTGTCACTATTGGAAACTCCAAAACTGTATTGTAACAAGAATCCTATAAACATGAGCACACAGACGTAGTCAGTGATCACAGACTTATTGAAAGAACTAAGAACAAGGCATTGGCTACTTCGCCCCCATTTGTAACTGCATATCAAACCAAAAATCACTGAAAACCTGCAACCATCTTTCCCTTTGCCAAATAGGAAATAAAGCTTGTAATCACGAAAAAAAGAAGGAAATAAATCAAAGAAAAGCCTTGATTTCCTCCATTGTTTGTGTTGCTTTAGATAATTAGATTAATCAGGATTGCTGAAATTGAATTTATTTCCGGACTAAGTAAAACTTGAGCTGGTGGCGAAGGGACAGCAGTTGAGGTTAGCCACTACAAGTCTACAACCACTAAATTATGGTGTCCCCTTCAATTTATAATGGAATGATGAGCAATAAAATCACAATGCTAACACTGCAACCACTAATATGAGTACCTGTCACAAACCTCAGCAAAAAGACCCCAAACCAAGAACTGCAATGACCTTTCATCCAAAGGGTTTTACTTTTTTGACACATTTCTCTGGTACTATCTTCATCTTTTATACAATACAAAAAAGTACAGATTTTCATGAATTAGTAGTATTTGGATGGTTAAATATGAACATGTATCAGATTATTTTGGGGTGCATGCTTCCAATATATTATCCTGATTCAGTGATTCTGATTTGGGTTCACAGCCAATGGTGACTTGGACCCAGATTCTGGTTACAAACTAGAATTGTGCAAAATACCAATTTGCTAATTTCCAAAGTTTAGGTAACTTTTATTTGACCTTCATACTATCCACTGTTACCCTTAAATCCTGCTGTTTAGAGATTCTATTATGCCTCAAATAAGTTAATCATTTACTGTATTCTAATTTCCTTCTGTTTTTGCTTATAAATGCTGACACATTTTAGGCCTCGAATGCAGCCTTTTTTTCCCTGTTTCAGTCTCTCTCTGAAACCACAAGACCCTTCTTCTCTGTCTTTCCCATCCACATTTCTACATGACAAAAGCACCAAGTGGTTCTTGGGTTGGATTCAGTTTCAAAGATTTGAGCTTTACTCCTTTTTCTCTTTCTGGGTTTTTGATCTGTTATGTTTGAGCAGCCTTTTCATACAAGGTGGACATTGGACTTGTATCTGATAATTGGGTTGTGATTATTTTAGTGCCAGCTTTTTCCATCAGAATCAAGAAAGCTTTAATCTTTTTTATTCTTCCGAGGTGTTTCGTCTCTACGTGTCGATCACCTTGTCCTATACATATATAGCATAAGACTCATTAGTACTTGAAGAGTGTCTGACTTTGAATGCTGTTAATGACATTAGAAGAGTTTGGCTTCTGAAAGAGAAGGGCTTTTGTGTTTGAGTCTTTCACAATGTGTAAAGCAGGGGACTTTGAGAGGTGTGATTACAGAACAGAGTGGAAGATGGGGTACAAAGTTTTGAGTAATGTTGAGAAATTGAAGAACTCTGTTTTGAGGATGAACTCATGGTTGTTGATCATGAGGGCAATTGTGACAGCTTTGGTTTGGGCCTCTGCTGTTCAGTTGATTGGTATTTGGTTGATTAGAGGTCCAAAAGTGTTCAAGGTTTGGCCTCCTTGTAATCAGTTAGACTTGCATGTTGCTTCTGAATTGCCTAGGCTTCCAATCCCAGTTTTCCCACCAAAGAGTAAGATTCAATCTGATTTCTATTCACTTTGACCATTTTCTGTGAAAATTGTAGTTCTGACTTCTAAGTTACTTTTGTTATAGGGATATACAAGAATAATGGATATCTGATGGTTTCTTGCAATGGAGGATTGAATCAAATGCGAGCTGCGGTGAGTTTCTAGCTACTTGATCAAGGACATGTTTTAACAATGCAGTACTGTTTTGTGTTTCCACAATGTTAATTTCCTCAGTTTCTTAATTTTCTGTAGATTTGTGATATGGTGGCGATTGCCAGATACATGAATGTGACTCTTATTGTTCCTGAGTTGGATAAGAACTCGTTTTGGGCTGCAAGGTGAGGTTCATTTGTGTTTGAATGTTCTCATTGTATATGATCTTATTGAGGATAAGAATGATCCTTAGTTTCTAGCCATGTTTTTTTTTCTTCTTGTGCAGTGAGTTTCAAGACGTTTTCGATGTCAATCATTTCATTAGATCATTGAGAGATGAGGTTCGGATACTAAAGCAACTGCCCCCAAAGCTCAACAACAGACCTGCATACTCATTGCCACCTGTTAGTTGGTCCAACATTTCCTACTACCTTCATCAGGTAAAGAAGCATTTAACTCATCATCGCTTTAGTTTTCGATTTTATGACAAGTCTCACTGATTTATAGAGGTTTGTTTTGAACAGATCCTACCGCTGGTACGGAAGTATAAAGTGGTGCATTTGAACAAAACTGATGCTCGAGTGGCTAACAATGGGCTACCTCTTGAGATTCAGAAGCTGAGATGTAGAGTCAATTTTCATGGTCTGAGATTTACTTCCCAGATAGAGGAGACCGGCCGAAAGCTTGTCAGAATTTTGAGAGAAAAAGGCCCTTTTCTGGTGCTTCATCTCAGATATGAAATGGACATGTTGTCATTCTCTGGCTGCAGCCATGGTTGCAACAGTGATGAGGTGGAAGAACTCAACACAATGAGGTAATTACCTATCTTTTATCTTCATCAGTTACATTTTTACCACACTTGCTTATAATTGTGGTTTGTTTTGCACATTGTTTAGATATGCTAATCCATTGTGGAAGGAGAAAGACATTGATTCCGAATTGAAAAGGGTAGAAGGCTTGTGCCCTCTAACACCAGAGGAAACTGCTCTAGTATTGGTTGCATTAGGTATAGATCACAATGTTCAGATTTACATTGCTGCCGGAGAAATATACGGTGGAGATAGAAGAATGGAAGGTCTGAAATCTGCTTTTCCTAATATGGTAAGTATAATGTAGCAGAACCAACTTTTCCAACAACTATACATTGGTCTCTCATAACAATTTTTTTCTGTTTATGGAACAGGTCAGGAAAGAGACGCTGCTCGATCCTTCGGACTTGAGGTTCTTCCCAAACCACTCTTCACAAATGGCTGCATTGGACTACCTTGTGTCCCTTGAGAGTGACATTTTCGTCCCAACATACGATGGAAACATGGCCAAAGTTGTTGAAGGCCATCGCAGGTAATACATGATATACATAATGTTTTGTGTAGTATTACTATTCTGATGTACTTTGATGTGTTTGATCTGACTTGGGGATTTTTCACATTTCAGGTTCTTGGGTTTCAAAAAAACAATTTTACTGAACAGAAGGCTTCTCATTGGTTTGATAGATCAATTCATTAGTGGATCATTGAGCTGGGATGAGTTCTCCTCCATTGTGAAGGAAGCTCACGCTGATCGAATGGGGAGCCCTAAAAAAAGAGTTTCTATTGTTGATAAACCAAAAGAAGAAGATTACTTCTACTCCAATCCACATGAATGCCTGCAACTATTAGATGAGCCACTGAGAACTACATGATCCCATTCATGCCAAAGTCATGGTTTTTACAGTTCCCTACACCTTGTCATTGAGAATCTATACAGCCAGTGATTGCTTCATGATGTGGTCTAACTACTGAAAGGAATGGGGCTATGTAAATACAACATTGGGTTGGAGGTGAATTTGGGGCCTCTACCTTGAGACACTTCAAAGCATAATTTAGTCTTTGATTGATTAAATAAGCTTTTTGTAAATAAGAATAATATAGCTGTCCCCTCATATATAATCTCCCATTCATGTAAGCATCAATTTTTGTAAGGGCAAACTAATCATGATCATATCATCTGAATGATGCTTTGTAATGGGGTAGCTCTCAAAAGCTGATAAGCATGATTATTAGGTTTCTGGATATTGGTTTCATCACACGAATTAGGCATGCCTAAACTAATCAACTATTCCATTTAATTGAGTCCATGATGCAACCGCTTCTCAACATCAACATAAGCCGAATAATGGCAGATTCAAGAAATTTTCTTCTTCATAACATGTAACGAATAAGCGACACTTTATCTTGCTTTGTTTACCAATTTAATCTCAGCTCTAGATTTTTTGTCTCTAAGAGAACTTCTCAAACATTTTTCCTCAACCTATTTGCACTCCTTACTCACTGTCCATACTAACAAAACACACGAACCTACTACAAATAATTCGAAAGGGACAAGTACCTACACTGGGACTCATTAGCTTAACCTCATGTATTATACTCCATTGAATCCAGTTTCCCATGTTGGATTAGATGATCTCCATCATTCCATGTCCATAACCCAAGTAGTTAGAAGTCTTAGACCATAACTTGTAATGTACCTCAATGTTTAGTTACACCATTATATAAACTATATGTACCATAAGCGTTATGGTACACCAGCTCCATGCTTTCAATAAAAAATAGCCCATACATAATGATACTATTAGTGGCCACTGACTTCTCAGAAAGACTGGAAATACCATAACTTATTCCTCATCATAAGCACCAAAAGCACAAAGAGATAAGAATTCACAGAAATAAGAAAACCAGTGGTGGTTGAAGAAATGATGGCAGTATTATCAATGAGTGATCCAAGAAATGAAAAACTTGGTGTGTGATCCAAGAAGCCACCGTCCACCAAGAATCTGGCATTTAGGTCTTCTAGCTCGATAGTCATCTATATGGAGAGCCACTTGTAGCGTTTCTACTTGTAGTGTTCCACTCAAGACTACGATGCTGGCGGCCATTCTTGAACTTTAAACGTAGCTTTCGCAGCACACAAACAGCTCCAAAAAGGTGAGAGAGAGAGTGAAAGATTCAAAGTCCCCACTCCTCAGTCTTCACTCCACTCTATTAGAACTAGGGTTGGTGAGAAGCTTAGACCCATTTCTGTCATGTTTATGTCTGCTGTGATCATGAGGGTTGAGATTTCAGTTGTGTAGATTCCACAAAGCATATATGAAGTTCTAACATGTTTCATTGACATCTGCTAAAAAAGCCTAAAATCACATCATTCTTGGGTGGAAACGTGTTTCAAATGTCTCACTTCCAGAGTAAATATTTTTCACCGAAGTGATCCTCATATGAGCAAGGTACTCTATCTATGTCAGACATTTCCCAATGTTAAAATGAGCTCTACAAAGTGATGTCAGCTAAGAAAACTGTGTTACAGTGTATCCCACCTCCCGAAAGTAGAGTAAAATGTGACCATAAAACCACTACAAGGTTGAAGTATTGGAACTCACTGTGCAAGGAGGTATGATGTGAAGAGCATTCATACTTGGATGGCATAGAGTGGAATTTGCTCCACAATGAGAGTACACATATATGTATAGATTCCGAAATCCAAATGATGGTAACATGACATTGTAATAAGAAAAACGCAGCACAAAGAAATGAATATCTGAGGCATCTATCTAGGAAAACCCATGCACAAGGAGCACAAACATGTACAATTGACCCGGACCTAGTTGTCTGCGGGTCATGACCTTACAAAAATGACCCGCCCAAGGGCTCCAACCCTCCAAAAAGCAAAGAAAATTAAGAAAAACTGGAGACTAGGTACACTAGCTTTCTCCTGTTCTAAATCGCTTATGAGCTTGTTCAAAGTTCTCGTTATAGCTGCTAACTTGAGAATGCGTCATCATTTGGTTGTTCAAGCATTGTCTGAGATGAGCCTGAGCACCAACAGAACATAATAGAATAATCAGGAGTTTAGAGACACGCAGTTCAACGACATTCTAAAAAGCCTAGCAGATTCAGTAATCACACTAAATTAGGCTCAAGTAGATTGGCTAATTAAAGATTCTAACAGAACCTGTGAACTAGATGCCATTGATTTCAGGCCACCGCCTGCTCGATTTCCAACATCAAGTTCAACGTTGATGCTGGCCTGGGACAAGTCCACACCAGAGGATCGCAGTGACAGGGTCAGATTATTCAAAACCCTGATCAACAAAATCCCAGCTCAGTAAAGAGCACACAAGTCAATTGAATATTTAGATGAAACAAATCTATAAATTACGCGGGGACTAATTATATAACATGCAGCACGATTACATTTGCTAAAGTCTGTAGGAGAATTCTTCATTTATTAGCATAGTGCTTGGGCCAATGCTAACTGGAGAGCCTAGGTTTTAACATGCAACTTAGTCTGTATTGAATTTTCAGTTCACCCATCAGCATATAACTTCTCCTTATGAAAACCATGTATAGAATTATTGGGACTAATGAAGTGCCTATTCCTATCTCAACCAGCAATATGTCTGAAGTTTCAACTCAAAAGTTTGCATGCTTACCAAAGATTATCACTTGGGGTGACACTAGCACATCAGCAGATATATGTATTGTTGGTCTATCAGCATGTAGATATTATGGCCATGTCATCAAACATAGTAGCAAACAAGCTTAAGAGTAAAGATGGGCAGGCATAAGTATTTACTCCAAGCTTATGGTCTAGTTATTAAGAAATTCTTGTGAAAGCTCACCCTTGAGAGTAGGCACTTGATATGCTAACCGTTTTACTTTCATCCTGCCTATTAAGTTTACTGTCTGTAACCATTGTTGACGTAATACCCGGCCACAATTGGTATTGCGATTGAGAAGCCGTGTTCTCAGCATCAGAATTAGATTCTTGCAACGGTTGTGTGGGAGCTCCAAAACTCTCAATAGTGTCAAAGATGTTTTGCTGGTTCATATTAGGAATGGATGGAGTAGCTAGCCCACGAATGTGATCTAGTGCTTTGTAGACAGCAGCAGAGTCCAAGTCAGATTCCACTGAGTTTTGTGCATTGGTAAGCATCGCAGGGGAGACAACAACATTCTCCTGACCAGAACCATTGTTCATGCCTTGAGAGTGATCTGCAAAATTTTCTCCAAGCCTATGATGACTTTTCTGTTGAAAGAAAATCAGAGTTCAGTAAGTTTCCACTGGACAGAACATAGTTAATCAATATGATTAACATCCATGTAGATTATGTAATAGTTACAAGTCATATATTTATCTAAACAGCCAGAGAACAATTGTGCTGTTGTTCTAGTTTCTGTTTTTCTAGGCACGAGAGGGCATAATTCCGCTATTTACACACTTAAAACATATAGAGCACATATTAGTTGTTAAAATCAGAAGTCCTCTTGATATCCTAAAAATTATGTATTTTTATCATAAGTATCTCTACACATCAATTTCACTAGAAACACTCGTGTTTTCTGTTTCAAAACTGGGTTCTTCGCGTTTAGGTGTAAAGTGAACCCTATGAAAGTATGAAACTAACATGCAATGAGAATTTTATAGTGTTGGAAAAGTGATGAAGATTCCAACACTATAGGTGTATGGTAGATGCACATGAGAGCAAACACAACACACACATCATACATAAGAACTTTACCCATGGGGTCAATTTCGTTGGCTCTGGACTCCATTTTTGGTATGAACCCTCATACAAGTTTATCTTCTCATGCAAAAACTGTATATACTCTATAACCTGCATTATAAAACACCATCATGTTTCAAAATGATAACAAGGAAAATATATTGCCACCGCATAAGGAGCGAGTACCGGAATATTTACCTCTAACAAGAATGAAGCCTTATCTCTTTTCTGATCATTTTCGGGTATGATCTCTCTCAACTTTTGAAATCTGCCTCAGAAAGATGTATTGCTGAGGTGAGTGAAGAGTTTATGTCCATGCTACTAAAAAGAAAGATCCGCATGGCATAAAAGAGCAGCAAAGGATGATACAACAATAATACAAGACAACTATCACTACCACCAAGACATAATGTGAAAACAAACGAGGCTGAAGAATCAAAGACTACATTCTATATTCAACATGCAATGCCATACCATCCTAATAAACTTGGTAGTAAAGTGCTTGCTTGCACGAAATGCCGTTGTGCTCAAGATAACCAGATATGCTGGAAATTGTTATCAAACAAGATAGAACATTTGAAAACAATTTGGAAATATGACACCAAGTTTCAAAGAAAAGTGAAAACCAATAGACACCCCCAGAATCACACTAAAATCTATTGCTACAACCAAAATTCGACAATCTATCAACTTTTCAGGACCATGTCCGTTTGCCTCTTCCACAACACACGCAGAAATGAAGCTTCTCGCAAAAGTTAAAGACCAGTAAAACAACACCAAATTGGATCATGGAAACTACAACACTTGAAGTTCAAATTATGGAAGGTGTCATTTCCTCAGAAAAGCAAAAAGAGCACAAATATGACAATGACTACTCAAACATACAATTTCAGATGTCAAACCCAACACCAATTTCCCTCACCTACCCTGAACTTAAAAAAACACACAACAATTCGCATCGAAAAAAAAAAAAAACAAATACAAACAACAATTCCAAAAAGAAAGATTGAGCAAAAGCAAGCTCGCCTCTCATTAATCTTGCTCCTCCTTCTCTGCTCCGTTTCGGAATGTTTCAACCGGTTCTTCTCCCTCCCTTGCCCTTCTCCTCTCCCTGCCGAATCTCATTTTCTCAAACCTCACTATCTAAGTTTCTCAAACGATTTCACACAACAACAACAACAACAACAACAACAACAACAACAAAAAGAAACCTGCATGATTCTCCTCATCATCGTCTTCAAACTCTTCATGGTTACCCTTGGAAGCCTTCGCCATCTCCGCCACACACTTCAAAATCACCACAAACTGCTATCAGTTCTTCGTCACAAAAAAAAAAGAAAAAGAAACCGAATTTGGAGAGGAAGAGAGAGTACCTTTTGAGCTGGGAGGAGTGATGTAGAAATGCGGAGCGGGTCCGAACCCGGGTCGGGTCCGACTGGGATTTTCACAGAAACGTCTAGTCTTGCTGGGGAGCTTTTCTCTCTTTGCAAATAGTGACACTAGGAATGGGGAGAGCCCTAAAATAAGGGAGTTTTATTTAATATTTAATCGCGTTTAATTATTCTGCGTTTTAGTGCTAATTAGAGATTAGAAATTAATTAATTTTCTCCCTCCTTTTCTGGTGGTGGGTGGCCGCTGATAATTTGACTCGCCACCGCGCCTAATTGGAGGGGCGGCATGCGTGGCACGTGACTAGCAGAATGTTTTCTGTGAATGATCGCAATCTAACGGGAGTGTCTAACATTTCAAGATTAAAATTACCGTCGATCAAAAAAAAAATATATTAAAATTACCGAACCAGAAAAGAATAGTAAGAAAAACTGAACCGAAACGGATTTATTGATTGTTTTTTTCAGCCAATAAAACCGATTTAGTGCGTGGTTTTATATTTTAGATTTTAGATTTAAAACTGAAATGAGTTTAAATATAAATCGGTGTAGGTGTAGGATTCATATTTTCGTTTATTTTTATCGATAGTTTTTATTTGTTATTTTGTTCAAGATGTAGTTTTTAGTGAACGGAGGTAAAGATTTGACGGAATAAACAAGGATTTGTTACTTCACATTTTTGACATAATGAGTGAGAACTACCACTAGACTAATTGAATCCTTACTTTGCTTCTATTCGATTAAGTAGTTGATAAGATCTCTCGAGTATGTCAAAATTCAGTAACCTACAATGTATGTTGGCAAACGTTAAGCTCATAGCTTATACAGTTATACTTCTACACAGACTACAATCATATATGCACTAGAGCATAAAGTCCATGATAATTCACAAGTCGCAAGTACAACAACTAAATTCCCAATCTCTGTTACAGAGCCAAACACCCACAACGAAAACTATAGTGCTACACGTACCACCTGGGATGAGCAGATGAAAATCTCATCATGAAATGTGATTGGTGTTCTTGTATTTACGTTGGAGATGTAAAATTGAAAAATCTAAACTTATTATAGATTTTAAGACAATAGTTGGAGATGGCCTAACAGTACCAAACCCAAAAGCTAACCATTTTTCTGTGTCATCATCAGCGTTCTCACAGCTGCAGGCAGATTCAAGATTCTCTTCAGGGAACTACACAACTCTCACCTCATTGCTCTCACCCAACCTCCTTCTTGACCCATATTCCACACTACAACATCAAGTTCCAGATGGAGCTCAGAGATTTGTTCCTTCAGGTTGGGCGTGTTGTAGTAGTCTAGGCACTGGAGTTGGCCACCATGGGAGCACAATTGGAAATTGATAATGATAGAGGATATTATCAACCAGCGTTGACCAATCGCTTGTTCGAATGTTGTACCTGACAACGTCTTTGCCTATGTACAGATATATAACATCCTCGTTATTGGGATCTAAAAATAGTATTTGAAGTCCATCATAACCGGGAACCATTCTTAAGTCCAGTGAATAATCCTTTATACCTTCCAAACATAATTGGCCAGCTCCTCCACACAGTTCTTCTTCTTTCAACTTCCGAACAAAAAAAGTACAGGTATGATGATGATAGTCGCACATGTGTAGACACCCTCAAAATTCACCAAAGTACCGGAGTACAAAAGACTCTTCTGGATCATCAAATCTTCTGAAACGAAAGTGATCAATGATACTAATGGGTCCAACCCCAATAGAAAGTTCTGATCACCAGGTTCATCACCCACAAAATACAGCATGCCATTATAAGCGAAGCTCCTTTCTATAGGGACGGTGGGACATATAAAGCCTGATGGTATTGATACAGTTGATGTTATCCATTCACCGGTATCAGAGGAAAAGATTTGCACTTTGAGTTTGCGGACAGATTTGTTAGGAGGAAGAACTAATCTCACTATCCTGCACCTATACTCAGCATTAACCTGAATGAAACTTCATCCCTGATCATCTTTTGTACAGTTATAGTAAGGAAGATCACACATGAATCCCACTGGTGTATACTTGTAAACTTGAGGAGGGGGAGGAACAACAACCCACTGAATTGTGCTCGGATTGCAGATGTAGTAATCACGTTGATAAAAGCCCAACTCATTACAGCCCACTAATATGTATATTCTAATTAGTTTATATTAGCATTTTAACTAGGGCTGCCACTTGGTTTGGTAAATACCAAACCGATCGAAAACCGACCAAAAATTTATGATTTGGTAAACCGAATTTTGGTAATCGAAATCAAAAAAACCGAAATCGAGAAATACCGAAAAAGTTGGTTTGGTTTTTGGTAAATACCGAATTTACCGAAATTCTAATTATTTAAGGACTTATATTTCTAAAAACACAGAGACTAATAATCTTATCTCACGTTTTCAATTGTATATACCATTTAGTAAAAACAAGACAATGAATAGAAAAATTCAACTATACTCGGTAGCATTCGGGTCTCAATTAAAGCGATCAACTTTAATTCAACGTTACTTGTTATATAAAAACTCTCTTACCTACCCGTCTTAGTCGATTCATTAGACAAACCCACTTAGATGACATGTAACCGCCCATGTAAAAATTTAGGATGAAGAATTTGATAAGTACTCTATATTTACAGGAGATAATTCACTGCTGATTTGGAATACTACTACCCTACCCAGTGCTGTTAGTTGTTGTTTATATTGAAAGGAACTAGTCTTGTATCATTCTTAATTCAGCAGAAAAAGAAGAAGAAAAAAGAGCTGGTCTTTTTGTACTTAGTAGGGTATGATTACAAACGATCTACATAGACAAACCCACTTAGATGACATGTAACCGCCCATGGTAAAAATTTTAGGATGAAGAATTTGATAAGTACTCTATATTTACAGGAGATAATTCACTGCTGATTTGGAATACTACTACCCTTAATCTTTTGGAAGACCAGTGCTGTAGTTTTTGTTTATATTGAAAGAACTAGTTGTATCATTCTTAATTCAGCAGAGAAGAAGAAGAAAAAAGAGCTGGTCTTTTTGTACTTAGTAGGGTATGATTACAAACGATCTACTAATGTGTACTGAAATGACTATTTTTTGTATATGTATTATCAGACTCTAGAAACTCAAGTGATATTTAAATTTATAGTTTTGTTTATTTTGAAAATATATTTGTTGTGAAGTTTGGTAATACGAAAAAACTGACATCCGAAGTTGGTAAGATTTATCTCATACCGAAATTTTTAGTTTGGTAATTGAAAGTCATATTTCATTACTGAAAGCTTTAGTTTTGAAGTTGGTAACGCCCATTACCGATTCGAACCAACCGAGTGGCAGCCCTAATTTTAACGCATGTTAATACGTGTGTCAATTTGTTTTTATTCTCTTTTTTTTAGATTTTAATTGCAAATAACTGCTAATGTAGTTGACATTCAACAAAAATTGTTCCACATTTTCTCTTCTTCTTTTTTTTGTTGTTTTTTATTCGCTATATTTTGAAATTAATTTATTTTGTTGTCACTTTATGGTATTAACCATCCTTGATTTGTTTTTTCTATGTCAAAACTCCGAGTAATATGAGTAGTTCATAAAAAAAAAACTTCATCATGACACCAAAAATGGTGTCTACCTTTCTAATAGTAGAGATACACTTGACACCAAAACGTAATGTATATTGACATTTAAATAACTGAATCATGTATATTTTCAAGCTTCACTAGTTCAAGAAAGACATGTATCACTAATTAACTATGCTCGATCTTACCATTTTAGTTGTTTATCTGATAAAAAAAAAAAAAAAAATTCACTACAAGAAGCTTTCCTATGCTATTTTAGTCTAGGAACCGGCGTCGGCCACCATGGAATAGCGAGCGGGTAGAAGCGACCAGAAACTTGATTCACTTCTGCAACTGTCGACCATGTCTTTGTACGAATATTCCACTTAAGAATATCAACACCTCTGACCAGATACAAAACATCGTCATTATCTGGATCAAAACATAAAATTGCGACTTCTATATCGTTAATTATTGGAATCATTTCTTCATTCAGTGTATAAACCCTCATATGTTTAAGACACACTCCTTCATGGATTTCTTCATCGTTCAAGTCCACAACATATAGATTACGCGTTACAGTATCACTGGAATATCCGCACACACCCTTTGTACACTCCTAGGGGCGAAAAATGACGACCCTCCTCATCGTGGCGTAATCCGATGAAACAACACTTGTTCTGAATGTGATCAACAACGCTGCTTTTGATTGTGAACGGATTCAATCCAATGAGAAATATCTCATGATCAATTCTACGAATACCCCAATATAGCATTCCATTGTTACCATAGCTTCTGTAATGATAATACTCACCAGGATAAAAGGGTACAGGGGATGATGATACAATTGTCTCTATCCATTCACCGGTCTCAGAAGAAAAGATCTGCACTTTAATTCACTAGAAACTGTGTCTTGATCCTCGGGATAAATTAGTCTCACCACCCTGCATCTATACTCAGCATTAAGGTGGAAGATACTTCCTCGCTGATTACCTGTTGGCCTAAAATCATAATATGGAAGATCGCAGATGAGCCACCGGCGTGTAGTAGTAGACATGAGGAGGTGGAGGAAGAGGACACCATTGGACCGTGGATGGATTGCAGATGTAGTAATCACGTTGATCAAATGTGCTTGCGCTGCAAAGAATTAGGTCATTATAACTGGCGAGAATGACTGGTTGTCTTTCCAAACCGTGAAAGCTCATGAGTTGTTCGAACAAGGGAGTTAGAGGTTTGGTGGAAGATGACATTCTGCCGAGGAATTCTACTCCCTTATAGTCCAGCAGAGAGTGTTTTATTGGTGACTGCTTATCACTTTTGAGACTCACAAAGCCACCAATGAAAGAAGGCTCAGACATGAGCCTGCACCATCGCTTACAGACACGCTTGCATTTAGCAACAAACTTATAGCAAGAGAGTCGATAAAGGATCTCAAGCAATGCATCATCAGGGAGATCATTGATATCACTGTTCATCAATTTTGGTGCGGCTGATCTCATATCCAGAGCAACTCCTTGTTTAAATCTTTTAGATTAATTAGTATGATCAGAGGCCATCAGTGCTCCAAAGAACCACTTTTTTTCTTTTTTTTTCTTGATACAGATCCAAAGAACCACTTGGAAATCTATATACACACACATAGAATTAAGTAACACGGCTAACATAGTATTCCTAGAGGCTACAGAAATAGGATATCAAACCCATATCGGAGAGGAAACGGAATAAAAGTGTTTGACTAATGAGTTGGCAAAGTTTCAGGACTATTAACACTGGTCCAATCATGAAAATCTCCAGTTTTCACAACAGAACAATAACAATAAATAGTTACATACAATCCGTTTAACTTGTGACCCCTAATAAATTTTAGGAAAACTTGTGGCAAAACTAAGAACAACTACGTTACAATCCACCACTCCCTATCAATTCTTAAGAACAACCTTTGGTAAGACTGGAATTCATGTATGATTATAGTGCTACAATACAGAGATGCTAGATTTCCTGTTTTTAAGTTCTCCAATGAAATTTCTTCCCCAAAGGTCTTAACAATGATGTAAGCAAAGACAATTACGAAAGCAACCCATCACATTGAAAATTTGCATACAGTACTTAATTGGAATAGAGAAAATGTACCAGTAGCAAGGTAGAACTGAATGTACCGATTTCAATACTCAAACAGAACAGAACAAACTGTGCCCATAGCATCAACCTGACTAGTAACAGCACAAAACCCAAAAGCTAATCACCTTTCTGTGTCATCGACTCAACATTCTCTTCAGGGAACTGCACAATTCTCACCTCATTGCTTTCCACCCAACCTCCTTTTTAACCCATATTCCACACTGTAACATCAACTTCCATAGGGAGCTCAGATATTTATTCCCGCAGGTTGGGCGTGTTGTAGTAATCTAGGCACTGGAGTTGGCCACCATGGGAGCACAATTGGAAATTGAACAAAAGAGAGAACGTTCTCACCCACCTTTGACCAATCTCTTGTTCGAATGTTGTACCTGAAAACATCTTTACCTATGTACAGATATAATATCCTCGTTATTGGGATCTAAAAATAGTAATTGAATTCCATCATATCCCGGAACCATTCTTAAGTCCATTGAATAATCCTTTATACCTTCCAAACATAATTGGCCAGTTCCTCCACACAATTCTTCTTCTTTCAACTTCCGAACGAAAAAAGTAAAGGAATGATAGTCGCACATGTGTAGACACCCTCTGTATTCACCAAAGTACCGAAGTACAAAAGACTTCTCTGGATCATCAAATCGAATGAAACGATAGTGAGCAATGATACTATTGTCGATCATGAATGGGTCCAACCCAATAGAAAGTTTTGATCACCAGGTTCATCACCCACAAAATACAGCAAGCCATTGTAAGTGAAGCTTCTTTCTATAGGGACGGTGTCACATATAAAAGCCTGATGGTATTGATACAGTTGACGTTATCCATTCACCGGTATCAGAGGAGAAGATTTGCACTTTGAGTTTGCGGACAGATTTGTTAGGAGGAAGAACTAATCTCACTATCCTGCACCTATACTCAGCATTAACCTGAACGAAACTTCCTCCCTGATCATCTTTCGTACAGTTATAGTAAGGAAGATCACACATGACTCCCACTGGTGTATACTCGTAAACTCGAGGAGGGGGAGGAACAACAACCCACTGAATTGTGCTCGGATTGCAGATGTAGTAATCACGATAAAAGCCCAACTGTTTACAGCACAAAACTAAGTCATTATACGTAGCTACTACTCTCGGTTCTTTTTCCAAATGGTGGACACTCATGAGTCTCTTAAACAACAGAGCTAGTGGCATGGTGGACGATGACATTCTACTAAGGAACTCCTCCCTCTGCTACTTACAAGAGTACGAATTATTGGTGTTTGGTCACGATCACTCTGGAGACATAGAAAGCGGCGAAGAAAATAAGGACCGGACATGACATTGCACCAACGCTTGGACACCACGCTTGCATTTTGAAACAAACTTATAGCATGAAAGCCGGCATAGAATTTCAACCAGCACAACATCCGGGAGATCTTCAATTTCAATATTCACCGGTTGTACTGCTCCCAAGGTCGACTGGGATTTTCTAGAGCAGATTCTTTTGGTCCTATCACCACCTCTCATGGCAGCCGTACTCGAATAATCAAAGCTAGGTGTGCTAAGATATTCCTATCACAAACTGCAGAACATATACACAAAATTTTAACATCTATAGTATTATATCTATACATACTCAGAAGCTAGCTGAGACACAAAACTTTGAATTGGCAAAAAGTAAGAAATACTACTCAAAACAGGGCAAAATAGAAATGTCTAAAACTGCTAAAGACATATGCATGAAGATCAAAACTTAAAGAGAATTCATTTCCATCCAAACAGAATTCATGGATCGAGACAATTGGGTAGACATGCAGCAAATTGAAAATTGAATTATAACAAGGAAAGTTGAGAGGTTTAGAGATTATTGATGCTCACCCTTGTGGGTACCTAGTGCAGAAGAAGAATGGGGATCGGAGATCGAGGGGATCAAGTGAACGCCGACTTGAGCTGCATTCTGAGTGAGACTGAGTGTGCGCTTCAGTTACAATTGGGGTGAAAGATGGGGCTTTTATGGTTACAAATATTTTTGGCGGGCCTGGCCCAGTCCAATTCTATGTTTCGGGCTAAGCCCGACCCGGCCCATCCATCACGTTAAAATCGAACAACGGAAACTCAGATCACCCAGTCTCAGATAGTCCACATTCTTCAACGCCAAGAAACCTCTCTCCGGAAAACATGGAACCCGACGACGATGAAGAACCGCCGGAGGAGGTAGCACAGTTGAGAATCCGGAGGCGGAGGAGGACCCACTGCTCCGACAAGCTCAAGGCCAGTTTTTGCTGCCGTATGATCAGTCCCCGCCGTTTGCTCCAACCACCGGAAAGCTCACCGTGGTTCGCCCGCCGGTTCACGTCAACATGGAGCCTCCGGGTCTTGCATTTCTTGCGGAACCGAACCCGAACCAAGACCCGATACCCGACCCGCTGATCCAAGAAGCGTTCTTGGTTCCTTTTCTGTCTCCGAGCGTCGAGAAAGTGAATGCGATTCGTCCGGTAGTACCGGTGAGTTCAACGACGATCCGGGCCTCCGGAATCTTGAGCCTGAAAGCAGGCCAAGCCGATACGTCGAACGACGTCGTTGAGCCTCATTTGGCATCGAACGACGTCGTTGTGCCTCAAATTCCTGAGTTTTTGCGCCCGTCTCTATGAATTTCTCATGCGTTCAACTGGTGATCCCAACCTCTCTTCGGCCATGGAGTGGATCGATGACTTCACTTTCCGGGTGTTAGACCATCATGCCCTAGCAACCTACTTCGGATCAGATATAGAGGAGTTCCGTGCCGAGTGCCAACTATACGTAAGTCGATCTTGTATATAATTTCGATCATATTTTTTCATTTATGCATGGTTGAATTAATTGGTTTATCGTTGTTTGTCTGAAAACTTGGAAATGTTAGGGAATAATGCAAATTGCGGATGATGTATGGAGGCACTGCCAGTGTTACCTACGCAGAGGTACGCCGGAAATGCTTCAATCAATATGACAATATTACTGCTCAGAATATTCGTGTTTGTCGACGGTGTACGTTTTGGTATGTAGGGTACGTCGTTCTTCTACCAGCAGCTAGGGTTTGCTCTCTCGCTGATCATGGTGGATGATATGAACATACATGTTTTTCATTTAGTTTCTAGATGTTCTAGCTCATCGAGCAACTTATATGCCTCTATTGGCAACTGATAAATGCTTAGATCGATCAAGATTAAATTTGATGATTTAAGTTCTAGTTGTTTCAGTGAAGACATTTGTTCCGAGCTGTGTTCTACTTATGGATATTTGTTGCAAAATATATAGCAATTCGTCATGTTCATGCAAGGCTTCTCTTCAGAGACTAATATATGCTACTAGCTACTGCGTTAATTAATACATAATTTCACTCACGAATTAAGCTTTCTTGCTCGTCATTCGTCAAGTACAATAGACTTTGCACTTCATGTAACTATATATGGTTTGACCCAATATTAGAGGTCAGTTAGCAATACTCTTTTTGTTCTCGTAGTTTGCATTAATACTTCTCTTGATACAAATATATTTTGAAAGATTTTGATAAACAGAACTAAGCGTATGAACTTAACTTTGGACCAAGGCAAAATCATAACATAACCAAGAAATTTTTTGCTAAAACTTGTCATGTTCGATATCCGATCCTGCGCTTTAGCTTCCATCACTCTATGGATGTTGAGGGCTTCGGTGGGATAGCAATGTTGTGGTAGCTTAGGAATTGGTGTTGGCCACCATGGGAGCACAAGTGGGAGATAGATGGAGTTGGAAACAATTCCACCCTTTTCAGTCACCTTCGACCACTCTTTTGTATGAATGTTGCACCTGACTATGTCTCCATCTCCAGCTCTTTTGAAATACAAGATATCGTCCTTTTCTGGGTCAAAACCTAGCATAAAATTTCGCACAAGATCAACAACCGGTGTCATTTGCTTGTCTAATGAGTACACCTTCATCATATTATCCACACACAATTTAACACTAGTTCCGCCATGGAATATTTCTTCTTCATTCAAATCCCGCACAGACAAAACTCGAGCGTCACTGTTGTACTCACACATACGCATACACCCTCTGTATGTACCTACGCATCGAAACAAATTAAAGCGATCTATTTCTAATTCAACCAAATGACATCCATAGTGATCAGTAGTATCATCAGCATTAGCAACACTACTACGGCTGGAGATCATGAACGGATCCAATCCAATTAGAAAGTTGGCTTCATACAAACAACTCCAGAAAAGCATTCCCTTGTAAATGAAGTTAGCTGTGCAGTTGATTGTACGAAACTCAATGTCTGTTGGTAATGATACAATTGACTCTGTCCATTCACCTGTCTCGGTAGAGAAGATCTGCACTATGAATGTTTTGCATGTAGTTATAAATATTTCCTTACAACGGGGAAAGGTTAATCTCACAACCTTGCATCTATACTCAGGATTAAGCTGGATAATATGTCTGCCCTGATCGTCTTTCTCACATTTATAGTAGGAGTGGTCACAGATAAATCCTACTGGTACAATCACGTCACCTTCAAATGGGAGAGGGGGAGGGGGAGGAAGAGGAACCCATTGGAGTGTGTATGGATTGCAGATGTAGAAATCACGTTTTTCATACTTGTTTGCACAACACAAAACTAGGTCATTATATGAGGATACCACCACAGGTTCTTTCTTCAAAGAGTGAAACCTCTTTATTCTTTCCAACAATGGGCTTAGCGGCTTAACCGAGGACGACGACATTTTTGTCAAGAATTCAAACCCGCTTTCGTTAATCAGAGTACGCATTGTTGGTGGTTGTTGATGATCATCACTTCGAATAGATAAGAGGCGGGTAATGAAGTAAGAACTAGATGTGAGAGCGCACCACCTCTTGGACACAACCTTGCACTGATGAACAGATTTATAGCAAGGAAGTCGACAAAGAATTTCAACCAATACGTTATCAGGGAGATCATCGATACAAATATTCATAGCTTTTGATGATGGTCGTCTTGCCACTGCTTTTTTTGAGTGATCATGAATACAATCGGATGCTGGTAGTGCTTCAAAGGAAGGCGACCGGGATATTCTACTGTGACTTCTTTTCAGAGGAGTACTAGTACTATCACTACCTCTCATGGCTGCCGGCACAATTCATGAACCTGTAGATCTTGGAGATGATATATATATATATATATATATATATATATATATATATTGGTTTAACGAATAACACAAAATCGAAGTTAACTTGGATTCCAAGTACTTTTTGAATTTTGCAGTAAAACTTGAATCCTTGTCAGACTTTTGAATCAATTCCAAGAGAAATTGGGAGGGAAAGGACTTATGATAAATAACTGATGGGAAACGATACAATCGACACGTACTTTCCATTCACCCGTCTTGGAAGAGAATATCTGCACTTTGAATTTGCATGAAAATAGCTGATTTTTCATACAAACTTGATAGAAAGCTTATGCAGACTTCGATTTGTCCCTTTTCCAATCCAAATACGGTTTCGTGTTCCTATGTAGTATGTACTCTTGGAACCAAAGATAATAATAATCAATTTTTTCAAAAAAAATAATAATAATAAATCAATAGAAAAAATTAATAATGCACTAGTTGAGTGCAAATTGTTAGCAAACATACATGATCTCATCCAAATATGGTAACATAACAACTTTTGATTGATCATTGATGGTACAAGTGTACAACATTTTTCCAATTTCCCCTCAAGACTAAGAAAAGATTATTACACTATTAGAAAAAAAAAAAAAGATTATTACAACACTACAACAAGAATAACAAATGCTACAAAAGTTCCAACACAATAATGTTACAGATGATGCACACTACAATAAATTATTCAAGAAGACAATAATAGATAAACTTGTGCAACTCACAACATGGCAAGGCCTCTACAAAGTCACTTACAGCTTCTTGTACCATTAGTGATGTTGCACATCCAAGAGCTCCTGCTCGTGGTCTTTCTCAGCTGCAGTATTAGAATGAACCTTGGAACAAACTCTGAGGTTGAAAGCTGGGGCTGGACTGAGAATGGGTTGAGCATGATCTGGAAGTCTAGGAAGTGGCGTTGGCCACAATGGGACAACAAGTCGGAGGTGAAGACAGTATCTAATTTCACGCTTTTCAGCTATCTTCGACCACTCCTTGTACTAACTTTGCACCTGAAAATATCTCGGTCTCCGTATCTTTGGAGATACAATATATCATCATTATTGGGATCAAAACCCAGCACATGATTCCGCACAGGATCATCCGTCGGCATCAAACCGTTGTCTAGTAAGTAAACCTTCTTCACATTTTCCATACACAGTTTCACACTTCCACCATGGATTTCTTCCTCAGTTAAATCCCGAACAGATAAAACACGACAACCAGGGTTGTAGCCACACATGCGCAAACAATCTCTGTGTTCACCAAAGCACCTTAAGGGAAAATAGTGATTGGAAGTCTGTTCAAGTTCTATGAATCGACATGTGTTGATAATATATATACCGCAAGCATAAGCAACGACCTTGTAGACCGTTTTTTGGCCATGAAGGACCCCGCCCCCGACATACTTCCGGTAGACCGACATTCGGGCTACCTCGTCATGGTGAAAGATCATCAGTACCACATCGGGAATGTGCTCTCCCAAGCTCCACAAGAAGACATCATAAGAAGATATATGTGTAGTTAGTCCCACATCGGAAACATAATATGTGAGGGAACTTTCTTAGCTATAAAAGAAAGGCTTCCCATATGTAGAAAGTTCTCTCTCTATCTATATCCCTACACACTCCATCTTGGAGAGCTCTTGTTGTAACACCAAAGACCTATTGGCCATGATAGTAGAATCTTAAGTGGACGTAGACATGTCCTCCGATGACATGGTGAACTATTATATGTCCTTGTCTCTTGCCCATGTTGTTTCTTATCATATTCATGTTCCACCATGATTCTACATAGTCTCCGAGATTATGCAGAAACAGGGAATCAGTATAAAAGTCTTGTTGCTCTACGAGCAGTCTCATGCATGCATGAAAGTCAATTGGTGGTATCCAACATGCAGGCCCAAGCCGTAGGCAACATAATCGGTATAGAGATCTTCACCCGTATTCTAGCCATCCATGGCTCCCAACTCGGAGATGATCCACCGAGGGCACGTCGAGCTCATTCCATCACCATGAAACATGCCGGTCGGAGCTTCGACCGGGATAATCAAATAAGTCAATCAGAGGTGATCCTCTTTGGGTCCGATGACCCAACTCCTATGGTATCCCGATGGACAGGGGTTATATTGCTCCCATACGCTAAGTAATTTTTTTTCATCTCCCGGTGCCCAATGTCACCAGCATTCTCATCAAGGTCAAATCCATCGACTCGTTGTTAAGATGAGAAAAGCAAGCTCCTAGATAGGCAATTGACGCTCAGGGTTCTTGACTTCAACAAGGAATTTCATATCTTGCAATGAGAGAGCAATTCATAGCAGCGACAAAGGGAAAGTCTGGTTGTCCGTTGCAATCAGATCCATTGATTCACCGGTATCTTTATGTCACACCCGTTGATTCAGTCCTAGCTCATCTCGTTCGAGTTACAGTCTCTGGGGCAGCTCCTTCACGGCATCACTCATGACCCTCAGAGATGACAAGGACTCGGTATGTTCATCAATTATCACTTCCCGGATAGGTCAGCACCCAATCTTGGGAGACCTTAACCACCACCTACTATACGAGGTGGCTAGAGAAGCCATGCGGGAACCATCACTCACCGGCTGCTTGGTCTAAGGGTCTATGTCAACGGGACGATAGTCGAAAAAAGAAAAAAAGAAAAAAGAAAAAAAAGCTGATGTATTCCTTCATCTGAGAGGGTATTTGCATCTCAGAGACTCCTCTCATGGATAGCAGAATACCAAAGAGACAAGCTAAGTCTTCTTACTCATTTGTTTAACATTGTTCGGTGGTTAAATGATTATATCCATGATTTGGGATTTTAGATTATTGGGGAGGAGTTTGGAAATTCGTATGAGTGTTGGATATGAGGTGGTTATCGCTTTTAGTAATTGTGTGATTTTGTGCTAGCCTTGCTGGTTCGGGATCCAATCCTTGATTACATTGTGTGGTCGGTAGTTGGAAACTACATTCCCGCCCATAGAACAGTCATGAAACTTGTAGATACAATGTATATCCTACCTCGCCATGGTGAAAGATCATCGGTACCACATCGGGAAGATGCTCTCCCAAGCTCCACAAGAAGACATCATAAGAAGATATATGTGTATTTAGTCCCACATCGGAAACATAATATGTGAGGGAACATTCCTTAGCTATAAAAGGAAGGCTTCCCATATGTAGAAAGGATGATGGAGGATGATCCCTACTCACTCCATCTAGAGAGCTCTTGTAACACCAAGGGCTTATTGGCCATGATAGTAGAAGCTTAAGTGGATGTAGTCATGTCCTCGATGACATGGTGAACCATTATATGTCCTTGTTTCTTGTTCATGATATCTATTGTACATGTTCCACCGTGATTCTACATAGTCTCCGGGATTATGCAGTAACAAAAAGTCACGTTGCTCTACCACAAAGAGGCATTACACCGAGAGAAATTCCACCGAAAGGCATTCTACCAAGAGGCAGTTCACTCAAGTCCATAAGAGCAATATGTCCATCGGTTGTACCTGAGCCCCGCAACGGCTAGCTAGTCAGCGGGCCAGCAAGTGCTCGGCCAGTTCCAACAACCATCGGGACAAGTCATCGGGTCAGCATCCCGGTCGGGACTAGTCAATCAAGGAGGAGTTTCATGTTAAATGAATCTCGATGACGCCTCTCCCGATGGATCCTCTCCCGGTGACTCCGGTTTGTTCGATCTCGCCAGTAGCTCTACTCGGCGTCGGTATTCTCCGGGATTATGTCGTTGGCAGAAATACGATGAGTATGTTACGGGCGGGTTGGAAGCGAGTTCCGGGATGGGGAGCTCATCAAGAGAGAGTTCTCGTACGAGTTGAGATCAGGCTCGATTAAATCGACATCACCGATCGATGGACAATGATCAGTCTCGATCAATTAAACATCTGGTACGCATGTCGATCATGAGGTGATGAGCACTTCCATATCCGAAATTAAAAAGTGATCCCGCTGCCTTCATCAATCATCGGCCATACAGCCTCCCTATGCGGGATATATAATGTGCAAATCAAAAGAGAAGCACTCAGATGCCTACCGAGGGCCTCAACACATCGAGTTCTGAAAAAAAAAAAAAAAAGGATCTCCGGGATTGATAGCACCAGCGGGTGGCATGGCCTCTGGAATCATCTTCTGGTCCTCTCATGATTCAAAAAGTTATTCTCGGTGGGCATACCAACCAAACAAGCTAAGTCTTCTTACTCCAACATCTCTTCAAATCTGGTCTTTGTGCTATATTGGTGTTTATTTGACAACCAGTCTGTTATGGATGCAAGTAGAATTGGTTTTGTAGTATCAATGATTTGGGGATTATAGATTACAGGGGAGGAGTTTGGTAATTCGTATGTGATTTGGACAGTGGGTGGTTATGTGGTGGAGATACAATCTGGAATTTGTGTTATTCTTGATTTTATTGACAGTCTGTTGTATATGCAAATAGATTCAGTTCTATATATTAGAATTGGGGGGCAGCATGTCATAAGGCAATAGTCATTTAGCCAAGAAATTGCAAATGCTGTTAAGTTAGGATTATTAGTGGCAAGTAATATCAACGTTAATCTATATCGAATTGGGCAATGCATCTCTGCCATAGAAGTTTTATGAAATTCATGGGCCAGTCAATTGTGAAGTGATGTTTATGCAGTAGTGTAAATAAATGGAGGTCATGACATGGTTTTATGAAAGTTCGTAACTGATTAATATATCTTGCAAGACTTCTTTGCTATACAAATATTTTGGAGTTGTAGTGGTAATTGTGATTAGTGTAGGAAAGTTGGAAGTATATATGAGGTGGATCAAATCAGTTGTATGAGTTAAGTATATTGGTTTTGAAGCTGTTTTGAACTCATCAGTACTATAATGCTACTGTAAAGAAAGTCTGCATAACTGTTTGGTTCTGCAGTCACTTTGGAAATTTGTTTAGCTAACCTTTAAATCTCCAAATTTTCTGAAATTTTTACATGTTGCTTCCTTGTTAGCCTACAAGAGATCTGGAAGTTTGGTGTTGTTTGATAAGGTAGATGATTTATGGTGAATTTTTGAAGTTGGGTACTGTGTTGGAAATTGTGTTGTGTTAAGCAGTTCAGTTGCTTCGTATTTGAATTTGATTAGGTTTTGGGTCTTCGTTTGGCTTGAAATTTTTTACTCTTGTTTTCTATATGAGAACTCTTGATCTGGAAAGTTTCAGCTTATTCCAATGTAAATTGAAAAGTCGGTGATTTTTCAAAGTTTACCCTGCAATTGGTAAAGTCCTAGAATTTTGAGCATGCTTCCTTGTTTTCTGTTGAGCTAAGTGTGTGTGTGTGTGTATAAGCATGTTGCTAGTGTATAGAGAACCATGCTATGTTTCAGAATTACGAGTATGATTTACTAGCCTCATTAGAAGCTTTCGTGGTGTGTACGTGATGATACTATAGGATGTCCATAGTAGTTTGGTGTTTGATTGTTATATTGTAAATGAAATTGGTTGTTTCATCGAGCTACTATGACTTGAGGAATTAATAAGTTAATTGAATCATTGTTGGCCAGTACATTAAGGGCAATTATGCTAAAGGGAAACTTGCTTATGACTATTGCTTGGAAATGAAGTGGAACTGAGTGATGTGGTTTGGAATTAATGTAGCTGCTATATACATGAGGGCCTTGATATGGTTCTTGTTTGCTTATATGATATGCTAGACCTATTTGTGATATGATTCTAAAGTTGTATGTGAGGCCTTGAAATGGCCGTATGGACATGTTTGATTAAATGTGTGTGAAGTAGTAAGCATCTAAAAGATGGAATGTTTTGTGAGTTGATTACTGTAAATATGATTTTGGTTAGGGTGGTGATTGAGTAGTGGATTCAGCATTGGTATTGTGGTGGTGGTGTCTAAACAGTTTATAGGTGCTCAGAGTAATTAGGGCACACCCAGTAAGAAATGAAAATCATGGGGGGAGTAAAAACAATTATGATTGGTCGATGAATTTATGATTGGTCAATATTAAGTTGATTTAATTAATGATGTGATTATGTCGGACGTTAGAGACTCCAATGACAGAGAAGCGGAATGCTCGAGATTCTCGAAGTTCGTGAGAAAAATCTCAGATTCCAGGATCATTCAGGAGCAGGTCGTACAAATGCAATTAAGGGAAGAAAGAAAGAAAAAGATACAGAGGGAAAAGTCAAGGGAAGAAAGAAAGAAAAAAAGGGGAGAAAGAAAGAAACAGAGGAGGAGGGAAACCTATACAATACCAAACAACATGATTTTAACTCTACGGGATACTAAGTACCTCCTATTGTGTGCACCCGTCAGCTTTCTTCAAAGATAAGTTCTTTATTTCGTCTCTTTATGGAAGTGCAAAGCATGCATAAACACTTGCATGATATCTCCCTGCTTGGATTCTTATAAGCATGCTTAAGTATATGAAAGACTCATAGTTGTGAACAATGCATGCTTCAGTTTGGTAAACATAATTACTAGACAGTGCATGCCTCTTGGATGTATAGTTTGCTGAACAACAATTGTACCACTAACATGACTTAGTACCACCTCTTCGATGCTAGCATGCACCACATGCGTTTATGCAAATAGAAACAAGGGGAGCCTTGCGTGATGAAGAATGGTTAGTCGTGTTCCCAGTCATAGAATGTTCCACTAGTAGAGTTAGTGTATATGCATAATCATTGAACACTTGCTTGCTCATGCACATGCAGCTTATTCCACCACTACACAGTAGTCTTGTATATGAATTTGTGGAAGTATGCATGTACGTGATAAAACACTATGGCAATCTGATATGAGTTTAGGGAAGTATGCATGCAAGTTATGGCATACTACTAGTATAACACCAAGAGACATAAGTTATTGAAATCCCGAGTAACACCAAGCAGGATAGGTAATCACCGAGAGTCATAAGTGATTGAAATCCCAAGTAACACCAAGCGCGATAGGTAATCCATCGAGAGGCATAAGTCATTGAAATTCCGAGTAACACCAAGCGGATAGGTAATCCACCAAGAGGCATAAGTTATTGAAATCCCAAATAACACCAAGCGGGATAGGTAATCCACCGAGATAACAATTATATATCATCCCTTTAAAAACGGAGCAAGTGGCTTGATAAACCACATACGACGTTAACACCCGTCACTCGAGTAGAAACACAAGATATGGAAAGGGCTCGCTACCTTTGTCCATGAAAAAACGTAACACCCGGATGGCCGTAAAAGGGGAGCTAACGGTACCTTGTCATGGAAACATAAAAAAACACCTCACCTGCCGAATAATTTTGAGGCCGGGGGTGGGAGGGACATTTTTTTTTTATCATATTGGCGGACTTAAAAATTATGATGTATATCAAGAAAAGTAAGACTCGGAACAAGCAAGTAAAGACAATACCCGAGTAACATCCATGTGTAAAAAGGAGCAAGACCAATACGTCAAAGTAGAGAATATCAACAAGCAAGACCCAAGAATCACATTGAGCACTACTCGCCCGAGTACCAAATTCATCGGGGATAACACTTATGTACCAAAAATGGAAAGCAACGCCCGAGCAAGACTTGAGGGGACATAGTAAATCTTGTCACTCCCTTCAAAAAGAGAGAAGAAAATCGTGAGAAAAATGGGGAGAGAGGGAAATAATTCCGAGTAAGAGAATTTTCTTCCTTAGAGAGTTGGGGGGACAGGGGTGGGGTGTATGCAGTTACTCGATCGTCATTTACACTTGGCGGCATACAATTTATTTGTAACTCTCCAAGTAAGATGTCTTCTTACTCGGGAGTTGGGGGGACATGTTGATGGTATATATACCGCAAGTATAAGCAACAACCTCGTAGACCGTTTTTCGGCCATGAAAGACCCCGCCCCCGACATACTTCCGGTAGACCGACATTCGGGCTATCTCGCCATGGTGAAAGATCATCGGTACCACATTGGGAAGGTGCTCTCCCAAGCTCCACAAGAAGACATCATAAGAAGATATATGTGTAGTTAGTCTTACATCGGAAACATAATATGTAAGGGAATTTTTATTAGCTATAAAAGGAAGGTTTCCCATATGTAGAAAGCTCTCTCTCTCTCTCTCTCTCTCTGAGAGCTCTTGTAACACCAAAGGCCTATTGGCCATGATAGTAGAATCTTAAGTTGACGTAGCTATGTCCTCTGATGACATGGTGAACCACTATATGTCCTTGTCTCTTGCCCATGTTGTTTCTTGTTCATGTTCATGTTCTTGTTCATGTTCATGTTCATTCATGTTCCACCGTGATTCTACATAGTCTCCGGGATTATACAGAAACAACATGTATAGTGATCAACTATATCATCAGCATTTGTACTAATAGTGTTGTTGATCATGAAGGGATCCAACGAAAGTTTGTAGACATCTGTTAGGGCAATTAAAGGTTTACTAGGTAATATAGGGTGTATGACCAGAGTCCAACGACCAGTGACCAGATTCTGGCAGTCGGCGACCTGTGCCGCGACCAGCAATGATAGTCTTTTGACCCCAATACATCCTTATTACCTCACACAGACCCCTATTGCCTCCAATAAACTCATACTACCCCCTAATAGACCATATACTGCCTCCCAATAGACCATATACTGCCTCCCGATTGACGTTTATTGCCTCCCCCTACATACCTCATACTGCTCCCAATAGACTTCATGTTGCCCTAACATGTAACCAAAATCAAAACGAATTCAAACTTTAAGAGAATATGATGGAAAATCCGAAAATGTTGTGTTACACAACATGTAACAAAAAAAAAATCTCATGCTCTCAAAATTGAGAAACATTATAATAGCATCTTATGATATACAGGGTCTTACACTACAAGGTTTAGAGTTAATGTCTCCCTATTCAAAATAAATAAATAAAAAATTAATGTCTCCCTTTGTATTATGCAGTTTCCATTGTCACGCCAGATAATAACAATAATAATTATTATTATTATTATAATTGTTGTTGTTGTTGTAGTCGTCGTCTTAATTTTATCTGTTGTATAATTTTAAAATTAAAAGATAGGTAGTCTTTCACGCTATCAAGTTGTCATCAGGCCACACAAGGTTCACCAAGGACCAAAAATTGTTGGTTCATCGGAGACAATCCTATCGCCACAAATGTTGGAAATTAAGCAGTTGTTGATGTTAACATTGTAATATGTCAACTCCACGATAAATCAAATCAAAACTCCAAATTGATCAAATTGCCGCTATTATTAAGGATTGACATATTGAACCACACTTGCACCATCGATTACAGAACTCGACGTTGATTATTTGCACAGTGTTAAAGAGACTCACACATTACTAGATCAGGCAATAACTAGATAAAAAATTATAGATATTAACTTTGTCCTCGCGAAATTGAGATTTCTGAGTACATTTAAGCTAGCAAGGGTTCATCCAATTTGTTCAAACATTTTGTACATCTTGTTTTCCATTATTCCTTAGGTTTGGCATAAAAGGAGAGAAAAAAAAAAAAAAAAAAGGAAACGAAGGTTAAAAATTAAATTCAAGAGCTTGTATATGTGATTTTAGAAACTGGTACAAGCTCATAAAGGCGATAAACCCCCAAATTACACCACAGAAACCCTAAACTAAACCGTATCAAGAAAGTGACCGAGAATTCAATCCGATCGGGACGATGAACTTCTCCGATGACGAGGAAGACGATCGGGACGAGCTCCCACAGCATAATGTAGGAGGACAGGGACTCAACCACGGTGATGACTACCTTTTTGAAATTAAGGACAGTGTGGAACTTGCTCATGCTTACTTTCAAATGGAGGAGATGAACCAGTTACATGATCTGTGGATGAGCAATGTGAGTATAGTTTCTATGCTTGTGTTGCTATTAGAATGCGTAAACGTCTATAACTCTATATGGTTATGCTTGTCTTGGTTTACTGTTATTAAAATGCCCTATTAGGTTGCATAAAAGTCTATATGTTAGTTAATCATTTTATTATTAATCCATTTCAATTACTTCGACTCAAAGACTTTGTCAGATTGAGAGAAAAGTTGTGTGAGAGAGATTCTCCAATTACAGAAAGTCGGAAAGATTGATTTTGATCGGAACATTTGGATCATGAAAACCATTTAGATGCAGTTTGGATCTTTTTATTTATTTAGATGCAGAGACAAAGGAAACAAGAACGAAGGTAAATAAAAGCCACATTTAGCGCAGTACGTAGGTAGAGGCTCATGATGCGACCGTTTTATACATTGAATCACTGCTTTTTTTTCTTTTTCTTTTGGTTTGGTGCTGGGTGTGTGAAGGGTAAATGTGGAAATAAAGAGTAAAATTTGTGCTGCTGGGTGCATAAAGAGAGTGGCTTGAGGAGACAATTTATAGTCGTGTTTGGCGTTTCTTATAATTTGTGTAACTACTTCTGCAGGGTTTTGTGGCACATGGTAAATCTGTGTGGAGGCATCAAAGTGACAACTTTCGTTGGGTAGGCCTGACTTGCTAGAAGAGATTCCAGCACTGGCCACTAATGGAGAAGGAGCAAGTTGTGCAGCTGAGAAGGGGAAAGGAATGTTAGAACATGAGAAGATTGAGGAATTGATGTGCAGATGACAATTGTTTGTTGTGCAAAGTTGACTTGTGCAGAGGTCAGGAAGGGGACTAAGAAATCCATACGGCTGAATACTAATTGCTTCAGTTACTTCAACTTTACTAGTAGTTAGCATCACTGCATCAGAATATGTTGCGACTTGTCTCAGTTTAAAGTGAAATTGAACATATGGCTTCAGTTACTTCAACTTTACTAGCATATTAGTAACTCAAATTAATCTCCAATGTTGTGACTTGTGACTTGTCTCAGTTTGAAGTGAAATTGAACATACGGCAGAATACTACTTATTGCTTCAGTTGCTTCAACTTTACTAGTATATTAGCATTAGAATATATCTTTTCTTCATAATACTCGCAGTAATTCAGATTAATGTCCAATGTTGTGACTAGTCTCAGTTTGAAGTGAGACAGAAAACTTCTCTAGGAAAAGATCCGCCAAAGCTAAGATTCATGAACAAATTAGGTAATATCAAAATTGGATATGGGGAATATATAAATATATAATGACACTGAGTAAGTGCTTCAATGGAGCAACAAAACTGGCGGGTAGTCACTCGTGTTCTTGAACAGTTGCTGAATCTGAAGAGTAGTTTGAATCTTGCTGGATGCCTGGATCAGACATATGAAGACCATCTTTTATGTACAAAAGTGTAGTTGAGGATGTTCAGAATTACTGGGACTTAATTAGCTCACTACCTATCTCCACCCTCAACCTCGTCTTGATCCTCCAACTGAGTTTCTTCTTTGGTGCTTAATTCTTCGTGATCTCCATTACTTTTCCGGAAAAATAATCCAGACGAGGTGGAGTCATCCTCATCTAAAGCTTCTTCATTATCCTTGTCTTTTGTCTGCAATGTCAGATCATTCTCCATCCAAGCCGGGCAAAAGTGCACAATTCCAAGAGCAGCAATAACTTGAGATTGACTGGAAGGAGTTGATGTTGAAGCATTGATAGATTTTCCAGCATAATCACGCCTCAAGCAAGAACATTCAGGGACTGGATGAGAGATAAAAGACTTCGATTTGGATATTGTGGATGCTTCTAATAACCCATCAACCAATCTCTTTCTCAAATGCTTGCGCACAGACATCAGCCAAGTATGGTTTGCATGGTAGAGGTGGTCACTGATTTCTTCCAAGAGCCTGACAACTTCTTTTCTGTGTTCACAAAAACAATGAAAGAATTTAGAGAAATATAGTAAATCATCATCTTTTTATGTGCATATCTACTACTTTTAGACTTTCCTATGAACTAATCACAAATGTTAAAGAATAGTATATCTTCATCAAGCAACCTGAGATAACTTTCTTTTCCACCTAAATCATATGTATATAGAAATCTTGTGTTACAGTTAATGATAACAGTCCAACTCACAGCTATCAAAATCAAAGAAAAAAATAGCATCAAGTATATATTATGTGTTGTCTGGGAGCTAAATGGTCCCCGACCCCTAAAGCACATCAAAATAATTTACATAGTTAATTGATTGTGTGCATGTAAACGCAAACATTTTCCGACTTGGAAAAGTTACCTGTCTGGCCTGTATGTTTTTGATGCAGCTGATTGATAGAGTCTATGTCCCATTACTAAGCTTGCGAAATTTGGATGTCCCTTACCATCACGATCAAAGCCAGGGATAAATACATCAGCTTCAACGCATATCACGTAATCAATTGCTTCCCACAGTAGTTTATGAGCGTTCGTCCTCAATTCCATGACTGTACTATCAGGCTCATTATCACTCTCAGCTACCCAGCCCCACCAACCTTCAATGTTATATGATTTAGGCCTGGCTGGAGGCGGTGGAAGTGGGCGAGGACGTGGCCCTGCAGTTTTCCATGCTTCAACCTTCATCTCTTCCTCAACTGTAGGTGGACTCCTGGGATTACTTTCGAAGAGGTTAGCCTCACGACCATAAATCCTGCTGAGCTCCCAGAGAATGCTGAGGGAGGTCCTATCAACAACATTTTCAAACATTGCACGAAGAGGGATCAATGTCCTTTGGCCACCAAAGATTTCTCCCCCAGATACATATATTATTGTGTCCCACAAGTATCCATATGCACGAAGAATAATACCAATCTGTAACAAAGGATAGCTGTAAATTTCATTGCTACGTATACTAGTAAATGTATAGGATTAAGTGATGAACTTAACAATGTTCACTTCATCCGTGGGATGAGTGATGGACATTGCTTTTGCTTTGTGCCTAATTAGTATATTACCTCTTCTGGCATTAGTGGGCAAGAACCTTTGAGTCGTTGCTTTGCAGAATTCACTGAAAGATTTCCCTTGACAATCCCATGTTTTATCATCCACTGTCTTTTGTGCTGAATGAGTTCAGTATGTACATCCTTGGAAAAAAAAAAAAAATTAAGACACATTAGCAAATCAAATGCTGTGAAGCATACCACAGATTTTAAAGTTATTGTGTGGAAGTGGGATAGATGTAAATACCTGGAAGAGTTCAGCACAACCATGATGTGCCAAAGCATCTCTGGTCATTCCGGGGTCAAATGCTACAAATGGCTGTCCAGGAGCCCGTAATCTACAGCAGCAGTAAATAGATGTTGAGAGAGAGAGAGAGAGAGAGAGAGAGAGAGATTGACAACTAGTAACTGACCTGTGTAAAATTTTGGTAGCAAGTTCCTGGACCTCCTGCCGGAACCGAAGTGCATGAAAAGCAACCCTACATCTCAGCCTCTGGTACTCTTCAAGATCTGGTGGCAGGATGGCCTGCATTACACCCACAAAAGGTAGTAAAACATCAAAATAAAAAGGGCTATTACAGGTAAAAATTATAGCGAAAACCACAAACACAGAAGACTGAAGGTGGCAGACTCAATTTATGGTACAGTACAAAAGAAAGAACAGTCATCGTTACCTGCAAGCATCCACCGTCAGACACGACTAGTTCAACTACTGAATGCTTCCTCAAAACTGGAAGAACGCGGTGCTTATAGTAGTATGGTGAAGCAGAGTAAGGCACTTTAAATGAGGGAATATTCTTTTTCTTCCTTTGCCCTTTGAGATTTTTAGGTAGGGTTTTCACAACTTTGATATCTTTTGATAATGCTGCCATGAATTGGTCCTCATTGTAGAGATAGGCAAAACTCTTAAACTGAGAGCTACATAAGAACATAAGATACGATAAATCAACAGAGAACAGTCTATGAAGAAATCTGAGGTAATGAATAACTAAAGATTGTAATGAAAGGCAACCTGATGCCCTTGCTGCTTGTGGTTGATTGGAGCTCAGGAATAACTAATGTTGCATTAAGAAACCGAGAAACCACAACTACATCACATATCTGAAAAATCAATAAAAGGCTGCAGCTGTAAACTCATACAACTTGAATAATACGGCACATATGCTATTCAAACATTACCACCCTTACCGAATTCCTGATCTCATGGAACCCCCCTTGTATTCTCACAAAGATAAATCCATTGGTATCTGAATTGGGATCTGTAAAATACAAAGTACATCAATAATCTTCGACTTGTAATCAAACAGTAGAAAATGTGTCAAGTATATGTTGGCTAAAAAGATAAACAAACATTTTGGGCCCAAAATTTGAGGTTTCAATAACTGAATTTTAGATTTTGGGGATGTAGTTTAAAAAAGCTGTACTGCTCAGGTTAAGCCGAGTACCTCAACAATTCTAGCAAAACTCTCTGAATGACAGATCAAATGAAAATGAAAACCAATGTCATCATCAACTTTTCAGTAGAATTTCTTTTACAAAAGAAATCCTTTTTGACCAAGTACAAACTCTAAAACATTGAACCAATATAGAAATGACTAGGAAGATGAAAATGTGGTCTAACCGGAATAATATCCTCTGGGATTCGCATCAGGATGCAATGATTCGAGAGGCCTTACCGGACCCCATAGCCTTCTATACATTGCACTCTGCACTCCAAAGAGGAAGGATAATCAGTCCTAACTATTGCACAACAAACAGATGCAGTAAAACTATACAGACTACAATCGACACAGTATCCTAAAACTTACAAACTAACTGGGAAAATTAATGGATGCAAACTAATTCACACACTCAAATTCAGCTCATTACTCAAAACTAACAAAATAATTCAACGCATTCTATCTGAGTTTTCCCAAATAACCAAAAAAGATCAACCAATGATCCCACTGACTGCTTCACTGTTAAACCCCAGAGCACTTAAAACCCAGAAAGAAAAAGGACAATAAGAAATCAAATTTTGGACAAAAACACTATCTTTATGAGAAAAATGAAGCAGAAAACACAGCAAGATGAGATCTTTATGGGGATTTAGAGCAATTACAGTCTTGGAAAAATTCAAGCTTTCACCAATGGCTCGCCTTGGGAAGATTGTGATGGAAGAATGGAACTCTGAAACGCCCTCCTCAGTAAATCTCGCCAGTAAAAATGAACAAACAGAGAAATGGCAGAAAGAACCAGACCAACAAGACCAACCCACTTCATCTTTGACTTCAACACCATCTTCCCCTCTCCTTTCATCTTGATTTCACTACCCCAACCCAGATTCCCACTTCTTCTTCAGATTGCAGAAGTGAAAAGAGGCTTTCTGAGTTACAAGGAAAGAGTCTCAGAATCTCAGACACAGATTCAGGACACTAACGTTTGAGTGTTCGAGTTGAATCGACAAGACAAGGTCTTCTGTTTTATCTATCCCCATCACAACAATCCCCACTCTCAGAGGTGGAGCGTGGAGGACACGGCCCAATTAAGAGTGAGGAAGCACTTCCCTAAACTGGCAAGGTTGAATGATTGAGGACTGTGGAGAGAACTCAGTTGGGTTTGTGGTGTGATGGGGTTTTTGTACTAGCTGTCTCTGCTGCACTGTTTAGACCCAAGGGTTTTGGTAATATGAGAGGGGATTAGAATCTCTCATTTGGGGAAGAAAGGGTTTTGGATTCAATTAGGATTTAAAAGAAGACACTTTTGGGGTGCAAAGATGAGGGGTGTTTCAAAGAGTGGGACTGTTTTGGGGTGGGGCAGAATCAATGGAAAGTAGATGTGATTAGGTGAACATAGGAATTTTGCTCGACTTTGAATATGGAACTCAGGAAGTGTGGGACTGGCTCCTCAGCAGAGGAGTGTAAATGTTTTTACCCAAAATAGATGTAATAAATGTGAATTGTGGAAGAAAAAAAAAATACATCTCTCTTTTGGTTTCTTGCTGAATAAAAGAACAAGATTTTGAATCGTAACGACAAACTATCATTTTTACAATAATGTTATGCAAGAAACAATATTTTTTAAACTCTCGTAACCTACTAACCTTATAGGTCGATAAAAGTAGTACTAAGCTATAACACAAAACTTTTGATAATTGGTAAAGTAGCTTGTTGAAACTAAGAAACAGAAGAAATATATTATCTAGACTACCTTTGCATTATGCCATCAAAAGGAGGACAAGTATCTTTTAATTAGCTGGTAATCTTCCTTTGAGTTAGAAGTTAGCACAAGGCTGTGAGACAAGGCAAAAAGGCAAAGGCAGCAAAGGCATTAGGCAAATCACAAGCATACTACTTTGGCCTACATTTAGATAATTTTTCCATCAAGAATTTCTTGTTTTTGCCAAATAGAATGGAAATGAACAAACTCAAGTGGCCCCTAATGTAATATGGATCATGAGTCTTGACTCTTGATAGTGTAAATTCCTCTTTTTTATAATTATATATATTTAAAAAAAAGGATAATTGGCTCACCAAGATCACCATTACTCCTCACCATAGCTGCTAAGCATGTGATGGACAGTGATGCCTGGAATATATACCTTTTCCCCATGTGACTCTACTTTCTACTTCTGCATATAAGAACATGTATAAATAACTCAAGGTAATCCTCAACAGTGATACCTAGCTAAATTACCGTAAATCAACCAAATTTACATTGGTAAGACTTCGTCGTCGACTTATTTAGGACTCAAATATAGGAACATGTGATCAATTTTGGAAAAGAAAAACACCACCGTTGAATAATAACACAAGGAAAACAACTCGTAACGTCTTCGTCCAGGAGAGGATATAAGATCATTAGTGAGCATGATATAGGTACTCCTCTATGGCCAGTCTCGGCTCTTTACGCTAACATATAAGCTTCTACCATCTCCCGGTTGCTCCTCACATTCCATATCTTCCCCTAGAAACATCCTCATTGTCACTGCAAACCCAATCGGAATCATCAATCGACCTATCAACCACTCCTCGACGGTGATGCTCGACGCAACACCGTTCTCAGGCAAATAGTTTGGGACAAATTATCCCAAACATAACTCGCCCGCATTTTGTCCAGCCTCCTCCCTGTTTCTGTTCTCTCCCGTAAAATCCCCAAAACGCCCGTCACGGATCACCCCAACCTCCACAAAAAGACGAAAACACCCCGTAACGACCACTCCCTATCCTCCACTGCAATTGGACAGCTTCCCAGCAGCCGTTACACTAAGCCCGCCCAGGCGCCGCCACGTCGCCTCTCACACGAACCGTCACTCGGCACGTGGCGCAATCTGCGCGCGCATAGTTTTCGCTGCCCTTTTATTTTTGGGGTATAAAATATTAAACCCCATATTTTTGAAAGACGAGTTATTAGAGCCGGCAGGGAAGAAGTGACCGAGGTCCGACGACGATCGAATCATCGACGTTTTCGGCGAATATAACTCCGATCCAATCTCCGTCTTTGGTCTCTGATCGCGTTTCGTCTCTACGGCGGTGGCTCTACGCAAGGCTCCGCCGTCCCGTTCGCACTCTCTCCCGCTCTCCGGTGAGTGACTTTTCCGATTTGTTTGATTATGAAGATTTTGATGAACGCGATTGAATTTGGATTTGGATTTTTGTTGTTTTTGAATTTGAATTCAGTGATCAGTTACTACCGGTAGTGTTGATATTGGTATTGATTTATGATTTTCTATAGTTTATTATTATTTCAGAAATATTTTATCTAATCAGGAAGAAATTCTGTGGATTTCATATGATTTTTTAAATTTTATAATAGCAGAAAGATTTGAGCGTTAGAACTCTGTGAAGGAAGAGTTGAATAGTTTATGAAAAAATAAATCAAAAAATGATAAAATTTTATAGTTAATGGTTGGTATTGTTATTTGGATTGCAGTTGAAGTTTGGTTAATAATTCTCGGAGAATGAATATTTTTTTCTTTTGTGCGATGCAACTCCTTATCTTATAGTTGTGTGTTGGTGTGAAGTTGTAATCTAAGACTATGTTGTTTTGAAACACCAGCTTTATCAACAGGTGGTTTCTCAGATGTAGTGAAAGTTCAAAGCTGGTGGCGTTTTCAATGTAGCGACTTTTACCGAGTGTTTCTGGCCAGCATATTATCTGCTACTCGTAAGATTATGATTGTTTACGGTGCAAAAAATTTGGTTAAAATAGTGCTGGCATTTGAGATTGGCGTCTGCTTGAGAGAGAAGCTCTCTGCTGCAGCTGCCTGGACTGCCGGCATTGGTAGTTGGCGGTTCTACGCTTCATTTCATGTCTCCTGAGGTGGATAAACTTGTACATTACCAGATGGCAGTTGCAACCGGTAGAGGACCTCTTAACAGTGAGCACTATGGGAATAAGAGATTGGAAAAAGACCTTCTGTGAAGAGACGTGTATTTGTGCAGACTGAAAGTGGTTCTGTTTTGGGGATAGAGCTAGATAGGAGTGACAATGCACAGACACTGAAGAGGAAATTAAGGCTTGCACTTAATGTCCCAACTGATGAGAGTTCACTGGTATGTGGTGACATGGTGTTGAAGAATGATCTCAGCATTGTTAGAAATGACTCTCCGCTTCTTCTCACCAGGAACTTGATGCACAGAAGTTCATCTACCCCCTGTTTCGCACCTATTGGGAGGGATTTTCAGCAGAGGGATCAGAGTGGTCCGATTGAGGTACTGGGATACTCGGATAAATTTGCTAGAACGAAAGAACTGGTTGTGGAGATTGTGAAGGCAATAAGGAATGACATTGATCCGGTTCCTGTTCATGGTGGCCTTGGAGGTGCATATTATTTCAGAAATTGTCATGGTGAAAACATTGCCATTGTGAAACCAACAGATGAGGAACCTTATGCCCCAAATAACCCAAAAGGTTTTGTAGGGAAGCTCTAGGACAACCAGGTCTCAAACGTTCAGTACGGGTTGGGGAGACTGGTTTCAGGGAAGTCGCAGCCTTCCTTCTTGATTACAATAATTTTGCTAATGTGCCTGATACTGCTCTGTGAAGGTCACGCATTCAGTTTTTAATGTCAATGATGGGGTGAAAGGTAATGTTCATCAATATGGAATGCAAGCAAGTAAGATTGCATCACTACAGCAGTTCATTCCTCATGACTTTGATGCCAGTGATTATGGGACTTCTAGCTTCCCTGTTGCTGCTGTGCATAGAATAGGGATTCTAGATATTAGGATTCTAAACACAGACAGGCATGGTGGTAACCTTCTTGTTCGGAAGCTTGATGGTGCTGGGAGATTTGGTCAGGTGGAGCTTATACCCATTGATCATGGCCTTTGTCTCCCGGAAAGCTTGGAGGATCCATACTTTGAGTGGATGCATTGGCCTCAGGCATCAATTCCTTTCTCTGATGATGAGCTTGCATATATTCGTAAGCTTGACCCTTTTCGGGACTCTGATATGCTTAGAATGGAGCTGCCTATGTTTCGAGAAGCATGCCTTCGAGTATTAATTATTTGCACAATATTCCTCAAGGAAGCTGCAGAATTTGGTCTCTGTCTTTCCGAGATTGGTGAGATGATGAGTAGGGAGTTTCGAGGCCAGGAGGAGGAGCCAAGTGAACTTGAACTTGTATGCCTTGAAGCAAAGAAACTGTTCCAGGAGGAATTATCCTATAGTGAACCAAAAGCAGGAGGCCAGGAAGAGTTTCAGTTTGACCTAGACTGTGGGGAGGAGCTGGATTTGAGTCAATGTACCGAAGAGAAAATGGAAATTACAAGGACTCTTCGTTGCGGATCAAAAGGTGAAAGCAGAAGATGCTTACTCTCTAAACTAGAGGAGACTGCGGAGGAGGACATGGAAGATGACGAGTGTAATGAATTACCTGTAAGCTCTGATGAGTGCACTAGCCTAGTAGAGGATTGTGTTTTAAATGTTCCACAATTGTCAACATCGATGAAAAATATCAGCATTGGCGAAAAGAGCTGGCGTCCTGTAGGTTCGATGCAGAAAGCAGCTATGTGACTGGCACATCATCTGGAAACCGGAGCGCAAATGAGCAGCTGCCTATGAGCAGCAGTTTTGTGAAGCTGGCAGATATGAGTGAAGAGGAATGGATGCAGTTTCTCGAAAATTACCAGAAAATGCTCCGCCCTGCGTTTGCTAATCGCAAAGCGGGGAATTTGGGTCAGAGGCAGAGACAGAGGCTAGGGACTTCCTGCCAGTTTTGACTTAGTATTTTTTCATAAATAATAATGCAAGACTGCTCTGCAGTGCAGAGTCTCACCGTCTCTTTGGGAATTCTACTAGTTTGAGACAGTATAAGCTTTTTTTCATGCTAATGGAGGTGAGTACCTTCTTTTCATGTGTTTTCTAGTTCCTTTTTTTCCTTCCACGTTGTGTCGACAGCGTAGAGAAGTTGAATAAATTACAGTGCGATGTATCTCAGATGTTTTGAGCTTTAAAACTCTTCTATATGGAATCTGCTCTCGTGCTTTCTATGATATGATACTTACCAACAGACCAGCAGTACTAAATTGGGAGAGAATACTTGTGAGTCTGATTTACCTGTTTGCCGCTGCCTTCTAGCTCAGGTGACTTCTTCATTATGCTTTCTATTTTGCGCTAAGCTTGTGTTTCTTGGTTGTAATAATCAGCTAATGCTTATAGCTCATAGATTTTCTGACCATTCTATTAGCACTAAGCTAGTGTTTCTTGGTTGTAAAAACCCATATAGCCCACTTAGTAAAAGAATTTGTTACTGGCCATAAAACCAGCTAGTGCTGAAATCTCATAGATTCTCTGACCTGCATCTTGTATTATATAGACTATGAACAAGAAATTTCCAAGGCAAGCTTGAAAGAAATTGGAAACCCCGGAAAGGAAAACCAAGTCAAAAATTTTGTGATCCGTTGTCATTTAGTTACTCTTTCATGCTGGCCAGCCTAACCAGCTCCACCTGCTGAACCTCTATTCTGCTTACAGCCCGTGAAAATTCGTCACCTCCAAACGACATGGTATCCCTTTTATCAAGTCGCATCTGTTTAATCTTCAATATAGCTTGTGAAACCTCTCCAATAGAGGGCCGCTTTCTCGGTAGTTTGAGTAAGCATCTGTGACCAATTTTAGCCAGCCTCCTCACCTCCTCAAGGTTGCATTCCCCGACTAGTTGTTATCAAGGATTTCATCAACACCATCTGGAGCCATAGAAGCCTTGGAGAAAAAAGAAAGGAAGATAAAGATAAGGGGTTTGGCAGAAAACGCAATGAAAGCATTATTTTCTTAAGGACGAGAAACTCACAAGGTTAACATATTCCATTAGATTTTGGTGGGGGTGGATGGCTGTAATGAGTTCAAAGATGATGATGCCAAAACTGTAAATGTCACTCTTCATTGTGAACTTGTTTGTAGATATGTATTCCGGATCTATGTAGCCATAGGTACCTTTGAGGCCAGAATTACGACCATCAAACACCTCTTCCTTAGACAGACCAAAATCAGCAACCTATTATTTGAACACTACTAAGGTGAGGACATACTGATATCAAGACATAAAGAGCAGAACTTCGTAAAGGGCAATATATTAGCAGCTTACCTTAGCTCTCATATACCGGTCTAACAATATATTAGCAGACTTTAAATCACGATGTATGACTGGTGGGGCTGCCTGTTCAAAGAAACCTTACATGAAAAAAGACGACAGAAAAATACTGGTTCGCTAGCAAAACAATGAGATACTAAATAAGTTACCCCTTCATGAAGGTACTCTATTCCATGTGAAATATCAAGAGCAATTTGCAGCCTTTCATCCCAGCTCAAAACTTGTTGTTCTTCACCTACATAAAATGTAAAGTGAGATTATTCTGCAATGAACCAAGAAAAACTTTCGAATTAGAAATTCTAGCCTAGTCTCTCATGCATTGGCAAGAAACAAAAATAGGAAGATGTCCAAAATAGATTTCGAAACCAGCGAGCAACATACAAGAATCGTTTATTCTTCCTTCATTAAATTTAATGACTTTAAATGTAGGGCATCCCGTCAAATTTGATATGTATATGTTTGTAACAATCCTTTTCTTTGAATTATATGACCCTAAGCATATAGTAGTTACAACAATCTCAAGACGGATTATGGATACAGGGACTTTGAACTTACTGTACAGAAGGTTTGATAAGCTGCCATTACTCATGAACTCGTAGATTAACATACGCTGTCCTTTATCTACACAGTAACCTACGAGGTTCACTAGATTTCGATGATGCAGTCTTCCTAACAGAGATACCTGCAGCATGACCATTCTAATTAAGCGAAACTCAACCAGCATCTTAGGACATAAACATTAAGAGACACGTGCACATGGTTCAGATGATAAGATTTATAAAAGCAGGCAGTGATAGTTGGTCATGTCAGCAATGTAGATTCCAGAACACAGCATTGCTCCATTGCACAGTGTTGGACTTATGTCCAGCCACATAATCGTTCTGATTGTTTTTCCAAACTCTTGTAAAAGATTTTAAAGAATATAAATACACTTTCTATATTCTTTAAACCAGAAAGGTAAATGAACTTCCTTATACAAATTGTGGACTTTAGGATATATGCAAGATTAGTTCCATACTAATTCCATGGGTACAAAAGATTTTTTCTTGACAGGACCTAATTGAAATGTAGCTGATGTAGTCTTTACCTCTGTTTGGAACTCTTTCTCTCCCTGCTTGGAATTTGAAGCAAGCACCTTCACAGCTACTACCTCTCCGGCAGGCATTGTTGCTTTATAGACTGGACCAAAAGCCCCTTGTCCCAAAATGGTTGTGAAATTCTGCGTAGCTTTCTGTACATCCCTGAAAACAGTAAAATGCATTAGTAAGCTCATACACCACATATCATAGTATAAGCTCCATGCTTTGCAGTGCCCAAGTGTAGAACCGATCGTGAAATGGTATCCAGAAAAATAAACAATAACATTATGTATGCTTGCTATAGCTAAAAGATACAAGCACTTAATGCATACTTATAAGAGTATCTAGGTACGCCTGATGAAGAAGGAAAGGGATCTTTGTTGTGATTATTCCACCAGGAGAGCGGAGAACTTTTTTGAACCTTCTCGGATCCTTGAACAGGTATGGTAGTTGAAACAGATACACTAAGGTCAATGCTTGTGTCTACGCCATTGGTGCGTATAGGTAGAGTTGTTAAACTACGCTCATTAGCACATCGTCCAAGATTAGCACGGTTTTGATACCACCTTATTCCAAAAAATATGAGTACAGCGATCAAAATTCCAAGGGCTACACCAACTGAGATGCCAATGATAACCAGATCAGCTTTATGAACCATTCTTTGGCGTCTTCTGATATTCAAGCAATGAGAACATCTTGCATCCCAAAAAACGCCTCAGATTATCTGTCATAAGAAGGCAAAATCCATTACGGTAAACTTCTTCATGCCAAGTGATAATCTATACTTGCAGCATTCAATTAACCATCTAAAAACCACAAAACTTACCATCGACATGAGATTGAAAGATTAGCTTTCATTATAGAATTGACTTTGGAATCTATGTTCTATCAATGCTAGAGCAATGTGATCAAAAATGTACTTGTCTTGCATTGTTAGTGAAGAATTTAGTTAAATTTTGCTCGACTTATTCACACAACTTTTTAGGAGGATTATCATGTCCACCATTTCATATCCATGACAAAGGACATTCAAAATGCTCTGATTCTTCTTATGAACACAGCCAACCACAAGTGAGAGGCATAATCTTATTTGCAACGCAAACCAAAATTCAACACACACCTTCAAATCACGATCAACATTTACAACAATCCAAACTCCTAAGCTATATGATCTATCATCAAAACCAGAACACTGAAAAGTGAAAACTACGAGGAAAACAATTAAACTATCCACATGGGCACATAGAAGACAACACCTTTAGAGCCATATCAACATTTAAAACCTCCAAAGCCATCAAACCCAGAAACCCAAAAATCAAAACCAACCAAAAAGACTCAAACTTTTAGCAGAATTCCACAAAACCAAGAAAGACCCATGAATTGATCAAGTGCAACATACCTTACAACCCAACAAGAAAAGCTGATCGATCAGTTCGTTTGAATACTGATCACCGGAAATGGGTCAACTGCGACGACTGAAAAGAGCAGTGACCCAGTTCAAGAAAGAAACTGTAAAACTGGAAAAGAAGAAACTGCAAAGCAAACCAAGAATGAGTTGGACTTGGTTTAAAGGATTAAAGTGGTTTTGTTGAGGCCTTAAAAGGAAGAGATAATGGTTCCATAAATTGACTAACACAAAAATAGAAGGGAATGCAAGAGCCGGTAAACTGTGGTCTTATTCGGCCGTACGTGCCTGCCTTGGTTTTACTTGGTTGCATCCGTCGCCATTTGCATTTCTTTGTTAAATTGGCCACTTGTGTTCGAGTCCTTTTGAGACTTTTCAAAGCCAGGAAAACACCAAACCCAACAAAGATTTTTACAATGCTTCATGGTCTTTAATGCAACAAGAGAGACATTCCCAACTTCATGTGAGGTTCAAGCCATGTAGCCAATCCTCTTTGCTCTTAGTTTAAGACATTGTTTTAGTCTTAACATTATTTGCATAATTACTAGGTTTAGATTTATCATCACACAAAATGAAACGAGAAGTAAATAAATACAACACGTTGCGTGATAAAAATTGTTGTACTTAAAAGTTCTTATACCTTGCCCTAATCTCTTTCAGATTTAACAACAGTTATGTTAGCTTGTAGAGTCCACTTGAGCTAATATATGCACTTGTCTATTCCACAAAGCAATGTTGACCATAAATGAATTGAGTAGGTTTCTGTTTAGGGAGCCTGCATTGACCCGCCATTAGACAAGTGAGAGAATATTAGTTGACAACTTGAACAACAAGGCGCGCTACAATTAGTGTCAAATGCAGTTTTAACTTAGACATGTTCTCCCAACCAGCCAATCATTCAAGATTCATAATAACGCAATATATTTTTGGCAGGGTTTGGTGGATCGGAAGAGGAGTTGTTTTATAACATGAAAAGATCCCTAATCCACTTCATGACTTCACAACATTGCCAAATGTGTTGGGAGAGAGTAGACAGGTATTCCATATTTAAATGTGATTAGCATATGTTAAAGCCCTTGGAGGTGGCTGCTTGGGTGATTTTCCTCTCATGAAATCATCTTAGTCCACAACTATAACTCTGAGCAACTATATCAGACATTGTCACAACCATTGTGAGTGACCTAATGGTTCTTGTCTAGTTGAGTTAGCTTCTCAATCTAGCTAGATTTGATCCCTGAAGCTCGTAAATTGGCTAGACATTGTGCTGCAATGTATAGTTGCTGAAATTAACTTATTGGCCTAGGAAGCTTTTAGGATACCCTAATACTGTCAAAAAAATATATGTAGGCACTATCACTTGAAAAGTTGAAAGGAGCATAATATAAATACGTACGTTAAAAATAGAAACCTATGAATGACATGTAATAAATCAAATCAAATAATTGACATGTATTAAGACATACAAACTTGTTACGAATAAATGTTCATCATCTATTCGTCCTAGTAATGGGGAAACCACTCCTTATCAAATATAGACAATATATAAGTGTATGATTAGTTACTTGGAATATGAGAGAATGATTACGGGTAAACATCTTCAAGCGTTTACTAACACATAAAGAAATTTGAATGATTCTGGATAAAACTATTCATGCGTTTACTAACACATGAATGAATCATAATGGGACTTGGCTTGTCTGCTTGGAAAAAATTTGCTTGGATTTGCTTGGGCTCCCATCAGATGCCGCCACGTCAGCTTTCCTAAATCTAATGGGTATCAAACTGACAACAGCTATTGACAAGGAAAAAGACAAAAACCTAACGATGATAGTTCCTAAACAGACGTTAAAGGGTCTCTTTCAGATTTCCCCCAATAATTTTAACACCTCCCCCCGTTCTCTCTCCACTTTCCCCCCAATAATTTTCACCCCTTCCTAGTTCCCTCCCTTCACTCGACTTTTTCTTCCCCATAAATCACGATCAAAACGTCCCTCCTTCTTGTTTGCTCTCTGGTCTCAGGGAAAATTTCATTCATCTTTGGGTGTTGGTACACAGAAGTTTTATCATTGAGGTAACTACGTCTGTGTCTAGCTTTATTCCTTTCATACTTTTACTTTTATTTATGTTAATTCTCTTTATGCTGATCTTAGCCAATTTAGGTTTTCAATTTTTGGTTTTGGTTCATCAAATTCATGGTTTTTTTCCCTGGGTGTTCATCATATTAAAGTATTATAGGTATATATGTCTTGCTAACATCCTATTAAAGAATTTTCATTTTTTGTCTTGTTTCAAAACTAATAGCATATAAGCCAAACTTCATATCATGTACCACTTTTGCTTTTGAATTTGATTCGAATATTGATATACATATGTATTTGGTTTTGGAATTGTGTTTTATATCTTATAGATTGCAAAGAAATGATTGAATGGAGTCCATGGATAAAGATGATTCAACTTGTCCTGATTACAAGCCAAGGTATGGTATGGAATTTGACTCAGAACAATCAGCTTATGAGTTTTACAACATGTATGGGCGAAGTGCTGGATTTAGTATTAGAAAACATACCTATTACAAAAATAAGAAATCTGGTAAACTCATCTCAAGGATATTTGTGTGTTCTAAGGAAGGGTTAAGGGAAGCAGATAAACGAGTCCATTTGACCAAGAATACTCGAGCGGAGACAAGAATAAGTTGTGATGCTAGAATGAGCATAAAGCTGGATAAATCAAGTGGTTAAGTACATTGTGTATCAATTTGAAGAAACTCACAGCCATGATCTTGTAATGCAAGAGTGTGCTTACATGCTGCCATCCCAACAAAATGTTACTCCTCCACAAGGAGCTGAGATTGTATTGGTAAAAGATTCTAGAGTCCCCCTGAAGCTTGCATTCGAGTTAATGAGCAGAGAAGTTGGTGGAAGAGTCTCTTGGATTCACTAAACAAGATCATAAAAATTATCTTCAATCTCAGAGGCAAAAGAAATTGGCATATGGAGAAGTAGGATGCTTATTGAAATACTTCCAAAATCAAGCATTAGAAAATCCCTCATTTTTCTATGTTGTGCAATTGGATAGTGATGAACAAATAACCAATATATTTTGGGCCGATGCTAGGATGATAGTTGATTATGGTTTATTTGGTGATGTTGTGAGTTTTGACACTACATATAAAACCAATGAAGCCAATCGTCCATTTGGAGTATTTGTGGGATTTAATCATCATCGTGAGACTGTAATCTTTGGGGCAGCATTGATGTATGATGAAACTTCTGATTCCTTTACATGGTTATTTGAGACATTTTTAGAGGCAATGTCCAACAAGGCTCCAAAGTCTATCTTTATTGATCAGGATGCCGCAATGGCTAAAGCTTGTGCAAATGTGATGTCTAACACATATCACATGCTTTGCACATGACATATAATGAACAATACCATTAAAAAGGCAAGCAATATATTTAAGAGTGATGACCAGGTCACTACCTTTTTATCAACATGTATGAAGAGCTATGAAGAAGAGGATAAGTTCCTGCATGCATGGGAAGAAATGCTCAACACATATAATGCACATGGAAATCCTTGGTTGAGTAGTATATTTCGGTTAAAGGAGAAATGGGTTAAAGGAGAAATGGGCAAAACCATATGTCAAGTGGGCATGGTCTGCTGGAATGCATAGCACACAACTAAGTGAGAGTTTCAATGCTAGCCTGAAACCATATGTGAAGTCAGACTATGATGTGGTTGAGTTTTTCAAGCACTTCGATAGATTGCTCAACGATAAGCGATATAAAGAGTTAGAGGCAGAGTATGCTTTGTGCTACAAGTTACCTACTGTTGCCATATTTACATCAATGGTGATCAAGGCTGGAAATACTTACACTAAAGCTATATTTGATGAATTCTAAATTCAGTATGAGAAGTCTCTTGATTACAATTTAGTTGGATGTATTCAAGATGGTGATGACATTGTGTTTAAAGTTGCCTTTAATGGTCATCCAAAGGAGAGATGTGTTAGGGTGAAGAAAGACAATACAGTATCATGTAGTTGCAGGTTGTTTGAGATTGAAGGTATTTTGTGTCGGCATGCAATAAAAATCCTTACTAACTACATGAATGTCAAAGAAATTCCTGATCAGTATGTTTTAAAAAGGTGGACAAGAAAAGCAAGATCTGAAAGTGTGAAAGACATGCATGGGTGTGACATCCAAGTAGATACCAACCTACAACAAACATCTTGGTATAAGTTTCTGAGTTCCATATCCACCAAGATTTCATCTCGAGCTGCCGAGAGAGAAGAAACGTATAAATTTGCTATTCATCAATTGGGGGAGCTAAGCAAAGCTATTGAAGAGATGTTGTGTTCAAAAATGGATGCATTACAACTTGGTCAGGATGACCAGGTTACACCTTCCACCACTGTTAATGATACAAATGTGGCATGTCACTCAAATAAGACAAAAGTCATCCAAGCCAAGGGATTCAAAAAAAGGGATAGTGCTCGAGGAAGAAAAAGAAGAATCATAGGTGATTTTGAAAAAAGCATGGCCGAGTATCAGAAAGGGAGGTCTCGTGAGGAAGAGAAATCATCCAATTCTGATTCAACCAAGTGTGTTATCTCAGTAAAGACTTTCCTTGGTTTTTTTATTATTATTATTCATTTGGCAATAGCTTAGTTATTGATACAATTCAACTAGATTCTTGGCTTGGTTTCTTTACTATTTGAACCATATAATTCAAATATAGTTTACTCATATTTGTCTTCTTTTTTCATGTCTACAGTCTGGTAATTGTGTTCCATCGGTTCCCATGTTTTGGATGCCATATCATCAACAAGCTCAAAGTTTTAGTTACCAAGCCTTGATCAACTCTCAAAATCCTCCAGATGATTAGTCTCTTATGATTTTTGAACTCACAGTGGAGCATGCCTATTTGATGTCTATGTAACTAAAGCTTCCTAGATGTTCATGGAATTTTCAATGAATTGAAGTACGGTTATTAATTTGACTACTTATTGTATTAAAGTGCAAACCTTGCACTAATTTTCTATTCTTGATGTTATTGCTCAGTACATGGAAGCCTTATGATTGAGTTCAATGCATATGTTTTGCAATTCAATCCATATTGACCGAGTTCATGTCAATTGACCGAGTTCAGATAAAATGGATTCTTGTAGAATCGCTTGATTCGCTTCATATACACCAAACTCGGTCAAGGGGGAACTAGGAAGGGGTGAAAATTATTGGGGGGAAAGTGGAGAGGGAACCGGGAGGAGGTGTTAAAATTATTGGGGGAAAATCTGAAAGAAACTCTTTAACGTCTGTTTAGGAACTATCATCGTTAAGTTTTTATTTTTTTCCTTATCAATAGCTGCTGTCAGTTTAATAACCATTATATTTAAGAAAGCTGACATGACAGCATCTGATAGGAGCCCAAACAAATCCAAGCAAATTTTTTCCAAGCAGACAAGCCAAGTCCATCATAATGGGTACATGTCTCACCTCATTATCAGGTTTGAAATGTGTGGTCGGGCGGTCCAGGATTCAATGAGTTTTGTGTTGAGCGAAGGTGATGGAAATATGGTCCATGTCAAGAGAGTTGTGTTCGATCGGCCTGGAGCTGCGCTTAGACTATAGAGACTTGCAGTTCGGTTTATTTTTATTTTAGGCTTTTTTGGGCCGACCTAGTTTACTTTACTGTTTTCTTTTCTTTTCTTTTCTTTTCTTTTCCTTATGTCATTTAGGGATCACCGCTTAACGTACGTGATGGTCATAGTGCTTGAAGCTAGCCTTTGTTAAACACACATAGTTTGAGTATAATATATGATGTAACTTGTCTTTTGACCATTGACTGAGATAATACATGTTGCTCAAAATTTTCTCCATATAAAACTAAGATGAAACGCTTGAACGTACATAAATGCCGCAGAAATTAATCCGATACTGAAACGGCAAAACCACCACGTACTTTGCAGTCTAATAGTTTTGGAGCAGATCTAAGTTGTGGTCACATGAGACGTGAGTTCAAAAACTTGGAACCCTCCGTTTCATAAGACATGGTTGTTAAAAAGTTCAATCACTTTCCTGAAGAAGTTGTCATAACCTGCATATATTTCGCACATCTTATACGTTTCTAGCTACATGTTAATTAATCAAAAGCTCCCGCTCGATCTCTTCTTTTATTGCTAATATATATTCAGACCTCTCCCACTGCTCTTCAACGTGATATCACTTAGCATTCCTCATTTCATAGATTCATTCTTTTTGAAACAAACAACGTACGTATATATAACTTCACTGGCTCATTGTCTTTCTTTCACAATATTGTGCATGAGAATCATGGGAATCAAACTATCAGTTTCATCACTTACTTTTCTGTTCTTGAGTTTTGCAAATTTCAGCTCAGTTTCAGTAGAAGGATCTCCGATTGCACCAGCATTATACGTGTTTGGGGATTCTTTGTTTGATAGTGGTAACAATAATTTCTTGCCAACTTTAGCAAGGGCAAATTTCCTGCCCTATGGTACCAATTTTCCGAAGGGTGCCACCGGAAGATTCACCAACGGTAAAACAGTTGCAGATTTTATAGGTACGCGTGTTACTATACTAGCTTGACATACTAGTTGTTGTCTTGTTGATCGAAAATGTTGGGACTGTCGTTTTGGGTTTAGGATGAGACTGGAGCTAATTAACATTTCGATCTCTCTTGTTGTGATTTGCTTAGCTGAGTTTCTTGGGCTACCATACGCTCCACCAAACTTGAGCATACACAAATCAACAATACTTACCGGCCTGAATTATGCATCTGGGTCTTGTGGCATTCTCCCGGAAACTGGAAGCCGATTGGTAAGAGTTAGATCTTTCTACTCTCAGGATAGTTATATATAGAAGGCTAGCTAGGGTTTATTTAGTCTATAACTCTATATCATATATGGTGGTTTCTTTTGCAGGGGAAGTGCTTGAATCTGAAAGAGCAATTGGATTTGTTTGAAAGAACAGTGAAGTCTGGCTTGTCAGGACAATTCAACAATTCAAATGATCTTGCAGAGTACTTGTCCAAGTCCATATTTTTATTTTCTGTAGGCAACAATGATTATCTTAATAACTACCTTCAACCTAAACTTTATGACACAAGCAAACGCTACCCTCCACCACAGTTTGCACAGCTCTTGATGGATGATCTTTCTCACCATTTTGAGGTATAATCAAGCTATCTCTGATGATCCTTATCTCTCTGTTTATAATTAGTTTCTTGCACCACCATAATACCATGTAATTAATAAGAATTTGATGTTATTAGTCTCAGTAATTGTTAATTACTTATGTGCAGAGATTATATAACCTAGGAGCCAGGAAAACAGTTATGTTTGAAATTGGTCCCCTTGGTTGCATCCCATCAATTGCAAAGACAGAAAAACACGATGGAGACTGTGTGCAAGGAACAAACCAGCTCGCTTCGATTTTTAACGAAAGACTTCGTGTAACTCTCGCAAATTTAACGTTCACTTTCCAAGGATCTTTATTTGTTCTCGGTCGAGCTAACGGGATCGGCTATGATGCAATCACAAGTCCTCTCAAATATGGTAATTAAGTTTTAACATGTTAAGAACTTTGTTTTAGTCGTCGCATATATGACGTCTGACTTAATTAAATTTACAATCTCACAACATAACGTGTCACATATCTAACAAAACCACAGGCCTCGAGGACGGAAGCAATCCATGCTGCAAGACTTGGAACAATGGGACATCGTCATGTATTCCATTTGCTAAACCTTGCTCTCAACCAAATAGTCACTTCTTCTGGGACGCTTTTCATCTTACTGAGTCTGCTAATTCGGTCATTGCAACTGGCTGTTTCAATGGTTCAACTATTTGCACTCCACTAAACATCCAGAAACTTGTACAAATATAATATTTAGACAACGCATCGATAATGATATTCAGCCAGTCAGCCTGTTTAGCACTTAGATTTTGAACGACTTTTATCTAGATTTCCAACTTCTTTCTGTTCGGCTATGTATAACTAAAGCACGAGTAATTACCATGCAGGAAAAACTTGAAGAAAGATAGACCGACGTAATAAAGTAATATTACAAAGGCGGGTCACAAAAGTTTCTAAGAACAACTTCAGGGGTTATGATTGTATAAACGCTTCATAGAAATAGTCTAACTTCTCATGAGCAGACAGGCTAGCTCTATGAAGTGAAGCACACTTAATGTACATGATGATCACTACCTGTGATATAAAAAACAAAAGAAACTAAAGAAGCAAAACCATTCTATAATATAAGCTATATAGTAGCGCGCACTTGGATCACTAGCTACTTCCAACCGATCGAAGGAAAAAGACCGGTACCGGAGCGGGGGCAAAATTGTGAGCCTAAGTAAACACGGTTAGGGTTTGATCATCTCAATGCTGTGGCTCATGGTTGTTTATGGGTGGCTTGCGGCGACCCATGCTCCGTCCGGCGGATCCCTTATAATCTTTATGCATCAGATTTACTATCTCTCTTTCTGCTTCAAGAAGCCGTCTAGTTTCTTCATCTACTTGAGAGTGTTTCCTTGGCTCATCTCTAGGAATTCCAATGTTACTGCAAGTACTGCTGGCAGCAGTTGTTATTATTTTGATCTCACCCTGCAGGTGTAAACCCATCAACTAGCTTGAGTTAGATTCATGCCAATATATGACCTACTGCAACCATGCCATTGAGGAAAAAATGTTTACTGGCATGGAAAAGGGTAATTTGTTAATTAGAAACTTCAGCATTTGGGGGAGAGGGGGTGTTTTCTGATACAATTAGCCCATGAAATATCACGTACATGCAACATAAAATTCTGTTTCCATAAATCGAGTTACCTTTTGGTTCAATATGGTTTGATGCCCTCCATGGAAGTTGTACTTTGGAGCCTTATTACTGTCCTTTCCTGCAATCATGACAAACAAAGATCTAACATGACCATTGATCATTAACCTTATCCCACACATCTCAAAATTTTGGTAATTTCAAAACAATGCAATCTCGACAATAGATCGATATGCATTCATGTATTAAACATTGAGAGAGAGTCGCAATCAAGCAGATGAAACTAATCAAAGATTGGAAATGCCTTCCGACGCATATTATATATTGCAATATTAATACATACAATACACATGATATATATCACACACATATATTATCAGTAGAGCTGTCATCTAAGAATAGAAAATCTGGGTTTTGCCTCAATTGTGTTTAGGAGGATGGCGTGCAGGTCCATGATAATCAGCACCAAAAGCTACAAAGTGATCATGATGATGAGCAACTAACTTCTTCTTAGCACTACTACTTTTACGACCAAGTTTACATTTTACACTTAGATCTCCTTTTCTAGCTTCAGAGTCACATGTTGCACCTGAATTCTTTGATGAAGTAGTCGTAGTAGTAGGAGCAAGCTCTCCATTTCTCAGCACTACTTGTCGTGCCGCCATCTTCCTTCCTCCGATCCCTATGATCCTTGACCCAGCGGTTTTTGGGATGTCATCAGTTAGTTCCTGCATAATTATTTGGCTTAGCTTTTATTCTATATTTTATGTATATCTACGAAGTAAATCAGATAACAAGCTGTTCTGCACAATTAGCAAAACCAATCATGGAATTGGAATAGCAAGGTTACCTTTTCATCAGGAAATACAGAATGTTTTCCAGTCATTAATAGCCCTTCTTTACCTACAGAATTAAACGTTCTACAGCATAAGCAAATCGATCCTCAAATGTTTCTGAAACTAGCAGAGATAGATTAAACTAGGAGAAAACTGGGCTATCTATATATGCGCGCGTACCTTGATGATCAGCATGAGCAATGAAGTCTCCTAAGCCATGCATCACAAAAAGAAACCCTAGTACGAAGCTTGCAGTAATCTTCAGCATCTTTATGTGTTTTTTTCTTGCTTGATTATCCTGGATAGTCTAGCTTTTCAAAAAGAGAGGAAACTTGGAGAGGCTGATGTGGGTTTTATAGAGAGAGTTGAAGACCCAAGTCAAAGCTAGGGTTCAGACACGTCTGTGTTCCTGCATAAAATATTTCACCTGCTAGTACAGACAGAGCTTGGGAGAACACAAAACTTAAACAACGAAAGCAATAGAATACGAAAGGAAAACAGCGTTTTCAGTTTTCAAAACTTTGAATGTGGTGGGTTTAATAAAGCTGCACATATAGAAGTTAGCCCTAATACGTACGATCATATATATAAATTTAGAGAAAATTAGGGTTTTAATTTCTTGCGCATGTCTTCTCTGCCATGCATGGAACCTTAGGCGATTAAACAAGCTGCTCAAACAGATTAGTCACTTTTGGTCAATAAAAGAAAAGGATGAATCATCAATACAATTGACACACCTGCAGGATACTTATCTGATCGAATGAGTTGCAAGGCATGTATCACTCATGACTCATCAATTGCTAGCTGCAAACTGCAGTTTTCTTTTTGTTAAGTTCTAGCCGAATAGAAGAGCATAATTACATTCTACTAATCTTGATATTATGCAAGATTATGTTGGTATTAGTGTCTAATCTTCATGAAAATCATACTTTCAGACTTTGAGGCCTAACTAAGTTGAACAGTCAAAAATCTAAAGCTCGCATAGTCAGATATTAGCTGTGATCTTTGATTTACTCAACAAAACTGAAACACACAGTAAATTAAGTTTGATTAGATAATTAGTAAGGGTCAATATTTCTGCAGCAACGGTGTGAGTCAGAGATTCGGTCCTCCAACCTGAAATCAATATATATTTGTATTACAATAACAAGTAGAAGAATGGTCTTTATTAAACAAAAGTGTGTACCTTCTCTCGGATACCTTTTAAGGGTTCAGACAAAATATATTTCTTTGTTTTTGGGCAGTGGAATATTCACTTTGTAACTTATTATGAACATCAAATACTTTCAAGATTTGGAATCATCAATCTGTTGGTGATCCTATCTATCATTTGCTCTTGTATATATCCTTAACATTGCAGAGTTTATGTTGGTGTGATCACTACATAGATCGATTCAGTGATTTTCATATAATTAATAAAGTGAATAATTCACTTATATATATATATATATATATATATATATATATATATATATATATTATACCGCTACTGCTACATATATACTACATGCAGCTTGAAGAGCATACTGTAGCACCAAAAAGGCCATTCAAAAAGCTATAACATTGCAAAAAGTAGACGACGCACAGGAGAAGAAAAGACCAAAGGAAAACTGTCAACTTTGGGTGTTGAGGATCTTTCTATTATCCAATTGATTTGGTAACTGTTCATCGACTAAAGCAATGAGATAGTTTTGCATCATTGCATGAGATGAGATTTTCTTTCAATGTAGGAGGAGATCAAACCTCTCATATATTCAAATAACTCAGTTCCTCACCCTCCCTTGCTACTTATACAAACGAATTGTTTCTTTGTTCTATAAAATTAGGTACATAATTTCATATTCTAATTACTTAACCTATAATCTCTCATTTAATAACCCAATGCACTCTCCATGTATAGACCAAATTAAAACAAAATGGTTAAATCATGCAGAGCATCTCAAAGACTATATATATACCTATGTGTACGTATTGAGCTAAATTCAATAATGAATAATTTGATTGTTAATTAAACAGAATAAAAAACGTACTTAGGGAAAATGCTCATTTAGTACTAATTGTAATCCTTCATTGCCTATTCCAATGACAATCTTTTCTATGAGCCCATTTGAATTAAAGTAAACATTTTTTATGCTCAAATAACCAAATCTTTATTAAAGTATTAACAAATTATATTATTTTAAGACTATTTTGCCCTTATCTCTTCAACATGAAAAAACTTAGCTGAAACCTTGGACTCCGGTCACCGGTCGCCGGACTCCGATCACCGTCGTCGGTCGTCGGTCGCCGGTCGCCGGTCGCTAGACTCCAATCACCGGCCGCCGGAGTCCGGTCACCGAAATTTCCCCGACCACAGGACTCCGGTCACCGGAATTTCCCCGACCGCCGGACTCTGGTCACCGGAATTTCCCCAGTAACCAGTTACTGACCCCCAATAACCAGTTACGTACTGACCCCCAGTAACTGAGTTACTTTGGTCACCGGCCACCGGACTCCGATCACCGGCCGCCGGATTCCGGTTACCGGTCATCGGCCGTCGGACTCCGGTCACCGAAATTTCCCCAGTGACCAGTTACTGACATCCAGTAACTAGTTACTGACCCCCAGTAACTAAGTTACTTTAGTCACCGGCCCCCTAATAATCAAATTATTACTAACCCCCAGTAACCGACTTATTACCCTCTAATATACATGTTTGTTGTCTTCTCGTTGATAGATACATCAATAACACAAAAAATGAAATCAATAGCTAAAGCTATACTTGTAATCACACATGAAAGAAACTTATAACTTGAGCAGAAATATATTTTGAGAACAAAATTGCAACATATTGTACTTAATTCACAAGAAATCACAACACTGCAACCTAGCTATTCTCTTCAACAAGGTGTGTGCCCACAGTTTGGATTCAGTATACTAGTCGCACATTTGCAGTCTTCTTTGTACTACAAACTTAAACAAATCCCAATCACATGCAAACACATATATAGATAGTCAATGATACAGAGGAAGGAAGACAGAGAATTGAACCCTAACCTCGGAGAGATCAACCTCGACCTTGGATCTTTACTCCGTGACCAGCGATGCCACCGATCTACACATTTCGATCCGACGATCCGAAGCCACCACCAAGTAGTCAGACGCCACCGCCATGCAGTCTGACTCCACGAGCGGGAGCCAGTGCCTCGCGGTTCTACTCGGAATAAGGGGCCGGAGTCAGAGATTGGCGAGCTCTGACAACGAAGCACGAGCCAGATCTGGATTCAAATTCGATTTCTCATCGATTAGACGTGGCGCTGTCCAGATCGAGGTTCGTCGCCGTTGAGGCCGAGGAGCGTTGTGGTCCAGGCCGAGGTTCGTCATGTCGAGGCCGAGGAGCGTCGCCGTCTAGGCTGAGGTTAGTCGCCGTCGGGGCTGAGGTTCGTCATGTCGAGGCCAAGGAGCGTCGCCGGCGTGGCTGAGGAGCGTCGTCATCGAGGCTTCGACGATTGATGCCTCAACGAGAGAGAGAGAGAGAGAGAGAGAGAGAGAGAGAGAGAGAGGAGAGAGTTATTAGATTTGATTAGAGAGATAAGGGTTTAATTATCAGAACATGATATATTTGTAATTTTATTAAACATCATTGAAATGGGTTAAGAGAAAAGATTTACATTGAAACAGGCATTAAAATCCTTATTTTTGTGTATTTGGGTATTTTCTCAAGAACTTAAACAAAGGTATATAGGGAAATCGACTAGTGTACGTAAGATCAAAATCGAACACAGAAGAAGAAATCAACTAGTATAAGATCTAGCAGCTGGTCTGTGAAGAGAGGGAGGAGGCGGTGCCAATTGCATAGTTCCCAAAGGGGAAAGCATGAGAGGAGCATCAAGCAGCAGCAGGCATCAAATTACGAGCCAGCAGAAACATTGACAAGTGATTTCGCATAGAATTACTCAAAAATATTTCACCTTTAACAATGCAAATGTATATTTATACAAACACAACACATGCAATAACCAAGTTGGGGGTTAGCATGTCAAAATTTTAGAACACGAGGGCTGGAGGGCGTGACCTCCAACTCTGTGCTAGTGGCTTCTCCTTGAGAACAGCGAGTCACTACGTGATTTCTAACCAAGTCGGTTCGACATGGCCGGCATTGCAATCCAGATATTGGCTCAACAACACTAACCAATCAGTACCCTTCTAGCTAGCTAGGTTAAGTTACAGTCATTGCTGATGAACTTTTTGATCAATAGACCTTCATCTAAGAATCTCTTGTTTTCAGAAGTAAGATTCTTAGAGTGAATTGGGTTCTTCTAATGAAGTACTTTATCCACATTTTTCGTTATCAGCTGTTCTTTTCTTGGGAATTGAGGTTAAGAATCAAAGATAGCGTTAGATGACGATCAAATAAACTTAATCTGACCCTCGAAGATCAAGTTTCGAGCACCCTAAACCGTACCCTAAACCCTAGCAAAGAAGTGCTTATTCAAGCACCTAACAACAAATCACAGGATCTCTCAAACAAGTCTGTTATAGATTTTGTACGTTTTCTGGGGCCTGGGCTTAAGTTTCACAGATTCTCCACTAGGAACTAGGTTGAAGATGAATTAGCTTATTACAGCATGCAGCAGTGTAGCACCGTAGCACTACCACAGAAAAGGCATCAGACCACGGCTAAAAAACGTCGTCTGATTGTTCAGAATACCGTTGTCTTTTTGCGTGCCGTCTGATGTATTGTAGAAACGTCGTCTAACTGCTGTCGACAGATGTCGACAGCCATGGGATGCCAACATATGTCGATAGTGTATCGGCAGATTTTGTGTCTTGTGACATACAGTTACATCACGATTTTACAGAGTAACAGTTGTGTGATCGTTAATCATACCACGCTTGTTCTTAGAACTGTTATCTAATATGAACTCAGAAGTCGTTTTTAATGAAAATTTTCAACTTAATTTCTTTCCAATTTATATATATATAGTTCTTTTCTAGAGCGAAACTTCACTTTGAAATTAAAATATGAAGTTCCTTATTTGACTCACTTTTCTGTCATATTTTCACATCTCTACCGTTCAGTTTGTAGAACCTGATGCATAGATCGCTCATGCCAAGTTTCATTGAATTTGATGATCGTTAAGGTACCGAATTATATTAAATCAACTAACGGACTATAAATCTGTCTATTTAGAACTGTTTGTGTAAATAACGGTTATGAAAACCCAAATGATCATCGAATTCAATGAACTTAGCAGGAGTGATCTATGCATCAGATTCTACAAACTGAACGGTGGAGATGTGGAAATATGACCGAAAGAAATATGACCGAAAAGTGAGTCAAATAAAGAACTTCACATTTTAATTTCAAAGTGAAGCTTCGCTCTGGATAGGAACTGTATATATATATATATATATATATATATATATATATTTGCTAAAATCCAGATTTGTATTTGGAAAAAAATAATTTCAATAACAATAAATATTCACTACACAATTATTTCAATTCCACTACTATAAAGAAAATGAATTCAATAAGTTGATGACCTATTACATTTCTCAAATGTTTATACAACATTTGTTCTCTCCATTCAAAGCTTCATCTATTTTATCTAACTAGTCTCTTCATAAATATAAGTTCAAGAGTGAAGGCTTCCGGTGTTCTTACAACTATATTTTTTTCGATCTTTTCTGGATAGTCACTGAAAATGGCCTCGCAACTACCGATAGTCCTAGTGTTTTCTCTTCAGCTAGTTACTCTTGCTGAGGAGCACCTGCATGCAAGTAGCCTCCTCAATCACCAATATGTTATTGACTTTCATCCTAAAACCCTGTCAAATTTGAAACATGTATTTAAAGAGTGTAGTAATTACAATGCATATATATATATATATGCAATTTGGCAACTGATGTAAGAGCATGAATGCAATGAACTAAGAAGAGTATATATAACTCACAATGATATAGGAAAGTATAGATCAATAACATTTCAGATTTCAGCTAACCATGTCCAGTACTACAAAATTTTGAATTAAAATTACATCATTCACCAACTTCAAAAGAATTACTCAATTCATATGGACTTGGATATAACTAAAACAAACAAATAAACAACAATTATAAAAACAACATCACTTGCTGAACTGAAGGCACAAAACATCTATTTATAGAGAATATTATCTACTTAACTGAAGACACAAAACTAAACAAGGAATCACCCGACATCAACATCAATCATTGCAGCCCTAGAATAGAACTTATCTGTGATCCAAAACAACTTCAGCACCCATAGATAAAAGGCTTTTAAAGATATGAAGTGGGTATAATATGTACTTTTACAATCTCATAAACACATGAAAATGACACCAGAATCTCTTTCAGTCAATTTAAGCACATGGAACTTGGAGAAATGTAACCAAGTGAGAGCCACATACCTGGAATGCTTCCAAGTCTTTTAGAAGGAAAAAGATTAATCCAAAATCCACAACTAGCTCCACGGTTCTTATCCACCATCTCTTCCTTTGGAGATTGCATGCATCTCAAACCAACCTAACTCCTGCAAAACCAAACTAAACAATCATCTACATGTGCCAATTTAAAAAAACATTACATCAATAAGTGTGCATCAGATGAGGCAACCTACAAGTAGCTAAGTTTTGACATATTGCCAAGTTCGGGTAGAATAGTCCCAGTCAACTTGTTACCATGCAAGAATTTAGAATAAAAAATAAGTGTGTTCAGCTACAAAACTGAAGCAAAAAAGATCAAATTTGCACACAAATAGACCAAATTCCCATATAGGTGGGATTGGCTTACAAATTCATTCTCACCAAACTTTCCTAGTGAGCCTGTAGCGATCTAACAAAACTCACAAAACATGCTTCAACGTACCACAATAAACAAAGTAGAGTTGAGATTTGTGAACATAAGACTCTGAGAACTGAAGATTCATTAAGATCAAGTACTAAATTTTCTTTAAAAATAGAAACAAAAATATAAGAATCATCAAGTGGTATGGCAAGCTGATTGAAATAGTTGACAGGCAGGTGGTAAGTAACATATCAAATTTTTTTCAGACCGGAAACAAAACTAACAAGCTGCTGGTGTTTCATCTATGTGTGGAGCACAATGGTAAATGTATTGTAGACTTCTCATAGCTATATATGATTCTCTGTAGTAGCTATAAATATGGCAAAAACTTATAATATGTTTTCAAACTAGTCACTCACCAAATAAAATACTATCACAAGTTCTGAGAAGATGCATGACCTTCAAGCTTCTGGCTACTGTGAAATAGGATTATAGCTGCAGTTGACACTCCAAATTAAAAAAAGCTTGGAGAAGGCTGTTTAGAAGATGACGCATTTCTTATGGTTTTATATGGGTCAACTGCTGATCTATATAAGGCACAGTAGTTTATACATGAGGTCACACATTGGTAAATTTAGATTTTCAGTAATTTGCATCACTTAATCAACCCAACATTAACCTTGGTACGAATCCAATGTTATATGGAACTTCACCAGTGATTTGCTTTCCCAAAGCACCTCTGGAACCCAATCAAATTCCAAATTAAATAAAGTGCTTGAAATTAAACTCAAACCGAAAGAATTTGATTAGGGAACAACTAGTATGTTATCTTATAGTATTTCATTGAAGGTGAATAGAACACCAGTTGAATAGAACTTATATTAAAGGTGGGCACTATATTAGTGCCCAGTTCATTGAAGGTGGGAACTATATTAAATCAATGACACAAAATCAAACTTACCGAAGCGAAAGTGAGTAACCATTGATGGTGTGCGTGAGCTTCTACTACTTCTTGGAGCTCTACGAGACTCTCCAGTCCAATAGCATCTTCTGCCCTAAAAATTTGAAACTCTCATTCAAACCAAATTTTCAAGCCGATTCAGAGATCCAAATCAAATCCAAAACACAACATCGTAATTCAATGTGTTTGAACAAGAAAAAGGTAAGCGGATTACATCAGACCGGAGAGAGATAGCGGAAACGAACCTCCGTGCTTGACAGACTGGCGTTGACCTAGAGGGGTGCGTTTGGCGACAGTACGTCCGACGAAGACGATGAACTCCTTGAGCCGCTCATGCTTAATAGTCTCTCGGGCCTTCACCTTCAACAATTTCTTCCTAACATTGAAAATTGAAACCCTAGAAATTTGGGGCATTCAAATTCAGCAAGGAGTGAATGGGGATCTGGAAGAGACGTCGAAAGAAAACAGATGGGATTGAGAGAGAAAGGATGGGAGAGGATCTGAAGCAGAGTTGGTTTCAGTTTTGATTTTCTATGGTCGGGTTGAGGCGTGAGTATTAGAGACAGAGAGGGGAGCGAGAGGGCTGTGTGTGAGTTTTGGTTTATGAGGGGAGAGAGATGGCTGTGTGTCGAGAAGAGGGCAATAGGTTTTTGGTCGAGAGCTGTCGAGGTTGAGCAACATCTTATTTTTGTTGGGCTGAATTTGTAGGGGGGAATATTTGGTTTCGGGCCAATGCCAACATAGTGTTTTTTTTTTTTTTTTTGTCTAAGTGTTGGCATATTTGGGGGGGGGGGATTTAATTTTAGGCTGAAAATATGTGGGGGGAAGGTGCTGCAGATTGAATGCACCAATAAATGGCATTCATTTCGACACCAAATCACACAATGTAAAACCTATAAATGTGGTCTGATGCCCGAAATTTTAAGTTTTGGCATTGCCTCCATCAAAGTTCGTGTTCCCTCTCTAAGTTTGGGGTTAAATTTGGGGAGAAAGTTGGAGGGAAATATTGGCTGAGATGGTTTTGCTACAAAAACATACACTCACACCACATTTTTATTACAAAACATCATATCATTCTTACATGTTGGGCACCTTGCAAGCTGAGCTTAAATTTTTACACATTCACACGACGATTTATTCGAAAAATGACATCTAAAAAGTTAAAAATCAGTCACACGACGGTTTATTGTTATACGTCGTCTGATAGGCGTTGTTTAAAGCTGTTTTTGTAGTAATGTAGACACCCACAGAAACTGGTCGGAAGTGAAATGAACTGACACGTGGACGCGGTGATAGTTGGCTCCGAGTACCAATATTGTCTCTGTCTGAGAATTGGTTTGCGAGTGATTAAGCTAATTGATAGTTATCCGAGTTAATACTAGTTAATCTAGCTAATCCGAGCACAAACCATAATGAACCTCTTTTATTGGTTCCAACCTCCCCAATGTTCTAAAAAACGCTAGCCGCTAGTTAGACGGATAGCCGGCACCTAGCGCCCAGAGGATTAATCGGCCGTCTAAGCGATTTTGTATTTTTCATATTTTTTATTTTTTAATAGCAAATAAAATATAAAAATAAATTTATAGAATGCATTATAATGTTCCAAAATAACAAATATACTTCAAAAATACATAAAATGGTCAACTACTATGTTCTTAGAAATAAAATAAAAAATTTGAAATAAACAAATTAGGCTTTGATGTGTTTTGATTTGAAAAAAAAATAAAAAAATAAAAAAATAAAAACTAATCAGGCCGCCCAGCCCTCCCAAGCACCACCTAGCTCACCCAGGCACCGCCCAGCCCGCCTAGGCGGCCGTTTTTCGCGCTAGCACCCACATTAAACAATTAGTGGGAAATCGGAACGGTGAGTTGACGCCTAGCGCTTAGGCGGCCTGAGCGGTGTTTTTTAGAACATTGAACCTCCCACACTTGGAATACAGTAAATAATGGGAGGGGTATTTTCTCCCTCATGCATATGTCTTAAAGTTTCTAGTTTTGTACTTCGGTGTGAAGCTTTTTAGAGTTAAGGAAAGCTGCATCTCCTAACGCACTTGGCCTGAGACCCAAGAAAAGTAAAGGTATTATGACTCGGTAAAGGGCTTCTGCTGTGGGACTTTGATATTGAATGAATATCTGTAAAGGGTTTAAGAATTGCATGGTTGTTTCTGTGGTACGGACTTCATATAGTTTTTGTAATAATGTGATTACAGACATCCTTCAGTTAGATGATAGTGTTCTACTATCCAAGATATCTGATTCAAATCAAAGCATTCAAACTACTGACACATTCAGTTCCACATCACTTTCCAGGGGCTCGTGGAAAAAAGCAACAGCCCTTGATGTTTAGTTGCAAGCAGCGAAGAAGGGGTTATTCTGTTCTGATGTTTTATTCATGCCGCTTGTATAAAATCATGTGCATCTCTTTATACCGTGATGATCCACAGGCTGTGTTTGTGTGCAACTGGTGGGATACAAAGGTGAGGGAAACTTAACAATTAACATACAAAGGACCATATTGCAAGTTAATGCACCAACAAGGTGCTAGTTGGAACCCATATATACGACCATACCTCATGAGTACATGACCAACATGAACACCTACATCTATTTTTCAAATACCCATCTCCTTCGGCTCACCTACACTCTCTCAACAATTCTCATTTATGTACAAGGAACAACACCCTCTTGAGGTCAATCGGATAGCATAACTATATATATCAGACACTGGAACTTGAACAGGCTCATAGTTCGATTGCAACTCAGTCAGTTTGATGAACTAACTAAACCAGGTAAGGTTCTACCACCTTAGCTCACTACTTAGTCTAAAACGATAACTTCCTGGTCAGTCTAACGCACAAATTAATCAATAGGCAAAACTAAAACAAAAGAAGAACAAAATCAGAAACAAACACCAGCAACATTTACAGATATCTACAATAAAAGAGTGCTGATGTGAACTTGGATCAAAACCACATAACATATGAAAAAAGTTATCAGATATTAAACGAAATGAGCAAGGCACAGTAAAGACTAAAGATTTAAGATGTACAAGTTGGATATGATTGAGATTTTAAACAGTGTACAAGAGTTGGAAAAACCGCATTCTTACAATTCTTCTCCTGACTCGTGCTCATTCTCTAAAGCCTCAGTCTCCAACATCATTGTTCTCTCATTCTACATTACAGATCCCTTGAATGAGGTTATAATCTCACAAACTGCGGTCTATGAAATGTCATCAACAAAAATGTATTCTGCAATGCACCCACATTGTCACTGCCAATCAAGCCATGGTTCTTAAATGATTAACCAAGATTGAATCAAGAAAAAGATGCTGACTGGAGATGATATTGAAACAAGAACTGCAAAGCAGTAATCTCTGCTTTAGTAGATGGAAGCATCAAATCTTGGCTCATAAAAACAAACCTGGCTGTTGTATGACTGAAGAGCACAGCCTGCAATCCAAGACCACATCTTCTTATCCACGTCATAAAGAAGGCCCTTCCCCTGGTTCCAAGATGTGAAGCAAATCAAGTTATCCTGTCCAGAGCACTCAAATCTCTCAGCTGATAACCTTAACAAAGACCGAAAGTATTTTGGTGGCATCCTGCTGATCTCCACCCATATAAATTTGGAATGATCCAGTTCCCAAATTCTCATACTCTGAAGAGTACTATAAAGGCCGATTCTTCCCACTAGAAACAGACGCTTCTGGGTGCCAGCAACCAAATAACCATCCAATAACGACCGGGGGAACTTAGCTGGAATGTGTTCCCAGTAACCTGTGTCCAGCCGATACATCATCAGACCAAGTGGAGAAAGAGTTTCCAAATACAATCTTGAGTCACAATATGCCATCTTTGAGGAGCATAGATTAACTGCAGGCATTATCTGGTGAATTGACCAACTATTGAGTTTTGAATCATATACTTCAGTGGGCAAGGATTTGTCACCATAGATATCACTAGTGGCTATAACTTTAAACGAGCGATCCTTCCTGTCAACAACCATTATCAGCTGCCTTTGCTGATTATAATGCATACTTGGCAAAGTCCTCCAAGTTTGTGTTAGAGGGTTACACACTAAGGTTTTAAAAACTAAGCCATCAAGCCCAGAGAAGCAAACTAGACCAGCAGAAGAGCCAACCAACCAGAACGCCCACTGTGGTAAAAATGTGAATGGAATTCTGTACCATGTTTTTAGAGGCAAGCTGAACACTGAGCATTGCGGGGTCTGAGAATTCTTCCAAAATGTGAGTAGACAAGGCCCATGAGATGGCACTTGTGAGTGGAACTTAATAAAGCTTTTATCTTGCAGTATCGCATTCCACCGTTTACAAACACATCGGAGCCTGAATATCATAAATGGCGGAACCCTAGCTAATATCTCATTCAACAGGTCCTCAGGCAGCATTGCCCAAATATTATCCTCCATTTGAACATCAGGGTGAACCGCTTTACAAAATGTGGCAGCCGTTTCCTCATCAAGTCCTCTCGGCTTTGTCTTAACCACCTTTTGCCTAGAAGGGCTAGTGTTTCTTGACCTTACACAACCCAAAGGGCTTGTATTCCTTGACCCACTACCTCTAATAGGAGACACTTGCTTGGGGCACCTATCAACTTCACCAGAAAACCCATTTCCCATAGGTTTCACACTAGACACAGCAGACCCAGAAACAGAAGCTTCCCCAACACCATCCATGGTTCTCCAAACCCTAAAACCCAATCTCACTTCAATGGTTTTACCCTAATCCTCAATTCCCAACTCTCAATCCATGCTTCCCAACTCAAAAGATGAAACCTTTCCAGCATCAGATAAAAACCCCATAATTCCTATACTCATAACTCTAAGGATCATAGCATTAACACCAGCATTATAGTCCAGATATTCAACAAAGCAAAAAACCCTAATCTTTCAGTCAGATCCAAACAAAATTCATAGCCTTTTGTGAGATTGAAAGATTGGCACAAGGTAAAAGATAGAATTTTGTGTCAATTACCAGAAGAAATTGAAGCCCTTCACTGCCCTGTGACCCTTTGGGAGGATTCAAGAAGCTCCTGTGTGGGTTTGCTTTAAGTTTTGTTGAAGCACGGATGATGAAGATTTCAGATTTGACATAGAAATGAGAGAAAACCTATGCCCAGCTTCAAAGACTGGTTCTTTAAACATTTTGGGGTTTTGATTTACTTTGTCACTATTTGACAAAATGGACAAAAGCATCCATGGAAAATGTATCTGCTGTTTCAATCTGGTGCAGAATTAAACTTGTACAGTGTTGGTGCAGATGCTATCACATGAGGCCACCTAAGAGCATGGTATGTGTCAAAGAGTTGGATCATCTGTATTATGCAAACTAAACGGTGGGGATTTGATGATGTATGTGTGATTATGATGGGGGAGAATAGTGGATTATTCCGATTGGTAAATTAGCTATAGCTTTCTTTATATAGATTGTCGGGCTCCACTAAATTTCTGGTCTCTTGTTTACTTGAGTTCGGGTGGTTGTTGAAGCTTTCATCTACCGAATGTGCCAAACGTCCAAACCAGCACATTCTGTTCTTCTAAGTTCTAATGTTTGTCTTGGTTTTTTTAGAAATTCTTAAAAATTAAGGAAAACATTACGCGACGATTATATGAGTTCATAGATGAAAATTAAAATGTATAATTAAAATGTATATAAATTTTTATCGATAATCATATCAGAAAAATGATAAGAAACATTCAAATCTATAGTATGTAATAAACCAACAACTCTTCGTACATATAATTAAAAGAAAATTTTAAGAACTGTACATGACAAATGATGTACTCTTAATTTTAGTGTTTTAAGTTTCAAAACAATCATAAAAGTACATGAACTTCTAATCTCAACCAAAAATATGTACATAATGTTATGTATTCCGTTATCTTATGTGTTTTCTGTTAAAATTTGAGGGACAAATCCATCATCCCCCTAATTTAGCAGTAATAAATTATTAAAATTAATAATTACTAAGGAGAGAGAAATCAAAAAGATCCGATTATTATTGCTGAACTAATAATATTTTTTTTTAAGAGCAGCAAAGTCATTTTTGAGCACAGAAGATCAAATTCTCATTACTGATTTAGTAACAAAACAACAATTTCTGGAAGACCAAAATTAAAACAGAAAATGGACTAGAGTAGATACTTGCAGACAACAAAGTCATTAAGATGGTATGAGACTCTGAGCTAACAAAATTAAAAAAGAAGAAGTATATAAATAAAAAAAGAGTAAAACAAATATAAAGAACATGAAGAATGAAAAAAACTCGAAATCACCCTTTGAAAATTAAGAAATTACGTAGATCGAGTTAACGGCGTTACTGATATCGTGATTCTAATGTCATGTACTTTTATGATTGTTTTAAAACTTGAAACATCAAAATTAGACATTTGTCATGTATTGTTCTTAAAATTTTCCCTATAATTAATCTACATAATATCAATTTATATATGTAATTTATATCACAAGTTCATAACTACTAATGCCCAAAAAGAAACAACAATATCCCAAACCTTCTGGAGTCTATTTTCATTGTATTTAGTTGCTTACAATATCTCAATATTCATGAACCATATGCACGTGAATAGTTTGAGACAACAAAGATGTGGATTTCATTGTGTTTACTTGAGTTTGAGGCATAAAATAGTACAATACTAGTCTGAGACAATATTATGTCATTATATATGGATTGGAATCACAAGGAGTCAAGGACAACCAACCACTGTCAATTTCATTGTGTTTAGGCATACAATACCAGTGCAATGGGAGATAAGATTTTAGTGATTTTCATAAATCATTTCTTGAATCATGATGTCTCACACATATTAACTTGATGACATTCGTGATTCCTTTTTTTTTTTTCTTTTCTTTAATGTGTATGTTAACTTTCAAACTAAATCATGTGTTGCGCCACATTACAACACATTGCAACACATCAAATAAGGAAATCTTTGTTATAAATATTATAATTTATGTGACTGTCCACGTAATTACTCATTAGTTATGTACTCTGATATAAACTTTACCTCTATATAAGAAGAGTAATGAGAATGAATGAGAACATTTCTACCATCTCTAAACTATTCTCTGTGTCTTCTCTTATTCTTTTCTTTACTTTACAAAACGTTATCAGCACAACTCTACATTTGAGTTGATAACGACCAAACCCTAAATGTCAAAAACCTTAAAATTTTCATAATTTTTCTTTCCGTCGCTAGCTATAGATCGACCTGCTAGCACATGCTTCTTCATATTGATTAAGGATCGATGATGGTCAAAGAGTAGTTGGAGCACCCTCAATTGGTTTTTGCCCAACTCATGATCTATGAATCAAAGTTGTGCATATGTGTATCTATCCACGCTATATACATCTTTCTGCTATACAATTTCTTCTTTCCATGATTATAATATTCAATTACCCATCGCACAATTTTCTTTTGTTTCTAGGCTCTATGATGATCCGAAAATCATACGGTGCAACTAAATTGTTGTTTTTCACTGATGTTCTTGATCTATGAGTTTGATTTTGCTTATTTCATATACTTAGATGATGTTGATTGTTCTCTTGCTATGATTTGCATAAATATTTCAGTTTATGTCTTTCATCTTTTGCATTGATTAACGCATTAGGTTTTGGGTAATTGATACGAATATGATTTTGCTTATTAACAAGGATTACATTCCTTAATTGTTTCCTATTAGTTTTTCTTTTCATATCGTTGTATGATTATCATGCTAATATGTTAAATCAAGATCCGATTATGAAGTTCATTGATTTATGTATTAATATTGAGGCCTGAAGTCTATTGATTGAAATATAGAGGGCTTGAAGTTCCTCAACAGTTTCTCAAAACTTATGCAAATAACAAGGGCCAGAAGTTCCATAAAGTTATAAAATGATCATTGAAACCACATCATCCCTAATCATATGAGGACCCGAAGTTCCTTACCTTATTTTGATATTATGTTATTATGTAATTAAAGGAGAGAAACAATATGATCATATATGTGAAATTAATCAGACCAGAAGTTCTGTGTATTTTATCCATTCATGGAACCATAAGTTTCCTGTGTCAATTTATTTACCTTTTGTTCTCTACAGTTTTCCTATTTTGTTATGTATTTTCATTCCAGTACTTGTCCAGTACTTGTCATCTAAATTTTATTATTATTCATATGGGCCAACAACCTTATATCTCGAACATATGAATTTTGAATATTATGTTTTTTGAACCAGGAGTTCAAAATATTGTATGAAAGAACCTGAAGTTCTAACAGTTGAAACTCAAACCCGAAACTTTGAGCATATATAAATATGATTTCATAAAAAGTGTACTTGAAGTTTCACTTGGATTACTCGAGCCTGAAGTTTTGAGTACTAGAATTATTTGAACCCGAAGTCTGAGAACCTATCGTTCTAACATTATAAATTCCAACCTGAAGCTTCGATTTCACATATAATTGATGGCTCCAGAAGAGCACCCTCTTTGAATTAAGTGTCTCCAATACGGTTCAAAATCGATTAATAAATGAAATAGATTGTGCCAAATTTTACAGTGAACTAAGACACATAATATCATGAACCAAAAGTTCATTGTACCAAATACATTATTTAGCATGACAAGTTATGTCGTATTTTACTTATAGTGCTGCCTGGAATCAATAAAAAGTTTTGATGACCACTAGCCCTACTCATAGCCGATTGTTTATTTGTCGCATATTTTTTTTGAGGTTTCACTTTAATGAGACAAAAATCCCGTCATGAGGGGAAAAGAGATTGTTCCTGAAGAACGTTGTAAAGTGGTGTGAGTTGTTTTTCCCTCATCTTATTTTGATTTTGAGAAATGTCTCAGTTAGTGATTGATAAAAGATCTTGACAAATGTATATGCGAAAATCATAGACGTCAACTTGAATTTAAGTCTATGAGATCCTCCATATTAACTCAAATAATCTATACCCCATTTGATTTGTGAGATGCATGTGTATCCAAGTGACATGATTCTTCTGAAGAGAATGTCATGATACAATGTTAGAGTTCCTAATATGGCTACACATACAAAGGTTGTAGGTACGCCATTAAAGAATGATATATTGGTTGATACTAATGAATATAATGTTTTTGACCTCGTACTTGGTTTATGTTCGCCACCAGCCAATGAACATCTCACTCAAAAGAAAGTGACAGAGTTTTAAACGCATATTTACGGATGATTATAAAATGACAGTCTTCCTACCGTTAGGGGGAGAATAAGACTACTGTCATTTGGATAACGGCGTGAATTTGAGTTGAATGTATCCACTAGGTCTAAAGTTTTAAGCTCTTGAAAATGGAAGATTATACAAGTCCTATAATGGTGTACATGATATTACAAGTAAAAGATCCATATTCGCTGAATAATATTTGTCCTAGAAGTGACAATATTTGCCCCAAAAGTGGCATAGGTACCCAATATCAAAAATTTATGCTTATAAGAATGTGTGGGATCTATGAATGATGATCATCTATGATAATTTACAAATTGTAGCTATCAAAGACCATTTAGAATTGTATTAATCGATGTTATGTCACGTTCTATTATGCATGTTGACAAAACATATTATTGGCCAAATTGAAAAGAGACAATTCTAATGAAACTAAATATTTGAAACGTGATGAGATACTTTGACTTTTAACCCTACATGATACAAAAATGTATTAATCACTATAACACAATGTCTACAAGAGACATGCGGATTACAAATATATTTCTTTATACATGACAATTTTCTGTAAGTACAGTGTTACATATAGTTATTGACGAGAAACTTACGGCAATTGTCATTATATATTATAAGAATCATAAAAGACACGTTGCTAAAAGCAAATTTCCAAAAATGAAGTGTTATTACAAGCGTATCGCTTGTCAAATCATTAAAGGATTCAAGTACATGAATGATTCTAATGCAATTCGATCCATGAATACTTAAGAGAGCCTTAAGCTAATTCATGGAATCAACTAGTCTAACGCTAGCTCATATATACTTATTCCGTTATTGTTAACGTGATAAAAATGGCCTCAATGAGTACTATGATAGGACTACAAAATTGAATTCGAATTATGATCATTATGTTGCTACATATTATAACTTTCGAAGTTATGAATTACTTAGAGCTCTTGAAGAGCTTATATGAGACGTATTACTACACAAAGATATTAATGTGTATGGCTAGATATGCCATGAGATTTTTTGATGTTTTAATGTCAATTTGCTTATCTTATTTAACTATTGCTTAGTATATGAATTTGATCATATAACTAAATGAGGTAAGACGTATTAGAAATCGTTTAGCTTTGTTGGTATTGTTTTAACTTTACAGGTACACAATTTCATGATGAGCCCCTATATGCAAAGCACGCATGGTCTCACTTTAGTGATGGACAAATCAAACTGTTATTTACGGTGCATGAAGCTTGCAATGTTCATGGGAGATTCTAATTAGGGGGAGCATCCAGAAGTATGTTACCTAAGACATATGCACGTTGTACTATTTTTCTCTTTCGAACAAGGTTATTTTTCTCCTACTGGGTTTTTGTTACATGGCAAAGTTTTTCATTAAGCGCGTCTAATTTCATCATTCATTGGTGGACATCCAAGATGGATTATTATAAATATTATAATTTATGTGGCTGTCCACGTAATTACTAATTAGTTATGTAATCTAATGTAAACTCTACCTCTATATAAGAATGCTAATGAGAATGAATGAGAGCACTTCTACCTCTTCCCAACTATTCTCTATATATCTTCTCTTTTCTTTACTTTACAAATTTTTTTATTCTAATGCATCTAGTTATTTCTTCTGAAGTTATTCTGCTTAGAATCTTCTGTCAAACACGAACCTAGCTTTCATCGTCTATGTATTGCTTAATCTTCAAGTGCCTTGAGTACCAATTTAGTTGGACAAAATTTACACCTACATCTATAATGACATGGAACTCAATACGAAAGAGCATTAAGGACCCTTTTGTTACGTGCGACGGATATGTTTAGTTACTTCCAGTATGTTAGCGTTTGCCAAACTTATTTATGTTTGAAAGAATAACGTGTATATGATTAGTTCAATAACATAAACGACAACTTCATATATATGGATTCATATCAAACGAAAAACTTTAACTATTGTCATCGCAATTTTACACTAATCACAAATTGGTAGACACACATGACAAAATAATTGTCTTAAAGAATTGAACCGCATGCATTTTTCATTTGGTGTCACTTGGTGCTTAACTCATCCATATCATATCACAATTGATGCTTGTCACATTTTAATGTTAAATGCTTTTGTTTTTTTCGTTTTTAAGCTTTGCTAATAATGTCTCTTGGTGTTTGCGGGTTTCTTAGAGGAATAGTTTGTATTTTGCTAGTCAAATGCGTATTCAGGTCACTCATATTTGTCGTGAAGGTAATGTTGTTGCAGATGTGTTGGCAAATTATGGTGCCTCCAACGGGGATTTTTGGTGGGATGCACCACCAAACTTCTTGCTTTTGTCACTTGGTATTGATGTTTCCTCTACATATGCCTATCGTGGAGTTTGACCATTTTTATTTTTGAATATTTAGTTGTTTCTGCTGTTGATTTGGTATGCTAGTTAGTACTTTATGGTGGTTATTTTCTCTGGACAGTGCTTATTGGCATGTTGGGTTTGTTGTTTCTGTCTTATTTTCGGAATGGTCTTGGTCTAGTCCCCCATTCTTTTTCCCTTGTACTTTCTATTTCTTTTTTAATAAATTTCCTGGTAAGGGAAGGGCGGTGGGTTCCCTGATGTATCAATCCCTTTTGGGGTTAATTGGGTGCTATGTCACCCAACATACTGCTGCAGATGAACTAATATCGTCTAATCCTTATCAGTTTGGGAAAAAAAAAAAAAACTTTGCTAATAATGTGTGATTACAAACCTAACTTGTTTGTTGCTGAATACCAGAATGAAACGACAAATGGCAATTCCTAAATTTAGGAGTGTATTATTTCTGTTTCTTCTGGTCAACATTTACATGATGCTCAATCAAAATTGTATCGTTTAGGTGGTCAGATCTGACCATCACCCCATGCCGCGCCATTGTTGTCGTTTTATATCTTCAAGCAGTCAAGCTCTTGCACAAGCTGTAGCTCATCATTATTCAAACTATCAAATTGTGCTGCCAATAAAACTTGCAGTATTTTTGCCAATAATAGGGTAAGAAGGCGGCTTCAAATTATGGAGGAGTTTTATCACTAGCATCCCAAATAGCAGTCAAAGAGAAGCAGCAACATTAACTTTGATAGGCAATATTAATAGGCAATAGAGTGAAGAGGACCACCGTCCAAGAGAAGCAGAAACATCCCATATCGGTGTCGGCATGATCATAGATGAGTTTGGTATCATTGACAGTGTTTCCACTCGGCTTGAATGAGGATCCTTGATGCATCTTAGTCTATGTTTGCATGGTGTGGTTGAACAATGCTATCACATAATCAAAGTAAAGCTTGAATTGAAATAAGTGGCTATTATGTTTGATGCTATGTCTCCATCACAATCATTCACAGTATGGGCTGCCCTGATGTGTGATCATTACTAATAAATTGTTATCATCTTCTTATAATTATACCAAGTTGAAATGGATAAGCTATAACGTTTTCTAGCTAAAATACACTCCACTTGTGAGAGTTTTAGAAGAGTTTGTGTTACACAGTTTGCTTTGTTTCAATTCTTCACGCCAACTCTTATGAGCTAACCCGCAGAAACATTGTTTCTAGTTTTTCAACGACATCAGATGCCTCGAGAACTTTCCTTATAGTATTTCTCGGCTCAACGCAGAACAATATTTAATTTTTAAAAACAAGATGATAAAATAGAACCGCGCAACAAAAACTCTCCAGATCGTAAAATATCTCCCTCTTATCCCGAACAAGTTAGACAAGTGCATCATAACATGTTTGGCATCACCCCAACAGCAACCCGATTCTTCACCTAAATTTTTTTGACCAAAAACCAAAAGAGATGAAGCATGTGTCCAAACACAAGACCACAAAAACACCCAAAACGAGCAGCTCCTCCTCTTAACTACGACGGACCTGCCCACACACCACCACCCCTCCCCACCTCCATTAAATCCTAATCACCCACACCCTTCACCTGATCCAACGGCCCACATTCGCCCCAGTCCTCCACGTGTCGTACATACACCTGGGGCCCGGGTCCCACTCCCCAGAAAAAGCCTCTTAATCGTTTCCCACGTGGTGTCCCTCCGGAAAACCAAAGACTCCTCCTTTAAATTTTTATTCCCCAAATCAGAAAAAACCCTAAATTCGCTCCCAATTTCCGATTTCGAATCCAATCGGAGCCCAGTTTGGTTAATTGAGCTGGCCTATGATCCGATTCGGTTAATTTATCGCCGTAAATTCTCTGAGGGTCAAAAGATATGGGGGCGGTGACGTCATCGATGGCGGCGAAGTTCGCGTTCTTCCCGCCGCAGCCGCCGTCGTACGGGGTGGAGGAGGAGGAGGAGAGCGGGAATCTGAGGATGACGGGGGTGCCGGCGAGGGCGAACGTCGACGTTTTGAAGCTGAGGACGAAGAGGGGAAACGACGTCGTCGCCGTTTACTTTAAGAACCCGGCGGCGAAGCTCACCGTGCTGCACTCCCACGGTAACGCGGCTGATCTGGGCCAGATGTATGAGCTCTTCAGTGAGCTCAGTCTTCACCTCAGAGTCAACTTGTTGGGGTTAGTAAGTTTGAATTGAATCTGGTTTGTGTAAGTTGAATTGAATCTGATTTGTGTTTCGGGTAATCGAAAAGTTTGAAACTTTATGTGATTGGTTGGATTTGTTGCAGGTATGATTATTCTGGGTATGGACAATCTACTGGGAAGGTGAGAGATTTTGGCTTTATAGTGAATTGTTTTGGTAAATGATAATTTTCGAGATTTTAATATGAGATAAAAGTTTCCAAGTGAAGCTTCAGTTTGTGGTTGGAATTCAGACACCGAGAATTGGTGATTATTTGATCTTTCTATGTTTGGGAAAAAATAATGCGGTTTCTATTTCAGGAACCAAGTTTGAGGATTAGATAAATATAGGGAAGTGAGATTAATGTTTTTTTTTTTTTTCTTCCCTTTTTGAACAGCCGAGTGAGCAGAACACTTATGCAGACATAGAAGCTGCGTATAGATGTCTTGTGGAGAAGTACGGTGCAAAGGAGGAGGATGTAATTTTATACGGGCAATCAGTTGGCAGTGGGCCTACTCTAGATCTGGCAACTCGCTTACTGAAATTAAGGGCAGTGGTTCTTCACAGCCCGATCATGTCTGGCCTTCGCGTCATGTATCCGGTGAAGCGATCGTACTGGTTTGACATTTACAAGGTATTTAGTCTTTACTAGTTGGTCTGGCCCTCAGATGTATACTCTTTCATGTTTAAAGTGTTCATATTTCAATGGTTATTCATGATGGTTTTATCTGCTCATGATGCAGAATATTGACAAAATACCATTGGTCAATTGTCCTGTTTTGGTAATCCATGTGAGTAACTCCTCCTCCTTTGAATTATATCCAATTCTGATTCCAAGATTTTTGTGAATCTGAATGTGGTAAACTATTAATGATATATGAGATTGGTTCGTTATATTCTTCAACACATGCACCGATGCACCGGTACTTCTTTCAACTTGCTAAAATGTTGATGATAAATATCTAAAGAAGAAACACACTGCGTATTCATTTGAAGAAACTTTGGGGATCTCTACTAAATAGGCACAAAAGGGGATTCAATTTCTTGTTTTCATTTTATCATGACTTAAAAGCCTCTTTTACCTGGAAAAACCTATTCGTGTTGAAGTACGAAACCTAATTAAAATGAAGGTAAATAGCACAGTGTAATATGTTAAAGCTCTAGCCAAAGGCCAAAGCATTTACAAATTTTCTTTGTATGTGCAGCTATTTAGTTGTGTTTAGCTTTTTGAACATGATGGTTTGTTGTGGGGGATATTGCCTCATAACCTATTTGTAATGAGAATTGGCCAGGTTAGGTTTAAATTTCCCCATCTGCCAGGTAGATTGAGAGTGTCGATATACATACCGACTTCATTGTGCTTTTTCTCTTTTCCCAGTTGTGAGAACAAGTTATTGATTCATTATGGCATTCATCCTAGAGCTGTATGGCATAATAAAGTATAGTCCTTGAATTGGTATCTTTCCATATAGGGGTTTCTTTATACAAGTATGCTTAATGTCAGGTTGTTTGGTCCTATGTTTGCTTCTTGTCTGCAGGGGACAGCTGATGATGTGGTGGATTGGTCACATGGCAAACAACTTTGGGAACACTGTAAGGAGAAGTATGAGCCATTGTGGATAAAAGGAGGGAACCATTGTGACCTAGAGCTCTACCCACAGTACATCAAGCATTTGAAGAAGTTTGTATCAGCTGTTGAGAAGTATCCACATCTTAAAAAGGGATCTGCACCAGTTACGGATCAACCAGAAAAGCCCCGGGGAAGCACCGACATCAGGGAGAAATCTTTGTCCAATACAGATCATAAAGATGTTTCCAGAACAAGTACTGACCATAGAGAAAACCCTAGGGTAAGCACAGACTGCAGAGAGAAGTCAAGGGCCAGCACTGATAAGAGAGATAGATCAAAAAAGATTATGGATCAACCTGAAAAGCCAAGTAATAGCGTGGATCAGCCAGATAAAGCAAGGAATAGCATTGACCGGTAAATTATGAATCAGTGTTTAATTTATTTATTTATTTTAGGTGCATCAGTGCTTCCTGCTTTTGGGTGCACACTGGACACATACACACGCATACAACTCTGGTTTACTGATTTTGAAATTGACTTTTGTTGGCAGCTTCGGGGAGATGTTCAGATCAGTTGGCTTCTGCAATATTGATTGTTTTAGGCCCACGGCAACCAGTGTATGAGGGATGATATGTGTTCAAAGTTTAAATCTGTATTTTACCTGGCTTCTATTTATTTGATTGGTTGATGTGGTTGTTTGAGTGATAGTAGAAATGTCATTGTTTCTCATACTTAGAGAGAAAATAGGAAAGCTAGTAGACCAAACAAGTATGTATCTCACTTAATTTCCCTTTCCAACTTAATAAATCTAACCCTCACTCAATCTCTCTTGTTCTGAAATTCTCTTTTGGTCGGAATGCAATATTGCAAGTGTCATTTTCTCAAATCCGGAGTCTTTGTAAATTGTAGTCATTCTGGTTTAACTTCCAAGTTTATTTCATATACAGTTCATTCATACTACTCTTTTCTCAAATTCTCAAAAAAGAAAAAAGAAAAAGGGTTCATTCATTCTATGCAGTAAAAAAAGAAGAAAAAAGTCTAGCAAGCTGCAAGCCTGATGTGTGGTAATCTCCTGATCTCAACTTTCGACGTTACTTCCCCAAATAAACGTATCTACCTTTGGCAAGCAAAGCATGTGAGATTTCCGGCAGTCGGAGTACACTGGACACATGGTAGGAACAATTTGTTATAAAACGCAGTAAGGTTAATGTCAAGAGCGAGTAAACAATGGTCTATGGTTGTGTGTATTCTTCAGCACTCATAACTTCGATAACGAAAGGGGGACATGGTTTAGAAATCAAATCCTCAAGAATTAATACCGATTCTTTTCTTTTCCTCGTAGTTTCTTCTAGCAAAGAGACTAAATATAGACTTTTTGTTTGAAGTCTATTCTCTAAATAGGTATAAAACTATAAAAGAGACTTATGGACAAATTGTAAATTACCAATATGGCCTCCAAATATTGGAAAATTTGCAGAAACACCCCAGGGTTCTTGTCTGGCAAATCAGGGCCAAAGCAAAAACCCCAAACAGAAGTGCAAGGCAGATAAACCAAAAACACCAGAAACCAGGGTTTAACAAGGTTTAAGGGTTTAAGGCGGCTACACCTACACTCCCTCTTCTTCTTCTTCTCTATGAATTCCATTGACCCATTTCCCTCAAATCAACCTTCATTCCATTCCCTTAAAAATCCAGTCTTTATTTGATGTCCATCACCCAAAACCCACCACCATCAAATCTCACCAGCAAGCTCTTTGCTTTTCCAAACCCCAGTATCTCCCCACAAAACCCATCAATGATATCCACCACTGTCTTCAGAAGCCTCACCAAACAAGCCATTTCAAGAACCCAGAGGCTCCCCCTTAAACCGCTTCTTGGGTGTTGCCAAAGATCCGATTTTTTTCAGCACCCCATTTTGGTGAGTTCTTGCTCAACCTTGGTGGGTTCTTGCCGAATTGATCATATGCAGAGACCCAGTTTTGGGTTCAGTGATTTTTGCCCCAAAGGGTATGCCAGTGTGGCTGAGGCTGTTTCATCCACTGATGCATCATCATCTACTGATGCTGAGGAGGAGGTGTGTGTTGTTGATGAGCTTCAGGAAATATTGAAGGAGATGAAGAAAGAGGATAAGAGGCAGTCAGTCTATAGGTGGCGGATTGAGCAAGCTAGGGTGAGAGGAATGGGGGAAGGGAAGTATTTGATGTTGAGGAGGAGGCAGATAAAGATTGAGACCGAAGCGTGGGAGAGGGCGGCGGACGAGTATAGGGAACTTTTGATGGACATGTGTGAGCAGAAGCTGGCACCCAATTTGCCATATATGAAGTCTTTGTTTCTTGGTTGGTTTGAGCCTTTGTGTAATGCCATTACCAAGGAGCAGGACTTGTGCCACCAAGGGAAGAATAAGACTGCTTATGGTCCTTATATGGATAAGTTACCGGCGGATATGATGGCGGTTATTACAATGCATAAGTTGATGGGTTTGCTGATGACCGGTGAGCATGGCAGTTGCAGGGTTGTATCGGCTGCTTGCACCATTGGGGAAGCCATAGAGCAGGAGGTGTGTGAACTGTTACATAGTTAATGACTTAATGTTTGTGGTCATTCTTGTTGTTAGTTTTATTCGGCATTCATGTTTTAAATTCAGCTAGAGTAGCCATAGTAAGTTGGGTGAGACTTTAGAGGAATGGTTTAGATGACCTTAGTACGTCAGGCTTTGTTTTTGTGTTGTTCTTTAGCTGCAGTAACTAAAGCAGTGCTCCTAAGTTTTGGTTCTCTTACATTTATAGTGTCATCTCACACATCTCTCCTAGGATGAGCACTGATATAACACTACTTCAATGCATCAGGTTAAGATACACAACTTCTTGGAAAGGACGAAAAAGAAAAAGGTTGGTAGAGATCAGGAAACGGGAGAATCTGATGCTGCAATGAAGGAAAATGAGAAGCTGAATAAAAAGGTCACTAATTTGATGAAAAAACAAAAACTGCAAGCAGTGAGGCACATAGTGAGGGGACATGATGATTCAAAAGCCTGGAGCCAGGAAGCAAAGGCCAAGGTTTGCATGGTCTTTTTTGTTGCTGAAAGATCATCATTCCAGTTTTTATCTGTATTAAAAATGGTGCCCTTTCATGTATTTCTCAGGTTGGCAGTCGTTTGATTGAATTGCTGACCCAGACAGCTTTTATACAACCTCCTGCTGATCAGTTAGGGGACAGTCTAGTGGATATACGACCTGCATTTGTACACACGTTTAAGACTGTGAGCAATGCAAAGTACTTCTCTCCTATCATATTAATAAGTCTATACGACTCTCTCCTCTCCCAAATCAATTTTAGTAATGCGAACTTTTCTCTGAACAGGAACACTAGCAGAAGATATGGTGTCATTGAATGCGACCCTCTTGTTCTCAAAGGCCTTGAGAGAACAGTTAGTAACTTCCATACCTATTATTTTATTTTAGCCTAAAAACAGTTGATGTTGCTGTTGTCACTCTTCACTCAGAAACTATCTTAAGTATGAATTCTTTTCAGGGTTTAAAAGATGATAGAAAAAGTAGATTTCATAGTAGTGCAAATTGATTAGTAGCTAACATAATAGTCTGTACATCATTGTACATTTGCCCCTGGCAGGTGATGTGCTTGCTAAGCACTTCTATAAGATTTCATTTTTCTACCTGTCAGATAGAAGTCTTTGTAATTTTTTTTTTCCTTTTCCGTTTTCAATGACATATCAAAAATTGTAATTGTTTACACAGGCAAGGCACATGGTGATTCCTTATATGCCCATGTTGGTACCCCCACTCAATTGGACAGGGTATGATAGTTTCAGATCTGTGTATTCTTGCTACCATCTCAATGATTTTTGTATTTTTCATGCTCATATTGTGGGCTCTGTAATTCTAAAACGCAGTAATGGATTGGATGGTATTTTAGAGTTGGTAAATCCACTCCCTCCTCTTGGTAGGATTGTCATATACAAGTTAAAAGTAAAACAAACAACTACTGGATTAAGTGCAGTTTTATAGTTTTATCTTACCCAACTTTTGAAATAGCATTGGTAGAGGCCCGTTCACTCATCAAGCTATTCAATACCCCGTCCCTAGAGAATTTCCATTCCCATTCATGTACACACTTTCTTAATCTTAAAAATGATAGAAAATTGAACCCAGAACCTTTCCATTTCCCTTCCTATTTTTTCTTTTTTTCCTTAACCTTAGAAAAACCTGTACATTATTTGGTAATGGGAACTTAACTTTTACAGTTCCATGTTTAGTTTTGCTACCCAATCAGAAAAACATTAAAAGTGGCATTTGGGATTTTGTTTCCCACTGTTTGTTTGATAAATTTGTTTCTATACTCTTCTTTTTGTGGCTAGTCAAGCTGTCTTTATCTTTATTTGTTTTTTTTTCTTTGCAGTTATGACAAAGGAGGGCACTTTTACTTACCGTCATATGTAATGCGCATTCATGGAGCTAAGCAGCAGCGTGAAGCAGTTAAGAGCACCCCCAGGGAACAACTGGAACCGGTTTTTAAGGTTTGTATATTTAAAAACCTGTAGTAACTTTACGAAACTAAACCAAAATGAGGAGTGTTGATTTTAAAGATTTTGAGAAAATTTCATTTGCTTGCCAGGCCCTGGACACTCTTGGGAATACCAGATGGAGGATTAATAAGAGGGTATTTAATGTTGTAGATAGAATATGGGCTAATGGAGGTCGTCTCGCTGATTTGGTGGACCGCAGTGATGTAAGTTGTTTATCAGTCAATCATTTATTGACATTATAGAGTTGTGCTATCTCAGGCTAGTATAACTTACTTAAACTTATCTAAACTGCATATCTTCAACTTTCCTCCACTTAGGTTCCTTTACCAGAGAAACCAGATACCGAAGATGAAACATTGCTTAAGAAATGGAAGTGGAAAGTGAACAATGTGAAGAAAGAAAACAGGGAGAGACATTCACAGCGTTGTGACATAGAACTTAAACTTGCTGTAAGATCCATTACAATTCCTTTTAAGTCAACAATGATTTCAAGAGTGAAATCAACTGATTATCCTGGCATACAGGTAGCACGGAAAATGAAGGATGAAGAAGGATTTTACTTTCCACACAATCTTGACTTTCGGGGCCGTGCGTATCCTATGCACCCATACTTGAACCATCTCGGTTCAGATCTTTGCAGGGGTATTTTAGAGTTTGCTGAGGGACGCCCTCTTGGAAAGTCAGGTTTACGTTGGCTGAAGATACACTTGGCAAATCTATATGCTGGAGGTGTGGACAAATTATCTCTTGAGGGTCGACTAGCATTTACTGAGAATCATTTGGATGATATATTTGATTCCATGGATAGACCACTAGAAGGAAGGCGCTGGTGGTTGAAGGCAGAAGATCCATTTCAGTGCTTGGCTGTTTGCATTAACCTCACTGAAGGTCTAAGAAGCTCTTCTCCAGAAACATTTATCTCACATATTCCTGTACATCAGGTACTTACAAATAGATATGGATTAACGTCAAGGCTAAGTTGACAAGTCATTGCAAGTAATTCAAGAGTTAAATTTATCTGGTCATGACTTTAGTTGAAGGAGATCTAGGGCTTTTCCCGTTTTAGTATGTTAGAGATGTTACAAAATAAGTTGGAAAAGAAGAAAATGATATATGTGGTCAGAGCCTTCTGTAAAGAGAGTTATACAGGTCTTGCAAAGCTTTCTAATATGAACCGATCTTCTCTGTACTTAACTGATTCATACACACATATAACTGTTATGCCTGTTTTGGGTAGCGGAATTCTTATGGGATTTGTTTCTTATGCACATCAATCATAAGCTCCTTTGTCCAGGTCTATGTGGAAGTAACCCTAGACATGATCTTAGGTGGCTTTGTTTCTTTTAGTTGAGTGCTGGGTACTGGACTCACCCTCATATGGTAGCCTATAGGGCTTTTGTAAGTGCCATCTATGATTCACAAATGGGAAACTGTTGTCTTTATCACATCCAAAGCTCTTTTTAACATATGAAATTTGTTTCTACCATGCAATCACTTGTAATATGTAATTTGGATGTTTACATTTCGTTCATTTATCTGATGTTCTCTAGGATGGCTCTTGCAATGGCTTACAACACTATGCTGCCCTCGGAAGGGACAAGGTAATTTAATTATTTATTCAGTTTGATTCTACAGTTGGTGATACACCAGTCACTTATGTTTGAATAGATTTCTGCTTCCAATAACAATTAAGAAAAATATGTTTTGAGGAATCATATACACCTTAAATCTGAGGGGATTTTAAAGATAATCTAGTTTTGGTAACTGCTAAAAGAAATCTTTAGTCCATTTACTAGTGCCCATCAACAGAGGTCAGTTGTTATTGCAAATCTCAGGACTCAAACGTGGTCTAACTTAGCATCTCCCTGGCTGTTAATTGTTTGATATATTTTATGAAATGGTTTCCAAGGTGTTAGTAATATTAAATAGACGACAGGTTGGGAATATGAAGATAGACGACAGGTTGGGAATATGAAGATATGTTGCCCGTTCAATTGAGTAAGTTTGACGTCCTGCTCATGAAATAGGTCGTCAAGTTGATCTTAGTTAAGTAGAGTGTATCCATGGTGCTTCCATTATTTGTCAGTCTAGTAGCATCCTGATGACAGTGCCATGTCGAGTTTCTAGGAAGCTCCTTCTCTCTCTCTCTCTCTCTCATGAAATCTTTCATTCAGTTAGGAGCAGCTGCTGTCAATCTGGTTGCAGGAGAGAAACCCGCAGATGTTTATTCAGGAATAGCTGCTAGGTAAGTGGTTTGTGCTAAGGCAAAGGTATATATTACATCAGGCTTTCTCAGGTAAGGATGTCTTTATTTATTCTTACAGTGCGGATTTCCACTTTAGACTCATTTTTCAATCGAATTTTCACATCTCCACTGTCTATTCTTTAGATACTAATGTATAGATCATCTATGCAAAATTTCAGCCAATTTGGTTATCATTAAGACACTCAAAACTGTGTTTTTCTGTTATAAACATGAACGATTCAAGTTTGACAGATTTCTGTTCGCCCATTGGTCTAATCGAATTTGAATGCCTTAATGATAACCAAATTGGCTGAAATTTTGCAGAGATGATCTATACATTAGTATCTAAAGACTAGACGGTGAAGATGTGAAAATTCGATTGAAAAGTGAGTCTAAAGTGGAAATCCACACCGTAAGAATAAATAAGGACCTCATTTGCCAAGAAAGCCTGTATATTACATAATGGTTAATGTACCTCTTCCGTTACACAAATGAGTATTACTCCTGTATCAGTTTCCATGGTAGCTGCCACAATTTCATGATAAGTAGTTTAATAATGAAACCAACTGTCATATTGTGGTACAGGGTTCTCAATATCATGCAGAGTGATGCACAGAAGGATCCTGAAGTTTTTCCTGATGCATTGCGTGCAAGAGTGTTGGTTAATCAGGTGAATTCTACAATCATTACTGTCAGTTAACATGTGATTGAAAAGAAAAAATTTGATAATTCTAACATGGGAGGTCAATACGTGAAAACTAGATAATGTCTAACTGGCAATAACATATGTTTTACTTGTATATAAAAAAATATGGGGTTCCCTGATTTTGGTAAAAGTTTTCATTATCTTATGTCTACTTGCTCATATTGTATAACCGATAGTCTAACCTGCTGGCTGGATATCGTATAGGTGGATAGGAAGTTGGTAAAGCAAACAGTGATGACATCAGTATATGGTGTCACTTATATTGGTGCTCGGGATCAAATCAAGAGGAGGTTGAAGGAACGTGGTGCCATTTCAGAAGATGATGTCTTTGGTTGTGCTTGTTATGCTGCAAAGGTAACAGATCTTTCTTCATAGTGTAATCACCTAATTTTTTCTGATTTATTATTAGGAATGCTCCTACATGCATCTATCTGGAATAATATAAATATTTATGTACTAATGGCAGGTCACCTTAGCTGCTTTAGGGCAGATGTTTGAAGCTGCTCGAAGTATCATGAGCTGGCTTGGAGATTGCGCAAAAGTAATTTGGACCATTTCTTTGTCTTTTCCTTCTGGCTTTCCCTCTATGTTTTTCAAGGCATTTTGATTCTACCTTGATCTCTTGTTTACCATATGAATGGACGACTATAACATTGTTATATGAACAGATAATTGCATCCGAAAATGAGACAGTACGATGGACAACTCCACTTGGACTTCCAGTTGTGCAACCTTACCGTAAATATGGAAGGCATCTTGTGAGTTCTGCAAACTTAGCTGTCAACAAGGGTTATCAGTACTCTTATGATACTACCAATTCAAAAGGTTAATTGAGTTATTCATGCTGTTGCTAAATTTTTTGCAGATTAAAACTTCCCTTCAAATTTTGACATTACAACGAGAAACAGAAAAGGTATTACTTATCTCTTTGGTGATTCAGGCTTAGTCTTAAGTGCCACCTACTGCAAGTTCACGATCATTCCCTCATCATCACAAATAAGTTGAGGTCCTAGGATTATAATCTTTTGAAAACATTTTTCTATGAATTTATGGCTTTATTACAATGAGCTTTACCCTATTTTCTTTTTCTTCTATACAATTTGATCTGAAATGTGAACTTTTTCTGCATGTTATTTAATGCTTCATCTGAGGACATTGTTGTACATATCTTTTTTGTTCTGTCCTGGATTTTGAATTCGTCACAGTAGATTTGCGTGCCAACTTCTTTTTACCTCACATTCTTTAGGTAAAAAAAATTGCTCAATACTGGCTTAACTATTATATGCTACAACTTTCTTGCAGTTCCTAAATGCCGATTACTGAGGACACCTGCAATTTTAAATTGCAGAATTATATCATAAAATGTAAACCAATAGTTGATGTTCACATTGTCCTTGAAAGCATGGAACTTGATTTGAGCCGGTCTTTAGTTTTTGCTAGGAAAAAGATGTGATCTTTGGCTTGCCTTGTTGTTTTGTTTTTACATGTTTAATTACACACAGTCATGGAAAAATAGTATGAAAGAACACAGTTACGAATGTAGGCATGGTTTGACGTTTCTGGGCTCAAACTTGAACACTATTTTATATCACAGATCATGGTCAAGAGGCAGAGGACAGCTTTCCCACCAAATTTTGTTCATTCCCTCGATGGTTCTCATATGATGATGACTGCGGTTGCCTGCAAAAAGGCAGGCTTAAACTTTGCAGGTTTGCTTTTTTGTGTGCTCCAGTTTGATTGGCTGTGTCTCTCAAGAACACGCTTGCCATGGTCGTTTAATAACATTTGGTTGGTTACAGGAGTACATGACTCGTATTGGACACACGCTTGTGATGTGGATGTAATGAACAGGATACTAAGGGAAAAGTTTGTTGAGCTATATGGGACTCCAATACTAGAGAGAGTATGTTATCTTGTACACTAGACTGCACATAATACTATACGATTATGGAGTATCATAACTGCATTGATCTTATCATCTAGTGTCCTTGATCTAACTCTTCTCTTTTGTGACCAGTTGTTGGAGAGCTTTCAGCAGTCCTTTCCCACGTTAACTTTTCCGCCCTTACCTGAGCGGGGTGACTTTGAATTAAGGGACGTTTTAGAATCGCCTTATTTCTTTAACTGATACGCGCTGAGTTGTCTTCATTTTAGACAACCTATGCCTCCATTAGCATTCCGCTACTCAGCTTCTGTGAAAAGGTCTAGAAAAATGAAGCGGGTTGAATGAGAACCCAGGCATTGTCTCCCTGTATCATATGCCCATAAAGTCTGCTTGAAGCTTTGAGGAGTCCATTTACGGTATGATGCCAGCACCACTTCATTCTTCTTGTACAGCCTGCTTTTAAATGGTCCTTGAATACATGCACATATGTGCTGTAGAATTCAGCAAAGCTTGATACATCTGGCAAAGCTTCTATGAGGAAGCTAGTCAACGATCTATATCTTAGATTCTTGTGAAGTATCGGAAGCGTCACGACTGATTGAGGAATAAGCCTTACTAGATTCAGGAAGCGGGCTTGCAGCTTTCACTTCCCTCAAGTTCATAATATATCTTCTTCCCCTGTATATTTCAGTGACTAAAGTTGTAATTATTCGTCCAATATTTGTTCACAGTTATCAATATACAAGTTTAGCATTGAAAATTGTTCTGGTTGAGAAAATAAATAAAATCAAGGTTTCTGGTGATTACAAGGGCATATGCTTTATTTGGTACCACAACGTTCGTCTCAGTCATGCCCGCTTCGAATAAAATGTGTTATAGTAATTCGAGGAACCAGTACAATTTGATCTTGAGGTATGCCTGAACATGAAACATGTTCACAAATCACAATGCAAGTCGGCAAAAGTTGGAACTAACGAAGTTTTATATACACATTAGTGTACCAAGTTCACATGCAGAGCATATAAGAATAGATCAGAGCTTCTCTACGTCTTCATTTTCTACACTACATCCTAGCCAAATATCAAAAAGACAAACAATGAAGAAACATATCAGTGCCTAAGAGGGTTACATCATGTTGCCAACCAGGTCCAGGTGTTATCAAACTGTACCTCCAAATTATCATTGGATAATCGACTTTAACAATTTAAACCTGGGAAACAAAAATTAAACCCATTTGATATGATTGCCCAACACTTCTTCCGATCAGATGAATTACATTGGGCACAGGAAAAATTTGCAGTCATATTTAGTAGCCATAACGATCGTTTAAGGATGTTCGTCCATCACCAGATTGTCCTGCGTGAGCCATGAAGATGATAACCAGTTATTCAACGAGATCTATCATCTAAGAGAGGAAGAAAAGGTAAAAAATGAAGGTCTATAACCCAGAATATGGAATCAAATTAGCTTTACCTTCAGGAGGCACCCATGTTTCAGTAGAATCACTATCAAGAAATGAAGGTCTCTCGGGACCAAGTACTCTCTTTTTGGGCTTCTTACCCTTGCTCTGTTGTTTCCCTTGTGACGTATCTTGGCTTTCAGAGGATTTGTCATCTTCAGACGCATAATAGCCTTTGTTATGCTTTAACAACAATGCTACAGCATCCTCTGCCACGAGTGCGCCTCCTGTGGATGAAGATGTCGACAGTTGATGAGAATCATCACTAGCTTCAGATTCATGAACTTGTTTCCGTTTCCTTATAATCAAACCAGGAGCAGCATTTTCAATCCCAGATTCCATGTTAACTTCATTCTCCAAAATTTTATTCCTGTCTTTATAGTCCACAAATACTTCAGCCTCGTGCTCATTTGTAGGTGCTGCCTCTTGATGACCCTCCTCAATCTTCTTGTCCACTTTAGCTCCAAGCCACTGGGGCTTCAGAACAGTATACACAACACTTTCTCCTTCAGTTGCATCAGTTAGAACCTCACCCGACTCCAGCTTCTTGCTAGATGCAACAGTCACATCTGTACTTTCCTCTTTCTTTATAAAGCCACTTTCTGGATTTTCAGGCAGACATGTTTCCTTTGGTTTATGTGGACGTTGCTTCTTGATGGAAGCAGCAGAAGTTTCAGGATTTTCGGGAAGGACCTTTGAATCCCTTTTCTTGGCTGCTTCACCTGTTGGATCAGCAATCTTCAAAAGGAAGACTACCCTATCATATTCGGACTGGAGATCTGAGAGTTCCTTTTGCAGTTGCTCAGTTTTATCAAGCACTAACAAGAAGGAAATCAACACAGAAAATATTAGTAGAAAGCACTAGAGCAATTTTCAACTCAGATGTATTAAAGATCAAGGTACATAAGAGCAGAATTCCGAACCTAGCTTAGATGAAAGCCCAGACATGTATGCATCCAGTGCGTCTCCAGCATCGGGTTCTTCTGTAGTTTCTGATGCCAGTCTGTTTTTCTCAATAGAAAGCAGCTCTTTCTTGTCTTCCATTTCTTTTGTGATTGCATCTCTCTTATCAAGAAGAGTATCAGCCGTTTCAACTGATGGGTTTTCACTAGCCTTTTTGCTAGAAGGCTTCTTTGTCCGATCATAAAATTCATCATCATCACTGAAAAACAAACCATTAACAAATAACCCCAATAGGAAGTTATAAATTCTTTTTTCAGAAACCATATAGCATTGAAAATGATGCGTGGTCTTCACATAGCTCAATTGTTAACCGTGATAATAAGGGCCTCAATAATAAAGTTTCAGAATCTAATTTACATAGGTAAGTTTCATTAAATACCTCAAAAGTACTTCTTCTTCTTCTTCAATTGTTCCTTTCTTCTTACGATGTGATAGCTTCCCAACACGTGCACCTAAACTTTCTCGAATACTCTCATTCAGTGTCTCTTCCAAATTTTCAAGCTCTTCCAGAATCTGTAAGAAATTTCCAAATAACATGTTAACCAGAAGGGTCATTACCATCCTGCCTTCATATATTGTAACTTAAGATGCAACAGATCTTCCCCATTTGTCAACTAGCAGTATAAAGGTCGGCACAAAGTTCTAGGGAATTCTTTTTACCTGTTCTGTTCTTTGCTCATTCCGAGCGATCTGAGTTTGTTGCCCTTGAGTCAATCCACCTTGAGAGATGTCTTTAGCACGAATGGCATCTATCTCTTTCTTCATATGAGCAATCTTCAAGTGACAGCGAGACATGAGAAAAATTAATAATAAAAATTCATCTGATTCTGTATAAACAAGTTTTGACAATCAACCTTGGAATTCTTTCAATCCCTGTTTTTCTCATTTGAACAATAAAGATAAAGACCACAAAAGAACTGGGCACAATCAGAAAAAGACAAGGTAAATGTAACCAAGTGAGGCTGTGTAACATTAACCACACATGAGAACAGGTCAAGAAGGTAGAGAAGTTTCAAAATACTAGAAGACAGAAATGTATATCAGGATACTGGATTTAACTATGATGCGATGTTGTTAGGTTCGCGTACTTTTTCCTTTGTTGATTCTAGTATGTTAAACCTAATTATGGAGGGTAGCAACTAGCAACTAACTAATCACAACCAACAAGGACCAGTCTCAAACATTTAAGCTCAAACATTTTAGAAGTGTCTGTTGAATCATTATATTGCAAGCAAATCAACTGTTGTATTCTACCATTTACACAAAGATATACTGTTTTGTTAGAATTATAGAAGTTACTCTACACCGGTGTGTGACTCCTGTAATAATCAGTTCAGGAACTGTTTTTCTCAAATACCAAGCAATACTACACTACACTGGTGCGTCACATTTAAAAAACTTAATTTAGGAACTGCTTTTCTCAGCTACCAAGCAATACAAACATGTTAATCTAACATGTATGAACTATAACTAAAGAGTTTACCCAATTGGCAAAAGGGACCCAAAGGACAAGAAAGACAATAAACCAGAGCATTTAAAACCACTTACCTTTTCCATTCTTTTAGTTATTTTATCGCGGGTTTTTATCTGCTTTTCTGTAAGCTGTCCTTTGTATGTTTGCCAGGTCACTTCCTCACCATCATCCTGAAGTTCAAAACACATGTCAGTAGAATAATAGCGAACCGGTTATCATCTCTCAATTCATCAAAAGAAAAGAAAACAAACCGGTTATACTTAAAGAATAATAGCTGGATATAAAAGACATTTTGAGAAAACTTCTATCGAGTGTTGCTAATATGACACATACCTCATCTTCTTCCATAATGGCATCCTCTCCCATACCCCAAGAGATGCCATCAGCAAGAGAAGCTTCTAGTCTTGCTCGTTGAAGTGATGCCTGCTGATCTAGAATATCTTCACGCATCTTGTACTCTCTCAAAACTTTCAAGTCTTTTTCCTACATACATATAACCAAGTGATAAGCGAACATTCTTTTGGCACATCAAGGGAAACCATAATTGATAACCATAATTCAGCTCATTTCCTCAATATCAGTTTCATTACATCTTTTAAAATTTAGAACATAATGCATATGCACCTATATTTATGCATCTATGCTATGCTTCCAACCTTCATGTAGATAATATTTCCGTGATGGGTGATTTGAAGACTTTGATAAGTGGACAATCCTGAATTTATCCCACTAACATATTGTTTAAAAAGTGACCTAGTGTCGTCACTTAGATAAGTAAGCAATGGGGGTCCTTGGGAAACTAATCTCATACATGCAAATATATCCCATCCTTCAATATTCCCAGTGCTTAGGTTATTTTTATTGAAAAGATGATCTCCTCTCATTGATATTCACAAAAATCAATCTAAAAATCAAATGGACAGATGCCTATTGAGGCATATTTCCACATTTAAATTTCACTAGAAGCACACACAAACTTAAACAATTGATAGTAAATCGAAATCTTACTGGTGGCATCAACTCCGATGGTCCTTGGAAAATGTATAGACGAGACGAACTGCACAAGAAAATGCAAATATCAGAAGGGTTATAATCTTATGATGTTCTTCTGACTAAAAAGTCATTAAGAGATAAACTTGGTGAACATTTATAACAATCATCATTATCTTCACTATTCCTGAACTGCTTCTCTTTTGGTTGTCATTATCTTAAATACTCACAGTATTCTAGTTGTCCTATCCTGTAAAGTGTTCCTTCTACTTATATATCTACATATAAAACATTAAATAAATATGTATCCAAGTGACTAGCAGTTTAGGCCCATAAAATAATTTGGCATTCAAATATGAGCTATGTCTTGTTAACAAAAAGCATAAAGGACAAAATAGCTCTCTGAATCATAAGAGGTCAGATGTGTAAATTAGTCCTCTACGAGTTCCTTAACAGATCCTATTGAAAATAGCAGTGCCTATATCCCATTATATAATGTACTTCACAGGATAGTATTTTGAATTCAAAAGTCATACAGCACATGTAAAAATGAGGATCACTATTAAAAGTGAATGAGGTCGATGGCATAAGTAAAGCCAAGACAATGAAAATAAGTGGTACTCACTGCCCAAAGCGAATGACATCACCAACATGCAAGTCCACATACTCCTTTTTACTGACCTGATAAGATGACAAAAGGTTAGTATATACTCACCAATTTACTGTAACAAGTACCAACAAGGATTTCAGAAGCATCATGTAAGTGAATGTGCCAGGTACAAACAGAGACACACACAAACACAATGTGAATGAATCATGCAGAAAAACTGAGACATTTCAGTAAAAGCTAAATCTTACTGACAAGTGTTAGTATTGACTTGTTAAGTACTCTTGCATGAATCAGATAAAAGATCTTAAATATTCGAACAGATTCATTGGAAACCATAATCATATAAAACCTAATTTACTATCTGGACCTGGTCAAGAAAGGAAAACCATAAACTGGAACATACAGAGACCAGCAAGTATTTATCATTTACTACGGCTAGATCAAAAAGGTTGTCTACTAGGTCTAAACTAACACAATAGAGTGCTTATTCAAATAAAGCCCTATCTTTTTTATATTCTGGACAACAAAAGGGATTTTACTTGAAAGGCACAGGTTAATTCCTTTGTAGAGAGGGACCTTACAAATGTCGATTACCCCATGACAAATTCGAAAACAGGCCTCCCTCTTGCATTAGTAAATGTGTCAAAAGAAGCTACATTTCAGGTTTTAAGGTCTAGTTGCGAAAAGCAATTAACAGCATCGAAAATACCTGGTTCTTGTTAACGAAAGTACCATGAGTACTGCCAAGGTCATAGATGTATGCCTCTCCACTTGTCTTGAACTGGAGCACTGCCAAAAGAGTGAACAAGATAACTAACAAGTCGAAACTGTCGGCCTAGCTCAAATTCCTAGTACATTTCTCTGAACCTCTATAAGTCTACAGAAAACCACTGATAACACCAACACTAACAACAAGATCAGCAATGTGCTTACCGGCATGAAACCGAGAGATAGTGGGGTGCTCCAGTACAAAATCGCATAGGTCGACCCTGCCGAACATGTATGCGCCTTTCTCATACCTGAAAATTCTCAATTACAAACAAATTCAACCGATTTTCGGAACATGTATTCGAAATGCAGCACTGAAAATTAGCACTAGAGGAAGATGAAGACGAAGAAGAAGCTTACACATTGAACTGGTCGACAATGGCGCCGTCCTTGAGCACCTCGAGCTGGAACTCGTGGCATGGAGCTCCGCTCCACGGAGGGATCGAGTAAGGCACGGCGAAGCCTTCGGATTTCTGCTTCGAGGTCTCCGGCGGCGGCGCGGCTTCGGAATCGGCGGTGGATGTAGAAGGTGGAGTAGGGCTAGGGTTTTCGGGAGGAGGAGGAGGAGGACTAGGGTTTTTGGGAGGCGGAGGCCCCATCGGGGGCTTCATTTGCATTGAAGAATGTGAAGTAGTCTCCATCGACACGTTATCTAGGGTTTCGGAGTCGCCGGAGGTTTTGGAAAGTGGAGGCGGCGGCGGAGGACCCATGGCGGTCGTCATTGTACCGGAGAGAATTGCGGAGCTTTTTTTTCAGGGAAGAAATAGACGCAGAGGCTATTTATAGGTATCCACAGCCTAATTTATTGGGCCGGGTCTCCGAAATTTTCACATATTGGGCTGGCCTGCATTGATGATTTTTTATTTTATTTTAGAAAATATAAAACGGTGCGTTTAGTTGGGGAAGCAGAAAGATATTTGTTTCTGTCTGGTTGTAGAAGGAGCAGCTCTCTCAGTTCTGTAAACAGCTTTTGCTTTGGCGATTGAGGAAGGTCTGTTCTTCTTTTTGCTTCATCTTCTTTATTTAAAATTTGGGTAAATGAAAACAAGTACGAGTTCCATAGCTTTGTGTATGTCTGTGTGTTCTGTGTTGATTAATGGGTGAGGTACTGAAGCCTTCGCTCTACCTTATGATACTCTCAGCTAGTTCTGGGTTTCAGTATCGGCATTCTCATCAGCCTTTATATGATGTGACTAGAACATATGCAAGTATGTGTAATGTTAGCTTAGTTTCCATGTGGGTACCCAATAGGATTAGATTGAAGGCTAAATCCATGTCTGTGCCAAACGTGGTGCTGAGTGTCCAATCTGGGTCGGTTTGTGAGAGACAAGAAGATAAACAAGGATATGAAGCTTGTTTGGTTGAGCAGGTATTGCCTCCATGGGGAGATTTGGCAATTGACAAGGACCCGGTGCACCTGGATATTGAGCCGGAGGTTGCCATCATGCCGGAGTTGAGTTTAAATAGGAAGGCTGTGTTGAATGTAGATAGGGTAAGTTTTTTAGAGGAGGTGGATGAGGAGACATTGTCAAAGAGGATTTTGGTGCTGAGTAGAACTAATAAGTTTCGGAGTGCGTTGGAGTTGTTTACTTCCATGGAGTTATCAGGTCTTGTTCCTAGTTTACATGCGTGTAATTCACTGTTATCTTGTCTGTTGAGAAATGGGTTTCTTGATAATGGTTTGAGGGTGTTTGAGTTTATGAAGAGAAAGAAGTTAACCTCGGGGCATAGCTATAGCTTGATACTTAAGGCAGTTTCGGATGCTCATGGCTGCGACTCAGCCATTGAAATGTTTAGGGAAATGGAAAAGGAGAGTGGAGTGAGGGATGGTTTTGATACTATTGTCTATAACACAATGATATCGGTCTGTGGTAAAGTGAACAATTGGCGTGAAACTGAGAGATTTTGGAGAGATATCAAGGAGAATGGGCATACTGGAACACGAGTTACTTATTGCCTCTTGGTTAGCATATTTGTTCGGTGTGGTGAGCATGAGCTAGCTCTTGATGCTTACAATGAGATGATTGAAAACAAGTTTGAACCTGGGATTGATACAATGCAAGCTATGGTTGGTGCTTGCTCGAAGGAAGGAAATTGGGATCTTGCACTGAACATATTTCAGAATATGTTGGACAGTGGGCTCAAGCCAAATGCAATTGCATTCAATGCATTAATAAATTCGCTTGGAAAGGCTGCTGAGGTTGAACTAGCATTTAGGGTATATAATATCATGAAATCTATGGGTCATTCACCTGATCCTTACACATGGAAGGCATTACTCAATGCACTGTATAGGGCAAATCGACATGACGATGCTATTAAGCTGTTTGAGAGCATCAAGAGAAGTCAGCGCTCCCAATTGAACTTGCACTTGTACAATATGGCTTTAATGTCTTGCTCAAAGCTTGGGCTATGGGATAAATCTCTGCAGCTTTTGTGGCAATTAGAAGCTTCTGAATTGTCAGTTTCAACAGCATCGTATAACCTTGTAATCAGTGCTTGTGAGATGGCAAGGAAGCCTGAAGTGGCATTGCAAGTGTATGAGCACATGGTTCACCAGAAGTGCACCCCAGACACATTTACTCATCTGTCTCTAATAAGGAGTTGCGTTTGGGGTTCTTTCTGGGAGGAAGTTGAGGAAATCCTGAATGTAAGTTCCATTCTTTCGAGTTATTATCTGCTTTGTGTTCCATTTTATCGCATTATACAGCTTCCTATGGAGTCAGAAATTCTATATAAAACAAAGGACTATCATGTTTAGTCGTCCAGATTTTCAAACCCTCCCTCTTTTTGGTGATGCATAACCTTGATTTCGATGCATGTGATGAATCACACTTCTATCTCTATGTTCTTTGCTTATCATTAAACATTGATTATAGAGTTTGCTGCTGGTTTGGCATTACACACACTAAATGCCCAAAGATGACGATTCTCTATGATGTTTTTTCTTTTGCAGCATGCTGCACCAGATGCATCACTTTATAACGCTGCCATTCAAGGAATGAGCTTTCAAGGCAAAACCGAATTAGCAAAGAAGCTTTACACGAATATGCGTGAGAATGGCCTGCAACCGGATGGCAAAACACGCGCCGTTATGCTGCAAAACTTACGAAGACCATGAAGAAGCAGCTTTCTCGTTACAGAACTAGTAGGAGCAAGCTTTCCCCTAATCGCCGTTACTAACATCAGAGAAACAAGCCTGACAAAACTAGCTAGATAGTGTTGTTTATCTGTAGATGCCTTGAACCTCCCGGTTGTACCCTTGTAATCTATAGCAGATACATTACGTGGTTCATGCTATCACTATACATACAGTACTCATTCAAAACATTTCGCCAGCGACTGTTAACCGTTGATGCATGTAAATCTCAAGTTGGCACTTTTGATACAGCTTGAAAATCTTGAGCATTGTTCAAGTTTGATCATAAAACACTACATTTGATTGAAGTTGAACATAGTACTTAGAGAAACAGAACACAAATTTTAAAGACACGAAACAAGCACGAACAACTGAAACTAGGAAGACGACGGATTGTTGTGATACACAGACTGTACTTTGGACTCCAACATGGTCACATGTTTATCAAGCACAGAAACAACAGCTTCAAACTCGGTGACTTGCTGATCTATGGCATCAATCTGCTTGACATACTCGTCGAAGCCGCCGCTTTTGGACTTGAGCTGCTCCACGAAGACGCTGAGCCCGGAGGCCACGTCGCCGAAGCCTTTGTATTCCTCGGCGACTCTCAGATTCATCTTCTCCAACAGCTCCATGTGGTTGGTTGTTCCCTGATAAAATAACTGTCATAACTGTTCTCCGATTGAATTGCAAAGTTTGAAATCAGAATTGGGGGAAACCTGGAGCTCGGATTTGATCATGGTGGAGACGCTGGAGAACAGGTCGTTGAGAGACTCGGTGAGCTCGTCGGCTTGCTTCTCTTTCTCAGCCATTGCAGATTTCGGATATAAAAGCAGATTGATATTGATTGATGATAATCCTAGAGGAAGCTAGGAATTCTGTATCTTCAAAGTTGGGTTGCGATTGAATCGTCGACTCCGGTGTCAGAAGAATTGGGCTACCTGGCTCAGTAAAAGTTGGGCTACCCGGCTCTCTAAGAAATCAGTAGTAAATTGAGTATAAATTGTGTGTTAATAAGCATAACAAAGCTGGAAATTTCATGCAGAATTGCAGATGCTACAACTTTGGTTTGCAATTCTTTCAGGATCTTACTTCAGTTTTTTAGGACGACTTTCGCTCGACAGAACTCACCTACTAATCTTTCGCTCGACAGTTTACTCCACTATCTTTCAATCGACCATCTCCTAACTATTCAATGTCACACAATTAGGTCATTCCGTTAAGTGGTCGTATAATCGCGCCATACTTAATTTTTTTTTTTCAATGTCAACTCAGCTATATGGAAAAGAAAAAATCTCTTTAAATTAATTTTTTCTTAAATTTTTTTTTTCATGAAATCTATCCCTTCTCGCTGTCCCCTCCTCCGATCACCATTCTCCGTACCCGTCGCCGATGACCAAACACGGTTGGCCTACGACTTCATCCATGACTTCCACTTCACCACCATCGTACTCCTTAGCCTCCGGCGAGTCACATGCACGCTACCCGTGTGAGCAACTCAGCAGTAATTTTCCGGTCCCGACACCCGGAATCTCTCTGGACCCGCTCTCGGTTTCTTCCCGGAGTCACCATGTCAGCACCTACTGATGGAGATGAGATGACGAAGATGATTGATGTAGAAGTAGAAGATAGACTGTTTTAGTTTGTTTATTTAATAATTTAAAGAGATTTTCTCTTTTCAGCTGAGTTGGCATTTAAAAAAATGTCAAATTAGCGAGTTAACGGCGCGACTAGACGGTCACTTAACGAAATGACTGAAGTGTGTAACATTAGATAGTTTAAGGAGTGATCGATTGAAATTGAAAGATAGTGGAGTAAACTATCAAGTGCATAAAAGTTGAAGGAATTACCAGTATTTTGTCCTTAATTTTAAGTTTTAGGCATTTCATTTTTCCAACTTGAATTAATGTCCAATGTTAATTTGGTGTCAATCTTACATCTTATCATCTGAGCTGCTTAATTAATACACCAATCTTGACAAGATTTGAAAATAAAAGATATTTTTTCTTGGCAGCCATTGATTCAGTCATCACCTATCCAACATCACCATTGAGCAAAATTCATTCGAAATAGAACATCACCGATCAGTATATAACTTCTTGACTTGGGTGCACCAAAATTAATCGGAACAGAACATCACTATATATAGTTATGAACATCATCAATTTTTCATTTATTTGAAACAGAACATGAGCAAGATTCGTTCTAAACATGGCCATCAAAATTGATAAATTTGATATAATCTGGTTTTGAACGCATAGTCACTTTGGGGGTATCAATTAGTGATCCCATATTTAGGATAAGATCTCATTTTGGTTGTTGCCTTTGGAGATGCTGAAGGTTTAAATCAGATGCACGGCTTATCTTATCTTATCTAATGTGGGAAGATAATAAGATATAAATGAACACGCACAAGTTTTCAGATCACTAATAGGGAGAGAGGTCGAGTTCAGCCAAGCACATGCACGGCTTATCCATCTGTTTAGATCAAGACATGGACGAAGACAAACTGCATATATGAGGACGCGAGATAGACGGAGTTGCATTTAAACGAATAGTTACAAATAATTAATAAGTAGAATGATCCAAAGTTGCCAGCTGTGGTTCATGTTAGCTAGCAAATTAATACACAGGGTCACTTTTGGATTCGGAGATCCAATTTATCATCAGATCCTATTTTGGCATTTGCCCTTTAGAGATGTCGTAGGTTAACACATATTATATATATACTTTTCAAATACGGAGGCTCGTATTTTTAAAAAATTTGGACTTATAGTCGTATGCTATTAAATGATCTTCTAGAGCTGTGATTAAAACAAACCCAAAACAGGTCTTGAAAGGAAATACGCGCGGGTTAGATTTGACGCGGGACGAAGGCGAAGAGGAATAGAGGCACCTAGGAACATCAAATACGAAATCGGAGGAATCTAAAGGGTTAGCTCCGATCCGGTTATGGTCTTAACATGCCAGACTTAATTTAGATAGAGATCGAGTTTATTAATTCAGCGCGCTAAACACATGAAGTTCAATACGTTTAGATAAAGACGAGAACACGGGGTAAACGAGACTTACATTTAAACGAATCATTTTGAGTAGAATATATAGTCCAAATTAAGTTTCTTCATCGATCATGTTATCGAGCAATAATTAATAGTGAGTGACATAACCGAGTGTTTAATTTCAAATTTGAAGCACGTTTCAGATCTCTGCATGGTATTGTTTACACTTACAGACATGGTCTTCAATGTGCGCCTTCACCTGGACAATCGTATATCCAGATATGGCGTGCGAGGTCGATCATTTTCTTATCTTCTTGATATTCTTCACGTTCACCATGTAAACTTAAAATATTTAACTCATAATTTAGATGGATCCGTTGGCCAGGGCGAGCGAGCTTTGCTTCAGTATTGCTTATAAATAGCATATGTGGAGCGAGTGTCTAGCCACACCAACAACAACAAAAAAGAGCTAGCCAGAGAGATCATTCCTTTCAAAAAAAAAGAAAAAAAAGTTAGAGATCGAGATCATTTCATTTCAAAATGTCGGTCTACTTACCACCCTCCCTTGCGCTGAAATCATCACATTTCGACTTGTACTTGAACTACAGCGATGATTCTTATTCCTCGACGCAAGGCTACGTCAAATTCGACGGAGCCAATGTCTTCAGCCCGTTAGCGAAGTTTGAAGTGGTGTCGGCCAATACTGCGGGACGAGTACATATCAAATGCCGGAAGAACAGAAAGTTTCTGCGGAGGAAGGCTGCTACTAATATATTCATCACCCCGGAGGCAGATGAAGCAGAGGAGGACACAGCCAAATGGTGGTGCACACTGTTTGAGGCTCGTGTAGTTGAAGCTGGCAACACCACCAAAGTCTATTTGTTCCATGTCCAATCACAATACTATGCAAATGCATGGGATGTTAGTGGAGTCAGGTCCTTGAGATTAAATTCCACCACTCCGAATCATCAGGGTATCTATGATATCATTGACCTGGAGACGAAGGTGATACTGCCACATAATGTGGCTTTCAAAGGCCCCAACGGCAAGTACCTTAAGTCTGGAGAAGGTTCACCGCTGAGACACTACCCGACCTTCACGTCCACCGACAAGGGGATCTCTGAGTCGTGGTTCGAGACCTCCACAGATGGCCATGGACAGCTGAATGTTATGTCGTTCCACTACAAGGAACAACTGTACAATCTTTCCGGAAACTGGATTTATCATTCCACAGTCAACAGCACCCTCTACTCGTTTTGGCCGGTCAAAGTCGATGCTAGCACCGTCGCTCTCAAAAGCGTTAGCAACGACAAGTTTTGTATACAAGCCTCTGACAGTTTTGTAACAGACGGTCTACAGCCATCCTCCACCAGCAGTGGAGAGTTATCACGCTTCACTATAGAAGAACTCGTGCTCTCCAGGAGAGTCTACGATACGAACTTTGACTTAGCGAACGCCATTGTCTATGGAGAAACTCCGATCAAAATGGCCAATGCGTCTGCCATTAACGACACCTCAGTTGAAAACACTGTTCAGTTAAAGTTCACCTACAAGGAGAGTAAGAGCACCACGTGGACCTCCAGCCACTCGTGGATGGTCGGAGTCAGTGTCTCCGCCAGCTTCAAGATTCCATTCATCGGCGGTGGTGGTGAGGTCACCGCTAACACAGAGTACAACGATACCTATGAGTGGGGAGAGACTCTAACAACCGAAACCACACTGGAGACCACCTACACGGCTACAGTGCCGCCATACTCGTCTATCACTGTGAACATGATGGCAACCGAGGGAACCTGCGACGTGCAGTACTCGTACTATCAGAAGGACGTGCTTTATGACAATCGAACTGTTATCTATCACAAAGAAGATGGAGTGTGCAAAGGTATTAACGCATTCAACTTCTACTACGAGGTTACAACTGCTAAAAATTCGGACCTGGAGACCAGAGAGCAAAAGGTGCCTGACCCATCGATCGACGCCACCATAAAGATACTTCTGTCCGACTTGTCTGAACCGACCACGGCGACAACCAGCACGGAAGAAGAAGCGGAGATTGTCCAAGATGCAGCCGCTCTGTCAATGGAGACCAACCAAGAAGGTGGAGGAACCGTAGCTTGATTGAGCACAAGAGTGACGGTTGTGGGAAGCATTCTGAAACCCTCACGAGACTATACTTGTCCTGTAATGACTCATACATATCTACGGGTTTAAAGGCTTGTTGCATGCGCTCAATGCAATCGAGTATCCTGCGAAAGTGGAGTTCATGCTTTCTGTTTTTTCAAGTTTTGTGCTTTTTAGTTATTGCATCATCGAATCACTTGCAATATATGTATGCTTGTGTGTTCGTCCAAGGAATAAAATTTGTATTTGCTTTTAGCATAATTGTCAATTTGTTACCTTAACTTTTACCTTAGTGTCAATTTGTTACCCTAGCTTTCATTTCAGCCAATTTGCTACTCTAGCTTTTCATAATTAGCCAATTTGCTACCATAACTATTAAATCTGTCAATTTGCTACCATAACTATTAAATCTGTCAATTTGCTACCATTCCATGTAATTTTCTACTTTAGGCTTTCAAGCTTGATCAATTTACTTATTAAAATTTCAATATTGACCAACTTTAACCTTCGATTTTCAGAATTAATTAATGTTTGGATTAAGAAATGAACAAAATAAAATGACAAAAAGGTAGCAAGTTGGCTAATTTTGAAAACATAAGGTAGTAAATGGCTGAAATGAAAGCTAGGGTAACAAATTAATACTAAGATGAAAGGTAAGGTAGCAATTTAGCTAAAAAGTGTTTGCTTTTTGTACCTATCTACTGGAGGAGTAACGTTATTGGAATGCCAACTGTTGAAGCTGTGGCGCTAAGAGATAGCTTAGTCAAAGTAAAGGAACAAGGTTACCATAATATCCAAGTAGAAGACAACTCAAAACTGGTAATAGATATTATTAATGAGAGAACTAGCACCCCTTGAAGACTACTCAAGATCATTCAAGATATCAAGAACATTGCAAGACTTTCTCTTCTATTTCTTTCAACCATGTGTATAGAGAAGCCAACTTTGTGGCGGACGTCATAGCTCATGAAGGACACCAATTTCCGGATGGTCACATATGGAGTAATAGAATTACTAGCTCAGTTACTATAGAGTCTTGCTCTTTGATAATGTAAACTCAAGTTATTCGAGAGGTTTCTTTTTGTAATTTTCTTTTCGTACAAAAAAAAGTTCTTTGAATGCCACTATTTTACATGATTATGCAAGATATTCAAGATATCATAATTTATCAAACACGTTTGTGTTCTAAATAATTACCATATCAATACAATTAAGTTCTTGAAACTTACAACTACGAGGATGCGGGATAAAAAAAGATTTGCATTACGATCGAACAAGTTTTAATTAAGTAGAAGGCAAAATACCACAAATGGTTACTCACTTTTGACTTATTAATCACTTTATTCATTCACATTTCGAAAATATCACTTAACTTACTCACTTTTGATTTCGTCTTTCACTTAACTTACTACCGTTAGGAACCGTTAATATCGTGGGCATATTTGTCTAAACACTAAAAAAGAATTCCAATTCGTTTTTTTTAGGAAAAATAAAATTGTTTTTCCTCATTAGATTTTGATTTCGTCTTTCACTTAACCCACTACCATTAGGAACCGTTAATATCGAGGGCATATTTGTCTAAACACTAAAAAAGAATTCCAATTCGTTTTTTTAGGAAAAAATAAAAATTGTTTTTCCTCATTAGATTTTGATTCTAAAACATTTTTTTTGTATTAGAAATTCCATATTGATTTTTTTAAAAGCTGAAAATAATATAATAACTTTCAAATAAACATTTCTAAGTTAATTTTTATCACGAAGAAAATTAACTACAAATATTATTTTTTTCAAAAGTCACTCTTTTTCATAGAATTTTCAAGAAAAAAAAAGTAAATGATTTAATAACTTTAGAAATAAAATAAAAAAGTTAGAAATGCATTTTATGTGGTTAGACAAATATACCCTCTAGTCTAATGGTTCCTAATAGTAGGTTTAACAGTAGTGAGTTAAGTGAGAGACAGAATCAAAAGTGAGCGAGTTAAGTGATATATTTGAAATATGAGTGAGTAAAGTGATTAATGTGTCAAAAATCAGTAACCGACCATTTGTGAATTTTTGCCTAAGTAGAATGGTCCAAAATTGCTGACGGCCGGTGTTTCAACATGTAATATAGCAAATTAATTAATACACAGTATTTAGCACAAGATAAACATATAACATATAAAATAGGAGGTGGTCGATAAACAACGCATGCACAAAGTTCAATTGATAATGATGCAACTAAAATGATAATCCATACACAATATGCAACAAGAAACAAGGAAGAACATGCAAGATTTAATTGAGAGAGAAATCGAGTTGATTACTTCTCAGCCTCGCCAAACACATGGAGATCATTTTATATGAGGACGGGATAAACGGAACTTGCATCTGAACGAGAAGAATGGTCGAACTTGGGATAAACGGATCATTTTCATGTTAGGATTGTTAGCTAGCAAATTAATACAAAGTATCTAACTTGGGATTTAAAAGCACGTTTTAGATCTCTGCATGTTATTGTTTACACTTGCAGACATGGTCTTCCATAGACACCTTCACCTGGAGAATTGTATCCAGATATGGCCTGGGCGCGCGAGCGAGCTTGCTTCAGTATTGCTTAAAAATGTTGAAGGGTAAAATGAGATATACATGCTATAAGTATAACATAACTTGTAAAATAGTAGGTGTAGAGAAATATGTGATGTGAAAGACAAATTCATAAACATATGCATGATACTGCAAATTAAGATGGTAGTTCCTGCACATATGCAACAAGGTACACATGAAACAGCCCATGCCGGCCAGGCTTCATTATTTAATTAGGATTTAGGAGAAATCAAGTTAATTATCTAATTCAGCCTCGCAAAACACACACTGTATATTATATGTGAAAATCTAGACGGGAATCACATCTGAACGAAATTGGCGTGCTCGTTAATTAAGATGAGACTGGTCCGAATTCGCCAACTGTGATTCATCATGTCCTCTAGCAAATTAATATACAGTATATGATTACACGTTTTACATCTCTGCATGTTGTCGTTACACTTGCAGATATGGATTCCAGACGATCATCTCGTCCCATGTGAACTTCAAATAATTAACTGCTAATTAAGATGGATCCGTTGGCCATGGCCAGAGAGCTTTGCTTCAGTTTTGCTTATAAATAGCTAGCATAGGTGGAGCAATTGTATAGCCACAAAACCAAGATACATCACTGATATTTACATACTAGAGAGATCCTTCCTTTCAAAAAATGTCGACGGTCCCATCAGCAGAGTCATTGATGAAATTGCCAGAGCTTGTGGCTTTCAAAGGCCCCAACGGCAAGTACCTCAAGGTGTTAGAAGTTCCCGTTTCAGAGGCGATGATCCCGATCTTTTCGTCCACCGGAAAGGAGATTCCAGAGTCGTGGTTCGAGACCTCCACAGATGGCGATGGAAGGGTTCAAATTAAGTCAATGCACTACAACAAATACTTGAAGTGCAACACCAGCAGCAACTCGGTTGTCGTTGACTCAGCCGGCGACGTCGACTCCACCGACCTGTCCAACTGGTTTTGGCCAATCAAACTCGACGCCAGCACTGTCGCTCTCAAAAGCTTGAGCAACGACAGATTTTGTTCCTTACACTCCTCCTCCGATGGTGTAACAGACATTCTGAACGCATCCTCCACCAGTATTACAAACTCATCACGATTCACAATAGAAGAAACCGTGATCTCAAGGAGCATCTATAATACGGTTTTTGAACTCAACAATGCCAGAATTTATGGCGAAACAACAGTCACCGGGGCAGTGGCAACGGCCAGCAACAACTCTTCACAAGACCAAACTGTTGAACTCAGATTCTCTTACGATAGGGATCAGAGAGTGAAGTGGACCTCCAGCGACGGGTCGATGGTTGGATTCAGTGTCACCGCCGACCTCAAAGTTCCATTAATCGTTAGTAGTACTCAAGTCATTGCTACCGAAGTGTATTCCGGACCCTACGTGTGGGGAGAAACTATTAGACCCAATACCACAGTAGTGGAATTCAGCTACAGGGTTACAGTGCCGGCAAACTCTAGTGTCACTGTGAGGCTGATGGGAACCATGGGAACTTGCGACGTGCAGTTCTCATATTATCAGCGGGATGTGCTTTACAACGGTCAAACCGTTATCTATCAGAAAGATAATGGGTTGTCCACAGGTAGTAACACATACAACGTGTACTACGAGGTCACTTTTTTTAAAAATCAGGAATCAACATCTGATTTGCCAGACCCATGGGTTTACCCCAACAAAGTACAGAAGATACCTCTGCCCGGATTGTCTGGAACAACCACAGTGCAAACCCCAGTGAACTCGACTACAGAAACCGTAGCTTGATTGAGCACAAGAGTGGCGGTTGTGGGAAGCATTCAGAAACCCTCACGAGACTATACTCGTCCTGTAATGATTCGTACCTATCTACGGGTTTAAAGGCTTGTTGCATGCGCTCAATGCAATCTTGTGTCCTGCGAAAGTGGACATTATGCTTTCTCTTTTTGAAGTTTTTTTTTTTTTTGCTGTGATTATTAATAAAATCGTATAACCTATGTTATATACATGTATATGTAACATAGGCTACATATATATGTATGCTTCTGTCAGTTGAAATAAAATTTCTATTTGGTTTTTTTTATCTAGCTCTTGGGGGAGTAAATGTCTTGGCATGCCACTATCTTAAGTACAAAATCAAGAACTACTTGTGTACATATTCGGATATTCCTCCATGTTCTATGAACGCACCTACTTATGTTCTACATGCAGCAAGAATTTTGGGATGGTTCAGAGCAATCAAGTACTTGATCTTGATCCAAGGTGCATTTGAAGATAGATTAAAATGTCAACGTACTGTATCTATTCATGCTTAAATCAGTTTGATTTACTTTTAGAGTTTGTCACCTGATCTAAGTAAAATGACTTTAACTAGAATTTGAATGCAAACCATGCCATCCCCATAAAACCAGAACAGTCAATATGGAAAAATTGGATACAAGATCCGGATGCAAAAGAAACAATACACCTCATCACTTTCAAGCAATATATCTTATGTTTATTTCATTCCTAGGACATCTGTTTTCAGTTTTGACAAAAGAGCTGATATGGCAGTTCATCCAGAGTTCAGACCTTTGTATGCTCTGAGGCGACACCAGCAGCAACAGCCGCAGACGGAGGGGGAGTCGACAAGTCTGAAATATATTGATATCAGCAGTTCAACACTATACAAATTGTTTAGCATTCAATTTTCATAATTGAGGAATATTCTTTGAAGAATCCCAAGCAGCTTATCAATCTGTAAAGTCTTTTAAAAACTTGAAGAAATGTGCAGATCTGCAACTCTGCAAGAGCAAGAGAAAATGCTGAATTGATACGACGCTTTACTCTATACATGTATACAAAACATTGGCTCTTTCATAATGATATTACAATGTTAAATAAGTTGATCCCAATAGTACCTAATGATGATCTCCCTAAGAATTACTCACGAGAAAACTATCAAGAAAGGCAATGGAATCTTAGTCAATTTGATACTTGTATTGGAAGTGTCACACTATTTGTTCAGTTGATGAATCCATCCATGATCAGTACCAGCACTAATGATGTTATTAATTGATCATTACAGAAGTCGTGGCATCACATTTGACGAGTCTTTTACAGCATTTGATGAGTCTTTTACAGTATATGATGGTGCAAGTGTGTCCACATGAGATGCGTCTTTTACGAATGCGCGTCTACAACTATGTACGGTTACTCTAAATGTTTAAGATTTGAGTGAAAAGGTCCATCCATGGAGCAGAAACATTGTGTTTGGAACACATGATGAGGCTGTATTTACTGGAGGAAAAGATGGATCCGGATATAGCACTTGTTAGTCCTAGCTTTGATTGGATTTGAAGCCGTTTTCAAAAAAAAAAAAACAGAAGCCTTTGCAGACATTGTCAATTTGTCATGTTCAACATTCGTAAAAATTGGTTAAAGACAGTTTGGAAGGGCTGCGAGTAATCACTTCTCTCCATTTGTGCTCCCATGTAGGTCGCGACCGCGGACATCAATTTCCAGATTACCACAACATCCGCTGTCCAGTCCCTGTCCACCCCGAGCTCTCAAGCTCCCTGGCTCCTATGTACACTCATGACTGGTTCTGTCACTGTGGCAGCCAAAGACACTGATAAAAATGGAGCCCTCCTAGCTGGAACTCATTCTCGAAACAGAAGACATTGCTAACCTACATAAGAAAATCGATCGACAAGCACCAAAGGAACTTGACAAAAACGTGGAGGATATGGAAGTTAGATTGAAGGTGAAACGGATGAGAACATGATACTGAATTTCAGTCACAAACTTTATATTTGTAAGTGAAGAAGTTCTAACAATCCATAACTCAACATAGAATACTACATGGTGAAATAATAAGAAACGAGTTTATGATGTACGCCACCTCTTTTCTCTTTGTTCGTTATCATGACAACAAAGAGCTCAGATTGCTATATATAGCCATCAGGTTTGCAAATACTGCAAGAATGATCATGGAAACTGACACAATCTTGTCCTTGGTAGTTGCTATACAATGAGGGTCCCTGAACCCCCAAATTAGGAGACGATATAACATCTATTAGAACACGACAGATATCATATAGAAGATCAATATTCATCAAGATTTAGTGAAAGAAATCTCACGTACTTGAGAGTAATGGAAGCAGGAAACACGAATGCAAGCAAACCTCCCAGGGTTGCTCCAGAGAACTCGAAAGCTACCCATATGTTGGGTATGAATATTGCACCAAGAAGGGAAATCAACACCAGACTTATACTTTCCAACACAAATCTCTTCTTGTCTAAAGTCAGAGGTCTTGCAGTGGGGAAAAGGAGACCGTCCAAGTTGAGCCGCAGAGGTAAGAATATGGTGGGGAAAACTAGTATGACATGCGCAGCATAGCTAATGCGAATAATGTCATTGAACAGTCGGCTGTAGGGAATGCCAAGGTCAGTGTCGAAGTTGGAGAGTAAGTCGGAGATGGTTGATTCACCGAAAAGGAGGAACCCGAAAAGTCCTGTCATTACATAGACAACTGCACAGAGAGATAGTGAACTGCGTACCACAGCTTGCATTTGGGATGAATCTGCAAGCTCATTCTGTATTGTGTGGACTGAAAATAAACAACTAGATCAATACTATCTTGAATGAAAATAATACTTCTAATTTATCCATGATTGTTCTGCAAGAAAACTCCTATAAAGAAGTAGCACAGTCTATATAGCATTCAAGGATTTGTATGGAAAAGAGAAGATCACATTGCTTGAATACCATTGTAGTGGCAAACGTATGCAAAAACAATCACAGGGACAGCAGTGAAGATCCTAAAGAATGATGCCGAATCTGTCACATTTGGAAACCATTTTGGGCTCTCTATGCTTCCATCCACTAATTTGTAAACTGTGACTCCAACCACAACAAAAAGAAATAGAAGAGCCAATCCAACTGATATAAGAGAGAGATATTTCGCTGAATCTGCAACCAAATATAGAAGCAATCAAGCAAGATATCATATATATGGAGGCTAGCTAGCTTCATATTATGCAGAAACAAAGGTCATTAATAACTTGCATATATAGAAACATCAACGAAACATTTACTAACCGATGCGCTCAAAGAACATCAATGGAATAAATATGATGATAGTTACAGCAACAAGAACGAAGGCGCGGCTAGTCCACCAATGCTCTCCAAACCACCCTTCCAAAATGCCGGTGTGGTGAACTCCATGCAAGCTGGTTGATCCAGAAAGCACATCCTCTGTTTGAGGAAGTTAAACAAACATCTTCTGACCATTAACACAAACAATACAAAATACTATGACTTTCAATGCACAAACAAATGTTAACAAAGACCAAAAGCATTAAGGCAATACCAATTATGATCATATACACAATGAGAGTACCAATGCTGTAAATAACAATGGTGATCTGAAGTACAATCTTCCCAATCCATCCATATGCATGAGCCATGACATCACCATAGGAAACTGCAGACCCTTCCTTGCTGAACCTCAACAACAACTCAACCGATGCCTCAATTATGAATGAAACTAGGATGATGAACACGATTCCTGGAAGGAGTCCCAACAGTTTAAGAGTTGCAGGCAGGCTCATGATTCCGGACCCGACAATGGTGCATGTCAAATTGAACACAGAACCAAAAAACGATGCTCCAGAATACTTCTCAGTCCTGGCCACATCTTCATCTTCATGTTGAGTCTTTCGTAACAAAGGGGCTCTCTCATCGGAGTTTGGTTTGGTTTCAGAAGTCATATTTAAACGAAACAAATGCAACAGATGCAACAGCTAGAGAAGTATTTTCTAAGATTTCGTCATTTCGATCACTTCAAATTGTAGGGTTTGATGCGGTTTCGAACTTAATTTAGCATGGATCTACGACACGGCATGTATCTTCACATACATATATGGATGGTCATAATTAGAAGAAATAATATAGAAACATGATGGTCAAACATATGAATTGTCATAAACGGTTAAGATTGTGTAGTGTAAATACACGTCGTGCATATAAAAATTTTCATACAAATAATACATAAATACACGGGAAAGGGGAAGCAGAAATGGTCATAGTACGAAAATAATTTTCTATGGACGGCGTGTAACACGACAACATATGGATGGTTAAGATCTATGATTTTACAAGACATGCAGGGTCTCAATATATGAATGACTAAGATTTTGCAGAGTCTATTTGCACGTCGTGCATTGAAGAATTTCCCGATCGAATTACTTTTGTTTTGTGTTTCTTTAGTTGACCATATATATTAACCGATCACCGAAACTTCAGTTGATGTAAACACCACAAGAAGAAAAGTATGATTCTCTTAACAACAATAAGAGAATAAAAACCAAAATAAACTTCACAACAGGAGCAAATCGCAGAGAAAGACCGTAACAAGTTTGCATTGCAGGAATTTAACGGAGAATGAACAAGCTTTTGGCCTTGTACTTATAAAACTATGATGACATACATGGTGATGGGGGTTCATATAAAACTATGTCTACCTGTGTGGGTGAAATGAAATTATGTGTGCAATACACACAGCTCTCTTCTTTTGGTTTTTGTTAAAGGCTTTGAATTGTAAAAGCATAGAAAGCAGACCTGAAAACTAAGAGCTACAAGTCATGACACAATTGCTCCCAGAAAAGATGTGGAGTAAATAAATTGGATGCTTTTGCTCCTCCCACAATTCTCGTGGGAGTAAATTGTGAAAGAAACTTCAAGTACGGTAAAACACCATATTATAATCATGGTATTGCATATAGCTCTGGAACAGATCACTATCTCCATCTTCAGTTTGAACACAAGTTTAGGAAGAAGTACATCCAAACTTCTATGTATTCACGTCAAAAACTAATCATTCTAGGGTCTGTCCCTTCAACCAAATGTTCAATTCTACAAGTCTACAACACATAGTTATGTAAAGGAGTTTTGAACACTACAGAGAACAACCAAGAGTTTCTTCATAATTTTGGAGCAAGAGCTCGTTGATTACCAGAAGTGAGTCCAGCTCAGTGATCTCTGCCTCCTACAGTTGTTGTACCACACCTGAACAAAGTTATCAAGTAATAGTGAGCTTAAAACTGATTTTAAGCTTTCACCACAGAACAACCACATTGACAAAGATTTCGTAAGTGGAAAGGAATTGCTCAGAGAGAAACGAGAAAACCAAAGCATGCGAGAGAGGCAGCTCTGCATTTGGCTTGTTGGCGTTAACCTCATTATAGATCCCAAATAATTTATTAAAGTTAATGGTGATTCCACTAAAGGGTGACTCAGTAGGTTATGTGAAAATGAGACATACATGCCTAATTTCAGCAACATGCCACTGAGAGTCTGACCAAATGTGTCCTGCCAACTATGAGAAAACAAGAGCACTTTTTCATCCCATTTACGCTACAGTTTTAACTTTTAAATTGGGGCAAATCAATAGCTTCAAATTTGGTTAGGGTTTCTGAATCAAACCTTGATAAGTTCTGCTCCATCGAGATTTGAAGCTGAGAAACCACATCTGTTGTTGGACTCCGAGACAGGCCTTGAGTTGTGGAGGTTTTTCGTCTCCAGAATGGGTAGTCTTGTTAAGTAAAGAAATAAAGTGCAGCTGAAATCAGTACAATGAGCATTGCCATGAGTACATGCTTAAAGTTTAGAACTCCTGCGTCCACCTCACAAAATCAGCAGGTCCAGCTTCAGTCTCACTCATAAAGGCATCTTTATGAGTCCTATCAAACTGAAAAATACAAATAAGGAGGCAACTTTTAGTGATTATTGTAGTTGTCCTAGTTACGCTACAAACCTCATCAAAACAAAGTACATGCAGAAAATCCGCAAAAAAAATAAAAAAATGATATTCGATGCCATGACACGAAAACGACATTTCCGAAGCATGAGGTATATAATACATCAGACAAAAGTGGTACAATTGTAATATAGCATCAAAGGGCACCTAAATCTTATTATACTTCATTGACCAAAAAAGACAGTTTATACAGAAGTTAATAAAAAACAATTAATCAAACAGGAAAGCATGGCTAACACTACAAGAGGTCAGGCTTGTTATAGAACAGACCTTAGCACTGACAGCAGACAACTCATGAGCTTCCTCCCTACTTTCTTTTGTGCCAGTATCCAAATCGTGCTTTGAGAGCATGCTGTCGTCATCATTTCCTCTATCATCATTGCACATAACCACAGATGGACTATTGTTCATTTGCAACTTCAGAACTAGAGTTTTGTTCTCCATTGTTAATGAAGACATCTACATCCGATCACCCGAAGATAAATGTTAAGAGTTGGGAAAGACATATTGTACTAAATTAGGCTGACTGACCCTGACTTGGTTTCAATATGCTATAACTGAAAATCTGCATCGTTTTTTTGAGCTAGATTTATCAATTTTAAAACAAACCTACATTACCAGCTATGCAATGACAGAAAACTAAACTACGCATTTCAAATCAATGTAGGTAAAGAAAATCTGTAACTGGCTTTCAGATTATCTTGGTAGATAATTTCTCTAGAATGGGATAATTTAAACCTAATAGCTAACCTACCCATGACAAACCTCCACCTCACAGCTTGTCACCTTAAATCCCCAAGGCAGCTACAAATTTACAAATGAATACAAGTGCGCATATATATGCACATGACAATGGAAAAGCATGCACATATCATGTTTTGTTATGTAATCTTCTAGCTATAAGAAGGCCCCTGTGTTTTACCGTCCTGGACATAACATTTCATTCCTAAGCATTGTAAAATTGAAATTGCATTTCTAATCTAAAGCCTACAAACTAAAAGAAAAAGAAAAAAAAAAACACAGACAGACAGACATCAAAAGATGTGTTTCACAATAAAAGTCAAATTCCAACCACAAACTTGAAAGTTAATAAGATATAAGTTGGTAAATACCTGCTTGTGAAGGCGCTCTCTTTCAAAAGCAAGTTGCACAATCAAGTTTGTGATGACTTTTGACCGGACTGCAATATCAGTTGCAGTAGCTATTTTTGCTGCCTCAGCTTGATGTAAAGCTGCCTCCATGCGTTTCAATCTACCCGTCAGAAAGCTTACTTCCTCATTTAGTGCTGCATTAGATTCCGATATCATTATACACTTGTCCTCTACACTGTCAGCCCGACATTCAGCTTTTGAAACCTTCTGCTTTAGATCCTTTATCACATTTTCCATATCCCTAATAGTCAAATTCAACATGTTTTGTTTCTCCTGGCTAGCTTCAGCAGTTGCCACTGCATGCTGCAACTGCATGTCAGGTTCTGTCAACTGCGTCTTAAGAAGTCCAAGCTCTTCATTAAGTTCAGAGTTAGTCTCAGTTAATAGTTTGCACTGGGCTTCTGCATTCCGAGCCCTACTTTCAGCTTTAGATTCTTTCTCTTTCAGATCTGTAATAACATTTCCCATTTCACTAATTTCATCTTCTAGCGAACTCACCTTTTCGCTCAATGTGAAGGCCTGAGAATCTGCAAAAATTAACTTATCTTCAGCTTCCTTCAAGCTGTCTTTCAAGCTCTCTGTCTGTGCGTGAAAGAAGTCATTAACTTTTGCGTTGCTACTTTCAAGCTTCTGCAAAGAGCTTTCTTTTGCTTTAAGGAGACCATCCACCTTCAGTTGTAGCTCATTTTCTCGCTGAACTAAGCCATTTAAATTAAACTGGAGAATCTGTAGTTTACCCAGCAGTTCCTTTGAAATACTCATCATGATCCCAGATGCATTATCTGCCTCTAACCACCTCTTCCAAACATCTGCTGCTTCATCCTCCATGCAATATGCCTCTTCTTCTGAAGAGAGTAATCTCATTTTCATATCCTCTTCAATTTGTTTTGATACAACTAATTTCTTTTCAAGATCCATTTCCCTCGCTAAAGATTTCTCTAGCATCTGCAATATATGTCTTTGTTGTTCAACAGTTTGCACATTCTTGCTTGAAAATAATTCATCTTCTAGATGGTGCAATTCTTTGTCGTTATTCCCTGTCAATAAGCAAGCATTAGAATGGAATAATAATCAACAGTTATAGTCACTTCCTATCAACTTATGCAGTGAAGGTGATTAAAGAAAAACCTGCTGGCCTGGCAGCCCCATGTATGCATGCATTAGAACGTAATGAAAGTAATAGTAACACTCCCTAGCAATTCAACTTATACACTAGAGGTGGTTATAAACCCCACCAAGCCTACCATTATAAAACCCCTCCAACCCCCATCACCATATGCACATTAAGAATTAGAAGCTAATAATATTGAAATATCATCAACAAAAACATTTGTAATGAACTGTTAGCTTACACTTTTCTTCTCCATCAGAGCTTGAAAAGGTCCTCTGGAACTTCAAAGATTGCATCCTAATTTCAGAGACCTGTTCTTGCAACTGCTTCAAAGACTGCTCAGAATACTGCAGCTTTTCTTCCATCACTGCAAATGTTTCTCCCAAGTATGTGTAAGAAGATAGTATCCCCTGTGCAGCCGTGATCTCCATTTGAAGCATTGCCATGAGCTTATCCAATTCACTCACCTCCGAGTCCAAAATTGCACATAAGAGAGTGTACTCTAAAGCCTTCTCAACACAATCAACCGATTTCTCCTCTTCCTTGGATACAAAGGCCTCAAAGTCACTCTCCTTGGTGGCCACACGCATCATAAAACCACTCAAATTTTGCAGCTTATCAATAGCGCGTGCTAGATCCGATTCAACATCAATGATAACCTCGCGCACATTTTCTAGTTCTCCAGATGAGACCCTTTCAAGACCGTCCCCGCTATGCGACTCCATCACCGGTACGTCAATATTGACATCAACATAAACATGACCACATTTTCTAGTTCTCGAGCTAGAAACACTTGCTTCTGGACCACCATCATAATCCATTTTATACAAGCAACTATTTAAATGGTTCCGAAAACCTGAGCATCAACATAAACAAAAGAAATACACATAAAACTCATTCCATCTGACATTTGAAAATAAACAAATCATCACAGTAAACATAACCACAATTTCTAATTCATATACAAAACCAAACACAGCCATGTTCCTAAAAAATTTGAAGCCTCTACTGTTTATGAAAGATTAAACAAAGCTAGAAAGTATGAAACTTTGATTCATATATCATATCACAGTGCTGTTTTGGTATCATAAATCAAGCAACTATGAATTCGAAAAGGATCTCATACATGTTCAGGTGAAATCAAACATGAAAGATGCATTATTTTCAGTGAAGAAAGAAAATTACCTGGCCACAAACAACCGCGCAGTAAATCGATCAGATTTACCCAAACGCTCGATCGGCGGCCCAAAACCAGATTCCGGCGAGATCTCCACAGACTGAGAACGAAAGCTCAGTTTGGAAGGTTTGTAATAGAAGAAGAAGGTACCCGACCCGATAAAGCCCGAGATAGAGTTGGATAAGCAGCCCACGATCTAAAGAGATTGATTACGGAGTAAACATATTCTTGTAGTAGGAGAAAATAATTGCCGACTTAATATATTCATGCGTTTATTAACAGTAGCCTTTATACCGAAGACGACGTTTGTATGTAGTTAGTGGGTGGTGGAGGGTTTTTGTTGCAGTTAAAATTCTTAATTTTTAATTTTTACAATTATCTACTCTATTTTTGATATTTTTTTTTTTTTACTTTTTACTATAATGTCAAGTTTACTTAATTGTTTTAATTAAACACAATAAGAATAATTTAAGAATAACATAATTTGATGAAGCTTTTGAGGGCTTCTTTTTATAGTAATCAAAATGATTTCCGAGAAAAGTATCTAACTGTGAAACATATACTGACACAATGAGTAGTTTCAAGATGGTATATGTCACACTTTATTATTAAGAATCGATTGCTAACAACTCTTAACTTGATAACCGGTATAAAGTTACTATACTAGAAAAAGCTCTTGAACGAGTTTGATATAGTTCTTTCCGATATTTCTAACACTTGCATCGCATCTAAAATCATCGAGTCACCGCGCCCTAAAAGATTGACAGGTCCATATGATGAACCATGTGTGGCATTAATGCATTTTTGGATGGAAAGGGAAACATGTCATCCATATTCCATAACCAAAAGAAAAATATAAAAACATGTGATCTAGATTCATTTGAGGTAATCCCAGATTAATAAACTATCATTAGAGTTTTTAAATCTTGTAGACTTGTACCAAACGAATAGATTTGTAATCTAATGTTGTCCACAATCAGATTGATGATGCTTAATTAGCTGCCTAATTAAGATTCCTTTAGAACTTACTGCATCAGCAAGTTCACAGTTGTTGCAACCACAGCCTTGTGTTTAAGTTTTTTTAATCACTTACCCACCCATTAGTCACTCTCTCTTGTTTGTATAATAAATTAATAATCAAAGTGAAACTAAAGTTTTTACTGTTAGAAATGTCATCATTATCTTAATCATATAAGTAAGATGTTGGGAAGTTGACTAGGTTTATTGGAAGCCAAGTAGCCAGCATTGAATTGCTGGAGAATTCATCCATAATTGAATTGACTGGGTTTAAGGGAGCAGTTTATGGAATATGATGTGTGAAAAGGAAACCACACTTGAGAATTATGTGTTCTTCTAGTCTTGTTCTTCGTGATGTCTAACTTCAACAAGGAAATCACTAATTGAATCAGTCCAATCACCAATGTTCTGTTTTATATAGGAAGAGTGATTTCTAAATGTTAACGAAGAACATAGGGGATTTAAAGTTGAGTTTATATATGAAGAACTTTCTTAAAACACACACGTTTATTGCTTCTTAAACTGTCTATGAAGTGAAATTTATAAATTTCGAACACCCGATAACATGCTCAATCGAGTAGCAATCGTGACTAGAGACATCATACTAAGAAAAACTAGGACGATAAATGTTTTATAAATTGAATGTAAATGTTTACAACTTATGATAGACCTACTACAAAAAAACCATAAAAGAGACATATACATGTGTGTTTATTGAAAATGTTGATATCGTTAAATAATGATTATTTATTCCATTTAGGTCTTTTTTCTAATAGTGGTAAAAAGTGTCTCACGGTCTTAATTCTTAAGAACAAAATATGAGCCTTAATTTCATTTTCTTGTGTTTGAAGGTAAGTCCTGACACAAGCACAAAATCTTATTCTTTTCCAATTTCACACCACCACTTCCAAGTATTTAGAAGACTTCAATTATAGTTTCACAAACCTAATTTTATCAAGAAACAATCATTTTATTGACAAATGAGTGAAAATGGGAGCAGTAATTTGGTACATGGGTTTAGCAGGGATCGGACTAACTTGTATAAGAAAATTAGTCTTGTCCCACGTTTGGGTTAAAGCAGGGATTCAATTAAATGAGCTTCCGTAACCCCCGTGTCCTCTCCACACCTGCTTACACAAACCCCCCAAATTTCACGGGTTTGTGGAAGCCCCGTGTTTCAGCGTCTTCTCCTCGCGTCAACCTCTCAATCATCTGCTCTTCTTTCTCTTCTTGAATGAATTGCTTTTCACTCTATCTTCAACCCTTCTACAGTTCTACCTTATTCTTTCGTTATCTTCTGTGATTTGCAATTTGTTTATCAGTTTATGGGTTGGAGATATTTGAAGGATTTGGTGTCTGGGTAGTTTGATATGCTAACAATTTGACCGATTTGATGTCTGGGTAGCTTGAAACTGGTAAGCATTGATCAATTTCATGTTTGTGCCTCTTTTTCTTTTTCTGGGTGGGATTGGAATTGCTCTGTTCTTCTGATATGGCATCATAGGAGGTAAGCTGGTCTTTACACATCTTTAATTAGTCTAAATTCAAGGCTCGTGGCATTCATTCTCATGTGTGAGTGTTTGATTTTGAATTTTTTTTCTCATTACTTGAGTGTTCATATTGGGCTGATTCATCTGTGTTTCTTCCTTGATATGGATGTCATCACAGGTATGTAGTTGTTGCTGCTGACAGAGACAACGTTCTTCTTCAGGTTTTCTTCTTTCTTGCTGTTTATATTTTCTGTTATAATCCTTACTCCTGTGAATCACCAAACATGGGTCATGTGTTAGTTTAGTTAACATAAGCCAAGCTAGAAGAGTCGGGGACTATCATAGAAAATAAGGTGAGCATAGATAGTACTGTGTACCAAACGTGCTGTTACAGTTTTTTAGGAAATGATGAATCAGATGATGACTACTACTGTAGCTTGAGATGTACTTCCTTTTTTGACGTTGACACCAATGGTCCTCTTCCATCAATGTTCATTTCTACTCTATATAAAACCAAAGACAGAACCAAAATTTTACAGTTGTAGATTTTTTTTCTGTGGATTTGGGGGTCTTACAATTTTACAATAATTCTACAGAAAATTGTACTCTTTGTCGGCACCCCCATTATTGATAGTTAGTATCAGACTTTCTTGCGTGTGTTTATCTCTTTCTTTGAAATTTTCTGGCTCTATAAAAATCAAAGCTTTTCGAAGAATTCTGTCACGTTTCTTTCTGGGTCTGCTGAATTATTGGCTTCTGAATTTTGGGTTTTTATTGGTTTTTGGTTTTGGGTGCTTTGTTTGTATCAAAGGGGAGAATTGGGTTTTGAAGGTTTGCTCTTTTGGGATTTCTCCCCTATTTGTATTGAAGAATCAATTCGATTATCAATCAATTGGGTTTTGTCTTCTGGGTTTCATTTTTTTGTGGGTTTCAAAAGTTTCTAACCCAAAAGGGATTGTATTTATCTGTGTCATATTTGGTAGCTAATTTGCAACTGTGATATATTATTTCATAGTTTCTGTGCAAAAGATTCAACCTTTATATTCTCAGCTGGAATTGTATAATATTTACTGGTTTTAGCATTTTCATCTGGAAATTCTGATCATTTGATCAGTAGCTTTGAATTTTCCCATTGAAACCATTGTTGTGTAAAAGTTCTAAGATTTGAAAAGATGACAATTGGGAATGTTGCACCAAAGAAGGAGAGGAAGTCAAGGAAGAACAAAGCAATTGTTGATGAGAATGCTCCTTTGTTGCCCAAATGTGGGGAAGATGGTGGGTTTGATGAGTTTAATGGAGCCTCCTTTACTGGGGGAGTTTTCAACTTATCAACCACAATTGTTGGTGCTGGAATCATGGCTTTGCCTGCAACCATGAAAGTGTTGGGTCTTGGTCTTGGGATTACCATGATCATACTTATGGCCTTCTTGACTGAGGCTTCAATTGAGCTGATACTCAGGTTCAGCCGAGCTGGAAAGTCCTCTTCTTATGGAGGCCTCATGGGGGATGCTTTTGGAAAATATGGGAAAATTTTGTTGCAGGTAGCTGTGTTAGTAAACAATCTTGGTGTCCTCATTGTGTACATGATTATTATTGGTATGAACTCCATTCTGTAATACTGATTGTATCGTATTTACTCTTTTACAAATTTGTCATTTGGTAATTGTGGATTTGTGTTGGCCTTGCTTATACTGGTATGTAAAAGCTCTGAAGTTGTGTAACAATCTTGTACTGCTTATGTGAAGGTGATGTGCTCTCCGGAACGTCTTCAAGTGAAGGCCACCACGCAGGTGTACTTGAAGGATGGTTTGGAGTACATTGGTGGACGGGGCGTGCCATTGTTCTTCTTGTAACAACACTTGGAATCTTTGCTCCATTGGCAAGCTTTAAACGAATCGGTGAGTCTTTAAGTTGGTATACTAAACAATTTGACATCACAATATAGGCCGTCAGTATTTGTGACTTGGTTTGAAAATTCTTTTGCCCTTCTCATTAATGTTCCTTACTGTAGCTTTTGGTTTATGTTGGAGTTTCCTTTTCTCATTTGGAATTTGAATGTGTTGGTTATCTTACTAGCCCGATTATTTTGCAGATTCATTGAGCTTCACGTCTGCCTTATCCGTTGGCCTAGCAGTTGTGTTTCTTGTTATTACTGTTGGAATTACAGTGATCAAGTTGATTGATGGCAGTATTGGAATGCCCAGGTTGCTACCTGATGTTAGTGATGTTTCATCATTCATCAAATGCTTCACTGTAGTCCCTGTACTCGTCACTGCCTACATCTGTCACTACAATGGTATGGAACCTGTTGACTTGAACAGCAGTATCTATTTGGTGATTGGATTGAATTGAATCCCATTTAAGCACCACTGTAGGCACCACTTTGTGTGCCAGGTTCCTTTATTCTAGGGACTGAACACACACACACACACACACACACATAATAGAATGCTAAACTGATTCCACATTTTGATCCTTTTATGATGCTGGCATGTATTTCCTGTAGCAGCACCGGTCGTGACTTAGAAAGTTAGTCAAAATTTGAACATCTTGGGATAATATGCACATGATGATAAACCCAAAATGTACATGACTCGGAGAAACTATGAGAAATGGGTCTAGAAGATGGCATAATTTATGTGGTTTGCATATTTTGATTGCAAGTGCCTATATGTTGAGTAATGATCTTCCTGAGTACTTTATCTGCAGTTCATAGCATCGACAATGAACTTGAGGACTCCACACAGATAAGAGGGGTTGTGCAAACGTCACTTGCTCTGTGCTCATCTGTATACATAATGACAAGCCTTTTTGGGTTCCTTCTATTTGGGGATGGAACTCTTGATGATGTGCTTGCTAACTTCGATGCTGACCTTGGCATTCCTTATGGTTCCTTCCTTAATGATGCTGTTCGTGTCAGTTATGCTGCTCACCTTATGCTTGTGTTTCCTGTTGTCTTCTTCCCATTGCGGCTCAACTTGGATGGCCTCCTCTTTTCCTCTTCAAGGCCTTTGGTTCTCAGCAATATGAGATTTACACTGGTCACAGTTGGGCTGATTGGAATAATCTTCTTCGGTGCAAACTTTATTCCCAGCATCTGGGATGCTTTCCAGTTCACTGGAGCAACTGCTGCAGTTTGCATTGGGTTCATCTTCCCTGCTGCAATTACTCTCAAGTGAGTTATTGACTTGATCACAAGAACTATCTTTCAGTTCGGATTTCGACTTACTTCTGAATATCATGTTAATTGTTGAGTGAGTTATTGACTTGATTGCAAGAACAATCTTTCAGTTCAGGTTTCAATTTGCTTTGGAATAACATGTTAATTGTTGATTATTTGTCTTTTCCCAGTATTCGATGCCTGATATTTAAAGAGTCATAGTTTTCATGAGACTGTTAGCAGCTTTTATCCTTGTTAGCATGAGAATATGGAAATATATTTACCGGATTTTGACTCTGCCTTTGGTTTTAGTTTTACAGTGGCTGCTTCTTGTGTGTGAATAAATTTGAAATTAACATTGATTTTTCTTTCACTTGGTGTTTCAGGGATCGACACAGCATAGCAACAAAGAAGGATAAGATCTTGAGCATTGTCATGATTGTCCTTGCTGTATTCTCAAACGTGGTGGCAATATATAGCGATGCCTATGCCTTGTTCAAGAATGCCAAGACTCCATCACCGCGTGAATGATCTCTGATGCAGTTCTACTTTATACAAGAGCCCGCCAGGTTGTTCTCATGTTTTTAGTGAAACCATCTGCTGGCTGGATCCTATGAACTTAATTAGAAAGGAAAACCAGGGTTTTCTAAGAGGATTGAATAAAAAATAAGCACTTGCTCAATGTAAAATGGTGTGTGTTTGCAACTTTGCTTGTAGTGTAACATCATCGAAAAAACTTTGCTTCGTGTCAGAAGTGGGCATCGGAATTCTGTGCCCTCTCGCATGTGTGTTGGTATTAAGTCGTTTCCGACAATGAACTCAGCTATTTTTGGTACCATAATGAATCAAATGAGCGCACTGAAAAATGAATGCATGTACTTTTATACTTGGGGGTGTGCAAAGTCTTGCTCTTTTGTTTTCGTTGGTGATTATTATAGCTTTTTGATGAATCATGAAGAAGTAAAAGAAATGATTGAGGGATCAGTGACTTGATACCGTGGTAAATTCAGCCCTCTTGCTCTTCCACAAAATTGATTTTGGGATAATTTCTTTTTCATTTCTTTGTGAATTAACATTTCACCTTTCTTGAATAATTCAGTTCTATAGGTATTGTAATATACGGTTGTCCAACCTAAGTTTGAATTAAGACACTGTCAAAAGTGGTCAGGGGCTGTAATGCCTGCTGGCTGTCCGGACCCCTAACGGATTAGTTCTTAGGCCTAAGAAGCTTTTAGGATACCGTGATCTAAAATTAAAAAAAAAAAGTATTGGAACATATAAGATTCAAAACTGTAAAAAAAATTCGGTTAAGATGAGCAAAGCTCTATTCATTTGAGTTTGAAGTCTAAGTGTTCATGACACTTATGTAACACAACGATCAAATCAAGATAACCAAACAAAATACAAACCATTATATATTTGAATAACTAAAATTCAATTAATCTCGCAATTACTATATAGAAAAATGGATAAATTCATGAACTTCCACAAATACCCTCTATTAATCAAAATCCAATCTAAATGAGCAACTTATATACGAGGATACAATAGTAACTCAATAATATATTTGGTTAAGAAATAATGAAAATGAATTCATTTTCCACTAAGAACAGTCTGTTATTGTAAAAAGTTTCCAGAAATCCAAATGCTTGTTCGTCTTCCTGTGCCAGCTTTGTAGCACTAACATAACACCACCACCGATCCAATTCCACATTCCGCTACCCAATCCCTAATTGCGAATTTCCCAAATTCTCGCGCTCTTTTCTAGGGTTTCGGATGCCAGCGAGGCCGAGCTGCCGGTAAGCTAGAGAGAAAGAACGAGCGAAATGAAGGCGGGAGGCGCCGCGAAGCTCATCGTCGACGCGCTGCTCCAGCGGTTCCTTCCGCTCGCACGGCGTCGTATTGAGACCGCCCAAGCTCAGGTCTCGATTCTCTGCTTAAAATCCATTTTCAATTGCCCGATTTTGATCTCACACTCATTGCTTCACACATTTCAATTCGCATCTGTTCATCGATTATTTCATACTATTCGTGACGGATAGAGTGATAATCAAAGTGAAAAGACTGTTTTGGAATCATTGATTAGTGTAGTTCATGTATAGGTTGAGAAAACTGAGTACAGTTTCATCGATTCTTTCATACTATTTTAATCATTTTGTGACGGCAAGAAGAGTAATAATCATAGTGAAAACTCTGCTTTGGAATCTTATGTATGCATAACCGAAGCTAGTAATGCTCATTGTTGATATCTTTATAAGGTTTTGATTGGCAATGTACAGGATGGGCAGTACCTCAGGCCTTCTGACCCTGCGTATGAGCAGGTGCTGGACTCGTTAGCTATGGTAGCGCGGCATACTCCCATACCTCTTCTAGAAGCTCTTCTAAGATGGAGAGAAAGGTCGGTTTCTCTTTTCCGCAGATATGTTGTTTTCTTTGTTCAAAACATATTGCTTTGCTGCATAAGAGTCTTTTTATTGTTGCAGTGAATCCCCTAAAGGCGCAAATGATGCATCTACATTCCAGAGGAAGGTTTGTATGAGTTCTCTTATTGATATCATCATATATCTACGTCTCTCTGTATATGCATCTGTGGGTGCATGGCTCTATATATATTTATATTACACTCTGTATATTGTTGTGACTTCTGTGCAATGTTTACTTGAACCTCAGCTTGCGGTGGAGTGCATATTTTGTTCAGCATGTATTCGCTTTGTTGAGTGCTGTCCACAGGAGGGACTTACTGGTTAGTTTGATTCCATGTTGATACTTCATGCTGAGGCCTAAGATGTTGTATTATTTAGTGAAGTAAAGTCGATTTGTTCTCATTGCAGAGAAGCTTTGGTCTGGGCTTGAAAATTTTGTGTTTGATTGGCTGATAATGCTGACAGGTAATAAGGTTGTTGGTAGTACTAATTCTGATATCTGTTGAACTTAATGTATGTGGTAATCTTTGTCTGCCGACTTATGTTAGTATATATAATTTGTATTGATTAGCAAACACAAGTATATTTTCTTTGATGTGCTCTCATTGCAGGGTTGTTAGCCAGGTTGAATATCCCTCATTGGTTGATCTGCGAGGACTTCTGCTAGACTTAGTTGCCCAGCTATTAGGTGCATTATCTCGCATCAGGTGACTGGATTATCAAGTTATTGTACCTTCTAATTTTGATGTAAATTGGAATATTATCAACACTACCTTTTCCTTTTTGCCTACATTAATGTGTTTATTTCCTATCCTCGATGAAGTGGGTCAATTCTTGTCTGCCTCACATCTTAGGTTTACCTTCCAATACAATCAAGCTGTATGAGTTGAGTTAATGTATTTTCTGCTGATTATGGTTTACAGGTTTAGTTCTGTCACTGAGCGCTTTTTCATGGAACTTAGTATTCGCCGTATTGACACTAGCGTTGCGCGGAGTGAAACACTTAGTATCATCAATGGAATGCGCTACTTAAAGTTAGGGGTATGTAGAAAATAACCTTCATAATGGAAATATGGATTTTGGACATTTCTATAACAAATTTGTAATTGTCAGGTCAAACTGAGGGTGACTGAATGCATCTGCCTCCTTTGTGGCAAAAGCAAATCCCCTTAATCGTGCACCCATAAACGAAAAAGTGAGCTTCACCATGCTCTGTGTAATATGCTTTCAAATATCCTAGCACCTTTGGCCGAAGGTGGAAAAACCAGTGGCCACCTTCAGGTGTCGAGCCTGCACTTACACTCTGGTTTGAAGCTGTTGGGCGCATAAGGGGACAACTCATGCATTGGATGGATAAACAGAGCAAACATATTTCTGTAAGTTACCAAAAATCTGTTACATCCATATGTAATGTGATTGGGGTTTTCTGATATCAAAAATGTAGATTTTATGTTCATACTATCTTCACTTACTATAAGGAAATGTTCATCTTTATACTTTGTTCTGTTGCCTCTAATTATTCTGGTAGAGAATTTATAGGAAGAATGTGATTTCTTTATTACTTGTTTGGTTTACTTGTACACACTATTATGGTTGTCCTGTATCTGTCACGTGATGTTTTGAATTTTCATAATTTTAACTTCTTTATATCTGTCAGTTATGTTTTGAATTTTCATATTTTTAATTGCCTGTACCTTGCTCTAAAATCAGACTTATAATTGGTGATTGCAATATTTTCTGTTTATTTCTTAATGCAATTTCTCATGATCTATTTATAAACCACAGTTACAGTGGCACCGTAGATATTTGGATTCCCACTCTGATTATATGCTAATTTAGAAGTATTTATTTTTTATTTTTCAAGGATTCTTATTATTTTACCTTATACTTTTCTCCTGATGATGGCTTTTAAATTTTTCGTTTAGATTGTTTGTTTGGGATTAGGGTTTGATAAATTTATTTCTGTTTACAAGGTCATAGTACCTGGTGTCTTCCCTCTCTCACTGTTGTTTAATATGAAGTTTTTAATATACCATAGACTTTCTACTCCCCCTGCCCTTGCGTAATTATAGATTTAATTTTCAATTCGAATAATTTCTCTTGGGCCAGGTTGGATATCCTCTTGTGACCCTTCTACTCTGTCTTGGTGACCCTCAAATTTTTCACAGCAACTTAAGCTCTCACATGGAACAACTCTACAAGCTTCTTAGAGTAAGTTCAAGAATTAAATTGGGGGACAAAGCTGTATATCTAGTTAATGTGTTCCTTCTTCCAGGTCATATGGTCTTACCATGTTGGTTTGTTGAGGGGGGGGGGGTGCATATTTTATGGCCGTCCATTTCGATTCAAGTTGTGTGACATCATTTCGATTCAAGTTGTGTGACATCCTATGGTTTATCATTCAGGACAAGACCCATCGTTTCCATGGCGTTGGACTGTCTTCACCGAGTTTTGAGGTTTTACCTCAGTGTCCATGCAGCAAACCAGGCGCCTAATCGTATATGGGACTGCTTAGACAGTATAACCTCACAGCTCTTAACAGTTTTGAGGAAAGGAATGCTAACTCAGGATGTCCAACATGATAACTTGTGGAGTGTTTGTGTGACTATAGCTGATCATAACCTTGACTTTGCCATGAATCATATGATACTGGAATTGCTGAAGCAAGACAGTCCTAGTGAAGCCAAGGTATTGGTCTTCGTGCTTTACTTGCTATTGTCATGTCACCTACAAGCCCGCATGTTGGTCTGGAAATATTCAAAGTTCTTTATATGCTAGAAATATTTGATTAGAAATACATTTTAATTTCCAATGGACCTTCACTAATTTTGCTCGCATCACCAGGTCATGATATTGGCCACTATATTCCCAAAGTCAAGACTGCAATTGAGTCCATCTTGAGATCTTGTCATCGAACCTATAGTCAGGCTCTTCTCACATCTCCAAAGACTACCATAGGTATTTTCCTTGCTAAACATATGTCAATTTTGAGACCAAGTGAAGACAATAATTTAGGGAGAAAGTTTTTCCTTACACGATTTATGTTGAGAGTTAATATGAACACTTGCATGATGTCAATTAACACTTCAAATTGATCTTTGTTATATTCCTATGCGCTTAAAAAGTGCCAAAGAAGGTAATAACATTATGGAATGTTAATCACAACTCCCTTTTGTTTTTTTTTTTTCCTCATTTTGATTAATATCGTAGTTGATTCTTCAACAAAATCAATGCAAGTTGTTATAGTCCAGCATTATGATGGAGAAGCTTTTATTTTATTTTATTTTCTTTTATAAAATCCAGGAGGCTGAACATGTAGTCATTGTTGAATCAGTCTGTCTTGATCTACTAAATTAGTTTCTCTTCCCCTGTTCTATCTCTATCTGTCTATGCGTCAGCCTCTCCGATAATTCTTTGTGTTACTTTATCTAAGCAGACAAACTTTATCATTGTGGAAGTGTTATCACTATTCCACCAGCCAATATAAGATCCTCAATTCAAATTACCGTTGCAACTTATGTTGCTCGAGTTAATGCTTCTATTGCTGTGATAAAAATAATGAATGAATATTTTGATTTCCAGATTCTGTAACCAAGGAAAAGTCTCAAGGATATCTCTTCCGGTCTGTGCTAAAATGTATACCATATCTTATAGAAGAAGTTGGACGCAGTGATAAAATTACTGAGATAATACCTCAACATGGGATAAGCATTGATCCTGGTGTTCGTGAGGAAGCAGTGCAGGTATTGAACCGTATTGTCAGATACCTTCCCCACCGTCGCTTTGCAGTGGCAAGAGGGATGGCGAACTTCATCCTACGACTTCTGATGAGTTCCCTCTTCTCATTCAAACATCACTTGGTCGTCTATTGGAACTCATGCGTTTTTGGAGAGCTTGTCTAATTGATGATAGGCTGGAATGTGATACTGAAGATGCAAAACAGGTGATGCGGGAAAATTTAGGAATTCGGAAGCCTACATTCCGCCTATCCGGAGACTTAAATGAATTCCGTGCATCAGAGATAGATGCAGTCGGACTTATCTTCCTTAGTTCTGTGGATAGCCAAATTAGACATACTGCACTTGAATTATTGCGGTGTGTTCGTGCTCTAAGGAATGATATAAGATACCTCACTTTATGCGCACAACCTGATCACAGTCTTAAATATGAAGCTGAACCAATATTTATCATTGACGTCTTGGAAGAGCATGGGGTATGAGATATTCCTCTTTAATTGTTTTCTGTATCAAATATCTTGCACCTTTTTTATTTGAGGTGCAGTTTTGTAATTGTGGATATGAATTTTTTTTTTTGTAAATGTTTCAGGATGACATCGTCCAGAGCTGCTATTGGGATTCCGGGCGCCCTTTGATTTGAGACGAGAATCTGATGCAATTCCTCCTGATGTGACACTTCAATCTATAATATTTGAGACCCCTGATAAGAACAGGTGGGCTCGGTGTCTTAGTGAGCTTGTCAAATATGCTGCTGAACTTTGCCCAAGATCTGTCCATGAAGCGAAGTAAGCCTATTTACCTTACATTTATTTGTCTTTATGCATGTCTCTTCCAATATTTACTCAGTCAAGTAATTATTAGTTTGAACTACTCATATTTTAAGAGTGGCTCATTATATAAATTCTTTTGCCTGTGGTGAAAATCAAAATCGTGTGTTGCATCCACACGGCTACATATTAACTCTGTCTGTTTGATGACATGGAAATAATGAATAACAATCTATCCGGAGAAGATTTTATCTAGTAAAGCAAGATAATTTGTGCTGAAAACATGATTATAGATTATGTTTGTACTGTTCACTTGCTATAATCTTTTACATCTTTCTAAAGAAATGGGTTTGTAGGTTGATCTAATATAAGATTGAAAGTCCTTAATCTTGTCATGACACAATCCTTATTTGCAGGGCAGAGGTCATGCAACGTCTGGCTCATATAACTCCTGTTGAGTTGGTGGGAAGGCTCATCAGTCACAAGATGCGGACAGCAAATTGGATCAGTGGCTCATGTACGCAATGTTCGTATGTTCATGTCCACCAATTGGTAGAGAAGCTGGTAGTATAGCTGCTACAAAGGATCTTTACCATCTAATTTTCCCATCTCTGAAATCAGGATCAGAGGCGCATATTGTGAGTACTTGTTGCACAAATTTAATTTTCTGAGTTTTCTGATAGTGTATCATGCATCAAGTGACACCACGATTATGTTTCAAAATGAGAAATCAGTATTGAAATTGCAAGGACAAGGCAGTTAAGTTGTATTCTAGATCACTCCTTTGTTATATTGTTAGTTAGAGAAACCATTTGAAACCTGTTACATAATATCTTTTCTTGTTCTTTTGTTTTTACTCAAGTTTTTATTTTATTTATTTATTTATTTTATGTGTGGGAGATAGTGTAAGAATGTGTTCTTTCCAGCGGATTATTAAATTTCATGCATAATGTTGGTATGGACTGAAGATACAAAAGAAGGAAGATGATTGTAGTATTCATAGGAGAGGTAGAATATATGTGTGGTTGGCTGGGGTCAGTAAAGATGCTATCATCTTGCCACTTGTTTGACTATGCTTTATAAGGGATTTGATACAATTATAATAGTTATATACATGTTCTTTTAGATTAATCTGTGCTTTTGTATCCTTTTGACTGGTGGGACTAATTTCACTCTTATATATATATAGCATGCAGCCACAATGACTCTTGGCCATTCACATCTTGAATCATGTGAAATCATGTTTACGGAGCTTGCTAATTTCATTGATGAGGTTTCATCAGAGACGGAGGCAAAACCGAAGTGGAAGGTACTGTATGGTTGAACTCCTAATATCTCATCCAGAAACAGTTGTGTCATTTTGGGAATATGCTGGAATTAATTAAATTGCAATACTTTAGCATAAGCCATAAGGTGAAGAAATCATGTCTCCATCCTCAAAAGTAATCATAGACATCATTTTCCGAATGTGTAAATTCTATATCCCCCATGCCAATCATATGTTTTTCACATACTGCATTGATAAAATAAAAAATCTAAAGCCTGTTTGATTGGGCGAGTCAGAATTTGTAGTATCGATGTCTGATATTCCTGAAATGATATTTACAGTCAGTCAGTGGTGACAAATATAATGTTTGAATCGAAAGTTTTTCACTGTATGCTTTTCCAAGTGAGTTCTCATCTGTACATCAGTTTTGAGTGGTTTCGTGTTTGGAGAGAGGTTTCTCTACCCCAATATTTGAAAGAGCATATTAGTATTTATAATATCCTTACATAATTCTTTAACAGTTGCTTAGAGTGCATTGTTAATAAATATTCTTTCCGGTGGAAATGGCTGACCCAATATGCAAATCCCTTCAATTCAGATTCAGAAGTCACGTCGTGAAGAGCTTCGTATCCATATTGCAAATATATTTCGTGCTGTTGCTGAGAATATATGGCCTGGCATGTTGGCCCGTAAACCAGTGTTCCGACTCCACTATCTGAAGTTCATTGATGAGACAACCAAGCAGATCTTAACAGCTCCTACTGAAAATTTCCAAGATATGCAGCCACTCCGCTATGCACTTGCTTCTGTTCTAAGATCACTAGCGCCTGAATTTGTTGAGTCAAAATCAGAAAAATTTGATGTTAGGACTAGAAAAAAATTGTTTGATCATCTTCTCTCCTGGTGTGATGAAACAGGCTCCAATTATGGTCAAGATGGTGTTAGTGATTACCGGCGTGAAGTAGAACGTTACAAGTCCTCTCAGCATTCTCGGTCAAAGGATTCCGTGGACAAAATATCATTTGATAAAGAACTGAGTGAACAAGTTGAGGCAATCCAGTGGGCCTCCATGAATGCTATGGCTTCACTCTTATATGGGCCTTGCTTTGACGATAATGCGAGAAAGATGAGTGGCCGGGTATATCTTGGATTAACAGTCTGTTCATTGAGCCTGCGCCTAGGGCTCCATTTGGATACTCACCGGCTGATCCGAGAACTCCATCTTATTCAAAGTACACAGGAGAAGGTGGCCGTGGAACTCAAAGTACACAGGAGAGAGGTGGCCGTGGAACTGCTGGTCGTGATAGACATGGCCAGCATCGCATTTCTTTAGCAAAACTGGCTTTGAAGAATCTAATACAAACAAACTTGGACCTGTTTCCTGCTTGTATTGATCAGGTATGAGCCTCCTCTGATCATCATGTTAATATTTTGCTATCCTTGAGGTATTCACCATAGAATTCAGTAACTGCAGCTAATACATGTAGAGTAGTTCCTGCACCAATGAAGGCTAATTAGTGTATGATTTTTATATTGGACTGTGCCATTCACACAGCCTATTTTACTGTTCACACACCTCATCTATTTTTATTGATTATAATTTAACTTTACTTACAAACCTACCCCTTGAATTTGCTTCATGATTGGCTCTCATCATGGATGGGGTGTGTGAATAGCACGACCCATAAACTATACAGTATACACCTTGAATTGGATCAGTTCCTATTTTAACAATCTTCATCCTCCTGGACTACATAATAAATTGATGGGTGGTTTCTTCATTTGTATAATCATCATATTCTCAGATGAAGGATTAATAATGCCATTGTATCTTTTGACTTCTTAAAACGTAATAATAATTTGGAAGTCGGTTTTGCTTTGAATGAAATTCATAGTAATTATCTTTTATATTGCATGCACCATTTGTTCCGAATAAGTTCATATTCCGACTCTCTTGTCTTCAGTTGTTAGTTCAATTTTATTAAAATGGGTTTTGTTGTTTTTGTTGTGAACTTATTCTATAGCTCATAAGGTTTTCATAAGGTCTAAATAGTTTTATTTATTTATTTTCCCTTTTCAGACTTATAAACAAATTGATATGTATGTTTCAGTGCTATTACTCCGATGCTGCTATAGCTGATGGTTACTTCAGTGTGCTAGCTGAAGTCTACATGCGCCAAGAGATACCAAAATGTGAAATTCAGAGACTTTTGAGCCTGATTCTCTACAAGGTGGTGGATCCATCAAGACAAATCCGTGATGATGCACTTCAGATGCTTGAGACACTTTCTGTTCGAGAATGGGCTGAGGATGGCATTGAGGGCTCAGGAAATTATCGGGCTGCTGTTGTGGGTAACCTTCCTGATTCCTACCAACAATTCCAATACAAGCTCTCATGCAAACTTGCCAAAGACCATCCTGAGTTGAGCCAGCTTCTTTGCGAGGAGATTATGCAAAGGCAACTTGATGCTGTTGATATAATTGCACAACATCAGGTTTTAACTTGCATGGCTCCTTGGATAGAGAATCTAAATTTCTGGAAACTCAAGGACTCAGGTTGGAGTGAAAGATTACTGAAAAGCCTCTACTATGTAACCTGGCGGCATGGTGATCACTTCCCTGATGAAATTGAGAAACTTTGGAGCACTATTGCTAGCAAACCAAGGAACATTAGCCCTGTTTTGGATTTCTTAATCACAAAAGGGATAGAAGACTGTGATTCAAATGCATCTGCAGAAATTAGTGGTGCATTTGCCACATATTTCTCAGTTGCAAAGCGAGTAAGTTTATATTTAGCCCGGGTATGTCCTCAGCGTACAATTGATCACCTGGTCTACCAGTTGGCTCAGCGGATGTTGGAGGATAGCATAGATCCAATTGGGCCAACTGCAAATAAAAGTGATGCTGGTGGAAACTTTGTCTTGGAATTCTCTCAAGGGCCTGCGGTGCCCCAAATTGCATCTCTTGTGGACATCCAGCCACACATGTCACCATTACTTGTTCGGGGTTCTCTTGATGGTCCGCTAAGGAATAGTAGTGGGAGCCTCAGCTGGCGGACATCAGGTGTGACAGGCCGAAGTATCTCAGGCCCTATAGGTCCAATGCCTCCTGAGCTGAACATTGTTCCTGCAAATGCAGGCAGATCAGGCCAGCTCCTTCCAGCTTTGGTAAATATGTCGGGGCCTTTAATGGGGGTGAGAAGTTCAACTGGAAGTCTGCGGAGTCGCCATGTGTCCCGGGACAGTGGAGACTACCTTATTGATACTCCAAACTCTGGTGAAGATGGGTTGCACTCTGGGTTGCCACACATGGCATCAGTGCTAAAGAACTGCAGTCAGCCTTGCAGGGGCATCAGCAGCATTCGCTGACTCATGCAGATATAGCATTGATTTTGCTTGCAGAAATTGCATATGAAAATGATGAAGATTTTCGGGAGCACTTGCCTCTGCTCTTTCATGTTACATTTGTTTCGATGGATAGTTCAGAGGACATTGTGCTGGAACACTGTCAACATCTCCTTGTTAATCTTCTATACTCCCTTGCAGGAAGGCACTTGGAACTCTATGAGGTTGAAAATAGTGATGGAGAGAACAAGCAGCAGGTTGTGAGCCTGATCAAATATGTCCAGTCAAAGCGAGGAAGCATGATGTGGGAAAATGAAGACCCCACGGTTGTGAGATCTGAACTTCCAAGTGCAGCTCTATTATCTGCTCTAGTTCAGAGCATGGTAGATGCTATCTTCTTCCAAGGAGATCTTCGAGAGACTTGGGGTGCAGAGGCATTGAAATGGGCCATGGAGTGTACGTCGAGACACCTTGCCTGTCGCTCGCATCAGATTTACCGTGCATTGCGGCCTAGTGTAACAAGTGATACATGTGTGTTGCTTCTCCGGTGCCTTCATAGATGCCTAGGAAATCCTGTGCCTCCAGTGTTGGGTTTCATAATGGAAATTCTGTTGACGTTGCAAGTGATGGTGGAGAATATGGAACCAGAAAAAGTGATACTTTATCCCCAGCTGTTTTGGGGGTGTGTAGCTATGATGCACACGGATTTTGTTCATGTCTACTGCCAAGTCCTTGAGCTCTTTTCCCGTGTGATTGACCGACTATCATTCCGAGACAGAACAACAGAAAATGTGCTCCTTTCGAGCATGCCTAGGGATGAACTTGATACCAGTAATGACATTGCAGACTTCCAACGCATGGAATCCAGGATGGGCTATGAGCAGGCTCCTTCTGGAGGAAATCTGCCAACATTTGAAGGGGTGCAACCTCTTGTTCTTAAAGGACTTATGTCAACAGTTAGTCACGGCGTTTCCATTGAAGTTCTCTCACGGATCACAGTGCACTCATGCGACTCTATATTTGGAAATGCAGAGACACGACTCTTGATGCACATCACAGGCTTACTTCCCTGGCTCTGCTTGCAGCTTAGCAAGGATCCAGTGATGGGGCCTGCTTCACCTCTCCAACAGCAGTACCAGAAAGCTTGCTCTGTTGCAGCAAACATCTCTGTTTGGTGTAGAGCAAAATCATTAGACGAATTAGGTACTGTTTTTATGATCTACTCTCGTGGTGAGATCAAAAGCATCAACAACCTCCTTGCTTGTGTCTCGCCACTATTATGCAATGAGTGGTTTCCAAAGCACTCAGCTTTGGCTTTCGGGCACTTATTACGGCTACTGGAGAAAGGGCCTGTTGAGTATCAGCGTGTGATATTGCTGATGCTCAAGGCATTGCTCCAGCACACACCCATGGATGCTGCGCAAAGTCCACACATGTATGCAATTGTGTCCCAGTTGGTGGAGAGCACATTGTGCTGGGAAGCACTGAGTGTGTTGGAAGCGCTTCTGCAAAGCTGTAGCTCATTGCCAGGTTCTCACCCTCATGAACCCGGGTCATATGAGAATGGGATTGGCGTCAGTGATGATAAGATGCTAGCTCCTCAGACCTCATTTAAGGCTCGTAGTGGGCCGCTACAGTTTGGTCTGACATCACCGTTTGGAACAAGTTCAGCACCTGCACAAGGGAGCTCAACTGAAACTGGAGTTTCACCTAGAGAAATAGCTTTGCACAACACACGGCTCATTCTCGGGCGGGTTCTTGACAGCTGCGCCTTGGGGAGGAGAAGGGATTACAGAAGGTTGGTTCCTTTCGTAACCCATAACTGACATACATTTGTGTATCTTTTCTTTGCATATGGTTGGGTTATACAGTAGAAATCAGTCCACCCAACATTTCATAGGTGTTACCAGGGCAATGAGAAATGTAATCGAACTTACGGAGCTGGTGGTTTATTTTGATGTATATTAGTAGATGATGAGGGGGGCATAGGAGTGATCGAACAAAGTTTTGAAGTTGTCAAGTTGTATATAGGTAGTTGTGAAGCTATTAGTGTAATATGTACAGTAAACTTATTAATAGGTCCTTTTATGACATGATTATCCTGATTTTTGCCAATTATTATTGCGTTGCTGCTTTGTTACCGGATGTTCCAACAAGCCGCATACACGTCAAAAGCCAATTGTCTGATCGTACTTGAAGCGCAGCGGCACTGCATGGCATGCAGACCCGAACTCGTAAGGCAGGGATGCGAAATGCTTTAAAATCGGGTCACTCAAATTGTGAAAAGAGTACCCTAACCTTGGCACGAGTACCCCTCTTGATGCCCACCGTATCGATGTGATCCAGTTGACCTAGGGTTGCACCAACCTTCTATGTAGCCTCTTCTGTCTTGAGAGCCGGAGGCAGCCCTAGGATCTCGATCCAAACCGGGAACGAGGAGATGGAAATCCGCGACATCGTACAGTGCTAGAACAAAGAGTGAAACGATTTGGATCGATGGTAAGATAGACCTAAAGACCTAGAACGAGGAGTGAACCAAGGACCGCCACCGAGCACATATTTCCGGTCATCAACCCTAAAGAAGCGCAGACTGAAACGATCCTCATGGGCTCTCACATGCAACCGATTTTGGAGATCCCAGACCGATGATAAGATATGATACCAATCACTACTCTAGGTTCAGACATCACATCTTATATTTTAGTGTTATTGTAAACCCTTATTTTACATTATGTTTTATAATATTTACATAAAAATAAACTCACTTATATTTTGTATTCTAATTTATATTTACTAAATTATAACGGGTGGAAACTCATGTTCAATTACAATGATCCAGAATGACTTAGGTCACCCCATGTGACCATGTCATTTCAGCAATTCAACCCAACGGTAAACTGCTCTCCCCAAGTATATATCATTGATCGATATACTTGTTCATGTGTCTAGACAGTTTGATCCAGGTATACTACATTATAAGTTATAAGTAAAACTGAAGCAAGACCGGCCATGACGAACGGTGTTAGGATCAGAATCCATATATCGAAATAGAAGAGGAAACTATAGGAAATCTAAAGAGATAAACTAAACAACATTCATATCATTCATCCATAACTATAAGTTTACAACCATATATATATATATATCACAAATTAACTGAATAATACTTCGATAACTATTACGATAACTACCTATTGTTGGGCCGTATAAGTCTTTGATTATCCTAATACAACGTTGGACTAAGCCTCATATACAATACCTACTAACATGAAAGAGGAATAAGAAGTAGTCCTAACAAACGAATCCATCTTAAAAAAAAAAAAACGGATCCATCTTAGTTATGAGTTGAATAAAAGGAAAATTCCCACTAGCCTTAGATTTAGAGAAATTTTTCCCACTAACAAAACAGATTCTAAAATTCCCATCAACCCTTAGAACTCTTACTATCTATTCCCACTAACAATTTTTTTGACTTTTAATGTTTTTTTCTAGACCAAATTACCCTCTTCTAATATCTCCCTCTATTCTCTCGTCTGATATTCTGACATTCATCTCTCTCTCTCTCTCTCTCTCTCTCTCTCTCTCTCTCAGCCATGAACCGCTGCCCACCGCTCCTCACCAAACTGGTCCTCACCGTTCCTCAAACCCGGAGCCCTAGCCCAACTCCGAGACTCGCGAATCAGCAGCTCCAGATCTCACAAAATCAACTGGATTTCCCAGATCCGCTCCACTCCGCCGATGTCTCTCTCTGCCGACTCCGGCCTACCTCAAATCACCGTCGCCGCCGACGGATCCCCTTGCTTCTCCGATCTCTATCTCTCTCTCTATCTCTCTCTCTCTCTCTCTCTCTCTCCCTCCATCCCTCTCTCTCTCTCCGTCCACTTCTGGCTCTTGTCGCCGACGACCTCTCTCTCTCAGATCGATTGGGGGAGTAACCGGGGGAGGAGAAGAAGATGTGTTGGGAGGCGAAGACTGTGGCAAAGTTAGGCGGGGAGTCAGTGGCGGGTTTGGAGTCTGAGGAGGAACAGTAGAAGAAGTCGTCGGAGGCGGTGAGGGACTTGGAGGTGGATTGATTTGAGGAGTTTTCCCAATTTATGGTTTATTTGAATTTTCCAAATCAAGGTGTTTTAGTGATGCTAGGGACTTAAGGGTTTGCTTGGTACGAGCCATTTGGGAGATTTGAAATTTCTTGGGTTTTCAGAGAGATTGGGGATTTTGAAATTGGTTGTGTGAATTGTGCGGTGGGCAGCAGTGGTAGGACCCGTCGTGGTGAGGGATTTGACGGTGGAGAAGCTTTGGTTGTTGTTGTTGGTGAGGGGTTTGGCGATGGAGAAAACGCAGATGGTCACCCTCCTACTGCCCCCAGTAGACCCTCCTACTATCCCCAGTAGACCTTCTTACTGCCCCTAGTAGGCCAGTAGACCCTCCTACTGCCCCCAGTAGACCCATGTGGATAGACCCATGCAATTGACCCCAATAAGAGGTCCTACTGACCCCAATAGATGATCGACTGGAATCCATGTCTGCAATAAGCGACAACATGCAAAGATGTAAAACATGCTTTAATTAAATTTGAAGTTAAATTATGGGACAATGCCCATTAGCCTTAATTTTAATAATTTTATTCCCACCAACAAAATTAGATTTCAAAATTTCCAAGAGCCAACTTAAACAGGAAAAAGACAATTATACCCTTAATGATTTAAATAAATTACAATAAACCATTATAAGAACAATAGAATGTATATTTTGAAATAAATATCTATGACCGAATTCTTGCAACCGATAACCGTTGACCGTGACTCCGACGACCGTTGACCGGGATCCAACGACGTTGACCAGACTCCAACGATCGTTGATCAAACTCTGGCGACAATTGACCACCTATTGGGGTCAGTAGGACCTCTTATTGGGGTCAATATGCATGGGTTTGTCTGCAGGGGTCTACTGGGGGCAGTAGGAGGGTCTACTGGGGACAGTAGGAGGGTCTACTGGGGGCAGTAGGAGGGTGACCATCTGCGTTTTCTCCACCGCCAAACCCCTCACCAACAACAACAACCAAAGCTTCTCCACCGTCAAATCCCTCACCACGATGGGTCCTACCACTGTTGCCCACCTCACAATTCACACAACCAATTTCAAAATCCCTAATCTCTCTAAAAACCTAAGAAATTTCAAATCTCCCAAATGGCTCGTACCAAGCAAACCCTTAAGTCCCTAGCATCACTAAAACACCTTGATTTGGAAAATTCAAATAAACCATACATTGGGAAAACTCCTCAGATCAATCCACCTCCAAGTCCCTCACCGCCTCCGACGACTTCTTCTACTGTTCCTCCTCAGACTCCGAACCCGCCACTGACTCCCCGCCTAACTTTGCCACAGTCTTCGCCTCCCAACACTTCTTCTTCTCCTCCCCCGGTTACTCCCCCAGTCGATCTGAGAGAGAGAGGTCGTCGGCGACAAGAGCCAGAAGTGGATGGAGAGAGAGAGAGGGAGAGGAGATGGAGGGAGAGAGGGAGAGAGAGAGAGAGAGGAGATGAGGGAGAGAGAGAGAGAGAGAGAGAGAGAGATCAGAGAGAGAGAGAGAGAGAGAGAGAGAGAGAGAGAGAGAGAGAGAGAGAGAGAGAGAGAGAGAGATCAGAGAAGTAAGCGAATCCGTCGGTGGCGACGGTGATTTGAGGTAGGCCGAGTCGGCAGAGGGAGACATCGGCGGAGTGGAGCGGATCTGGGAAATCCAGTTGATTCTGTGAGATCTGGAGCTGCTAATTCGCGAGTCTTGGAGTTGGGCTAGGGCTCCGGGGTTTGAGGAACTTGAGGAATGGTGAGGACCAGTTTGGTGAGGAGCGGTGGGCGGCGGTTCTTGCGCGGCGGTTCATGGCTGAGAGAAAGAGAGAGAGAGAGAGAGAGAGAGAGAGAGAGAGAGAGAGAGAGAGGAGAGAGAGATGAATGTCAGAATATTAGACGAGAGAATATAGGGAGATATTAGAAGAGGGTAATTTGGTCTAGAAAAAAACATTAAAAGTCAAAAAATTTGTTAGTGGGAATAGATAGTAAGAGTTCTAAGGGTTGATGAGAATTTTAGAATCTGTTTTTGTTAGTGGGAAAAAATTCTTTAAATCTAGGGTTAGTGGGAATTTTCCCTTAAATTATTGTCCTGTGTTTGACTCTCGCCCGAGATGGGTCTTACCCTGGGTCTTACGATCTCGGTGACTCTCAGCCGAGATGGGTCTTGCACTGGGTCTTACGATCCCGGTGACTCACCCGAGATGGGTCTTACCCTGGGTCTTACGATCTCGGTGACTCTCGCCCGAGATGGGTCTTACTTGGGTCTTACGATCTCGGTGACTCTCACCCGAGATGGGTCTTACGATCTCGGTGACCCTTAGCCGAGATGGGTCTTGCACTGGGTCTTACGATTTCAGTGACCATCAGCCGAGATGGGTCGTACAATCTCGGTGACTCACCCGAGATGGGCCTTATGTATTGCTGTGGCAGGTGCATTAAATGCATGCTCGCCAGATGTCGCGATGTGATAACATGAACAATCATAGCAATATTAATTATTTGTACCTAGTACCTACATATTGGTTCAATGTTGGTAACCTCAAAGCCGTTCTCGTCCTCATCCCTCGTCTTCATCTACAGATTGATCTACATGTGTTTAGCTGGATGGGTTGTCGACCCTGTCTTTGTTGTGCTTGTGCATATATTGATTTTTGTATTGTATTATTAATTACTTGGAGATTGGAGACCTAAGACGTGCATGCTTTATATATTCCGACGTCTGGATTATTAATGTACATGTGTTAGGCGCGTTAAGTTAATTTAAGAGAAAATTCCCACTAGCCTTAAATCTGGAGATGTTTTTCCTACTAACAAAATAAGATTTTAAAATTCACATCAACCCAAACACTCTTAAGAGATCTATTTCCACTAACAAAATTTTTAACATTTTATGTTTTTTTCCTGACCAAATTACCTCTGCCTCTTATCCATCTCTTTCTCTTTCTTCTATTCTTCTATCCCCTTATTCGTATCTACCATCTCTCTCTCTCTCGGCAAAGACACGGCCTTCACCTTCAGTCTAGATGGCCGACAGCTAGACAAGGCCGACGAGGACGTTGATGGAGGTGATACTTCGGTGAAAGTGCAAGATCCATCACGGCATTGATCGTCGTCGATCTATATTTTGCACGATGCCACAAGATCTGGAAGTAATGGTATGGCGGAGGTGACGAGCTGTTGCATAGAGGAGGTTTATAAGGTTCTAGAGAAGCTGTATCGAAAGAGTTTGATTTGGAGAGTTTGGATACGCAAAGAAGACGCCGAAGTCATTGGTTTGTGATGATGACGGTGGTCTTATTTAGCAGTTGGTTTATGTTCATTGATAATTTGTTTTATTTGAATTAGATATGGATCCAAAACAATCATATATCACGCTCAAATCGTAAGGTGTTGTTATTAAATGCTTGCTTGGGTTGGCTTAAGTTGGTAGGATCGGTTTAGTTTGTGATGAATGGGTTTGTTTGATTACTGGATATAGAAATATCAATGGAGTTTTACTGGAAACTAGAAAAGATCATTGCCATTGTGGAGGGATGTTATTATGATCATAACTGATGGAGTTGTATGGGTGTTTCTGTAATGATAACTAGGGATGGAATGTTACGAAATTGACATAGTCTCCAGGTTGACTAGGGTAGTTAGCAGCTCACATGATCAGCACATGCTTTTATTAGTTGATTAATGCTAATTTAGTTGATTAAGTTTGTTTAAGGAGAAGCCACACATGATTGACACGTGTTGGACATATAAGGCTATTTAGGCCTCAACTGTTTTCCTTGGTTATGAATGAATTAGTTGTTCTCATCTTCATCTCTCTCTCTTCTCTCCTTCTCTCTTCCTTCTCTGAGGGTTATCACCCTAACAGGTGGTATCAGAGCCTCTCCGATCATGGCTGGAAAGGCAAAAACCACCGGCAAGTCCTCATCGGACACTCCTGTGATTTCCAGTGAGCCATCTAACTTGGAAATCGAATTTCAGGCCCATTGAGAAGAGACTGCTACTCGACTTGATACGATGTAAGCGCAGCTGCAGGCTTCACTAAGAGCTTCAATGGAGGCTTCCTTTTGGATTTCCAGAGTTTAATGGTGGATAGAATGCAGCTTGAGATGTCAAAGTTGGTGGCGTGTGTGAACAACGCACCTCAGACTCAGTCTTCTACTATAACTATTACTCAACCTGATGGATCAGTTAGATTTGGATCGATATCCTCGCCAATTCTGAAACCAATGCTTCCGCCTTCTGAAGGGTCCTCGTCTTCGACAATGGCCAGATCTGAGGGTAGTCCATCTCTAAACCTAATCCCTGAATTTAACTTAGATCCCCATGATGTGTTTTCATTTGCTCGTACTAGCTTGGATCAACCAGTCATTAGTGCTATTGGTGTATCTGGTGTTGAAGTGCATGATAATACATATATGTTGAATGTGTCTAGTACTCAGTGTGTGGGTGAGAGTGTATCTTCTGTTGGATTTGCTTCTATTGCTGGTAATACACAAACACAGGGAGGTGTTGTTGACTCCATTTTGGGTGCTCATCCTTATATGAGTCAGATGGTTCCTACGCAAGGGAATTCTAGTTCACAAAAGTCATTTTCAATGACATATAAAGGGCCTTATTCTGTTACACTAACTGATTATGCTACTAGGCAGCACCAGTGTCAAAAATCCTATCCAAATTTGCAGTACTCTTATGCTCCTGCTACTTTTGCCACTACTGTCACTTATCGTGCTCATGAACATGTGCCAACTCAACCATCCCACCAGGTTCACAAACTTATAATGCCTATTCTACCTCATTTTAGCAGTTTTAAGGGAGGGGATCCAGTGGAATGGTTAAACAAATGTGAACAGATTTTTGAATTCTACCAAATTCTGGAAGAGAGGAAGCTATCACTGGAAATTATGCATTTGTCAGAGAAGGCTTTAGATCGTTGGTATATGTTTCGACATGAATTTCCTCAGACATGGCAAGGGCTTGCAGACCTTTTGATGAAGGAATTTAGTAGTTACAATAGATTTGAGTATCAAGCCTCTTTGGCAAGGATTGACCAAACTGGAACTGTGGAACAGTTAATGGAGGAATTCACTAGATTATCTAAAAGAGCTCCTAGTTTCTCTCATGAGCTTTTAGTCACATTTTTCATTGAGGGTTTGAAAGAAGAAATTAGAGCTGATGTACAGGCCTTGAAACCTACTTCATTATATGAAGCGTGTGAGTTGGCTAGAGTATTTGAGAGCCGGAATAACAATATGAGAAATAGTACAAAAGCGGCTAGCATCAACAAATTTTCACCAAACCAGTCCTCGGCTCAACTACCAAGGTCTGCACATTCTGGCATCGGCACACACCCAACAGTTTGCGACTTAAGCTCACTGATGCTGAATTTGAAGCCAGGAGGGCCAAGAAACAATGCTATTTCTGTGATTCACCTTATGTGCCAGTTCATAATTGTAGGAAGAAGGGTCAGCTTATGAGCTTGGAAATTATACCAGTTGAAGAAGAATTGGTGAATTTGTTAGATGATGATGTATCAATGGCAGTCCCTCATATAACTGATTTGGAGGAGCCAATGATTAGATTGCACATCATGAGTGATGAGTCTAATGCTCAAACCATGCAGCTTAAGGAAGTGTTTGCTGGGAGAAAAGTGCATGTCCTAATTGACTCTGGTGTAACCCATAATTTTATCCATCCACAGTTTCTAAACGGCACTAGATTACCAGTCCATCACTTTGCCCTATTGAATGTTTCTCTTGCAAGTGGTGTAAAAATGCAAACAAAGGGTGAGGTAAAGGCTGAACTTACTCTACAAGGTTATAATTGTGCTAATGATAACTACATATTACCAGTGACAGGTTGTGAAATTGTCTTGGGAGCTTCTTAGCTGAAGTCTGTAGGGGATATACTGTGGAACTTTGAAACTATGAAGATGAAATTCACTGTGTCACAACATGAATATTGTTTAATTGCAATGTGAATTATCTAGTGAAGCTAGAGTCATTGGGTGCAAGGCAATGACCAGGTTATTGAGGAAGGAGAAAGAGGCCATGCTCATTCAAGTGCAAGCAACTGGGGTTAAGTTGCCTCCTCAGAACCCTTCTACAAATATCAAGAGGTTTATGGAAAAATATGCATAACTTTTTGAAGTTCCAACTTCACTGCCCCCAGCTAGATGACAAGATCATAGCATTGAGTTGTTACCAAATACCCCCTATAAGTGTTAGACCATACAGGTATCCCCATTTTCAAAAAAAATGAGATTGAGAAAATTGTGTAGGAGTTGCTGGATGATGGAGTGATCAAACCAAGCAAAAGTCCTTTCTCATCTCCTGTTTTATTGGTCAAGAAGAAGGATGGCAGTTGGAGAATGTGTGTAGATTATAGAGCTCTTAATTCAGTGACAGTTAAAGACAAATATCCTATACCTATGGTAGACGAATTGCTAAATGAAGTTCGAGGAGCAATCATATTTACCAAGTTAGACTTAAGGTCTGGTTATCACCAGATTAGAATGAATATAGCAAATGTGGAAAAGACTGCATTTAAAACTCACAATGGCCATTATGAGTTTTTGGTTATGTCATTCGGTCTGACTAATGCTCTTTCGACATTCCAGTCAGTGATGAATGATATTTTAAGGGATTATTTGAGAAAAGGTGTATTAGTATTCTTTGATGATATTCTGATATACAGTCTTTCTGAAGCAGATCACTTGAAACTTTTGGAAGCAATTTTTGCCAGATTACAACATCAATTCAAGATTAAAGAAAGTAAGTGTAGTTTTGGAGTTCCTCAGGTGGAATATTTGGGACATGTTATTAGTAAGGAGGGAGTTTATGTCGATCCAGCAAAAATTGAGTGCATTAAACATTGGACTAAGCCACTTATAGTTAAGGGGTTGAGAGGTTTTCTTGGTCTTGCAGGTTATTATAGAAAGTATGTTAGACCTTTAACCAATATGTTGAAAATTGGTGGGTTTCGTTGGACTGAGAAATCTGAACAGGCATTTGAGAAGTTGAAATTTGCTCTCATGACTACTCATGTCTTAGCATTTCCAAATTTTTCTAAACCCTTTGTACTTGAGTGTGATGCATCTAGAATTGGCTAGAATTGGGGTAGGTGCTGTTTTGTTCAGGAGGGTCATCCCATAGCTTTCTTGAGCAAGGCATTAGCACCAAGGCACTTGGCTCTTTCAGTTTATGATAAGGAAATGATGGCAGTGGTGTTTGTTGTGCAATATTGGAGACCTTACTTGTTGGGGTCTCACTTTACAATATACACTGACCATAGAAATTAAAATGGGAATGCATAATTATTTTGTTATTAAATTATTTTTGTCCACTCACTCTAACGTTATTAAATGTCTTCCCCTGGGCCCTTCGTTTTAAAATGCCTAGTCTGCAGGATTGCATAGTTGAGATCGGGCGTACATGGAGAAGAGGCATAGTCAATAGTATAGCTTCCGCTCTTTTCTATTATTTATAGTTCATTTCCTCTCAAATAGAGTTGCTCTGAATATGTGGTTGTTTATTATAGGATCTTTGTTAAATCTATATTGGGAGATGTTGTGATTTATGGGGAGCACGAAGGCTCCAAGAGTCTGTAAGGTTGAATTTGGAACCTTTAGACGTGTTTGCAGGTTTCTAATAGAAGGGTTGTCCATTTCCAAGGGAGGTTGTACCGAATTTAGCGGTAAATCTTTCTTGGAGGTGGTCCCTGCACGATTTACTCCGGGTTTAGGGTGAAATTCGGGGTGAGTCGTGTCATATACAGTCGGGATCACAGACGGACGTCTGCAAACCTGTAAAAGTGCGGACGTCCCTGCTTTTGCAGCGATCAAGCGCCGACGACGTCCCTTCTCTTACCAGACAGACACCAGAGGCATCCCGGACCTATATGACATGAAGATGAAGGCCATGGAGATCGGAGTTGAAGGTCTGGGCAACAACCTCCATCCAAAACTTCAGACACCATCAATCTCGGCTGCAAACTGGTATTCGGCGAGTCCGCCGGCAAGAGGAAGCTCACGATCGAGGTCTGGTGTCTGTCCGGGAAGAGAAGGGCCGTCCTCTTCTGATCATGTCCGTATATTTATATATATATATATATATATGTATATATATGTATATATATACAGGGTCTTTCCAATGAGGGATCCTTTTTTTTGACATATATGAGGGATGAGGGATTACACCAACTTTTCGATCACAAAATCACATCTCCACCGTTCAATATGTAGTTCTATATGAGTAGATCATTTCTGTAAATTTTCAGAAATTTTGGTGATCATTAAGGCATTCAAAACTACTATTTATAATTATAAGCATGAACGGTTCAGGTTTGGTAGATTTGGTTTGTTCATTGATTTAATCTTGTTCGACAACTTAACAATCACCAAATTGGCTGAAAATTTACATAATTGATCTATATATAAGGACCAACAAACTGAATGGTAGAGATTCAAAAATATAATCAAAAAGTTGGTGTAATCCTCCATCCCTCATATATGTCAAAAAAAAATCCCTCATTGGAAGGGCCATGTATATATATATAACATACAGTCGGGATCAGAGACGGACGTCCCTCCGTTCTCAACCGTGTGGCTCCGACGACGGTGCGCCTCCACCCTAGCGGCCTCTAGCAGCGTCCCCAATCACTTTTTCTCCCCGGCGAGTCCGCCGAATTCCAGTTTTCTGAGGAGATCGATTTTGTTTGAAGTTTTAGGTGATCTCGCCGGAAAATTGGAATTCGGCAGACTCGTCGGGAAGGGAAAGTGATCGGGGACGTTGCTGGAGGCCGCTAGGCGGAGGCGCGCCGTCGTCGGAACCGTACGGTGGAGAACGGAGGGACGTCCGCACTTTAAGGGTTGTGTGGACGTCCTCTTTGGAACAGCCCCGTATATATATATATATATATATATATATATATATATATATATATATATATATATATATCCGTGTTTTGGTATCAGAGCCAAAAGCCTGATATAGTTAATAGTTAAAAACCTCCAACCCCAGGAGGCGGATTACCGCCCAGGAGTGGTTCTGGAGTTTGTTTCTTGTATTACCCATTACCCTTCTCAATCCCCAGGTGGCAGACTACCGCCTATGAGTGGATTTTGAGTTGGTCTATTTTTGCTTTATTTATTTTGAGAAGTGTTTTGTTTACTATCCTTGAATTTTAAAGATTACAGATTTGTTTTCTTTTCCTTATTTTCGGTTAAGTCTGTTATTTTTTCCAACCAAACAATAAGTCCAGGTCCAAACAATAAGTCCCAGGTGAGGCATGAGCGGAGTCGAGTGAATAGTGGTCTTTAGGATCATAAGCCAAAGATCTTAAATCCTACTTTCCTTTTAGTTTCGGTCTAGTTTTCTCTTCTCTTCCCAAAATGAGTTGACTATTTAGATCCAACTCAGTCGCTTCTAGTTCGTCTAGGTCCTCTCTCAATAGGATTCCAGACATAGTCAATGAAGAACAAATAGAGTATCAGTCAAATGATAACATAGATATGAACGACTGGAATATTCCCAGAGTTCCTAGTCATGAAATTTATAAGAAAAAATGGAGTCTAGCTTCATTCAAAAGTGAATACCATATTAAATCAGTAGAACAAGTTTATGCCCTTAGTAAACAACATGAAACTTGCCAACTTTTTAGTCCAAAATCAATTAAGAAACATAAAAAAGATGGTCATAATTTCCTCCATATTGGATTAGTTCAAATCGGTGTCAAGCCTTTAACTAGAAAAGGTCTTAATGCCTCCATTCTTTTATGTTTACGAGATGCAAGATTTACTGATTTTAATGACAGTACCCTTGGATTAATTGAGTCAAGTCTGTTTAATGGTCCAGTTCATTTTAATTGTTACCCAGATTTCACAATTAGCCTTAGTGACCCTCACATCCTAAAAGCCTTAACCCTCAATGTTAAACCTCAGGTTATCATGTTCTTGAAGGAACCCAACATTTAGCCTTAATTTATAGAATCCATTACAAAGTCACTGGTACAAACATGAACTTCCAAGCCATTAGCAAAAGTCCCAAAAACCATACTCTCTTAATTCAAAGTAGTCAAGAAAACGCCAACATTAGTGTCCCTCACACAATCTGATGGTCAGATGTCCATCTTCCTTCCGAATGGTCTCTCACTAGTGAGAATCAACCATCTAATGCACAACATAGTCTTTCTGATTTAGACTGTATTCAACAGTATAATGATGGCACAGTAAGAATTAATTTTCAAAATTCTAGGATAAGTCAAAACCCAAGAATTCAAGAGGTAAGAAACTCCTCTAGGAATTCTTTTGCTACGGCTAGACATTCATTTGCTGGTTCCGCTACGGCTGAAACAATGTCTAGACGAGATTCTGATCTAGATAAAGAAATTAAAGCTGCGAATTGATCAAACACAATTCGAAAAAGGTCTTGGATTGATCAAACACAATCCGGAGAAAGGTCAGGGTTGATCATATACAACCCTGACAAGGAAACAAGAGTGATCAAACACACTATTGACCCACGAATAAAATTTCGGGATTTTGGTACATGCACACACAAAATCCCAAGCATAGAATGGAAATGGAGAAGAGAGAAAAGATTTTATCCCCCTGAGTTATTCAAAAGTAAATAACTGTAATATTAAAGCTTACTTGCTAGTTTGCCAAATAAACTGCGTTTATATGAGCTGCTTTGTAATTTTTCAAGCTTAATTCCACGTGCGTGCGGCGAAGTTGCTCGCGTAATTCTGTTGTGATTCGTCGCGCGATTATGTCATGAAAAACAAAATATATGGTTAGCCATATTCACCATATAGATATAAACCATAAAAAACTTTCAAAATTTGAAAGAAAAAGCTAAAAATTTAAGTCGAAGGAAGCCAAGAATCAATGGCAGATGGCAGGAAGATTTGCTACCGGAGGCTGTCGGACAACAAGGCCGGGGAAGCAAGCTGACGACGGCGACGGTCGGACAGAGGATCCGAGAGACTTTTGGATTTTAGGGTTTTGAAAAAAAATGATGGGCTATTGGCTTTAGGGTTACAAAGTGCATGATAACGTGATGAAGTAAAAGAGATTTGAGAATAGAGAATCGTGAAAGATGAATATCTTATTCATTGATAGGGGCCATTTATATAGGGAATTACACAATACAAATATATTAAGGATAAAGAATACATAGATCTAGTCAAACTACATATCTTATTGGCATAAGGCCAAGACACACATAAAGAATATTTAGAAAGATACAGAATATCCTAGAACAATAATATGTTTATTATGTTTACGGTTTACGTATCGATCATATATAATCAGATATTAGGGTGTCATTTGAGGTAAAAAAAAATACAGGTATTGAAAAATCCATTTCGCAATAGCTTAGGTATCATTTTGGGTATTTATAATATTCAAATATATGTCACGTAAGCGATCTTAACGGAAAAACTAAAGAAGGTACCATAACAGGTAACAGAGCAATACTAGAGGTACTATTTCAAATAAAAAAAATTTGTAGGTACCAAAAAGTACCTTTCACAATAATTCAGGTACTATTGGAGTGGATTCAGTGCACCAAGGTGCACATGAACCAACCACTTGTGTTAATAGTCGTTGATTTGACCAAGCCATTCCTTCGGTTACCAAAAAACAAAAAAAAACTGTAGCAAAAATAAAATTACCTAAAACAAAAACCTCAATTCGTAGTTGCTCTCTGGCCGCCTATTCACTATTTAATCCCACAACTGAAGTCTCCGATTCAAACCCTTCAAAAACTAATAATTGGTATCCGAACCCGGCTAGGGCCAGGCTCTTGGTCATCAAATTCTTGAATATCGCCCGAAAATGACGACGAGGTCGTCTCTGAGCCGACGCCGGCGTGGTGGTGTTCATGGCGACGGGTTGAGGAGGAGGAGGACTGAGTGGGTAGGGGTGAAGTGGGGAGGACGAAGGCGAGGCGGATTGAGGAGTGGGGATGAGAGACGAAGTCGACATCGTTTTAGGGGCGACGAAGTGGGAGAGGGAGGTTGGCGGTGGCGGGGTTGAGGAGGTGGTTGATGGGTTTTGCTTGGGGTGGTGGGGTGGGTCGGTTGGTGAGAAGAAGGAATCAAGTTCTTCCCATAACCATATATCTCGAGGAGAAGCTTTCTCTATGTGATGAGTGATTGAGTGGATATGGTGCAAAACTGCAAATCTTGGAACCAACCTCCTCTAGAAATCTAGGAATAAAAAAATTACTTTGGGTTAATTTCATTAAATATTTACCTTTTGTGTGTTTTTACCACGTTTGACTCTTTTTTTTTAATTCATTTAACGCCTTAACGGTGTTAGTATTGATGTTAGTGCATTTTAAAGACTTAAATAAATTATAACTAGAAGAAGAAAAACCGAAAAAAAATTGAAACTGAACCGAACCACGGTTCTGGTTCAAGGTATCAAAAAATACCAAACCGAACCGAACCGAACCGAACAAAACCGAACCCACCCCCATTTAACAGTGTTAGTATTGATGTTAGTGCATTTTAAAGACTTAAATCAAATGGACGGCTCAGATTAAATTATAACTAGAGGTTCCCTACGTGCATCAAAGAACTTTCGTACATATATTATGCCCTTCAACATCTTCCTTTAATTGATTCATTAACCTGCCCCTAATGAGACCGCATCCTATATTCCTATAAAACAATTTAAAACTTTAGAATTCAGGTGGATGGCTCAAAATAAAAATGTAAAAAAAATTAATAACTATCTAAAAAAGTGTTTTATGAGATACAAATTCCTACCAACGTACACCATTTAGTGTAGTGACATAAATATCTCATCTGTAAGTATGAGTATCTCTAACTGTTTATATATATGATCATTTCACTATTTGGTATATCATATTTGTGATATAAATTTTGATTATATATCTACGATAGACAGCCTAATCAAATTACACTATATTATTCAACTAACAATAATAGAATCTACGATAGACAGCCTAATCAAATTACACTATAATATTCAACTAACAATAATAGAACTCTCTCTCTCTCTCTCTCTCTCTCTCTCTCTCTCTAACCTAATAGATATTAAGAAATCATTTGCTTTCCAATAATATGATTGATAGGAGCATAAAGTGTTACGTTTATAATGTATTTCCAACCCTATTTAGCTATGTAATTCCTTTAACAATATTCATATTAATCTAAGTTTGTGTTTTTAAGTCATAAATAAAGCTGAGGAGCTTGAAGGAAAAGGAATCCATATTGTGCAAGGAAAGAAATTAGAAAATATGCCAGAAATTGTCAGTCAACTTCGACAGAAGATTGTGATTAGCTCACAACGATCCAGGAGATGTGCTATATATCAATGGAAAGCTACAAAGTCTACTTTTCAGAAATTTTTGCGGATCATCAATACGTATTTTGGAGAAGAAGTTATGACCGTTTGAGTGGCCAAAGGTCAGTCTGCCAGAATTTCTGATTTGGACCAAAACTTTTATTTTGAGGCCCAAACCACATTGGCAAGCCCATGGACTAATTTTGAGGGTTTCATAACCCTAACCACAACAGAAAAGAAGGAGGTAGGGACGTGAAGATAGGAGGGACGTGAAGATTAGAGGAGGCCCGCGATCTTACATCATCAGAACTTTCATAGTTGCAGACTCGCACAAGGAAGCCGCCAAGCTATTATTGATCTCTCCATGCCATCATCCACAGTTTATCTTTCCTTTGTCATCTTTTATTCTCTTGGAAGAAGACTATATTTCTCATCAACTTCTTGCCTGACATCAACGGCAAAGGATCGTCTGAAATGGTGAACGTCAATGTTTTCCAAGATAGTTATGAAGGTGTAATACCTCATTTGTAATTAGACTATTGGGTAGTCTTAAAGTTTATTTTGGTTAATGGTTTGATGAATTAGATTTTCTTGAGAAGATCTTTATTTGATTATCATTGGCTTATTAATAAATTCGAATTTTTATTCTGAAGCACTGAATTTATTCGATCCATATGTAAATAATTACATGCTTCGAAATAGCACTATAAAGATGCAAAGTAATGCATCCACCAAATAAAAAGAAAATTACCAGAATGATAAGCATATCATCCTACCTAAATCGAAATACTCCAATGAATATGAGTTATATCTTTCGAATTACATACACTCTTCTACATGTAAAGAAGGTATCAAGGAGAAATCGAGTGCTTATAAGACTACTCACAAATTATAGTCATTGATGCTCTGTATGCATCAAGAGCTAATCAAACTTTGTTAATTTTTCATAGATATTTGTGTCAACAGTTATCATATGAAAATCCATTTTACAACGTGATTATTGTGAATTTATCAATCCAGAAATACGGACCATTAAAAAAATATGTGGTTCTGGAGGACGTTTCGACAAACTGGTCACATGTCGATTAACTATTCATAAGAAATGCTGCACTCTTAGCATATATTATACAGGTTCACCACCCTAAATTATAAAGTCTCTAGTACCTGACAATGCTGAGAGTTAACATCAAAATGACTTGATGACTATTTCATGTCTATAGGGATCAATGTATAGTATCCCGTACCCCAAATGCATACATAAAATGGCTTCACATATGCCACCATATTTGGGTACTGGTTATGCGCATCAGCCTACATATACATTCTTGGGGTTATGCAATATTATAGGCAGCCTTACTTATTCGTTCTTATACCCATTGCTAGCCAACCACTGTGTACCAGTTGGTAACTGGACGTAAGCCTGAGATTTATGCACACTTGGTTGCACAAAATATGTGCCTATTGCGCCCCCACAGCGTATAAAAAAATGGGTACTTAGAAACAAATAAGTATTTATGTTTGATATGGATCTCCAACAATTATCTGCACTCGGAACCCTTGGCAAGTGATCTCTTTCCGCTAAAAAATTACGGAGTGTCACTTAGATGAGACAGTCTTCCCGTCGTTAGGGGGAGATAAGAAAAATGATTTTCTAAGAGAACAACATGAATTGTCGTGGTTGCCCCACTTTGTCTCATCTTGATCCCCACATAATCGATACCTTGAATGTAACAGTTTTGATGCCTGATACGTTTATAGATATCGCTGAAGTGACGAGATCGATCACCCATGTGAGCTGCAAATGCCTGCAAGGATAAAAGTTCTCAATAAAGGGCACGTCGCCGCAGATAGAGGCGATGTAACCATACTTAGTGGAGGTGTGGTTGAGGCTGTGGCTCCCTAAGGGAATAGGGGGAGGCCACTTGGTTCGATCAATACTTGTCTAAAGGAATTGAGCGAGTAAGGCACAACCTCATCAATGCAAGGAATCTCTCCTATAAGATTGTCTCTAATTACAGTTATGTCTATGAATCAATACTGGAGGACGCTCCGATGTTTAAAATGATTCCATAGACAAATTCTCAACAGATTACGAGATTACATACACATTGATGATTCACACTGTTGCTCAAGGAATCATAAAGCACGAAGGTATCGAACCACGCTCTGTTGAAAAATATCAACAAAGAGCATATTGGCCTACATAAAAGTGCGATCTAGGAAGAGCTAGATTCTCTGATAAAGAGACAGGTATTTGGTTTGGAAGTGCTAACCTTACCAAGTGTAAAGCCTGTAGGACATAAATAAGTCTTTGTCATAAAGCGTAATGAGAAGAATGAAGCCCTAAAGGACAAGACTCGCCTTGTGGCGCCAAGGTTTCTCGTAACGCTCTGGATTGACAACGAGGAGAAATAATCTCCCATAATGGAAATGCAGCTCATCGATGTGGTTACTACTTATCTCCATGGGGATCTTGATTGGGAGATATCCATAAAAGTGCCCAATGACCTTAAACTATCCAACTTAAGTAACTCTAAACCACAGAGTGCGTTTGCAATTATAATTGAAACGCTCACTTTATACAAGTGACTACTTGAGTGGAAAGGGATACAAAATGATGAACTATGCCCCTGCGTACTCATAAAGGAAAATGTTTCGGATTTGCAATTATAGCTATCTATGTTGATGATATGAACATAGTAGGTACTCTTGATGAAGTAAGAGAAACTGCGAGCTATATGAAATCTGAATTGAGATGAATAATATTGGGAAACTCGGTTAATAACGAGTTTGTGGAATACTAATCCACCAGTCTGCATGTATCCAAAAGATTCTCAGGCAATTTACATGGACAAAATACACACTGTTAGCACTCTCAATGATCAGTCGATGCTTGGATGTAAAGGAAAATCCATTTCGTCCAAAGGAAGATGAGAAATGAAAACTCTTCTCTAAAGTGCAATAAGCGCATTATTGTACTTATCCCAATGAACACAACGGAGTATTATGTTTTCATTGAACTTGTTCAAGCGCCAACGCAGTGTCATTAGAATGTATATAAAGAATGTATCTTGATACCTAAATGAACCATTGACTTGGGTTCATCCTAATCTCTATAGAAAGACGAAAGGGAATGCAAATGGAACTGCAACCCTCTACATCAAAACCTTAAACGCCGCTTTGGTTGGGGTTCACTAATGTCAGGTATCTATGGTCAATAGGTCGTTCCTAAACTGGTTATGTAATTGTTATTGGGAACACGACGATACCTTGTGAGAAACATTAATCTCTCCTCACGATTCAAGTAAAGCAAGTAAGGTCTGAGGACAATAAGACATACTTGTTTCTCAAATCACAACTTAAAACTACATCTGAAAAGCATGTGAGAAACGAAGGAATGCAAAGACATTCTTAACTTCCTTGATTGATGTAAGTATCAGGGGGAGTGTAGACTTCAGGGGGAGTCTAACACACATAGATGCGTTGTGCTCTTTTTCCCTTCGACCAAGATTTATTTTGTCCCACTGGGTTTTGTTACGTGACAAGGTTTTTAATAATGCAATACCCCATGCACCGTTTTAACTTTGACTTGGCACAAGAGGGAGTGTTGAAAGAAAAATACCTTATGTGTGTCTTCGTCAAAGTAATTGACCGAGAAGAGATTAAGGAATTAGTGATTAACAGATGTAACGACTCAATTAGTTATATCAGCCATTATGTACATTGTTATTACCATTGATTATCGTCAGTATGTGTGTAATTACCATTGTAATTCACCTCTATATAAAGAGGGTTTCTAATGAGAATGAGTAGACTGGTTTCATTCCATTTTTCCTATAACACTACGATGATTTTATGGGAGTTTCAAAATGCATCTATCTGAGTCATTTATGTTCTATAAAAGAAAAATTAAATAGTCTTCTAATTTTACTCTCGTTTATTCTTTTTTCTAAATTTGCTAACGCGTTAAGTTTCTTGACAACGAACTACACACGATTTCAAGTTTTCTTTTGGACTTGGATACAATCTCAATTTGAGACTTTTTTAGTGTAGATCGAGTCGTGAGACTTATTTAAAATGGGTTTGGTAGATCCCTTTGTTTAGGATCATATCATATCTTAGACTTAAACTCCATGATCAATGATGCTCTTAAAATTGTTCAAAGGTTAAATGCAATAACTCTGCATGCAATAACCTAGCTTGGTAGGTGCACAACACCATGCATGTGAGTGATCGATGTAACGTGGAAGATAAATATATACATGTTAATAGAAGATCGATGAACACGCACAAGTTTTCATATCATTAAAAATTGAGGAGAAAATCTTCCATGCGACGGTTGTGCTACCTGGCACATGCGACCAGCCTTTTAAAATCTAACACGCGTCTTTTTTTTTTTATTTCACACCTGCGTTCTTCTTCTTTCTTCCTCTTCTCCGACAAAGCTTCTTCTTCCTTCCTTTTTGACGCCGCTGAAGGTCCCTACGGCTTCTCCGGCACAACGGAGAGCATGGACCGGACCATCATCCTGAGCTTCGACGAGCGACCGGGACCTTCGGATCGCCATAGGTGAAATATGAGAGGGTTTTTGGTTTGCATTGTCATGGTGGTCGACGGCGGCATCAAAAAAAGAAGGAAGAAGAAGCTTCCCGGATAAGAGAAAGGAAGAAAAAGAACGCAGATGTTAAAAAAAAAAAAAAAAAACACATGTGCCAGGTGGCACGAACGCCACACGGAAGAATTCCTCAAAATTGAGAATGTTATCCATGCACAACAGGACGAGAGGGCACCGACTACTCTAGGTGACCAACAAACTGTGGATAAGAGGACGCGCGCGGGATAAATTACGATGAATGGTCCAAATTAAGTTAGGCCGTGGTGGTTCATGTTATCTAGTAAATCAATACACATGCGCCAGTATATATTTGAAGCACGTTTTAGATCTCTGCATTGCAGACATGGATTCCATGTGCGTGCTCATCTATCTTCTTGATATTATCTCCACATATTTCCCCATGTGAACTTGGATACCTATATTTATCCTAATTCAGATGGATCCGTTGGCCACAGCCAGCCAGCTTCACTATATTGGTTATAAATAGCATGTGTGGAGCAACTGTACGTAGCCACACCAACAAGATACATCACTCACTGATATATCCTAGATAGCTAGAGACTAGAGAGCTCATTTCCTTCAGACAAACAATGTCGGTCGTCTATTTGCCACCCACTATCGCTCTGAAATCAAACTGGTTCAACTTGTACTTGAACTACAGCGATGATTCCTATTCCTCGACGCAAGGCTTCGTCAAATTCAACGGATCCAATGTCTTCAGCCCGTTAGCCAAGTTCGAAGTGGTGTCGGCCAATACCGGGACGGGACGAGTACATCTCAGATGCCGGGCGAACAAGAAGTTTCTGCGGAGGAAAGATTCAACTTCTGTATTCATTACCCCGGAGGCAGATGAAGCAGAGGAGGACACAGCCAAATGGGGGTGTACACTGTTTGAGGCTCGAGAAGTTGAAGCTGGCAACACCACCCTAATCAATTTGTTCCATGTCCAATCACAATACTATACAAATGCCTGGGATGTTAGTGGAATCAGGACCTTGAGATTAAATTCTGTCGGTCCGAATTTTCAGGGTAGGTATAATATCTTAGACCTGGAGTCAATGGTGATATTGCCAAAGCATGTGGCTTTCAAAGGCAGCAACGGGAAGTACCTTAAGGTGGGAGCTACAGCGACGTCGTACCCGACATTCTCATCCACCGACAAGGGGATTTCTGAGTGCGGGTTCGAGGTCATCACTGATGGCCATGGAAGGGCGCAAATTATGTCGTCCCACACCAAAAAGTACTTGAGGCTCGTTTTGGGCGGCAACTTTATTATGGCCGACTCAACTGGCGACACCACCGACCTGAACACCATGTTTTGGCCAGTCAAGTTCAACAACGGTGCTGTCGCTCTCAAAAGCTTGGGCATCGACTTATTTTGTTGCCAATACACCCTCCCGACCTGGGGTGTAACAGACGGTTTACGCGCACTCCACGCCAGCATTAATATCGACGCAGTCATAACTCTAGAAGAACTCGTGCACGAGAGGAGGATCTACAACACTAATTTTGACCTGAAGAATGCCATTATCTATGGCGAGACTCCGCTCACCATGGCCACTGCCAACGCCATCAATAACACCTCCAAAGACAACACGGTGGAATTCAAGTTCACGTACACGGAGAGTAAGAGCACCACGTGGATCTCCAGCCACTCGTGGATGGTCGGCATCAGTGTCACCGCCAGCTTCAAAGTCCCATTCATCGGCGGTGGTGAGGTCACAGCTAATGCAGAGTATTCTGGATCTTATGAGTGGGGAGAAACTCTTGAGTCCGAACAAACAGTGGAGAAAACGTACACGGCCACAGTACCGGCAAACTCTTCGATAAATCTGACCGCGATTGCAACACAGGGAACTTGCGACGTGCGTTACTCTTATTATCAGCGAGATTTGCTTTATAACGGTCAGACAGTTACTTACCTGAAAGATGATGGGTTGTGTACGGGAATTAATTCATATAACTTCCACATCGAGGTTACAACTGTGAAAGATCTGGGATCGACAGCTGAATCCAGGACAGTACAAAAGATACCTCTACCTCTATTGTCTGGACCAACCACCCCATTGACCTCGACCACCAGCACGGAACAAGAATTGTCAGTGGTGCAATTTGAAGAGTGGATTGTCCAAGAAGTACCACCTCTGCCATTGAAGACCAACGAAGAAGGCGTAGAAACCATAGCTTGATTGAGCAGAAGAGTGACGGTTGTAGGTTGAAAGGCTTATTGCATGCGTTCAATGCAATCGAGTATCCTGCGAAAGTGGATATTAAGTTTTTCGAATTTCATGTATTTTGCTTTGATTATTGCATGTGTAATAAAATCATATAATCTATGTTATATATAACATAGGCTATATGTATGTATGCTGGTGTGTTTGTTTTAAAGAATAAAATTTGTATTTGGTTTTACTTGGCAGTTAGCTGCAGAAGAATTACGTTCTTGGAATTTTCTTATTTTACATGAAACCCCAAGAGCGAAACAGCTGAAAATTTCAAAGTATTATTTTACCCAATTGAGCGAAACAGCAGCTGGAATTCTCTTATTGTAAGGAGCTAATGAGAAACATCCAAAAAGCTAACATATGTCATGGATTAACTAGAATCAGAAATCACAAATTATTACATGTAATTAAACATCAAAAATCAAGTTGACGAAAGTTACTAGACTGAAAATTAATAATGCGATTAAGTTTGTGAGTTAATGAATCACCATTCACTACTTCAAAATTACAAAGGTAAAAGTTATAAATAGTCCTCGTGGTTTGTGGTCATTGTTACATTCGTCACCATGGTTTAAAAATGATTAATTTTGGTCCTCGTGTTTTATATATATCAACTAATTATAGTCCAATGATAACATTTTGTATAACATTGTTAATAAGGCGTGTACACGTCACATGTTGAGGCAATTTGTCCAGAAAATAATAAATGAAAATAACAATAAATTATAGGGATAATGCTCACTAGCTCTAATTTTAAGAATTTTATTCCCACTAACAAAATAAGATTTTAAAATTCCCAAAAGCCAACGTAAACAGCAGAAAGACAAATATACTCTTAATGAATTAAATAAACTACAATAGATTATTATAAGAGTCTATTATAAAATAAAATTTTTATAACCGGATTCTCACGACCAATGACGTTGATCGGACTTTGGCAACCTTTGATCGGGCTCCAGAGACAGTTAACCGGACTCCGGGGGCCGTTGACTAGATTTCGGGGGCCGTTGACCAAATTTCGGGGACCGTTGACCGGGCTCCGACGACCGTTGACCGGACTCCGAGAGTCGTTGTGCTTTAGTCACTTATAACAGGTCCCTACTAGGGGCAGTAGGACCACCTACTGGGGGCAGTAGAACCTCCTACTAGAGTCAGTAGGACCTCCTACTGGGGTCAGTAGCACCTCCTACTAGGGTCAATAGGACCACCTACTAGGAGCAGTAGGAGGGTCTACTAAGGGCAGAAGGAGGTCTGTCTAGGGGTCTACTGGGGGCATTAGGGGGGTCTATTAGGAGCAGTATGAGGGTCTACTGGGGGCAGTAGGATGCCTGTCCGGGGGTCTACTGAGGGTAGTATGAGGGTTTACTAGTGGCAGTAGGAGGGTCTACTGGGGGCAGTATGAGGGTCTACTGGGGGCAGTAGGAGGCTTGTCCGAGGGTCTACTAGGGGTAGTAGGAGGGTCTACTGGGGGCAGTAGGGGATTCTATTGGGGGTAGTAGGAGGGTCTACTAGGGGCAGTAGGAAGGTCTACTGGGGGTAGTAGGATGCTTGTCCGGGGGTCTACTAGGGGCAGTAGGGGGGTCTATTGGGGGCAGTAGGACCTCTTGTTGGGGGAGTAAGACCCCCTACTAGGGGCAGTAAGACCTCCTACTAGGGTCAGTAGGACCACCTACTGGGGGCAGTAGGACCTCCTATTGAGGCAGTAGGACCTCATACTAGGGTCAGTAGCACCTCCTACTAGGGTCAGTAGGAGGGTCTACTAGGGGCAGTAGGAGGTCTGTCTAGGGGTCTACTGGGGGCAGTAGGGGGGTCTATTGGGGGCAGTAAGGGGTCTATTGGGGGCAGTAAGGGGTCTATTGGGGGCAGTAGGAGGGACTACTGGGGGCAGTAGGATGCCTGTCCGGGGGTCTACTAAGGGTAGTATGAGGGTTACTAGGGGCAGTAGGGGAGTCTACTGGGGGCAGTATGAGGGTCAAATAGGGGCAGTAGGAGGCCTGTCCGGGGGTCTACTAGAGGTAGTAGGAGGGTCTACTGGGAGCAGTAGGGGATTCTATTGGGGGTAGTAGGAGGGTCTACTAGGGGCAGTAGGAGGGTCTACTGGGGGCAGTAGGATGCCTGTCCGGGGGTCTACTGAGGGTAGTAGGAGAGTTTACTAGGGGCAGTAGGGGGGTCTACTGGGGGCAATACGAGGGTCTACTAGGGGCAGTAGAGTTTAGGGTTTACTAGGGGCAGTAGGAGGCATGTCTAGGGGTCTACTAGGGGTAGTAGGAGGCATGTCCGGGAGTCTACTAGGGGTAGTAGGAGGGTCTACTGGGGGCAGTAGGGGATTCTATTGGGGGTAGTAGGAGGGTCTACTAGGGGCAGTAGGAGAGTCTACTGGGGGCAATAGGATGCCTGTCCGGGGGTCTACTGAGGGTAGTAGGAGGGTTTACTAGGGGCAGTAGGGGGTCTACTAGGGGCAGTAGGAGGGTCTACTGGCGACAGTAGGGGGTTTACTGGGGGCAGTAGGAGATCTGTCCAGGGGTCTACTAAGGGCAGTAGGACCACCTATTGGGGGCAATAGGACCACCTATTGGTGGCAGTAGGACACCCTACTATAACACGTCCATATTAGGGGCAGTATGACCACCTACTAGGGTCAGTAGGACCTCCTACTAGGGACAGTAGGACCTCCTATTGGGGGCAATATACATGAAAGATGGTATATAGAGGGAATATATGGTTTCTCGGAGACCTATTGGGGCCAATATGACTCTGAATCCAAATCCAAATTCAATAATCAGCAATCAAATCAAGAGAATGAACCGTTAATCCATAATCACAGATTCATAATCCATTCTTCCAAACAAAACACCACTTGAATTACTCAACCCGAAAATCCACCTATTGTGAAACTCATAACAAACCAAATCACCATAACAAAACAACAATTTCACAGCAAAAATATAAGCATAATCAAAACCTACATATACCTAATCAAAATCTCACAATGAAACTAAAACAAAACCTCACCATAAACCCCAATATCAAGCTCGAAAAAGGCTCATATAACACTAAAATTGACAATGCAAACCTTTTTCAATACTGTTAACTATTTCTATTCACCAAAATTGCACAACTAAAAAGAGAACTAAGTCAACTAACCCTCAACCGATTCTAACCGAGCTCGAGAATTTGAAGCTCATGGAGATGATCATATGGCAATAGAGGGTGTGTGAGGGTATATTAGAGAGCAATAGATTAGGGGCATTAGGGGGAAATAAATGTTCACCCTAGCTGATATACAAATAATATCAGAAGAAAAAAAAAAAAAGAGAATCGTGTTATACATTAGAAACTATACCAATTATGTTAGCAATCATCATGATTGAACTAGACCACAACCAAGACCCAAATGAAATAACCCATAACAATATCCTTTCAATACTTTCATAGTAAACTATTTGACATCACTAAAAATCCTAAACAATTCACCCACATACCTACGGTCTCCAACTAAACCAATTTAAAACAAAGTCCACTTCAAATAGCTGCCATGGGAACACTAAACAATAGTTTTTTTATGACATCTGAGCACTAAACAATAGTTATAGAAAGCAACATCGAAATCAACTCAGATATAAACATGCACAACACCAAATCCAATTCCAGCAATTCCAATTTTAGCAAAATATTTGGCAAAAAAGCTGAGAGCCTTAGGGAAACTGGCCTTCCTCTTTTGTCTTTGGTGCTGGGTATTAAGCTCTCTCTGAACACAGACCAAAACACCAAAGATTAAAGCTCAGATTTCCTCCATCAATTCCACAGCACAAATCAAGTAGCTACGAATTCAACTTCATAATTTCTTGCTGAAAATGTTTCAAACTTTTTCAAGAATCCTTTTCTGTTTATCCAAAACCTAAAAGAAACATGAATGATCAAATTGGAGAAGAACTGATCTGATCGGAGACCAGAGACGCCGACTTGGAGACCTGCAGAAAAACAATTTCAGCCAAACCGAAGCTAAACGGAATCTGCAGCAGACCAAATCGAAGGGGATCAGACTCGGATGAAGCGACGTCGAACTGGGAAGGATGAGTGGCGGTCCGCCAACAATGGATTCAAGCGGGCCTTTGGTGTGTCTGTCGTCCATTTCGATGGAGTGGTGGGTTTGAATGTGTGATTAGCATTGTTCTCTGGTTACTACTGCCGCTGGTAGTGAGAGAGTGAGACAGAGAAAGCCCGTCGGAGGGATGACAGACATCAACGTTGCCGGGGAAGTCGACGACGCAAGGGCGGTGGAGCGTGATCGGGCTCGGAGTGATGAGAGAGAATGTAAATCTGAAAGAAGTTGAGGAGAGAGAGTGAGATATGAAAGTGGGAGACGAGAGAGAAAATATGCCGAGGGAGGGATATTTTAGACATAAAAATAAGGAAAAGGCTCACAATTTTGTTAGTGGGAATAACAATTAAGAGTGTATTAGGTTGATGGGAATTTTAGAATTTGATTTTGTTGATGGGAAAAAAATTTCTAAATTTAGGGTTAGCGGGAATTTTTCCTAAATTATAACACCCACAATCAAAATAAAGTTAATCGGCGATATGATTTATCTCATATATTTGCATTGGAACTCAACCCTTGGTGCGATTAAGATGTAAAATTTAAAACGATTCTTCATCTATTAAAGTGCAAAAATGACATTAAATTTAAAATTTTATATGGCCTGGTTAGATTCTAGTATTCGATATTCTTCTTATCCATCAATTTCATACAAAACTTTGGCAATTTGTAAAAGGGTCAAAACTATTATGGGGAAGTGAAAGGAAGTGAGAATTAGGAAGATTAATTTGATCAACAAGGCAAAGAAAGAAGGATAAAATGAAGAAAGAAATTCTTTTAATACGTCATGGCAATTATGCCTAAGTTATGGGAGTTCTTCCTTATTAACTTATTAATTTGCTTTTTCATTTTCTTTATAATTCTATACTTTTGTTTTTTTTTTTTATAAGAAATGTATAAGACATAATTATCTCATCATATGATGTCCGCGTAAGAATCTTACTAATGGTATTAGACAAAATGTTATCATTAGACTATATAAAACATAAGGATCATTGGACTATAAAAAACATAAGGACCAAAAATAATTATTTTAAACCACGATAGCAAACATAACCATGACCTCAAACCACGATGATCATTTATAACTTTTACCCAAATTACAATGCACGAAAAATAACCCTAAACAAAAACCATCATCTAAAACTGGAGATAAGGACGACCAAGATCCCACATATATTAACAAGACAAGTAATTCACTACTGGAAAAAAACACTTAGGACATGAAATTAAAACAATTCCGTCTCCTAAGTAACACTTAGGCGACGGAAAAGTCTTTCGTGAGACGAAACCATTTACTTAGAAGACGAAATTATTTTTTTAAATAAAAAAATAAAAACAGTAACCACTTAGGCGGCGAAATTACGTTCTCGTAGCCTAAGTCCCTCTACTTAGGAGACGGATTTTTTTAAATAAAAATAAATTGAAAAAATATGAAAAACTTAGTCGACGGAATTCCATTCCGTAGCCTAAGAGGAACTTAGAAGACAAAATGTTTTACTTAGGAGACGGAATTTTTTTTAATAAAAAAATTTAAATCACTTAGGCTACGAACTGAGAGAATTCCGTCTCCTAAGTTAGAAAAACTTTGGCGGTCAAACCTTCCGTCAAAATTTGAGAAAAATTCAAACAAATTCTTTTCAAAAAAATTTCATCTCTCAAAAATTCAAAAAAATTCATCTCTCATCTCATTAAAACTAACCTTATCCAATTAAACTCAACCTCACCCTCTTTCTCTCATCTCTCATCTCCGCTCCCTTTCATTTTTGTTTCTCAATATGTTCACTTCCTGTCTCCTCTCTCCTTCTCTTCCCTAATTTCAAAACCCTTTTCAAACTCTAACCCCAAACTCATGGCTTCATTCAAACCCTCTGTCACCCTCAACATCGATTCCGCCCGCTGCCCCTCCGGCGAGGTCCACATCATCATGGGTCCCATGTTCGCAGGCAAGACCACCGCTCTCCTCCGTCGGATCAAGTCCAAGGGCGCCAGCAGAAGGTGAAGGTTGAATATTTGAGTAAAACCATGAGTAGATCATATTAAAGTTTCCAACTACATGTTCACCGGCAAAAACCCTTCTCTGTCCTCGTTTAGGCTCAAATTTGAAGCCATGTTTAATTTTTTTTTGAAGAAATTTGACCATCTATATGTTGATATGGGTTTTTGATGGTTTTGGGGAAGATGTGATACACCTTAGGGTTGGACTGGTTGAGTTTGGGGGCGGCATTATGGTTTCTATTTCGGTGGTCGTGGTGGTATTTGAGGCAGAGGCCACTGCAGCGGCGTTAATTTTTTATTTTTTTTTTAGACTTAGTGACGGAATCCAATAATTCCTAGGGGAATTTTTTTTTTTTTTGTCAATAAACATTATCCGTTGCCTATGTACTTAGAAGACAGAAAAAATTTCGTCGCCTAAGTAATTCTTAGTCGACGGAACTCAATTTTTCGTCACCCTAACACCTACCTCACCGCACTTAGGCAACGGATATTCTGTCTCCTAAGTATTTAGGAGGCGAAACTATTTCGTCTCCTAAGTAACTTATTCCAGTAGTGATTAATCGATCCACTTAAGATTTATCTCATCCTCTGTTTAGTTTTTGTTTAACAATTTGATTAGTTGAAGTAACAAATTTGAATGCTAAGTTTTCTAATTTTTTACATGTTTACGACTCTAAAAAATTTCCAGTATATGCAATATTTCTAGTGATATTAAATTTCCATATTATTTCGATTATTTGAAATGTTCATCACTTTGTCTCCCTTGAAAATTTGTTAAGCATCATTAGAATGAAAAATTAATTAGTCTTTTGGCTTACCCACGATTTCAATTTGGCTTTTGGACTTGGATACAATCTCAATTCAAGACTAGTTTTGATCAAGCGCAGAGTAGACTTAATTAAAATGGGTTGGAGGATGCCATTGTTTAGGATCATGTCAGATTTTAGCTTTTCACTTTAGGATCGGTGATGCTGTTAGAGTTGTTCAAAGGTTAAATCATAGATCATAAATCATAAAGTAATACTAGGTAAACTATCTTTTGACAAACCATCTTAGGTGGCAGCTGACGTGGCTTCACCACATCATCAAAATATAATTTTTGTTTTAATTATGAAAATTTCTTTCAATAAGAAAATAATAATGAAAATTTATGTTTCTTGAATTATCTTTTAGATCCTTATTTTTTGGCTTTCTGATCTTATCTATAGCTCTCACGTCCCCTTCAATCTCTTTAATTGAATGAAATCTTTTCAATTTGATCGATTATGGTTTTTGGCAATCATATTTAACAGAAGCTCTACCCAAATGCAGCTCATTTGCAACATGTGTCTTTCCCTGTTTTCCAATTACACTTGCTTCAATCTTAGGCTTCTTCCTTTTTATGAGAATGAAATATGAATATGATGTTTGGAATTGAAGTTTAGGGAAGTGGAAATAACAACCAAATTTAATATGTTTCAATCGTAAGTATAATCTATGGAACATTGAAGCATAGATTACAAAGTGGTGATTTCATACTCAGTACATGAAAGCATAAATCATATCTACTCCTCCCAAAATTTCACACAATTTTAATTCGTCACTTCATAAAAGCACGTCTATGTTAAGAGAGTAAGGCTAGTTTAGTCATTGCAGGGAAGGCTCTTGAGAAGATCGTCGGTACCTCAGGGAGAATTGTCATCGGTATTGACGGGGATGGTGACATAGTATCGGGCGGGAAGTCGAGGACGTACTCCGGCCGCGTGGGAGCGCTCATTAGGGATAGAGTCCCTATGTTGTGGTCAGACTGGGGCGAGGTCCCGCAGGAGGTTAAGGACATGGTCCACAACGCGATGTCGGTGAGTTTACAAAATGCCTCAATAATATTATGTATTACGTTGTAGATTTCTCGAAAAACTAAACTAATAAACGGTTAAATGCAGGTGTGGTTTGAGATTCCCGAGCCCTTGAAGAGCAGCTGGGCGGACGTTGTGCATGGGGGAAGGTACGTTGGGAAGTTAATGAAAAAACAAAATTGTATGTGATATTAATAATATTTCTAATATTTTTGTTGTATCTGTAGGTACAAGGAGTGGAAGAACGAGTTGCGGACCCATTGAACTACGCACGGGAACGCACGTTCTGGTACCCCTGCTGAGTTCCAGTACAGAGAGTACGAGTGGCTTTGGCTTCTGACATCATAATTCAACAACGTAAACAGGTATTTAAATAAATTAATTAGTTAATTTGTTATTAAGTACGTGCGTTTTTAAATATTTTACTAATAGTTTAGTTTTTTCTTTGAAGGCGGTTTCCCGGGCGAACGCTCAGAACCGGCAACGCAACACAATGAACCATCATGCCGATTCTAAACCGTTCGTTGTCTTCATGGACGAGGCGGCCAAGGAACATCCAGAGGTCAACCCGTACGTCTATACGTACGAGAAGGCATATCCTGACGCCCAGGAGGATATTGTAAGTCATCTTACGTTTTTAAATTTTTAATTTTACTTATATATATGTCAAAATGTTAATTAATAATTTTTTCCTATCCAATTAGGCGAAGGTGAGGGAGGCTAGTGACGAGGTGATAAGTGCTATAGTGAGGGAGACATGGCCGGACACGCAGGAGGAAGAGATGTCTGAAGCCATGTCCCGGATCGACACTTCGGATCCGACGGTTGGGGCGAGGATCATGGGTACAGTCTTCCCACCGCGAGCAAACAACTTCTACTGCCGGGGTTTAGGAAAGAAGGGCGAGGGGGTCCTGAAGACCACTCCAGGATTTCAACGAAAGGCAGCCTCAACCAGCAGCAAGACAACGACCACCAGGACGACTCAGCTGCTACAGGCGGGACTTCAGAGACTACGGGAACAGCAAGCTGCTCATATTACCTATAATGCCGCGCAGGCAGCCCATTATGTCGAGGTACATGCCATCTAGTAGGCCCAGCAGCGGCAGATGTTCCAGTACATGCAGGACTTTACAGCTGCCCAGCTCCAGGACTTCCGGCTCCGCCCATACCTCTGCCCATACCGCTACCCCAGCAGCCGCAAGCTCCGCAGCAGCCCCCAGAAGCGGATATTAATTTAGACGATCTAGATTTTGTGTAGTTGATGAATTATGTAGTTTTATGTGCTTGTTGTTGGTTATATGAAATTGTTTTGGTGTTTTTTGCAGCTTGCTTGGAATGGTAATTTAGAAATTTCGGGTTTTTTTTTATACTGGAATGGACTTATAGCCGACGAAATACGTCATAATTCGTCGGCTATAATAATGTTTAGCCGACGAATTATGGAATGTTTCGTTGGCTAAACCCTTTAAAGCCGACGAAATACGGGCTGTTTTGTCGGCTTTAGTTATTTTTTATTTTTTTATTACATACTATAGCCGACGAATATATTAAGCGTTTCGTCGGCTAAATCAAAGAGACTAGCCGACGAGTTGTTTCGTCGGCTATAGGTAAGAGACTAGCCGACGAGTTGTTTCGTCGGCTTAAGTTAAGAGACTAGCCGACGAGATGTTTCGTCGGCTAAAGTCTGAGGGACTAGCCGACGACGTTTTCTGTCGTCGGCTATCTATGGGAAAATAGCCGACGACGGTCTATAGTTTCGTCGGCTAAAATCACTGCCGACGATCTTTTCCCGACGAAACTATAGCCGACGAAGTATCATCGGTTAAGATCTTAGCCGACGAATTAAGCTAACAGGCCGACGAAAAGTTTTCGTCGGCTAAAGTGCTTGTCCTAGTAGTGTTGTCTATTAAACCCCTACATATATTTGCTATGAGATGTAACCGTTCCAATTAATGCAATATACAGTCTGATGAATGGATAAGGATCCTCACCTTGCCTAGTGGTTGTCCTTGCCTATCCTTGACTCTGAATCTGGACCGTCGACTTGATATCTAACGGATATTAAATCTCCATGTCAGCAAAATGCTCATTGAATGCATTAAATGCATGATTTTAGAATTTCCCTGTTAACCATCGTCTAACAATCATCCTTTTTCTATTTTTTTCGTTATCTTCCTAATTATCATCACCTAGTACCGTGCACGACCTCCCCATTCCGGCCATTATTCATCCCATTCCAGTATTCATCGAACCAATTTCTCAAACTATAATTCAACCTATTTAATCAACTAGGTAACCGTAAATGAAGCTTTTATCTTTATAATGGAAGAGTTTTACCTTAAATTCTAAATTTTCTCAAACAGTACCGGCATGACCCGCCGCAACTGCAAGTACCCAAGAATGAAATCCATGCATTTTTCTTTTTGAAACGAATTAGATAACACCAGAATCGATCCCCCCTCTGATTATCTTACAAATCGAAGTACTAAGAAGAACCTCAAATCCCTATATTATTGAAACTCGATAAAGATGAACACAATTAGGGAAAGACATAATTATATGGGTCTTGGTGAGAAGAAATTGCAGAAGACGGTGATGGTGAAGAATTGCAATGAAACAAACCCAAATCAAAAAACCCTCTGTGCCAGAAAAACTCACGAAAGGGAGAAGGGTATATTGTGTTTAATTTGATAAAACAAAATCAAATCAAAGATAGAATATGGTTCCAGCCCATTGAATTCAAGGTTCGATACAGATTACTTTCAGTCCCACAAATCGATATGAATATGAGAGAATCAGTAGACAAACCAGACCATTCTAAGATTTGGAAAGGGAGTAGATCTTCTTCAACATAACCCACCAAAAAGCATGGATCTTAACAGAAATCGGGCTACTTTTCAAAGACGAACAGAAAAATAAAATGCTGGGGGAAACTGAAAAGATAGAGAGCACAAGTGAGGAGATGAATCGAGGAAGAAGAAGAAGAACGAGACGGAACAAAGTAACGGCGTTTGCCGTTTTCATTTAAAATATCTTATTTATTAGGGTTTTAATGAAAGTGTGCTGATGTGTCTTGTTTTAAACCTTTGGATATCAAGTCGACGGTCCAGATTCAGAGTCAAGGATAGCCAAGGACAACCACTAGCCAAGGAGATGATCCTTATCCCTGATGAAGACGTCAAGCTATTAGATGAAAGAAAAAAAACCTAATCCAGATAGCATGGAATGGAGAGTGAAGATTTTAAATTTCTACAACAAATTTTATATAAATCAAATGCACTCTCCCTTAAACCGTAACTTTAAAGAAGCTATTTGTGATTCGTTAGATGACTAGAATCAACAGAGGTTTTGTCAACAGTTCGTGATAAAGGATGAGACGAAGGATGAGGGGAGATAATGAAGACATCACGCAAATTAATCTCGAACAGAAAGAGAAAAATAGGGTTTAAGTGTTTACATATCACAACAGAAAGAGATAATCAAGAAAGTATAAAATGAAAATCCTAATTAAGAAAATAAAAATATAAAACAAACTAACAAATCATAATTATACTTTGATAATGTGGCTAAGCCACGTCAGCCGTCACCTAAGATAGGCTCTAGGTGGTTCACCAAAATGTGGTTCATTTAGTTTCTCTAAATCATATATGCATATAATAGCATTGGCAGATGTAGAACATCATGCATGTGAGTTTTGTGACATTGAAATAAGCTATGTTGCACGGAAACGGAAACGAGTTTCGGTTTTCGATACGATCTGATACGCGAAAACGTCAAATTAAAATATAGTCTGATACGAAATGTGTAGGAAATGTCAAAATTTTTAAAATAAATATTATCTATATTACATATAAATATAATTGAAAAAAAAAAGAATAATGATAATTAAATGACTAAATATTTAAAATAATAGTTACTAAGTTAATGAAAAGTGAGACTTTTTCACGTGATGATCTTGTGGAGTTATCCACTTATCCACATACAAAACTGTGTCGTTTAACAAGAGGTTAGTTTATCAAAATAACCAACTATTATTGGGCCGGTCGTCTTCTTCATTCGTTCTTCTGCCACTAACCCAGATCTTTCAGACTTTGACGACATAGAGATTAGAACGCAGTGGATGCCAGAGCTGAGGCCCGCTTAGCACCGCTAGAGCCGACCTTATAGTGACTCGTCGCCCCAGTACACACGTCCTCATAGCTCGGATTGTGCAGCAAGCCCTGAGAATACCCAACCCAAGGCGGTTGAGTTCTGCTAATTGACCTCAACATCTGCATAACGTTTCCCTCGCGTTTCATAAATCACCTTTTATGGAAATGTGTTTCGGCGCGTTTCGAATGTGTTTCAAATCGTTTTTGTTTCTGAAGCACGAAACGGCTGTTTTTCGGCGTTTCTGTGTAACATAGATAATAAGAGATCGTAAACACGTACCCACAAGGTTTCATATCACTAAACAATTGAGAATGCAATTAAGATTGTTATCCATGCACAACAAGACACTAGGATCCAGATCAGCCAAGCATATATAGAGACGAAGACGAGAGGGCACCGACTACTCTAGGTGACCAACAAACTGTGGATAAGAGGACGCGCGCGGGATAAATTACGATGAATGGTCCAAATTAAGTTAGGCCGTGGTGGTTCATGTTATCTAGTAAATCAATACACATGCGCCAGTATATATTTGAAGCACGTTTTAGATCTCTGCATTGCAGACATGGATTCCATGTGCGTGCTCATCTATCTTCTTGATATTATCTCCACATATTTCCCCATGTGAACTTGGATACCTATATTTATCCTAATTCAGATGGATCCGTTGGCCACAGCCAGCCAGCTTCACTATATTGGTTATAAATAGCATGTGTGGAGCAACTGTACGTAGCCACACCAACAAGATACATCACTCACTGATATATCCTAGATAGCTAGAGACTAGAGAGCTCATTTCCTTCAGACAAACAATGTCGGTCGTCTATTTGCCACCCACTATCGCTCTGAAATCAAACTGGTTCAACTTGTACTTGAACTACAGCGATGATTCCTATTCCTCGACGCAAGGCTTCGTCAAATTCAACGGATCCAATGTCTTCAGCCCGTTAGCCAAGTTCGAAGTGGTGTCGGCCAATACCGGGACGGGACGAGTACATCTCAGATGCCGGGCGAACAAGAAGTTTCTGCGGAGGAAAGATTCAACTTCTGTATTCATTACCCCGGAGGCAGATGAAGCAGAGGAGGACACAGCCAAATGGGGGTGTACACTGTTTGAGGCTCGAGAAGTTGAAGCTGGCAACACCACCCTAATCAATTTGTTCCATGTCCAATCACAATACTATACAAATGCCTGGGATGTTAGTGGAATCAGGACCTTGAGATTAAATTCTGTCGGTCCGAATTTTCAGGGTAGGTATAATATCTTAGACCTGGAGTCAATGGTGATATTGCCAAAGCATGTGGCTTTCAAAGGCAGCAACGGGAAGTACCTTAAGGTGGGAGCTACAGCGACGTCGTACCCGACATTCTCATCCACCGACAAGGGGATTTCTGAGTGCGGGTTCGAGGTCATCACTGATGGCCATGGAAGGGCGCAAATTATGTCGTCCCACACCAAAAAGTACTTGAGGCTCGTTTTGGGCGGCAACTTTATTATGGCCGACTCAACTGGCGACACCACCGACCTGAACACCATGTTTTGGCCAGTCAAGTTCAACAACGGTGCTGTCGCTCTCAAAAGCTTGGGCATCGACTTATTTTGTTGCCAATACACCCTCCCGACCTGGGGTGTAACAGACGGTTTACGCGCACTCCACGCCAGCATTAATATCGACGCAGTCATAACTCTAGAAGAACTCGTGCACGAGAGGAGGATCTACAACACTAATTTTGACCTGAAGAATGCCATTATCTATGGCGAGACTCCGCTCACCATGGCCACTGCCAACGCCATCAATAACACCTCCAAAGACAACACGGTGGAATTCAAGTTCACGTACACGGAGAGTAAGAGCACCACGTGGATCTCCAGCCACTCGTGGATGGTCGGCATCAGTGTCACCGCCAGCTTCAAAGTCCCATTCATCGGCGGTGGTGAGGTCACAGCTAATGCAGAGTATTCTGGATCTTATGAGTGGGGAGAAACTCTTGAGTCCGAACAAACAGTGGAGAAAACGTACACGGCCACAGTACCGGCAAACTCTTCGATAAATCTGACCGCGATTGCAACACAGGGAACTTGCGACGTGCGTTACTCTTATTATCAGCGAGATTTGCTTTATAACGGTCAGACAGTTACTTACCTGAAAGATGATGGGTTGTGTACGGGAATTAATTCATATAACTTCCACATCGAGGTTACAACTGTGAAAGATCTGGGATCGACAGCTGAATCCAGGACAGTACAAAAGATACCTCTACCTCTATTGTCTGGACCAACCACCCCATTGACCTCGACCACCAGCACGGAACAAGAATTGTCAGTGGTGCAATTTGAAGAGTGGATTGTCCAAGAAGTACCACCTCTGCCATTGAAGACCAACGAAGAAGGCGTAGAAACCATAGCTTGATTGAGCAGAAGAGTGACGGTTGTAGGTTGAAAGGCTTATTGCATGCGTTCAATGCAATCGAGTATCCTGCGAAAGTGGATATTAAGTTTTTCGAATTTCATGTATTTTGCTTTGATTATTGCATGTGTAATAAAATCATATAATCTATGTTATATATAACATAGGCTATATGTATGTATGCTGGTGTGTTTGTTTTAAAGAATAAAATTTGTATTTGGTTTTACTTGGCAGTTAGCTGCAGAAGAATTACGTTCTTGGAATTTTCTTATTTTACATGAAACCCCAAGAGCGAAACAGCTGAAAATTTCAAAGTATTATTTTACCCAATTGAGCGAAACAGCAGCTGGAATTCTCTTATTGTAAGGAGCTAATGAGAAACATCCAAAAAGCTAACATATGTCATGGATTAACTAGAATCAGAAATCACAAATTATTACATGTAATTAAACATCAAAAATCAAGTTGACGAAAGTTACTAGACTGAAAATTAATAATGCGATTAAGTTTGTGAGTTAATGAATCACCATTCACTACTTCAAAATTACAAAGGTAAAAGTTATAAATAGTCCTCGTGGTTTGTGGTCATTGTTACATTCGTCACCATGGTTTAAAAATGATTAATTTTGGTCCTCGTGTTTTATATATATCAACTAATTATAGTCCAATGATAACATTTTGTATAACATTGTTAATAAGGCGTGTACACGTCACATGTTGAGGCAATTTGTCCAGAAAATAATAAATGAAAATAACAATAAATTATAGGGATAATGCTCACTAGCTCTAATTTTAAGAATTTTATTCCCACTAACAAAATAAGATTTTAAAATTCCCAAAAGCCAACGTAAACAGCAGAAAGACAAATATACTCTTAATGAATTAAATAAACTACAATAGATTATTATAAGAGTCTATTATAAAATAAAATTTTTATAACCGGATTCTCACGACCAATGACGTTGATCGGACTTTGGCAACCTTTGATCGGGCTCCAGAGACAGTTAACCGGACTCCGGGGGCCGTTGACTAGATTTCGGGGGCCGTTGACCAAATTTCGGGGACCGTTGACCGGGCTCCGACGACCGTTGACCGGACTCCGAGAGTCGTTGTGCTTTAGTCACTTATAACAGGTCCCTACTAGGGGCAGTAGGACCACCTACTGGGGGCAGTAGAACCTCCTACTAGAGTCAGTAGGACCTCCTACTGGGGTCAGTAGCACCTCCTACTAGGGTCAATAGGACCACCTACTAGGAGCAGTAGGAGGGTCTACTAAGGGCAGAAGGAGGTCTGTCTAGGGGTCTACTGGGGGCATTAGGGGGGTCTATTAGGAGCAGTATGAGGGTCTACTGGGGGCAGTAGGATGCCTGTCCGGGGGTCTACTGAGGGTAGTATGAGGGTTTACTAGTGGCAGTAGGAGGGTCTACTGGGGGCAGTATGAGGGTCTACTGGGGGCAGTAGGAGGCTTGTCCGAGGGTCTACTAGGGGTAGTAGGAGGGTCTACTGGGGGCAGTAGGGGATTCTATTGGGGGTAGTAGGAGGGTCTACTAGGGGCAGTAGGAAGGTCTACTGGGGGTAGTAGGATGCTTGTCCGGGGGTCTACTAGGGGCAGTAGGGGGGTCTATTGGGGGCAGTAGGACCTCTTGTTGGGGGAGTAAGACCCCCTACTAGGGGCAGTAAGACCTCCTACTAGGGTCAGTAGGACCACCTACTGGGGGCAGTAGGACCTCCTATTGAGGCAGTAGGACCTCATACTAGGGTCAGTAGCACCTCCTACTAGGGTCAGTAGGAGGGTCTACTAGGGGCAGTAGGAGGTCTGTCTAGGGGTCTACTGGGGGCAGTAGGGGGGTCTATTGGGGGCAGTAAGGGGTCTATTGGGGGCAGTAGGAGGGACTACTGGGGGCAGTAGGATGCCTGTCCGGGGGTCTACTAAGGGTAGTATGAGGGTTACTAGGGGCAGTAGGGGAGTCTACTGGGGGCAGTATGAGGGTCAAATAGGGGCAGTAGGAGGCCTGTCCGGGGGTCTACTAGAGGTAGTAGGAGGGTCTACTGGGAGCAGTAGGGGATTCTATTGGGGGTAGTAGGAGGGTCTACTAGGGGCAGTAGGAGGGTCTACTGGGGGCAGTAGGATGCCTGTCCGGGGGTCTACTGAGGGTAGTAGGAGAGTTTACTAGGGGCAGTAGGGGGGTCTACTGGGGGCAATACGAGGGTCTACTAGGGGCAGTAGAGTTTAGGGTTTACTAGGGGCAGTAGGAGGCATGTCTAGGGGTCTACTAGGGGTAGTAGGAGGCATGTCCGGGAGTCTACTAGGGGTAGTAGGAGGGTCTACTGGGGGCAGTAGGGGATTCTATTGGGGGTAGTAGGAGGGTCTACTAGGGGCAGTAGGAGAGTCTACTGGGGGCAATAGGATGCCTGTCCGGGGGTCTACTGAGGGTAGTAGGAGGGTTTACTAGGGGCAGTAGGGGGTCTACTAGGGGCAGTAGGAGGGTCTACTGGCGACAGTAGGGGGTTTACTGGGGGCAGTAGGAGATCTGTCCAGGGGTCTACTAAGGGCAGTAGGACCACCTATTGGGGGCAATAGGACCACCTATTGGTGGCAGTAGGACACCCTACTATAACACGTCCATATTAGGGGCAGTATGACCACCTACTAGGGTCAGTAGGACCTCCTACTAGGGACAGTAGGACCTCCTATTGGGGGCAATATACATGAAAGATGGTATATAGAGGGAATATATGGTTTCTCGGAGACCTATTGGGGCCAATATGACTCTGAATCCAAATCCAAATTCAATAATCAGCAATCAAATCAAGAGAATGAACCGTTAATCCATAATCACAGATTCATAATCCATTCTTCCAAACAAAACACCACTTGAATTACTCAACCCGAAAATCCACCTATTGTGAAACTCATAACAAACCAAATCACCATAACAAAACAACAATTTCACAGCAAAAATATAAGCATAATCAAAACCTACATATACCTAATCAAAATCTCACAATGAAACTAAAACAAAACCTCACCATAAACCCCAATATCAAGCTCGAAAAAGGCTCATATAACACTAAAATTGACAATGCAAACCTTTTTCAATACTGTTAACTATTTCTATTCACCAAAATTGCACAACTAAAAAGAGAACTAAGTCAACTAACCCTCAACCGATTCTAACCGAGCTCGAGAATTTGAAGCTCATGGAGATGATCATATGGCAATAGAGGGTGTGTGAGGGTATATTAGAGAGCAATAGATTAGGGGCATTAGGGGGAAATAAATGTTCACCCTAGCTGATATACAAATAATATCAGAAGAAAAAAAAAAAAAGAGAATCGTGTTATACATTAGAAACTATACCAATTATGTTAGCAATCATCATGATTGAACTAGACCACAACCAAGACCCAAATGAAATAACCCATAACAATATCCTTTCAATACTTTCATAGTAAACTATTTGACATCACTAAAAATCCTAAACAATTCACCCACATACCTACGGTCTCCAACTAAACCAATTTAAAACAAAGTCCACTTCAAATAGCTGCCATGGGAACACTAAACAATAGTTTTTTTTATGACATCTGAGCACTAAACAATAGTTATAGAAAGCAACATCGAAATCAACTCAGATATAAACATGCACAACACCAAATCCAATTCCAGCAATTCCAATTTTAGCAAAATATTTGGCAAAAAAGCTGAGAGCCTTAGGGAAACTGGCCTTCCTCTTTTGTCTTTGGTGCTGGGTATTAAGCTCTCTCTGAACACAGACCAAAACACCAAAGATTAAAGCTCAGATTTCCTCCATCAATTCCACAGCACAAATCAAGTAGCTACGAATTCAACTTCATAATTTCTTGCTGAAAATGTTTCAAACTTTTTCAAGAATCCTTTTCTGTTTATCCAAAACCTAAAAGAAACATGAATGATCAAATTGGAGAAGAACTGATCTGATCGGAGACCAGAGACGCCGACTTGGAGACCTGCAGAAAAACAATTTCAGCCAAACCGAAGCTAAACGGAATCTGCAGCAGACCAAATCGAAGGGGATCAGACTCGGATGAAGCGACGTCGAACTGGGAAGGATGAGTGGCGGTCCGCCAACAATGGATTCAAGCGGGCCTTTGGTGTGTCTGTCGTCCATTTCGATGGAGTGGTGGGTTTGAATGTGTGATTAGCATTGTTCTCTGGTTACTACTGCCGCTGGTAGTGAGAGAGTGAGACAGAGAAAGCCCGTCGGAGGGATGACAGACATCAACGTTGCCGGGGAAGTCGACGACGCAAGGGCGGTGGAGCGTGATCGGGCTCGGAGTGATGAGAGAGAATGTAAATCTGAAAGAAGTTGAGGAGAGAGAGTGAGATATGAAAGTGGGAGACGAGAGAGAAAATATGCCGAGGGAGGGATATTTTAGACATAAAAATAAGGAAAAGGCTCACAATTTTGTTAGTGGGAATAACAATTAAGAGTGTATTAGGTTGATGGGAATTTTAGAATTTGATTTTGTTGATGGGAAAAAAATTTCTAAATTTAGGGTTAGCGGGAATTTTTCCTAAATTATAACACCCACAATCAAAATAAAGTTAATCGGCGATATGATTTATCTCATATATTTGCATTGGAACTCAACCCTTGGTGCGATTAAGATGTAAAATTTAAAACGATTCTTCATCTATTAAAGTGCAAAAATGACATTAAATTTAAAATTTTATATGGCCTGGTTAGATTCTAGTATTCGATATTCTTCTTATCCATCAATTTCATACAAAACTTTGGCAATTTGTAAAAGGGTCAAAACTATTATGGGGAAGTGAAAGGAAGTGAGAATTAGGAAGATTAATTTGATCAACAAGGCAAAGAAAGAAGGATAAAATGAAGAAAGAAATTCTTTTAATACGTCATGGCAATTATGCCTAAGTTATGGGAGTTCTTCCTTATTAACTTATTAATTTGCTTTTTCATTTTCTTTATAATTCTATACTTTTGTTTTTTTTTTTTATAAGAAATGTATAAGACATAATTATCTCATCATATGATGTCCGCGTAAGAATCTTACTAATGGTATTAGACAAAATGTTATCATTAGACTATATAAAACATAAGGATCATTGGACTATAAAAAACATAAGGACCAAAAATAATTATTTTAAACCACGATAGCAAACATAACCATGACCTCAAACCACGATGATCATTTATAACTTTTACCCAAATTACAATGCACGAAAAATAACCCTAAACAAAAACCATCATCTAAAACTGGAGATAAGGACGACCAAGATCCCACATATATTAACAAGACAAGTAATTCACTACTGGAAAAAAACACTTAGGACATGAAATTAAAACAATTCCGTCTCCTAAGTAACACTTAGGCGACGGAAAAGTCTTTCGTGAGACGAAACCATTTACTTAGAAGACGAAATTATTTTTTTAAATAAAAAAATAAAAACAGTAACCACTTAGGCGGCGAAATTACGTTCTCGTAGCCTAAGTCCCTCTACTTAGGAGACGGATTTTTTTTAAATAAAAATAAATTGAAAAAATATGAAAAACTTAGTCGACGGAATTCCATTCCGTAGCCTAAGAGGAACTTAGAAGACAAAATGTTTTACTTAGGAGACGGAATTTTTTTTAATAAAAAAATTTAAATCACTTAGGCTACGAACTGAGAGAATTCCGTCTCCTAAGTTAGAAAAACTTTGGCGGTCAAACCTTCCGTCAAAATTTGAGAAAAATTCAAACAAATTCTTTTCAAAAAAATTTCATCTCTCAAAAATTCAAAAAAAATTCATCTCTCATCTCATTAAAACTAACCTTATCCAATTAAACTCAACCTCACCCTCTTTCTCTCATCTCTCATCTCCGCTCCCTTTCATTTTTGTTTCTCAATATGTTCACTTCCTGTCTCCTCTCTCCTTCTCTTCCCTAATTTCAAAACCCTTTTCAAACTCTAACCCCAAACTCATGGCTTCATTCAAACCCTCTGTCACCCTCAACATCGATTCCGCCCGCTGCCCCTCCGGCGAGGTCCACATCATCATGGGTCCCATGTTCGCAGGCAAGACCACCGCTCTCCTCCGTCGGATCAAGTCCAAGGGCGCCAGCAGAAGGTGAAGGTTGAATATTTGAGTAAAACCATGAGTAGATCATATTAAAGTTTCCAACTACATGTTCACCGGCAAAAACCCTTCTCTGTCCTCGTTTAGGCTCAAATTTGAAGCCATGTTTAATTTTTTTTTGAAGAAATTTGACCATCTATATGTTGATATGGGTTTTTGATGGTTTTGGGGAAGATGTGATACACCTTAGGGTTGGACTGGTTGAGTTTGGGGGCGGCATTATGGTTTCTATTTCGGTGGTCGTGGTGGTATTTGAGGCAGAGGCCACTGCAGCGGCGTTAATTTTTTATTTTTTTTTAGACTTAGTGACGGAATCCAATAATTCCTAGGGGAATTTTTTTTTTTTTGTCAATAAACATTATCCGTTGCCTATGTACTTAGAAGACAGAAAAAATTTCGTCGCCTAAGTAATTCTTAGTCGACGGAACTCAATTTTTCGTCACCCTAACACCTACCTCACCGCACTTAGGCAACGGATATTCTGTCTCCTAAGTATTTAGGAGGCGAAACTATTTCGTCTCCTAAGTAACTTATTCCAGTAGTGATTAATCGATCCACTTAAGATTTATCTCATCCTCTGTTTAGTTTTTGTTTAACAATTTGATTAGTTGAAGTAACAAATTTGAATGCTAAGTTTTCTAATTTTTTACATGTTTACGACTCTAAAAAATTTCCAGTATATGCAATATTTCTAGTGATATTAAATTTCCATATTATTTCGATTATTTGAAATGTTCATCACTTTGTCTCCCTTGAAAATTTGTTAAGCATCATTAGAATGAAAAATTAATTAGTCTTTTGGCTTACCCACGATTTCAATTTGGCTTTTGGACTTGGATACAATCTCAATTCAAGACTAGTTTTGATCAAGCGCAGAGTAGACTTAATTAAAATGGGTTGGAGGATGCCATTGTTTAGGATCATGTCAGATTTTAGCTTTTCACTTTAGGATCGGTGATGCTGTTAGAGTTGTTCAAAGGTTAAATCATAGATCATAAATCATAAAGTAATACTAGGTAAACTATCTTTTGACAAACCATCTTAGGTGGCAGCTGACGTGGCTTCACCACATCATCAAAATATAATTTTTGTTTTAATTATGAAAATTTCTTTCAATAAGAAAATAATAATGAAAATTTATGTTTCTTGAATTATCTTTTAGATCCTTATTTTTTGGCTTTCTGATCTTATCTATAGCTCTCACGTCCCCTTCAATCTCTTTAATTGAATGAAATCTTTTCAATTTGATCGATTATGGTTTTTGGCAATCATATTTAACAGAAGCTCTACCCAAATGCAGCTCATTTGCAACATGTGTCTTTCCCTGTTTTCCAATTACACTTGCTTCAATCTTAGGCTTCTTCCTTTTTATGAGAATGAAATATGAATATGATGTTTGGAATTGAAGTTTAGGGAAGTGGAAATAACAACCAAATTTAATATGTTTCAATCGTAAGTATAATCTATGGAACATTGAAGCATAGATTACAAAGTGGTGATTTCATACTCAGTACATGAAAGCATAAATCATATCTACTCCTCCCAAAATTTCACACAATTTTAATTCGTCACTTCATAAAAGCACGTCTATGTTAAGAGAGTAAGGCTAGTTTAGTCATTGCAGGGAAGGCTCTTGAGAAGATCGTCGGTACCTCAGGGAGAATTGTCATCGGTATTGACGGGGATGGTGACATAGTATCGGGCGGGAAGTCGAGGACGTACTCCGGCCGCGTGGGAGCGCTCATTAGGGATAGAGTCCCTATGTTGTGGTCAGACTGGGGCGAGGTCCCGCAGGAGGTTAAGGACATGGTCCACAACGCGATGTCGGTGAGTTTACAAAATGCCTCAATAATATTATGTATTACGTTGTAGATTTCTCGAAAAACTAAACTAATAAACGGTTAAATGCAGGTGTGGTTTGAGATTCCCGAGCCCTTGAAGAGCAGCTGGGCGGACGTTGTGCATGGGGGAAGGTACGTTGGGAAGTTAATGAAAAAACAAAATTGTATGTGATATTAATAATATTTCTAATATTTTTGTTGTATCTGTAGGTACAAGGAGTGGAAGAACGAGTTGCGGACCCATTGAACTACGCACGGGAACGCACGTTCTGGTACCCCTGCTGAGTTCCAGTACAGAGAGTACGAGTGGCTTTGGCTTCTGACATCAGAATTCAACAACGTAAACAGGTATTTAAATAAATTAATTAGTTAATTTGTTATTAAGTACGTGCGTTTTTAAATATTTTACTAATAGTTTAGTTTTTTCTTTGAAGGCGGTTTCCCGGGCGAACGCTCAGAACCGGCAACGCAACACAATGAACCATCATGCCGATTCTAAACCGTTCGTTGTCTTCATGGACGAGGCGGCCAAGGAACATCCAGAGGTCAACCCGTACGTCTATACGTACGAGAAGGCATATCCTGACGCCCAGGAGGATATTGTAAGTCATCTTACGTTTTTAAATTTTTAATTTTACTTATATATATGTCAAAATGTTAATTAATAATTTTTTCCTATCCAATTAGGCGAAGGTGAGGGAGGCTAGTGACGAGGTGATAAGTGCTATAGTGAGGGAGACATGGCCGGACACGCAGGAGGAAGAGATGTCTGAAGCCATGTCCCGGATCGACACTTCGGATCCGACGGTTGGGGCGAGGATCATGGGTACAGTCTTCCCACCGCGAGCAAACAACTTCTACTGCCGGGGTTTAGGAAAGAAGGGCGAGGGGGTCCTGAAGACCACTCCAGGATTTCAACGAAAGGCAGCCTCAACCAGCAGCAAGACAACGACCACCAGGACGACTCAGCTGCTACAGGCGGGACTTCAGAGACTACGGGAACAGCAAGCTGCTCATATTACCTATAATGCCGCGCAGGCAGCCCATTATGTCGAGGTACATGCCATCTAGTAGGCCCAGCAGCGGCAGATGTTCCAGTACATGCAGGACTTTACAGCTGCCCAGCTCCAGGACTTCCGGCTCCGCCCATACCTCTGCCCATACCGCTACCCCAGCAGCCGCAAGCTCCGCAGCAGCCCCCAGAAGCGGATATTAATTTAGACGATCTAGATTTTGTGTAGTTGATGAATTATGTAGTTTTATGTGCTTGTTGTTGGTTATATGAAATTGTTTTGGTGTTTTTTGCAGCTTGCTTGGAATGGTAATTTAGAAATTTCGGGTTTTTTTTTATACTGGAATGGACTTATAGCCGACGAAATACGTCATAATTCGTCGGCTATAATAATGTTTAGCCGACGAATTATGGAATGTTTCGTTGGCTAAACCCTTTAAAGCCGACGAAATACGGGCTGTTTTGTCGGCTTTAGTTATTTTTTATTTTTTTATTACATACTATAGCCGACGAATATATTAAGCGTTTCGTCGGCTAAATCAAAGAGACTAGCCGACGAGTTGTTTCGTCGGCTATAGGTAAGAGACTAGCCGACGAGTTGTTTCGTCGGCTTAAGTTAAGAGACTAGCCGACGAGATGTTTCGTCGGCTAAAGTCTGAGGGACTAGCCGACGACGTTTTCTGTCGTCGGCTATCTATGGGAAAATAGCCGACGACGGTCTATAGTTTCGTCGGCTAAAATCACTGCCGACGATCTTTTCCCGACGAAACTATAGCCGACGAAGTATCATCGGTTAAGATCTTAGCCGACGAATTAAGCTAACAGGCCGACGAAAAGTTTTCGTCGGCTAAAGTGCTTGTCCTAGTAGTGTTGTCTATTAAACCCCTACATATATTTGCTATGAGATGTAACCGTTCCAATTAATGCAATATACAGTCTGATGAATGGATAAGGATCCTCACCTTGCCTAGTGGTTGTCCTTGCCTATCCTTGACTCTGAATCTGGACCGTCGACTTGATATCTAACGGATATTAAATCTCCATGTCAGCAAAATGCTCATTGAATGCATTAAATGCATGATTTTAGAATTTCCCTGTTAACCATCGTCTAACAATCATCCTTTTTCTATTTTTTTTCGTTATCTTCCTAATTATCATCACCTAGTACCGTGCACGACCTCCCCATTCCGGCCATTATTCATCCCATTCCAGTATTCATCGAACCAATTTCTCAAACTATAATTCAACCTATTTAATCAACTAGGTAACCGTAAATGAAGCTTTTATCTTTATAATGGAAGAGTTTTACCTTAAATTCTAAATTTTCTCAAACAGTACCGGCATGACCCGCCGCAACTGCAAGTACCCAAGAATGAAATCCATGCATTTTTCTTTTTGAAACGAATTAGATAACACCAGAATCGATCCCCCCTCTGATTATCTTACAAATCGAAGTACTAAGAAGAACCTCAAATCCCTATATTATTGAAACTCGATAAAGATGAACACAATTAGGGAAAGACATAATTATATGGGTCTTGGTGAGAAGAAATTGCAGAAGACGGTGATGGTGAAGAATTGCAATGAAACAAACCCAAATCAAAAAACCCTCTGTGCCAGAAAAACTCACGAAAGGGAGAAGGGTATATTGTGTTTAATTTGATAAAACAAAATCAAATCAAAGATAGAATATGGTTCCAGCCCATTGAATTCAAGGTTCGATACAGATTACTTTCAGTCCCACAAATCGATATGAATATGAGAGAATCAGTAGACAAACCAGACCATTCTAAGATTTGGAAAGGGAGTAGATCTTCTTCAACATAACCCACCAAAAAGCATGGATCTTAACAGAAATCGGGCTACTTTTCAAAGACGAACAGAAAAATAAAATGCTGGGGGAAACTGAAAAGATAGAGAGCACAAGTGAGGAGATGAATCGAGGAAGAAGAAGAAGAACGAGACGGAACAAAGTAACGGCGTTTGCCGTTTTCATTTAAAATATCTTATTTATTAGGGTTTTAATGAAAGTGTGCTGATGTGTCTTGTTTTAAACCTTTGGATATCAAGTCGACGGTCCAGATTCAGAGTCAAGGATAGCCAAGGACAACCACTAGCCAAGGAGATGATCCTTATCCCTGATGAAGACGTCAAGCTATTAGATGAAAGAAAAAAAACCTAATCCAGATAGCATGGAATGGAGAGTGAAGATTTTAAATTTCTACAACAAATTTTATATAAATCAAATGCACTCTCCCTTAAACCGTAACTTTAAAGAAGCTATTTGTGATTCGTTAGATGACTAGAATCAACAGAGGTTTTGTCAACAGTTCGTGATAAAGGATGAGACGAAGGATGAGGGGAGATAATGAAGACATCACGCAAATTAATCTCGAACAGAAAGAGAAAAATAGGGTTTAAGTGTTTACATATCACAACAGAAAGAGATAATCAAGAAAGTATAAAATGAAAATCCTAATTAAGAAAATAAAAATATAAAACAAACTAACAAATCATAATTATACTTTGATAATGTGGCTAAGCCACGTCAGCCGTCACCTAAGATAGGCTCTAGGTGGTTCACCAAAATGTGGTTCATTTAGTTTCTCTAAATCATATATGCATATAATAGCATTGGCAGATGTAGAACATCATGCATGTGAGTTTTGTGACATTGAAATAAGCTATGTTGCACGGAAACGGAAACGAGTTTCGGTTTTCGATACGATCTGATACGCGAAAACGTCAAATTAAAATATAGTCTGATACGAAATGTGTAGGAAATGTCAAAATTTTTAAAATAAATATTATCTATATTACATATAAATATAATTGAAAAAAAAAAGAATAATGATAATTAAATGACTAAATATTTAAAATAATAGTTACTAAGTTAATGAAAAGTGAGACTTTTTCACGTGATGATCTTGTGGAGTTATCCACTTATCCACATACAAAACTGTGTCGTTTAACAAGAGGTTAGTTTATCAAAATAACCAACTATTATTGGGCCGGTCGTCTTCTTCATTCGTTCTTCTGCCACTAACCCAGATCTTTCAGACTTTGACGACATAGAGATTAGAACGCAGTGGATGCCAGAGCTGAGGCCCGCTTAGCACCGCTAGAGCCGACCTTATAGTGACTCGTCGCCCCAGTACACACGTCCTCATAGCTCGGATTGTGCAGCAAGCCCTGAGAATACCCAACCCAAGGCGGTTGAGTTCTGCTAATTGACCTCAACATCTGCATAACGTTTCCCTCGCGTTTCATAAATCACCTTTTATGGAAATGTGTTTCGGCGCGTTTCGAATGTGTTTCAAATCGTTTTTGTTTCTGAAGCACGAAACGGCTGTTTTTCGGCGTTTCTGTGTAACATAGATAATAAGAGATCGTAAACACGTACCCACAAGGTTTCATATCACTAAACAATTGAGAATGCAATTAAGATTGTTATCCATGCACAACAAGACACTAGGATCCAGATCAGCCAAGCATATATAGAGACGAAGACGAGAGGGCACCGACTACTCTAGGTGACCAACAAACTGTGGATAAGAGGACGCGCGCGGGATAAATTACGATGAATGGTCCAAATTAAGTTAGGCCGTGGTGGTTCATGTTATCTAGTAAATCAATACACATGCGCCAGTATATATTTGAAGCACGTTTTAGATCTCTGCATTGCAGACATGGATTCCATGTGCGTGCTCATCTATCTTCTTGATATTATCTCCACATATTTCCCCATGTGAACTTGGATACCTATATTTATCCTAATTCAGATGGATCCGTTGGCCACAGCCAGCCAGCTTCACTATATTGGTTATAAATAGCATGTGTGGAGCAACTGTACGTAGCCACACCAACAAGATACATCACTCACTGATATATCCTAGATAGCTAGAGACTAGAGAGCTCATTTCCTTCAGACAAACAATGTCGGTCGTCTATTTGCCACCCACTATCGCTCTGAAATCAAACTGGTTCAACTTGTACTTGAACTACAGCGATGATTCCTATTCCTCGACGCAAGGCTTCGTCAAATTCAACGGATCCAATGTCTTCAGCCCGTTAGCCAAGTTCGAAGTGGTGTCGGCCAATACCGGGACGGGACGAGTACATCTCAGATGCCGGGCGAACAAGAAGTTTCTGCGGAGGAAAGATTCAACTTCTGTATTCATTACCCCGGAGGCAGATGAAGCAGAGGAGGACACAGCCAAATGGGGGTGTACACTGTTTGAGGCTCGAGAAGTTGAAGCTGGCAACACCACCCTAATCAATTTGTTCCATGTCCAATCACAATACTATACAAATGCCTGGGATGTTAGTGGAATCAGGACCTTGAGATTAAATTCTGTCGGTCCGAATTTTCAGGGTAGGTATAATATCTTAGACCTGGAGTCAATGGTGATATTGCCAAAGCATGTGGCTTTCAAAGGCAAATCCGGCGATTACCTTAGGATGGTGGAATTTTCAAATTCGTTGCAGCCGACCTTTACATCCACTGACAAGGGGCGTCCGGGGTCGTGGTTCGTGACCTCTACAGATGGTGATGGAAGGGTTCAAATTATGTCGTTCTACAACAACAAATACCTAAGGCACAACAGTGCTGACAACTGGATTCTCGCTGACTCTGCCGGCGATTCCACCGACCTGTCCACCTGGTTTTGGCCAATCAAGCTCAACAGTAGTACTCTCGCTATCAAAAGCTTGAACAACGGCAAATTTGGTCAACAATACACCGCCGGTGGTATAACATACGGTTTCAGAGCAGTCAACCCCACCACTAATGACTGGACTCGCTTCACTCTAGAAGAACTCGTGCTCTCTAGGAGAATCTACAATGCTGATTTTGACCTGAAGAACGCCATAATATATGGCGAGACTCCTCTCACCATGGCCAGCGGAGACGCCACCAACGACACCTCTGCGGACAACACCTTGCAAATTAAGTTGACGTACAGGGAGAGTAGGAGCAGCACGTGGAAATCCAGCCACTCATGGATGGTTGGCGTCAGTGTCACCACCAGCTTCAAAATTCCGTTCATCGGCGGTACTGATGTCACTGCTACCGCGGAGTATTCCGGATCCTACGAGTGGGGAGAAACTATTACCTCCGAAAATACTGTCGAGACCACCTACACGGCTATAGTGCCGGCATACACTAGAGTACAAGTGAGATTGTTGGCAACCAAGGGAAACTGCGACGTGCCTTACTCTTATTATCAGAGAGATCTGCTTTATAACGGCCAAACCGTTATCTATAAGAAAGATGATGGGTTGTACACGGGTGTCAACTCATATAACTTCCATTACGAGGTTACAACTGTGAAAACGGATAGATCTGGAGCTGATTTGGTCGAGACCAAAACAGTACAAAAGATAGCTGCGCCGGAATTGACTGGACCAACCATTGTGCCAATCCCAGTGACCTCGACCACCAGCCTGCAGTTAGAAGAGGAGACTGTCCAAGAAGCAGTAGCTATGCCATTGGAGGCCAACCAAGAAGGTGAAGAAACCCTAGCTTGATTGAGCACAAGGGTGTGACGGTTGTAGGTGGCGTCCAGAAACCTTCACGAGACGAAAGTGGAACATGTGCTTTTTCTTTTTTTCTTCGTATTTGCTTTCATGGTCGCATGTGTAATAAGTCCATATAACCTATGTTATATACCATGTATTAACATAGGTCATATATATATGTATGCTTGTGTGTTTGTTTAAGGAAATAAAATTGGTATTTGCTTTTCTTTACCTAGTTCCGGGTGGAGTTAAATTCTATTTTATTTTTTCATTACAACGTATTTTGATGCTGTCATTATCCAAGACACCACAATTTATCAAAAAAGAATATTTATCGATATATGCCATCCATATTTTTTTAATTTTTTTCTTTTGAATCTTCTTCGTGAGAGGTAATTGATGTTGTTAACCATGGTTACAGTAATAATTAAAAGATGTTGTTAACCATGGTTATAATATACTGTTATACATAGATGTTGTTAATTATGGTTAAAGTAATTAAAAGATATGACATGTGGATTCAACTGGAGCAAATTTGCATCCATAACGGATAACATTATACATCTCCAAATATAAATAGGAGCCTTATTCAACTAAAAGTTCCCCTATATATACTCCTTTTTAGTATACATAGCTACGGTTCTAAACCCTATATAACCTTCAAACCTAGCTTGGACCCTGTTAAACCAACCTAAACGTTCAACAATGGCGAAACTGGAAGATGATAGCACAAGCTGGGACACAACTCACACAAGCTTGGACCAGAAGGAAGTCCCCAGTCATGAAAACATGGAGTCGACTCCTCTTCCTCCTCCTCCTCATCACCTTCCATGGCTTGTCCTCGATTCTCGTCATCCCTTCTACATCCAAAACCAATGCTTTCTCAGCGGTCGAGCTGTTCCCAAAAGTTTTGAATCAAACTCCGATGCGGCAAATTACACCCGGAGCTGTGTTGGATCGGTAGAGGGTTGGTTGATCATGGCGGAGAGATTTAGAACAATGTATCCCGTTCTCGAGTTCATTGATCCAGTATCCGATGCCCTAGTCACTGTTCCATCAAAACTACCAATCAAGTCCGGTGGAAACTATAATTTCCTCAGAGTAGTAGCCTCTTCCTCCCCAACGGGACCGCAGCGCTGCCTTGTGGCCGCCATTGTGCCCGTCCGTAATAACTCCGGCGACGAAGCACGTCGAGAGTTGGCCCTTTGTAGGCTCACTCATGAATCATGGACCATGATTAAGTTTGCGGAGGTAAATCACGAGTTCTTGTTATGCGACATAGAGGTCATTGATCGGAAATTATATGCCGCAACCAAGAACTTGCTCATGGTGTTTAACATCAAAGACATTGATGGCTGTCACCTTAGCTATAAGCTTGTAGCGACGGTTAAGCTCGAGAACGATAAGCCAGTTAATTGGTTTTATGATTATTGGGGACTAGATAAAGACAGGTACGTGCAGATATTTGAAGACGGACCTTACCTAGTAAAAGATGTGACATCAAAGGAGCTGTTCGTGATTTTTCGATACGTTTCGTTGTCGAGATCGTTGCCCATTACCTACTGTACTGAAGGATTTCGGGTTCTGAAGCTGGAGAATTGTATTGCTAGTTCTAGCTTGGTAGAGGTTTCAGACCTTGGCGACCGGAGATTGTTCCTAAGCAAGTTCAGCAACCAACTCATCTCTTCCGGCAATAGCGTTAAGGGTTTCGATGATATGACGACACCAGAAGGAAACTGCATCTGTTTTGCTTTCAACTGGCCTCGTGTGATGTTACCAGGGGGAGATTTTGGGGTCTTTTCTTTGACAAATAAGAGGGTTATGCCTCTGAGGTTTCCCGAGGAACAATGTCCTGCTGAACTTTTCTTTGGAAGTACTGTGTGGTTCAACCCCGCCTAATCAAAATCTAAGTGAAACATATATGGGGTTTAGTTGTTTGGTCACTGATTCAGATTGTGTACTCTAGAGCTTATTTTTATGCTAGTTTAATTACAAGGTGATATTCCTTAAGTTTTTGAGTATTATCACTATTATGATTCGCACCCTTGCAAAATTTTTGAGAAGTGTACAATTTTTGATTCAATGTACGTCAGACATATGATCCGAGCACATCCAAACACGAAATCAAATTACAGGCGAACTTCTTTTGATTGGAAGTGAGATACAAAAAAAACTTTGATCGGTTACGTTAACAAGTTAGAAACACAATCATCCGGTCCGTATTCGGTCCGCTCCTGTCCTCAGGCGCACGAACACAGAGACCCCTCAAACATACATGTTGACCAACTTTACCACACCAGGTTACTGAAACACATAGATTAATGGATCCAAAATGTTGTTTTTGTTTGTTAATTTGAAGATAATGAAGTGAAGAAAAAGTCTTGACGAAAACTTGGAAATTTTCATAAGTTTGGCGGCCAAAAGAAGAAACTATAAATACTGAAGGGCGCGTCCGAGCTAAAACCTTTTCAACATTTCCAGAACCAAAAAAAAAAAAAATGTCCGAGACTCGTCACCTACCTAGCGAACCAGAGCCACCAAACGAACCCGACCCGACCCAACTCACCCGCTGGTGCACCAATCACAACTTCAACCCCTTCGCCGATCCCATCGACTCCCGAAGCTCCGACGGCGACTGGTTCTCCGACGCCGCCGACGACTCCGACCGTGACGTCAGCTGCTTCGTCACCGATCTCTTCGACCGTCGCGACTCCGATCATCCCAGCGGCGCCGACTGTGTTCTCGTCTCGGGTTCGGATCCGTTCGTGACGGAATTGGAGACCGAACGTGACGATGGCGATGATCTCGGGTCAAATTCCAATTTGGGGCTAGGGTTTGACGCCGAGTCAAACTCTCAGGGCTCCGGCTCCGAATTCGATGACTTTTTAGCTCCGCAAGGGCTTAGGGTTGTCGGATTGGAGTCCGATTCGGATTCGGAGAATGATGAATTCGAGAGTAATCGGGTCAGCGAAGGTATCCAGTCGATTTGGGACAGTATTTTCATGGAGGAGCAGAGAAATGCGTATGAGAATTCTGAGTGGGAAGAGGTGACTGAGCAGCCGGAGAATCCAAGTGACGGCGGAGTAGGAGGAGGAGGAGGAGGAGGAGGAGTGGAAGAGCTATCAGTGGCCTCTGGATTCACTAGTGAAGAAGAAGACATCCCCGAAGGAGCGGTGCGAACCATCGAGTGGGAAATACTACTGACAGTGAACAATTTCAGGAGGAATGTGGATGATGTGGAGCTTGATATAGAGACTGCCGAGTACATTGAAGCGATTTTCGGGCAGTTTGTGGAGAATGCTAGTGCCTGTAAAGGCAGCCCTCCCGCAGCGCTGCGAGTTGTGGAAGATCTTCCTTTTGTGGAGTTTACGGTGGAGGAGCTGAGCAAGGAGGAGGTTGTTTGTGCTGTTTGTAAAGATGATATAGTGTTGGAGGATAAGGTGAGGAGCTTGCCGTGTTGTCATTATTACCATCAGGACTGCATTGTGCCGTGGTTGAGCATTCGGAATACGTGCCCTGTGTGTCGGTATGAGTTGCCAACGGATGATCTGGATTACGAGAGGAGCAAGTGCGAGAGGGCTGCTCATGGCTTGTCGTGGGAATCACAGGTTAGGGTTGATTTTGAACGGTTTGTCTAAGATGTGATATGTCTATAATTGCTTTTGCTCCATGTAAAAAGTGTACATAGCGTTTTTCGGGCAATGTCATATCAGAGTGAAATTAAGCCTGTTGTATAGCCGTGAGTTGTCATTGTAATAAATTGATCTGGATGTTACTTGAGGTCTTGTTAGTTGTGTTCGTGCACTAACCTCTCAAGGAGGGATAGTGACCATTAAGTTAGAGAAGATGTATAGTTGTCATCCAATCTACCTGAACTAAATATATGATACTCAAAATTTCGTTGTTATTTTTATGAGTGATTGAAGTATCACATTACAATGTTAAAGGAATCAAGTGCAAGCTGCATTAATGTCAAATGAAGTTGTAACAGGATTCAGGAACAACCTCTGTCCAAACGGTGTTGCATTAAGAAAATAAAAAATCAAATGATATGCGCCTGATTAATTTGTTGGACTTGTGGTTCTTAACTTCTTATAAATTGCTTTGATGTTACTTCAAAGGGAAGTGATGCTTATGACCATTAGCTTAGAGGAATATGTTTAGAGCTCTGTCCTAATGTAGTTATATACCCAATGCTCGTTTTAGAGTTCTGCTCTCAACGCACTTTGCCAGAGCCCTTCTTCCTGCATCATTCATTATGGTGCCAAGTGCACTGTTAAGATTTGCATTGGTTTATTAATACTGTAAGATTTAGCAATACTTTGCTTAGACCACAAATTATTTAGTGGATCGAACAATATTAATCCTGTCCAATTAGATGAGGTTGCAGCAACCGTTTATATATATTTTTGTAGCTCCTTTAGTTATAATGCTGTTATCTTTTGCTAGCGCTTGGCTTACTCAAGTGGTGTTATAACTCGGTTAAAAAGGTTTGAAGGAATTCTTCATTCATTTTCACTTGTGTTGAAATAACTTGATCACAAGGACCCTCAACTTAGGGAAGTGCTTATGTTGAAAGACAGCCATGTTTGTTATTGTGGTTTACAGTAGTTGCAGTGTACAATAGTTGCAGCATCTTCTATAGTATACCAGCAAGTGTGCCATTGCTCATTTCTCACCTCTGTCGGCCTGAGGGGTGTACCGCTGTAGTTTCACTATAAGGCAGAGCCTTGTACATTTTTTGTTAAGCACATTAATTGTGTTTTGAAGAAATCAGTCGGTACATGTTATCTTCAGCTTATAAACATTCCTTTGTACTCTTCCAATAAAACTTGAAGTCTGCTTTAAGTGAAATAAGCAAGGAAACTTTCAATGTTGAAATTGGAATTTGGTGATGGAAACAAATATGTGCAGGGCAGAAACTGAGCAAAAGAAGGGAATGTGTTGCAGGAACCCGAACAAGGGCAAATCCGATAACAGCCCAAAGAGGATCCATCTAAAATCTTGCCTGGTAATTGTCATCTCGGTCTAGCCAACAAAATCTGTTCATGCACTGTTCGGGGTAGCAATATGTGCGCATCTGCTTCATCTTCTTCAATGCTAGATCCATGTTTTGGTTTTTGGATTTCCATAATCACACCTCCTGCTTCTGATAAAAATCTTCTATACACTTCAATCATATTCTACAAACATATTCTACGAATTTGACTAAAAAAAGGAGCTATGAATCCGCGAAAAAGTTAAGTACTCCGGGCATGTTTACTAACCTGGAATGGAATTGAGAGTGGTGTAATTGATTCCGGAATGGATGAATTCCGGTGTTTACTAACATGTCAAGGTATTGGAATGGATGTGGGTTCCACTTGCTTATCAGGAATCAATTCCTGACAAAACCCCTTATTCGATACCCAAAGGGGGAGGTGGGTATCAGAATCAAAGTAATGGAATCAACTTTTTCTCCCCAAAATATCCTCACATAGTTATAATATTTCTAAATGACCCAACCCTATATATATATATATACACACACACATGGCCCTTCCACTAAGGGATCCCTTTTTTTGATATATATGAGGGATGGGGGATTACATCAACTTTTCGATCACAAAATCACATCTCCACCGTTCAATATATAGTTCTATATGAGTAGATCATTTATGTAAATTTTCAGAAATTTTGGTGATCGTTAAGGCATTCAAAACTACGATTTATAATTATAAGCATGAACGGTTCAGGTTTGGCAGATTTGGTTCATTCATTGATTTAATCTTGTTCGACACCTTAACGATCACCAAATTGGCTTAAAATTTGCAGAATTGATCTATATATAAGGACCAACAAACTGAATGGTGGAGATTCAAAAATATAATCGAAAAGTTAGTGTAATCCCCCATCCCTCATATATGTCAAAAAAAGGGATCCCTTAGTGGAAGGGCCCTATATATATATATATATATATATATATATATATATAAGAGAAGACGACAAAATAGAAAAGAAAACGGCGCATTCTAAGGTCTGTTTCTCTCTTCCATGGTGATTGATAAGCTTTCTTGTTTTTGTTTATCGTCTTCTCTCTGTTTCGTTCGGTTCTATTTCATTCATGAGTGTTCATATCTGTGCTGCAAAACTTTGAACACACGCACTTGAGTTAACCAATATATATGGTTTAGGTGGTCTGATGAATATATCATCCAAGAATATTTACATATTTGAAAAGAAGAACAATAAAATTGCAAACATCTAGCTTCATTTCTTGTAAGGGTATTTTAGTAATCAAACTAGTTTTAATTCCGATTTTATATGGTAAGTAAATAACATCAATCGTAATTTAGTTTTATTCCTGTTTTGATTCTTTATGGTAAGTAAACAGTAGAATGAAATGAAATATTCTAATACCAGTTCTTGTTGATACCGATTCTTGTTGATATCAATTCATGATAAGTTTCATTCCAAGTTAGTAAATGTGCCATCTAAGTTTTATATTGTTTCTGATTATTATGTCTGTCTCATAGAATAAGCCGAATCCCGAATTCCGAATCCTGAATATTTTTATGGTATCTAACCGGAGTCGAATACAAAATATCATAATAATGGTAGAAACTAAATAATTTGTCGTTTTGATATTCTATAACAAAATTCCATAAATCTAAGTATAATTTATCAATTTCTTTCCATCTGTTGCAAATTCCCATTTGAGTAAAAAAAATATATATATCTTTATTCTCTTTTAGGTAAAATTTCATGTGATTCAGTAAACAGAATATAAATTCCATCATTGCTACGCTCTCGATTCTTATGAATCGATGAAGAATGAGCAGATAATGGGTTTTTGTCGAGTAGAGGTCAATGCATGCTTTTAAGTACTACAGCTACAAATTACTAGACGAACATCAACTCCATTCTTTATCTTATAGACTGGATCTCATATTTCCAAATCAAATTATAGAATGCTAGAACTTTACAGTGACCTAAGAAATAGGTAAGATATGGAGGTTGGATTCCTCAACCTGATTGGGACACCCCTCCTCCTCATCATCTGATAGGAAGAGGCAAAGAAAGCTAGGGCCGGTGAAAAGGAGTCAAGGCCTTATGATTCTCTGAAGTGTCGTGTTTATGAGTTTAAGTGCGCCCCGCTAAAGCCAAGAAAACAAAAGCCAGTGTTCCCTCGTAGAGGCACAGTGAATGACTGGTGCAATCACTGGCCGTATTTTTATTTTTTATTTTTTTATCTGTGAAAACAAAATCTGTGCGTCCTTCATTTTTGTGAGAACTGAGGTTTTCAACAATGCTACTTAGATATTGGGACAATGCCATTGTTCATTTATGATCAAGATCTCTCTGTATGTACTTCTAAAGTCTAAATATTCAGCTTCATGCAACATCAAGATTTTCAACATAGCTTGCTCTTGCTACCATCTAGCTAGATCTAGCAGAAATTAGATGCTTCTACATCGAAAACTCGTTTCAATATACGTACGTATACTGTGATCCAAACCAGTCTAAAGTATGGTAGTTCATCAAGTTACCCACTTCTATCTCTTTGAAGTTTGAGACAATGAAATTGAGGTTACATCACTATCAAAACACATAACAAAAAGAGAAACGGCAAAGCAAACAAATTAACCAGTCATTTTCAGTAATGGATGGAAAACCTTGTATACGGCTCTGATAGTGTCCACAGAGACAGACAGAGCACTATCATTAGTACTAATCCGTCTATAAACTTATTTAGTTTGTTTAATTATGTGGCCATTGTGGGTGGCTTTAGGTTCAGATTAAAGATCGAGTCCAAAAATTAAAGACCACATTTGATTCATTTGAAGATATTTTTCTAGGAGTGGGGACTTGGAATTATTACTCCAATCATTTTGAGTTTGAAAATGAGGTTCTATATAAGGGATAGACATATTTCATAGTGTGCAATGTTTCAGTTCTGCTTTGCCTTCTTCGTCTGTTTTTGTTACCATTATTTCTAACCGTCCCGCAGGCTGGATATCTATAACTTCATTCTTCATCAGATATGAGATGAAAAGTTCAGATGAGATTGCCTACACGGACCTTGGATCCTCCCCTATACGCATATATATCTTACATATATATTGAATCAGTAATTCATTTGTAGGCAAAACAAAACACCACAAACACAATCAAATAGTTAATCATGAAAGCCGACCAGCCTATGCAAGCAGTTTTGGCTTTTCTCAATGAGTACTATCATATACCAATCTCGTCCTCTCTTTTCTGCTAGATATTACCATCATTTTGTTTACTCTCATGGATAATGTTCCTAACCTGATGAGAAATTTTGGTCAAGAACCAATGGATGATCATATATTAACAATTGGGTAAGACAAAGGGAAATAGAGATTGTCGATAATGATCTGAGATAAAGGAACAAGAACAGTCAGGTGATAGACAAAGAGAGAAAGCAGCAACATTACTAACAAGCTGCAATAGCAGAAAGCTTCACCATATTGCATCATCTGAAACACTATATAGGAGAAATTAACTGAGTGAACCCGGCTTTAACTTATGGCGATAAGTTCTGATAGTACCATATATACTGAAAAGTGATTAGTGTAGGTTCTCGGATTTTTAGTGAAGAAGTCTAATCACATTGAGTGGCAACGAAATGTACCAGAAGTGTACTGCAATCCACCATGCATATGCATATACCCACTTTTTTTTTTCATTTTTTTTTTTTTCAAAATATATATGAATTAACCAATTGAGTGATGATGGATGATCCAGACCATCAAAATGAGTGGTGATATCGAAGAAGAATTAACCAATAACCAAATGCATGATGAAATCCTGAGGCTTTATTACTTCTACAGTGAAACAGTTCTACTGTTTCTACCACTGCAGCTATTTGCACACATTATGTATGAGAAGAACATAAGGGCATAGAGAAAGATTGAGACATTGAGAATCTTGTAGGAGTAAAGCTAAGCCTAGCTATATATATGTAGCTATTAGGACAAAGCATCACCAAACTCGATCACAAGCCAACTTGTTAATTTTTAAAATGCAAAGTTAACTTTACTGTCTTTACTCCTGCAACTTTTTTATCACTTATTTTCTTCAATTTCCCATATAGCTCAATTCCATTGCATATATATTTACCATCCAAATCAGTTAGACAGAGTTTAAAGCAGCTAATTCCAAAAATGCAATGTTTAAGCACCATACCAGTTCAGGTGATTTACTCCCCGAATGTTTAAGCACTATACCACAGGAGTTCACTATAAAAAATCACATTAGCCACCAAATATATACGCATTATAATAACCACAGATATGAAAAAGGATAAAACAGTGCTTTGGATAATCTAAGACGATCGGACTTTGCAAATTAATAAACCACCATAAATAGCAGCAGAAAAGAATAATAACAACAATTTTGATGATGGGAAGGTAAGCACCCAGATTAAAGAAATCGCAAAAACGACGTCAGTTCGGTTAGAAAAAGACCCTAAACCCCAACTATTACAAGTACGTAAGCACAAGTAGCTGTTAAGTGTGAGTCGGTCTTACTCAAACATGCACCACCCAGAATTAAGTAAATGCAAACAGACAATGCACCCAAGCTGGAAAATCTTGTTTAAAGCACTAGAATAAGATTATTTGATGGACTAATTAGTCTGAGAAGGAGATTATCAAATTGTTTAAGCAAAAGTGAAACAGATAAAGAAGAGATAATTAATCAATAGTTAGTAAATAGTAAGCTCATGATGGTTTTATCCTGTACTAACCAATCCTTTGCGATCTCATGACCTCACTGGAAAAAAACCAGTAGGGTTTGCTTCTGGGAGAGGAGGTACATTCATGCTGCTGGAATCAGATTCTGACAAATGTAACTGATCTGGATTTTGTCTTCTTGGGATGCCTCACCAGTTCATTCACTTCATTGGCAACTTCTACTACATCATCATTCATCAGTTCAGAAAAATAATTCTAATGAAAAATCTGTATGGTGAGTTTTACTATTGAAAAATAGTATATATATATATGATCTGAAAAGTACGTTTTCACAAGGGCAGACGAATTCGTAAATCGTTTTCATCCTCTCCAAACTGAACTACTTCATAGTTAAAGAATCAAGAGGGATGGCATAGAGAAAACGAGCTAAAATTACCAGAAATCTCCTTCTTTTTTTGTTTTTGTTTTTTTTTTAATCCAATATGGACATATTGTCTCGATCAATCCCATAATGTCATTTTACATTGTCATACCTTAGAGTAATCATATCCTACTGGAAACATCTGTTACTTGTAGATCCTAGGTTTAGCTAGAAGTCTAAATCGCCAAATCTCTCGGAGTGATGGCACAATATTCTGGTTCAAATCCATATTTTCCTCTCATGGGATCATAATTCCAATATACATTTAGTCGAGGACAAATCCCATCAATTTGAGATTATGTCGCAAGGATGGTAGCTGGATCCTACAAGCAAATTTTGGGCAGTTCAAATCCTCACAGTGAGATGTGCTCTAAAGGTACACTGGTGTGTGTGTGTGTATATACCCCAATATTTTTACCATTAGAACGGTGGAAAGATTCAAATACAGTAATACCTCTAAGTACTTGTAAGTATCAAAGAATTTCAGAAAGAAAATACTCAGAAGGGTTGTAAAAACTAGGAAATCCTTATGCACATTTCATAGATTGGCATGGTCGATGAAGCCTCTCCATGCTTCTTGCCCTAATTTACCCTAGCTAAAACTAGTCAGTGCAGCACCATTTAAACAAAATTAAATATAGCAGTAACATAACCACATAGGTTGCCTTAGTGGGGTGCACAAAGATGTATAGGTATCAAAGGAGAATTACCCAAAAACTTGTAAGCCCCCCTTGATTGGAGGCAGAGCCTGAGAAAAGCCACCATATTTAGAGTCTCCTAGACACAAAGAGAGTGCTACATCAGAGTAGTGGTGTTGTTTTAGACATGGAAGAAAATCACAGAGAGAAGAGAAAGAAGAGAAGAGAAAGAGATAGAAAAGAACGAAAGCAAACCCTAGGTAGCTTTTGGTTTGAGTTGACAGGCACAGCAATAGGGATGGGTGGTGGTGCACTCACCACCCACGCGCGCTTGTTAGCAAGGTCCCACTGGTGACATCTATCATGCGCTTGCGTTTTTCTTATCTGCCTTTATCTTTCTTCATGCTAGCTCTTTCTATCATTGTTCTTGAAATGTAATGAAAAATTGCTTATATTCTTTTCTCAAATTATGTTCTTGTGGAGAATCATCCCTTTTCTTTTCAGGGCAGCAGTTAAATCAAGTACCCCTCCGTGCACAACCGTTGGCCGTCATTGAAGGGCAAATGTCCCTGGTCGAGACGATGAATTTTCCGAAATGCCCTTGTGGTTTTGTCTTCATAGTGATGGGGAAGCAAAGTTCAAGAGGATCAAAATGGGAAGATCTAGGAGATATGGTGAATGATCTTTGGAGAGGGAGATAAGATATGTTAGTTGAGTGAGGGGAAGAAAGAGTACGTAGTGGTCATGATCATTTTCATTTGCGTTTTGTGTTTGATTTTGAGGAGAAAAAGTGTCGCTCGTTCAGAGAATCAACTTGCGGTGGAAAGTTTCTTTACGCTTGGTAATTTGGTCTTTACCTAATTTGGTTGTATAGACTGCTTTAGTGTCCTTATAGGTAAAGAAGAAATGAAGCTCGTACCTCGTCCATTCACTACCAAAATTGTTGAGACTCATAGATGTGTGGAGCTATTTGTTTTTCAATTTATAGAGGTAAAATAGCTCAAAGCAATCATAGAGGTATAATGGCTCAATTTCTATGTTTGAATGGAGGAAAAGCATATTACAAATAAACGTGCTCTACTAACAGGGAGAAAGTCCAAATTCTTTCATTTTACACGAGCTTTAACAACAAAGTTAACATCTCGTAACACATGCGCAACATTATAAAAATAAATAAAATAAAACACTTGATATAATTTAAGGAATACGTCTGAAAGTTAACATCTCGTAACATATGCGTAACATTGTAAAGAAAATAAAATGAAACATTTGATATAATTCAAGGAGTCCGAAGAGTCAGGTACTATATATCCTCTATGATATATATGTCAAATTAATCAAATCACACTCAACCCCTTTTACAAAGAGAAAATTAAAAGCAACTTCTAAGAAAAAGTAGCTAGATATTTATTTAAGGAGTATAAATCAAGTGTCAAGGGTCAAATTGTACGTTTAGCATGATGGATTGAGGCAACATTGACCAATCAAATGCAGTTTCTCTATACAATGTACGTACACTACAAGTACAACTGGAACAAATGACATACTGATCTGGGTTTCCAACTACTCATCATCCACCTTTATACTCCAAATTCTTAAAGAAAAAGAAATGGATCCGAGCAGAGGGGGAGAACAATCACAAGACAAGAAAAGATTGAGGAGTCTAAACCTGTCTCATGACCTTGTTGACCATTCAATCCACTCAAATTTAGACCTAACCCTCAACCCTCAGGTGTAGGCCGGGAGTGATCAAGAAGAGAACAATTGTTGCGCAACAGGGAAATGTGAATCCACTATCAGTTCGAAGGCACTGATAATGCCTCCACCTTTACCAGCGCGCTGTACAGTGATCAACACCAGTTTTATTAACAGTAGACTACTCGATCGATCACTTAGATGAGTAGATTGTTTTGTCACTTTTCCGATGAGAGACTTTACTCTTTCCGTGTTCTTGGCTTGTATCGGGCCACACAACTCCATCAGCATTTGGTTATACTCTCATCAGTAAGATTTTGTTCCTGCAGCATCCATTGAAAACTTTTTGGTTAGTGGAACACTGCATTTCAAAGTACATCCATAATAATCAATGCATTATATCCATTCCCATTTCCCAATCCCACCACTATATATACAACAAGATCTTTCCACTAAGTAACATCTGCTAATTAAATGGTTAGGACTAAAGCTAATCCTCTTCATGTTCCTGCAACAGCTGACATAATTTGACCCAAGTGGACCATTATATATACTGATTACTTAACCAGGGCAGGCTAGTGTTTCTCGGGACAATTTGTCCTTAATGGAAAAGATAGTAAACACCAAACAGATCATTCGATTTTAAATATGCAGATTGATTGTCCAAAAAAATAATAATGCAGATTGATAATAATTGAATCTCAGTTTGAACTTCAGGGAGGATATATGCAGATTAAACCTTTGTAGCAGAGGGTAGAGAAGATGACAAGAAATTTCTTGTCCAAACCCACTTTAGAGGTCAATCTGCATACTAACTACAGCCTTTTATAATCTGCCCTGTTAAAGGTTTTTTACTGAAAGCAAACAAAGGTGGTGAATTGCACTATTACATGAGTAAATACTATAAACAATGAATTGAAGTTTCAAGTCAGACACTCTACTGGTGTGTTTTACCTGCCAAACTCTCCATTTAAAAGCTCACCCAATCACATTGGATGTTCATGTAAAAGAAGACTACGAAATTTCCAGAACAAATACTTAAATATATAAGAAGAAAACCAAATTGATGCAATCTCTTATTATTAAACTAGCTACACTGGAATTTAAGACATTCTCTGATAATTACTTGTGTAGGTTTCTCCACCATGAAATAGCAGAAGATGATTAGTGCCTAAAACTACCGCAGATGGCAGGCTTGCTACCAATCAAACTAAATAGTATCACGTAAACTATTGATCAACTAATATTCTGAAGGGTTTAAGTGTTTGATGAGTCATGAACTCCTTAATTATTATAGCCCTGTTACGTATAAAAGGGCTTCCCTTTCTAAGCCTGTTAAATTCTTTCCATTCCTTACGTCACAATGCCTTATTGGATAACAAGCATCAATCCTCATAGACTTGACAACGGCACAACAAATTTAAGATTGACTTCTTGCGCCCATTTTCTCTGCACTGATTATTTTGCTTAAACATTCCTCCATTAAAATAATTTTACTCCCCATAATCTGATCTCTCTCTCTCTCTCTCTCTCTCTCTCTCTCTCTGATGTAAGCAGAGATTTGATCTGGAAAATGATTATCCACAGACACTATCAATTTCCCATGTTACATGCATATATGCATACAAGCATCATCATGCATAGTAGTACTAGTCAGTAAAGTATGAATGAACACATCAGAAAACCTAGCTCTTGCATACACATTCATTCATGTCAACATATATGAATGTGATGTTGCATGATAGAGGCACATCATGTGCATGATTTTCCAATCACCTGAAGCTTAAGGCACTTTGTCACACTTTTCATCCTATAAAAGACCCTCCTCTCCTAGAGCCTCACTCCCCCTTCTAAATCAAACCAACAGATTAGTACTCTACCCAAACTTCATCAGTACCAGACCTTAAGTTCAATTTTTTTTCCACTAAAAGTTTTAAGAAGCCAGCCATGCAGCCTGCTGAGGCTACAGGGCTCCCTTACCTAGTTCCTTCCAGTTCATTATCATCTCCCTACTCACCTCAGTTTAGCATGATGAGTACTACTACTCAAAGTAACCCAGCCAGTGCTTTTCCATTCAACCGATTTTCCGCTACTCCATTATACAATAGCTACCAATTCCCTTCCCACTTAGTTCCTCAAGAAGTTAATAACAATAATAATCCCCAGCAACCATCTTCCTTCAGCAGTAACTCAACCTCTGACGAAGCTGATGAGCAGCAATTAAGTCTCATCAACGAGAGGAAACAGAGACGAATGATATCCAACAGAGAATCTGCACGCAGATCACGTATGCGCAAGCAGAAGCACCTGGATGAGCTCTGGTCACAGGTGGTTTGGCTCAGAAACGAGAACCACCAACTTGTGGATAAGATGAATCATATGTCGGAGTCCCATGACAAAGTTTTGCAAGAGAATGCTCAGCTCAAAGAGGAGGCTTCTGAACTCCGCGAAATGCTGAGTGACCTGCAGCTGCATAGTCCTAATTCTAACTATCATCCATCTTTGAGAGACCAGCTGGAGGTCGATGTTCCCTGCAACACAGCTTATCTGAGAGCAGAGTCCTCAAACCAGCCAATCACAGCAAGTTCAATGGATTTGCTAGGCTAAATAATGAAGATCGATTGATCGATGGAGGAGAGAGAGTTTTTATCATTTTCCATCCATGGTGGTTCGCCTCTGTTTGTGTAGAAGTGAACCAGCCTCTATGAGATCCATTTAGAAAATTGGCAATAACATGTTTTGTGGATTCTCATTGAATCCTTGCTCAATAAAATTGGCATTCTCTTTGTTAGATTCTTATCTATATATGTGAAGTACATAAATTTCTAAATCTTACATCCTTCAAGAATGGTACTAACACCCTTTTCATGACATCACCTATATCCAATATCCAGTAGAGAGTAGAGACAACACCGATCCGTACATAATATATCTAGGAGAACTTCCATAGATTCAGATGAAAAATAAAGCAATTATTACTCTACCGGAACAGTACAAAAGGAAAAATCCAGCGAGCATGTTAAATGTTTGAAGAAAATAAGATTACTGCACAAAATAGAAAGTAGCAATTATATCAGGTGTACTAGAAAAAATAAAGAAAGAGGAATGAGTGGCAATATTGTAATGGGTGGAGCAATGATGGCAATAGGTGGGGAAGAGTTGGACATGACACAGAAATAAAGGTGGTGAAATTGGTGTTGGTTTGTCATATTAAAATTACTATAATTAGAAAATGAAAAAGCTATCCACTAACGTATCAATCCAAGAACTGTTTGTAGCGTTAAGGGAGTTTGGCTTAAATAAATATGACATGGTTTGGTTCATTTTTTGTTTTGTGAATTGCTCTCTTGATTTTTCTACTGCTCAGATACTGCATCACTCTGTTTCCTACAAGGCATCCCAAGGAAGATCTTCAAGCGTAAGAGCCTTGATATTTTATTTGAATATTTCCAATAATCATTATTAGTTCCTAATCCAAACCCTTCTACTTGGGTTGATAGAGAAAAAACTTATGTTTGACATTTATGCGCTTTACAGACATTTGGATTCTGATACAGAATATATAATCCCCACGCAATTGAATCTGACTTCAACACCAGATTATTCCAGCAAGACCTCATCAGATGTATCCTATCAAGATTTACCTGGTTTCTATACAGCTCTTTCAATTTGTAAGTCAAAGTTCGTAAGTCTTGTTAGATGTTATACATCAGATGAATCTTATTATAATCAGCATGGCATGAGACATTATTTTAAATTTGAGAACCCTGTTGTGTAAACTCTGCATAAGTGCATAATTAACAAATTTCTGATAGAAAAGCTTTAAAGTTGAGTAGTTACTTACAGAAATATGTTTGTCTCAACTTGAATTATCCACCAGTATGCAGCATCAGCAGCCAACACTACACCTGCAGATGGACATGGTTGGAGGTGTGACAGTCTGACAGAGCTGCATTGATTCAACATATTGTATCAGTTTTGGTTTTGTTCATAAGCAATCGGTTACTACCCATATTCACTCATCATAGTCCACCTTAATAAGGAAAAATAAATGAAACATAGTATTCATTGCTAAATAGCTGTCTACAAGTATGAGCTGAGATGTAGGACACAACTGCACAATGTTATTCAGATGAATCATGCAATAGAGTGTTGGAGCATCAAGAGTTTTACAGGAAAGCTGCAAATATAAACTGTACAGTCTACAACTGGAAACACCAGGACATGAGAGTGCCAAAAGTGAATCAAGAATCCACCTTCAAGTCAACTGACGAGTAATTCTATCTGATTCTTGAACTGTCAACGATTTCGCACTGCGATATATATAACGCCATCACCAGTAGTCATTGCAAGAACATGTCCCATCCTTAAACTGATGAAACCGATTTGAATCCCTTACCACTATTTCTCTTCCCGTGGCTTTTGAAATATACTTGATTGCAGTGTGACAATCTCCACAAACACGAAGATTCTTGAATACTCTTATGGGTTTTGATTTCGATGTGCTTATAAGACCAAATGTCACTGCTAATTTCTCACTGTGCTGAAACAAATAATATTCCTTTCGCTCCTCATCGACCTCATGAAGTACATAATCTGTATCGGGGACATAACCCAATGTCTTTATCTTTGAACCCAATCGGTCCAGTTCATCATAAATCTCCTGTGCTTTTGGGTGTGAAGTATCTCCAACATGGAACTTGTGCATCTTATTTTTCACCTCTATCCAGCTAGAACCTGCTTCTTTGACCAAAGCTTTCTCTTTCATTTGTTTTCTTATATTTGCTACTTCTTCCCACTGACCAGTGGAAGCATACAAATTTGATAGTAAGCTATATGCTGCTGAATCATGTGGGTTCTGCTTCATAATCATCTTTGCTGCATGTTTCCCAAGCTCAACGTCACAATGCACTCGGCATGCTCCAAGAAATGTTCGCCATATTAGTGCATCAGCTTCAAAAGGCATTGAGTTAATAAATTCAATGGCTTCTACAAGGGATCCTGAGCGGCCCAATAAATCAACCATACATGCATAATGTTCCATTCTTGGGACAATACCATGTTGTTGGTGCATTTCCTTGAAGTGTTTCCACCCCTCAGAAATCAAACCTGCATGGCTACATGCTGATAAGACAGCAATATATGTGATCTCATTCGGTTTTAACCCGGCCTCAAGCATTTGGTCAAATAGTCCCACAGCTCTAGCCGCATAACCATGTTTTGCAAATCCTGTGATCATTGAAGTCCATGATATAACATTCCAATCCTCCATCTCATTAAACACTTGAAAAGCAGCGTCTATGTTTCCACACCTGGAATACATAGAAACCAAGGCATTGCAAATGCTTTGATTCGACTCAAATCCTGATTTTATAATCCGGGAATGTATCCGCTCGCCCTTATCAACTGCACAAAGGCTGGCTGCTCCACTCAAAAGACTAGCAAATGTGAAAGCACTAGCCCCTAGTCCTGTATTCTCAATTTCATGGAGAAGTCCAAAGGCTCCTTCAGTGTCAAGATGCTTGGCATATGCATCAACGATTGTATTATAAGATATCAAATTCTTCTCATACAGAACATCAAAAGCTTTACGAGCATCGTCCACATGGCCAGACCTTGCATACATGCTAATAAGCGAATTTCCCACACAATTAACTGATGCAAGGCCAAGTTTCACTGCAAGGGAGTGAACTTGACCTCCCTTACGCCGGTCAGAAAGGTTTGCACAAGCCTTCAGGATGCTAGCAAACGTGAAATGATTCGGTGAAACATGACCACCCGAGATCATTTTAACAAAGAGCTCGACAGCTTCCTCATCGCCCCCTCCACTCTGCACATATCCAGTGATAACAGCAGTCCACGACATAACACTATGCTCTCGCATCCGATCAAACACCTTCCTCGAATCACTCATAGACCCATCACCTCCACACTTGGCATACATATCCACCAAACAACACCCAACACAATGATCCAACGCCAACCGCGAACGTACAGCCCACGAATGCAGCTGCTTTCCCAATGCCAATTCCCCCAACTTTGTACAAGCCGACACAACACCACTTATAGTAAACTGGTCCGGCATTAGCCCATCCGACAACATCTCCATAAAAACTCAACCGCCTTTCTCGGATCACCCATCTGCGCAAACCTAGTGATCATCAAGCTCCAAGTCACCGCATCCGTCTCAGGCATTTTCTCAAACACCTTATATGCATCCCCTAAGTCCCCACTTCCCTTGGCAAACATATCAATCAACGAAGACCCAACGCACACATCCGACTCAAGATACCCGGTCTTAACCACCATCCCGAAAACGACCAAACCAATCCCAACAACCTCCGGATTCGAACACGCGCGGATAACCGACGCGTAGCAAAACTCGTTAGCGTTATAGCCCTCCTCAAGCATACCAACAAACATAGAGACGGCCTCCAACGGGATGTCGTTGTTCGCCAAGCACGAGACCATCGCGCTCCACGAAACTAGGTTTCTGTTTGGTCCCATCGTTTGGAAGATGGACCGGGCGGTTTCGAAGTCGCCGGATTTGGAGTAGACGCTGATGAGGGAGTTGAGGATGAGGGAGTCGGGGCGGAGGTGGGAGCGGGAGAGGTGGGCGTGGACGAGCTTGGCGAGGTGGAAGCGGCGGGAGCGGAGGCAGGACTTGAGGAGGAGGGAGTAAGTGGGGAGGTCGGGGTGGGAGCCGTGGCGGGCCATGAGGTCGAGGGTGGAGATTGCTTTGGGGAGGTGGCCGACATTGATTTGGGAGATGAGGCGGCGGTGGAGATGATCGGAGGTTGGCGGAGGAGGAGGAGGAGGGAGTTTGGCGGGAGCGGGAAGCGTGAGGCTTGGAATGTTCAGCATTTTCTGTTATCTCCAACGGCTAGCCTAGCCTCTACCATTTTTTCATTTTATTTATATTTTTTCTTTTTTTCTTTTTGTGGAAAATGGAAAGTCAGAGGTTATTGAGCTATAAGGAAAAAAGATTAAGGTTACTGATGCTTAATTGGTGGGCAGTGTTTGGCTCTCCAATAATCTGTAGGGCAGTCTTGAGTGTTTCGTATGGTTCTGAAATTCTTATGTTAAAGATTTTACGGTAACCTAATAAAATCAAAACTCGATATTGTGCTATGTATACTAACGTGATATACGAGTATAAATTATATTCCAGAAATTTTTTAAACCTTTATTTAAAAGTAAATAAAGTGAAACATATGCATCTCACTTTATGTAACAACTGATGTAACAAAAAATTTAACATATCACAAATTCTATTAAAACAACTTAATCGTGTAAAGTTTCATGCATGATGAATTCAAAAAGAGGGTTCTCTCAATTGTGCTTATTTTACACAAGTTGATAGGTGCATACATCACATCACACAAAGTGATTTTAGCACTCTTAACTTCCACTAGAGATAATCACTTACCTTAAAGCACTATTGAGCAAAAGCACTTCCTAGAAACACATATCCAAACAAACCCTTAAAAACACTCACCTGCTAGCCAAACTTGGTAATGGCCTATGGTCCCCATTTGGCCATATTTCCCATCCAAGTTCCAACACCTCTCACAGTCACACTCCGCACCACCATTATCATATAATTCCTTTCTAATTCTCAAAGAAAAACAATCAACACCGACACGCATTGTAGATCTCTTTTTCTCACTACTTCGATCTCTTCCACGCTCACATGGTCACACCCAGCTGAGATCTCTCACACATTCACACACTTCCAATTTAGCTCATCTCGCTTGCTTCCACTACCTTTTCTTCTTCTTTCCTTGAAACAGAGTTGAACAAATATAATAAACAGCCTTTCCGATCTGACCCCAAGCTCAGAAAACGTCGTCGTTTTGCTCCAATGGCGGTGGCCGTGCGAGGAAGCAGAGCAGGATCCGGTTTCGGCGGCTTCAGCCTCCGGAGCTTCTTCTCGTATCGGATCTTTGTATCCGCTATGTTCTCTCTTCTCTTCATTGCTACCCTCTCTGTTCTCCTCACTACAAACCCCTCAACTCCTCACCATGACTCTGTAAGTATTCTCATCCATGTTTTGTTTTTCATTTGTTTTTGTGATTAATCTACACCCTGATTGAAAAGTTTGAAACTTGAGCATAACCCAGATGTAGATTTCAATAGTTAGGCACAACCCACATTCCATTTGAACCCAAATGTATGATTTAAGCTGTACCCAAGTCTTGGAATGCAAAACCCACATGCTAGTTTTTACAGTTAGATTGAGTGTGGGTTATAAAGTTATGATCTTGATGTATAATGCAGGCGATACCAAATTCTAGTTTGAATTCACATCTTAGAGTGATGTATAACCAAATCTTTGAAGGCAAACACATGCCAGTTTTTGCAGTTTGGTAGAGTTTTAGTTATAAATTTATGTTCTTTGATGTATAGTGCAGGCACTTTCAACTAGTTAAGCACAGTCCATATTCTATTTTCATATTATGCAATACCCAAATCTTGAATGCTAAGGCCGGATGCCTTTTTTTTTCGTAGCTAGAGAGTTTGACTTATTAATTTATGATCTTGATTTGTAATGCAGGCACTTCCAACTACTGGAAACGTGTATATGCGTAGATCGTTTCTCGCTTTAAATTCTGACCCGTTGAAAACCAGATTAGATTTGATATACAAGCAAGCAAATGATCATGTCACTCTTGTCAATGCATATGCAGCTTATGCTAGGAAGCTTAAGCTTGAGATATCTAGGCAAATGAGAATGTTTGATGATTTGGCATCCAATTTCTCTGAGCTTCAAACGAAACCAAGTTACCGGACTAGTTTGTTTGAATCAGATGGTCCATTAGATGAGGATGTTTTGAGGCAGTTCGAAAAGGAGGTGAAGGATAAGGTTAAAACTGCCCGGTTAATGATCACCGAGTCGAAGGAGAACTATGATAATCAGCTCAAGATTCAGAAGCTGAAGGATACAATTTTTGCTGTTAATGAGTTGCTTATAAAGGCAAAGAAGAATGGGGCATTTGCGAGCACAATTGCAGCAAGGTCGATTCCAAAAAGTTTGCATTGTTTGGCCATGAGGCTTGTTGAAGAGAGAATTTCACATCCGGAGAAGTACAAGGAGGAGGAATCAAGCCCTGAGTTTGAGGACCCAACTTTGTACCATTATGCGATTTTTTCAGATAACGTTATTGCAGTCTCAGTGGTGATCCGATCTGTGGTGAGTAATGCAATTGAACCGTGGAAACATGTTTTCCATGTTGTTACAGATAGGATGAATCTTGCGCCAATGAAGGTTTGGTTTAAGATGAGGCCAGTGGAACGGGGTGCTTATGTGGAGGTGAAGGCAATAGAAGATTTTACTTTCTTGAATTCCTCATACGTGCCAAGTTTGCAGGGGCTTGGTACCATGGAAACATCTAAAAGGAATAGGAACCCATACTCGTCACTGTTGCATGAGCTTCGGTTTTATATGCCAGAAATGTATCCAAAACTAAACAAGATTCTCTTTTTGGATGATGATGTTGTGGTTCAAAAGGACTTGACAGGATTATGGAATATTGATTTGGATGGGAAGGTGAATGGAGCAGTTGAGACCTGCTTTGGGTCCTTCCGTCGATATGCTCAGTACTTGAACTTTTCACACCCCCTTATTAGAGAGAGGTTCAATCCCCGTTCTTGTGCTTGGGCATATGGAATGAATATATTTGATCTTGACGCTTGGAGGCAAGAGGGTTGTACAGAGCAGTACCATAGCTGGCAGAACTTGGTAAGTGTACAATATCCCTAAACAATTTGTGATTTTCACTTGGAAATTTTTAACCAAATGGCACCATTTATTGTTGAACAATGTAGTTGAGTTGTTATATTGTAGTACATATATGAACGAGTATTCATTTTCTTCTCCCTATTTATGCAGAATGAGAACCAGACTCTGTACAAATCAGGGACTAGTGCAGCAGGGCTGATTACCTTCTACTCGACAACAAAGTCTCTGGACAAATCCTGGCACGTGCTCGGGCTGGGGTACAACCCCAGTATCAGCATGGATGAGATTAACAAAGCAGCAGTCATTCATTACAATGGACATATGAAACCTTGGCTGGACATTGCGATGAACCAGTACAAGAATCTCTGGACTAAATATATGGACAATGGTATGGAATTTGTTCAGATGTGCAATTTTGGCCTATAGACTGATACTGTTTTGGAGTGGTTCCACCAACAGATACAACCATAAACTTTACTGCTTCACCTCAACCATAAGCGAGCCGCAGCTAGCTATATATCGTCTACCTCTCTTTACTTATTCTTAGACACAAGTTTTGGAAAACCTCAATAGTTGCTGCCGCACCCACCCTCAGAGCGAAGCTCGGTGAAATTATGTGTTTCTTGTTCTGGAAAAGGCCATCTCATGGCATCTCTTTAATGTTGTATGTGTTATTAATGTCAGTCATGAGTTGTAAGAACAAACAGTGATATTGGGAATGTACACTTAGCAATGATTCTTTGCAGTATATGTGATTCACAGATAGATTCAGACTAGAAGATGGTTTTGCTCTCCATCCAATTTCATTTTCTTTCCATCTAAGCAAATCCTATTAGACCAAGTGATCTCTGGTATCCTCAAATATAGTTGGCTCATGGTGCTTACACTTTGATGACATCATTTTGACACTTGACAGTCCATATGCTCCAAACTGCACAGGCCAGATGCATGCATTACTTACTACTAAAGAACAATTTCATATAAAATTAAAATCTTTTTGCACACTATTAAAATTAAATAAAATATAACATGTTATGCTAGATATTATTTGATTGATCTGATTCCATTTACCACAACATGTGATAATTTCATTAATCAAATTATTAATAGCATTGCTAGGTTTGGTAAAATGCTTGCTGGGTAGAAAGAGGAGCCATCATAATTTTGGTGATTTTGTTCATAACAGCATTTCATATAAAGCACTGTAAATTTTTTAATGAAATTATGCCAAACAACTCTGGTAAAATTTAGAGGGTAAAACTGCATCACTTGTATTAGAAGTCAACCTTGCGGTAAGTATTTTTTTCCCGAATCCACCTAACCCAACTTCAACGACGGCTTGTCCACCTCACCTACCAAAGCAGTGGCCAATTTTGACTCCCACTTTTAATTCTTGCTTCCCTTTTATAAGGTGAACAATTTCATTCTTGCTTCTCAGTTCTCACATTCACTCATCATTGTTTTTCCGCCAAACCCAGATCTTTGATTTTTCTGGGTATTTCTCCATTTCAAGGTTTGGATTCTTTCACTTTCTGGGTTTTGATCAAAACCCGTCTTTTGTTGCTGTTATGTACTTTACTTGGTTGGTGGCTGCGGTTAAAGATTATACCTTTTCAACTTTGTGATTGGTTTTCTATGATTATATTGGAAACGGGAGCATAATGTTACTTAGTGTTGGTTTTGCATGATTTGGAATTGCTGATCTGTGTTTGATTCATTATGTATTGTTGTGAATATCTGTACCTGGTTCCATATGATCTGTGCTTTTTGGGATTTTCCAGATTGGTTAGATCATGCAATTTAGTTCCTTCACTCAATCTAGTTAATGAGTTTGAGGTTTAGTTGCTTGTTCAGTTAAAATCTTTGAACGATTGAATCTCGTTAGAAATGATTATAGAATTAGGGGGTCTCCCCTTTGATCTGGTTGGTTACTGTTACTATCATCAGGGAATGAGTGACTCCGATTTCATGTCGGTTTACTTGATTGTAGCAATAGGACTGTAAAAGAGAGGGCTTTCATGAACTCTTTTTGGAGGATCATCACTGTTTTGGGATTTTATTTATTTTTTATTTCAGTATAAGTTCATCCAGGAATTATGTATTTGATGTGTAAGGTTGTTTGTGGTTTTCGATACAATTGTAAAAGCTAGTATCTAGGTACAGGAAACTATCTCTCATCAAACTTGATTCAGAATGATATTTGCTTAATGGTATTGGTTCCCTCTGTAATCCTGTCAGTGATCGGTTCTCCTATAGATTGGAGTCAGTAAATTTTATGAAATACCGCTGCCATTTATGTTCGTGTGTTTAACCAAGGATTCTCATATCTGTATTTTGTCATTGCCAATATATGGACCCGTATCTCACACTCCCACTAACAATTCCAATATGTTTAACAGTGTAAAGTATGGCTGCACCACCAAACCCTACAAGAATTGGCCTTGCCGGTTTGGCTGTTATGGGCCAAAATTTGGCCCTCAACATTGCAGAGAAAGGCTTCCCCATTTCTGTGTACAACAGAACTACCTCCAAAGTTGATGAGACTGTTGAGCGGGCGAAAAAAGAAGGAAACCTCCCCCTTTATGGCTTCCATGATCCTGAATCTTTTGTTAAGTCGATCCAAAAACCTCGAGTGGTAATCATGCTTGTCAAGGCTGGGGCGCCTGTTGATCAGACCATAAAGACTCTCTCCGTCTACCTGGAGAAGGGTGACTGCATTATTGATGGTGGTAATGAGTGGTATGAGAACACTGAGAGGAGGGAGAAAGCCATGGCTGAATTGGGCCTTCTTTACCTTGGTATGGGAGTTTCAGGTGGTGAAGAGGGGGCTCGATATGGACCCTCTATGATGCCTGGAGGATCTTTTGAGGCCTATAAGTACATTGAAGACATCCTTCTTAAGGTGTCGGCTCAAGTTCCAGACAGTGGCCCCTGTGTGACTTACATTGGCAAAGGTGGGTCTGGTAACTTTGTGAAGATGATCCATAATGGTATAGAATATGGTGACATGCAGCTGATAGCAGAGGCTTATGATGTTCTTAAATCTGTTGGAAAGTTGTCAAATGAGGAACTACAAAAAGTTTTCGCAGAATGGAACAAGGGAGAGCTGCTGAGCTTCTTAATTGAAATCACTGCAGATATTTTTGGAATCAAGGACGACAAGGGCGATGGATATTTGGTTGACAAGGTTTTGGACAAGACCGGCATGAAGGGTACTGGTAAATGGACTGTACAGCAAGCTGCTGAACTTTCCATTGCCGCCCCCACAATTGAATCTTCTTTGGATGCAAGGTTCCTCAGTGGGTTAAAGGATGAAAGGGTTGAAGCTTCTAAAGTGTTCAAAGCAGGTGGCTTTGGTGATATCTTGACTGACCAAGAGGTGGATAAGGCAAAGTTGGTCGATGATGTGAGGCAAGCTCTCTATGCATCCAAGATATGCAGTTATGCACAGGGCATGAATTTGATCCGTGCAAAGAGTATTGAGCAGGGATGGGACTTGAAGTTGGGAGAATTGGCTAGGATTTGGAAGGGAGGTTGCATCATTCGTGCTGTGTTCTTGGACAGAATTAAGCAGGCTTACGATAGGAACTGTGATCTTGCAAACCTTCTTGTGGACCCTGAGTTTTCGAAGGAGATCATTGAGCGACAGTCTGCTTGGCGAAGGGTGGTATGCCTTGCTATTAACTCAGGTATCAGTACCCCAGGTATGTCAGCTAGTCTTGCTTATTTTGACACCTACAGAAGAGCGAGACTGCCTGCTAACTTGGTCCAAGCTCAACGAGACTACTTTGGTGCTCATACATATGAAAGAACTGATGTTGAAGGTGCTTTCCACACTGAATGGTTCAAGATTGCTAAGCAGTCCAAGATTTAAGTCCCGTTTCCTGCCTCATTCAACTTAAGCAGAATTCACCTTCATCCCTAATAACTTCTGCTGAGGATTTTATGCTGGGGCGGAGCTTCCGTCAACTCTTTTTGGTGAAATTAATTCTAAATAAGTTTTATCAATTTGCTTTAAGTTTTAGTAGTGTGCATTAAATTTGGTTGGTTATGCTTCTGCTTTGGCACAACTGTTGGAAAATGTATTCTATTCGATGTGGGAGACTGGTGGTAGTACTGTAAAATGCAGTATTTTGAACATGGAAATCAACAGAAAGTTTCACATTCTCAGTTCCTGCAATTCCTTTTGATTTTCGTAAATTTTTCTTTCCATTGTTGCGTCTTTGTTGCATCTACCTTCTTGTTACTAAATATTCCTCAGATATTGCTTTTAGAGTGTCAACCTGTTTCAGAATGTGACTGCCATGTGCAAATATCTCTATGAATGAACCAAAATCAAGTATGGCACCACAGCTGTGAATGAACCAAATAATAGGGTTGAGAATCAGAAACCCAATTTGGTTGACTCTAACCTAAAATCTACCTGTCAAAATTTGTAGCACTCCGTGTTTGCCAAATAAGCTAATTAGATGGATTGTTGGTGAGTGAAATAATAGTCCTAACCACTGCTGATAAGGCATACTTATGCAGATAGGGATTTCACCATACTTGTGGAGTTGGTTACCTACCATTTGGTCATTGACCCTATTAAAGAGAGACTTTGTGATTAGGTCATTTTAGTTTACTTTCAAAGTACAGCCAACATTCTTCTCACTGATTCTAACTGCAGACAGATTTTGTTAAAAATAGACAGATTCTGTTTTCTAGGAAGCTAAAATATTCTTTGAAATTCAAGTACAGCCCATACTTGGCATTTGCTTTGCTGTTGTGCTTGCACATCTGGGGTAGTACTCTTATGTGGTTGGCATTTGTCTTTCTAAGTTGGCTTTTGTCTTGCTAGGTTGATCTTTCTTCTTTCCAGCCCAATGTACACCCTGTTGGTTCATATACCTTATGCCATACTCATATGCATCATAATTGGCAAGTTTTTACTGGTGAATTATTAGTCTTTTTTCATGTACAATTTTTATGCAGATCCACATGTGCGCTTTATGATCATCTTTCCAGCAAACATGCACTTGATTCTTTCGAAGACACAAGAAATCAAGGGACAAAATCAGTTATGAACATCATGATTTAGTGTTGAGAAATTAAACACAAGAAATTCAAGCTAATTCTGCTGGAAAAATGAGAGACTGGTCGGTCATTTACTGGTTTCCTTGTAGAGCAGTTAAGTATGTGGCATGAATCATCAAGAATTTTCTGACATAAAAAAGAGTATATATGCTTCTGTTACTGAATACAAAGAATGAATATACATCTCCTCATTTGCAAGCTTATAGTCTTAATAAACAACTATAATCTGCAGTCTTTTCTATCAGCAGGACTAGTATCAGTGCCTTCTTTCTCACGAGCCTGCATCGACTTCTCACTTCCGTTTGGTACTCTTTTCACCCCTTTTCTTCTCTTGTTTGCTTGTGTTCTTGTTCCTTGATTGCTTGATATCACGCCTGAAACGAGCAGTACCTGGATTACTTTCTTTACTGCGAGAAGGCAATACAAGGTGGTTTTGATGGTGGCTCGGGCCAGAAGAAGCATCCGAAGCCATTGAATCATCACTGCCATTGTCGTCTTTGTCAATCTCTTGAATGCTTGTGCGAGTTGTAATGCTGTTATAGTTGTATTCGACATCATCATAACTGCATTGAGGTTCATCTTCTTCCATGGGAGAGGCAATATATGTAGTCCACCCTGACTCACTACTGCTACATCCTTCTGTGCTCAACAAGTGTTTATAAGACTCCATTTCTTCAGAGAAAGACAGAGAGCTAGAGAGAAGAGAGAAGTGAGAGAGAGAGAGAGAGAGAGAATAAAGGCCTGCCTATGAATGCTAGAATGAACTGTATGCCCCTATGTACTGCTATGACTATTAATACTATGATTAAACTAGTAGAAGACAATTGTCTATGATTTTAAATTGTATTATTGATGAAAAGGTAGATTTTGAAGACTCAAAATCTCGTGCAAAAGGGAACGAAGCTTCCATTTAGGAAGGAAAAACTAGTATAAAAATGGGGTGTCGGTCTATTGGTCGTGAGGAAAAATATTCTTCCAATTTACTTTGTCATTGTATCTTGAATGAAAATCCGGCTTCTGCTGGTGCAGAATACAGAGATGAATGTAAAACTTTTCTTCTTACTTTTGAATATGAAATAGGCTTGCATTAGGCCTTTGATCGTATCTACATAAATTCTGTCTTGTCTGTAGACTACATGCCAGCGCAAACTAGAAGAATAATGTGTGTATGAGATATCAAATAAATGTGAAGTCACATACTAGCTTGCTAGCTGCTAGCTTGTTCCTCCTCCATCATCTACATGCGGCGGTGATGGTGGCGGTGGCTGGTGGTCATCGGATTGTTGCGGCAGTCTAGGAACCGGTGTATGCTACAATGGGAGTGAAAAACGGAACATATGCTTGTGAACTTTATTTGTAGTACAGACTCCGAGCTCTTGCCTCTTTTGTTAGAATGTTGCAACAGAAGAGTTCATCATGCATCATTTGAGTCGAAAGCCAGTAGGATAACGTGGTTATTATCATCAATTCATCATCAGAAACAATTTTCGGGGCCAATTCTCCAATCCTCTATCATCATTAGTAATGGTTAAATGCGATTATTATCATCATCAATAAGAATCTGTCTGTTGGATTCAACTCCAAACATATAGCTGCTTTTGTTCACTCAAGTCATGTAGTCTCACATTCGCAGCCAAATAACTAGCTAGAACAGGTTGATCAGGGAGTCTGATCACACGAAATTGGAGAGGTTGTTGTTGTTCGAGCCATGGTCCAAGTTTAGAATTCTGAGCAAGTGTAGTAGAATTCTCACAGTAACGATCGCAGATTAGTACAAGAGAGATTAATAGTTTTAACAAAAAAAATAACAATTAGTTGGCCCATGCAGGTCTCGAACCTGCGACCTTCGCGTTATTAGCACGACGCTCTAACCAGCTGAGCTAATAGGCCATCAGCGCTCATCAACTACATCTGGAATTTATAACTAGAAATAGATTCAGGAAAGTAATACAATCACCTTAATGGTCTCCTGATCAGAAATTGTTACAAAAACAGAAGTGTAATTCATTAGATCATCGATCTCTTCAAAGTTGGATGTGCGTTTGATCACTTTGATGGAACCGCCTCATTATATTTAGCTTCAGTTATGTGCAGATGGAATAGTTGATGATTTCATTGGAAGATGATCGATGCAAAAATATATGATCGATATGACTCGAGCTAGGGTTGTCCTTCCCACAGTGTTTCGCAGACTGATCGAGGCTTTTTGATCTGGAATATCCTTCCTTTAGACTTCAGAATATATCCATATATTATGATGATGAGGATGATGATGAGGGAGTGAATTTTTTGTATCAGGGTAGTGCTTGAAAATAAGCTAGCCTCATCAACAGATGTCCCCCATTACAGCCAGTCACTTTGCGTTTCCAAGCAGCCGCTTCTGTCCACTACATATATAAAATCTGTACAGAATATGCAAATTTGGGAGGCTAATTATCATTATATATGACTTATGACTTGGCTCTATGATTCCTTTCAGAACCCCATTATTCGATTAACAAGCACCCAGCACCCCCTATTGTTGATTACTATTCATGCTTACCTTAACCACCAAACAACGGATTCACCCGCTGCGGCTTTATGAGCTAGCACGTTGATCTAGTTAATTCAACCTCATATGTGTTTATAATGAAGTTACAAAAACCCAGATTCAAGTTCTAGTGGGAATCTAATAAAAAAAATCTGTGGGAGTTCACAAGTATGATCACCTCAAATTATTTCTTTGTTTTTTTTAAATTAATTATAACATGCAACAAAATTGTATAAGCTCTATAGTTGGATTGGATAATAATTATAATATACATTTGAAAATGAACTAAGTAAGCAATTGCATAATAAGGTGGACCATCAGATTCTTTGCAATTGAGTCGGCAAACTAACATAATATATATCGAACTGACAATATGTTAATCGTATGCTTTTAAGATTGAGTTGATCACAACTAACAAGAACTCTACTTGTATCTAGGTATCTCTTATTTTCTACAGATTGCGAGTTTGTTATAAAGCAGAATTGACAAGTTTATCTGTTATCAAAGGTATGTGTTATATTTATTTTTTTTATGTTTTACTATAACAGTGGTGTTCACATAGTCACCTACTCACTAGTGATTAAAGAAATTATGATAAATCACTGTTGTTGGATGTAAATCTAAATATGAAAAATAAAATAACTTAACTTTAAAATAATACTTCTCACATCAAACGGTGATTAATCATGATTTTCTTAGTCACCTGTGAACACTACTCTTTACTACAATGTGGTGCTTAGTTACTTCCAATACCTTAGCACATTTGTTTTACATAAAACAAACACAACTACTGGCACATATATATGACATAGGGTCATGTAAGTTCGTTTAAAGATTTCATGCGATTCCAATGATGGAGTGTTTCTTGAACATATATACTTAATTTGTAACTATTGTTGTGCCAATAAAAATTTCGAATATGCATATACTAGATTACTAGGTGCACTGTTATATCAATTTCGATCATCATGGAAATAATATGATCCAAGTTAGGGTTATATCTTTGCCAGTTTTGTATGAACTGGTTGACACTTCTGAGTATTTTGAGTTGGAAATGACGATCATGATCATCACCAGAATATATGCTTATCCATGGAAAACTTTTCCACAAGTGTTTGAACATAAGCCTCACAAATGTCCTCCTTCACACACAGTTCAAGACAACCTTTTTTGCATTTAGGCTTTTGTGCATTTCCTACCCGCCGCGTCTCTCCACTATTAGAATTAAGCACATACTTAAGGCATAATTAAAAAAAGGAATCAAACAACTTTTGCTAAGATTGAAGCAAAAGTGACTTGCATGTAGTACTGGTAACTGCATATCGATCAGTTGAGGATCGATCCTGCACCTCCTGGCATATCTAGTTTCCCTTAATTATTTTGAGTCTTTTGCTTTGGTTTTCCAAGTATGATTATTCAAGATGATGAAGTACACAAAATTGGTTTCTGAGAAGAAAAATTTCACTTCTTGCTCAGATATACATAATCCCGTTGATGTTAACGCAAAATTACAACAACAGATAGAACAAATGATTGGGAAAGAAGATTGAAAGGAAGACCGATTAAGGAGGTGTAAACTACGTACCTCTAATTAGTGACTACAGCTACTGGTATCTATATCTAACAATTACGAGAGAAACTCAGATTTTCTCACAAGAGCAAGAGTGGACAGAGGTGACCGGAGTAGCCAAGTGCGTAGGCTGGTTTTCTCCGGCCATTATTATGACGACGATCTTAGGCTCATCTTGACACACCGTACTGTTCGTCTCGGGATTTTTCGGCTTCCCTTCATCTCGATCAGCTGATGATCCAGAAGAGCGCTTGCGGTAAGAGCAGACTAGGATGATCAGTGCAACAAAAATGAGTAGTAGTATTAGGGCTAGGCTGCCAAAGACGTAAGGTAACGGAGATTTCCATGGATGGACAACTCTGGCGCTGCTGCTAATAGTTGTAGGCCTCATTTTTCTCTGTAATGCGTTTCAGGCTTTCAGCTAGGTGAGTAATGCAAAGAAATGAGGTTGGTGATTGAGAAAATTTATAGTACGGAATTGTTGGTTTTTCTCAAATGACAAGAATGCCCTACTTCTGTTTTCTCAGACCTATTGATGGAAATTTGAAACAAGATCTCTCTATTCGGAAATAAGAAAAACGTAATAGAGAAAGTGCAGGCTTAAGCTATGCCATTGCTTTTAATTACAGCACTAGGGGTGCTAATGGTTTATGGCAAACAGTTCCTGGCATGGATAAGAAAAAATTAGCATATGCTGGAAGAATATTGAACTTTTTAATATTGCTTTCATTTTCATATCTCTTTCTTCTTCTTTTTCTGGTCATCAATCATTTGAAAGAATAAAATTAATCTGTTTCATGCAAGTATATATGTACTGATGTACGCTTGGCACTTGTTATTAGAAGTGGTAGATTTTTGCGTCATTTTCAACCCAGCACATAGAAACTAATAGAGGTCTAACTTTTGGCCGGTCACTTCTAAGTTCTAACTTTCAAGTCTAATACTCAGAAAACTTATCCAGTATTAGAAAAGATGCATGTCAACAAACAGAAGAAAATGTGTCATTATTTAAGTTTGGATATATATGTATGGATTGTGTGAGACTGTGAGCTACGTACTGATTCCTATACGTCATATATATAAGAGATTGAAAATACTAATTAATTTAGAGAATAGGGGAATTGAAGAAACTAACGCGACATCTTCAATCAGGTTATGGTATAAACCATTCTCTTCGATCAACTAGCTAAATATGAATGAAGCGCTACTAATTTCAAGCCACAATATGAATGAATCCAAATCATGCAAGAGAATGAAATTGGAAATCCACTTAGTTAGCTAGCTAGGCGCTCTTGTGACGTCTTTCCACTACTAGTAATTTAGCATTTTCAGTTGATGACCTTTGGTAAGATGGTAGGGGTTGTCGAACTCAAATGCCAAAGTAGAGAATAGATTTAAGAGGAGGATTCTTGCTTCTCTTTCTAAGATGCCAAAGTGAATCGGTGATTGGGTTGCAAGCTATTGATGGACATGATCATGAACTTTTGTGATTTTTTGAAACACTTTTGAATTGATTAATTGCTTCACTAGAGAGCTAGAAGCAATTGGTTTATCATGCCTATTAGCTAGTTTGATTCCTAGAGAGCAAAGCATATGCTTCAAGTATTAGTGATGTTGCCTTCTATACAATATATATTATTTTCGTTTCCACTCATCAATAGGTAGTAGAAGAAAACCTATCTTTTTATCTATATATGCGTATATTCATAACGATCGGTTTGGTGCACTTAGATATAGAGGTACATGCAAATCGATGGAATGTCAACCGTGAAAGTAAGATTTACAAAAATGTTTGCAAAAGCTTCATCATCTACTACTAGTTATATATGGAGATAGAATCGATCAAACTTTAAATAATAATAATACTCAAGCATGATTGGGTTTGATCGGAATTTAGGGCGGTGTTCATTAGCACAACCTAAATCTGTACCAGTTTTTTCATATAAGTTGCTTTACATATCCTTATAAAATAGAAAGATTAATATCACATACAAGTTGGGGAAAGCAAAATATGCTGGTCAAGTCATGTCATCGAGTTCGAGTCGTATATATCTCGTAATATTAGCTATATATTATGTTGTAGTTAGTTTGTTAATAGGACTCGATGTATCCTGTATATATACTCCGTTGTTGGAGAAGTGAATCTTCTCAGTTGTATTTTAGTGTTCTCAATACATCATTAATTAATTAATTAGAAATCCAATATAAATGACATAAATAATAATAATAAAACTTCATGTAGGAACCATATATGCAAAACAAAACCAAATGGGGAGCAATTTTCATTTGGTATGTCTTGGTGCTAAACTTAAATCAAGTCATGGAAATGAATGTTGGCCTGAGAATATGCTTTAGAATATACAAAAGCAGCCTCAAGCAATCAAGCATGTTCCCTGGTCACTCTGGCCATGGTAAAGAACCCTTTCAACTATAACATCATTTTCCTAGTCTAGTCTGTGTGCGCGCATATCCAAGCCGCCGCGCGCGTTTCTGTTCCACTATTAGAGTTAAAGACATGTATAGAAATCAGAAACGCAAAGAAAACACCATTGGGTAAAACCAGTTTCAACTTGCACTACTATTTCATACTCAACTCTCATACATATTTCCAGCTGCCAATATACTACTGCAGAATTAAAATAACAAGGGCAAAACTTTGAACTTCTTAGATAAGCAAGATCCAGAGCTACTAGACTTGATCAGAAGAGCAAGAGCAAGAGCAAGTGGAAGCGACTGGTGTAGCTAACTGTGAGGGCTTGTCTTCTCCGGCGTTTATTATGACAATAATCTTTGGTTGATCAGCATCAGACACTGTAGTGTTCACCGCTTTCGTTGGCTTCTCTTCATGATGATCATCTTCTTCACTTGATGAGCTGGAGGAGCGCGAATGGTGGTATGACCATAGAAGAATGATCAGTGCGACGAAAATGAGCAGTAACATGAAGGCTAAGCCGCCGAAGAGGTAAGGAACCGGAGACTTCCATGGATGGAGTAGTACTGATCTGGCGGGTGAGGATGTAGTACTGCTTGTACTTGCAGGCCTCATTCTCTCTGTTCTGTTGTACGTAATGGGTTTTGTGGGGGATTGTTGCAAAGAAATGAGGTTGGTGCGCAATTTATAATGGTAGGGTTGTTCTAAAATGACTGTAATGACCCTTTAGGGTTTAGGAGGATGATTCTGGCTTCTGCTTTCTCTAGATGCCCAACTAGGAGTCTAGGACTATTGCTAGTTCTTCAAGTTCATGATGAAGGAGAGTGGCTTTGGTGATTTTAAAGAAGAAAAACTAATGGAAACAGGCAAAAGTGCAAAGCTCCTGATCAAGGACTTTAAGTTTCTCAAATACTGTTAATTAGAACACTAGGAGCTATATTGGCTGGTTTATGCTAAATTTTTCCTCTGATGACCAAAGCATATGTTCGAACATTATATGTTTTGCTCTAATATTTATACTGCTGCAATGATACTAGAAAATAAGTATACAAATAGAAGAAAATGAGTTCATTTTCAATCTTCTCCTTCAAGTTGAGATATTTGGGTCACGACTATAGGCGCCATGCCGTGATGATTAATCTACACCTCCTAATTCCTTCACCTGTGAACAATAAAAAGAAAATATATGACTCGTCGATCGTAATCTTCTACACTGATCTATATATATTTACATCCAAATCCAATATCCAAATACCCTAGTATAATTGAATTAACAGTATCATAGTCATCCTTTTTCCGAAAGCTCACCAAAGAAATTTCTTAGTCACATCAAGCTATGGCGTTAGTGGATCAAGAAAATAAAAGAAAAATTGGACCCTCAACTTCGACACTAAACTAGCACCCGCATAACATTATAAGATTTTCCTTTGGGGATTTCCAAACGTTGGCCGGGTCTACCTCTAATACAGGCCGACACGTCTTACGCAATTTGATATTCATTCTTTTTCAAGGGTTTGCAAATTATATATACATGTAGGCTAGGGCAAGATTCTTCTGTTAGATTATGTCTTCACCATGTCATCCCCGTTACCATGATTATATATATGCATCTTTCTGTAATAAGTTCTATTCTAAAAAGACACGTGTACGTAAGACATACCATAATTAGACGATGTTTCTATGTTACACGTTGGACGGCAAATGTAGGTCTTACCGTCAGACGGTTAGACGACGGCCAAATTTGAAGCCATTTTTGTGGTAGTCGACTTTTGCTATATAGGTTCCGGCTTCAATACTCTTGTCTACTATAATGATCAAGCAAGAAGTAATGCGTATACGACATGGAAAGCTGGAGGTTGAAAGTTGAGTTCTTCACAGTTCACATTATTATTACTTCATTGTTCTTCTTTATCTTAATTAGCTGGCATCGATCTTGGCATCCTTGTCCAGACCCGCATGCAGTAGGCCAAACAATACAGCTAGCTAGCTTAATCAGCTATAGTTAGCAAGATTTTTACATCTTTCCCTTAATTTCTGAGTGTGAAATATCCATCGCGCACAATCTAAATAAGGTGAACGATCCTCATCTTCATTTTGGATTTCCGCCTTCAAATTAATACCAACTTCTCTGAAAATTTTCACCCTCCCAACAATTTTTGCTGCCACTACTACTGGCTGGCTGGCCGGTGAGGACAAAATCCAATCTATGTATGTTTTGTTCAAGATTCATATGATTCACATGTATTATATTAATGTTATTGCAAACCTATGCGTCTTTAAACCTTCGCATACATGCGTATACTATAATATAAGTCTGCTGCCATCATTTTACAAGTCATTTTTTGAGGATCTGCAATTGTCCAAGGAATTAAGACTAAGATATATCAGAGAAGTCATCTTCATCAATTTTATAAATCGCTTGCGAAGCATATCTATAATCATCATCTCGATTTCATGTAATTATATATGTTCATGACTCAATATACCATATCAATGCCATGACGATTTCATGCAATCTGCATGTGGTGTTACTTGGTCATAAGTTTTCTAATTGAATCTAACTCTTGTCATGTTTTATGTCCAAAAGTAAACCACTCTAATCTTTGGTTAATTGGTAAGTATGAGAAAACTCAACCATAATAAGGAATGAATAGCTCTTCAGTGTTTCCCTTCAAAGTTGAGACGTTTTGGGTATATGCCTACAGTGGCTTTAGAATATGTTCTGAAGTTTAAATTATGTGAACATAGAAATAATATGGTGATGGGTAACATAAGTAATCAAGTAGAATAACACGAAAGTTTAGCAGTAAGTGACACCAAATAAAAATTGCATGAATCAAATCTATATATATGTATTGAGAATTGGGAAATACTGTGGATATCATTTTTTGTTAAAAGAACAATGGATATCATTTTGTTGGTAATTACATTTAAGTGTGATATTAAGTATGTTATGTGATCAGTATTGTATGTGTGAGATATAGGAGGTAACTAATCAATCACTAAACACAATAGAGGTGTGTGTAACAAAACAATGTTCTATTGACAATGTTAAGAGAACCATAAATGGAGAGTTCTGGGTTGCAGGGAATAGTGATAGAAAAGGTGAAGCAACAAAGCCAATGAAAATTTCATAGAAGTGCTAGATGGGTTTAATCCAATTAGCCAGACTCAAATATTTCATGGTAATTTCATAATAATCTTTGGTAATTAGGATCGATTGTAAATCTCTGGTTTTGGATTGTAATTAACCTCTTCCAATCAACCACATAAGCTTCAAACCATGCATACCAAAGCTTGATTTGGGTGCGGTGCTCAGTTTGCAATCAAATATTTCATCTACCACATGAATTAATGTCCCACAAAGTTTTTTTATATCTAAATCCTCACCTTATTTTAACTTCTTGGCACCCTCGGACCCTCCCCACTTATTTTCTGCTAGCATTATATATACCCTAACTATATATGATTTTAGGGTTTATGGAGTTTCCAACGCGATTCTTGTCTTAAAGAATTAGGGATGCTAAAAATAAGTGGACGATTAATGGGGCAAAATTCTAAATCTGTTGCTTCTAACCAAAGGCAGTGGCGTCTCCTGAGAAACAAAACAAAAATGTGAAATGTAGATGTAAATTATAAAGTACAAACCCTAGTGGAGATTGGCATTTCACACACTATTGACATCTCTCATGTTTCCCACTAATTAAGAGGATCGATGAAGTGGAATGGCACATTGGCACTTCCCTTTAGACTAATTTGCTATATCTAATTATGAAACTAAACCTAAAGCGGACCTTTAACAAGATAGTTGATTTCAATGTTTCTATTCTATGCTGCATGTATCTAAATTTCTTGGTCTTCCATAATTAGCAACAGTAATAACCAAATTATATGAAATACATCTTCGAGACGCCACTTATATCTTTTACTTTACCTAATCCGATTAGCACCATGCTTAAATATTCCTGCCAAACTTTCATCATTAGTTGGCTAATGCTGCTGTTTGGCATATTCCGAGAAGTTAAAGCATATGATCATAATCAATCTGAAAAGTGGTTCCAGTAATTTCCTTTTGGTAAGGCAATATCGATCAAACAACTACATTATTTCAATGGGTGGGGGAAGACTCCCGCCCAGGGGATCGATTAAACAAGCTTCGCTATAGACTGTTTCATTTCGATGAGTTCTTTCGAATTTCGAATTCTATGTACCCGTCTTCTGGACTAATTATATCACCTTTTTTCTTTCCATTTCTTTTTATTTTGTAATCAAAGATAAATATTACAGAAAACGACCCACCTGAATGATAAAATGTCATTGTGTTAATGTGAATTGATCGGCTTCATCTCCGGTTCTCATAAGTATTCCTGATGGCGGTTTAACTATTTTGCTACCATATATAGAGCGGATCAAACCTTAAGCTTGCTTAATTAGTCAGTTCACGTAAAAGCGTGATTTTGTCGATACCATAGAGAAATTTTTAGATGCTACAGGAGGAACACGTGGCAGTATGACGTGGTTCTACATTCCAATCAAATATTGACACGTGGATTTATTACAACTAAAATATAAACTAAGGTTTTCTATTTTTTATGAAAAGACCTTCATGGGTCGTCTTTGTTAAGTTTGGACTATGGTTTAGGGTTTGGTGTTAGGGTGTAGGGTTTATAGTTTATAGTTTAAGGTTTAAAAAACAACAACAAAAAAAAAATTGTCTTTGATAAAATAACTGATGTAATTTTTTTTTTAGTAAAATCCAAGTGTCAATATTTGATTAGAATGTAGGACCACGTCATATTGCCACGTGGTCCTCCCGTAGCACTGAAAAATTTCTCGGTAGGTGAATAGTTTGATCGATTTGACTTGATTGTGAATGAAGATCGATTTTATAGGGTTTTTTTATAATCTGATTCTATCCAAGTAAAATTTCATGCATGTAAATTGCAATGTTGGCAAAACATTAAACCCACGCTATTAAACTGTATATAAATTTTGCGGCGCTATGTATGATCATTATCAAGAGGGAACACTAAATCGACAATGAAAAATATTTAGTCAATTTATGTTGATCATCAAGTATCAATTTCCATGACAAACTTCATGAAAATTGTGGACAAAAAAGACAGTAGAAATTGGAGAGAGATCGATCATCATCATTTCATTTCACATCTATGGTCACCCTCCCACTAGAACCTCTGTAGATTTTAGTACTTGACAACGTACGTGCCGATGCATTTCCTAGAAGCCACGTCTCTGTTAAAAACCTTCTGGGATTTTACTAATTTTGCATTAATAATTCAATACTAATCACTAGTGTCAAACTTAGTTGGCTTAATAAGGTGATTGAGTAATATCCAAAGACTGCAGTTGGTGATGATTATTACTAGCTAGGACTTGTAGAAGACTCTTACAGACTGCAGTTTTCAACTTCTCAATAAGTCAGCTTCTTTTCAAATTATATGAACTTATTCCTCAATTAGTCTTCATATTTATCCCCTTAAGTGTGGTGGTTGGAGTAAGTGGCGCAAATGGCTGTTTTGGTGAAAAGCTTGCAAATACTAAATCTGAATTATTGAAGCTATAGTTCATGAAGCTTGTCATGATATAGAAGAAACACTCCTTTGATTATGATACATACCAGCTAATGTCATAATGTTTTTTTTTTTTTTTTGGTCTTGTGAAAGCTCTCTGGTTTACTAAAGGTGAAATATATCAACTTTTCAAAAAAAAAAAAAAAAAAAAGGTGACATATATCAACGTACAATGATGATGGTGAACCTAGTTTTAACTTGCTTCCCAGTTAAGACTGCCCTGAAGAGTTTGCTTGGCCTAAAGATTACAACATCATCATAATATCCAAACCAGAACCAGAACAAGAAAGGGATCGAGACAAGTTTTAATACTGTGATGGATGGAATTGGAGCTTTGCATTGTAGGGTTCGAGTTTTAAAACAATAATTAGATCTAAGGTTTGCTAGATCCAAATTAAAGACTGGCTTGAAAGGAATATAAATTTGTTATAATTTAGATCCATAAGCAACACAATATATAACAATAGATCTTGAAGATGTTAACGCTCTCTTCAATCTAATCACATATTCTCGATGATCAAAAAGAATTAGAAGCACCCAATTTAGAACAGGCAGATAAACTAGCTATAGGACCAGAACTGAAGCAAGAAGATGATGAATAATTCACTCAATTCAGAGATTTGATCAGCTTGGTAAACTAGTTGAGGAAGAGATGGGGTTTGCCAAGTATGTCGGCGTTTTCTCTCCGGCCATTATCACGAGAATCTTGGGCTCCGACTCTGCACCCTCTATGTCATCCATTCCCCGTGACGTTGGTTTTCCATCTTCACCACCCGAACTTGTTGAGGTTTTACGATAAGAGCAAGCCAGAAGCAGCAATGCAACTGCGACGAGTCCCAACATGAGTGCTATGCCGCCGAAGAGGTATGGTATCGGAGATCTCCAGTTGCTGAAAACAGCGTCACCGGAAGCAGCCGAGCTCGTGGAGTTCGCCATTAAAGACCTCATTGCTAAAATCACTGTAGTAATACACTAGTACTTGTAAAGCTAGCTAGCTGATGTTGCCAATGCTTTGAAGAATGCATTTTAATCATTTAGAAGCTTAGCATTATATAGTTCCCCTCTGCACAGTGAACTTGAGGATCAGAACAAAGAAAATTGTGAATTGTGCTTGATGAAGTTACAACTATGGCCTTAAAGTAATGATATGCTATTTGTCTTCTACTTTGCTTGTTCATTTGGTGATCGACTGTTATGGAAGTTTCTTGGTATTCAACTATTCATGGGGTTCCGCAGGGTGCTGCATGATATTCTTGCTAGCTATTTCAAAATAGTTTGACCTCTCAACTAACTCTTCAAAACTCTATATCATCTACATACGTTTTATCAGTTTTACCGTGGTCAATTTCTCTAATATGTTAATGAGCTAATCATATTTAACGACACTAAGATTACAGTTTACTTGCAAGCCATGCATACAAAAATTTACACAGTTTAACACTGGGGAAGATACATGTATAAGGCTATATGGGCTCAAGCCTAGAGAGAATTTTGAGCCAAAAACCTTAAGTAGGGGTATATACTTTCAGTCCATTACCATACCTACAAAAAAAGAAAAAGTTAGCAAGTTCTAATTCGCTGCACAACTAGCTCTCCTCTTTGGCTCTTCGAACATACAGCAAATGCGCTCTCCTCTCAGTTCTTCTCTTCTCATTTGTCCCTCTTCCTTATTCTTCAATCAATTTCAGAGTCCAGATATCAAATCCTTAACACTCATTCATTGACTATGTAGTTTTTCAATATTGAATTAAGATTCCTCTACTATGCTCCAATTGGGTTTTTCAATTTTTATTGATGATAGGGAATTTAAGATTGGAGGGATCGTGGCATAGGTTGTGTATCTTGAATGAAAGATAATGACATGATAGCTTGATTTTTACAGCTTAATCCATAATGTAGGAGATGATTGTTACTAACTGATTTTTGCAGCTTAATCCATCGTGTAGCTTGATTCAAAATAATAAAGGTCTAGATGAGCCTTTGTTCCAAACCTAACAAAACAAAATGCCCTTGCGAAATTAGCCTAGACAACTTTTGAATCATAAATCCGTCATTGTTTAACATGGTTAAGTTTGACCATATTTGATAGTGTATCCAATAAATTACCGATTGCCAGTTTTGTTTTCTGTCATTCATCCCGTAAAAATAATATGTATGTATCCAACAAATTATTGTTTGACATGTACGTAGTTGTTTATTGAAACATGCAATAGAATTATCAATAAACAATCAGTGAAGAAATTCTCATATAAAATTATATAAATCAATTGGGATTCGAAATCGAAGACATTTCTAGGGCTTTGATCAGCCCCTAACTATTAAGGAGTTTAGTTGCACATAATCTTAATTAAGAACATCAGAGAATACATGGAAGATGAATTAAGGGTGGAGAAGAAGAAAACTTGATTGAAGAAGATCTTTGCCGATCGAGTTCTTTTTCCTCTCCTTTCTTTCTTCTCTTTCTCTCTCTTTCTCTCTCTTTTTCTTCTCCCTGGTTCTTTCACGTCCTCCTTTTGTTTGGCTGCTTCCTTGTATAAAAGGTTAGTAAACCTATTTGTCACGTCCATCACCAATCCAACTAGGATTAGGGATCCTAATTAAGCCAATTATCTCATTTTCTTTGTTTGACTTCAAAACACCTAAAAACAAATAAAGTTAATTAAAAATAAGATAACATCACAAAATAACTAAGTAATAAGAATAATTAGCATGATAAAAGTCGCACAAATATGCGACTATCATTTATCCAAGTCTCGTTCCTAGCTTAGAGGCTAAAACTTCTTAACAAATTAATCGGCAGATAGCAAGAATGTTGTGGAGATTGAAGAGGATGTATAAATTCTGATTAAATGGTTAGATCGACCTGGTGATATTGGTCTAAATATTGCCGTTCACTACTCTGCATATATTATCATCACCAGCATCCTGCAACATCTGCAAACTCCAAGATAATGCATAAAACTAATGATAGGGAGATGTACGTGGTTTGAAAACTTTTCACCCTCCCAACAATTTTTGCTGCCACTACTGGCTGGCTGGCCGGTGAGGATAAAATCCAATGTATGTATGTTTTGTTCAAGATTCATATGATTCACATGTATTATATTAATGTTATTGCAAACCTATGCGTCTTTAAACCTTCGCATACATGCGTATAATATAATATAAGTCTGCTGCCATCATTTTACAAGTCATTTTTTGAGGATCTGCAATTGTCCAAGGAATTAAGACTAAGATATATCAGAGAAGTCATCTTAATCAATTTTATAAATCGCTTGCGAAGCATATCTATAATCATCATCTCGATTTCATGTAATTATATATGTTCATGACTCAATATACCATATCAATGCCATGACGATTCCATGCAATCTGCATGTGGTGTTACTTGGTCATAAGTTTTCTAATTGAATCTAACTCTTGTCATGTTTTATGTCCAAAAGTAAACCACTCTAATCTTTGGTTAATTGGTAAGTATGAGAAAACTCAACCATAATAAGGAATGAATAGCTCTTCAGTGTTTCCCTTCAAAGTTGAGACGTTTTGGGTATATGCCTACAGTGGCTTTAGAATAGGTTCTGAAGTTTAAATTATGTGAACATAGAAATAATATGGTGATGGGTAACATAAGTAATCAAGTAGAATAACACGAAATTTTAGCAGTAAGTGACACCAAATAAAAATTGCATGAATCAAATCTATATATATGTATTGAGAATTGGGAAATACTGTGGATATCATTTTTTGTTAAAAGAACAATGGATATCATTTTGTTGGTAATTACATTTAAGTGTGATATTAAGTATGTTATGTGAGTATTGTATGTGTGAGATATAGGAGGTAACTAATCAATCACTAAACACAATAGAGGTGTGTGTAACAAAACAATGTTCTATTGACAATGTTAAGAGAACCATAAACGGAGAGGTCTGGGTTGCAGGGAATAGTGATAGAAAAGGTGAAGCAACAAAGTTAGATGCCAATGAAAATTTCATAGAAGTGCTAGATGGGTTTAATCCAATTAGCCAGACTCAAATATTTCATGGTAATTTCATAATAATCTTTGGTAATTAGGATCGATTGTAAATCTCTGGTTTTGTATTGTAATTAACCTCTTCTAATCAACCACATGAGAGCGCTCTTGTTATATAGTTTTATAATAAATGAGAATACGGAAGAAACCTCAAACCATGCATACCAAAGTTTGATTTGGGTGCTCACTTTGCAGTCGAATATTTCATCTACCACATGAATTAATGTCCCACAAAGTTTTTTTCTATCTAAATCCTCACCTTATTTTAACTTCTTGCCACCCTCGGACCCTACCCACATACCTTGTTTCAGCTTTGTACCCACATACCTTGTTTCAGCTTTGTTCTTCATGCTCACATCCATACAAAGCTGTCAAACCTGCTTGCGTCTGAAGCCGCTGCAATGCTTCATATAGCTAGATTGTCATTATCTGCCACGAAACATCGTTCATACGCTATTTCCAAACAGAGGATGATGATATGATTGGAAGACTTTCGTCAGTTATTTTCCTTTGAGCAAAATTAAAGTTCACTCATGCATATAATTTAGCAGTATATATACCCTAACTATATATGATTTTAAGGTTTATGGAGTTTCCAACGCGATTCTTATCTTAAAGAATTAGGGATGCTAAAAATAAGTGAACGATTAGTGGGGCAAAATTCTAAATCTGTTGCTTCTAACCAAAGGCAGTGGCGTCTCCATGAGAAACAAAACAAAAATGTGAAATGTAGATGTAAATCATAAAGCGCAAACCCTAGTGGAGATCGGCATTTCACACACTATTGACATCTCTCATGTTTCGCACTAATTAACAAGATCGATGATGTGGAATGGCACTTCCCTTTAGACTAATTTGCTATATCTAATTATGAAACTAAACCTAAAGCGGACCTTTAACAAGATAGTTGATTTCAATGTTCTATTCTATGCTGCATGTATCTGAATTTCTTGGTCTTCCATTAGCAACAGTAATAACCAAATTATATGAAATACATCTTCGAGACGCCACTTCTATCTTTTACTTTACCTAATCCAGTAATCCGATTAGCACCATGCTTAAATATTCCTGCCAAACTTTCATCATTAGTTGGCTAATGCTGCTGTAATAAAGTAGTAATGCATGCGCTGCTGTTTGGCATATTCCGAGAAGTTAAAGCATATGATCATAATCAATCTGAAAAGTGGTTCCAGTAATTTCCTTTTGGTAAGGCAATATCGATCAAACAATCAACTACATTATTTCAATGAGTGGGGGAAGAGTGGAAGACTACTCCCGCCCAAGGGATCGATTAAACAAGCTTAGCTATAGCCTGTTTCATCATTTCGATGAGTTGTTTCGAATTTCGAATACTATTTACCCGTCTTCTGGTCTAATTATGTTACTCTCTTTTTTCCATTTCTTTTTATTTTGTAATCAAAGACAAATATTACAGAAAACGACCCACCTGAATGATAAAATGTCATTGTGTTAATGTGCATTGATCGGCTTCATCTCCGGTTTTCTTGAGTAGTCCTGATGGTGGTTTAACTATTTTGCTACCATATATACAGCGGAGCAAACCTTGCTTAGTCAGTTCATGTAAAAGCGTGATTTTGTTGATACCATAGGTGAATAATTTGATCGATTTGCCTTGCTTGTCAATGAAGATCGATTATATAGGGTTTCTGTATAATCTGATTCTATCCAAGTAAAATTTCATGCATGTATATTGCAATGTTGGCAAAACATTAAACCCACGCTATTAAACTGTATATAAATTTTGCGGCGCTAAGAATGGTTATTATCAAGAGGGAACACTAAATCGACAATGAAACAAATTTAGTCAATTTGTGTTGATCATCAAGTATCAATTTCCATGAGAAACTTCATGAAAATTGTGGACAAAAAAGACAGTAGAAAATTGGAGAGAGATCGATCATCATCATTTCATTTCACATCTACGGTCACCCTCCCACTAGAACCTCTGTAGATTTTAGTACTTGACAACGTACGTGCCGATACATTTCCTAGAAGCCACGTCTCTGTTAATAACCTTCTGGGATTTTACTAATTTTGATTTAATAATTCAATACTACTAATCACTAGTGTCAAACTTAGTTGGCTTAATAAGTAACGTATCCAAAGACTGCAGTTGGTGATGATTATTACTAGCTAGGACTTGTAGAAGACTCTTACAGACTGCAGTTTTCAACTTCTCAATAAGTCAGCTTCTTTTCAAATTATATGAACTTATTCCTCAATTAGTCTTCATATTTATCCCCTTAAGTGTGGTGGTTGGAGTAAGTGGCGCAAATGGCTGTTTTGGTGAAAAGCTTGCAAATACTAAATCTGAATTATTGAAGCTATAGTTCATGAAGCTTGTCATGATATAGAAGAAACACTCCTTTGATTATGATACATACCAGCTAATACTGCATAATGTTTTTTTTTTTTGGGTCTTGTGGAAGCTCTCTGGTTTACTAAAGGTGAAATATATATATATATATATATATATATATATATATATATATATAAAAGGTGACATATATAAAAAATGATGATGGTGAACCTAGTTTTAACTTGCTTCCCAGTTAAGATTGCCATGAAGAGTTTGCTTGGCCTAAAGATTACAACATCATCATAATATCCAAACCAGAACCAGAAAAAGAAAGGGATCGAGACAAGTTTTAGTACTCTGATGGATGGAATTTGAGCTTTGCATTGTAGGGTTCGAGTTTTAAAACAATAATTAGAGAGTGCTGCTAAATGTACCCAATAAATGACTAAATAGACCCAGCAATGAAACTTTTGCCTCTAATCTTCCGATACTACCCCTATTTTCTAACAACCTGAAATTTTAGAAATCTCTTCAGAAAATAACAATTTGTTGACAAAAAGAAAAACAATTCACTATGGCGTCATAAATCTTCCTCTACCATCTCGTCTTCAATCTCTGTTATTTCTTTCTTCCAGTTCCATATCTTCAGTAATGCAATTGAGTCCCACTATACAAGAAATATCTGTAGACCTTGGTTTATGAGGTTTCCTGGGTTCTGGATCATCCTTGAAGATCAATCATCTTTCTCACAAGCTTCATTATCATAATTGATTATTTAATTGATATTCTACAATGCACTTCAACTCGTTGGATATTTGGATGATTATGAGTATGAACTATTTTGTTACAGAGGTCTGTGGATTTTGTTCTCTTTGAAGGATTTGTCAACATCTCTGAATTATATGTATGGATGATTGATGAGCCATTGCTTAATTTCATGAAATAATAACATGGAGGTGGAGGTCCTAGGGATTCAATTTTGGATTATGGGGAAAACGAATTGAAGAAATCTCAAATATGAGAAAACGGAAGAAAAAGGAGGACACCCCAATACAGTTATTTACTTATTTTGTTTTTAACAGAGATTTAGTTTTATATTTGGTTTTAATAAATTATAATGAGGGATAATATTGGAAGATAATTAATTGCTGAGTCTACTTAGTCATTTGCTGGGTACATCTAGCAGCAACCTAATTAGATCTAAGGTTTGCTAGATCCAAATTAAAGACTGGCTTGAAAGGAATATAAATTTGTTATAATTTAGATCCATAAGCAACACAATATATAACAATAGATCTTGAAGATGTTAACGCTCTCTTCAATCTAATCGCATATTCTCGATGATCAAAAAGAATTATAAGCACCCAATTTAGAACAGGCAGATAAACTAGCTATAGGACCAGAACTGAAGCAAGAAGATGATGAATAATTCACTCAATTCAGAGATTTGATCAGCTTGGTAAACTAGTAGAGGAAGAGATGGGGTTTGCCAAGTACGTCGGCGTTTTCTCTCCGGCCATTATCACGAGAATCTTGGGCTCCGACTCTGCACCCTCTATGTCATCCATTCCCCGTGACGTTGGTTTTCCATCTTCACCACCCAAACTTGTTGAGGTTTTACGATAAGAGCAAGCCAGAAGCAGCAATGCAACTGCGACGAGTCCCAACATGAGTGCTATGCCGCCGAAGAGGTATGGTATCGGAGATCTCCAGTTGCTGAAAACAGCGTCACCGGAAGCAGCCGAGCTCGTGGAGTTCGCCATTAAAGACCTCATTGCTAAAATCACTGTAGTAATACACTAGTACTTGTAAAGCTAGCTAGCTGATGTTGCCAATGCTTTGAAGAATGCATTTTAGTCATTTAGAAGCTTAGCATTATATAGTTCCCCTCTGCACAGTGAACTTGAGGATCAGAACAAAGAAAATTGTGAATTGTGCTTGATGAAGTAATGATATTCTATTAATGATATGCTATTTGTCTTCTACTTTTCTTGTTCATTTGGTGATCGATTGTTATGGAAGTTTCTTGATATTCAACTATTCATGGGGTTCCGCAGGGTGCTGCATGATATTCTTGCTAGCTATTTCAAAATAGTTTGACCTCTCAACTAACTCTTCAAAACTCTATATCATCTGTATACGTACGTTTTATTAGTTTTACAGTGGTCAATTTCTCTAATATGTTAATGAGCTAATCATATTTAACGACACTAAGATTACAGTTTACTTGCAAGTCATGCATACAAACATTTACACAGTTTAACACTGGGGAAGATACATGTAAAAGGCTACATGGGCTTAAGTCGAGAGAGAATTTTGAGCCAAAAACTTTAAGTAGGGGTACATATTTTCAGTCCATTACCATACCTGCAAAAAAGAAAAAGTTAGCAAGTTCCAGTTCGCTGAACAACTAGCTCTCCTCTTTGGCTCTTCGAACAGACGGCAAAGGCACTCTCCTCTCAATTCTTCTCTTCTCATTTGTCCCTCTTCCCTATTCTTCAATCAATTTCAGAGCCCATATATCAAATCCTTAACACTCATTCATTGACTCTGTAGTTTTTCAATCTTGAATTAAGATTCATCTACTATGCTCCAATTGGGTTTTTCAAATTTTATTGATGATAGGGAATTTGAGATTGGAGGGATTGTGGCATAAGTTGTGTATCTTGAATGAAAGATAATGACATGATAGCTTGATTTTTGCAACTTAATCCATAATGTAGGAGATGATTGTTACTAATTAATTTTTGCAGCTTAATCCATTGTGCAACTTGATTCAAAATAATAAAGGTCTAGATGAGCCTTTGTTCCAAACCTAACAAAAAAAAAATGCTCTTGCGAAATTAGCCTAGACAACTTTTGAATCCTAGATCCACCATTGTTTAACATGTTTAAGTTTGACCATATTTGATAGTGTATCCAATAAATTACCGATTGCCAGTTTTGTTTTCTGTCATTCATCCCGTAAAAATAATATGGTATGTATCCAATATATTATTGTTTGACATGTACGTAGTTGTTTATCCAAGTCTCGTTCCTAGCTTAGAGGCTAAAACTTCTTAACAAATTAATCGGCAGATAGCAAGAATGTTGTGGAGATTGAAGAGGATGTATAAATTCTGATTAAATGGTTAGATCGACCTGGTGATATTGGTCTAAATATTGCCGTTCACTACTCTGCATATATTATCATCACCAGCATCCTGCAACATCTGCAAACTCCAAGATAATGCATAAAACTAATGATAATGGGTTTGATAATGAAACATATATAGCTGCTTCAATACTGATGTGTGCTCCAAAAAAAAATACTGATGTGTCTGCAAATTCAATTTCACATACCTTCTGTGACATCAGCAGAGACAATTCATTGTTTTCTTAGCAAATGAAACAGGAATAACTAAAACACAGACATGCATACAAGCACTCCAACGTAAATCAATCCTCTTTGGTTCGCACCATATATCAATCCAGCCTCGGAGGAACAAGAGGATTTGCTTCTCGTTCTGGTAGCCTAGGGACTGGTGTAGGCCACCACGGCACCGCAACTGTGAAGTAGTCATGACCCGAACAGTGATTTTCAAATATCTTCAGACACTTTCCGGTTAAAATGTTGCACATGAAAATGTCTCCATGTGTATCAATATCAACATCCTTGAGGACAAGCAGATACAAGATACCTTCACCTTCATTACCGTCATTATTCGGATCGAAACCCACAATATCCACAAAGGAATTATCATCTGGAATTATGTCTAAGACCAGTGGATAAATCCTCCTCCTTTGTTCCATAAGTAATTTTCCAGATCCACTATGTAATTCTTCATGAAACTCCCAAGCATGAACAGCATGTGTACCATAACTATAGTCGCCTATCTGCAGACACCCTTTATACAAACCTAGGAATTTAGGTAACGAACGCGTGCACCGATCAATTTTAGTGAAAAGAATTTCATAGTGATGATCACTATCCTCACCATCAACCGTACTGCTGCTAGCTTTAGTCCTGTTATCCATCATGAACGGGTTCAGTCCAATAAGGAAGTCGCCACTGTCACTCAGCCAATACAGCACTCCATTGTGAGCAAAACTAAACCTGTGATTGACATCATACGAATTAAACCTTGATGGAGATGAGACTATTGAGTCTCTCCATACACCAGTCTCAAAAGAGAAGATCTGCACTTTGAATTCACACGAAGGCCGCATATGCATCTCTGATACACGTTGAAAAATAATTCTTACAACCCTGCACCTACACTCAGCATTAATCTGGATGTCATGTCCTCCCAGATCATTTTTCTTACACTTATAGTAGGGAAGGTCACATAAGATTCCCACTCCTGTCACCTCAGTGACTAGAGGAGGGGGAGGAAGAGGAACACATTCGAATGTGTATGGATTGCAGATGTAGTAATCACGTTGATAATACCGGCTCGCACAACACAAAACCAAGTCGTTATAAGAACCTACCACAACCGGCTCTTCTTTCAAATGGTGCAAATACATGAGTCTTTGGAACAAAGGAGTTAACGCCTTAAACGACGATGACATCCTAGCAAGGAATTCCTCCCCTTGGCAGTTTATCAAAGTACTGGTCATGAATGTTTGCTTAGCATCACTTTGGATACACAGAAACCGGCGAATAAAAGAAGGATCAGACATGAAACTACACCAATGCTTGGACACACACTTGCATCGAGCAATGTATTTATAGCAAGGAAGTCGGCTAAGGATTTCAACCAATGCAGCATCAGGCAGATCACCAATGTTGGTGTTCTTCAATCTTGATGATGGTCTTGTTATCTCTACCATGGGCAAGCTGAACATGCATAACAATGGGGTGAGAGTACTGGACCTTTTGCTCTTTGGGAATAAAATGAAAATTAAAAGGCCAGTCACCCTGAGTTCGAAATCTCTCGCACCAAGAAAAGATTTTACCTAAAGAAGTTGCAATGCAGATGAGGTAAAGTGGTACGCGCAGAAGCAAGAATCTTTGTTGGGATATCTAGCTGCAGATACGTCTCTGAGCGTTGATCTTGAATCTCAACTACACCAGCAACCTGAAACAGACGAATAAGCAAATCTCTAAAACAGACCTTTAACTATCATCGACCTCTCGCTTTCTCTCTACACTGCGAAACCAAGCGGATCGGATCTTCTATTTAACCATTCTACGTTTGACTGTATCAATTATACTTGTTCCGTAGTTTATTAACTGCTACAAGCTTATTTCGTGCAGATTGGTACGGACTCATAAAATCGCTAGAATTAAACAGATTTCGAAAAGGTAAAAAATGCATCTATCACTTCTATACTCCCACTATCCATGTCTCTTTTCCATCATTATTTCTCTATAATTTTTTTCTTAAATTAATAATGTTATTAATTTGTCTATTGCCAGAAGATGGTTACGTCAAATGCTTTATTGCAACCAAATTAAACATATAAGGCACACATGACATGTATCCCGCATTTTAAACGCATTCATAATATAACCGGTCGCACGTTTTAAAACTGAATTATTCAAGCTATAATTCATAACGCTTGTCATGATATAGAAGAAATACTCCTCTGATTATGACATACTAGTTTTTTACTCGTGTATATTTGCACGAATTCGTGATCACAACCGCTTAAAGGTAAGTGTGAACAGTTTAATAAGTTTACCGTATTATACAGTTATTCGTCTTATCAATTAATAGTTTCTATTTATTTCATTTGTTTGATTTTGATTTTTCTTTTACTATAACAACCCTTGATTTATCTTTCGAATTTGAATTGCACCGATGATATGCCGCCACGTCAGGGCCGGACTTGACATTTTAGAGACTAGCTTGAGGCGAACAACTAAAATATGGCCTCATGTAAATCGTATTAGTAGATTTTTTTTTTCTTATGTAGAAATATCATGTTTTTTTTTTATTATAAAACAAAAAACAAAAAATTAAAACCCAAATACATTAGTACATAGTTCCTAATAAACACGAAAGAGAATAAGGCTCTCAATAGCAAAAATTAAGGGTGCATTAGGCGCATATATTTCTAGCGCGTGTTCTAGCCCTTTCCAAAAATTAAGGGTTTTAGAGATGTGTCAAAATACGAACAAAATGAAACATAATGTACAAAATATAAATTCTCAACGGTTACATTTGTAATAAAACCTTCTTTGTTTTTTTTTGGCAATAAAACCTTGTCCATTTGACAAAGGCTGTACTGTCTGTCTGTGCATTGAGCAAAAGGTTGAAGGTCACAACATATAACGTGGGGGACAAACCTGAACACAAGCCGTTGGATGAAAGAGAGGGCCGAGATTAACCCCTTAATGGTACGACATCTTGGGTCCTGTCGTTTCTCATACATTGAGGGGTCTTATACACACTTTGCAAAGAAAGAAATCTCTGGAAGGTTGGTCTCCACTTCTCCGTACGCACACCACAGGTAAAAGCTCCAAAGTCCTTAATTTTTTTTCATTCTCTGCAATTTTTCATGGATTTGGTTTTGTGGGTACCTCTAAAACCTCAGTTTTTTTTGTTTCGATTTGCAAACCTAATTTGGGTAGGTGGTTCAATATGGTTTTCCATGTGTTTTGTATGAACTACGATATGTCTTAGATCTGCAGTGTTGGAATTATTCATGGATCTTACCCATATTTGGGTTTGGATGTTATGCTTGTCAAACCCCTCGTTGGTTATTTCCTGAATGACTTTCATATGGATTTATGGTTTTGAGTTTATCGGTATTGGAATGATGGGTATATGGGGTTTCCATTTCATGGCTTTTGCCTCTGATTTTTGGGTGCTTGATTACTCTGTGTGTAGTTTAAATATGGTGGATTTGAGAGTGATATATGATGTGAAATTTAGGAGGGTTTTCTTCTCTAAATTGGCTTTGTTACAGAACAATTGAATGAATGAAAGTTCTTAACTGTATACCGATTTCAGGTCGTCTTACCCAGATGGAAAAGTTTTGCAGTGCTTGTGTTTACTATGAAATGACCTGGCCAGTTACATGGTTTCAGCAAATCTTGGGGCTAGGGCTCTGCAAAATTTAGTGTTTAGGGTTTCTGCAAATTTCGGGGTTTGGGTTCTCGCATAATTTTATGATTTATCTCCCAATATGAGTCTTAATCCCTTTCTTCTTGATTCCAGATCAGTAGCTGATGATATGGAGCAACCATTGGGGACCCGCAATGTTCTTCGGCAAGTTTACGCTGCATTAGAGAGCGAAGAAATGAAACCGTTTCTCTCGTGGAACAACGATCACTCTCACCATTTCACTTTCCATACAAACCACCCTGATTTCAAAGCTGCTACTACCAGGTTCTTCACCACTGTGAAAGACTTTGCTCAACTGCGGGGGATCTAGTTTGGGTTTGATAGCCAAGGAAATGAATACTGGCATAGAGATGGCTTGTTTCGCAGGGATAATTCGGATCTTATTATGCAAATCAGGCCCAGCCGCGTGAAGAGTCTAGCGCAGCTGCCTCGTACTCACTCGTTCACTCAACAGGACAAGGCTGATGCCATGTCACTGTCTAAAAAAATAGCTGGCTACATGGATCCTTCGGATTCATGGAAAGGTAAACCTTCAATTTGTTGGGTATATGAACTTTTGCCGTTTTATGTTTGCTGAAAGTAATTAATTTGGTTGTCTCTAAATTTAGCCCGTCACCAGTCTCCTCAAACGCCTGCAGTCCCTCACCAGTCTCCTCCAACGCCAGCAGTCCCTCACCAGTCTCGTCAAATGCCAGGGCTCCCGTACCTGTCTCGAACGCCAGCGGTCCCGTACCAGTCTCGTCAAATGCCAGGGCTCCCGTACCTGCCTCGAACGCCAGCGGTCCCGTACCAGTCTCGAACGCCAGCGGTCTCTTACCAGATCCCGGTTTATTTTCTTCTTCATTCTCTTTTACGATAGAAAATATAGAGACCCTTCATATAGAGTTTGTCTTGTCATCCTCTGCAACTTATCACATTCCAGTCCTACAGTCTCAATATTTTGACCCAGTATAGCAATCATTTTTTTACATATCACTCAACATGTTTGTTGTTTGTTAAAAAATTTCAGTCACGGAAAAGGCAAATTCCTGTTTGGAAAGCTACCAACGTGTGATTTCCAGATTAATGATGATAATGTTTCCGAACACCATGCTGGTCAGTACATTCATTTTGACCTTTCAGAGAAATGCTTTATACTTATTATTGTTATCGGACTTATTGTGAAGCCGAGAATGCTAACTTGAAAAATTTCACTCGTTTTTGTAGTCCTCGCGTTCAAACCAAGTGGAGAGGCTTTTATCTGTAACCTTAGTGGAATGTTACTGTTGTCAACCAAAACAAGGTATTTCTATAAACATCTTTAATGTTATAAACACATGTCTTTATGGGATTAAGTTTCTAACCCTTTACCTGCTTTATCAGGTGAACAAACATGAAACAAAGGTATTACGTCTTGGAGATTTGATTGGCTTTGGGAAGTGAGTAATTGATGACCTTACTTTTTCATTCGTTAAACTTCTGAATTGTAATGCTAATGTAGATGTTGAAGAGATCATTACTTAGATAGGTTCCCGTATTTGAAGAACATTATTTATATGTTTAGAGGCCAAATACGTTGTACGGGCCTAAATTGCTAATTTACTACTAACTTACAGTAAAGACAATGTTCTCAGAGGTTAATTATCTACATCTCTTCGTGATCTTTTGGTCAAAAGCTACACCATTAGTATTCCACACTAGTGATTATTCTTGCATTTTCCTGTGCAGGTCAAAACCAAAACGTTTGTATGCTTTCCGGCACTTGATGTCACTGGTAAGCTTCCGATACACTATTTTTTGTTTAAGTTTGCTTGTGTTTGTTTAGTGAATTTTAGGGTTTTCCACTTGTCATCCTGAGTTTGTACATCAACTATTGCTTATGTAGTATCTGTTGAACGTTCAGTTATCCATACAAGATATAGCTAGCATTTATTTATTGATTGACAAGATTTAGTCAAAGTACATTAAACCAATGAGCTGAATCATGACTGTCTGTGTTTTAAAATCCGTCATCTACATCTCATTGATTCTGTCACAGGTGGAGACCAAGAGGATAGCGGAAAAACTGGATGTGGCCGAGTTGAAGGGCAAGAGGGTCTTAGTGAGGATGGATTTGGATGTCCCCCTTAATGAGAACTTTCAGATCCTGGATGACACTAGACTCCAAGCCTCTGTTCCCACAATCAAGCACTTGCAAGAAAAAGGTGCCAAAGTTATCATATGTTCCCACTTGGGATGTCCACGGGGTGTCACTCTAAAGTACAGCTTAAAGCTCCTTGTGCCAAGACTGTCTGAGCTCCTTGACGTAGATGTTAAGGTGGCAAATAAATCTGTTGGTGATGAGGTTAAAAAGCTGGTCAACAATCTTCCAGAGGGAGGAGTTCTGCTGCTTGAGAATATCAGGTTGTATAAGGAGGAAGAACAGAATGATCCCGAATTTGCCAAGAAGCTTGCTTCACTTGCGGATGTCTTTGTAAATGATTCTTTTGGGACAGCTCACTTGGCTCATGCATCAACAGAAGGCCTGGCTAAGTACTTGAAGCCTTCAGTTGCGGGTTTCCTTTTGCGTCGTGAAGGGCACTATCTCGTTGATGTTTTAGCATTCCCAAAAAGACCATTTGCAGCCGTTGTTGGTGGGTGTAATCTATCATCGAAGATTGGGGTGATAGAGTACTTACTCGACAAGGTTGATATTCTTTTATTGGGTGGAGGGCTGATCTTCACCTTTCTCATGGCAGAGGGGTATTCCATTGGATCTTCCCTTGTTGAAAGAGATCTGGTTGATGCTGCCAAAAAGGTTTTGAAGAAGGCAAAGGAGAAACAAGTTCATATGCTCCCAACCGATGTAGTGATTTCGAAAATACCATCTGCTGATGCCAATAGAGAGGTGGTTTCAGTGTCCAACATGTCAGAGTTCTCTATGGGGATGGATATAGGGACGGATTCCATCAAAAGGTTCACTGATGTTCTTGGCTCTGCCAAGACTATCATTTGGAGTGGACCAATGGGTGTGTCTGAGCTTGACAATTTTGCAGTTGGTACTGAGGCAATTGCAAGAAAGCTTGCAGACTTGACAGAGAAGGGGGGAGTTTCAACCATCGTTCGAGGGGGTGCCACTGTTGCTGCTGTGAAGAAGCTTGGCCTTCAAATGAGCCACATGTCAGCGGGTGAGAGTGATGCAAGCCTGGAGTTCCTTAAAGGGAAACCCCTCCCTGGAATCCTTGCACTGGATTCAGTTGATTAAGGCGCTGACCACTTTCGAATTTTCTAGTTTAGTTTGTAAATGCTCATGACCCATGATGATTTTCATTAGGGTATGAACTTCTGGGCAGTCCCAACTATTGATTTTGGAAAAAGGGCTTGGCATGAGATATTCCATGCTTCTGTTTCTTTTTGTACTGGAAAGTGGAAAACTGCGGTAACTAGATTAAAGCACTGGGTTTGTCTTGCTCTTTTTAATTTTTGGGATCTTCCCTCTCTTTCTAGTATCCACCTCAGATCCAGAATGCAAAACTTAAATATATGAAACTTAACATGTTTATAGGTACATTGAGTTCATCTCATATTTTAGTAAATCTCAGTAACGTCTTGAGGAAAAGCACCAACACAAGGCACCTCATCATGCACCATCGAAAAATCTAAAGTAACAACCAGCATGGATTACTAACAGGTTGAAACTTTGGATTGATGGATACTCCATTTTCTTTATGCTATACAGATCAGGTAGAAGAACTGTAAAACCATTTTCGACAACTGGAATCATTATCATGAAACCAATTTCTTCAAGCTTGTAATGATTATTGTTGTACCGAATAAGCAAATATAAACAGAGCTTTAACGATCCCAGCTAAAATGAAACCAAAAGTATTGCAAATCCAGTCCAATCTATAATTCAGAAGGTATATATTGAAGCTGTATGCTTCGATGCAGAATAATTTCATTTCACATGGCTCTTGGTGTCTTACATATCAGCATATATGAAAACATTGGTGAAAATATAACCAGCAAAAACAAGTGCCTTGTTGTGAATGCATGGTCCCAAAATCTCTTCAAAACTTGCAAACCTAGGTCCCGCCTTGAGATGGATAATAACTTTTTGGGTCATATATATAATTGGATTCTTGACTAAAATTATATTCAACCCTCCAAGGACTGGGAGTATTATATATGTGGTTTAAGATTATATTTTTCTTTTTTTGAGAATGATTATGTGGTTTAAGATGAATGCTGATGAGGATAGAAAAGTCATGAATTTCAGTCAGCTAGCTGGCTGATACAAGGCCAAGTAGTTTTTTGCCCAATCAGCACTCAGCGATTGATACCAAGTAGCTGTGGTTTTCCTTATCAACAAAAGGTAAAGAGTAAAGGAAGAAAGAGGCACACATCTATTGGCTATGCTTCAACGGTTCTAAATATTCATGATTCATGACTACTGATAATGAGTAACAAAAAAACATGAGGGTATGCACTTCTGGGCAATCCAAATCTAACAATAGCTTTATGAAAAAAAGGGCCCTTGGCAACTTGAGATATGCATATCCATCTTCCCTTTTTTCCCTTTATGCATTTCTTTTTGTACTGGAAAGTGCAGAAAGTGCAAAGTGCAGTAACTTTTTCTCACTAGATTAGAGCATTGGATTTGTGGAGGTGCACTTTTGCTTGCTCTTTTAAACTTTTGGGACCTTCCCTCTCTTTCAGATTTCCACCTCAGATCCAGAATGCAAAAACTTAAATGGAGACTTGATATGTTTAGTACAGTACACTCAGTTCATATCAGATCTTATCCATTTCAGTAACATCTTGAGGAATAAAACCAATAAGGCACATCATCTAATGTAATAACCAGCATGGAAACTAACTGGTTAAAGTTTTGGATTGACGGATTATTTTTTTAATGCTATACAGATCAGAGAAGAACTGCAAAACCATTTTCCACAACTGAAATCATTATCAGGAAACCACATTTTTTCAAGAGAGTTATGATTACGCCAAAGTATTGCACGAAAAGCTCATCATATGGGAATGTTGCAGCATTAGATGCCTCAAGAAATGGCCTACTTGAGAGTGTAATGACTCTACACTATTGGCTCAACTTGTTCTCCCATGTGCATTTCTTGCAAAGGTGATCAAAAGTGCAGATAGAATGTCTTTGTTGATCAGAGATCCCAAAAGCTTCAAAAATATCCATCTGTAGTGATCTCTCATCTAAAGTAGCAGTATAATTTGTACTTGGAATATTTCCAATGCAACTAGCATAAAATATTTTAGACTCCTGCATTTTCATATTCCGAATCAAGGGTATGCTCCGGATATGCTATATCAATCGGTACAACTAAAATTGAACTTCCCTTAAAAGGCTAGTCTGGTCTGCAACTAATGTGTGTGCAATGTCATGTGTTCCCTCTTTCATAATCATTCCAGGTAGTTAAGAAGTTTAGGTTATCTCCAAATTGGTCATAGTTGGAAACATACAAGTACTTTTTGGACCATGTTGATACCTTCATTGAGGTATATAGGCAATGTAGATTTTTGTTGGTAATTATATAATTCTTTCAACCTCGTCATTGAGTGCAGAGAAGAGTACTAACTACTAAACTCTTTAGCTGAAAGTTCCTCTGCCTTTATAAACTGAGCCTAGAGTATCAGGGATCAAAAGAAAGCAGAAAAGTTTCTCTGCCTTTACGAATATACAAACTAGCTCTTGTTTTCAGAATCTTTATGAGTATTATTGCTGTTGCATTTTCACAACTATCTCCCCACAATATGCTAAAATCGTGTTCCAAATTCCTGTCCTGAAAGAGTGAAAGGTACATGATATAGTACTGAATAGTGAGTTTTACATTCTTTAAGGTTATGAGATTTCTAGAGCGAATAGGATTCGCTCCAACTATCTAACTAGTCTTTGCTGAAAACACAGCTGCAGATCGATCTAACAAGCAAAGCTGTGATATTGCTGCAAAAGGTTGAACTTTCAACTGGTAGAAATTTACATTTACAACATAGCAATGGCATGAAGATGCCAAAATATACAAAATTACCATCCATACATCTCATTTAAATTGGAAAAGATAACAGTAAGTATCAGTAGCAGGTCTTTAATAATATCTAAAAACCAGTGCAAGTTTAGTTATCTTAAGGAGGTCTCCTTCTGCTGCTTGTCACACGTTCTAGTACGAAGGAACAATGCCGTATCCAGTTTCTCTCATGAGTGATGTGGAGAACATCTGATCCACTTCAACTTCGATGTCTGTTCGCTTTGCAAACCGGCCCTTGATCCGCGGTCTAGTCTCTGCATAAGCCTTCCTTGAGGCATACCGGATTGTTTTCTCGAACTTTCTCGTCTTCTTTTTCTCTCTGTATCTGAGGACCCTGGCCTCCCTGTCCATAGGACTTAGTTGGGTTGGCATCTGAATTGTAGGTCCATTGAAAAGGTCTATTGTTCCTTTCGGTGTTCTTGGGTGACAGACAGACATTTCACTCATTGTTGAGTCTGGTACAACTCCAACATCCATGGATGAAACAGAAACCTATCAAATGATCAAAGAAAAGCACCATCAGGAAAAATTGCTAGCAGATCAAAGCATCTGTCAAGATGAACCAAATATAATTTCATATTTTCATCATTTATATAGGATGCATGAATTCAACACTTGCTTTTGGGATTGTTCACTATGTTTGGGGGCTTTCTAAACTTTTCATGCATTCTTCCACCACATAAGCTAGTTGAGTAGCTTACACCCTGAATAAGCATAATCCCCATTAAAATGGAATGAATTGAAGAGCTAAAACTCATATGCCTTTGAAAATGTTCCTAAATCTTTCTCTGACTTATTGAAGTATCTGTACAGAATTACACAAGAGAAAGTAACACTTCAGATCACAATATATATACCTAGGATAAGTAACACTGCACACTTTGGTGACTATCAATTTCTTACTTGGATCAAAAGGGGCAAGCAAAAGGAGAAAGGCAAAATAGAAACATTCATATTCTTTGCCACTAAAGCAAAGATTTGGAGACAAAAGAGCTAAGAAAGTGCAGATAACAGTAGAAGGCTAGCTTTCTCTTTTTAGCTTTACCATTAAAAGAAAGCTTATCTTTATACCAGTAAAACATCATCTCAGACCTGGATTGACCTAACTAGAATCCCAAATGAACCTCAATCGCAATAGCTAATCAACCAAAAGCTAGCAATAAACAAGTAATTAACTAATCGTAGAAGCATTATGAAGTGGAAATTAGAAGCTTACAGTGTGAGAAATGGAACCATCATAACCATAAGCAGCTTTTGAGGACTCATATTCCATCCTCAACTGATGAAAATTATTCTTCTGCTGCATCTGCATCTGCGTCACTTTACCTTCTCCATACTGAACCGGTACAACACTATCACCTCCATAACTGATCTTGTGCGGCACACCATAGGTATGCTGGTCATTAGAAGCAGTAGTACCACTGAACTGGTTCTGATCAGATGAGTTGTACTCCACAAGGTCCAAGTACTCATCAACCTCCACTCCAAAGAAGAATCCGTTGTTGTTATTGTTCGGATTGTTGTTGTTACTGTTGTGGTTGTTGCTGTTCTTCACAGGATTCAGCAGCAGCCAGGAAGCCGCCTCATCTTCGTCTTCTTCATCCATGGCCTCCTCATCTCCTTCCTGGCTCAGGAACCCGTCCTCGGTTGTATCCGCCGGAGTGGACCCCACCATTATCTGACCGCCGGAGATGGGGAGGATGGGGACGCGCTGGTGGCGACGCGCCAGGGGGTTGGCGGAGTGGATTTCTGCGTCGCAGGCCGTGCAGAGCGACGCCGCGTCGGCCTTGCAGAGAAAAGCGGCCGGCGCACGCTCGCAGGCCTCGCAGACCCACACGCGCTCGTGACGCGACGCCACGCGGTTGGCCGCGTGGATGATGGCGTCGCAGCCGGAACAGAGGTACGCGGAGTCTGCACGGCAGTAGACCGTGCAGGGCGCGGAGCGGCACGTGTCGCAGACACGTGCCCAGCTGTTCGCGGCCACGGCGCCATTGCTCTCATCTTTCAACATGTTGTTATGTTGTTTCCTCCTCACTCTCAAGTCTTTGAAAGTTTCGGAGGTAATAATGGAGTTATGGAGGGAAGGAGGGGTTTGGGGGTGTAACTGTAGGCAGAGCGGCAAAGTGGAAGGAGAATCCAGAGGGCGACACGTGGAGGGGATTTAGTGGGTGGGAAAAGTTGTTGCGTTATCTTGTGGTGAGCTGAGCTTGGCGGGAGTGGGGTGTGGGGCCCGGGGGTCGAGTCAGAATGGTGTGGGGGTGGGGCCCGGAGGAGGTGCTTGGGCTTTGGCCTTTTGGACCTAAAACGGGGCTTGGGGGGGGGGTCCAGGAGTCTGAGCTGCTTAAGATTCGGCAAGCACACGTGTCAATTCAGAAGACGTGGTGGAGATGCTTTCTGGGTTTGTTCTAGTTCTTGCACAGCTGGATCAATATGGATGAGAATGGATAGTAACGACCGTGGCCTGTAGGGTTTTTTTGTTTGGCTGCTTGGATTGCGAGAGGAAAAGAGAAGTTTCCTATTGACCTGCGTGCAGATCTTCACTGCTTCTGAATCCTTTGATGTGTCGAGATGAAGAAGTTCATCACACTCGTTTTAACAAGTGCGTGTTTGTTGTTAAAACGATCTTCTCGTAATGCATACATATGTTCTCGTATCACATAACTATGGTGTTGTTCACATTATTCAAGAGTGTTCAAATGTGCAATTACGTGGTTTAGTGATATTATCTTGACAAAGATTTTTAGATTCATCACTCGAATCTGGTTATGTGCTAATAATTTGATATTGAATTAAGTTCAGTTTACCCCTAAATTTTTGGTGTCAAAATTAGTTCAGTCCTGCAACTTTTTTTTAAATCAGTTCGTCTTTTCAACTTTCGTAAACACATCAGTCGGTCCAATTTTTGAATTCCCCTCAAAATGTGACGTCACCGAAGCCGTTGGAACTGACAAAGTGACCCATAATTCAGTATCCCCTCATTTTGAACGAAATGTCTGAAATACTCTCATTGTTTTTTTTTCATTTTGCCAAATGGATGCATTTTTTTTATATTCTTTAATAGTATTTTGTCAAATTGGCTATTTTGCTCTTCTGAAGAGGGATAAAGCTGAATTATAGATCCCCTTGTAAGTTCCAACAGCTTTGGTGACGTCATATTTCGGGAAAAATTCAAAAATTGAACCTAACTGATGTGTTTACAAAAGTTAAAAGGACGAACTGATTTAAAAAAAGTTGCAGGACCGAACTAATTTTGGCACCAAAAATTTGGAGAGTAAATTGAATTTATTTCTTTGATATTTCTTAGCTGTGACAAAGAAAAGTATAATCTCACTTTCCAAGAAACAATATAGATCAAATCTATGCAAGTATGCATGTATACTAAACTATTAACCATTAGAATGTGTTATGTTATTCATGACAAAGTTTAGAAGAATAAGATTTCTGCTCAATATCAAACTTAATTAGCTGCTCATGAATATAGAGATAGACATGTATCCACTACTACTCCTACAATGCCAATTTGCCTGCAGTGTAAACAACTGTTGCTATCATACATTAGCTAGGCACCTAGCTATATATATCATCAATCACAGGGTAGAGATGAATCCCCATGAAAGCTACCATAGGTGCCAAAATTATAAATTGTCATTTGTCAACTAGAAGATTTTTCATTGGAAATTCCCTACCACATGTAATGATATATACAAGTTTAATTGTTTTTAGAGACTCTAAAATGGTTTTTGCAAGCATTATTTCAATTTCGACAGAGCCTATGTATGTGGAGGAAATTCCTACAGCCAATAGGACACTGCCACTTAGCAGAGACTTGGATTAGGAGCCATCTGCACCACAAGTTGTCATTTACGTATAGCTTCTGGAACCAAAGAAGCTTGACATATAATATATATTATATATAATCTCTATATATGTATATATGTACATACATAATTGATGTACATATACATGTATCGAATTGGTCTGATTTCCCTAACAATGAGTCTTTCAATTCGATTTGCACATGATGATCTGCAATTTATTCGTTGTCTTACTCATCGACTTTGATAGTCTTACTCAAAGTCAATTCTGAGTAATAAGAGGTCTTGTAAGAACTTTCAAATAAGACCTATTTACACAAATAGAACTCCTAATCTCTCAGTTAAGTAAAAACACTTTTTCTTTAAAAAAAAAGTAAAGAAACTTGTCAAATGCTTGAAACTTTTATAATGGAATCCAATTCTCAATTTTCTTTCTAATTCATCTTTAATCTCATTCATGCTTTTATTGGGCGATTTGGGCCTATATATTTTTTTGTGTATTTGTGTTTCAACTGTTGGGCTGAAGGCCTGCAATGCTTGTAACAATTTGGAACCCATTTAGGTCACCACAGTCGCTGGAAAACAAGGCTTCCCCCCCTCTCTCTCTCCAACCTTGCATGAACCTCGTAAAAGGCTTTGGTGCTTCAATCAAAGTAGTACTGGGAATAAGATGGTTTTAGTTTCTCAGGTATGTTGCTAAATTGAAAGACTGGTATATAAGTTGTTTCAGTCTAGTACGGACGTTGTTTCTGAACGAGTTCATATCTATTAATTTACTGGTTTAAATTCAGTTAGATTGTAGATGAGTTGTGTAAAAATGGACTTGGTAGCAGGAAGCAGTGAGGATGTCAACAGAGAGGGTCAGGGTTTTAAGGTATGGACTACTACAATATCTTTGTGATCAAGTATGAATTTTATTTTTTTTTTCGATTTATCTCGAGTACCCATTATTGCCAATGCAGATTATGCAGCTCATCTGTTTTTGTCATCGATTCGACTCTTGTTGATAAGCTACCTCATTTCTTCTATAATTGATTGTTTCTGTGTACTAGTAGTCCTTTGGGTTTATAATCATATTTGTATTATCTTCTGACCATTTAACTGTAATTTCTCGTTTTTGTTTCACGGATTTTAATTATTTGAGGCTTGACAACTAGGAAGTTATTACCTTGTTCATGTTTGTAACTGCAAAATAGGGAAAATGATTCCTCCTTGAGATTTCTTTTCCCTGGTCATTTCTCAACATTGATTTACACTTACAGAACTTCATCACCACATTTTTAATGACTGTAGTGCTCTTATTAGAAATAATAAAGTTCAATCTTGTCCCAAATTTTGAGTGTAAATGCTTATGTAATCAGCTTCACTTGTGCAGTAACCTTTTTTAGTTAAATATCCAGAGATATTGAAGTCCAAATCTTCCTCAAATTTCAGAGTCAGAGCTTCTCAGCTTTCAAGAATCAGTGAGCAAGAAGCTGAATAGGTATGGTAAATCTTCTGGAATTGAGTTGGGGTTGGTGGCATCAGTTGTTCATTATTCGGAATCTAGGTGTAGGATTTCTTTCCTACCATGTAAAGTTGCTTATCCTAACTGTTCATCATCTGTCACTATAAATACCTACCTGAGGAATCAAACGAATTCATCGAGAAGTTTCTCGAAGCTCTATTTCGATAGGATTTGATCATGGAGAGAGATAGGATTAGCAGTCTTCCTGCAGAAGTACTAGACTGTGTCCTAACTTTGTTGCCACTAAAACAAGTTGTGCAGACTAGCATCCTGTCGAAAACTTGGAGATACAAATGGACCTGCCTGTCACAGTTTGTTATTGATGACAAACTCATCCCCACTTCAATAAGAGACATAGCGGCAAGATGGAGGTTCATCATGATAATTCTTCATCAAATTCAAGCGCATGGCTCTGTCTCTGCGATAGAGAAGTTTAAGCTCTCTGCTTATTGCTCCCCAGACAGATTTGATTTAGACCAGTGGATTAAATTCTTAGCTGGGAAAGGTCTCAAGGAGTTGATCTTTAAAGAGTCTACTCTTTTTAACCATTGTAATTTTAAACTGCCTTGTTCTCTATTCTCTTGTCCACAACTGGATCATTTAGACCTCTCCTCTTGTGAGATCAATCCACCTCCGGAAACACACATTGGATTCAAGTCTCTCAGAAGTCTCCAGCTCAATAAAGTCAGCATAAAGGCATGCGTACTAGAGCGGCTAATTCCCAACTGCCCACTTCTTGAAAGACTGACATTATTACATCTTGTTTTTCCTATATTTCTCAGAATCCAAAACCCAAACCTCAAGTATCTGGAGATACATTCCAAATTCAAAGATTTATGTCTTGCAGATTGTCCTTCTCTGCTTAGCGTTGACATTTCCTTGAGGAGGTGGTGGTGGAACGATTCCCCATACCATAGACAATCCAATTTATCTAGGGTCATTGGTCACCTACATACTAATGAGAAGCTCAGCCTACACAGTAGTTTCCTACAGGTACATGCATGCCAATCTTCCTCAAAGTTCACTTTAATGTTCTTCCTATTTTGTTGAAGTTATTTAACACAATGATTACCACTGCTCATTCTCTAACCAGATCATTGAATTGTATTGCATCTCTCCCATATTTTATATGATTGTTTATTTCTTGCATTTGTGTTTGTTGCTAGCTTTTGGGTCATGAAAATGTACCATACAGACTTCCTAGCCCTCTTCATCACTTGACTGATTTTCAACTCAAGGATCTAAGGTTAGACTCCATAGCACAAGTGATGATGTGTCTCTGCATTCTTAGAAGTGCTCCAAACTTGGAGAAACTATTCCTTTTGGTGAGTTCCTCTAACTAGCTACTTCAATACAAGTTCTTCTATTACTTTCATAGTTTTTTTTTATTATGTAACGTTACAGAACTTTGATTAATTTTTTGAATTGATTTTTGTTTTCCTTTTTCCTTTAATAGATTTCTCATACTTATTCCACACCTGTTGAGGAATTCCTAGAAACACAATATCAGTCATCTTATCTGAACCTTCCCGGACTCAAAATAGTGAAGATAACAGCTATTAAAGGATTTGAAACTGAATCAGTACTTACCAAGTTCATAAAGGATCGATCCCCTATTCTGGAAAGAATGACTGTTCAACATTATTGATGGCTCATAAGATTAAGACACATAGTGTTTTATGCTTCCATGTTTTCTTTGCTCACAGTTTGACATAAAGCTTAAATTTAGCTCTGGCGGTTTAAGTTGAACATGCTTCCTTTCCTCGGAGAATAATGAACAAGGTCTTAACGTTATGTTTGTTGATCAAATTCATTGTAATCCCGGGACAGATTCGTCTTAATATCGTTTTCTAATTACATAAAGTTGGTTTTAGTGTCTCAGTTATGTATTTGTTGAGGTTTAGTACAATGTTGTTTCTGAATTCGTGTCTTCTGTCTGGAGTTTCTCTTTGGTGGATTAAGAGTGAAGTTAGAACCAGAAAATGAGTCTATGTGAACAAAGAGAATGAAAGGTTAAATATACTAATCAGTAATTTTGAATCTAAGAATGTCATTTTAATGAAGAATCTGTACAATTGGAATAGGAAGCAAATATCAAAATTTTCAGACCTCTGATGCACTACCAATATACAGCATAAAATCTTAATATTCATGTGATACAGCCTAGTAGCTTCAACTATATTTCTTGCTATGACATGCTTTCTTTCAAAGTGGATAAATGTTCACCTTGGACCAGAGAGTTCCATTGCTTGTACTAATAATGAAGAGTCATCAGTAAGATCCGAGTATCGATCAGATGATGAAAAGTAAGCTTTGGACTTTGTTGATTCAGCTCTTTGAGATGCTTCCCATCTTTCCACAAGTCCATCACCTTCGAGCATTCTGACCACTTCAGACATTCTGGGTCTATGACCAGGAAGGTACTGAGTACACAAGAGTGCAACTTGAATCATTTCTTCAAGCTCAATGCGATCATAGTTAGTGTTGAGATAGCTTGTCCTGATGAAGCTTCTTAAGATCAAATAAATATCAGATATTCACATAAGAGTGGACTAATCTTTAACTATTTAGTACTAATCAGTAACTATACACATTTATGTTTTGCTCACCCAATCAAGTATGGCTCCTTTCTGGTTAGTGGACTTGGCAAATTCTAGAGCTGTCTGGCCTGTGATTAGTTCAAGGAGAAGAATACCAAATCCAAAGACATCTGTTTTATCAGAGGATTGGCCTGTGGAAAGATACTCTGGGGCTATGTGCCCTATGGTACCCCTCACTGCGGTGGTGACATGTGAATCTTGGTGATCCAAAAGCTTTGCCAAATCAAAATCTCCGACCACAGCTTCACAATAGTCATCAAGAAGTACATTTGCTGCCTTCACATCCCTGTGGATAATTTTTGGGTCACACTGCTCATGAAGGTATAACAATCCTCTTGCAGCTCCTAAGGCAATCCGTTTCCTAGTTCCCCAATCCAAGACTGGTTTCCCTGTTCAAAACATAGATAAGATTTTGAAGTTAGCCAAACATAACAGACATTCTAAATGACTAACCAAGTTGGTTCTATCCTTTGATTTAGTACCTTTGAGACGAGAAGCCACACTGCCATTGGACATGTATGGGTAAACTAGAAGCCTTTCTGTTGGTGTGATGCAAAACCCATAAAGCCGGAGAAGGTTGCGATGAACTGCTAGGCTGATCATTTCAACTTCGGTCTGGAATTGAATCTCTCCACCAAGAGCACTGCCATCTTTAAGTCTCTTGACTGCAACAACAGTGCCATCGCAGAGAGTTCCTTTGTAAACATGTCCAAAGCCTCCCTTGCCTAGCAGGTACTTGCTGCTGAAGTTATTTGTTGCAATCTGAAGTTCTCTGAATTGAAATCTCTTCAAGTTCCCAAGCGAAATTTCTTCATGATGCTTGTCTGAAATATAACCACAAGCACAGGAATCGTCACTCCAATTAGTTTCCCAGTCAATGAAACATGTTGTTTACATAATTGGTTTTGTTAAGAATGTGCTATCATCTAGCAAGAAAGCAGGTACCTTTAACATCAAAGAATGCCTGTTTATTGCGCCTTTGCCTCCACCATATAAATAATCCAAATCCAAGAACAATCATGCAGAGGCATCCAAGGCTCAAACCAAAAGCAAGTGCCATTTTGCGACTTTTAGGTCTGTCTGAAACAGCAGCTTGAGAAGAAAAGATAAACTGAAGTCAGAATCAAAAAAAAGTATCATCTGCATCATAGATCAGTGAACTGTGAACAGTTGCAAAATTCTATGAACTCTCAGTACAGCAAAATAATTCATATTCCATACCCTGTGTATTATTCAAGTTCATGGACATTGGCATCAGTTCCATCCCGTTGCAGTCTGCTTCAGACCTTGTTGCACAGATCAGTGGATTGCCAACTATGCTGAAAGAAAGTTAACAAGAGGAATGAGAATAATTTAGTAATCAGTAAAAACTTTCTATTAAGTTACTGAGAGAAGGAAGGAGAGATTACTTGAATGTTTTGGCAGCAAATCTAGGCACAGGGCCACTCAGATTATTGTAGGACAGGTCCCTATTGCACAAAACCACAAAATCACAAAAGCTACATCAGAATCATAGTTCAACGACATATATACAAACACAACACGTAGGAATGGTTCAGAGATTTACAGAAATGCAAGGGTGGTCATGTTAGCCAACAACATTGGAAATGCTCCGGAGAGACTGTTATTGTTGAGCCTCCTAAATCCAGTTGAAACAATATGTACATTAGATTTTAAACAAACAGAGACAATGCTTGAGTTCATGTGGAATGACCTCTAATGCTTACAAGTACTGGAGGCTTTTCAGGTGACCCAGAGAGGAGGGAATTCCCCCGGTCAAGAAGTTGCTGGAAACATCAAGAGTCTTAAGTTTTGAGAGCTTCCCAATTTCCTGAGGGATTGGTCCTGTTATGTTGTTGTTCTGTAAGAGACTGTACACACCAACACACCTTATTAAAATCCATGAAAATAGAACCATTGCAATCTTGAAAAGAATAAAAATTTCCAGTTGTGATAAAAACACTTACACAATCTGAAGATTTGTTAAGTTGCCTATGCTAGGAGAAAGAGTGCCTGATAAATTCTGGCTTGGAACTCCTCTGCACAAAGACCATTTTAACTTCAAAATAAGTTGATCATTTCTATGATTATCAACCGTTTTATCTCTAACATGAACTTAAAACTTTCAAGAAGAAATTGAAGTAAGACTTACAGGCCAACAACCAGGTTTTCAGGAGAGCAAGTAACCATAGTCCAGCTACATGGATCAACAGCATCATAATCCCAATTACCTAGAACACCATGAGGATCCTCCAAAGCTTCCTTTATACCCATTAAAGCTTGAACTGAGATGAAAAATACCCAGATGAGGATTCTGCACATTCCTACCATTAAAGCTACAAAAAAGAATGCACCTTTCTTGCAATTCATGATGAAATGAATGAAGAAAATTTCAAAGTTCCAAACTTTACCTTCAAAGTTTACGCCTTTAGGTGAAAGCAATCCATTCCCACAAATCCAATACCACACAAATGCCACAAAACATAGAGCAACTTTTACTCCTCTCATCCTCATTCTCTCAAACACAACTAGATAAACCCAGATGCTGAAGCTTTGCTTGTTGAGACTAGAGACTGACAGAGCTCTACTCAAACCCCACAGTTACTCAAATTGGGTTTAGTTTTTCTTTAAGTTGAATGTTCAAAACTCCGAACCGTTTTGCTTTCCATGCGTGAACTCCATTCACCGAAATCTTTGTGTCAGACGCAAGAAAAAGCCACTTCTTTTCGTGGTATAAAAAGAACAAAGCATGCCTGTCATGAGGCCCTGAACAAAAAATATACAATTATATACTGCCCTCTCTAGTTTGCACACAGGAATTCAAAAGAAGGAAAGGAGAAAATAGGAAATTCAAGACAGTTGGTTAATCATGCATTTAGCACAGAAAGGTCACTCTCAAAAATTCCATTGCTGCTGCTACACTCAAAACCCCCTAAAACAATTGAGGTGGTTACAACTTACAACATCAAAGAAAGGATCGAGGGTTTGCAAGAATTTGGGACCGTAAGTTTTTCACTAATTCAATCAGCGCAATTTAATAGCGAGATCTCGTTGTCAAAAGTCAAAACAAAAATTTATCATTTATAATTTAGATTGAGATGAATAATAATAAAACGTAGTTTAAAATCATCATTTGAGCAAGATAAGTTGCCAAAACAAAATCTTGTAGTTTATAGACGAAATCAAATTATTTTCGAGGTAATAGTCATGAGTCATATATATATATATATATATATATATATATATATATATATCATTTACCTAGATATGTGTGTTATTTCAGTGGATTATTCTCATATCTTTGGTACAAAATGGTCAGGGTTGTGTGGAACTTGGGAATGCCTTGCTTGAGAGACTAGCTAAGAGGAATCCAACATTCCTTGAGCTTGGCCATTCAGTAAAGTTACAAAAACATGTTCTTCTTTTTTCAAGAAATTGAGAATGTGAGAATCTCTAGGAGGACTTGTGGCTTGAGACAATGAGACTGATGGTGGATTTGGTCACCCACCACAATGACCTATGACACTATGAGGATCTCTGTTAGAATTTTTGTTCTGTTATGGGTTTGTTTAAAGACAGCAGCATACTTGTATAATTAGATGTGCATTGTTTAATCAGAATTGGTTTCTTTTGTGCTGGAAATGTTGGATGTGCTTTATAGATTCCACAATCCACTATGAGCTAACAATCACACATGCTTGGTTATTCTTTAGCTTCAGCAGACAGTCATTCTCCCAAACTTGTTCAAAAAGAGAAAGCCTTGGAAAGCAAAAGCTGACATCCCATCCCAATGCTTTTCTCCAGGACACTTCTCCTCCCTCTAAATTATGAGCACAAAAATAAGGACCCAAAAATAATGCCATTTTACTCGCAAGATTATTAACTAAGACAACTTCCTTTGTGTTTATAGATCATCGTCTTGCTAGCTAATTGCCTAATTGGATGCTTAATTATATCTATTTTATCGTCTTATAAAATATAAACTGTAATTATTTTTCTTTATCCATTTGTTACTTGGTTTGTGGTTGAGAGAATATTGTGCATCTCCTAAATCCTCTAGGAACGTACCAAGCAAACTTAGAGATAATACGTAGGAGCATAGGTATAAGAGGATTGTCCTGCTAATGCAGCATCAACTCAAACAAATGATGTAAATATACGTGAGAGCAAAAGTATTATTCGATCTTCAGTATAATTTGAAAATTAAAAACCTTATGGATAAGTGATAAACTGAATTAAAAATATATTTCTCGATGATTGTAAACATGTGCAAATACACGGATAAAAGGCTAATAACTCGTAATCTAAAGGTGTTTGTTGTCCATATACGATTTATTGATCGACTTCATACAACAACTAGCAGTAAGTTGATCGTGGACATATATATACTGCAAATGAAGTTGATTATTTGTAATTAAATCTTGTTAAGTTTGGCAAGCACCAAAACAGTTGCAGAAGTGATTCCTGGAATGAAATAGTCATTCCTAACTGCATTAGGCATTACTGCTTGCTTGATTAAGAGTGCAGTTATGGGAACCCCGAAGATGTAAATCAGTGTGTCCTTGGCTCCAACACCACTAAACCCAGTTTCCTTTATCACTTGTTGCAGAATTTTCGCGAACTCATCCTTTGTCAATGACTTATTTTTCACTTTGTGGTTTTCCTGCATTCATATACATGTTCAACATATCAGTATGCATATGCAAGTCTGCAACATATAGGTTTAACATAGTTCGTAAAACCATGCAACAAGGATTATACGTGCTTCTAAATTTTTATTTATATGCATGTAATCTTAATCTGTCACAGCAGAAGTATTCTTTTCTTTTCAAAATCTTTGGTGCAATATGTGTGTGCATGCATGACTTTTATCCTTCGTTTTGAGCTAATAATCGTGCATTTGAATTCTTAGGTTTGAATTACATTTAGCTTTTTCCAATCCTTACCAATGGTTGATCGTCCACACGAAAGTATAATCCTACTCGTGTCGGTGGATCGACACTTTTTGGATAATATTCCTGTTTTATGTAAGTTACATGTAGTTAGACTATCAAACTTACCCAAAATCAAATGCATGGTGACATATATACGAAAGGGGTCATATATAACATTGAAATACTTGTGATGCAGGCATGATATATATGACTATCATTCATGTGACATGAAATTCTAAATGCTAGCTCAAATGAAAGTATGAATTGTCACATTTGATTGGAGCCTCAAAAATTATAACTTAATTTAGATTGAATTAATCATTATTTCACGAAAGTTAAATTAGATTCTTACGTACATCGAATGCCTTCCTGAGTACCGGTTCCGTTGGCACGCAAAACTGTGTGTTACTGCGCTGTTTGTTCATTTCTCTACCAAAAATATATGGAATTACGATTAAACACAAACATTTAGAAGGTAATTAATTAAGTTAGAAATAGATGATGATATACGTACTCGACGATTTCGCATACAGCTCGGTAGAACTCAGTTTGGCTAATTGGTGGTGCCTTTGTTCCCTTTGTACGGTCTTCAAAATGCTGGCCGTAAAACCTGTCTATTATGCTATTAATATCATTAATTTTCTTCTCCTCAGTTCCTGCATATAATGATCGAATAAAATTATATATGCATGCAAATGTGACTGCAAATTATGTGAATTGAGAGAGAGAGAGAGAGAGAGAGAGAGAGAGAGAGACCTCCACCAGGAGTTATTTTCTTTAGGGTATTGCCCATCGATTATTGTCTGTATTGATATCGATGGCAGAAGATAGATGGAGGTATATATGTGTGTGTTTTAATATGCAGGATCCATTTAGATTGAGCATCTAACTTGACTTGTGGAGTTGAAAGATGCATTATAAATCCATGAAGCAAAAACCTCGGATGCAATACATTAGCGTGGAATATATATATGCATGCATCGTTGTTAAGCAACGCATAATCCCACATTCCCACAAGTACACTACTACTCTTGCAGTCCAAGTCTCTAAGAGTTTATTGTATTCAAAATCGTGATTATACATTATTCTAGGTACGTGGTATTCAAAAACGTGGTTCACTTAATATTGTTTTTGTAAAAAAGATACTTACTCTTTTATCTCGAGATACAAGCAATAGTGAGATTTTACATGTTACTAGAACAATGTGATGTATTACAAAATTCTTCAAATGTATAAAGGGAGGAGGAAATGGGGAGACGGAGATGTTAAGAGTCCATCATCATGAGACCAAATAACATGCTCTAGAGTCTAGACAACAAGAAATGGAAATTGACCAAACAGAAGAAAGGAATTTAGTAGGTTTAATTCTAGAGGCATCTAAGCATTATTGTCCCTTTCTTCCCATCAACCGCAACCCCCCAACAAGGGTAATACCCACCAAGTTGATTCTTACTGCCTTAGATATCGTCTAACCAATAATAAACCAACGATAAAACTTTAACCCATTCTTTGGCTCCACCTCAAGCTTCTTTCTCCTTTTTCTTTTAAGAATCTTGACAATGATATAATTTCACACAATACCTGTGGAGACATGGAATATCATAGCGATGCAAGAAATAGCCTAAGGAAACAAGACAAGTGCACCATAACGTGTGATTTGGCTGTTGCTCTTTTGGAGTTGGCATCATCTGATGGGATTTTATGAAACTTTCATGTATTGTAACATCACCCACTAGTTATTCTAGCTAGCAAAAGCATACCTAATTTCATTTACATAAAGAGAGAAAGGATTCGAGCCAAGATCAAAAGACATACTTGAATATATCTCGTATTTGGGCATGCAGTAGGCATTTAGGTTTGTGATGCTGATCGAAGAAGATGTGCTCCATTAACTTGCATGACAAAGAAATTTTCATGTTGGCAGAATTACAATCAAGTCACGTTTTATATTTTGAGAGAATTCCATTTAGAATCGTTTTACATTACTAATTTACTGATCGTATCGAATATAAAGATTTATTACAAAAACAAAAATATACGTATAATAAAGTAACCGTGTTTAGAATCAAACTAAATTCAACCAATGACCCTTTAAAAGTTCACTTAGTAGAGCGCAGGTACCCCAATGAGTAGGAAATAAGTGCTCCTCCGCTAGGTAGTGATGGAGGATTGAATCTGCCTTCTCCCTTTGTTGAGCAAACCATGTACAGACACACATGCTGTCAAGCTTTGGCTATAGTCCATGCCATTGAGTGTATGTCATTACAGAGCAAAACAAGCCAATTAAGATCACAAGATTTGAGACCCCATCTTGTCTCCATTATATCTATCAATCACAAAACCAAGCTTGTACTTTTGACAGTAAAATCTGATACCCACTATCCTTTGCCCTGGTTAGTATCATTATTTTCTCCTTCACTTGCTAGAATCCAATGGTAAACTAAATGATGACAATGTTCTTTCACACTTGTATTAGTGATCCCTAATTGTCTAATTGATGGAGGATCATATCATGTGTGTTACAACCATCATAATAAGGTAGTATATTGTGGAGAATAATGGTAATAATAATGTTCTGTAGGTATCTGAAGAGCCTATAGGGACAGTGGGCATCTTTTGTGTGGCCTTAAGTAGGGAGCTTAGGGCCCTCTTACTACAATAAGGATTCCTCATTAAGTATGGGCCAAAAATGTTTCTACTTGTGATAAGCTGATCTGTTTTGTTCTTCTCATGTTCAAACTTTTGAATTGATATTTCTGAATTACTCTTGTTAACTCTTTTTGTTCATTTGAAGAAGTAAGTTGCTGTTGAATCATCTTATGAAAGTCGGAATTCGTATATTCGTGATCAAATATGTAACTAACAATAGCAGTATTCTCATTTCAATTATTCGTTTTCCTCCTTGCATGCATCAGCGTTGTAATCTCAATTTTGTAACAATTAAATTTTGAAGACCACTCGTCTACTAAATTTGTTCTTCCAATTAGTTGGTACTTGACAATATATGCGTTGTCGTATAGGTTACTTATGTCACCCCTCTCAATTCTGACGAAATAATTCATTTTCAGCTGGACTGAAGTACTTCTCTAAGCTCTGGCAAGTCATTTCTTCAAGAAAATGTGAAGTGGGGACAATCATTCACAAGCAATGCAAAGTGAGTAACATGTTCAAGGATATGAAAGACAATTAATCATGGTACCAAATAGATTAGAGAGAGCTTAGTTTGAGGGAACACCATGTCCCATATCCTCTAATTGTTTGTGATAAGACTGATAGAGATGATGGTTCAACATCATCTTCAAACATTCATCAGTGATCACCCAGTTTTCTTTTCTCCTTTTCCACCAAAATTATTCTGTCTATTAGCCCATGCTTTCCTTTCTTACACTTTAGAATCGTGTAGACTGTTAATCAATCATGGTTAAACACTTTAACCCCACCTTGGCCTTCTTTTCCTTTTTGGAGAGTTACTGGAACAAAAACTTTGTTCCAGGTACTTGCCATTGCCAACTTCTAAAGTGAAACTCTGTAATGACTAATGAGGTTGAGGTTTAAACTTTGGATCAGTATTCAGTACGTACGTAGTATATAAGATTCTGGATTCTGGAGATTCCAAACATTGCAAAATAAACGATCATAGATTCTTAAACGGATGCATACAAACCCTTTATAATCATGTTCTTGCATGTTGATGTTGATGTTCATGCATTAGGGGTAATGCCTTGAAAAATTAGTTTGGTGAACAAATTACTTGTTCTTTGCAAAGGAAACAGTTAAAAATAAAAGAATGGAACCATTTCTTCCCCCTCACCGGCCGCCTGTTTTACCGGAGTCTTGGCTCCATTCTGGAGATCAAAGAAGAAATAGTTTATCATTCTGGTCCCCTATTCCATACAATTTGATGGAAAACACAGATGTGATCGACATGATGGCATTTTGTCACACTGTCTGTAAGAATATCACTTGTCTTGGTTCTTTCCTGCATTTCAGACTAAACCAGAGGTTGAAGGTTTCCAACAAAATAATTTCTCATATTTTCCTGAAGATAAACTCAAAATGCACCAAGTACACGTATGGTGATAACTCACACAAATGTCACTCTCATCACGTTTTGCTCATCGAAAAGTCTTATTCTAACATTTCGGCCACCAGATTGGCATGCTTGTTCTCAACTGAGAAAACCTAGCTCTTTAATTTCCTAAACTTAACCAACTCAGCAATGAGAACTAGAAAAATGACGCTACAGAGAATTCTGCAAATATATCGATCTGCAGTCGAAACAAACAAAAAGAAAAGGCAGCAGATGCATGCATGATATCACATAACGAATTAAATCGAAAACGAAGAGTGAGAAAGAAGAATTTTCTACATGGTGGTTAGCTAAACAAGAAGATGAAGAACAGATGACAAATGGGGCAGAGTAACTAATGAATTATACAGACCAGCGTTGACAGCCAGATTCTTTTTTACTGTTAAAAAGTCTTGCCGATGAGGCTAGTGTGGAACTAGAATGAGCAATGATCACGGGGTTCAATTTGAATCATTGATGGCAAACAAGGCAGGGAATCACGTAGAAGAGCATGTAATGAAGCTGGCACTATAATTATCCATGCATGGAATGACCACTACTACTATTACAGCTTACTGTAAAGGCTAAAGTTAGCGGCGGACTGATCTTGCAATCGTCTCCCTCAATAAGTCCCAACTTCCAACTATACAAGTTAATGAAGAACAGATCCGATCCAGATCGATCGAATTTCAGCAAATCCCTTCTATATAAATTGTCATATATGACCAGGGAAAGAGACTCATTGTCTTACTATAGCTGAGATGGGAACTATCATGGCGGCCAAGTGTGTGTCAGTGGTTATGTTGTTTGCTGTGGTGCTGAGCTTCAGCCAGTCAGTACAAGGAAGGAAGTTACAAAAGTTAGAGGAACCTCATCACAAGGATGGTAATAGAGAGCAAGTTAAAAAACCACTGTGGTTTTTTGATGGCTACCCGAGTGGAGCTGGTTCTGTAGGTGGGAAAGGGTATGGTTTTGGGCGTTCTTTCAGTTTTGGCAAGGGATCGTATGGTTATAGTTATGGCACTTCTGGGAAACCTGGTGTTGGTTTAGGAAAACCTGATTGTATCGGGAAAGGTGGAGGAGCCAAAGGTGGACTAGGTAGTGGAAAGCAACACAAGAAAAAAGAAAAGGAGCACCATCAACACAAAAGAAGTGGGGGTGGTGGTATTGGAGGCGGTGTTGGTGGAAGCATTGGACATGGAGGGAAAGGTAGTAAAGGTGGTATTGGTAAAGGGATAGGAAGTGGTGTTGGGGGTGGTGCCGGTGGAGGCGTTGGTGGAGGCATTGGGGGAGGAGCTGGTGGAGGCGTTGGGGGCGGTGCTGGTGGAGGTGTTGGTGGCGGTGCTGGTGGAGGCATTGGTGGAGGAGCTGGTGGAGGCATTGGGGGTGGTGCAGGTAGAGGCACTGGGGGCGGTGGAGGCGTTGGCGGAGGTATGGGTGGCGGTGGAGGTGGAGGTGTTGGGGGAGGAGCTGGTGGAGGCGTTGGGGGCGGTGCTGGTGGAGGTGTTGGTGGCGGTGCTGGTGGAGGCTTTGGAGGTGGAGCAGGTGGAGGCATTGGAGGCGGTGCTGGTGGAGGTGTTGGAGGCGGAGCAGGTGGAGGCTTTGGTGGCGGCTTCGGAGGAGGTGCTGGTGGGGGCGTTGGGGGCGGTGCTGGTGGAGGCTTCGGAGGTGGAGCTGGCGGAGGCGTTGGGGGTGGTGCTGGTGGCGGATTTGGTGGAGGAGGAGGTGGTGGAATCGGAAATGGCGGAGGCGCTGGTGGTGGATTTGGAGGAGGGATGGGTGGTGGAGGTAGTGGTGGAGGTTTTGGTGGTGGTGGTGGGGGAGGATTTGGTGGTGTAGGAGGAGGAATAGGCGGAGGAGGAGGATTCGGTGGTGGTTTAGGTGGCGGACATCACTGACATTAATCATATGCATGCTGCTTCAACATATAAAAATAAAAGTAACATGTTAATTTTATACATCACTAATTATTCATAAGAAATAACATGATTTGATTCGAAGTTATGACGTTGTTTACTTACCTATTCACCTAAAATTGTTCTTTCCTTATTGAAATTTTCAATAAATGTCTGTACCTAAAAATAATGTACCCTAATCTTCCGTCTTGAAAGTCATTGATTTCTAAGATCATAATGCATATATTTAGGCTTGTTAATTCTCCAGGAAAGACCATGTGACTATTGAGTTGTGATATTTATAGTCATCGATTGCTTTTTGTCATTGAAACTACGAAATATGTTAAGTGATGATATTATACAAAAGGTTATATTGACCCTGACAATAAGCAGCAGCTACTTATAATAGACTTGGTATTATACACGGAAAAAAAACAGAAGCACCGGCATATGAAATAACCACAACATCCTTTCAGAAGAAAAAAAAAGAAACAAAAAAGAACATTAACAAAGAAACAACCAAAGCATATGAAAAAAAAAAATAATCAAACAAAGAAAGACGTACATAACGTCATAACCAGTTCTAGTTCTGCAAACATAAAGAACCAAGGGGTGCAATATTCTAGCAATTGTTGTAGTATCTGAGTTTATAGTGTTGCAACTTTATTGCAAACTCGGATACGGCTAAATCATATCTAGCCCTCTCATATGCGAGTCTCCTCCACTTTGATTCCAATTTCCTGCGTAATTCTTCACTAATATGATGAATTGACCGTCTTGATAAATACTCTTCTAACCCCATAAGAATAACATCATCATTTATCTCCACCATGTCCTCCTCATCATCCCCACCAGCATCAACAACATCGTCACCAACATCAGCAACATTTATCGAATTTTTCTCTTGTCCAACCTTTGTAGTAGAAGTTGTACGAGTAGCAATAGGATTAGTAGTAGTAATATTACCCCGGACTTCCTTTGATGAATCATATAACGTCTTCTGATGGAGATCTGTGAACTCGTCGGATCCCACCAAGGAAGGAGAACTGTTGTATTGCAGGCTCCTCTTCTTCCTCTTCATCTTCATCATCATCATCTTCATCTTCATCTTCATCTTTCCCTTCCTCTTCATCATCATCATCATCATCTTCATCACTACAAAACTGTAATTTAGTTGTAGTTTTAGTTAGAGATCCAAGCAAACTATGTTTATGTTCCTCATATGACACGTTATGTACATTTTATATAGTGACAGTCTTTATTACTTTTGATTTTGGGCCTAATTAGAGCCTAAATTATCATAATTGTGATTTAGTCTATTAAATATTTGATTGATTTTGGAGAAATAAGTTCAAATCTCAGTAGCTAGAAGATCCCCAGATATTAAAATTTCCTGTTATTGACTCCAGTAAATTCCATGGAAGGCAGATATCAAATCAAAAAAATCTTCCAATTAGTTGGTACTTAGACAATTGATTCATTCTCGTCTAGGTTACTTATGTCACCCTCTCAATTATGACGAAATAATTCAACTTCAGCTCAATCGAAGTACTCCGATCTCTAACTCTAGGCTCTCGTGTCCAGTACCGTTTGATCTAGTATTATAAGTCTCTCATTCTCAATGAGATGTCATAAGTTCGACTCATAATATTGTGACACTTTAATTGTGCATTTGATAAAAAATAAAAATAAATAAATAAATAAATAAAAAAACTCCAGGCTCTGGCAGGTCAATGTGAAGCGGGGACAATCATTCACAAGCAATCCAAAATGATTAACATGTTCAAGGATATGAAAGACAATCATGGTACCAAATACATTAGAGAGAGCTTAGTTAGAGGGAACACCTTGTCCCATCTTCTCTACTTGTTTGTGATGGACTGATAGAGATGATGCTTCAACATCATCTTCAAACATTCATCAGTACACCCAGTTTTTCTTTTCTCCTATTTCACCAAAATTATTGACCCGTTTGGTCAGCAGGAATGTCAAGATAGAGAAATGATTTATTTTCTTTTCTGTACTATTATGAAATAGAAAAGTTTTGGTATTTCCATGTAAGTTTTTAGTTGATATAATAATTAAATTAGTAATTCATTTCCATTCCTATTACACAATATTTAATAAGTCATAATAATTAAATTGAAAGTTTTATAACACCCTTTTATTAATTTCATATGTGATATATTAAAGGAATAAACTTTATAGATGACTAATTTCTGTAATTTACCTTTGACGGTGGGAATGGAAATAAAATATCAATTCTCATTAGGTAATTCAACTCAGGCTTTATGAATGAGTCAATTTCCAGTCATATCTCATTTTTTGTTTCCTTTCCAATCTTTATTTACAGTCAAACAACACATTAAAATGGAAAATGAAACTAATTTCATATATCATGATTTCTACCATACAAATGAGGCTTTCTGTCTATTAGCCCATGATTTCCTTTCTTACACCCCTTTTTTTTTCTTTTTTTTTTCAAGAAAATGTTGGATTTGCTCAAGTTAAATGTAGTAATTGTTTTATCTTATTACAACATGTTAAAAAATACTACATGGCGGCTTCCTACTGGTCAAGGAGGACCATTAGACATGTCAACGTGAGGACAGAAAAATTTCTCTTAGAATCGTGCTTTTCTTTCATGGTTAAACACTCACCTTTGCTTCCTTTTCTTTTTTGGAAAAAAGTTACTGCTCACTTTGTTCGAAGTACTTGCCATTGCCAACTTCTAATGTGAAACTCTGTAAATGACTAATGAGGTCAGGTTTGAACTTTGGATCAGTATTCAGTACGTACGTAGAATGTCAGATTCCGGATCCAAACTTTGCAAAATAAATGATCAGAGATTCTTAAACGGATGTATACAACCCTTTAGAATCATGTTCTTGCATGTTGATGTTGATGAACTGAAAAATTTGTATACAACATGATGAACTTGTTTGGTGAACTTGAAAAATTCTAATCATGTATACAACCCTTGAAAAATTTGTTTGGTGAACTTGTTCTTTGTAAAGGAAACAGTTAAAAATAAGCGAATGGTTCCTTTTCTTCCCCCCTCACCGGCCGCCTGTTTTACCGGAGTCCTGGCTCCATTCTGCAGATCAAAGAAGAACTAGATTATCATGCTGGTCCCCTATTCCATACAATTTGATGGAAAACACAGAGGTGAATGTGGGGAAGTAACAGCTACTAATCATATCGACATGATGGCATTTTGTCACACTGTCTGTAAGAATATCACTTGTCTTGGTTCTTTCCTGCATTTCAGACTAAACCAGACGTTGAAGGTTTCAAAGAGAAAACTCCAACAAAATAATTTCTCATGTTTTCCTGAAGATAAACTGTAATTGCACTAACTACACATATGGAGGTAACTCAAACAAATGTCACTCTCATCACGTTTTGCTCATTGAAAAGTCTTATTCTAACATTTTGGCCACCAGATGCCTGTCCTCAACTGAGAAAACCTCTTTTGTTAAACTTAACCAACTCAGCAATGGAAATACCAAAATAAAAAGAAAATGACGCCACAGAGAATTCTGCAAATGAATCTGCAGTCGAAAAGAAACAAAAACAAAAAGCAGCATATGCATGATATCACATAACAAAATCGAAAAAGAATAGTGCGAAGGAGGAATTCTTTTACATGATGGTGAGCTAAACAAGAAGATGAAGAATAACAGAAGACAAATTGGGCAGAGTAACTAATGAATTATACAGACCAACGTTGACAGGCAGATTCTTTTTACTGTTAAAGTCTTACCGATAGGGTTAAAGTGAACAACTGTTACACATTCATGCAAATGAATCGATAATATGACCACAACAGTAAACATGATAAAGTGGAATATTGAACCTTGGAACTTGCAAAAGTGTTTCTGATCATCCAGGACTCAGTTGTCACAAACAGCACTCTGTCAAATAAGAATAGTCTACTTTCTTTGAGACTACAACACAATCAATATTAGTGACAAGCATTGAGCAAACTCTGTTCGAATTAGAGGATAGTCCGGTACAAACAGTAGATAATGTAAGTGATTATAACAAAAGAAAAGGGAGAGGGGAAAGAAATGAGTAATTCGTTCCTTAACTTCTTGACCTGCTACCAAGACTAACAGTTGAACAATACTATGAAGCGACAGGCTAACGAAGAACGTGATACTATGTTCAAAACGCATAACAAAGAGGTATATGCTTAACCAAAAATAGCCTAACAAATATCATCTTAGCAAACTGCTGCTCAATGCTGGATAAAAGTGGATACCCACCACACTAGACCAACACACCATATATGTGGTGAAGTTTAGACCAAAACTGATTCAGTTCTTGTTATCTTATACCAGGTTCAAGGAGTATGTTACTAGATAACCCAGACAAACTAGAGATCTTACTCCTGATTTCCTGAACCTGTTTAAAATTTGACACAGTGAATAAATCCGTCACCTGCAACCACTTATACTAAAAGCTTCCTAATGTGTTAATCTCTTTTCTAGAAAGCACTTCTGGAAATTATAGGCTACTCTCTAAGGAGCTACCATAAGATGCAAACATTCAACATATATAGACCCAAAGACCTGCAACTTATCCAATATACTAAAAGCTTCCTAATGTGTTAATCTCTTTTCTAGAAAGCACTTCTGGAAATTAGGCTACTCTCTAAGGAGCTACCATAAGATGCAAACATTCAACATATATAGACCCAAAGAGGATCTTATCCAATACCACTACGGCCCATTAGATTGTATCATTCCATCAGCAATCTGGTTATTCATCACTTTTCATTAAATAAAGGAAACGAAACACAAAAGCATAAGGAAGAGCCTTTGAATACTTTGAAACTTTATTCTATCTCTAAAGGAGTGGGTAGCAAGGACAATATCCAAACCAAAGTGATTCTACTCCAATAATCATCAATATCAGTAGAGCAGCAAAGGTGACATTTAAATCAAAATTTTAGAACAAATGCAACTATGGTGCATTAAACACATGCAATACAATGAAAATACAATCTACCAAAGCCTAAGCAGCGACAACATTGGTTGCAGCACCTTCTCCGATTTTATTAGGACAGAATAGATTCAATACATCGGCATGATTACGGATGTAACCCGGGCACCTTGAAAGGAAATCTTGTGCTTCACTATGCCGTCCAGCCTTAAAGTAGGCTTCAAATACTCGGAGAAACACAACGGTAGATGGAAATTTCTTTGAAGCCATCGTCTTCAGAAAAGCTATTGCGTCATCACCAGTTCCATGCTTAGATACATGCTTGATGAATGGATCAATAAAAGGAGGAAATCCATCATTTTTCATCAGACCCAGAATATGCAGAGCATCTGCAAATTCACCCTGAGATAATAACTTGCTAATCAATAGTTTGTATGTACTCTTCCAGGGTTTCAGCTGCCTTCTACTGACCCGATCAGAAAGAAACCTGCGTACATCCGTTGCCCTGCTCTTTTTGCAATATGCATTGACTATAGAATCAAAACAACCAGAAGCCGCAGAGGTAACCCCCTCCCTTTTAATCATCTTTTGGAAGCAATCTGAGGCCTTCTCAAGATGACCAGCTACACAATATCCCACAATCAAGGACGACCATGCCTTGTAACCCGGATCACTGCCAGCCTCTAGCAGAATATTAATGAAATCGTTTGCGTCATCCTCTTTACCAGCCCTACCAAGCGTGAATGCAATTTTACCCTTTAAATTACCACTAGCCACAAACCCACCTTCCTCCATCACTTTGAAAACCTTATTGCACTCTCTAAGTCTACCAACACTGATCAAAGACTTGAGGACTGCATCAAGCATTGAATCTGTCAATGCCTTCCCACTCTCTGTATAAATCCTCACAACCCTAGAAAATAGACCCATGTCCAGCTCCTTACCAACCACTATTTTCTTCAACAGGACAGTACAACAATACCTTGAAGGCTTATTTGTACCAGCCATTGCAAACTCATAAAAGTCCATAGCATCCTCAATCAGTGCTTTCTGCTTCTGCATAAACCTCGCAAAACCCTTATCATACATCTTTGACTCCGGTTCATACCCCTTGCTCCTCATCTCACCAACTACCTTCCAAAACCTATCCAGACAGTCTTTCCTTCCCAATACCCTAGCCACCGCATTATACGTCTCCTGATCATGCTTGAACAACCCAGCCTCCTCCACCCACCGGAAAAAGATCAACGCTTTTGTCGGCTCCGTTTTAAGATTCTCCACCACCATCTTAACCAAATCACCAGAAAACACAACATCCAACTCCCGTATCTGCCTCTCAACATCATCACTCCACACCTCCTCTCTAACAATCTTACACACCCTATGACAAGCCTTTGCTACCGAACCATCAACAGACCCCGATGCAAACACATTTCTCAACTTCTCAGCATCACTCTCCAACCCATCCTCCACAAACTTCTTCAAAACCCTATCATGAACCCATCTCGACACACCATACCCTTTCTTCTTCATAACACTAACCATCTCCCAGAACTCCTCCACAGCCCCATTAACACCCAAAACACACAGCATCTGATTATACGATTTCGACCCCAATCTCTTACCTTCATTCACCAAAACCCAATCGAAAACCCTCCTCGCAACATCAGGGCTCGATTCCAAGCTCTTCAACACACTCAACACCACATCATGTGTAAACTCCACATTGTGCAATTCCAATTCTTTCCTAAAATCAATTTCATCCCTAGCTTCAGAGAAAATCTCAGTTATAACCCCGTGACCGGAGTCTTTAGATTCGATTTCCGGCTCCGACGAGAGGCTTCGTGAAATGGGGTTTCTAGGGTTTAGTGGGTAATTGAAAATTGGAAGCTTTGGGTGGAGAGTGTGAGTGTGGAAGAGCGAAAATGAATGGAGATTGGATTGGGAGTTTACCTGGGAGTAAGAAGAAGACTGTGAAAGCACGTGAGGCGAGGACCGGAGGTGAGATCGGAGACGAAGCAGACGCTGCCATGGGTGTCTCATCGCTCTGAAATTAGGGTTTTGGGCGGAGGAGTAGTGAAGAGAGTGCGAGTCTGAGATACAGATCAGGGTTTTGGTTCTATTTCCTTTTATTTTTTCTATTTTCTCTTTTTAGTGTAGAATGTCCAATATACCCCTTGCGTATCCGATACGTATTCGACATATACAATACGTATCTTGGCGTTTTCCAATTACTCTGTTAGGTAAATTCCTTTTCATGTATGTACATGAGAAGTTGAGAACCCAATTAGCTAAGGCTTCTCTTCGACCTCCCATTATTCATGATCATCATCAGCAGAGTAAGTGCACTTGCATATATGTTTTTGTTTCCATCCTTTTATACGTAGGGAGACATGCATCAAAGAGTTGGGGTGGACTTGGTCTCAACGGTTTAGTTTTTAAGCACTAACCGAAAACTAAAATCGAAACTTCGGTTTTTATTTCTTAGAATTGAAACCGATAAAAATATATAAAAGACCACACTCGTCGGTTAACCTAATATCAGTTCGGTTTCGGTTACAAAACATATTATCCGTAATATTTTTTACACTTAACCAAATAACATAAAAAATAATATTATCAAAATTGAAAACTATCAACACTTCAAATAAGTTACGGTTCAAATAAGTAATCCAAATGAAAAGGGAAGCTAAAATTTATACATAATTCATTTAAAGCCTCTAACATTCATATATAATAAAAGATAAAATTACATGGGAAGGAATTCGGTTAGACTTAAACACTTAAAGACATAACCATGTGTGTTAAAGCCTACTATTTGTAACCCATAACCGATAAAAACATGACACGTAATGTAAAATTAAATGTTAATAATTAATAATTAATATATGTATAATGAATATATATCTGTTTGGTTCGGTTGAATCGGTTTTTTAGGATGCACGGAATCGCAAACCGACACCGCACTACTTGCTTTGTGCGGTTTTTAGAACTGATTGCCTCGGTTCCATTCGGTTTCAGTTACTCGGTGTCGGTTCAGTGCGGTTTTAACCGGTTTCGGTTTTTTCGGTGCCTAAAAGTCCACCCCTACCAAGGAGTGTCTCAAGTTTAGTCTTTCTTTGTAACTGTTAGAGCAGAAGAGCAGAGAATTCAGTGTTTTTACCTCTACATTAATCTGTTTCAGGTTGCTGGTAATTTCAAGTCCAAAGTTGCAGCATTGTAAATTTCTTTTACCAAAGCTTCTTGCTTTAGCTTTTGAAATTTTCAAGCTCTCTACAGATTCAGTGGTTGTGACCTGATGACCTAATGTCTGCTGCTTTCTTAGGTGAGTTCCTTTTCTCATTGCTTTAGATTCACAGGTGAGTTCGTCAAGCTTTCATTACCATTTCTGATTTTGTATGTATTTTCTGGTATGACTTGTTTTATTTGGCATTCTCTATATAATAACTGGTCATCCTTCATCAGAGACAATTTGATGTTCAAATATAGCCTCTTGCTTTCTCCACAATCAGAAACCAAGAGTGATGGGGTTCTCGTATCTTATTTGAATCCGTACCAACACAACAGTTTGATCTCCAAAGGACTGATTTGAGTTGTCTGGTTTGGAGCAATAAGGTGTTGTGGTTTTGTAGCTATGTTTGCTGTGTAGGTACTTAGATTGCGTTATAGCTGTTTAAAATCCTGAAGTAATTAAATAACTACTCAAGGAAGCATGCAAGAACTGTTGTTATCTTGCATTATAGCTGTTTTAATTGTTGATTGCATTTCAGACTTGCACTGAATTGGAGTCCATATATTGGAAAGTTTTCTCAATATGCATCTTTTATTGATTTGAGTTGTGTTGGCAACTTGATTTGGCATATCTTCTGCTGTCACCTGAACTAGTGTAGAACATCTGTTTGTACGAATGATTTGCTGATACTAATTATTTTGTGTCAGTAAGGAAGTGTGAATCAAGGTAAACTAATGATGAAGAAGATAGAGTGAAAACAAGAAGCTTTTTTAGAGTTTAGAGTACTAGCTCTCTTCTTTATAAACGTAACCACAAAAGAAAGAACATACTAACGAAGAAATTGAATTGGCCTAAAAATATCGGCACGAGTTATTTTATTTTGGATTGATCGATCATTTGTTCATGCCAGTGGCATCCTTGACAGATTCAGCAGCTCCCTCTGCCTTTGCGCGCATCTGTCCTCCGGCATTCTGCACTGATTCCTTGGCGGACTCTGCAGCATTACTGGCCTTGTCCATCATTGTGTTGGCCTTCTCCTGGTATACGTTCACCAATCCATCAGAACTAGACCAAAAACAATTTAGAACAAAAACAGGTGCTGGCTACTAGTAGAGTACGTACCTGAGCTTGGCCCTTGGCCTCACCAGCGTGGTAGCTCATCTTCTGGGAGTTGTCAGCCATTTCTTCTTGCTTCTCTTGGAAATTAGAACACTTGGAGATAATCCAACTGTATTGCTTGAGATTCAATTCAGTTCCCTGATGATGGATATGTCACCAATTGAGAATGCTTTATATAGCATTCGCAGTTAAACCGGTACTCGACATGTGTAGGAGATGTGGAAGTCTATTTCAGGTACTTGTGCTATTCCTACGGCTAAGCTGTGTTGAAAGGAAGAAGTTGCAAATGCTGGAGGTACGGTGCTCGACATTACAGTGACATTTGGAAGTCAATGTACAAGAACAATATGAGGAACACATATAGCCTAATTATTCTCTAAATTTGACTACCAGGTGGATAGGAGAAATTCCAAATCCAATTGCCTTATGTAAGTAGTAATCTATCGTTTCAATACAGCTTTGATTAGAGCAAGAGTCAAATACATACTAACCAAGCAAAGCAAAACTATCAAAAATCTTCTAAATTTATATCAAAAGTTTCATTGATCTGTATAGTTCATCAAGTCCTCGTTAACGAGTTTGGGTAACTTGGCTTATGTTGATGGAAACGATGACCAAGAGCAGCAAGCAGCAGAAACAAAGTTATGGACCTCCCTCTACTGAAATTTTTATCGACATTACCTTTCGAGAATGGCCAACAAATCATTTTTCCAGTAACATATATATGGATCTTTAGGACATGGTTTGATCTCATGAATTACAGATACAAGTTCAGTCGTCTTTCAAAACCGAAAGATTACACAAATTAAAGTAAATGTCATAAAATTACAAGACAATCCAAATTACATTAGCTAACTGATGGCATTCCCGGATAACCAAGCTTTGATTGATCTGCCTTTATCCTTCTACCAATAACTTACCGTAATCTTTAAGAGAAACCAGGCTTCCGGTATAACAGAAGATCTTGGGGACGAAATTCACTTCAACTCTTCCATTCCCATAACGATAGCGTTTCCTAGAACCCCACCGTAGATTGTAATGGAGCACACCCACAATGCATTTTCTACTACTGGAATCATCAACAAGAACAAAACAATTGAGAGGCCACCATTCATTACAATGACATGGACCAGCATTGAGTTTTATGTTGTAGTCCTTTACCCAAAATTCTTTTGTATCATCACTTTTCAATTCCCATACCTCAACTTCGGAAACTAATTAATACTGAAGTAACATCGACAATGGCTAGAGATCCTTTCAAATTAACAAGTGAAGAACCCTATTAGAGGGTAAGTTGGGATGAGGGATCCATATGAACTTCTCTTCATTGAAGTCGAAAGATAGTATACGTCCTCCAATCAACCAATATGTGTTTCCATGTGCAAATGCGTTCGGCTTACTTAGACCACAAGGTGGAACTGCGGATATCTGTTTCCAAGAGCTTGTTCCCAAGACATGAACATGGACAACATATGAATGATCAATCCCGAAAACAACATTAACAATCTGGTAGGTGCTGGTAGTGGCATCCACTCCTAAACCGTACCACTCTTCCCAGCGGTACAATGCATTGACATTACAATGTGGGAGTGGGAGTTTTATAGCTTCTCCCCTAAGTGGATTGCACAATAGGGCAGGACCTCTTGATTTACTAGAGTCCTTAAAGCAAAGCAAGCCACCGGAAGCAAACTCTAGCTCATATTTATTTTCAATGGACAAAAGCCCCGAAGAGAAACTACCATCATATAAGCATAATTTGGAATACGGGGAAACAATTATGGGAACCATCATTAATGTGGAATATTTGGATGCAGACCTAGAATGAACCATGACTAGAGATGGCTCCTCAATCATATCGGTGTGATGAAGATGCATTGCAGCTAGAGAGGAGTCGTTAATTAGCTTACAGAAAAGCTTAGAGACGCATCGAAAGCGAAAAAGAGATTTTGCTGGCACTCGAGAAAGGATGTTGAGGAGGATTTCAGTAGGGAAGTGCTTTGAGCTGTGGCTGCTGCTGGACACATCCTGCTTAGTCCTTGCAATCTCCATAGTTAACCTTTCGAGTGGTTATGTACGTAAGAAAATTTGTTAGATCATTCTATGGATTCAACGCCAAATCAAAGATTCATGTTTGACAAAGCATAAAGTTCTTAATATAAAAACATTAGATGTACATCAACTATTAAACCCAGGAAGTACGAAGAATATCCGAAGTGCATCAGAATTGCAACGAACCCTAGCTCTTTTCTTTTGCATACACAGTTACTTCTATAAACCCTAGTGAGAGATTGCTTACCTCGAATAAGATTGGAAGAGACACGTCTGGCAGTTCTGTCTCTTTAGGTTGGTGAGTCGGCGCTGTATAATCGATGTTGATGATGATCCTTCTCCTTGATCAACCCTAAACCCAATATAGGGCGGATTTTTTGGGATATTAATTGATTATTATTATGAAAATCCACGTACATTATATTTTGGTCGATATTCTGTGATCCACGTTACCACATACATAATATTCCGTGATTGATAAGGAAGACATCTCTATATGGAGGAAGTAAATCACATGTACCTGAAAACCTAATACCAATTATGTGCCACGACTAATATTGTGTCACGTGTCTTTCCTCTAACTGATATTTAACGTTGTTAACTTATATTATTTTTTAACTAACAAATAGATATATCTGGAAGAACTTTGTGTTGCAGAGTCCTAGTCTTCTCCGAAGACAACTTCTGATCATGTTCTTGATAGAATAGGGAAACTTATCGTGTTCTTCATATAAAGGAAAACGTTTGAGGCTTCAATCATCTTTTTCCAAGGAATCTTAATTTCTTTTAGTCCATTATTTTTGCTCTCATCAAACAGATGACAGATTTTCTTTACTCAATCCATGAATCCATCAGTGGTAAAAATCTGGTTGTATTTGATTATGAAATTTGATAACCAAATTGTAGTGGGGAGATCAGGTAATTTTGTTCCTTATTTCGATAGGGTTGTTTGAAATCCGGGAAGTGAAACAAAGTAGAAGCTAGTTAAGAATAGTTCACAAAGAGTAGTGTTCGCATGGTCTCGATCAGATTCATAGTCAATTATCATTAAATTAATATTTAATAGTTAAAAATAAATAATTTTATTAAAAAATAATTCTTAGATCCACGTGACTGACCACGGATCTTTTGTCTTTTGTTCCGTCACTAAGTAAGTGAACATGATCGAGTTTACAAAATGTTTAATATGGGGTTCAATACAAATGTTTAATATGGGGTTCAATGCCGTAGGCCCATAATAACTAGCACCTACAAGATTATTGGTATTTTTCATGCTTAAGATCTTAAGAATATGTGTGACCAATTCATGTACTAGTCACTGACATTTATACTAGGTTTATATGAGAGGACCTTTGGCCATTGTGTATTCATTTATCAAACTCAATAAAGGATCAGAGCGATCAGTGGATGTTGAAATATTATGACATCGAAATCCGGGTAAGCATTGCTTAGATTTATCACCGGGTAAGAATTGCTTAGATTCATCACTGTAACTGCTAGCTTCTGATGTTCATGTGATTCATTATACCAATTGTCATCTTCAGTAGACTATTTTCTATGCAACAAGTAACTAGCTATTACGATTCCTGGAGGTAGATGTTCATCGTAGCAACCTCGTTTGTATCTGGCCAACAATTTTTCCGAAATTTTTCGTCATAAACCTTATCATTACGTAAGGTGAGAGACAGAACGATCTCTTCCTTATCGCAAGAAGAGAGGAGAGAGAACAACAACACAACATTAACAAAGAACCAAATTAAAGTAGGTGTGTGAAATAACACACCAAACGATGAGAACTCTAGAGCTCGATCTAAGAGGACTAGAGCTTCTCTTCTTTATAAAAAGACTAAAAACGCTTAAAAATATCCATAGCGGCCACCATATCAGCAGCTAGCTCAATCACTTGTTCATGCCGGTAGCATTCTTGACAGCATCAGCAGCTCCTGCAGCCTTTTGCTGAATCGTTTGGCCAGCATTCTGCATCGACTCCTTGGCGGTCTGTGCAGCATTTCCTGCCTTGTCCATCATGGTGTTGGCCTTCTCCTGTTAACAATCAAAAGTTCAAAACCCAAACACAATGAGATCTAGAAACAGAAACATACAAACTTGCAGATTGAATAGGTAAAGAGAGAGCAAGCTAGCTAAGGCAGAGAGATATTTACCTGAGTTTGGCCCTTGGCCACTCCAGCGTTTGTAGCTTGCCTTCTGTGAGTTATCCATTTTCTTCTTGCTTTCTTGGAAACGTAGAAACCTTTGAGATATTTAACTGTAGCTTGTTTAGATCTGCAACTTTTTCTGCTTTTGATGAATACCTGCTACTGGGTTTATATAGTGCTCTGAACCAGCTGAATGCTCGACACGAGTTGTGCTACGTGGAGGCAAAAGGCCGGTGTTGCATGGTGCTTTCTTTTCGAGGGCACACGTTGCTCTATTATTTGGTAGTTGACCATTAGACCGTACACGTTGCCCAAAGTTATCTTTGGTTCTTTGTATTTGCTGGCAGTAGTAGTGTCCTGTTTTGGAGGGTCTTGACGGGTTCTGGTAAAAGAAAATTACCTTTCCAGAAATAGAATTTCTTGCGTTTTCGAGCAGAAGATGTAATTAGTTAAATTGATGTTAGAATATATGAAAGCATATGCCAACGAGGTTTGGCTCAGTTGGTAAGGGCGGGTTTGTGGTGGAGACGCCATCTAAGTTTGATCCTGCTACCAACATGCCCCGTTGGTTCACGATTTGTAAATTTTTTGTGAAAATTCATACTTAGAGGCTGGGTGTGACATGTACGTGTCTACTGTCAGTCTTTTAGAATTAAGGTTGCAGGTTTGTCCTGACGATAGTGGTATAACGTAACCAAATTCTTATCTAAACTTTTTTGTAATAAAAAAAAATGAACGGTGGAAATGTGGAAATATGACAAAAAAGTGAGTCAAATAAGGAACTTCACTCATTAATTTCAAAGTGAAGCTTCGCTCTGATAGGAACTGTATGTGGTTGTATATATATATATACAGTCTCCTTCAATAGTGAGATCCTGTTTTGAAATTAAAGTACGAGACTCTTTATTTCGCTCACTTTCAGATCGTATTTCCATATCTCAACCGTATATATCTAAACACAGTGTGTAGATCATTCTTACAAAATTTCATCAAATTTGAAGATCATTTGAGCTTCCGTGATCGTAATTAACGGTTCTGTTTGGACAACTTTTGTTCTGTTGATTTATTTAATCTAATTCGGTACCCAAATGATCTTCAAATTTGATGAAACTTTGCAGGAATGATCTACACACTGTGTTTTAAACATTGTATAGTTGAGATGTGAAAATACGACCTAAAAATGAGCGAAATAAAGAGTCTCGCACTTTAATTTCAAAACAGGTATATATATATATATATATAAACATTCTTTTTGTGTTCTACGGTGTTGTATTGGAAGATCCCAACTCAACCAAAAAAAAAAAAAAAAAAACATGTTCTATATAGCTACTTTTTGTATGCAATGACATAGACTTATCCTTCACTGTTAAATATGACTCATAGTAATTCACTTCAATAGAAAAATGATAGTTTATCCTGAACTTCACCGTCCGATCAATGGTGACCACAAAACTCCCTTATTCGGCCACGTTTGTTGTCTTGCCGAGTGTGCCAACTGCTACGTAGTTTTTGTTGTCTTGCCATCCGACATCAAAGATAGTAAAAAGTGTTGGATATTTTATTATTTTTACATCAGGGTAAGATGGTGAAAAAACAAACCACCCGGGGCATCACCTGCAATTCCCAAACCTCTTAAAATTGGAAAATACGTTGAATTACAAATATACCCCCGGAAAAAATGAAAAAAAAAAAGAAGAAAATTATATAGTAGCACATGGACCAAATTTAAAAATACAAAAAACCCACTTTCAATATTTTTTGTACAAATTAAGACATGAGCCCAAGCCCAAAACTTATAATACCAGATTTGATCCACACTTCCATAAGTAAATGACTAAAATACCCATCAAGTTATCTTCTTTCTCTACCACCGTCGATCTGGTTCTCTCTCTCTCTCTCTCTTCTCAACGTTCTTACCATCATCGCCGCCCCTCCTCCTATACTCCACTGCCACACTCCGCCGCCATGCTCCAATGCACATACGCACCACTTTGACGTGCACTTTGACGTCAACTAGGGCTGGGTCCCCGTCGCCGGCGACAAGAACTCCGAGGACAACTTCGATGCGCTGACGACGACAAAGGGCGACGGAGCTAGCGCAGTCGCTCGTGGAGGTCGGAATCAAGTTCAAGATCCACATCGGGAAGGATTGGGACATGAAAGAGAGGTTGTGCTTGGAGGTGGAGCGGCTAGGGCTCAGTGCCGTGACTATCGTCATTGTAGGCAGCCGAGAGTTCAGCGCCGTCGTTGCCTTCAAGAGGAGCGTCGTCGTCGCCTTCAAGAGGAGCCTCAAGCTACATGGCAGTAGCAGTAGTCTTTACTTTGAATTTGAAGGTGATATGATTTGGTCATCATATTCATAGGCGGTCATGATCCGGTCAAGTCTTTAGTTTGAGTTTGAAGGTGATTTGATCTTCAATTTGTATGAAATGTTCATGGATTTGATCTTCAGTTGGTATGAGATGCTTGGTGATCTATTTCTTCAGTGTCTCTCATTCGTCTCACTCAGTAGCAGATATAAATGAGGTTGATTGGTTTGAGATTGTGTTGATTAGTAGGTGATTCATGTATGAATGAGGTTGTTTTGAGGACATGAATAAGATCTGTTGATCTGAATAAGGTTTGTTTATCGGGTTAAACCATTGCTTGTTGTGGTAGATGCAGTTTAAAAGTTCATTAGCAGTGATACATACAGTAGCAGCAACACTATCATCAGAGTGGGCAGTAACAGCGCGCTAGCATCAGAGTCGACACTAGCAGCTTTATTTGATTTCAGAGAATTGCCAAAAAAAATTACAATAGCACCTTTTTATCGGGTGCTACTGCCAGTGCTACTGTGCTAGTCGACGGGTGCTACTGTGCTACTTGGCAGTAACACCCAATGTGCTAATTGGCAGTGTGTTACTGTGTTACTCGTCAACAGTAGCAGTTGATATGTAATAAAAGGTATTCTGGTAAAATTATAATCACAGATGACATGTGGATATTAATTTGTTAATATTTGTTTTTAATATATAAGATATTATGTAAATGATGTATTTTGTAAACTGAAATTTGTACTTTATAGTAATTTACTTAAAAAAAAAAATCACCCTAAATTCGTATAGCCCTGCAAACATAGCCAAAACCCCCTTTCTCCATGGCCTCCTTCTCTCGATTTTTGCTTTTGGGTTCAGAAGTCCTCCACTTGCTCACATAATTGGATACCCACTTTCTTCTTCTTCTTGCTTTGCATTGGTTTCAAGTGAAGCTAAGTAGTCTAAGTGCTGTAGTTGAGCTATTTGCTCATAGAGAAGATGGGACTTAAGGACAAGAAGAAGACCAAGAAGAACAAGGAGCTTGCCCAGAGAGATTTGGAGCCTGTTGAAAAGGGTTCGTCGATTTTAATCTTTCGCATTTTGATTTCAAGTTTCGTTTTTGATTCGTTTTTGCTGTTTGAATTCACTTAATTGGTTGTGGGATTATGTGGAATGATGATAGTAGAGGAAGACCAGAAAAGCTAATATGGTGGTGAAAGATGAGTGATGGGTATATTGTGAGAGTGGATATTAGTGGATTAGTAGCAATCAAAGGTTAGATTGGTGTTCCTAACCGTCACTGTTACTGGGATACTACAACTGATATGTGGTTCTTCTCCTGTTTTCCTGAAGATATTTTCACTCATTATTTGCTAGTGAGTTTTCGGATGCTAATATTATGAGTGGGTAAAAAGTATGTTGAATTTAGATAGAAAAAGAAAAACCAATGGATGAATGTGTGTAATTGATGTTCATTGGGTAGACTTAGAACAAATAGTTTTTTGTTAAGAAGTGTGTAAACAAGTTGTGTCATTCTGTTGAATTTTTCAGATAAAAAGGCAGGACCTTCAGAGATGAGAAAGAGAAAAAGAGACAAGGAAAACAATGGTGATTTGAGAAAAGACGTTCAGATCTCTATTGAAGGTAAACTGGAATTCTAGGTTTGTTAAATGCTAACATGATATATACTTGGTGAGAATTTTGAATTCGAAATGAACTTTCTGGGGTCTGCTCTTGTCATTTCACTAGATAATTCTCCTAAAGCGGCCAATGACAAGGAAAGGACAACGCAACTGAGGAAAGGAAAAGTAAAGAAGGTGAAGAACAATCACGGTTTGGATGGACAACATGATCCCTCTAATACTGATGGTTTTGGTGAATTAAATGGTAAGCATCTTTAATTGTTCTTGTAGCATTATACTAGTTACTGCTTGTGTATAAACCTCAGTCATTATGCAGTCTGTTCATGTGAATAAAATTTGGTACCGAATATTGAACATTTTCAAATTGCCTATGCCATTGCCTGTCTGTGCTATATTTGGCTTTTATATGTTTTGAGATATTGTACCCCTTTTCTTGTCTCAAGTTATAATTATAAGGCGTAATATGCCATGGAGGTGTCAACAGTAAGATTCTTTACTCAATTAAGACATTGTTCTATTTTTATTAGACGATGAAGCAGTGGATGATCAGAGCCAATTCAAAATACAAGGGGAGACTGGAAGTGCTGAAATGGTGCCCAATGAAGTTGATCGTAAGAATACTGAACTCAAAATATGAAAAGAAAGTCGCTTTGTTTCATAACCCTGCAAAACAGCAAGTGGTCACTGAATAGGGATGTTAAAAGCAGGTTGTAGTGAGTGTTCCTTTATGTTTTTTTCTTTTTTCTGTAGGTAAGTCAAAGAGAACTAGGAAAAAGGAAAAGGATCGCAATTCATTGGATGACTTGGAAAAGAGAGTAGAAGCTGTTCAAAGTGAACCTTGTCATCTCTCTTCAGTGGATGAGAGCTGCTCAAGAGAAATAACAAGTATGATCCTTTCTAGATTTCACAATTTGGTGGCAACAAGTGCTTTATGTTTTCTCTATAATAAAGATTGTTAATGTAGGCATATCCAAGAAATCTCAGAAAAAGAAGAGGGATATGAGTTCATCAAATCCTAAGAAGCCATTGGAGAAAGAAAGAAGAAGCTAGTCAGGAAGATGTTTACCTTATCTCCTCTGAGGATGAGGGGAGCCCAAAAGGAATGAAAAGTATGAAATACTGATTCCAAAATACATGTTGGTCTTTGCATATTTTAACACCAACAAAAGTTATTTTCTATACTACTAAAAATGTTTGATATTAATTTTCCATCCACATAAGCAACGAGAATGTTTTATTAGTTGCTTACTGAATTTCTTAATCCACAGAATGGATTATGGAATACCAGCAAAATAGACCTGGATTGAAGGTACTGCAGCAAAGAATTGATGAGTTCATTATTGCACATGAGGAAAAATTGGAACAGGTAAATTTTATGTTCCATGTTATAACTGCCATGCGGCTGGATTATTATCATCTGAACCAGCTGTTGAACCTTGACCTCTAGCAACCATGTGCACAGATATCATATATGCATGTAAATATCACAGTGCTAGTTATAATGTTTCATTTAAACATTTAATGGAATAGTGATGCAGGGAGAAGCAAGAGATAGTGTGAGAGTGAATAGGGTGGGCTGGAGAGTGTTGAGAGATTATAGAAAACAGAAGGATTTTAGGAGAAACAGGAGTTCTTAGCTGCAAAAGATAAACTCTTAATTCATTCCAATCTGCCTTCGGATTACATTAGAAAGCCAGATTTATAGGCTTCAAATAAAACCCTTAGACTCCTAGAATACCATAAGACTAATAAAACTGATTAAAAATAAGACTCTTTAATAGACTCCTAGAATACCATAAGACTTAAATAGACATAAAGACACACTCAAGACTCTTTAAAACACTAGACTCATAATTATTCTTTTCATAACTGAAAATAAACTTTGTAACTGAAAATAAACCTGTCAATACCCTTAAACTACCATGTAGACTTTCCTTTGGACCAAAAAAGGTTGGGCTTAGTCTTTGGCTTCCAAAGAGGATATTTCTGTTCCAGCCAGCTTATGGCTGCTCCATTAATTCTCCCCCTCTGAAAAGAACTCAACTTGGTTGAGTTTGGAACTGGACCAAGTATAGAGTCATCACTTTCAGTCTGCTTAAGGAGGAACGTGCAGGCTGTCTTTTTGAGCTTTATGGTAGGCAAATCTTTAGATGGTACGAGCTTGAACTCGTGACTTCCATCTTGGAAGGAATATGTGTTGTTGTAGCCACAATGCTGCACCTTCTTATCATATAGCCACGGTCGGCCCAAAAGAATATGACACACTTTCATGGGCAGCACATATTTGTGTTGTTTACCCATGCCACCTTATAAGGGTTTGGATGTGGTTCGGTAGACAACCCAAGTTTGTGAAAAGCTTCTTCAGAGATGATATTAGAGCAGCTCCCTCCATCTATGACTAGGGTACACAACTGATTACTGCATCGAACACAGGTTTGGAAAATGTTACTCCTACGCCAATCTTCCTCATGCTCCTTTTGTGTAGTGAGAACAGGCCGTAGTACTAAACATGGGTCATACACTTCTACTTCCATCTCCGATTCTTTTTCTGCTTTCAACTCAACAACTTCATTTGCCTTTTGTTCAGCGTTGGCAGCTGCAATATGAGTCTCCTTATCTGCAAAAGCAACTAAACGATTTGGGCATTGTACTGCCAAGTGTCCAAAGCCCCTACATTTCCAGCATTTAATTTCAGTCCTCATATTAGAGGCAGAACCAGCAGCCTTTTGTGCACTCTTAAGGCCGAAGAACTCACTATGAGTTTTCTCATTTGAGTCACTAGATGTAGGGGTGAATCCTCCAGAAGATTTGTCTACTATCTTCTTTGTTTGAAAATGACACGGACGATCTCTTCTTATATTCTTCCTCCATTTGGTAGGCAATCTGGACAACATCATTCATCGTATAAATTTGACTTGCTGCTAATCCCGAAGAAATATGGGGATTCAAGCCCTTGCTGTACATCGATATCATGATGTCTTCATTCATGGAAAATCAGATTTTGCAGCCAAGCTATAGAACTTATTAGTATACTCTTCAACAGATAGGCTTCCTTGCACCAATTCCACAAACTGTAGATGGACCCGTTGCTTATAGTTAGGTGGCACAAAGAAACGTGTCAGAGCCATCTTCATGTCTTCCCAAGTTCGGATAACTGCAAAATGAGTTTGTTGGTATTTTTCCACCAAACTCTAGCTGTTCCCTTCAATTTAGCTTCTGCAAAAGAGATCTTTCGCTCCTCCGCCAACTGATGCCATTTGAAGTAACTTTCCAAGCCATGTAGCCAATCAAGGGATACCTCAGGATTGCTGTCACCATTGAAATCAAAATATCTAATTTTACGCCCCTTTCTGAAGCAGACTGTCTTGACTCTCCACGCCTAGAATCTGATCCTGAAAATGAATCCTGACCACTGTCTTTTGAATTCTCCTTAACCAAGGCAGACATATACTGAAAACCATGTTCTAAAGAAGTAAGTTTTTCAAGCACCTTCTGGAACATCTTCTTTTGGCATTCAGATTCTAGAGACAAACTGTCCACTTTGGATGAGAGCTCTGCGTTAGTAACCATTGTAGTGCTCAGGGTAGGTGAAGGTAAAAAATAGGATGTTTTGGCTCTGATACCAAATCTGATGCCAGGGAGAAGCAAGAGATAGTGTGAGAGTGAATAGGGTGGGCTGGAGAGTGTTGAGAGATTATAGAAACAAAAGGATTTTAGGAGAAACAGGAGTTTCTTAGCTGAGAAGGGAGAAATAGAATAAGGGAGGTTAGGGGAGAGGATACAAGGCCAAGCCTTCAAAAGATAAACTCTTAATTCATTCCAATCTGCCTTCGGCTTACATTAGAAAGCCAGATTTGTAGGCTTCAAATAAAACCCTTAGACTCCTAGAATACCATAAGACTTGAATAGACATAAAGACACACTCAAGACTCTTTAAAACACTAGACTCATAATTATTCTTTTCATAACTGAAAATAAACTTTGTAACTGAAAATAAACCTGTCAATACCCTTAAACTACCATGTAGACTTTCCTTTGGACCAAAAAGGGTTGGGCTTAGTCTTTGGCTTCCAAAGAGGATATTTCTGTTCCAGCCAGCTTATGGCTGCTCCATTAAATAGGTGTTTTGCTGCTCTTTGTTCTAAATTTTAATGTTGGTTTACATAATACTAATCTTCCTCATGAAAAGTACATCTCAATTACTTGTCCCTGGATAGAAGATAATACTCTATATATATGTGTACAGAATTGTGTGTTTAGTTGGTCTCTCTCTCTACACAGGTGAATTGTATGTTCAGTTGGGGTCTATGGTGTGGTAGTGTGTACCCACCCGTTCAAATTTAGTTCCTGATGTATATGAATTCACCTACATCTGTAGTATTCTATTGAAGTCTATCCTTAGATATTCTTAATTAAGCTGTAATTTTCTCTCCAGTATCTTGTAGAATTTAGTTCCTGATGTATATGATTCACTACATCTGTAGTATTCTATTGAAGTCTATCTTAGAATTCTAATTAAGCTGATTTTCTCTCCAGTATCTTGTAGCACTCATTTAGTTCTCATCCGTTTTGTTCTTGAATCACAGGAAAGAAAAGAAAGAGAAGCCCTTTCTGCTGAAGAGGGATGGCAACTTGTACAACATCATAAAGGAAGAAAGAAGACCAAAGATGCTGATGGAATTACAGTAGGTTCTGTCGCCCAGGCTGTTGTAGAAAGCAAGAGGGCCAAGAAGAAGAATACAGATGTTGGGCAAGATTTTTACCGGTTCCAGAGGAAAGAAGCTCAGAGGAATGGTACGTTAATCGTATATCTAGAACTTTGTACATATGTTCACCTGAAAACCACCTAATATTTAAATGGAATGCTGGCCAAGACTACATAATTTACATATTTAGGTCTTGTTAAGAAAATAAATATTCCATAAAACAAAAACACTCCCATTATGAGTATATGCTCTGGTTTATTCCCTGTGCTTCTAGCGCACTTTGCTTAAGAAAATATTGCGGTGTTGGGAATGGAATATATTTATTCTTGATGGTAAAATGGTCCAAATACTGAAAGAAAGCACTTATAATTTGTCTATCCTTGCAGAAATTATGATGCTTCAGAGCAAATTTGAGCAAGATAAAAAGAGGATACAGCAGATAAGAGCAGCAGGAAATTCAAACCATACTGAATGCACGATATTCATAAGAGTGGAAAATGAACGCTTTCTGTCCTGAATGCTGAGCCATTAGTGGTAAAGGCATACTTGACTACGATTTCTGGTTTGATATTGTTTCCTCAACTTGTTTTCAGCTGTGTAATTGATTTTTTGCTAATTCACTTATTTGTGAGAACGCACACAGCATTCATTGCATCAATATATTTTGTCAAAGCATTGTTTCTGATATCTATTACAGTACTGTACAACGCTTCTATTTTATTAAACAAAAAAGAAAAAGAGAATGAGAAAAGAAAAGAAAGAAAGCATGTTTAAGTATTTGCAGCGGCCTAAGTTCACTTTTTATCAAGAATTGAAATTTGTTTAGTCCTTATTGTTTGAAGTCGATATCTGTTTAATCCTGTGGTTTTATTTTAATCTGAATAGTCCTCAAAGTTTTATTTTAATCTGAATAGTCCTCAAAGTCATAATTTTCATCTAAATAATCTTTATGGTTTATTTTAATCTGAATAGTCTTTAAAGTCATGATTTTTCATTCAAATAGTCATTTCGACAATTTTCTCAGTTAAAGGCCATAATGACTATTTGAATGAAAAATCATGACTTTAAAGATTATTCAGATTAAAATAGGGTGCTGAAATTCACACTCAAATTTATAAACACACACCCCTCATATTTTTTAATATTATTTTTCTCACTTCCTTTACACTTCCTAAAATACCCTTGAGTCATTTTCTTTTCTCTCTTTCTCTGCAAGAAACATGAACAGAAACGTCCAGCACCCTGCTCCTGTCTAATCTATGCTCATCCCATTTCATTCCTAAGTCCTCTAACTTCGACGAAGCCTGTGATTGAGACCCATGTCGGAACACGTATTACCGAAGCAATCCACAACCCAACTTAGCGTCATTCAATTCTATCTTTTTTGTCCTCCCTCATCTTCCTCCCCTTTCCCATACGAATCCTTCGTCATCCATTGAAGCAACTCATAGCCAAACCATCTGAAAAGCAGAGAGTAGCAGAAAATCCATTCGTCTATGACTATGGTGGCTTTAATCAAGATGAAACTCCTCACATTTAGTTCTTGGTAGGAGCTGTAATTATGAATTGAAAGTAGAAAATCCAATTTGAAGTAATCGGCCATCGGCCATTATTGGCCACAAATGGCGAGAGATTGATCAAAATTCTTCTAATAGACTAGAATGGGTCTAAGCTAGATCAGATGAATCCAATATATACTTGATGCTACATCCAAAAGAACTAGGACAATAAGATAATCAAGAAAAGCTGATACTTGCCCAAATCCATGGTCGGCTTAACCATAAAGAAAATTTTGTCTGGTGGATTGAAGAGATTGAGAAATCAAGAGGCAAAGATGGATCATACATCTATATTGCTAATTAGTATTCAATCTTAGAATGGAAATTGATTTCACAAATGTGCAAGATAGAGCTGACGAGAGAGAGATCGATGAGATAATAGAGATTGTCTTGGTGTGGAGAGAGAGAAAGAAAAAAAATTAAAAAATCTAACTGGAGGGTATTTTTGGAAACGAAAAGAGATGAGAGATAGATATATTAAAAAAATATGAGAGGTGTGTGGTTTGTAAATTTGGGTGTGAATTTCAACACCCTTAAAATAAAACCATAAAGACTATTTAGATGAAAAATCGTGACTTTAAATACTATTCAGATCAAAATAAAACCATAAGGACTAAACAAATGTCGATTTTTAAACCAGAAAGACTATACAATATTTTACACTTATAAATATATGTATGCTTAGATCTTTAAAGCATGTTTAAAATTGCATGTTGTCGTTTACACTTGCTGACATTGATTTCAGTCGGCCGTGGATTTATCAATGTACATTTCACCATCTTCGGCCTGCACATCATATACTGTTGGCCCAGTATCGTTATAAATAGCATATGTGGAGCAAGAGGTCTAGCAACACAGACAAAGATCACTGATCAATATATCACTGTAATAGCTAGAGGGTTTCATTTAGCTAGATAATGTCGATCCTCTTACCACCCACAATTGCTCTGATGCCGATCACGATGACAGTTTCTTGAGACCCCGCATGGCTTTCTCAGATTCAACGCACATAATGTCACCAACTGGTTAGCAAGTTTCCAAGTGGTGTCAGCTGCTATTGGGAGGGGACTAGTACATATAAGAAGCAGTCACAACAGAATGTTTCTGCGAAGGAGAATCGAGGGTGATGTGATACTTTCTCCTGAGGCTGATGAACCGGAAGAAGACCAGTCCAGATGGTCATGCACACTGTTTGAGCCTCAACAATCTAGAGTAGGTGCCTTCCCCGAGTTCCGGTTGTTCCATGTCCAATCAAACCTATATGTAATGGGAATGCAAGACCTACGTGGAGTAAGGTTGTGTAGATTATCTGAAGCTGATAATAGTGCTATCTTTAACATCTTTGACTTGGAGTCATTGGTGACATTGCCGAAGCATGTGGCCTTCAAAGGCCACACCGGTTATTACCTTGGCTTGGAGATGCACAGGTTCATTTCCACTGATCGGGGGATTTCTGGGTGCTGGTACGAGGTGGACACTGATCGCACGGGGAGCGTGGGGATCATGTCTCGCCAAACTAATAACTACTGGAACACCAATTTAATATAATTCCAACCTCAAACTTTGACCCAGCTAACACTTATCTTGATCACAAATTCATCCACCAGCATAAATATAGATACAAATTTGCTCCCCACCTTTATTTTTCCACTTTCATCCCCACCCACCTAAATGATATGTGTCCATTTTTATTATCTTATAGAACCATGGTTAACAATATAAATTATTATTTAATATAAATGTGATATAAATTATTTATTTAATATAAATTTGAGAGGTTGGGCATTTAGGGTTTAAAGTTTCGGGTTTTAAGGTTTAGAGTTTGGGGTTTAGGATTTAGGGTTTTACTTAACTAGGGTTTAACTAATCATGATAAAAGAATAAGCCCTAAACCCAAAACCCAAACCCAAACCTTAAAACCCTAAACCCAATACCGAATCTTACAAATTTAAATTAAATAAATAATTTTAGATTTATATTGTTAACCATGATTAAATGAGTCAAAGAAAATATGACATGTGTCATGCATTTAAATGGATGGGGATGAAGGTGAGAAAATAAGATGGAGAGCAAATTTGTATCTCTTAAATATCTTCCTTAATCCGATTACCAACCTCTAATCATAACAACATGACAAATTAAACATATAAAATATACTCAGAACCATTATGTCTTCAACGTACAGACGTAAATTCAAGGTCTGGAGTTTACCTATATATATATATACAGATTTTCTCAGGTGCGGATGTCCGTATTTATTCTTACGGTGCGGATTTCCACTTTACACTCACTTTTCAATCGAATTTTCACATCTCCACCGTCTAGTATTTAGATACTAATATATAGATCATATTTGCAAAATTTCAGCAAATTTAGTTATCATTAAGACACTCAAACTGCGTATTTCTGTGGATGAACATAATTCTGTCGAACTTGAACCGTTCATGTTTATAACAGAAAAACGTAGTTTAAGTGTCTTAATGATAACCAAATTGACTGAAATTTTGCAGAGATGATCTATATATTAGTGTTTAAATACTAGACGGTAGAGATGTGAAAATTCGATTGAAAAATGAGTGTAAAGTGGAAATCCATACCGTATTCATACTAGACGGTAGAGATGTGAAAATCGATTGAAAGTGAGTGTAAAGTGGAAATCCATACCGTATTCTTAAGCACCTGAGAAAATATATATATATATACCTCAATTTCAATTTCAGCTTCAAGCTTTCAAGCGAGGTCCGTCCTCAACCACGATACAGAAGAGACGACAAACCCTACAAGAGGAGCTCAAGCATTGCCAACGAACCCAGGAGAACTCGGGCAACTCCGAAGACGGCCGAATCGATGCCAGAAAAGTCGCCGGTGGTGACGACGGCAACGAAGCCGAACAATCCCAGAAACCAATCCATTAGTCTGATTCAATTCGAAAACTACATACACTAACACTTAGAGCATGACGAGTAGGATCAATTTCATACCACATGCAGCTCGAATCATCACCAGAGTCGCCGGAAACACAGGTGATCCGTCAAGAACATATAATAGCTGCTCGTCGAATCTCCTTCATCAGTCGTCGATTGAATTAGCTACCACCACCTACTTGCCGGCGGTGACAAGAGGAATCGATTGATGCCGGCGAGTCGTCGATCGGGTGGCGGGACAACAGAGATAGAGCCAAGTCAGGTCACCGGCCCTTTGTTGGTTCAGAGAGTCTCTCTTCTCACTCTCACGTTCTTAGGCTCTCTCGAGCATTCTAGACTGAGCTGGCACATCCTACTTCTAATATACTGAAATCAACCGACTTAGATTTTAAAAGAATGGACGTCCCAGATCTCACCGAATGAATTTCATTTTATTTGAACTAACTCCAATAATTCCCAACTTCATAAACATATATAAAATAGTTCGGAAATCTGAGATATTCCAGAAAAATATCTAGGAACTAGTAATGTCACGTACTTTAATATCAGATTTTATATGCATGGTTTTCCCCTTTTGAAAATTCCTTAAAAATCTGCTCGATCATTAACTTAATAATTGAGATTAGCAAGTGTTCTCGAAATGATTTCAAATAAAGCTGCTCAAATTTTCCGGGTGTTACAATATATATATATATATATATATATATATATATATATATATATATATATGCACCATATCGATATTCTCATAAGAATAATATACTAAGAACTAATATGTTATGGTCACAAAAACCTTAGAAATAATTATTTAAATATGAAAACTTTGAGCCGTTGGCAATCCAGCTCATATATTTTAAAAGTACAAAACATATTCTTTTAAATCATCATCATCATCAAAATGACCATAAATAAATTTGGTCCCAATGTGAACCTTGGTGAGATTTACTCATCTAAGAATCCTGCTGCGTTTTCACACACACAAGTGCCAAGCTCCAAAACCACACTTCACAAGTCACCTAAACAATACAATTATTAAATTTAGTACTATTCGGACTATAGGATATCAATGCACCCTTAAACTAAATCTTAGCCCAAAGGAGGACAATCTTCCAAGGTCATCGAACTTAACAACCCATTACTGCTGCTTTTATTTCCCAAATCTTAAACTCAAAACCTCGCACAATCTATGATTAAACATAGAACCTATCATGCAATCCTTATTCATAACCTAGAATTTCCACATCTTAACAAGCAATAATAGTCTCAACTATTACAAAGTTCAATTTTAACTATAGAATGTGGAATTTACCTCACAAGTAAAATGGGTGATTGAAACCCTAGAATTTCAAATCCTCAATTCACCCTCCACACTTCAGGTTGGTTCAAGAGGCTTGGAAGGATTAGTCCACGTCTCACAAGCTTCAAAAGCCCCCAAGAGTTGTTAGCGAAGGTGGCCGAAAGTAGGAGTTCCGACGAAGAACCCAAAACGGCGCCACCATTGCTTCTCGACCTTGCTGCATCTCCAACTGCTCGAATCTTGCTACCAAACCACCACAAACTTGTAGAAAATCAAGAGAGCTTTCCAACGGTACCTCAATTACCCAAAACTGAGCTCGGATGACCAAGATATGGCTGAAAAACGAAATGAGGTTGGGAGGAGGAGAAAGATGCGGGATTTTTAAGATTTGGAAGGTTTGGGTTTTCTGAAATTTAGGGTTTCCGTTCTTCCCTCTTTCTATTTATACCCTTTTCTAAACGGAAACCAACTTCCTCTGACCGTAACTTTTTCGTATGACATCCGTTTTACGCATGTTGCGTGTCTACGGATTCGTATCACCAAACTCTACAACTTTCATGAAGAAAGTTTTCAAAAATATCTTACGGATAAGAAAGTAACTTTTGGCCACTTAAAAACGAAGCATCTTAAATATTTGACTCCCAAAACTTCAGTTTCGCACATACGAATAAGTTCCAATTTCCACAAAATAATCCTCATTAATTCGAAATATTACAAGGAAATTGATATGAAAATTTGGGATTTACAAGATAATTGAAATCAGAAATAATTATATTTATTTATTTATTTTAGTTACATGACATACACACATGAGATTAAAACCAAATTAGAGGCCTGACTATATCAATATGCCCTAATGGCTAAAGCAGGGAAACAACTTCTCTCTTTTCTTATAATAATAGGAAAATTCTGCTGTGCAGATCAGTATGCCATACATACTGATTTTCCACCACAATTACTCCAACCCACCACCCCCTCTTACCCAGAATAATATAGATATCCCACAAATAATATGAAGCAACCAGCACTCTTAAGTTAAGAGTCTTGCAATAGGTGTGGAGGATAATAGGGAGTGGCAATCAAGTCTAGATCTTCTTTTCTACGAACGGTAACACCAAAAGCCTCAGTCATGTCTAGGTCTTCATTCTTCATGTCATTGGGGAGTTTCCAATCAAAATAGTACAACAGAAGAGCAACTGGGAGCTCCACATTCGCTAGACCATAGGATATGCCGGGACAGATTCTCCTCCCAGCACCAAATGGAATGTATGCAAAATTAGTTCCCTTGTAGTCGATGGAGCTATCAAGGAACCTCTCTGGTGCAAATTTCTGAGGCTCAGTCCAGTAATTTGGATCTCTACCAATTGCCCATGCATTGATAACTACTTTTGTTTTGACGGGTATATCAAATCCACCTATCTTACAAGTCTCTCTGCATTCTCTTGGAAGTAGCAAGGGAGCAGAGGGGTGTAATCTCAATGTCTCTTTGATAACTAAGTTTAAATATTTCATATCTTTAATGGCAGTTTCATCAGCACGCCCTATTTTGTTAAACACTTCCCTTATCTCATCTTGTGCCGTTTTCATTGTTCTTGGATTCTTTATCATCTCTGCCATTACCCAATCCACAGTTGTAGATGATGTCTCACTCCCAGCACCAAAGATGTCCTGCAATATGTCAAACCACACTAGTTAACTAACATACATGAGACCAACTGCAACAATCTCCCTGTATATATTCCAAAGTTCGAACCCTCTTTGTTTGGTCCACTGAAACACGTAGAAAGCTTGCAATTTAAGTATCAGTTTCAAAACTCAACCTATTGAACCTAGCAATATCACCAAACATTTTACATTCAGCACCATCCAATCTAATTAGTTTTTATCATGAGATGTGAAATCTACACATCTTTTTTTCTTTTTTTGGTTAACACATTCACAAAAGAGTAATTTTAAATACACACCCCTAATCTCTTAATACACACCCTTACTTAATACACTACCCATTTAGTTTTTCATTTCAATATTATAATAAATACACCTCACAAACTGCCTAAAATACCCTCAATATCTAAAACTAATAATAATCTGTTATTTAATATAATTATTATATATTTACTATTTCACAACTCTATTTACGTATTCTCTTTTATTTTTTATTAGATTTTTTCTGATCGGGTTAGAAATTTTTTCTTGATATTTTTCAATTTATAAATCAAAAGAGTAATTTTATATTTGAATTCCAAATCTTCAATATGACATCAATCAGCTAGAATTTGAAGAAAAAAAATTGAACATACATAATTTTTTCAAAGTTAAGAAACTAGTAGAAGTACAATAACATAAAAACTAGTTTTTAATCTGCAAGATAAAAACCAAAGTTGATAAAAAAAACAAATAAATCGGTAAATAATAGATGTGATTAAGAAAACAGTCGAAATTTAGGTGATGAATTTTAGAGAAGAGGTTTTTATTTATTTTCTTTTGATGCGTAATAATAGTGGAGAATAGTTAGGTTTTAAAGAAGAGGAAGTTTTTTTTTCCCTAATAATTGATGGATTTTTGTAATTAAACATACCTATAAAATCTGATGTGAAATATAAAATAATAGGGGTGTGTATTAAGAGATTAGAGATGTGTATTTAAAGTTTATTTTCACAAAAAAATAAAATTTAAGTTACCAAAAAAGAAAAAGATTTCAATTTAGAGTGTGTGGATTTCACAATCGTTTATCATTGATGTATTATTGTTTCATATTCTGCTGGTTCTTTTCATTACTTAGAGCATACAAATATGTGTACGAAAACTAAACTTCTCTAAATTGGCAAATTTTATCCTAAATTATGATATATTGGAAATTTAATGCATGTTTATAGCTTATACACACACGCACACATATGTGTGTGTGTCTATATATACATATACACACGTTTCTCAGCTGCGGACGTCCGCATTTATTCTTACGGTGTAGATTTCTACTTTACACTCACTTTTCAATGGAATTTTCACATCTCCACCATCTAGTATTTAAATATTAATGTATAAATCATTTCTACAAAATTTCAGCCAATTTGGTTATCATTAAGGCACTCAAAACTGTGTTTTTCTGTTATAAACATGAACGGTTCAAGTTCGATAGAATTATGTTCATCCACAGAAAAACGCAGTTTGAGTGCTTTAATGATAACCAAATTGGCTGAAATTTTGCAGAGATGATCTATACATTAGTATCTAAATACTTGATGATGGAGATGTGAAAATTCGATTGAAAAGTGAGTGTAAAGTGAAAATCCGCACCGTAAGAATAAATGCGAACAGCCGCACCTGAGAAAATCTGTATATATATATATACAATCCTTCTCAGGTGCGGACATCCGCTTTTATTCTTACGGTGCAGATTTCCACTTTACACTCATTTTCAATGGAATTTTCACATCTCCACCGTCTAGTATTTAGATACTAATGTATAGATATCTCTGCAAAATTTCAGCCAATTCGGTTATCATTAAGGCACTCAAAACTGTATTTTTCTGTTATAAATATAAACGGTTCAAGTTCGACATAATTATGTTCATCCATTAGTTTAATTGAGTTTGAGTGCCTCAATGATAACCAAATTGGCTGAAATTTTACAGAGATGATCTATACATTAATATCTAAATACTAGACGGTGGAGATGTGAAAATTCGATTGAAAAATGAGTGTAAAGTAGAAATCTACACCGTAAGAATAAATACGGATGTTCGCAGCTGACAAGCTCTATATATATATATATATATAGAGCTATAGACACACACACATGACCCTTCCACTAAGGGATCTCTTATTTTGGTTTATATGAGGGATATGAGATTTACACCGTTCAGTTTGTTGGTCCTTATATATAGATCAATTATGTAAATTTTCAGCTAATTTGTGATTGTTAAGATGTCAAACAAGATTAAATCAATGAACGAACCAAATCTGCCAAACCTGAACCGTTCATGCTTATAATTATAAATCGTAGTTTTGAATGCCTTAACGATCACCAAAATTTCTGAAAATTTGCAGAAGTGATATACTCATATAGAACTACATATTGAACGGTGGAGATGTGATTTAGTGATCGAAAAGTTGGTGTAATCCCTCATCCCTCATATATGTCAAAAAAAAGGATCCCTCATTGGAAGGGCCCTATATATATATATATTTAAGTTTGTATAAGTTTCTCTTTTTCTTCTTCACTGATTTTCAGTTGATTAATAGTATTTTTAACTGGACAATTATTTACAAAGTGACCGGTTTTGTTGCATTTAAAACATTTAGTTTTACTTTTATCAAAAGATTTAGTCTTTTGTTGACGATTTGGTTTTTTGGACCAATTCTTGCGAAATTTGTTTTTTGAATAAAATTTGTTTGGCTCAAAATTACTTTTATAAGGTGTGAATTTTCTTTTTGAATGGTATGGAGTAAATTTATTGCTTGCCTTTTTTCTCCTTGAAGGAGGTAAAGAATGTAAGCCATATTGTTCACAGAAGTTTCCCAGTTCGTATTTAGCTGTTTTCTTATCTGATTTATTTGAGCATTTAGTTTCATATCTATACACATTTTTAATCCTTCTTTTTGGATAACTGTAATTATATTTCCATAAGTTAGAGAATCGTAGTTAATGTGACCTGTTTTATTACTAAGGATTTGTCTGATTTTATGAGCAAATAACTTTGGAAGACCATTTATGAATTTTTCTTTCCAAAATGGTTGGTTACTATCATCTTTAAGCATAACTCGAGAAATGAAAACATCTTTGTACCATTTAAAATCACTTAAGATAGGACACCTAAGGTTACTAAGTTGATCATGAATTCTAGACGTAATATGACTAGGAGTCCCTATGAAATGCTGGATGATTGTGTAAAATAAGGTATTAACAGCATCAGAAATCCCCATTCCTGTGCGATCGTCAAAGATGGGAGTCCCATCTTCGTCACGTTTGATGGCATGTTTAATGGATGATCTAGAATCAAGAGTGAGATGTTTTTCCCACCAGGAATGAAGCATTCCTATGAATCCTGTGGAAAGTATGTCCATAATTTCAGGCTAGCTGGAATTATGATTAGTGACATAGCTATTGGCTGCCATAAACATGTGATGTATTTATTTAAAATTTCTTGTTCTGATAAATTATCAATATTTCATTCATAAGTTTTATCATAGGAAACTGAGAATTGATTAATAGATGATTACTAGGTTATATATCCATAGGGAGAGGACGTTCTGTCCAAGTTTTGAAAGGTCGCTTTTTTGGATGAACTATTCTGTCTAATTTTAAAGGTTCTATATTTAAAGTTTGAAGTATTTGGTTTAATTCTGTAGTTTGACTAGTGTTGCTAGAATCGCTATCAGAAGAAATTGATGAAGAAGTTTGTTGGGTATGAATTACTGCAATTCTACTTGGTTCGGGTGTTTCAGTTTTTAATTTTTCTAACATTTGTTCGATCTTTTGAATCGAAGAAGTAGGTTTTAGGCTAGGTTTATTTAATTCACTGAAATACACTAATGAAGTTTCTGTTTTAGGTTGAGGTAGGATGTTGACTTTAGAGGATATGTTGTCAACATTTGTTTCTATTTTATCTAACTGAGCTCCTATGGTTACTAGACTTTGATTTGTGTAATTATTTTGTTCAATAATTTTTTGGTTTCTGGGTTAATTTTCTTAATCTCTGTATCTTCTACAGCGATTTTAAAAGATGATGATGAGGCTGTTAAGATGATCAATTATTATTGTTTCAACCGGAAATAACTAGAAACGACAGAACTATTAGAGGTTTTCCATCTTGCTTTTGTTAATGTTTGAATGATTTTTGGGTTGTTTAGTTGATCTAAAAAATCAAGGAAGAATATCTCAGATTTTGTTTCAAGCATAAATGTTTGGGAATCACTAAATAGTTGTTTTCGTTGATCTACAAAAGAAAACTTCACTCTATAGAGGTTTCTCCTAAGGATATTTTCTTTTGATTCAAAATTTTTATCTAATCTAGGAAAGTTGATCACGAAAGGTTGGGTAAGTGTGCTTAATTGAAGATTTAGTGGGGGAGTAACTAAAAAATCAGAAGCAGTTGGAGAAGTTTGATCTTCATCTGTGGCTGAAATATTTTGAGATTCATTTTTATATAATTCGGGTAACTAACTTGGGAAGTAGTTCTAATGTGTTTAATTTTGAGTTTTTGCAATTCTTCTTCTAATTCTCGAATTCTAATGTTTTTTATTTCTTTATCCAAATCATGATCTTGTCTAGACATTGTTTCAGCTGTAGTGGAGCCAGCAAATGAATGTCTAGCAGTGGCAAAAGAATGTCTGGAGGAATTTCTTATTTCTTGGATTCTTGAATTTTGACTTATCCTGGAGTTTTGAAAATTAATTCTTACTGTGCCATCATTAAACTGTTGAATACAGTCTTAATCAGAAAGACTATGTTGCGCATTGGATGGCTGATTTTCACTAGTAAGAGACCATTCAGAAGGCAGATGGACATCTGACCATCTGATTGAGTGTGGAACGCTAATATTATCGTTTTCTTGACTGCTTTGAATTAAGAGAGTCTGGTTTTTGGGGCTTTTACTAATAGCTTGGAAATTCATATTTGTGCCAGTGACTTTATAATGGATTCTATAAATTAAGGCTAAAAGTTAAGTTCCTTCAAGAACATTATAGCCAGAAGTTTTAACATTTAAGGTTAAAGCTTTTAGGATATGAGGGTCACTAAGGCTTATGGTAAAATCTGGAAACAATTGAAATGATCTGGACCATTAAACAGACTTGACTCAATTAATCCAAGGGTACTATCATTAAAGTCAGTAAAGTCTTAAGATCTTAAACATAAAAGAATGGAGGCATTAAAACCTTTTCTAGTTAAAGGTTTAACACCGATCTGGACTAATCCAATATGAAGGAAATTATGACCATCTTTTCTATGTTTCTTAATTGACTCAGGACTAAAAAGTTGGCAAGTTTCATGATGTTTACTAAGGGCATAAACTTGTTTTACAGTTTTAATATGGTGTTCACTTTTGAATGAAGAAATACTCTATTTTTTCTTATAAATTTCATGACTAGGAATTCTGGGAATATTCCAATCATTCATATCTATGTTATCGTTTGACTGAAATTCTATTTGTTCTTCGTTAACTATATCTGAGATTCTATTGAGGGATGACCTAGACGAACTAGAAATGACTGAGCTTGATCTAAATAGTCGACTCATTTTGGAAAGAGAAGAGAAAACTGGACCGAAACTAAAAAGATAAGAGGATTTAAGATCCTTAACTTAAGACCTTAAAGACTAATACTCACTTTACACCGCTCATGCCTCACCTGAGACTTAGTGTTTGGACCTGGACTTATTGTTTGGTTGGAGGGAATAACAGGCTTTAAAAGGAGATAAGGAAAAAAAAATAAAACTGAAATCCTTTCAATTCAAGGACAGTAATCAAAACACTTCATAAAATAAGTAAAGAAAATAGATCAACTCAAGATCCACTCCTAGGCGGTAGTCCGCCACCTGGGGATTGAGAAGTTAACAAGAGGTAAACTCCAGAGCCACTCCTGGGCGGTAGTACGCCACTTGGAGTTGGAGGTTTTTAATGATTAACTATATCATGCCGTTTATACACATACACATGTATATGTATGTATGACGTGAGAGCTTACTTGGATTACTGGTTTGATGTTTTCAGTTGTTAACGAAAACGCCTGGCCGGTATGATATTTTAAGAGAACATCTACGAAGTCTTCCTCTGCTTCACGCTCTACCTGACAGTTTGTAGCTCTCCTACGTTCTTTGTGTTCTTTGATGATGTTTTCCATTATCATGTCAGCTTCTTTATGCAGCCTCTCAAGTTTAGCTCTCATTCCACTAATCACAGGCATCAACTTGACGGAAGGGAAAACATCTGCAAGTGCAAAACCTCCTGCCGCTTTTGCCGCTTCCTTCCCAATATAAATGGCTTTTTCATGGTCTTTACTTTTCTTACCAAAGGCAGCTCGCGAAGTTATGCAATATGTCAATGAGTATATTTCCTCAGTGATATTGATGGGTGATCCTGGCCTTGCTGCAATCCATCTGATTAGTTTCAGCACCTCTTCTTCTCTTATTCGTCGGAAAGATTGGACACGTTTTGTGCTCAATAGCTCTAGCATGCAGATTTTTCGTAGTTGTCTCCAGTATTCGCCATAAGGTGAGAAGCCAATATTTGTACCACGATAAGTTAAGATCCTGGTAGCAAGAGTATGGGGCCTCGACGCAAAGAAAACGTCATGGTTTTTCATCACCTCCTTGGCACCCTCCGCTGACGAAACAACTAGGGTTGGAACTTGTCCCAGCTTCAAGTACATAAGAGGGCCATATTTCTGAGCCAAGTCTCTGAGGCCATGATGGGGTAAAGAGCCAACGAGCTGGTGCAAGTTTCCTATGAGGGGTAGCTTCCATGGTCCCGGGGGTAATTTTGAAGAGGAGTCTTTGGATTTGGCTATTTGCTGTAGGGGAATGAGAAAGAGAGAAAATATTAGTAGCAAACATAGAGAATGAAGCAACTCCATCTACGAAAAAATTAGGTCGCATGCAAAAGTGTATTTTAGCTTATTGGTTAAGTGACTTCAATTGCATGAAGATATTAGATATATATAGCACAAAACGCAGCCTTGCTTTTGATCAACTCGGAGCTAGGAGTGTTAAAAATGTTCTCCACTTGGCCATTATTATATGGATGCGAGGGTGTCCCTTGATAGGCCTTACGAAAATAAAGACAAAAGATAGACAAAATTTCATTCATTATTATACGCATGTGAAGGTATCCCTTGGATGAATGAAGGTGGTTAGAAATGATTCATTTCACTTGAGTTTGAGATGGTTTGCCGCAGGGACGGAGCCAGGATTCTAAAATGGGGTTAAATTTTCTTTGATAAATTTTTTGTCTTAATACCCAGATACAAGGAGTATTCAAAAAATAATCAAATTCACATCCCTGATTCATGAAACTTAGTTATAATTAGAAAAAGCTTTGAATTAAAATTTTAAAATTCAATGTGCGTAACTGGTTAGAGAAATAAGAAAAATCCCAATATAGATTGATATTACCAAACATGCTTTGTAGTATAATAAATAAATAAAAAAGTGAAGGCGGCGTTAGAACATGATTTGGGCATGTTCCAATCCTCATTTAGTAAAATGTAATAGATTATGACTTCTTGTAATTATTTTTAACCTGTGCTTAGTTCATATACCTGCTTATTGCATCTATTCTATTTGACAAATGAGAAAAAAGTGTCTGGGCTGTAGCCCAGAGACCATTCCACTGTCCTCCGTCCCTAGTTTGCCGTTTGCGCTCTTGTTTCAAACTACGTCAAACCTTAATTCCAATTAATTTTTATAATTCGTAATTGTTTAAAAAGGCTAGGGGACCAACCCTAATGATTAATTGAGCCTGAAGAATAGAGGGGAAAGGGAGAGAGAGAATGTGAAAGAGAAAGAGAGGAGGCGAGTGAAACGAATGAAGATGGGTGGTGGTTTTGGAGTTGAGTTCAACCCTTAGATTTGATTTATTTAAGATCTAATGACCATAAACTGTCTATCCTTTTTTTTTTTTTGACAAAAGAGAAAATTTCATTGATAACTTACAGTAACCACAAAGGGTTATAACGTATCGTTACATTAGACATAGAGCTCACTTATTGTGAGCATAGCAAAATATTAAAACTAGACGAAAAAAAGATACCATAGAAGTATACTGCTGGAGCCAAGGCACTCAATTACGAAACTCCAAACAATACACAAGCATCTAGATGCAGCTACTCGTCCCATGTCTGCTAGCTCAATCAAGAACTAGTTGATGTAGGACAAGAATGAGCCAAATTTAGACAGAAAAAAATAAAAGTCAGGAAGCGGTGAATAATCAAAAAGAATAATTTGAAGATCGGTAATTCTCGTGTCAAGAGGTTATTAGCCGCTGAAATATTCAAGAAGATGTTGTTTTGGACTTTTCGGACTCATGCGAAATTTGATTTTCAACTTTTGACCAGAATGTCTGTTTGGAACACATAATACCTTTCCGGAATCGAAATGACAAGATTTACAAGACTCACTTTAGTGAGGTGATACGGTTAGCTCTGATACCAACTTGATACGAATTACTCAGGTGATACTGCTAACAGCGGAATTGCTAACAGTACTAAAACACACAAGCAATGTAGTTCGAAGAAAATGTATTCTCTCTTATTACTGTGTAAAAGAGTACAATGATTATTGTCTAATGTCTTCTCTCACAATAACACTCTAAATAGATATTTCTCTATCTGTTTCGCTCTCTGATCCTAGAACTATGCTAAGACCTCTATTTATAGAGTTGATAACTCTGTAAATCCTTATCTAACTTGGAAACTACTCCTTAACTAAGTTAATTAGAAAACTATTCATTTTCAAGCTAGAAAACTATGTACTTAACTAACTTGGAAAAGGAATCACTAATTCCTAAAAGCTAAAGGATACACCCGTATCATGGCTCCTCCTTTTAGGAACTAAAACTCCTGTTTTAGTTAAAATTGAAGATTAGGAAACTCAAGAGTTCCCTTCTCTTTGTTGAACCATTTAGCCTTGCTTGGAACTTGACCTGCATGCTCAATGCAAAACACTGCTCGTTCCCCTCGACGTGTCGTAGCCACTTGACGCTTCAAAATGCAATCTGCTGGCAACGGATCCTTTTTAAGACGTTTTACTCAGCCTTAACCATACTAAGTCACTAATACCAAAGTTACAAGGTCTGGTCTTGTACTTTGCTTGTGACTTCTTCAATTTTTTCTTCTCAACATCTTGACTTGATTGCCCTTCTTGTGGACGTGTCAACAAGACAAATTTCCTACAAGCATTGACTAATCTTTTAGCCTGAGTCGTTGCTACCAAGCTTGCCTCTGGTGGGAGGGATGCCGCCCGGATAACGAATCGTTGTCCGTCTTTCGTAAATGTGTACTTCTGAGCTTTCCTTTCGTAGATAGCATTCTCTATCCCATAAATAAGAATTCCCAGAATCCCCTGACAAACATACATCTAATGGCACCACAACACATGTCACTTCGTCGGTGTAGGATTCATGAAGAGCAAACTTGAATGTGCATTGACTGGTAATACTTAGTCCTGTATCCTTCTGAATCCATCCTAATGGATATGGCTTCGGATGTTTGACCGTTTAAAAACCTAACTTTTGAACCAAAGCTTCTGAGATAAGGTTATTTTGACTTCCCAGATCCACAATGGCATCAACTAAACTGGTCTTCACCTTCAACTTTACAACAAAAAGCTGCTCCTTGCGGTTCTCATCGTTGTTCTCTAACTGTGTTCTTGCCATAAGGTTGAGCTTCACATTTGGTTCTGTCATTCCTGGTACTTCTTTTGCCTCGTTTGTGATTAATGTTGTGTTCTTCCTCTCCTCCTTGCGCCGTAACACTCTTGGTTTAAGGTGAGAAAACTTCACCCAACATTTATCTGCCACATGGCCTATTTCTTCGCAGTAATTGCAAACCAAACATTCTTTCCTATCAGACTCACCATTCTTATTCTCTTCCGTTTTGGCATAGGAATCATTCGACTTACCCCCAGTCTGTTTTCCATCTCCCTTGGTTTCATTCCTCTTGAACTTCTTCTCAATGACGATGGCTTTCACGCTAGCTTCTTCAACAGATTGTATGGTGAACAAACTCAACTCCCTTTGGAGGTACTCATGCAGTCCTGCTTCGTATTTGGTAAATACCGAATACTCCTTCAAGGATATATTTAGAACCATAGCTTGATTCTGGAATTCGGTAGTGTACTCCTGCACGGAATGATTGACTTTCTGACGCAAGTTATCCCACTTGTCAACATTGACGCTGCCATCGTACATCAGAACTTCAATCTTAAAGTCAATCTTCAAGTTCCGAAAAGAACTCTTTCCTTCTTGTTGCGAAGTTTTGCTGGCGCTGTCTGACTCCCCATCCAATTCAGATTCCTCCAATCCATCTTCATATTCAGAAGGTGCATCTTTCGGCTTCTCCAAAGGTCTCTCTTTCATTAGCAGTTGTTTGAGGAGGCCGGCCACTTCCGAAAACTCAGATCTCATTCCCGAAAAGTCAGATTTCATTGACGCCACCTGCTTCTCTAACGCATCAAGTCTATCTTTTTTGGTTTTTCATCACCCATCTTCTTTCCTTTTGGTCTTTTGGTAGTTTCCAAAGACACAAGAACTTTGCCTAGCTTTCTGTATAGCGATCGAGTAAGGACTATACACCACATAACCCCCCTCGCGGAATCGATTTGCTCTGGATACCAACTTGATAAGGTTAGCTCTGATACCAACTTGATACAAATTACTCAGGTGATACTGCTAACAGCGAAATTGCTAACAATACTAAAACACACAAGCAATGTAATTCGAAGAAAATATATTCATCTCTTATTATTGTGCAAAAGGGTACAATGATTATTGTCTAATGTCTTCTCTCACAATAACACTCTAACTGTTTCGCTCTTTGATCCTAGAACTATGTTAAGACCTCTATTTATAGAGTTGATAACTCTATAAATCCTTATCTAACTTGGAAACTATTCCTTAACTAAGTTAGACAATTATTCATTTTCAAGCTAGAAAACTATATACTTAACTAACTTGGAAAATGAATCACTAATTCCTAAAAGCTAAAGGATATACCCGTATCATGAGGCCTGCCAGATTTAAGCCAAAAGATATCGTTTTGTTAATCCGATTCAACATTCAATATTATTTTTAGGTTTTCTAGTTTATTTTGGATTTGGTTTTATTTTAACCTAAGGAGCTTTTAGGCTTGGTTGTTAGTTGCCCTAGGGTTTTTTTTTTCTTATATAAGGAACCTTAATCGGTTTTAGTCGTCAGCTTTTGATATTAATAAACTTTTGAGTTTATCTCAATTCTCTAGTGGATTCCATATTCTCTCGTGGATTCGAGAAAACCAGATTGTGGATTCAAGTCGCCGTTGATGGATTCTAACGTTTATATTTCCGCTGCATCATTTGGTGTCAGAGCAGGATTTTTTTTCCTGGTGGTTATGGACTCGTAGTCATGGGTAATCAAGTTTCTGTTACCCGCCAACCTCAACGACGCTGGTTGTAGAGTATCTATCCAAAATTGAAGAGGAACATACCAAGGGATTCTCCCTAGGTTAGCCTCATCAATTCAATTAAAAAGAAGAAGAAGAAGAAGAAGAAGAAGAAGAAGAAGAAGAAGGAAGGCATGGAACGTTGGGTATTCATATCGCCAGATTACGACGACTTTCAAACAACATGTTTCATCAAAGACAAGGTATGGTCAACAATAATTGACAGCAACTTGTAAGAGAATTTTGTGGCAAGTAAGGTTGTTGATTACCTTCAATTACTGACAATGAAGTTGAGCGATCCATATTGGATTGATGGTCATGCACAGGTAACAAAGGTTTGTAAAGTTTCCATCTATATAAGAGAATTTTATAACGATGATGTTACTTGTCATGTCATTGACATGTATGACACTGATGTGCTTTTTGGAAAACCATGACATCAAAGCGTCAATGGTGGTTATTGCAAAGATGGTACATATTTACTCAGGAAGGAGTTGCGCAAGATCAAAATCAAGCCTGCAAGAAAAGAACATTAAGATTGACTATCCTGAGGTGTGTGAAAAGAATGATGAAGAATTCGCATTGGAGATTAAAGAAGAAATTGCTCTTGTTGAAGAAACCTTGTAGCCTCTGATATATCAATTAGAAACAATTGTGATTCAAGGTTGCAATATTCTTGAGAGCTGAGAAGAATCTGTTCAAGTTGCATATGACAAACTCATCTATGACGTTGGGTCCATGGTTGTGCCATTTGAGTTCGCAGAAGAGCAGGCTTACAAACCACAGGTTCAATTGTTTAATTTATTATTAAGTTTCTCTTCTACAAGTTCTTGTTTTGCATTCAAGATGAACTCGAGGTCGAGTTCTTTCGTAGTGGAGGAGACTGATGTAGGACAAGAATGGGTCAAATTTAGACATAAAAAATAAAAGTCAGGAAGCGGCGAATAATCAAAATGAATGATTGAAGATCGGTAATTCTTGTGTCAAGAGGTTGCTAGCTGCTGGAATCTTCAAGAAGATGTTGTTTTGGACTTTTCGGGCTCGTGCGAAATTTGATTTTCAACTTTTGACCAGAATGTCCGCTTGGAACACATAATACCTTTCCAGAATGGGAACGACGAGATTTACAAGACTCACTATAGCGAGGCCTGTTAGATTTATGCCAAAATATATCATTTTGTTAATCCGATTCGGCATTCAATATTATTTTTAGGTTTTCCAGTTTATTTTGGATTTGGTTTTCTTTTAACCTAATGGGCTTGTAGGCTTGGTTGTTAGTTGCCCTAGGATTTATTTTCCTATATAAGGAACCTTAATCAGTTGTAGTTGTCAGCTTTTGATATCAATAAACTTTTGAGTTTATCTTAATTCTTTAGTGGATTCCAGACTCTCTCGTGGATTCGAGAAAACCAGACTTACGGATTCAAGTCGTCGTTGGTGGATTCCAACATTTATATTTCTGCTGCATCACTAACAGATTAAGCTAGTTCCACGCCCATATTTATAGGGTTAGTCTCTCCCCTATCAACCTCGGGGTTAGCATATTGGGACAAAGTAATCAATTTCCTATGAATCTGCCTTGGAAGGTTCTCCCCGCTTGATTTGAACCTAGGTCCAAAAGCCGAGGCCCAATTTTCTTCAACTTCAGTCAGCCCAGATTCGAGCCCACACCCACACCTAAGAACCTGGGTCCAAACACAAACACTAGAAGATCGCATCTAGATCTCCGGCCGCCGCCCGGCTTTTCTTCCCCCATCTTCTTCGACAACCAATCTATAGTCTTGTAGCCCATAAACTCCAAACTCCACGTTCTGTCGCGATGCATCCGCTAAACCAAAAACATCCACCCGTTTTGCCACGAGCCTCGACTAGTCAAACCCTAAGTTCACCAACACAAGCCAATTCACCACCCAAGTCGACTTCCGATCTTATACATCACCAGAGGTCGCTTGTCTACCCTTAGACATAGCACCTCCATTTGTCTCAGATGCCTGAGGCCTTGGAAAGAACTAGATGAGAATCATTTCGTCGAAGTCGGAGAAGACAACCCCTCGATCTCATAGTCTTCACCACTGAGTGTCCATCGCTACTAGATCGGGGGAGCAAGAGGCCTGTCGCTACTGGCACGAAACCTAGGTCGTAAAATGTCTATCTATCAAAATAGTCCGCAGGTGATAAAATTGTTCCCTTTTTGGTTCTGAGCCTAGTGTTTATCCAATAACTCGAGTATGTTTTCTTATCAACATAATACCTATGTCAATTAACTGTCACGACTCCATTAAGTGTACTACGCGTGATGCACATAAGATACTCAAAAAATGCAAAAAGACTAATTTGTTTAAGGAAATATGATTTATTGTGTGTTCCTTAGTCAAAGTAGAATCAAAATAGGATTCGATATCAATGTTGTAATAGGAATATATGTACTTTCCTTATGTATTGTATCCTCTATATATAGAGGCTTATTCTATGAATGAAATATAACGATATTCTCCCCAATTTCTCTCTTTCAATTTATTTCTCCCGCAACATAATTCACCCTATTTTCTTCTTTCTCACCAGATTTGCAAATTTGTTTTGATGACAAAGATCAGAATATCGCTTTGTCGACATAAACTAAGCGTGGTTTTACATAAACTAGCCACATATGGTGAAAAGTTGCATGATTGAATTTTTAGACGATGTGGCCAGATAGTGTCCGCTCATTATCTCGATCAAAATCAGGGATCCCTGCTCCATATATTGTCAATACCCACCTCGAATTTCACCTTGAAACCCGAGGTAAATCTTGTAAGGTCCACCTTCAAGAAAAATTTACCTAAAATTCGGCATAACCTCATTTGAAAATGGACATCCCTTCTTAAAAACACCTGCAAACACTTCTAAAATTCCAAATCTAACCTTAAACACCTGGAGCCTTCGTGCTCCCTAAATTCACAACACCACCCAATTTATTTACTAACCTAAATATAAACCCACAACTAACATTCATAGGTTCATAGCAACTCTAATATTAAAGGAAAGAAACAAAAATATATAAATAGGCGGAAGCTATAAAATGGACTATGCCTCGTCTCCATGTATGCTCGATCTCAACTAAGTTATCCTGCAATCTAAGCATTTAAAACCGAAGGCCCAGGGGAGAAGCATTTGAAAACGTTAGAGTGAGTGGACAAAAATAAAGTTTAAAGAAACAAATACATAAATAAGAATTTACGCTTTCCCATTCTAATCTCTTCAGGAAAATTACGATGCACGCAGTAAATAGCAAAACTCTTAACTCAGAAATTGGCAAATACTAAAATACGTGACTAGCCCCACTAATCTCCACTTTTATAAAATATCGAGCCTCACAAGCTCTAGTAAAATAAGTATGTATTTACACACGTCCATACTCCCTATATAAATTTTATGGATTTAAAGAAATTTATATAGGGCTACTACGCTCGCGTCTAACGCTCACGTCACAGCATAATGCGGTTATTCGTTGCGCCATTAAGGTGGACAGACGAGTGTATATATACGTGCTCATACCCCCTATATGAATTAAAACACTCGTATATGGCTACTACGCTTGCGTCTCACGCTCACGTCACACCATAATGTGGCTAATCGCTACATCATTATGGCGGACATACACGTATGGCTAGCTAGCATTTACATATATACTTTTCTCATAAATATATATATGTATATATATATATCTCCACCAAAAATCTCATTTTCGGAAATTCTCAAAATAGCGAAGTTAACAAATAAAGTAAGAACATTTACTTCCGAAAATAACTCACAAAAGGAAAACCAATTCCACAATTAATAATCAATAAAATCATTCCTATAGTATAAAATCACTGCATGCATTTAATTTAAAACAAAAGTCCACTCACAGTATTATGCCCAAACTTCTAAATGCTCGGAATACTCCTCGTGCGCTGCCTCCAACTATACACAATCTCGAGTCAATCCCATGTCTGACGATAAACAGTAGAACAAATCGGTCAGACCAGATTCCGAAATAATCATTGACTCGACTTCTTCCTAGTTTGATTAAGATTTCCTAGGTTGACCAGGATTGATCAAGTTTGACCAATTGACTTAGGGTTGGCTAACTAATGATGTTTCGACAATTTTCAATTTAACCTTTAAGTTAACGAGTCGAGTCATTTCACTAGACGTCTTACTAAGTAATAACCGTTAAACACTTAGACCTCGGTTAATAAATCATTAATTCATGAAACACTAAGGACACCCAAAAGAGTTTCCAAAAATAGGAAGTTTCCAAAAAGGGAAAGTTTCCTAGAATAAAAACTTTCCTAACTTAGTAAGTTTTCCAATTATAACCTGAACTTTCCTTCTTAGGCACTACAACTTAAATTAGAAATAATAGCCTTGAATACTACCTCAACGGCTCTAAGCTGGATATGCTGCCTCGCTGGAACTCCTCTCCGGATTCCGACAACTGACATATTCTATCGGATTCCGGCCACTTGCGAAATTTCGCCATGGCCTCCCCGTAAACTTTGAATTACCAAGTTATCGACATGAAATTCACAAACAACAATTAGCTTCTTCCAAACCCACATAGTAGCAACACAATAGTTCAAAATGCAACCCTTACCTCTAATCTTCTCAATTCCACAATCCCACTAGCTCGTCCTTGCCGGTTTTTCCACATACCAAACCACTACCCACCAAGACACTCGATCAACAACCACCCCAACACTAAATCAACCAACATAGCAGCTCTAAAAAACACTACCTTACCTTAGGTGACCAACTAACAACAAGATTATGGTGTAGCAGTCCTCAGCCGAAAACTCAAGCCATGCCTTCCTCCATAATCACCGTTGTTGCTTCCAAGACGTCACTAAAACGCTTTGAAGTTCCACCAACACTCGACAAGAACGCCAGAAACTCAAGAACACAGTCGCCGGAGAGCCCGACGAGAAAGAGGGGAAATCAGTTTAGGGCTCTAATCTAGAAATCGAAGCTCAAAGCAGCTCGAAGTTGAAAGGAAAGAGAGGGGTTACCTTTTTAAAACATGGCCTCGCCAGAGAAGGAAGGATTTGGCCAAAATTTGAGTTTTTGGGGATTTAGGGTTCTTGTTTCGATCGGACGGGACAGTTGATGCGTGTCAAGTTGATGGGTAGCGGTAGAGAGAGGAGAGAGAGACGAGTCGATTGGGTGGTTGCTCGACCAGCTATGGCCGGTTGGCGTCACCCCGTCGAGGGTCGCCGGAGACCACGAGAGAGAAAAGAGATGGACTGCAGCTCGGGTCAACGCCCGTATTTGGGCTTTGATAAAGTCAATCCCCTCTTATACTTTTATACTTTAATCAATGGTTGAGATCAAAACCTTAAAGATTCGACGGTCAAGATTAAATGGGCTATTTATTTTAGAAATTAATTCTTTTTACCAAAACTTCAATAAATGGCTGCAATAGCTCGAAGCTCTGAAAAAATAAATCCGAAGACAGCGGTGGGCTGGTGTCGATACGAACTACGACATCGAGACCTTAACAAAAGAATTTGATATTTCAAGAAAAATTTAAAAATAAACTTAAACTTAAACGTTAACTTACTAAGTTACCGAACATGACCAAATTCCTCAGTAACTCGTAGAATACCCGGTCAATAGGTAAAGTTGGGTACGTGACGTTACATATATGGTACAGATCCTTGATGATTAAAGTTCCTAGTCGTGGTAAGTCGTACGAACTATTAGTAACCATATATAAAAAAACAAAGTATGACAAAGATATATACGAAACTTGAAACCTGAATCTGGTAGTGCTTGGACGTAGGCCGGCGTCGTGGCAAAAGCTGAGACCGCGCTTGCATGAAGCAATGAAAAATGCATTGTGAAAAGGCTAGGAGTATTGGCATGCATGAAGTTAATTTAGGTATGACTTGGGCAGAGTTAGGCCACTGAATTGCGATGGCACTCTGCACCTTGATATATACATATATCTGTAACCTACGTGCAGGTGGGTAGTGATCATAAGTAATTCAAAATGTTGTATATATTATGTCGGCCCTTCTTCATTGAATTCTATTAACTAAAAAGAAAACGAGGGATTTGTGATGTAACTGTTTGCGAATGCTCTCGATGTTTCATGTTTCTACTTTAGACACATAATTACATTCCTTCTGCACGCACGTACAGATCTGCATGTTTTTCTTTTTCTATTCTTCAATATTATTAGAAACACACCGAAAATTCTTCAATGTACCAATATGCAAGTGAACTGAGCAACTAATATGTAATATTTTGATCCGACCATCTACGTCGCATTACATGCATATATACTAATATCATTAACAAATTAAATTGAAACCCTAAAAAAATAGTGTCAAATGTTTCTAATTATAGAGGTGAGAACACTAGGTGGAAGAAGATATACTCTTATTATGGACATTTAATTTGATTAGTCAAAAATGAAATTGAAATGAAGGAATTGAAAGTCTTTCGTCTTCATTCGAACTTCCTATATGGCGATTTGAACACTTACACATTAAAGGTGCACTTTATTGGCTTAATTGTTTTTTTTTTTCTTAAATAAAAATTACATTTAATTAGTGATGAAAATCGCTTAAGGGGATGGGATATCATGTCAGCTTCTTTATGCTGCCTCTCAAGTTTAACTCTCATTCCACTAATCACATGCAGCAACTTGAAACAAGGGAACACATCCATATGGAAAACTCTAGTATGAGTTAATGCATATATAGCATAGATCAAGTTTTTTAAATATTTTTGATCGTTGGATATAATAAAACCATGAATATATCTAACAGCCTAAATTATTCAAAATTGGTAACTTGTTTATCCGGTAGCAAGTAAAAATTTTGAATAAAATTTTGAATAAAATTTTACATGAATAATCTATGCATTAGTATCAATAAACTGAATAGTGGAGATGTGGAAATACGATCGAAAAGTGAGTCAAATAAGGAACTTCACATTTTAATTTCAAAGCGAAGATTCGCTCTGGATAGAATATCCAGAAATTGTGTGTGTGTATATATATATAACCAAGTACGATTATGAGAGTTAGATCCCGTGGCAAAAGCTAAGATCAATCGTTCTGAAGAGGAGTTGGCATACGTATTATTTTATCAAGCTTCATTTTGGAAGTTGAGGTTGGTATGAGGTAAAGAGTCTACATTATAGACCCGCGCGGCAAAGACCCCATTGCGATAGCACTCTGCTCCTTGATATATGCATATATCACTGCTTACTCTTTGATGTACCTACTTTACGGTCTTTACCTTTAGGTGGGTTGTATAGTTTTTTGTTTTTTGTTTTTAAGTAATGATCCTTTATAAAAGAAATGAAGGCCATAATAGCGGGATTACAACGACTATAAAAATCACTATAGTGTCATTACATTCGACATTTAGCTCACTTATTCGTGAGCTTAACAGAAGAGAAAACTAGATACATAAGAAATACTAGAGAAACATAAAACTAGATTCAAGACGCTCAGTCTAAATTGCGGTATTTCATGTCTAATGAAACCATCTTGTTGCATCTACCTCGCACAGTCTGCCAAGTTATCAATGCACTAACACTTAATGAATTTTGCTTTTGCCCTCTGGGTCAGGATTTGGAAGAGTGTTAGGGCAGAGCACACTTGAAACATCTTCGAATTCTTTTGTCACCTTTGAGGCTTGCTTGGTTGCTTTGTTTCGAATCCAATAGGGCGACCTCTCTTTTTATTTGGCATTATCAGAGAGGTTGGTTTGTTGATCAAACTATCATTTGGACCAGTTCAATCCCAACATACTAGGGGAAAGCGAATGTTTGCTTTAGACTTTTTACCTCTAACAACAGTAGAAATGGCATATTTAGGCTTGTATGTTGGGGGGGATTTAAGCCGTTTGACAACTTCAGTCACCTGTTTTAGTTCTTTATGTTTGGTTCTGCTGCATCAATCACCACATTCTTGTCTACAGCCACAGATTGTGTTGGAGGCACATGATTTTCATTCATCTTTCATCCTTCCTGGAGTAGAGAAGTCTCTGAAGCTTTTTGAGTTGGATTGAATTCTTCAATCTCTACTCGCTTTTCCATTGTGACAATCAGAAATAAACTTGCAGCTGCCTCATTATGATTATTTTATCCAGCAGCAGGGACCTATCTTGGACTATCTCTTCCACAACTGTGCTACTGGTATGAAGCTCGGGTTGTTTCTTTGAGCTTTCGATGAAATCTTGCATAACGGAATCAACAGAAACTTTACACAACTCAAGAGACTGCGAGTTTTCAACAGTCAAGGATGTTGAGCTCATCTTGTTTATCCTAGCACTCAGCTGACATGGTGCCTCTAGCAGATTCTACACATCATCTTGCTATTACAATGGCAGAATTTAAGGTATCCATCGAAGCATATTGATAAAGTGGTAGATAGATTACCGCTAGCAAATGTAATGGAGAATCGGTGGAGTCTAAATACAATTGTGGAGTGTAAGTTTTTTAGAGGTAATGATGAGTCCACGGGTTTAGATAATCCTGGAAATTGTAATGAATTACAAGAGGCTTTTGGAAGGATTAATTCAGAGGTTAAGATAATCTTAGATAATACTCATCTCGTTGAAACTTTTCGCTTCACCGACAATACAAAAGAAAATTCTTAACATCTTGGCTAACAAAGTGAGAGGAAAAATTCAAGAAGAAGTTGGGGAGAACAAATTTTGTGTACGTTCTTCTTGATGAAGCATGTGACTCTTCTCATAAAGAACATAAGGGCAACTCCAACCATAGTCTTGGATTTGGAGTCTTATATCCATTATAAGACCTCTTAGGCCATCTCCAATCATTGTCCTAAAACCTATAATAGGTTCAGGTTTTTCAATTTTACATCTCCAACACAAATACAACTTGTGCCAAAATAGGTTTAAACCTAAAAAAGGTCATATTTTGACTCAACTATTTAGGAGGAATCCTAAATTTCACACTCATCAATTGAGTGGTCCCCACATGTTATAGATTTAGGTTTTGACAATAAGAGTTAGAGATGCAAAACTCATATGAAAAAATATGTTTGGATGAGTCAAATTTTAAATTTGGGTATAGGTTATAGGACAATAGTTGGAGATGGCCTTATTGCACTATTTATATAGAACTCATTTTTTTCATCTCTAACAATGTGTTCTATATGAGGTCCTATATTCATTTTAATTGATTAAAATAAGTTTTAGGTGGTATATTTATGAATATTATATTAAATAATAAGTTAAACTTATTAAATAAATAAAAGGGCAATTAACATAAAACTACCATTTGAAGGTATAAATGATAAAATAGTCTTTAAATGTTCTATACGATAAAAATGTCACTATTAAAACATGTTACATGATAATATGATCACCTTAAAACATCTTAAATGATAAAAAGTTTATTTTCACTCTTTTTACATGACCATTCTACCCTCCTCTCTCATTTAACCTGTTTTTGATCATCTCAGTTTCCTCATCTCTCTCTCTCTCACACACTCTCTCTCTCTCCTATCACCGACGATCGTCGACATGGATCGTGAACGGAGTTCCGGCGAACATGACTCCCCCTCAACTGATACCTCCTCTCCGCTGCGCTCAGCCGCCACATCTCTCTCTCCCTCTCCATCTCCGGCTTGGTCCTTCTTCTTCATCGTCGTCCAAGTCTTCGATCATCTTCTTCTTTCAAGGTAATCAGAGAGGATCTAATAGCTTCTTTTATGTTTAAGCATCTTTTCTGTTATATAATTCTGCTAGAGATTGAAGTTTCTGTTTTGAATTTGAGAGCGATTGAAGTATATGTGTTTGATCTAGAAGATTTTGTGATGATTCTACTGTGTGTGTGGTGCTTGGAGTTAGATCTGGAATTAGCTTTTTGAATTTTATTGATCGATCGGTCTTCCATTCATTTATGTAAGATTTTAGGAGGTATTTTGGAGTTGTGATTGGTTAGGTTCTGATCAAGATGTTGATTGATTGAAATTGTAGAGTGGAAGACCGAGGTTTGAAGACTCATCATGGGCTTGTGAGTTTCTTAATGCTTTAAGTAATTTGCATTTGTAATTCATGCTTACATCTCTATAATTTTGCTAAGTGATAATGATCAATGCATTTGTAAGCTTGCTGATCAGTTTCATTTTTTGATGGTTTCCAGCTTTACTTTGATTCTCATCTCTACTTCATTCTACCCTAGCTGGGCATCTGGGATATCAGCAACTGCAATTCAAGGTCTTCTGGGTATGCTGGTAGAAGGGGATGCAGACAATGTAAACTAGTGTTTCCTTGAAGCCTCTCGTTTTAGGAGTACAAAGCTTGTGCGCGCATCTTATTGCAGGTGATATTAGTATTTCATCTAAACATCATGATATTTTAAGTTGCCTAAGCTTTTGGATCTTATTTATTCCTCGTGTGCTTTGATGTTACGGTTGTCATATTAGTCTTTTTGAACCCAGAAGGCTGTACAGTATATCACTATAACACACCATCGGGTGACCTTAGAGAAAAGGTTGGCATTATCATGGGCTAGTTCATGAGATTGTCAATTCCGCACGAGCTAAAAATGGTTGTATAGTATATCACTATAACACACCATTGGGTGACCTTAGAGATAAAGTTGGCATTATCATGAGCTAGTTCATGAGATTGCCAATTCCGCACAAGCGAAAAATGAAAGTAAGGGTTCACTGCAGAATCTTTTTATCTGCATGAAGCTGAATAATATGCTTAGTCTAGATTAGCAACGGTAGGTGTTTCCTTTTATTTGCACAGTCTTATGACAGAAAGTGTATATGAAACTTTGTGATCTAGACACCTTATCAGCTTCTTTCCCTTAACCTCCATTATATATTGGTTATAGTCATTCCCAGTGAAGTTGTTTCTTAATGCATGTGTGTGTGATTTTTTTTTTATCAGTTTTCAAGTAGAAACACATTTGTTGCTAGACATGATAGTCTTATAGAGTTATAGTCTTTCTGTAATCAATGAATTATCTTATCTCATATCCACTGGTAGAACTCACTAATGCCTTGTATAGATCTTAATTATATAATAATATTAGATTCTATAATGCTCATATAAATGTCTGAAATATCCTATAGTTTCTATTAAAATGCTTATAATTGTTATTGTTTATGTTGTTGTATGGTTAGTTGTGCAAATGTTTTTACCTTAAAAATATATACTCCTTATTGTTTGGTTTGGCATTTCCTTGATTTTATTTAACAAGTTCCAGGTCTATTATTTTCCTTGTTTTGTGTTTCTACCAATATTTCTATAGACATGGACTATTGAAACATTCATCCACAAAGACATTGTTTTATTATTGCTCGCATTATGTTGAAGTGTATTTGTACTATGAACTGCATATGTATCAGCTTTTGGGAAAATTTAATAAGAAGATCTTGGTTGAAAATTTGCTTTATGACATCTCATCAATGGCATGTTTTGTCTCATCTTGGTATCTGGGTTTTGTTTTGGTAGATCGCCCAACGGAACAGTTTGGATGTTGATGTTGACCTAGCATTGGGTTTTGCATCCCACTACTGCAAGATTGGTACCATGGAATGTCTTGTGGAAGAGGGTAATGCCATAGCCTTCTTGGGCCCTCTGATGAGAGCTACAGAGAAGGGATGTATGCAGGGAGTTGAGTGGTTTGTTAAAAGAGGTTGCTGAGACATGGAGTTGTGCCTTGCTCTGACAGCTGCGACATCTAGTAGCCAAGTTGAAGTTGCTATAAGATAAATAAGATTGATGTCCAGTGATAAATCTTTTATATATGTTGCGCTAGTGTTACATGGATAGTTACATATACATTTTAACAGTTACATTAGAATGATGCGCCATGGTGTAGCGACACATTGCAAATATCAACAAAATAGTCATGGAATATAAAGGGTAGTTATATTGCTGTTATATTGCCAGTTACGTAGGTAGTTACATTGATAGTTACTTTCTTGTGCTCATGGCAGGATAATGTAGGTACACAAATGTAGCATGTATGTAACTACCCAGGTAACTATCAATATGTAGTTATATGGATGGATAGTTACATAAATGGATAGTTACATGATAGTTACATACATAGTTACATGGATAGTTACATAGATAGATAGTTACATGCATAGTTACATGGATAGTTACCTTCTTGTGCCCGTCATGTATGTAACTACCCATGTAACTATCAATCTGTAGTTACATGGATAGTTACATGCATAGTTATATGGATAGTTACATTTATAGTTATATGGATGGATAGTTACATGGATAGTTATATAGATGGATAGTTACATGGATAGTTACATGGATAGTTACATAGATAGTTACATGGATAGTTACATTGATAGTTACATTGATAGTTACATAGATAGTTACATTGCTAGTTACGTAGTTACATAGATAGTTACATGGATAGTTACGTAGTTACATAGATAGTTACATGGATAGTTACGTTGATAGTTACATGGATGGATAGTTACATAGATAGATAGTTACAATGATGATAGTTAAATGCATAGTTACATGGATAGTTACATGGATAGTTACATGGATAATTACATGGATAGTTACATGGATAGTTACATTGATAGTTACATAGATGGATAGTTACATGGATACTTACATAGATGGATAGCTACAAGGATAGTTACATAGATGAATAATTACATGAATAGTTACATTGATAATTACCTTCTTGTGCCCGTCATGTATGTAACTACCCAGGTAACTATCAATCTGTAGTTACATGGATAAGTACATGGATGGAAAGGTACATGCATAGTTACATGGATAGAAAGGTACATGCATAGTGATATAAAAAACAAACTCAAAACACAAGCCTCAGCGGTCATGCATTCTTTTAATTCTACTTACTTTATCTCCTAAGCACAGAGAAGTCTAGAACCTAGGATATTTCATGTAAAGGCTGCGATCGATACTCTGTGTCACTCAGAGTACCCGTCTACACTAAACATGAATCATTAAGTGTTATAGAATTCTGAATTTAAACATGCCTAAGTTTACAGGAAGCTGCTTAACCTGCAAACATGTAACATATAGTCTCGGCTATTATTACATAACCTTCACTACTGGAGATCTACACTTACTTGAAGAAGTTTAGTATAGATCATAGCAACACTAACCTACAAATTAGAGTTTTAGTTCAAACAAAACTATGCATTTAATGAAATCAACAAGCCATAAAACGAATCCCATGCTATCATAGGAAATATGCTTGAATTTATTCTGAAAATTAGCCTATTCATGTTCTTAACAACCAGCCAATTCCAACTTTAAAATCTAATACAAGAAAACAAAGAACAATAACAAGATAGAAGAAACAAGACATGAGTTACACTTTATGAATCTTCAAGGAAGCTTGAGATGTTCGAAGGAGAACACACGCTTGATGCTTCTCGGCAGCTTTCTGGAGAAGTCCTACAAAGGTGCCAGCTTGGATTGTTTCTTTTCTAGAGAGAGGCGTTGAAAAGGAGAATGAAGGCTTTTCTGATTTTTTGTGAAGAAGAGATGATCTGAGAAGTACACAAGGCTGTCCTTATATAGTGAAAATCTTGGTGAAACTTCTCTTCCAAAATGATGTGGGACTAGCTCCACAAGTTTGACTTTTCTCCTCTTTTTTAGAGTTGGAATCCAAATTTACTTCTTCTTCCAAAATGATGTGTAGCTCCACAAGTTTAACTTTTCTCCTCCTTTTTAGAGTTAGAATCCAAATTTACTTCTTCTTCTAAAATGATGTGGGACTAGGTGCACATAGACTTGGAATTCAAATTTACTTCTTTTTCCTTCCTTGGATTTGCTTGGGTCTTCTTTTGAGCTTTCTGTATTTTTCTCTTCCATCCTTGTACTACTTAGGCTCCTTCTTTTGTCAATTAAGCTATTTATGCCTTTCTTCTTCCTTCCTTGGACTTGGAATCCAAATTTGCTTCTCCTTCCTTCCTTGGATTGCAAAAATGCTTCTTTGTCTTTTTTTGCATTTTTCTCTTGTTTCCATGATTTTAGCCTTTTTTTCTTGATTTATGCTCTCATGTCTTCTACAATCACAAAACATGTGAGAAATTGTATTGTTAAGGAAATAATATGGCCAAATAGGGTAGAAAACACATTAAAATCATAGCATATTATGCTCATATCAAATTCCCCCACACTTAGCTTTTGCTAGTCCCATAGCAAAACCATAACAACAAGACTCAATATCATTATACACAAAACAAACAGATTCTAATGCCCAAAACTATTGTCTTAGAATCTCTATTCTCATGGCATCAACAATAGCACTCAACTAAGAATCATTCCATGAATTTTAGAAGCTAATTGCCATGCATAGATCACATATTTACATGTAGGATCTGATAGAACAATGGTGATGGCTAATCTCAGCACATTTCAAACAAGTATGATTCTATCTCACAAGGTATGCACTCATTCTTCACTCAGATTTTCTGGCTTAATCACTCAACAAGTATACAAGTTAGAACAAAGTTTGCATTTATATGAACAAAAGCACAATAGTAGAACATATATAAACCTCAAGAAAGAATCAATTACTCATATAAATGAATCATACCATAGGCTCAACTCTTGGAACAAACTCCACAGATCAAGTTTCACTCCTCTTTCGCCTAGTTCAGTGAGTTTTGTTTCATCATGATCTTGTTTCAGTTCCCTAGTCTCAAGGTGTTTGTTTGATTCCTTGTTCAATTCCCTTGTTTGATTTATGAATCTAGTACATATTGCTTCATATAGAAAACACTACTATTTTAGGTCTACTTTTCTATTGTTATGATTCATGATTCATTCATAAGAGGTAATATGTGAATCATAGATTTATAGATCAAATAAGATAACATGTGAATCATAGATTTCGTAGATTGTTTCATGAAAAAGTAGTTTAACTTATGAAATTGAGTAGACCAATCGATATTACACAAGTGGTTCGTCATTGCTTAATAAGTACACTATTTTTTCGTAATTTTCTACTTTATATACAGTACACATCTTAATAAGAAAGTAATCGTATACACTGATACTAAAGTTGAAACACGGGTACAACCAGCGATGGATGAGTCTAAGAATGAAAAAAGACGAATAAGGGTGTAGAAGATGTGGCAATAGATGTTCCTGGATTTGGAAGCCTGATGATCGTCGATGTGCGAGCCTTGACCTTCGAAACAGTGGATGAGGTAGAGAGATTCTACTCTGCATATTCGGTAGCAGTTGGATTTGGATGTAGGAAGGATGATAAGGGAGAGTCTAACAGTTTGATTCGGTGTGGAGGCAGTGGGTCTGTTGTAAGGAAGGGACTCAAGATAAAAAGTACTTGGAAGCAGATGGTTTGAGTTGTATTCCCCGAAACAGACTAGGGTGAATTGCCAAGCTAGATTTCGGATCAATTACAATGATGGAAGTAGAGTTTATATGGTGAAGATATTCATTCCAGAGCAAAATCATGAACTAGCTACTGGGAACCAGATTGCATTCGTTCGTGCTCACCGTCATATCAGGGATGCAGCTTTGGCTCTGACAAACATAATGACAAGGGTTTCAATCAGACCATGTCACACGTATGAGTATATGGTGGAGCAGGCTGGGGGATATTCGGTAGTGAGATTCACCATGAAGGACCTTTACAACAAGCTTGACCAACAACGACGGACCTCCCCATTTGAGAGTGATTCTGAAGTAGCGCTTTCCTACATGAGAGCACTGGCAGCAAAAGACGCACACGTCATATGCAGATTCACTACAGATTTGGAAGAGAGGTTAGTGGACATGTTTTGGCGAAATGGGCATTCATTTGTTGATTATCAATGTTGTGGGGATGTGCTGATATTTGATAGCACATACAAAACCAATGTTTACAACAGGCCATTGGTTTTGTTTGTTGGGACAAACAACCATTGAGGTAGTATTATTTTTGGTGCTTTGCTTATTTCGGATGAGACTGAGGAGACATACACTTGGTTGCTTCGTACATTTTTGGAGTCAATGAACAGGAAGATGCCAAAGGCAGTACTCATAGATAGTGACGAGGCCATGTATAAGACAATTGAAACTGTGATGCCGGAAGCAAGCACCGTCTTTGTATTTGGCACATAGGTAAAAATGCCTTTACCCACATAAAGACTGAGGAAAAGTTGAAGGCTTTTAACAGATGCATGAGGAAGTATCAAACAGTTGAGCAATTTGAAAGGTTGTGGCAGGAAATGATTGATGAACTTGATCTCCATAACAATATTTGGATCGGGAATATGTATGAAAAGAGAGACAAGTTTTGTCAAGCATTCTTCGGTGACATATTTATGGCCGAATGAGAAGCACAAAAAGGTGTGAGGGCATGAATAAAGAATTCAAGAGGGTTCTTGGTAAAGGGAAATCCTTTGTGGAGCTTGTTGCGTTGGTGTACAGATTACTTATGAATCTGAGAAACAATCAAGAAAGGGACGAATTCATCAATATGAATTCCTTTCCTGGTGCCGTAACTCACTTGGTAGATTTAGAGCTACAAGCCTTTTCTATATTCACACACGACGTGTTCAAGTGGATTTTAAGAGAGACAAAAAAAAAAGAGCTTTATTACACTAAAGCAAGGAGCAGAATGTCGTGAAGATGATAGTCGTGTTTATAAGGTATTAGTTTACAATCGGCTTGAATTTGACCACATTGTTGTTTACCACCCTAAGAAAGAGACTAACAGTGCAGAAGACCCGATTATGGTATGTTCTTGCAAAATGTTTCAGTATATAGGAGTACCATGTCGTCACATATTCGCGGTGATGAAAAACGAACACATTTTTGAACTTCACAAGTCACTGATCGTCAAGAGATGGTCAAAGGACGCAAGAACTGTGTGTGAAATCCCTTATCATGATCAATCTATGCCCAGAGAAGCATTAGAAGTGAGCAGGTATGGTGTTTTAACTGCCGAATGCAATTGATTGTGCTTTTATACTTCAAATCAAAGACAGATGCAGGGTACAACTTGTTGTAGAAGGAGATCAGTAGACTCTCATCAATTGTGGAAGGTTTTACCAAAGAAAAAGAAAAAGTTCAAGCTACGACCATACCCAGCAACATGAAAGGTAATGTTGTGAGAGACCCTATCCCGGTTAGGACCAAAGGCAGAGAAAAATATGACAAGAAGACTGAGGCTTCTAGACGACCGATTACTTATGGTTATTGCCAAGGTATTGAACACAATAGTCAAACATGTAATGTTAAAAGGAGAAGAGAAAGCTGAGAAGAGCAATGAAAATGACGAACGAAACACTGACCCTCATCCTTCAGTTGCAACACCTGCAAAGAGATCCTGTGGTTATTGCAAACGATCTGGACACAATACTCAAAGATGTGATGTTAGAAAAGAGAAAGAAAAAGCTGAAAAGACAAACGAAAATGTTGCGAGAATTAGCAATGATCCTCCTCCTTCGTTGCAACACCTGAAAAAGAACTATTCACTGTGGTAAATGCAAAGCAGCCGGGCACGCACACCGTAAATGCCCAAACAAAACAAAAAAAGGAGACCCCGCCCCCACATCTGAGGAGTGATTCCTTATTCTGGTGATGTATGTGCCGATCTTAGTTCTAGTTGTAATTCAAATTTCTTGTAATCTGTGTTTGGGATTTTATTTTACTTTTCAGTAATGTCAACGTGAATTTAGATTTCCTTGTTATGTTTTTGTTTTGTGAATGGTCTATCTCGCCGTAGGACACTTTTTCAGAAGTCTACATCAAGTAAAGATATTGTCCGTAAAAAAGTAGATGATTATGTAATAAATGTAGAGCTAATAAGGTAACACTGTGAAGAACACATCTCCAGAAAGTCTACCTTGTATCATACTTTTATCATAAACGAAGAGTAAAACGTTTTTACAGAAAAAGTAGCTCATTCAATATTGTCGAACAATTATCATCCACTAGTGTATGGTTTACGATGATGGAGCACTAGTAATCTTGCATGAATATAGGCTCTAAGTTTATGATGAGCGAGCTAGTGTCTCCTCCAATGTATGTAGTTGTTATGATGACCGAACCGAGTCTTAGAGCAAGTTCACCCATTGGGTCAAAATGTCAAGGTCACGGTGTCACTAGGTCACTGGGTCAAGACATTGTTCACTACCACTTGACCTGTGTTTCCACCCGTTTTGTTTCTTGACCAGTCAGTTACAATTCATTAAGCCTTGTATCGATTTATTTATTGTAAAACTGAAATATATTAATGTAAGTATAGTAATGATGGACATAATTATTATAATGGACATAATTAATGATTATCATAAATACATTGATTATTTTATGTGAATAAAAGCACACGGAATTTAATATTTTTAATGCAACATTCATTTCATAAGATTAATAAGGAAATTATTCCTAATTGGGATTGGGGTTTGTGATGATGGATAAAGCACTAGTAACCTTGCATTTATATAGGGTTAGTTTATGATGATCGAGCTCTCTAGTCACCTCTAGTATACATTGGGTGTAGGGTTTATGATGATGAAGTCTCACTATGCTTATATACTTGATGGACCATATAAATGTCATTTTAGGTTTTTAGTGTCGAGAAACACATTGTAATTAATCTCCTACTTGTTATGGGATTTCCACTTCAGTCACTATTAAATGTTCACTACGCTTATATATGTAATGATGGATTTCCACTTCATAATATTAATAAGGAAATTATTCCTAATTGGGATTAGGATTTGTGATGATGAATAAAGCACTACTAACCTTGCATTTATATAGGGTTAGTTTATGATGATCGATCTCTCTAGTCACCTCTAGAGTACATTGGATGTAGGGTTTATGATGATGAAGCCTCACTATGCTTATATACTTGATGGACCATACATATATATGTCATTTTAGGTTTTTAGTGTGGAGAAGCACATTGTAATTCTCCCACTTGTTATGAGATTTCCACTTCAGTCACTATTATATGTTCACTACGCTTATATATGTGATGGACCATATAAAATTCATTTACTAGCTAGTACAATTAATGCTTCATTTTATATGTTCACTACGCTTATATATGCCACAAATCATATATGTTCAAAGAGAGAGAGATGGCAGAGCACGACCTAACCCCGCATTGTATCAGTATGCCAAATTTTAATTTGAGTGCGGTAACTAATCTGGTGTTGTTGATTATCTGTATCAGTACAAGGTTTTATGCACCAACAACGAGAGGAGTCTCAGTGCTTGAATCTGGTGTTGTTGATAATCTGGTGTTGTGGGGAAAGCTGGCAGCTGAGATACTGATGCAAAACTGAGATATTGCTCTTGAGGAGCTTAACCGCCTCAAGGAAATTATGCATTCCAAGAATTTCAATTCGCCCATGAATCATTAAGCCATGTGTCCGGTAGGAGAGTCCTAGCATTACTCCTCTTACAACTCTGACCATTACACTCAACGAGAATCAATTCACTACCAACTCCATTATAAACATAGTGTAGGACTGCTTTGTCATCCACATCCATGTTAACATCAACCTTAAACTCCCTAACCTTCTGTTTCTCAACATTCTTGTAGAGGTTAGTTAGATCAATTATTTCTTCAAACTTGGGGTTAGGAAGATCAATTATTTCTTCATCCTTCTGTTTCTCAACATTCTTGCATGAGGCCTCCTTCTTAACATTCTTCCCCATCTCATAAGTCTTTGAAACCTTACTCGGTTTAAAGATATACCTACATGGACTTATCACGGATGATTCAGATGAAATATCCACGGGTGTTGGATTCTTTGTCGGCAGCTCCGGTGACACCTAAAAAGAGGATCAATGTAAATTTTATGTAAATTTTAAGTAATTTCCTAAGCACACAATTATGAGAAGGCAAATAATCCACATAAGAAACAACAACTCACACCTACCCAAATTATATGTAAACCTTTTTTTCTTTACATAGAAACATGACACTATTAAAGTAGACTTCAACAACTATGTTTTTAGACCAAATGAGTTGTCATGTTAGCACACATTTTCGCCATTACAATGATAGTTTCTGGACATAGAGTTCAACCTATAATTATTACAGACATGCTTATAACATTCAAAAGGAGATGTTGTGAGAGCATTCCAGTTAAAAAAAAAATTATTACAACACACAACATATATAAGGATGAAATGCATTCTTTTCTATCCTTCCTTCAATAAAGAGGAAGGATAATGCATATAAATTGATACAAAGGAAGAAAGAATGCACATAGAGTTCAACCTGTAATTATTACAGACATGCTTACAACATTCAAAATGAGATGTTGTGATAGCATTCAAGTTAAAAAAAAAAAAATTATTACAACACACAACAAATTTAAAGAAATGCATTCATTTTTGTCATTCCTTCAACCATTAGGCAACCAAAACATAAAACACACAACAAGAAAAAGAAAATAACCGGAATCCATTAATGCTTTCTCTTTCTTTTGTTTACCTCCTTTTTTGGAGTATCTCTGGCAGGTGAAGGTGAAGGTGAAGATGAAGATTTGGTGTGGGAGGGGGGGGGGGGTTAGGTGTAGCATCTTTTGAAGGGTTGTGTTGGTTTGCTACTGGTGCATCCTTGTCCGAGTTCACATTCTTACTTACCATTTTCTCCAGCACAAACAATATCATCCCCAACTTTTCTGATGTCTCAGATTTGTACTCCTTGAAGCTTTCCTCCAAAATAGTCACCCTATCAGACAATCCCTCATCATTGCTTCACTTCTTCCACAAATACGATCATCGGGCTTACGCACTTCTATTTGGGCAGACATCAACCCGCATTTACTTTTTGTGTAAGCCATAACCTTGTCGGCATGTCTATTGATTAGGTGCCACCACGTAGTCAAAGTAAAAAAGCTGCAAAAAAGGACGCAGCCGCTGATGTAGGTCTGCCTCTCTTGTGGATTATTGGAGGTCTGCGTATCTTGGGGTATCTTCTGGAACTCACTAATTTCTTTCATCAAATACTTGAAAGTGTGTTCAGACAAGTTGAATGATGGTATGAGGCTCGTATCCCTTAGTGGCAGCAGCAATTTCTGTGGTATCATTAGAGAGGCAAAATGGGTAAGGATTGTGCACATTGTGTAAAGCACAAATAGCCGCTTGAACTTCTCATCCACCGGTGCTTCTTTATTCTTCAAGTAAATCTCCATATCCTTCAAAACCATCATTGATTTGTCTTCCTTCGTAAAGAACTCTCGCACTATACTCATGAGGTTAGGGTTATCTTTAACAGGACCAACAAAGTCTACCTTTTTCCCAGCATTCTTCAAACCCATCACCCGACTAAAGTCATTGGGAGAGATTTTTATGTCTTCTCGTGAATCTTTAATACATTTAGCGGGGTCTACACACTTCATAAGATAGCGCACCGTGCTCTTGCATAGCCTATTCCCAGCAATCTCCAGTAAAATACCAAAATCAAGTGCTTTACATGCCGCGTTTTGCTCATCACTAAACCCAAAACTAAGTTCTTGAAACATTCTGGAGAGCATCGACTGTTTATGTTAAACAAATCCACAGAATCCTCAGTCCCAACATCGTCCTCCAATGGATTTGGCTCCAGCACGTACTTATGCTTCTCCTTCGCTAAAGATCTTTCCACTGCTGAGATAACTCCAAGCGGGCCTGAAACATAATTAATCTCTCATGTCAACATCAAAAGGAATATATCAAGGTTAATATTTATGTAAGCAACAACTTCCAAAGAATACTAACCGTGCTTAACTTCTGTTGCGATGGGATTGTTTGTGTTGGATGTTACTGCATAATACCAAATACATCCAGGTTAATAAAAGAGTCTTGTACTATTTATGTACAATACAAAGCTAACAAAGTCACAATTTAAGATATGTTTTTCTACTAAAACAAACAAATAGTAATTGAACCAAGAAAATCATGTGCTCTTAGGCTGCATATGTCCTTTGTAAAACCATCATCACTTATATATTAACTCAAAGACATAATTTAGTCAAATCCTACTCTACTTTTGTGCTAATACACTTCACATCGGATTGGTAACATGTTTACTAGTTTGAGGTAGACTGACTCAGACCCAAGCACCCTAGTTTCACACATTTATATCAAAATCATTACACCAACCTACTTTACTTATGTCCTGAACAATTAACATCAGATTATTATCCCACAATCCATTCTCAATCAAAATTCTCAGAAATTCACACCCAATAGCTCTCATAAATCAATTAGTAAACATTTACTATTTGAGTAACTCACTCAAGAAATCATACAGTTTCACAAAGAGGCCCTTCTTTTATCAACATTGCAACTACTCTACTTTGTCCTGATGCACTTCGACATCAGTTGTAATGCACAATCTTCCTCAACAAAACTGACTTCCTCAGTTCGATATACACACAGTAATTGACACTGCATATTCATTCACTGAATCCGCTGCCAAAGATCTGTTTGATGCCCCCTTTTTAGAGGGTATTGCTCGTTTAGGGTTTGATGGTTCAAGGTTTGCTTCATTGGCCCTGATTTTGACCCTTCAATAACTCTGGTCTGACGTCGGAGATTGTGTTTTTGCTGCTGCTTAGGGCATGACCCTGGAGCCTACTACTCTTCTCGTACCTCCCTCGTCTACCCCTAAATTCTGGCTCTGATCAACCCCTTGAGTCGGAGGGTCAGTCTTCTTTTTAGGGGGCATGGTTAGGGATTCAGAAGGGGAATCGAGCATTTCGAATTGACGGTTCAGATGTGGATGCGAGACAAGAAAGAGAGAGAGTGTGTCTGAGTTTGAGATTGGGATTGAGATTCTGAAATTTTAGGGGTAAGGTTGCTTCTGGGTTGCTTTTGAGAGACACAAAAATCGAGAGAGGGAGAGGGTCTGAATTTGAAACTGGGAGTTGGAAGTTTAAGGATCAGAAGAATTATTAGAATTTTAATTTTAAATTTAAGTTAGCTAACGGGGTTAGCAAGAGTTAGTTACGGGTTAATGAGTTAGTTAACAGGTTAGTTAGTCATCTAACAATCATTGCCCACCTAGGTGCCAACTAGGTGCCAACTAGGCAAGTATGCATACCTCAAGGCATGCAAGGGATCCCTTTACATTTTTAGGTCTTGTTGAGAAAATAAAATATTCGATGAACAAAAACACTCCCATTATGAGTATATGCTCTGGCTTATTCCATGTGCTTCTAGCGCACTTTGCTTAAAAAGAATGTGGTGTTAGGGATGGAATATATTTATTCTTGTTGGTAAATGGTCCAAATACTGAAAGAAAGCCTTAATAATGTCTGTCCTTGCAGAAATTATGATGCTTCAAAGCAAATTTGAGCAGGATAAAAAGCGGATACAGTAGATAAGAGCATCTCTCTAACAGCTGCTCTCTAAATTTCTCTAAAATGGAAAAGCAAAAGTTAAAATCTCCAAAAAAATTATGCTCAAAATCCAATAGAGCTTCTCCATTTTGGAGATTTCGGCATTTAATACAACAATAAATATATTATTTCATTATTAATTATAAAAAAGACCATTATATATTTCATTGTAATAATAAAATACCTAATAAAATATTCTATTGTTGTCTTGAATTCGTTGGAGCACGTGAAGAATTAAATTTTGGGGAAGGAGACTTTGTTGTAAATTTGGGAAATGAGGCTTCTCTTTTTCTCCATCCCATTTTTGAGGATGAGATGGAAAACTGTTTGACCTAAAAACAGCTCTATATTCTCCAAAATTGAAGTTTAAGAAAATAAAGAAATTGTTGAAGATGCTCTAAAAGCGGCAAGGAATTCAAATCAGACCGGATGCACCATATTTATACAAGTGGAAAACGAATGGTTTTTGTCCTGAATGCTAAGCCATTAGTGGTAGAGGGATATACTTGGCGACGATTTTAATTGAAATCCTTGGTAATTCACTAATTCATGAGAACGCACACAGCATTCATGCATCAATATATCTTATATTTTGTCAAAGCATTATTTCTGATATCTATTACAGTGTACAAGGCTTCTATTTTATTAAGAGAAATTTTAAATACACACTCTTAATATCTTAATACCACCTCTTACTTAATACACCACCTATCAAGTTTTTCATTTCAGTATTATACTTAATACACATCCCAAACTGACTAAAATGCTTTTAATTTATGAAATATTCTATTATTTATATAATTAATATATATTTACCATTTGGTACCTCTTTTTACATATTATTTCGTCTAATTTTTGCTAGAAATTTTTGGTTATTATCGTTCAATTTATAATCAAATGATTATTGTTATATCCCAACTCCAACTCCAAATCACCAATACAAGTTTTTAAAATTCACAAACTAGTATAACTGTAGAAGTATAATAGCTATTAAATATAGATAGCTAGTTATTCGATAAAACATGTCATGATAAAGATACAGTTTTTTGACAATATGATCTGCAGATCAAACTAAAGCTGATACAGATAAAAAGAATGAGAAAAAAAAAACATGTTTAAGTTAGAGGTGGCAAACGGGCCGACCTGCCTAATCGGGTTTCGGGGTCGTGCTTGGGCCGCCCACGGGTCACTTCTTAACGGGCTCGGGCTTAGGTCAGCCCATTTACTCAAATATAAGGCCCAACCCGACCCACGGCCCAAGCCCATAACGTGGTGGGCCGGGCCGGCCCAGGCCCATGAACGAGCCGTGTCGGGCCCGTTTCGTGCTGAAAATTGAAAATGGTCGAGGTGAATGTCCTGTACCACCGCTTATACTCTTATAATCTCAACTTTTAATTATACATGATACAATTACAAACTAAAACTAATTCACACAATCTATCAATCTTTTTTCTTTGTTAACAACTAATAAAATAAGTGATAAATGTTTATTATTCATAATTAATAAATTTTTAAGAAAAACTTCTTATGAGTTTGGGGAATCCAAATTCATACTCAAATAAATAATTATTAGTATATAAGTATATTGTTCACACTCAAACTAAGTTATATTATTTATAAATATGTTATCTTCATATTAAAAATACAAAAAACAAATAATATTTTATAACGGGCTGGGCCGTGGGTCTCAATTATCGTGTTCGGGCCGGACGGCCTATAACGGGCTCGGCTGGGCCTATAGACTCATTTTTCTAGACCAAGCCCGACTTATTAAAATAACGTGTTTGAGCCGTTTTTAAACGTGTCATGCCCGTTTGCCACCACTAGTTTAAGTATTCGTAGCAGCCTAAGTTCACTTTTATTAACTTCCAGCCAAAGTATGCTTGTCGTCGTTTACATTCGCACAGCACCGCTACAGGTTGCCGGCCGGCGAGTATATACACGTAAAACTCATGTGGAATAGCATCTATAATTCTATATATAACATGTATATAATATCCATATATCATTGTTGAAGCACGTGGTACGCAGTCATCTATCTCTTCTTCAGATTTCACACCATGTGAACATTTCATTGATTAAATGATAAGCAGTTGGCTGTAGATCCTTTTATTTTTAAGCATACTAAATATATGTATGTGTTAGAATTATCACCACCACACAAAGAAAAAAGCCCAAAAACTTCAACAAAAAAAACCCCCCAAAATCCTAAAGAGGAAACCCACCTAGATCCTCTCCCTCTCTCTGAGATCATGGATCTGCGCCTCTGATTCCCAGCCCAAACATTCAACAAAAAAACCCCCCCCAAATCCTAAAGAGGGAACCACACCTAGATCCTCTCCCTCTCTCTGAGATCATGGATCTGCGCCTCTGATTCCCCCAATACGCCGTCGTTTCTCTTCTGATGATCCCTCCTTCCTGATCTCCCCCAATTTCAGCTTCTTGGTAGGTTGATGGTTGGTTTATCGAGGAGAAAACAAGAGATAGTAGAACAAGTTTGATAAGGATGGCTTCTGTGGGTGTTGTACCTACAGCGGGTTTGAGAGAACCGAGTGGTCATGCTGTTGGCGTGGATAAGTTGCCGAAGAGATGAATGACATGAAAATTAGGGACAAAGGAAATGGAAGCTACTGTTACTGTTGTTGATGGTAATGGACAGAGACGGTCAGACGGGCCATATAATTGTGAGTTTGTGACAACCAATTGGTGGTAGAAATGGTCAGCCAAAGCAGACAGTTACATGGCTGAGCGTGTTGTCGGGCATGGATCGTTTGGAGCGAAAGTTCTTCAGTGCAGAAGGATCAAGTGAACTTCTGATCAATTATAATTATTTATTTAATATACTCAATTGCGTTGATGTTAAAACAAAAAAAAAATCTAATTAACATGGTAAAATAGAAAATGTTACAATAAATTTACATGAGGCAATTAATTCAAATTTATAAAGGGAGATTATCGATGCTTGATTTTTATTATTTTTTTATTTATTTGTTTTTGTTTTTTTAGATACACAATTAAGTCTTTTTAAGGAGACTTTTATTTCTTTTTTAGTTTCCGGAAATGCAAAGAGGGATTATTATTATTTTTTGTTATTTTTTTTTAAAACGTAATAATTATAGAGTTTACCTATTTACCCATTTGACTAATGTGAATCTCTAAGTGCTCATATAAGGGGTAGACGTGTAAAATTTGATATCATGATTAAGATTAGGTATGATATCTATTTATTATTTTTCATATGGATTTTTTTTAAGAGAAATTTTATTAACGCATCCTTAATTACTAGATACACATACCATACTTAATACACTACCTATTAACTTTATTATTTTAAACGTTTTACTAGATACACATGCCCAAATTTTCTACAATACCCTCATTTAAAATACACAACATATTCACTAATACAATATTATACACATATTTTCTAGATATGCTAGTCAATTTATTAAAAGAAAATTCACATTAGCGAGATCTCTTGTGTCACAAGGGCACCAATTTTGCTTGAGATCTCTCTCATTGAGTTAGATCAATGGAAGAGTATATATATAATTATATATAGCATCATCCCAAGTTCTAGTTTGGTTTCAAAAGTAAATGTTTGAATGACCTAGCATGTGTGAGCAGTAAAATCTAAATTTCCAACTTTAATTTGTACTATCTAATCAAATAACAAACCCTAAAATCTAAATTTTGTAGTGGATCAATTTTAATCAATGATAGAGAAGTCGTACCCCGCTTAGGGTTGAGAAATACTATTAGAATCATTACGTTATCTTTAGTTTTTACTTGAAACTATGGTTGTCGCTAGCTATTTCTGATTAGGGCTTGTATCTTCACATACGTTGTTCTCGTAAAAAAAATAATAGTCTTAATTAAGTGAGATATTTTTTTCAACTAGGTTTCTTTACTTTTAATATAAATGTCTTTTTTGGTAATTTTATGCACCTACAAAGTCTTATCTAATTTGTATAAAAAAAGTGATGTGTATCTAATATTTAGGATGTGTTAATAAAATTTTTCTTGCTTTAATCATAAATAATTTATCTTAATTAATATATAAATAATTTATATATCCCACCATATATACTACGTACCCTCAGACCGCGAATATGTACCGCAATGTTTCATGTTTTAGGTAACATTGGTCGAACCATCAAAAATTAAAATGAAGTAGGAACATTTTGGAACGATGGTCATATATCAATCGTGTGACGTGTCATGTGTGTCATGTAAGTTTGAACAATCAGTAAGCTCTATATATTATTGATTCGTTTTAACTAAATTTTTTCTTGTAGTGTCTTTTTATTTCGTCAATGAACTTCAAAATTAGTAAGTAAACGAATTACATTTTTATAGGAATAAAAAAAAAACTACACTAGTCAAATAAATTATCTCTTATAACTTTGGTTATTATTTTCACTTTGTGGGTTTGAGCCAACTCAAATAACATGTAATGTATTTATACATGGGCTTGGTAAGACAAATAATTAGCTTGAGAATTAAAAAAAAATTTAAAGCACCTCTTTGCCAATGAGATAGGGCTAGAGGATTTAGGCACATTCACAAAACTTGGCTTCATGAGCTCTTCTTTGTTGGCTCTGGCTTCAACTTCGACTTTGATCATTCTTGGATCTGGATTCGGGCACCCAAATTCTATTCGAAAACTTCTTCATGTGCTGCTCATAGATGTTCATCATAATCTTCATATATATGCTGCGCATATGTATTGATTCTTCTTTTCTTTTCTTTTTTTCGAAAACCATCGAGACATTGTTGTGGATATAAGAATTTTTTGCAATCTGTGTATATGAACCCGAAAGTTGATATGAATTTGAATATTCCATAATGAAATGTGTATTTATATTATATTTTCATTAATATACGGTTTGTACTGAATACAATTATATTATATTTTTATTAATATACGTTACACATTAGTATGTCTCATTAAGACACACTGGTCACTATACTTTTCCGAATTCGTCTTAGATTTTTTTTTTTATTTTATTCAATAACTCACGCACCTTACATATGTCACCCTACTATGGATTATTTATCGGTTTTTTTTTTATATAATTATAGAAGTATGTATATATTTTAAAATAATTGAAGTATTTGTTTAACACCATATTTTACATATACACTCAATGTATATTAAAATTGGCTAGTTAGTTTTTGTCGACCACGTTGATTCTGAAAGGTATATAGTTATGTTACTGTTTACTTCTTTTCTATCGAGACATTATTGTGCACAATCTATCAGTTGTAGTTGAGTCTATGAAATACATCCTAGCACCATAGACAATCTCAACCCTATACATTTTAGTATTCAATGCATAAATAGTAAACGTTTAGTATTCAATGCATTTTAATTATTTGATAATGTACGTACGTAAGTTAGTATATTAGTATACACAAGCAAGAACCGGGATATTGTAGTAGCGATTGATTGTCATAGATAGATGAACGAACATGTTGAAGAGTAAAGTGATCTTATGAGACATTTTGCTAATATAAAATGGGTCCGGTTCAAGAGACATCATATTTAACACAAATTTTGACACCTTTGGTGAGCCATTAGATTTTAAAATCTTCGATGGTTCAAATTTATTGTTGCAATGATGTCAACATAACACCAAGTGATGTGGAAATTACATGACATTACATATGTTTATAATTAGATTAAACTTTTCTTAATATAAAAAAAATCAAATTCTTATTAATCGTAGACGACCAAAAAAAGAGAAAAAAAAAATGATAAGAACAGCAGAAGAGCAAGAACGCCAGAAACTCTATAAAAGAACAGACTCCAAGTTTTCATCTCCATGCTTCCACTTTTTATGGCTAATCACAATACTTTCAACAAGAAACATGAATACACATGCATGCATGTATAAGGCTCATGAAGTTATGATTGATGCTAGCCTATCTAGATGAATTGACTATTATATTTGGAGAATTTTGTTGATCGAGGACTAAAATAACTACTCCTCAAACCTCAAGGCTGCAATCTTCTTCTTTGAAGTCTTCTAACTTCAATCCATTGTTCTATTTTGTCAAGTTTATTGATCAATTGAATGGGGGCTTTGATCGAAGTGTCTTCCGAGATTCAATTGCTCATAAACAGGAGCACATAGCTAAGACATAAGAAACATCTTGGTCAAGATTCAAGATTGTTGGTAGGCATGGGAGACTATCGCGGGAAAGTACGCCAGTCGAAGAAGAGATGAGTCGGAGGACCCAATCCTATGAACAACGTAGTCATATGAACAGTATTATCAAAACAATTTGGCACCTTGACATCCCTATCTTCTGCTATTTTTTAATCGTGTATATGCCATAACTATAACAACCCTAAATCTCTATACCAAAAAAAAAAAAAACCCTAAATTTAAATTTTTTTACTGATAATAAAGAAAAGTTTAATCTAATTATAAACATATATAATGCCATGTAATTTCCACATCACTTGGTATTATGTTGACATCATTGCAACAATAAATCTGAACCATCGAAGATTTTAAAATTTAATGATTCACAAACGGTGTCAAAATTTATGTTAAATATGATGTCCTTTGAACTAGACCCAAATAAAATTTATATCTATAAATTTTATTTATTAAAGTTTGCTAATACAAAATTCGTATCGAGGTTTTGTTGAGAAAGTGTCGTTCTTGCTCAAGAAAGCTTTTATGAACATGATTGAGTTTCTTTTTTAATGTAATTAATATATTTATGATTTTTTTATTTTTTGAAAAATAATAATCAACGATGAACTTTTTTAATTATAAGATCACAAAAACATAAGTTGGTGCTGGAGTTTTGGTAAAAGGAGAGCCAAATATATCTTACATCTGCTCTAGATACTGTAGAGCACCAGAACTCATATTTGGAGCAACTGAGTATACTACAGCTATTGATGTCTGGTCTGTTGGATGTGTTCTTGCTGAGCTATTGCCCGGACAGCCTCTGTTCCTGGAGAGAGTGGAGTTGACCAGCTTGTTGAGATTATCAAGGTATTGGGCACTCCAACAAGGGAGGAAATCAAATGCATGAACCCTAACTATACAGAGTTCAAATAATTCCCTCAAATTAAAGCTCACCCATGGCACAAGATTTTCCACAAGCGTATGCCTCCAGAGGCTGTTGACCTCGTTTCAAGACTATTGCAATACTCTCCTAACTTGCGGTGCACAGCTCTGGATGCTTTGACCCATCCCTTCTTTGATGAACTTCGTGACCAAAACACCCGGCTCTATATACTCCTATAATTCTAACAGTATGCTTAGATCTTTAAAGCATGTTTAAAACTGCATCTTGTCTTTTACTCTTGCAGACATGGATTCCAGTCGGCCGTGGATTTAATAATGTACACTCCACCATCTGTGGCCAGAGCATCATATAATGAAGATGGATCGGTTGGTCCAGTATTGTTATAAATAGCATATGGAGCAAGATGACTAGCAACACAAAGAAAGATCACTGAGCACCCCTGTTTACCACTTGATTTGATTTAGGTAATGTCGATCCTGTTACCACCCCAATTGCTTTGAGATCTCACGCGTTCGACACTTACTTGAGCTACAGCAATGATTCTGATTCGGAGACGCATGGCTTTCTCAAAGTGAACGGAGAAATTGTCATCAGCAGGTTGGCAAAGTTCCAGGTAGTATCAGCCACTATTGGGAGGGGTCTAGTACATAGAAGAAGCAGTCACAACAGAAAGTTCCTGCGAAGGAGGATTGAGGGTAATTTATGGAGCGGTGATATATCCTTTCCGCCTGACGTGATGAACAGAGGAGGATCAGTCCAATGGTGGTCGTGTACACTGTTTAGCCTATACTATATGCACCTGGCCACCCCGTTCAGTCATTTTATCCATGTCCCAGCCTAAACGGATTGCAACGGCCATGGAAGAGGTACGAGGTGGAGAACGGTTCTTTGGATTAACTGAAGTTCATTCTTCGCGAGTTGGCTCTTTGATGTCATTGACTTGGAGTCAATGGTGATATTGCCAAAGCATGTGGCCTTCAAAGGCCACCCGGGCAATTACCTTAAGCTTGTGGAGGATGCTAAGCACAGGTTCATTTCCACGATGAGGGACTTCCCGAGTCCTGGTACGAGGTGGACACTGATCGGCACGGAAGGGTGGGGATCATGTCTCGCCAAGACCAGAAGCATTGTATGGGCATGAATGGCTTCATTTCCTTCCTCCCGCACAAGGGATTAAGCACACAACCCTTCACGTTGTTTTCGGCGGTGAAGGTGAACAGTAATACGGTAGCTCTCAAAAGCATGAGCACGGACCAGTTTTGCGCTCAAACGAACCATGCATTGGGAACCGACCTCCTTACTGCACCATTCACCAGCATCGCAGCATCCACACACCTTAGGTCTGGAAGAGCTTGTTCTCTCTAGGACAATATACGAAACGAGCTTTGACTCGCCAATGCCGTAATCTACGGCGAGACTCCGATCATCATGGCCAGCGCAAGCGCCAGCAACAATACTTCAGCAGATAACACGGTGGAATTGAAGTTCGAGTACACGGAGTCAGAGCAGCACGTGGAGTTCGAGCCACTCGTGGATGGTGGGGGTGAGTCTCACCGCCAAATTCAAAGTTCCGTTCATCGGCGGTACCGAGGTCACCGCCGAAACACAGTTTTTTGGGTCCTATGATTGGAGAACAACTATTACTTCTGAAACCACATTGGGGACTACTTACACGGCTACTGTGCCGGCATACTCTTCTATCATTGTAAGCCTGTTGGCCACCAAGGGAACTTGCGACGTAAATTTCTCCTATTATCAACGGGACGTGCTTTATGACGGTTCAACCGAAATCTTCAGAAAGATGATGGGTTGTTCACGGCATCACAACATAAAAGTTCCACTACGTGGTTACAACAACGAAAAAGTCGTTGGAATCTACAACCAGAGTTGAGAGGTTTCTTGACCCATTGATCGACCCCACCGTAGAGGAAAACCTACCTCTACCCGAGCTGTGTGGATCAACCACCACCCCGGAACTAGAGTTATCATTGCTGCATGTAGAAGAGAAGACTATCCAAGATGCAGCGACTCTGCCATTGGAGACCAACCAGAAGTTGGAGAATCCTTGGCTTGGTAGAGCAAAAGGGTGAAAGTTTGTGGGTAGCAACGAGAGACCCTCACGAGACATAACTCGTCCTGTAACGAATCATATCTATCTACGGGTTGAAAGGCTTGTTGCATGCGCTCAATGCAATCAAGTGTCCTGTGAAAGTGGAATTATGCTTTATTTTTCTCAAGTTTTTTTGCATTGGTTATTGTACTCCTTGTACTATAACCTATATGTTATAGTAGTAGCTAGAGAACTAGAGACATACTAGCAAAGTTGCCCGGGATTTTTTGTTCATAACAATCTGGAAATCTCTGTAAGCCTCTCTATTTTCGATCAAGTATGCAAGTCTCTGTCGATGTTAAGAATTGCAAGCAAAAAGGATAGACATAAGCTGATATACAGGTCAAGCTGATATACTGATCAAGCTTGGTTATTTACTATTTCCAAAAAAATCAACACTCTTAACTGGTCAGTACCTGGTGTTGCTTTTAAGACACTGGTTAAGTGTACATTAAATTCCCTCAGTTGTGCCATCTGGTGCTGAGATCTGCTGCATTGGCATTCAGTACGTATCATAATAGAAGAGGATTAGCAGTGAATGTGTCATATAAATTAGTGTATGTAAACATCCAAGAAAAGGAAAAAGTCGAACATGAAATAGTATTTTAGAAATACAAATCCTTTAAGTGATCATGACAATTGGAAATATACGTACATATCTTCTTCTTTTTTGAAGTGTTAACTCCATGATTCCATGCATTATACCATACAGTAATTGCATTCTTTTCAGAGAACTGATTTGTAGACAAAAAGAAAAGATAATACTGTGGAATGTGAAAGAGATCTGATATACTGTGGAATTCAACTCTTACGTTCAAGTATGGAGTATAGATGTATGAAACATAAGCAGACCACATAATATGTTTAGTCCACACCCAATTTGAAGTACATGGTCATACTAACAATTGGAACTACAGGGAACATATAAAACAAAATATTCACTTCATTCACATATCTCTTATTTTCAATGTATTAAACATTTGCAAGGAATGAACCTGCCATAGAAATCTTATATAAAACACATAGCGTATAAATCTCTCTCTAAATGTAAATGGTGTATTTTTTTTTTTCTAAAACTTTGATTGATTTTTATAACTATAGCGATAGATTGAAAAGTGTTGGCAAGTAAGAACCATGATTGTGAGAAACTTCCAAAAGAGGAAATGGAGACACATATTGGAAGGTAGCAAAGGCCAAAGGGTTTCACATACTTATAAAATATGTATAAGTATTATTAACTAAACCTCATTAGTGACTTTGCTGCACAAATTCTGAGTGATACCATTGTTATTTTTCTTGATAGTGTTTTTGTTCAATGGTTATATTTCATATTGATGGTTTTGTATTCGATTTAGTTCCCCGTTTAACTTTGTTCTGTTTGAGAACCGGATAAACTCTATTGATTTGCTAGGAATTTTCATATTTAATCAAATAATCAAAGAGCAAATTTAATCAAATTAAATACACCAAATCTAACCTACAATTTTAGCACCAAATCCTTATACTTTGAATCCTCATCATGTTCTTTCTTAAGATGATCTTAACATGCTCTATCATACTCAAACAAAAACCTAAAAGATTTGCTCAATGATGTATAAACTCCAGGATACAGGAGAGAAGATTTGAACTTCCTTCTTTATTTCCAGAACAAACAAAAAACAAACAGAATATCTAAGGTGCATATTGAATCATTGATATTCATATCCTCAGACCCAAAAAAATGTTCACATATTCATCTGTGCAATTTGCAGAACGGAATGAATTAGCAGTATACATTATTATAAAACTGAAATGTTTTTAGAAGCATTCCAAATGTATATTTAAATCGACTCTGAAACATGAGTTCAATCTGATATTGTACATTATTTGATCCATAACACATTATTTTGAAGATTCATACCTGAATCTGAGGTAGCCAACCTAAAACCACAGTGTTCCCTAAATCTGCAAAAAGGGAAATGTTAAGGAAAAACTGCATCTAAATTATAACTGATATACTAACACTACTAAAGGAAGGCTGTTTCTATACCTGCATAAGAGCTAAATGACAACAGTCACAAAATTGAGACAAACACATATACCTTTCAAAATCACCACAGAGAGAATGCAATTAATTTTCGACCAAAAAAAAAAGAGAATGCAATTAATCAGGACATTCAGCAAAGACCTCTGAATGTTAATCAAAAACATGAACCCTAATCCCGAACATGAACCCAGATGAAATCAATTTAATTAAAAACCAACAAAAGCAAAAAAGCAAACCAACATCAAAAGAGTTTGAATAAAGTATCACAACCTGCCTAAGTACTCATATTTTCCTCAACAAAACCCAATAATCAAAACCCACCACAGAGAGAAATTGAACATCCACCTTTTCCTTGATACAGACAGACTCAACGAAGAAGATAGGACTGAAAATAGTCGGGATAAGATATGGAAAGGTCGGTATCGATCGGTATACAAATGAAAACAACTGTTTAAACTTGATGATCTTGATTCCGCCACCATATTAGCATCTTAGCAGAAGACTGTTGTTCTTCCACTTGATCGAGAAATTGCAAACAAAACAGATTCGGTGAAAATAAGAGCACCGATTTGGGAGAGAGAGAACAGGCGAGAGACAAAAAGAGATAAGTCATTAAGGAAAGCTGGAATAACATGCAATGAGATTCTTCAAAAGTATGAAACCAAGATCATTGGCATCAGCTGTTATATTGGACTCTCTGAAAACATGAGTCCAAACCAAAACTTTATGTCCTCTAATGCAGTTTTAGGTTCTTTTTACATTTGTATTTTGGCTCTCGTGATCTTTAATTTCTTCCCTACTGTTATATATTGGACTAGTGTGGCACCCCTTGCTCTTGTATAATCCGTACAATTACTGTTACCAAACGAAAGAAGCCTATAGAGCTTCTACTTGTCCTTGTAGCATTTTTGAAGCATGATGGCTCTATGATCAAGTAACCATGAACTTCTGTTGAATTGTTTTCAGATATAAGGTCAGGGACCTTCAGAGTTTTGAGAGTGAGAAAATAGTGAAGGAAAAAAATTGTGACTCAGAAAAGTTGTTGAAATCTCTATCGAAGGTATGTGGATTTCAGCTTTGTCAAATGTTAACTTGTTAAATACTTGTCAGAATTATGTATTTCAAGATGAACTGAAATAACTTGGCTATAGCGGCCAATGACAAGAAGGAAAGAAAAACTGAGGAAAGGAAAAGCAAAGAATTAAAGTGGTGAAGAACAATCAGTAAATGATAAGCTTCTTTAGTTGTTCTTGTAATGCAAACTAGTGTTGCTTGCAGATAAACCTCAGTTAACGGTGTTCCCTGGTGAACCTTCTCATGTCATTGCCTTTGTGCAAAGAAATTAAAACCATTTGTAAGAGCGAAAAACGAATGGTTTTTGTCCTGAATGCTAAGCCATTAGTGGTGGAGGCATACTTCAGGACATGTTTTGGTCTCTTATATTCTTTCATCAACTTCATTCCAGCAGTGTTCTGTGTGATTGAGATCCTTGGTAACTCACTAATTTGTAAGAACGTTCATTGCTTCAAACATATCAAAGCCAAATCAAAGCATCTTTCTTTTGTTTGCTTCGTTTGCTTCTGTTCAATATTTCTTGATGACTGAATTAAGATTTAGTCACATGTGGCTGCTCGTTTACGTTTCCATAAAAAAGAGTGCTGGCCAAGGCAACTTGTCCTCAAATTCGAATTGTGCCAACTGATTTCTCTACATGTTCTTTGGTTTCTTCCACGTTTTTGTCAAATTTGGTGGTTGCTTTTCTTGCTGTATTTTCCGATAGGTACTTGCATAGAGCCCAACAAACTTCTAACAAAGTGAAAAGTATGTCTCTTCCTGTTCAGAAAGAGTTGGTTCCTCGTACTAATGCCCTCAGAAAACTCATACGGACCATATGAGCTCGAAGTTGCAGAAGAAAAACCCACAATGAAAGTCAGGGAAGCAATCGATACAAAGTGCTACGCAGAAACATGCAGAATTGCGTGTCCAATAGATCACACAAGAAACTGATTTATGAAAAATTCTTAAAACAGGCTCTACTCAGTCGAGGACAATGGATCATGCAAGATCCATTTTTATTCACGATAGAAATACTAATAGCCTACTACATTATATCATAACCCCCATGACAATTATTTTATTCATTACTATGAAAAGAAAACACACTAGTTCTTCATGCTCAAACTCTCTTCGACTTCCTCGTCCTTCTCGTCCTCGCTCCAGCAGCATTTCAGAATTGACCTTGGAGATTGAGAACCTCCGTCCTTGTTAAAGCTGTGATAGATGACTGCACCTCCTAGACCCAGCTTTTCATAGCTTGATGATCCGCAACAGTATCCGCTCAATTCCAGAGGGAACTCAAGTTCTTCACTTGCAGCAATGGTGGAATGCAGAGACACAGAGAACTCAGCTGGTTTGAAACAGTCCAGAACCCTCTCAATGAGATGAGTCAAGTTGACATCCTTGAAGTTGTAGCCCACTGTTTCAAAGCTAGCGTAGCTGAAACCGTCCTCCGGTGTCACATGAATGTAGAAACTGCATCCCCTTCAATAGAGTTCATAGAGTAGCCGCAAGGATCAAACTCAAAATCACATATTTCAGATTTCGGGAGAATTTTCCTGATGCCAGAATCTTCAGTCATTATGGCAGCTGAACTAGCATTTGTCTTGTAAAACACAGATGCCTTCTTCCTATCCAAGCCAGTCATGCACATCTCAAGAGTGTAGGTAGGGCCTGAGAGGCGTGTTCCCCAGAATAAACTTGCCAATTCAGCTGAGGCAGAGTAAACATGCCATTTCTGAGAATTGTCAGGGCTACCCATAATGTAGGCTCTGCTTGCCAACCAAGCTTGCTGAAATGGCCATCAAGGACAGCTACTTCCTCTGAGAAGCTACGATGCGGGGAAGGCTGAGCACCAGGAAATATGAAGCTCCCACGAGAGTACCTCACAGATCTCACAGCGAGTGAGAGGTCTCTGCCAACTTAAGAATGGCAGGAATTGAGTGAAGCAATTTTGTTGTCCCACAAGTTTAATGATAACCTTGTATGGGTACACGAAAAGGCTAGATTCCGAAAGGACGTACGAGTCCAGATCATCATTCGACAGGGATGAAACAATGGTGCACTCAGCTGGGTTCAGAATCTCGTTGATTTGAGCTCTTGACAATGAGCGGAGGCCCATGCCTTTAGGGTCAGCAAACAGTCCTGGCTCGAAGAAACAGACCTCGAGCCTCTTTTCATATCCTTCAAATCCAATTGCAGAAACGGTACAGCCATCTCGAATTATCAAACTAAACGACGTTGCAACAGCTGATGAAAGGAGAACGAGAGGAAGACGAGAGAAGATTGAGAGAAGTAAGGCAGAGAAATATACTAAATCTAGAATGCAGTATTAACGATCTCAAGGGGGTATGTGAACTCTTAGCAAAACTCAGGATGGCTTTCGCACGCACTGCACAGAACAATAATAAACAAAACGAAATTAGCACTCCATATATACATCACAAACCAAGAATCCCATACATCAAGAAAGCACGGTAAATCAAAACTCACGTTAGAGTAAGCAGCTGATCTGAATTTCTTGATTCCACCGTGAGGCCTGACGTCTTCAATGCTGTAACCGAGAGGAGCTTCGTAAAATAACGAGGATTTACTACTGCTAGACTTCTTTTTACCACCCTTAGACTCCATTAGCTCATTCAGTTGTACCTGTAAAACAAATCAACCAAGACTCAGCACCAATATAAACTGAATATAAAGACAGACACAAAAGCAAGCGAATGACAAGTTTATAACAATCACACACGACCAGATCTCATAAATCTATTCAGAAACCCGAGTTCTATCAAGAGAATTCATAATCTTAACTAGCACAACAATGTCCAAAACATACCCCAATAATTTCAGAGCATAAAACAAATCTGAAACATAACCCTATCACACAATCATCATGGTAAAAAGCGAGATTAAGTAATGATTACAGCTATATCATAACAGTAATTCCCACACACAAAAGTTGCTCCAAATAATTAGGGTTTCCAACTTCCCATTACATTTTAAATAAATAAATATCACATCGATAAATTCATGGCATACATAGAACACTAAACAATAACAAAAGATCAATTCTTTTTCCTCTAATATCAAACAAAATTGATATTAAACCACAAGAAATCGAACTTACAATACTCGATTTGATTTAACCAAAAATCTACGACCTCCTCCGATCCCTTTTTTTTTTAACCTCCAAATCAAAATCTGCAAAGCAAATTCAATTCATCAGAATGAGCGAACAATTCAAAATCAAAACAACAAATCCAGGTTGAATTGATATTAAGGCGCAGAAACAAACCTAAAGATTGGAAATTTTGGGACGGCGATGAGAAATTTCAAAACGAAACCCTAATTTTGAGAAATTGGCTCACGAAAACAATCAAGATAGAAATCAACTTATAGCTTTGTATTTCGTGAAGCTTAGAGACAATCGCGACCAGGGCTTATATAGCAAACCAAACCGTGTTTGCCACGAAACTTTACTTTATTTGCAGTAAGTGCCATCCTGGATTTGCCCAACAGCTGTAGTTTTGTCGCCCTCTGACGATTCTGCCCCTCCGCGTTTTCTCAGGTGGCGGAGTACTACACGGAGTCGAATTAGGGGCCGCGGCGAAACGACGTCGTGGGAATCGGAGGGGTATTATCGGGTGCGGGTGGTGAGAGAATAGGTGGTACACGTGGAGGAGAAGATGTGGTTGTGATGAGTGTTGAATTTTTTTTCCAATAATGGGATAGAGAAGAGACCAGAAAGAGTGAGATGCTCTTGAGCTGGCCTTTTTTGTCATTTTGCCTTCTTCTCGATCCATTCCACGCTTGTTTTGCATGGCACGGGCCCCACTTTCCAATATTCGCTCCTTTACCTTTTTATCGTCTTTCTCTCTTGCAAATGAAAAATACACGTAGAATACGGGTATTCTGTACGAAGTCTGTATTTTTTTATTTCTAGGACTAACAGGTGATCACGTCGTAAAACTCATAACTCTAATCAGCATCAACGAAATTCTAACTTCAATATGACGATTCCAAAGTTAGACTTTACTAACTCGACAAGATGGACAGTTGAATGTGGGTTCCTTAGGTTTTTTTTTTTTTTTTTTACAAAAGTATTTTAAAAAAGGATGCAACACAAAACATTCTTAAAAGTTCATCCATCTTAGTACTACTTTCGATCAAACAAGCTTAATGTTTACTTACGTAATGACTATAGTATACCACCAAGTTTTGAGGCAGTAGACAAGGGGTAATGGTTCTTTTTCAGTCTTTTTGGTTAAGGACTCTGTATAATCACGTTGTAAATCTATTTCCAACAACAAAACAAATAGCAAATAGTGGTTGGGAGTTAGCAATTGTCTAGTTAAGAAATAGTAAACAGCCAAAAAATACCAACAGAGAAACGTGTGGGCAGGTTTAGAGGCCTCCATTTAGGTGCCTGCAATGCATGTGAGACATTTGTGTGGTTCTTGGAAGAGCCATAGTTGGCTGCCAGTATAGAGGCCGTTTCGTGTTTGAAGACACATAACTGAAGCCATTGACAACGCACAAGGCAAACCTTTAACCTCCCCACCTCTTCAGGTCCAAAGCACAAACATGCATCCAAGTCTATTGCGTGATCTTTCGGGTCAAGTAACTCCACAGCGGTGTGTTGTTCATGACTACTTTGGTCCATTTAGGCATCATCGGTTGTATATAACTATGTATCGTGAGCGCTTGAAATAGCCGAAGAGGAACTCGGGTATAGACACACATAATGCATGTCACCTTCGTTAATTTTTGGGTCAAGTAACTATACGGATGTGTATTATTTGTTAATTTAAGTCTGTATGTATGAAAGAATAATAAAAAAAGGTCGGTTACACACAAATTTGTGCCGTTTAATGTGTACTAGTCGAAACATAAATCAAACTTTTATGTCAAGAAAATGAAAAAGATTCATTTTTATTAGAATTTAGGACTTAAGTTGAGAGTTGTTATTGTTGGGGACCATAAATTATATCAAGTTGCAGATTTTCAATCAAGAAAAAAATTCAATGAGATTTCATATTTTCAGTCCTTTCAGTGTACTGGATAATGATACAAGACAATGTGTTGAACAGAGGTGTTACAATGAAAGCACCAAGAAATTCAAAACTAAATTTGATATTCATTTATATTCGAAGGACAGCAGACATGAACTCACAGGTTAAGATGTGAGTAGGACTTGAGGCCTCATGTACATCAGAACTATCAACTATGACAACTTTCTTCTTCCACTACAACTAGACGGACCCAGCTCGGACATCGATCGTCACAAGCAGCCGTCAATATGAGGATCCAGGACCATCAACCATGAAATGATTGAAATCCCCAGCTCCAGAATGGAAACTGTAGCACCCTACTATATATATTTTGAATCTAAATGTGAGAGTTGTTACAAGAATAGGGCAGCAGTTCATAACCTTGGACTTCAAAGAAGCTATCCGACAATATTATCAATACATTCTTTATACATTATCTGCCCTACATGAATTCGACTCTCTAGTTCCTACAGAAGAATGAAGAGCTGCCCCAACTCCCCGGGATGAGAACAACCTTCATTCAGCCGGTTTCTCATCCTTTGTAGCCTCAAGGTTCTTCCCATTCTTCTTATCATACTGATGTTTCAAATCCTCCAAGCACCTGGATACCTAATGATCATCAAAACATATACATACAAGGATTAAACAACTTTACGAGTATAAAACAAAGTCAGAAACAACAAATCGACACAAAGGCATGCATGCATTAGCGAAACAAATCAAAGTACTCAAACTGCTACACCATACAGTTTCTTTAAGAAGTGTCATGAACTTTATGAGGTATCACATAACAAATCACACCAAACATATTAAAACAGTGCAGGAGAGAAAAACCTTGATAGAATAAGCCACTGGAAGTAACGTGTCAGGATCCATTGCATCCTCGGGGAAGTTACGCAAAGCATGAATCAGTTTCTCGAAGGGTAATTTTACCTGTCCAAAAGAAATCAAAAAATAAAACATCAATGAGGTGACATTATTCTAGTTGCCAACATGGAGCAGAAGGATTTGTCATATACTCACCAAGTCGTCGTGGCAATATTTTAATAGGGCCAAACCAACTTTAAAAACGATTTTAACACCCTGGAAAAAGAAAATAATACAAATCAATTCATATTAGACTCCAAAGAAATATAATACTTCCAAACAGAGAATAACACAAACAGCACTAACCTCGTAGAGAAAGACATCCCAAATTCGAAGAGCCAAATGGAAAGGAAAAGAATATGAAAAGACAGTAATGAACCACTGGCTTGCATACATGCTGGGATTTATCATTTCTTCGGTAAAATGCTCTCCCAGCTTTGGCAAGTGCTCCCTTACCAACTGGTCAAACTGAAAAAGGTATTGTTGTACCAGTGGTAGACCTACCTATATAACAAGCATAAACTAACAAAGTTCAGTGCAGTGGAGCCATTTCCCCGGTTTTCCAGCAAAGAAAATAAACCAGGGTTTCACTTTGTAACTGAAGATGAAACAGATAATAATCAATTTGAACAACTACTCAAACCCCAAATCAATGTTGGGCATGCAAAAGACGAAAAAAAACATCATGTCACAATGAGACCACGGAAATGCAAAGTGTGATATAGTTAACTGATCCAATGTATGGATTTCATTGTTCTCTCACTTAGGATGGACTGACTGAAGTGGTTGCAAAATTGGTCTCAAGTGAAAGCACCTAACAAGTTCAACAAACCAAAAGATAAGATGAAAGTTTTTTCATAGCCGACAGGCTACCTGATATAATCCTTCCATTGGTGCATGGACCGCTCCTTTGAGTAACGCGACCAATAACCAAAATGCATCCTCCTCGCTCATATAAAGAAGCAATAGACCAGCCAGAAACCCCATTCCCTGCATACTTTAAACCATTAACAATTACCCGCAGTGTGACATAAACTATGCACAAGAGTGAACAAACAGAAAATTGTCAAACCTGAACATATCCAACATCTCTGTCAAAGACAGAGTATGCCTTCAAAACATTGTAGAGAGACCTTTGACCAGGACCATGTCTCTGCTGGAAGAAAACATGTGAAGGGAAGGTACGGGATATATCTCGAATTATATCCAGCTCTGAAGCTGATGTCTCATAAATTACTAATTGCTGCAAAAACAAGCGTTTAGTTTAATTCTGAGTATGTGGATGCACAATCATAATAGAGTTCAGACGTAATATCAACTCAGGACGTGAAAAAAAGTATCACAAATAAAGAACAGTAGTTTAAGGGTCCAGCCACCATCCAGACCAACCTAAGACCTATTTATCCTCTTCAATAACTAAAGACTCAAAAGCGATACCCTCAAATTCAGACAACAAGAATCTAGGTCACGTATATAACACTCAACTTAATTTGACTTAAGTCATCATTATTCTTTCGTTAGAAGTTAAGGTTTTAGCTTCTTTAGTTTTTTTTTTTTTTTTTTTTTTTTTTTTTTTTGAATATGGAGGTTTGTCTAGTTAGTGACAAAGGAAAGACTTCGTCGTAATAAGGCTAATGTTTATAATTCGTTTGTGCAAGTCTTTGAGATAAGCCTAATGCTTGAACACTGACTTCAGATTTACTTATCAGCCCTGGCCAACATACAACATTTTAATCTGCAAGCAGGATAAAAAAATACAGGACACTAAGCAGGGTAACTTGATTGCAATTTGCTATAACACCAGTTTGGTTAGAATAGAATTTTGTGCATTATCAAGTACCAGCATCAGGTAGGCACCCTGAATGGCAGAGTTTAATATTTTAAACAAACAACTTCAATTCTGAAAGTACATGTGATTATCTAACTGCTGGTCAGTTAGGAAAAAGCTTTAACATAAGGCTGGGTGCAGAACTCATTTACATGGAAATACAGGAGGTATGTTTTTTCTCAAAAATGGCTTGTAAAGGAAGGTCAGAGATAATGTGTCATGAATGTTGTTTATAAGAAACCAAGAATAATGTATACCTCATAAACACCAGGGTTCATCAACAAAAGATCCCGACTTCCAGAGATCACTGCCATACCAGACCTCTTAAACAATCAGGAATTCCTTTTCTTATTCTTCTTTTGACAACATGAGGTTTTCTCCTAAGATAATATTTCCAATCACTGCCTCCCACTCCAATCATCTTTCTCCATTTCCTAACCTTCCTTTCCTCTCTGAAAAAGTAAAACAGTTGCAGTCAATAATCATAGCAATATTGTAAACAGCAAGTGATGAAATGTTAATTTTCTCATGTCCCAAATCCACCTAAGTGGATTGTTATTCAGTCCTTATAGACTGACATTGAGAAAAGAGAAAGGAAAGGCTTACCTCTCGAATTCCAAGGCTGACCTTCCCTTGGGTAAGCCATCAGGAGATGGTTCCTGCTTTACAAATCCAAATCTGTCCAATCTCAGTGGAGGAACTGGAACTGTCTCACTGTCATCTGTTCGTTTCTTTTCCATTCCACGATCACAAACACACACTTACACGCGACATTGTCCAACAAAACAACTTTTTCTTCCTTCACCAATCTCGTTTAATCACTTAACACAGCCAAAATCTGAAACAGGTGAAGGAAAAGAATAGATGATACTGTTTCCCCTTCACAAATCAACCACAATATCAAGGAAGCAACAAAAGCAACTCCCAGAAACACACAAATTGCAGTATCCCAGCTGATCAATGCCAATTTGTAGCAGCCATTCAACATGACAGCAGACAATTGCTGTCGAAATGGCATAACAAACATTATGAAAATATCGAATGCAAGCAATCTTTCGACCCATATACTGGACAACTTCTATAAGTCAATGAATATGATGGCAGACAAGGTCATAGCTATTAAAACAGGACCAATACAGCTAGTATCTCACAATGATATAGAAAACTATCAACAAAATAAATAAACACATAAGAAGATGCTCAAGCGATTATACCACCATAGAACAAAACAAAAAGGAATATCACCAATTAAACAATCACACAAAACTGTCCTCTAAACCCATTTGGCATACAATCCAAACACAACCAGTCTCTCAATTACACGATCACAAATTCACCACAATCAAAAATCCAATCTTTAACATAAAATCAACCTCCGTTAATCTCAAAGCCTCAATCTTTGGAATCAAAAACCAAAACCCAGATGAGAAAAACGAAACCAACCTGGGTTTTGTAGAATCAGAGTGGATGAATGATGGGTGGTTCTCCGTTTCGGACCTGGGATTCGATAATGTGAGAATTATTGCAATCTGCAATTAGATTGGGACAGAGGAGAGCCTAAGAATGGTAGTTGGGATTGTACACCAAAGCCAAATGGAGGTTTTACGCGTGGTTAAAAGCTGTGAGCTTCGTCCTCAGTGTTATGGGGAATCAACGAACAGAAAGAGAGGAAATAACGGCGTCGTTTCGCTGAAATATCGGAACGTATTTTTACGTAACCGCCCCCGGAGCAGCTGAAGGTTGAGCTCCCTAACGGAACCCGCGTCGTTGGTTATTCAAAGGACGACATCAGTCATTGAGTCGTAGAGTCGATACTAAAATAAAATGTAAATGATAATAAAAATGAAAATGAATTTTTTTTTTTTTAAACAAGAGATAATCAATGATGAGTATGAGTATTGTCAATATAATTTCGTGTAATTGAAGATTTGAAGATGGGTGTTTACATTGACAATTAGGGGATTTGTTTTCATGTTCATATTTTTACAATATCGATAATAACATATAAGGTAAAACCGTACAAATAACACATTTTTACTACAATAAGAACATCAAACAAGAAGTTGATGTCTTTTGCTGATTTTTACTGCTTGCCTATATGTTTAATCTTTTCAATATCTCAAAGTCTCTCTTTAGACTTGATAAATGTGTATACTGTATAGTTGCTTTAAATGCTAATTTCTTCCTTGTGTCAATTTATAGTTTTCCATCACACCATAAAAGGCTAAAGAGTCCTGACCTTAGCATACAATTTGGATATATAATGATTCCTTTTCTTCATATATAAAGCGTGAAAGTTTAGCCTCATTTTCATGAAAATACTAATTGTACAGTAATGTATGTTATTTGATTAAGTGTTTTGATGTTCTGGGGTAGCCCTCTTTGCGTAAAGTGGTCTCGAAAGTAGTCAAATAATGATAGGCTGTGGTTTTATCCTTTACTCCTTGCGTCTAAGTGACTGGTTACTTATCTCGTTTGTTACCACAGAAGATTGATGATAGCGCTTCATCACATGATCTTCAACATAGAGATTGCTTAGTGTCTACTAAGTAGGTTTACTAGGTAATTTCATAGGATAGCCCTCGCGTGCAGATTATATTCATGTTGTTGTACTTACTCTCAAGTTGTGAAAATTAATGGATAAAAAAAATTTAAAAAAAACACTCACATTCATATAGAGATGATGAATGAATTATTGAATAGAAAAGAGAAAGGAAAATGTTCATTTGGTATTAATTTAAACATTTTATTGCTTATTTCAATAAATTTATTAGACAAAAGCCCATTCTAATATAAGGTGTTTTTATTTGTGCCCAAATACACAAATCTATATTAAAATCATAATAAAATAATAATTTTTGTATATTTTTAAAACAATTTTACCCTCACCACTCAACATGCATAAAGAGAATGAAAAAGTGAGAAGACTTTGACGGAACCAGACTCCGGTTACCAAAATTTCTTCAGTCGCCGATTATTGACCCCTAATAACTTAAATTTTCTCCAGTCGTCGGATTTTGATCACCGGTAACTCGGTTATTGACCCCTAATAATCAATTACGGACCCCAATAATCAGCTACTAACCCTTAATAATCTTGGTTACTGACCCCAACAATCTTAGTTAATGACCTCTAGTAACTCAATTAGTTACCTCTAGTGACTTAATTACGAGACAACAATTGAACACATACAAGCTTATTAAAGAACTGAACTGAAGAATTCAAAAAAGAAAAGAGACCGGTGAAAAAATATGAGAACATCACAAGCCTTTGGACATAGGGAGGCTCGACTTCGTCGGCGTTTCATGTCAAGCTAAAGGACTCCGGAGCCGTCTCAACCGTGAATATGATCACAGACATCGATCCAATTCCAAAGTAACAACCTGATTTCCTCCAATCATCATCATCCTCAATTGCTCACCACTAAATCATCATCACCACATGAACTAATCTCTCTCACCACCGAATCATTATCATATGTGAATCGTCTTACATCACCGGACCGTCGTCGGGGGAGGAAGAAGCCGGAGCAGGGGTGATCTCCATAGATCACTTCGGCTTGGGTGGCGAAGAGCCAGGTAGCATCGCCTCAGGTCGAGGTAATCAACACATGGACCCGATCTGTAATGAACACATGGTCTACCCATCGCATCTCTTCCCTCCTTTAGATCTGACCTGGTCTTCACCAAAGACAACCTTGACAGCGGCGACCACGGCAGTGGAGGATTCGGATCTGCTGTAGGACTCAGTCGACAAGCACCTCGCGGATCTGGTGATGAAAATCCATATAGTCTCGGAAGAGATCGACGCCTTGCTCGAGGAGCAGAACGCCTCCTCACTCATTTGGTTCCACAGGTGAACGACGTCGCTGCAATTATTAGTTATGATTTGGAGAGAGAGAGAGAGAGAGAGAGAGAAGAAAACCAGAGAGAAACAGAGAGAAACAAAGAGAAACCAGATCGGGAAAAGAGAGAGGTTAGATGATGGGAAAGAGAAAGAGATGAGGGTAGTTATGATACGGACGGTAGTGTTGTTTTTTTATTAAAATTATTGGGATGAGTTATGGTAAATTTTTTTCATTAGAATGAGCTATTAAGACGTTGATTTTAACTGAATGAGCATTTTTCCAAAAGAGAATCCTAACAACTTTACAACATTGCTCGTAACATTCACCTAGACACTCAATCCGATAAGAGATACCATTTTTTTGTTCCATAGTTCCATAAGAAGAATAAAGCCCAGAAAAAAACACCACTAAAAACTAGCTCTAGTAGTTCCTACAATATCACTGAGCGAAGCCTCAATAACTAAAGTAGAATGATCAGTGCAGGTACATATTAGCATGAGAAGTACTACTCTTATCCAAGAGATCAACAATTGTGTTTCTCTCACGGTGAACGTGTTGTAACTGAAGCTCATCAAACTCGTTTATAATATTCTTGCAATTCATGCCCAATGGATGCATTTCATTGTTTTCACCATGAATCAGATTGACCAGAACAACAGAGTCAGATTCCACAATCGACTCATTAATCTTAAGGCTCAAAACCATTTAGAGACCATGAAAGAAGCCCCAAGTCTCGGCTTGAAGCATATCACCTGACCCAATGTTCATCATGAAACCCTAATCCAAGCGTCATAATGATCTCTACTGACACCCCTACACCAATATCATAATACTAGGTTCATAAGAGATAGTAGAGCATCTCCAACAATAGAAGTTAAATTTATTGTTAAATTTGTCAACATTTAGATTTAAAATAACAATTTTTGAATTTTTGCTCCAGCAGTATTGCTAAATTGTATACCTTAGTTAAGTTTTAGTTAATTGTCTCCCTAAAATTAATAAATTTATCAATTTTCTCTATCAATTTCTAAATTTATCAACTTCTTAAATATACTGCTGGAAAAAGATTTCTTTAAAAATTTATAAAATAAATTTAAATTATTTTAATTTATCAATGCTATTAAAGATGCTCTTACCTTAGAACCAAGCAAATTCAGAAAATGAACCGGAGGGCTGTAATGGCCCAAGAACTCTTCCGAGTTAAAACTCTTTTGCGGTCACAACCACAGCCAAGAAACAGAACACCCATCCACAGAATAACACGTGTAAATATCTCAAGGAAAACAATGAGAAATACCTGACCAAAAATAAATGAAAAAAAAGGCTTTGGAGATAATTTCTCATTCCCTTGTAACCGTATTTCTTCCTTCCTTCGTTTTCATGGACTCAACCAACACCATCCTTTCTCTTGCTGCAAGCTCTTACAGGTTTCAATGGTGAACCACCGCTACCAGGTTTCAATTCCTCATTCTGGGTTTCCTTTTCTCAAATTCCACATCTTTATGTGATTGCTGTACTAGTATTGTGGCAATGGTGCTCATACAGTTAGTGGGGTTTGGTATTACATTTGAGTAGATAGATTGGTTTTGTTATAGCGGTACACATGGCATGTTTCTCTGTTGTTTGCAATACTGGGTTTTACCCTGTCCATAATAATTTAGGAGTTCATGGTGGAAAGCCCAAGTCTTTTGGCAAATTCAGAGACTTTTGTTGTGATTCATTTGCTTTTAGTTCTCCTAGATTTGATAAAGGTTGCAAATTTCAACATGGGTTGGTCTGGAACAGTGAGCTCTGGCCAGTCACTAATGGAAAAAGTGGAGCTCATTTACAGAGATATAATAATAATGATGGTAGTAAATCAAAACATGGGTTGCGTTGTTACAGCAAAATAGGGCCACTGATAAATGAGAACAGTGCAAATAAGCAGATCAATTTCGGGAAAAAGGGTGGCAGTAATTCGAGGAAGAGGTTTTCGTTAAGATTGCGTCCGAGAGTGCGGTTATTAGCTTTGAAATTGAGAAGAGTGTCAATCCGGTCAATGTTGATTGATGTTGGGATCTTATTGAGAAATAATAGAAGAAAAGTGACTCTTTTTACTTCGATTTCGATGGCACTGGGAATGTGCTATCTGTTTTTAAGGTTAACAGCAGTGCCATCTCCAAAAATGGTACCATATTCAGAATTGGTTACAAGCATACGGAACGAGTCTGTTTCGAAAGTTCTACTTGAGGAGGGATCTCGTAGGATATATTATAATACACACTCTTCCCTTGCTGGTAATTCTCAGTTGTCGAATGAAGAATTACCAAGTGATCAGATTGAGAATGTGGCTGATGAGGTTGTAAGTGATGATGGTCAAAAATCCGGTCAAGCAGTGAACCGGAATGTATTGAAGAAATTATCAGTGACTCGATCTTCAGCTCCCGAATGGCAGTTTTCCACCAGAAAAGTAGATCATGATGAGAAATTTCTTCTTAGTTTGATGAGAGAAAAAGGGATTATATATGGCTCAGCTCCTCAGTCAGTGTTGATGTCAATGAGGACTACTTTGATAACAATAATATCTCTGTGGATTCCTTTGATGCCATTGATGTGGCTTCTTTATCGTCAACTTTCTGCTGCTAGTAGCCCAGCTAAAAAGCGGCGGCCTAATAATCAGTTGGTTGGGTTTGATGATGTAGAGGGAGTTGATGCTGCCAAATTAGAGCTTATGGAGGTAAACATCTAATCTCTTGAATTCACTTTATTTATCTTTGTGAGTACTTTTAGCATTGTTAGGCCTATAGAGTTGATTTTTAGCATTACTTCTCTTGGTTTGGAACTGTGGATATCTTTCATTCTTTTAGCTTCAGTTACACACCCCATAAAAGCTAGAAAGCTTTTGCCGCTGCCATCACTGGATAAAAATTAGGAACTCTAGGACAATCGAAATCCATACTTAGGTACAGAGGTAGAACTTTAATCAAAAGCAAAAGAATACAGCTTTTGTTTGTTGTTGGAGTTTTCTGATCTAGAGCTTAAAAAAAAAAAATCATAGAAACGATGATTAAAAAGAGCTAGTTATGTTCTACATCAAGCAATAGTTTGCAAGTAATGGCATTTTATGTAACTCCACATTGAGTGCTATAACTGTTGCATAAAAGGACCCAGAATATCTTTTCATTTGTTTACGAAAGTGAGACAACAGAGAAATTCAATTCTTTGCACCCCCGCACCTCTCTTCTGAGGTTCATGTTCAATGAATTCCATACATGTATAACGTCATAATCGGTTTGCAATCAGGAGTTTCCAGAGACGTGTAATCTAGCTTTACTTATTTCCAGAGCTGATGCAGTGCACAACTGGGTTCTTAACGATAAGGAGAGTACCCTTTAAGCAAGTCACACTTTCTTTTTATCAAAAATAACCATTAATTGAAACTTGGTGTTCTGTAAAAAGGAAAAATGTTGGTGCGGACCATGATCAAAACTTTATCTAGATCTGGTGTTGGGAAGATTTCCCTACGCTGTGCTGCAAGCCTAGGCATGGTGCTCTGTCTTGCAGCTTATGTCCCTTCCTCATATTAATGTTCTTCACTTTATAAAATGTGGTTGCCGAACAATTAAAACATATTTGTCAGATACGGGGATCTATTTACGTTGTATGTACAAATAAAGGTCACTGAGTATTTTTTTGTGATCCATTTCTTGTTACCACACACACACAGAGGTTATATTAGTTTATTGCTCTCATTTTTGTTTGTTGATATATGTCTTGTTCTGTAGATAGTTTTATGCTTGCAAGGAGCCATTAACTACAACAAACTAGGAGCAAAGTTACCTAGAGGTGTATTGCTGGTGGGTCCTCCAGGAACAGGAAAAACACTACTTGCTCGTGCAGTGGCTGGAGAAGCAGGTGTACCATTTTTCACTGTTTCTGCCAGTGAATTTGTTGAGATGTTTGTTGGAAGAGGGGCAGCTCGCATTAGAGACCTATTTAATGTGGCAAGGAAAAATTCACCCTCAATCATATTCATTGATGAGATTGATGCAGTTGGAACAAAGCGTGGTAGAAGTTTCAACGATGAGCGTGACCAAACACTGAATCAGGTAATCTAAGATTCAGTTCTTTCAACTTACGTTAAAAGAAAAGTTTCCAGTTGTATCGTCCTACCATGCATCATTCTCATCTAGCAATATCAACTTCTCTATAATGTTGTTGTGTTCCTAATGACTTCTCAAATTGAATGACATATATGTTTTGATTGTAGATTATTAGATCAATAAATCATGGTGGTACCTGAGAAAATTCTATTGCTCAATACCCTTTAATACCCTTTATTTTATTTTACTTCATTTTGAGATTAAACCCTTTCCAGCTTTTCTTGCTTATTTATTTGACAATTATCATATACTGTCACATTCTAATTTGGAACATTGCTCTTTTTTATTTTTATTTTTATTTTTTATTAACCTTGGTTTTATATTCAATTATCAATCTAATTTAAAAAACAGTAATGCGACACCCTCATTTGGCTAAATTGTATTCTCATCTTTCAGTTGCTGACAGAAATGGATGGATTTGAGTCAGATTCAAAAGTGGTTGTTGTTGCAGCTACTAATCGGCCCGAAGTGTTGGATCCAGCCCTTTGTAGGCCAGGCCGCTTCTCAAGAAAAGTAGTTGTTGGAGAACCAGACGAAGATGGAAGGAGAAAGATCTTGGCTGTACATTTGAGAGGAGTTCCTTTGGAGGAAGATGCTAATCTTATCAGTGATCTCATCGCTTCTCTGACACCAGGTTTCGTGGGGGCTGATCTCGCAAACATTGTCAATGAAGCTGCTTTACTTGCTGCTCGTAGGGGTAGGTTGAAGTATATTGTACATTCAAATTATCACTCTGTTTTTTGTATCTCAGATATAAATGTATGACCATCATTTTAAGTTTAGGTCTCTCTGAGTGAAATTCATATATCTGCTATTCACACCTGCTCTTCCAGAGCCTAAAATGGCCTAAACTCTTCCCTGTTCACGCCTTATTGTTTTATTTGTGCCTTACTGATTGATTCAATGTTTATGCGAGTTCTACCTTTATTAAGGGAATTGCGGTGTCTAAAATATGTCAGTATTGCTTCCACAGGTGGTGAGAGCGTGACTAGAGAAGATGTGATGGAAGCGATTGAAAGAGCAAAGTTTGGAATCAATGATAAGCGACTTAGGCCTACAACAATAAGCAATGAGCTTGGGAAACTCTTCCCATGGATGCCTTCTCTGACTGGAAAGAATAGTACAAGACAAGATGGATCGCAAGGGCCACTAGGATACCAAGCTCTGAGCTGAGTATGTATGTTACAATTTTAGTGATAGTCACACACATATTACATTAAAAATTGATCTTTTAATTTTTTATGATAGAAATTTTGATTTTATACTTGTCTTCATCTGCTGAAGAAATTTATCTGGTGAAATGATTGGAAAATGGCAAAGTTTTAGTATCCAGTGAATGCTGCATTTAGGCATTTAGCTGGATTTGCATAGGGTTTTACAAAAGTAGCTTAGGCAATCAAAACTCTAATTATTATATAGACAAAGCTATATTCTCTTTGGTTGAAAGTCATTTTCCAAGTGGGATATGTTAATGCTTGTTCCTTTATTGGTTTATAAATATGGTAAACTTTTAGTATCCAACTATCCATGTGAATGCTCATTAGCATTCAGCTGAATATACAAAAGTATCTTCGGCAATCAAAACTCTAATTATTATATAAAAAATGCTTGGTTCCCTGTGGTTGAAAGTCATTTTCCAAGTGGGATGTGCTTCTGTTATGTGATTCCCTTGTTGGTTGAAAGTCATTTTCCAAGTAGAATGTGCTAATGCTGTTCTTGTCAGCAGGCATAATGACTTTGAGTAAGACTAATCTCCTACTTTGTTGGAATACCCTGTGATTTATGTGTGATTTTGACACCCACTAATTTAAATTATACAACATGTTAGCTACATTGGAAACGAGCATGCTTTGTGATACAATATGAATATTTCGCCAGGCTGCTGCATTAGGGGCTCCAGAAGTACACTGCTGCATGTGTTCATTGTTTCTTTTATATAGATTAAACTATGATATCTGCTGGATTATTGTACAATATTTACAAGCATGAGGGAAGTGTTTTCTTTGATCTGTGTATGGATTTCTTTAATTTATCTTATGTGATGAAATTCTAAGGAAAATGAACATGGTATGGGTAATATTTGCCCGCCCGCATGATATTCTGATCTTGACATGCACAAGCAATTCCTATTGTCTCTTTGCTTCTGTTCTTGTCGATGTGTTTTAATATTCAAGTCCTGATAGATTCTTAGTCAATTACACATCAGCTGTTCCTATCTGGTTAAGGAAGACATTATCTTCCATTCAAAGACTAGCACATCACATTTTTGTACACCATTCTATTACTGGTCCAGTAGTTGTGATTTAGAAGCAACGTAAAATTTGACTTTTATTCATCATCAGCATGGAAGTAGGAAGTAGGGACCTGTTGCAGCCGAGATTACAGCCTAATGCCCCGATCTTCTATTAGGGATTTACAGAGCACAACTTTCCTACAAACACATCTTCATTATTCATTCCAGTAACTGTGCATTTCACCACATTTACCAAGTATTTACAATGTTGGCGGTGAAGCGCCAAGCTTCTTGTTGTACATAAGCCTTACAGTTTTTGCCTTAGAAAATTGCTGCTTTGAGTCTCCTTTTCAACTCCTCCCTGTATGAAAAGAAATACCAGAGTACCCATTAGAATCACATCCTCGGTTATGGATTTATAGGTGATTTGCTTGAAATAAAATTATTACCTGGTAAGGTTTCTGTCTAGAGTTGAGGCAGATAAAAGCCCTCGGTTTTCTTCAGCCCTCCGTAAAAGGTATGGCATCACTAATTCTATAGGTCCGAATGGCATATACTTGCTGACTTGAAACCCTGCATTCTTGAGACCAAAGGAAAGTGCTTCTGCCATTCCATACAGCTGAGCAAATTCGAGCTTCTGGTGCACCTTGCTGATCCCAATTTCATGTGCTTTTTTCACTGCCAGTTTCCCTGAATGCATTAAAAAGTTCTCGTCAGGCATATTAGCTCAAAACTCTAGCGAGGAATTTCTACAAGCTGTGAAAGTGTTTCAATGCCTTACCTGATTCCACATTATGGGTTGCGAGAACAACAGCTCCGGAGCCATTTCCAATTTTCTCAAGCATGTAAGAAGCACACTCGTTGAAGCATGCGTGTGTCTCCTCAATGCTATTGTGAATGGGAGAGGGATAGCCCAAGGCAGAAGCTTTTTTACTTTCACTAGACATATAAGCACCCCTCACCACTTTGAACCCCATCGGAATGCCCATCTTGTCTGCAGCCTCGGATGCTAGCAACATTCTTTCCTTTGCATCTTTCAAGTAAGCTTGGATTGTTCCGTAAACAATTGGGTTGTCATCTTTGTTGTGCTTGATTGCTGAAGCATATGTCAAGTAATCAATGGAAGGTTGAATCGTTGTGTACTCTGCATCCACGGATAAAGGGACATTGGCTTCTAGGCACTTTTCGGATAGTCTTTGTAGTCTCTGATGGACTAACTCGAGATCACGCTCTTCTTCCGGAGTTAAAGGTTCTGGTTTTTCCATCGTATGATAGAGTGGGCTGGATTCCGAGAAAATGGGTAGAGTCTCATGCTTCCATGGAAGATTGAGAGAAGGGTCTCTCTGTTGCCATCTCAGCAAGTCACTAACACGCTCAAGAAGCTTCATGGGGCAAATTGCAGTAATCTTCAGTATAATGAAGCTCACCTGTAACACGTTAACAACATCATTTTCAGTTCAAGCTAATTTACTTGTCCAGAAGTGCTTTTCTGACTAGTCACGGTCAGGATTGGAACGTATCAAATTGGAATCAGTGATTTGATTGCTAGCTAAGATTCAGCTGGTATATACAGCTTTCACAAAAGCACAAATTTCTCAAGTACTTTGCAACTAGCTGAAGGTCAAGCCAACTAACAAGTTACCATAACACTTAACCTATACGGCGGCTAAAATTCTAACACAAATAAATAAAAATCAGTTTCAAGAATAGAAAGAAGTTTGAAAAATCAGTTCTAAACTATTCATAGTATCACTATTAGTATACATGGTTAACAAGATCCGAACTTTAATCTCCAGATTTTTAACTCCAAGGGCTAAGAGCATTTATCGGAAAGGAAACTGAACACTTTAAAAGTCAAAACTTCAAACCTATTTCCGTTCGAGCTTCCACTACTTCACCATCACTTCATCAGTTGATACAAACTGACCGGAAATCAGAATGATTCCGATCAAGCCAAAACCCCTAGTAAATATTTTGACTTTTCTGGACTAAAACACAGACTGCAAATCACATCACCCAAACCTCCGAAGTCCGAACTATAATCCAAAGTCTTGAACTCCGATGGTAAATAAATTTTACCGGAAACTTTTTCTCAGTCAAGAACAAAGAACACATGTCTGAGCTCCGGTTACCTACATGGCACGTCAGAGTGACATGTGGCGGGACTTGACCGAGTAGGACCCACAAAACCTACTTGGCACCACGTCGTTTGAACAGAACCTTAAGCTTAACCTAGAACCAACCAGAGTTTGGAACCCCCAAAAAAAAAAAAAATCGGAAGATTTGAGTTGATTACTTACAGAAGAACGAGGAAGCGACTTGGTGGATTCAACGGTGTCCAAGAAGCCCTGCAAGTTCCGATCACACGACTCGTTGTCGCTGGCGTACTCTAACGCGTAGACCAGCATGCCCCTCAGCCCCGCCTCGTTTAACGCCCGAACCGACTTACCGGTGCCGACGACGTCCTCGCCGGCGCAGAAATGCTCATAAAACGTAGACCTTATAAACCCCAAAATGAGGTCTTTAACCACCGGCGTCGTCATAAGCTTCGACTTCATCATCCACATTCCCAAATCCACAATCGGCTCCATCGCCACCATGTGCAGATTCGCCGCCGAACGGATGAGCTTCGCCGTAGGAACCGACTCAAACAGCCTGTTGTTCACGTCGTCAAGGTTGAACAAGGCGTCAGACTTGGGCAGCAGCTGCTCCGCTAATCCAGGGTTGCGTTGGTGGGCCTTCTCGGGGAAGGTAATCGGCGAAAGGGCGGAGGAGATGGTGGTGGAGGAAGCCGAGTTGAGAGGTCGTAGCGTCTTGAGGATTCTCTGTGCTGAAGGGATCACACGGTTTGCCATTCAAGGGTTGATGCTAGCTTTGTATGATGAAAGTTTTGGTTGAATATATTTTTCTTTCTCTATAGGGAGGATCTTTGCAAACTGCAACTCTCTCTGTTTTTTTGGTTTTGCTATTTGTGAGGAGTAGTGAGGCCCCCTTCCCCTGTTCTATATAGTCAGTTTTAGAATTAGTAACCGCTCTGTAATTCGGTAAAAAAAGAATTTCGTGTGCTGGAGCCACCTAAGGTTTTGAATTTTGACCAGGATTTCTGCGATCCCTGTAACCCTGTTGGTTGGTTAATTTACTTTTACTGACAGTAAACCCGGGATGAACTGGATAATTACTGAGGAAATTTTGGATGCTCGAACGGTGACAGCTAAGGGGAGACGCGCTGTTTGGGAGCGTGGGAGTGACGGAGGCGACAGGCACGCGTAACGGGTGGCGGTGAGGGATTTGCGGGTGGAAGTGGATGAGAGAGAGTACGTTACGTGCTTCTTACGTCACTGGGATTAAGATTTCTAATTATAATACCTAGTCAGAAATGGATTAATTGGTAAGAAATATGTGGATTTGGGAACTAATTTTGGGGAATGTCAAAAATGATGAGACCTGAAAGTCTACTACATTCTTACCTAGCTTAGAGCCTAAAAATCGCTGATCTGATTCTCTGTTTTGAAGGGTTTTCATTAAATAAAAAACAGGAAATGGAATCTAAAATAAAAACTATTTATTAGTTTTCAATGTGTATATTCTGTTACCAAATTTGCAGAGAATATTCTTCATTGATGTTGAAATTGAAATATCATGATCAGATTCTCTGTTTTGCAAGGTTTTCATTCAATAAAAAATAGAAAGTGGCATGGAATCTAAAAGTAAAATTATCTATTAGTCTGTTACCAAATTTGCAAAAAATATTCTTCATTATATTGATGTGGAAACTGAAACAAAATAACATCTGAATTTTGTTTTGGCCTAAAAGAGAAACTCTGAAGAAAATTACTAAAAGTTTAGCCAAGGAATATTCAAAAACTCATTAGTTTTGGACATGACATATATGTTAGATATTTTCAAAATTAAAAAGAACAACCTGCTATATGGGTCAGTAGTTGCATTGAGTCATATTCAACAAAAAGAATGCAAAGGTTTAATTTGTTGTTTGATTATGCTTGATCGAAGTACTCATGCATGCAACAATTCTGGAACACCATCAAACGTCTTGATTTCTGCTGTGAATTAAGCAATAGGGTTATTAGCTGGTCGGCAAAGTTAACCAGCCTGGTCGATTTGTAATCAACATCGATGATATTCTTGGCAATACTTATCTATTTTGGCATCTGAATTAATTGTTTCCTTCTCCTTCTGGTTGAATATTCCGACTGATAGACCTAAAATTTTGTATATAGTAACAGTTTTTGCAGATATCAAGAGGATTACGTATTCCTTGCTTAGAATAAAATGAAGTCAAGTGATGACTATTCATGACTATGCAGAATATGATCTCCACCTGTTGTGTTCAGTCTTGGTAACGAGTTAATGCTCATATACGACTAGTCGGACCAGAATTGATGGGAGTGGATCGGAATCTTCAGGTTGAATCGTTTGATGAAGAAAAACTATTCTATACATGATCACAGACGGCAAGAGCAGAAGATCGAATATACTTTTTGATTAGGTTTGAAGAATATCAATATGGAGCGTGTTGGTTTCTTCTTCTACAAAGATTTATTGATTTTAATTTCTATTCACATTTGCAGGTGGCCGGTGCATGTTGATAAGTAATTTACAGTATGTCAGTGAAGCAGGTAAGAATAGTACAGCTAGGGCTGGTCGCAGAGGTTGGCCGGCCAGAATTAAGATGAATGTTGATACTTGCGTTGGATATGCATGTATATGGTGCGTGCAGATCATATTCCCAAATAGAAAGATCTTAGTCATCCATATGTATGGTGTCGTGTATTTACACGCCGAGTCTTTAGTTTAGATGTGTGAGTTTTCATATGTGCAAAGCTAGTAGGTCCTCTTTATGAACTATATTTTTAGGAAAGTGAAATCCACACTCCGTAAACTGTAATCCACACTCTCATTTTTTATTTGTGGTAACTTTAATTTTGTCTTAGTGACTTAACTTTTGTCTTCTTATGAAAATGATGAATAAAAATAAAAAGTGAGAGTGTGGATTAAAATTTGAGGAGTGTGAATTTCATATCCCTATTTCTATTGATTTGATGACTTGGTTTCTACAAGCTTTCTTAATATTAATATATAGTTTCCTCCTTTTGTTTGATAATCAAACATTTCTACATTTACAAAGAAGAAGAAGACACGGATCCAGCTACAAAGAGTTCTCTAGCTAGTGCAGGACGCATGTACGTTCGTAGTTGCCAGATCTGGCGGTGTTCTTGAAAATCCATTCGAGGAGGGTTTGCAATATGAGTTTTTCTACCAGCAGTAGTCTTGTGACGTACAGTTAATTGTACCCGGCTGAAGCCCCAATTCCCCAAATCCAGAAAAAAAAGAAAAGGAAAAAACAAGAAAAGAGACGGTAAGAACATGCGCAACTATCCTTATGTTAACTCTTTAGTGTTTTTACATTGTTTGAAGTTTAACAACTAAATTGTTGCAAGCTAGATATAGTTCACAGCAATATTGAGACATACTACGTTCTCTAGGCGATTAAAATTACATTATGATTCATGTACGTACAAGTAATCACCATGTCACAACGGAATGCGACGTGTGCGTTGACCATGCGTATATATATGATAACCGACATTTTATTACCAGAAATCCGTCTAAATTCCCAACAAGCAGAACATCCAATTCTCCAAATTAGGTAATATGGAAAATAACCTTCCAAATTGGAAACTACTTAATTTATACACCAAATAGTTCATGAAGGAATCACCCAATAACTCGGTGAGAAGCAGCATGGTCTTTAGCCCGAAACTTATGCATCAACCATATGCGTAGCTCGACACTTGTCAAGCAAGAAATTGGATTCAAGAAGCTATATATACTCCTCACTAGTATCAACATTTTCATCAAGCAAATTTGAGTTAGCAATCATCTCTATTATCTCCTGTGTATTTGTCTATAACAAATTAAGACTTACAGATCAATATGGACAACTCCCAAAGAGCTTCTCATCAAGCTGGCCAGGCCAAGGGCCAAGCTCAGGTGAGAATGTAGTTGTATTTTAACTAGATTTTGTGGTCACAATGGTGGTGATCGATGGCTAAATTTTTTTAATTTTATCATATGTTTGCCTAATGTAGGAAAAGGCCAGCAACTTGATGGACTCTGCTAGCAATGCTGCCCAATCTGCCAAGGAATCAGCCCAAAATGTATACTGAAATTTTCCTCATTCGTATATATTCAGCAATTGAGTGTTACATTTTCACTCTTTTATAACGTATTAGCTAGAATCACAATCTCCAGTAGTAGAAATAACTTGTGGCATAACTTGTGTGGCAGGCTGGTCAGCAAATGCAGCAAAAGGCTCAGGGCGCTGCTGATTCAGTTAGGGATGCAATGGGAGGCAACAAATGAAGCTGATCGATGAAGAATGTCGATCATCATTAGCCTTATTCTTTTGTTTCCTGATATTTAGCCTCCACCTTTGTTTTTGTTCCGCACATTTTTATCGTTGTGCATTGAGTTTTGCTTTTGAGGTTGTACCTTTCTTCTGATCTTGCAATTAGAAGAAAGTTTCCACATTGTTATCACTTGCTATTCAATAATTCCAAGGGCTTTTCCTTTTTCCTACTCTAGCATGGCAAGCACCAGTATCGAATGAATGCTTGATATTAAAATCGATTTCGGATCGTTGTGGCATGAATTTTTTGTTAGCTAGATTGCCGAACATGCACAGATGGATCTGTTTGGACTTCGGCCGGTATAGGGAAGCTTTTAAAATCAATTTCTCTCAAGTGCAACATATTAATTCACAATGCAAACTATTGTAATTTTGGTATAATTATAGCATACAAAAAATTTTGTTCGACGATACGAGAAATTTTGATTAATTAATAAATGACACATACATAGGGGGACGTAATAAGCTTTACCCTCAAACACATAAATAAAAACTAACTAAACTTTACTCTACGAGGCCCTAAAGCTTCAAAATAATTAATCACTACTTCATTGTCAACCGCTTCAGCAAATTCCTTTTCAATGTGAAGTACCATGCAATCATCAAGAAAATCATCCTCTATCTTATTTCTAAGTTTGTTTTTGATGATATTCATGGATGAAAAAGCTCTCTCAGTGGTTGCAATAGAAACATGAAGAGGCAACACCAAACAAAGCAACATATAGATCATAGGATAAAAGTCTGATTTTCTTCTTTGAACAAGTTTCCGACACAAATCAGACATAGAATCTAAGGTGTGAAATGCTACGTCCTGAGTCGTATCTTTCTTATAATATGCATATTCCAATTACAAAGTAAGAAGGTCATCTTGCAAAAAATCTTGAGGATAAAAGCTCTTAGTAAGAAGGAGTACCTTTTGAGTTTTAAACAGGCTGAACTTATCATGAGGATCCAAAGTGGAAGTGAGCGTAATGAGTTCACAAGATCTCTCATTGAACCTCTTATTTAGCTCACTTAATTGAAAGTCAAGTACATCATTGAATACCTCTACACGGAAGTGGTGCTCATGTGTGATAAAATTCTTTTGTTGACTCGGACGACCTGTACCATCTAACCAACGAGAACTCATATCAGGACATATTAATATTATGCGTCTCACAGAAAGATGCAAGAACTATAGCAAAATCATCTCAACCATCATCTCTCATGTCTTGAAGAAGTTCTTTAGTATGATCAACAAACTTCATTGCTTCTCCAATGTCAATGGTTTTCCGTTGTACCACTTGACAAAGAACTTCTATGACTTTCATGACTCTATGCATCAAAATCAAACAAAACACAAACTCAAACGATCTCATAGCTCTCAGAATACACTAGCTTCTCCCTGAATAGGTAAGGTTGCAGTGTCCATCATATGATCCAGAGTTGTCATGGTTGAACCAAATAGTTCAATCAAACTCTTAATAGAACGAAAATGAGAGCTCCAACGAGTAGCAGCAGGTCGTTGCAAAGTACAAGTTTGATTAGAGCCTGTACCTGCTTGAAGATTGCAAATAAGTATAACCAAAAATAAGATATCTAGTGATGCAAATAGAATAAAAATTTGATTACCGTCATACATGTTTGAAGAGTGCCAAGAGCTATCAAATCTTGGATTTCATCCTCCCTAGCAGCTTTTAGCGCATCTTTGCGCTTAGTAGATGAATCCACAAAATTCACAACCAATAATAGAGTAGAAAAGAAGCGATATGTATCATGAACACCCTTAGCCGCACCATTTAATGCTAGTTGCAAACGATGAGCAAAACAATGAACATAATATGCATATGGACAATCCTCAAGAAACAATGCTTGTAAACCATTCCAAACACCACTCATGTTACTAGCTCCATCATATCCTTGACCACGCATATTTTCCACTTGCAAATTGAACATACCAAGAACTTTGACTATCTCTAATTTAAGAGTTAATGAGGTTGTATTAGGAACACTCACTATCTTAAAGAACCGTTCTCGGATGAAGCCATGACGATCAACAAACCTCAAAACAATAGACATTTGCTCCTTGTCAGCTACATCTACTGCTTCATCAATAAGAATGCAAAACTTTGCATCACCAACTTCTTCACGAATCATTTTCCTCACTCTATTACCTAGAATATTCAAGAGCTGTTTTTGAACAGGTGGAGAGGTGTACTTGGCATTTCCAGGAGCATTCTCTAATATAACCCTATCATCATCACTAGCTATTCTTTCAAAAGACTTTCTAACTTGCCTAAAATTTCCAGCATTAAGAGAGCTTTCAAATTCATCATGGCCTCTAAAAGCTTGTCCCTGGTTTGCTAGAAGTCTCACAGCCTCTATTGCCGCCTTCAACCTAAATCGATTATACTCCACCTCTTTTGCTGTTTTTTTTAACAAAAACACTCTCAATTTGTGTAGCTAAATTTCTCAATAAGTTCCACTTCTCCATTGCTTCATTATGTGGACTCTCTATACCCCCAACATGTACTATGAGCACATTCTTACTCTTCCAATTTCTCACCCCATCTACAGTAAATACATGATTAGAAGTGTTTTCTTTATCAAAAAGAAAACAAGGGAAACAATATATCTTGTCTTGATCCTCTGAGTACTCAAGCCATGGATGCCCTTCAAACCAATCAAAGTTAAACTTACGATTTTGAGACCTATGAACTGAAAGAGGATAATTTTTCAACTTAGGTTGACATGGACCCAATGCAACATAGGCTTTTCGAATGCTTCACGTTGATTCACAAGATACTTCCATAGAGGACATCGTTTGCCCGGATCACGTTCAATGACATTGACATTGCCATGTGGATTAAACTCATTCCTTTGAGACCCAAGTAAAAGAGACTCTGAAGATGGCTCTTCAGTTGCTGCAACAACAATTGGAGTGCTTACAGAAGCTTATGAACTTTCACATGATGATGGTTGAGCACTCTTTTTACTAAACCATGAACTTATATCTTTTGATCTAGGCCTTTTAACACGATCAATGTGTTCATCAGACATTATTTTCTATCAAACAATTCAATTATCAATATCAACTCATGATCAACAATTCAACATCAAGCTTTAATCTTAACCAAATATATATCTATATATATATATATATATATATATATATATATATATACAGTCCCTATCTAGAGCGAAGCTTCGCTATGAAATTAACGTGCGAATGTCCTTATTTGACTCACTTTTCGGTTATATTTTTCGATCATACCCGGTTAGTATCTGGATACATATCATATGATCATCCTTACAAAGTTTCATCCAGTTTGGTGATCGTTTGCACACCGAATCAGATAAAATAAATCAATAGAACAAAATATGTCCAAGTAGAACCGTTGGAGTAAATCATGATTATGGAGGCTTAAACGGTCACCAAACTGGATGAAACTTTGTAAGGATGATCATATGATATATATCCAGATACTGACCGGGTATGATCGAAAAATATGACCAAAAAGTGAGTCAAATAAGGACCTTCGCACGTTAATTCCAGAGCGAAACTTCGTTCTGGATAGGGATAGGGACTGTATGTGTGTGTGTGTGTGTGTGTGTGTATATATATATAGAGTCTGTGAAAGCATGCCAAACAAACATCTAGTTAACTGAATTCTATTCCCTATTCTAGTATTCCCTATTGAATTGAATGAATTATATTCCCTAATTTAGTAAAACAACAATTAAAATTTAGGCAAAGAACAAGTCAGGAAGTAAGGATCGGGGAAAGAGGCAAAGAGCCATTAGGCATTAGTGATTAGCCAATAGCCATACCTGAGGATTGAGGAAGACAAGAAGTCAAGAAGTAGGGATCGCTGGATCGGGGGATTCAGGGACTGCCGAATTGGGAAGGGAATCGGTAGGAGCGCAGCGGCGAGAGCGACCAGCGAGAGGCAAGAGCGACCGACTAGAGCGACGACCAAGGGACAATCAACCAGTGGGCAAAGGATGAAAGGATTTAGGGGCTTGGGGCTTGGGGCTTGGGGCTTGGGGCTTTAGGCGTCAGGCGTGGTGGCTCAGTGGGCAGTGGCTGTGAGTAGTGAGAGACAGAGATTGAGAGACTAGAGTTTAACCTTTTCAGATCGATGGGTATTGGGTATATAATTTCTTTTTTATTAGAAGTTGGTTTTTTTTTTTGGGCTTCAACTTCACCTGGGTTGGCTCCGCCTCTGGGTTGGTGCATGTTGATAAGTAATTTACAGTATGTCAGTGAAGCAGGTAAGAATAGTACAGCTAGGGCTGGTCGCAGAGGTTGGCCGGCCAGAATTAAGATGAATGTTGATACTTGCGTTGGATATGCATGTATATGAAGCGTTTGTATGTGTAATAGTGTTACGGCGCGTGTAGATCATATTCCCAAATAGAAAGATCCTAATCATCTATATGTATGGTGTCGTGTATTTACACGTCAGAAGATTCTCTACGTCTTTAGTTTAGATGTGTGAGTCTTCATGTGTGCGAAGCTAGTATGTTCTCTTTATGAACTATATTTCTAGAGAAGTGAATTCCATACTCCGTAAACTGTAATCCATACTCATATTTTTCATTTGTGGTAACTTTAATTTTGTCCTTAGTGACTTAACTTTTGTCTTCTTATGAAAATGATGAATAAAAATAAAAAGTGAAAGTGTGGATTACAATTTGAAGAGTGTGAATTTCATATCCCTATTTCTATTGATTTGATGACTTGGTTTCTACAAGCTTCCTTAATATTAATATATAGTTTCCTCCTTTTGTTTGATAATCAAACATTTCTACATTTACAAAGAAGAAGAAGACACGGATTCAGCTACAAAGAGTTCTCTAGCTAGTGCAGGACGCATGTACGTTCGTAGTTGCCAGATCTGGCGGTGTTCTTGAAAATCCATTCGAGGGTTTGCAATATGAGTTTTTCTACCAGCATTAGTCTTGTGACGTACAGTTAATTGTACCCGGCTGAAGCCCCAATTCCCCAAATCCAGAAAAAAAAGAAAAGGAAAAAACAAGAAAAGAGAGAGTAAAAACTACAAGAAAAGAGACGGTAAGAACATGGGCAACTATCCTTATGTTAACTCTTTAGTGTTTTTACATTGTTTGAAGTTTAACAACTAAATTGTTGCAAGCTAGATATAGTTCACAGCAATATTGAGACATATAAGAATCCAAACGGGCGAAACAGTCATAAAAAATTTGGAATTCCTTATTTTTGATTAAATTCCCGAGAATTCACCCATATCTAAACACACCGTAAATAGAATAACCTGCATATATAACAGCATAATTATCTGTAAGCTTTGTAACGGCTTTTAGTGAATCGGTCTTGCAAATCCGGCAATCACTACCAGGACAAGCACTTTAGCCGACGAAAAAGTTTCGTCGGCCTGTTAGCTTAATTCGTCGGCTATGATTTCGTCGGGAAAAGGTCGTCGGCGATGACTTTAGCCGACGAAATTTTTTTTTTCGTCGGCTATAGTCCCACAGTTAGCCGACGAAAAACATGTTGTCGGTTTTTTTCCCAGACTTTAGCCGACGAAACAATTAAGATATTCGTCGGCTAAAGTGTGTAATAAATAATTAAAAAATAACTATAGCCGACGAAATTTAGTATATTTCGTCGGCTAAACCTTATAAAAAATTTAAAAAAATAACTATAGCCGACGAATTATTAAAAAATACTATAGCCGACGAATATAGTATTTAAATATCGTCGGCTAAAGTTGCTGGGTTTTGAAAAAAAAAACTGCAGAAACTTTCGGCCACCTCCAATCACGACCAAAATTTGACAGAATCTTCCTCTTAACATTTCGAACAACTTTCTAAAAGCAGTCGAAGCTCAATTCTAAGCCTAAACAGGTCAATCGACTGAAAATATAAAAATCCCCAATTTTAAACCCTAAAAACTTCAAATCTTCGATTCCCTTCACACACACCGAATCGAGCTACCAAATTCTAGGGGAATGTAGTACTAATCAAACTCAACTTATCCATATATAGAACTCACCGAATGGTGACCTAAGGAAGGAGAAATTCGATCGACACCGAATCCGAACTGGCGGAGTTTTGAAGCTCGATTTATCCCTCACGGCGGCGCCACTCGATGCAACACCTATCCAGCAATGAAGTAGAGACGACGGCGAAGCTTTTGGGACAAGTGTGGCGGTCTCCGGTGGCTTGATGGCGGAGCTAGGCCGAGAAGAAAATTTGGCAGATAATAGACTTCTTACCATCCATCTTCGCCTATATAAAGAACTTTAGCCGACGAAATTCTTTATTTTCGTCAGCTAAACTCTTTTGAAAATTTTGGTTGACCGCAAAAAAAATTTTGGTTGAAAATTTTGAAAATTTTTCGACTTTAGCCGACGACTTTTCGTATATTTTCGTCGGCTAAAGTCCTTTGAAAATATTCCTCCAACTTTGGTTTACCGCCCAAAAAATTTTGAAATTTTTTGACCTTAGCCGACGACTTTTTTAATATTTCGTCGGCTAAAGTCTATAAATTCACAAAAACGCTCATATCTACTCCTATATTACGTAGTTTGGTCAAACCTTCCACACAAAAAACTCTCACGTAGATGAGACGCAACCGCCTATATAAAAATTTTGAAACATTTACCTTCCGACGATAGGGCTCCCCATAGGGAATAATAACGGTAAATAGGGTTGACCGCTACTATCGGCACCGAGACTTTACCCGATTTACGTGATTTTTGAACCATAGCCGTATTTCACCATTCTGAACACATCTTATTTCACGAGATTTTTGATAATTTTTCTTTCTATGTAGAGTTGGTTCACAAAGTTGTATAACCTACTAAACAAGTTATACAACATTAGTAGACACGTTGTGATTCCGATGACTAAAATTCACAAACCAAAATTTGACCGTCAGATATGATCATTATGACGAAAGATATCTATGGTAAAAAATTTAACTGGATCCGACAACGTTAAGGGCTCGATCGAAACGGTCAACCATAATCCATCGTCACTTATCACACGAACACGCTCATATCTCCCTCTATATTACGTATTTTAGTCAAACCTTTCACACAAAAAACTCTCACGTAGATGAGACGCAACTGGTCATGTAAAAATTTTGAGACATTTACCTTCTGATGATAGGGCTCCCCATAGAGAATAATAACGGTAAATAGTAGACACGTGATTTCGATGACTAATATTCACAAACCAAAATTCAACCTTCAGATATGATCATTATGACGAAATATGTCTATGGTAAAAAATTCAACTAGATTCAACAACGTTAAGGGCTCGATCGAAACGGTCAACTCTAATCGGAAATAAGAAAACTGCATTTTGAAGCTCTAAACGAACTCGGATGGCCTAAAAGGCCTATACATCATGGCATTAGAAATGAGTTTGACTCGTAGCGCCGTTACGCTTCCGGAAAGGTATCACAATAGTCAATCAGACACCAAACGCCAAATCTGCAGCATAGTGAATAATAAGGGTAAGTCAACTATCGGCACCGAAACTTTACCGGAATACCATGATTTTTCAACCGTAGACGTATTTCACCATTCTGGTCATATCTTATTTCACGACTTTTTTGCGTTTGAAGGTTCTACGTATATTTTTTTTTTTCAGATGAGTTGTTGTCCAGATCTGCAAATATAAGACACTTTAGCCGACGAAATTATATTTTTCGTTGGCTAAACTTTTAAAAATTTCGTCGGTTAAAGTTCACAGACTATAGCCGACGAAAAAAATTATTCAGCCGACGAAATATTAATTTCGTCGGCTAAAGTTGACCATAGCCGACGAAAATTTTAAATTAGCCGACGAAAGAAAATTTCGGCGGCTAAACCGCTAAAGTCCACTTTAGCCGACGAAATAAAAATTCGTCGGCCTGGTTTTTTTATTTTCGTCGGCTAAAGCCTTTCTTCTTGTAGTAAATTTATATTAACTTTTACCACAGTTATCTGCTTAGTACACTGTGGGCATAACATGAACGTACGTTAAGGCATACATATACAGGAACTCAGGAAGCTTTTAGTATTTGATCGAAATGCATGCATAAACGTGTGGAGAGAAAAAACAGTGATTTATTACCTTCATTGTGGAAAGCTACAAGAGTAGTACGTCGATACATATAACAATATCTTCTCGTAGCAACCTATATTTATACGAATATATAACTCCCTAAATTATAATTTCTAGTCTACTTAGGCCTCAGAAATGAAATATGTACGTGGAGCTACTACTATTGTAATTAATATATTTAAGTGAAAACAAATATATGAAAATTGACCTACTGTGAGGGAAGCATTTGCCAAGCATGACTAGCTGATGTATAGTTCTCGTTATGAGATCTCTCATTTGATTTGTTGAAAAATCAACCACCTTATGAATTGGGTAATTGCGATCGACAGTCGAACAAATCGAATAACGAACAAGTCTCCTCCTAGCTAGTTAGCTAGAGGATGATTATATGCATGTCTCTATCTCTATAGCATGTACCACTGAAGTATCCAAGAACCTTTGATCATTACGAGCAGTGCACTTATAGGACTCGAGTCACTTAAATTAACTACAATAATATTGATATGTCTCAATTTGGTTGAAAAGTTTTCGAGCATTTGAGTTCCGACGATAATGGTCATTTATGCTTGTCCATTCCAATTAAGTTGTTCGAGCTATCATGTAGTTTAAACAACTTAATTGTAATTCTACGTACATTGATCAGTTAGATAGAGTAGCTAGCTAGGGCAAGACTACGCAATAGCTTGCTGCAATTTCTCTAGCTGCTGTCAACGTTCGCATCCGGTGGTCAGATGTACCAGTCTCCGGTGAGCATTGCACATACGTAGCTAGCTATCTATATATATAGTCCCTATCCAGAGCGAAGCTTCGCTCTGAAATTAACGTGCGAATGTCCTTATTTGACTCACTTTTCGGTCATATTTTTCGATCATACCCGATCAGTGTCTAGATACATATCGTATGATCATTCTTACAAAGTTTCATCCAATTTGGTGACCGTTTAAGCCTCCATAATCATGATTTACTCCAACGGTTCTACTTGGACAGATTTTGTTTTATTGATTTATTTTATCTGATTCGGTGTGCAAACGATTACCAAACTGGATGAAACTTTGTAAGGACGATCATACGATATGTATCTAGACACTGACCGGGTATGATCGAAAAATATGACCGAAAAGTGAGTCAAATAAGGACCTTCGCACGTTAATTCCAGTATATATATATATATATATATATATATAGAGCAAGGTCATAACTAATAAGAGGAAGTAAATCAAAGTATCAGTCAGAAGATACAATTTGGAACCCAGATCATGACAGCAGTCACAGTACTACTGAATCATCAATCATGCAAAGGGAGGAATTGAAGACTTTGGACTTGAAGTCACATCTTGCGACAAGCACAGAAGCTAGTATATTTTATTTTTTTTGATAAGCTAGTATATATTATCGCGATCTACTTCTGATGTTGTGTGTCTACACTCGAACATATGTACTGATATAAATAGTATGTTCACTTCTGAAACCATCGTATATAGCTATTAATTCAAGCTGATAATAGTGCAACATCTGATGTATAATTATCCATCATAATCATTTAGTTCGAGAAATAAAAATATTGAACATACAACCCAGAATTAGTACTAAAGAGTAAAGAAGAAACAAAAATGTTATCACAGCAGACATGCAGGCCAGGTTTTTAAATTATACAACAATTAAATTTCCGAGCCAAACATAATATTACATAAACCTCTATGGCGCGCGGTGGATACATATGAAGAAATTCACTCTTATATACGGGTATTATCAAGTTGCAACAACATCAGGGAGGGATATGAACATTGCAAACACAAAATGCAGATATTCAACTACTGAAGTTATCCTCCTCAAAGGATGGTGCACGCTCCACCATCAAAATAAGAAGCATAGCTGATTACACCAACAAGCTCACACTGATTACAACATGGAGGAAGAAGAAATACAGATGGGATTTGCTTAGGTTGCGAGGGCTTCGGCGGTCCAACACTTATGATTTTTGCAACTTTTCCGGCCTTCCTTAGTCGTTTCACCACCAACACTGGATCAACATCCCCCACAACAATCAGTGTTCCCTTCTCACCATCCACAGCCATTATAGTTATTCCTGTCAAAGTTCAACAGTTAAATGAACGGTTCATAACAGGACTCCAGTAATTCTTTACCAATTTCTAAATCACAACCAAAAAACAATAGCAGCATTGTTGTTGTTTACCTGTAAGCTTGGCAACGGCTTTCAGTACATCTGTCTTGCAAATCTGGCAATTAATATCGACTTTTATCACAATTTCCTGTGATGCATATAGGAATACCATGTCATTTTTTTTTGGGTACATAGACAATGCATCTAGCTACCATATCCCATATAGAATACAAACACTTGAAACACAAAACGATCGAAGGAAATTAATAATGTGTGTGATATAGTCATATAGAATTCAATTCCTGACCAGAAATTGGAAGCTTTACCTTCATGTTATTGTTGGCATGTAAATGCAAGAACTCGTGGTGGATACAACACCGAAGTGACCGAACGTCCGAATCGAACCACTTTTTATATAGAAGTCGACACTAAGGGTGGTCTGAGATCATTGGTTATATTTGTACTATATTATATACATATATAACACACACACACATACTGTATATGATCTCAGATCTCTCTGATTCCAGACGGAAAATGAATTTTTAGAAAATATTAAATGATAAAAAGTACAAATCAAACCAAGTTGTAATTGGCTTTAGCGGGAACAGATACATACATATATATATATATATATATATATATATATATATACGGTCCCTATCCAGAGCGAAGCTTCGTTCTGGAATTAACGTGCGAAGGTTCTTATTTAACTCACTTTTCGGTCATATTTTTCAATCATACCCGGTCAGTGTCTAGATATATATCGTATGATCATCCTTACAAAGTTTCATCCAATTTGGTGACCGTTTAAGCCTCCATAATCATGATTTACTCCAACGGTTCTACTTGGACAGATTTTGTTCTATTGATTTATTTTATTTGATTCGGTGTGCAAACGATCACCAAACTGGATGAAACTTTGTAAGGATGATCATACGATATGTATCTAGATACTGACCGGGTATGATTGAAAAATATGACCGAAAAGTGAGTCAAATAAGGACCTTCGCTCTGGATAGAGACTGTATATATATATATATATTATATATATATATACACATACATTATACTTTTTTAGATGCGGATGTCCGCATTTATTCTTACGGTGCGAATTTCTACTTTATCCTTATTTTTCAATCGAATTTTCACATCTCTACCGTCTAGTCTTTAGATACTAATGTATAGATCATCTCTGCAAAATTTCAGCCAATTTGGTAATCATTAAAGCACTCAAACTCGATTAAACCAATGGATGAACATAATTCTGTCGAACTTGAACCGTTCATGTTTATAAGTTATAACAGAAAAACGCAGTTTTAAGTGTCTTAATGATAACCAAATTGGCTGAAATTTTGCAGAGATGATCTATACATTAGTATCTGAATATAAGACGGTGGATATATGAAAATTCGATTGAAAAGTAAGTGTAAAGTAGAAATTCGTACCATAAAAATAAATACGGACGTCCGCAGCTGATATATATATATATATATATATATAGACAGACACATATGGATTATAAGAAATAGAGTTTTGAATAAGAGGCCACTATCAACTAATATATCTCATATATGATATGAAGTTCTATATATATACTATGGTCTATGGACTCATACATTGACTTCTGCGTTGATTTACGACGTGGTTGGCTTATGAGGACCAAATATGCTATGAAGAAGAAGGGTTCAAATTAGTTGAAACTTGGGAAACCTCTCTGCTCGAATATAAACCAGCACACTGCAATGCCAATTGCCAAAGAATCCCTAGTCTACTGAGAAAGAGTTGGGTGATCATCTAAATTATAAGGCTTAGAGTACTTAGCAGTGGGTATATAGATTTATGTGATCAACTATTGGCCTAGGCCCTAGGGTTCGAAGCAAACAGCTGGGAACAAGGAATGCATGTTATACTTGCACGTTAAATAATCTAGAAATGAGCGATCAATTGGGGTTTCAGTAAGTATTTAACACAATTGTGATCCATTGACTTAGGTAGCAATATGGCAAATTGGCAATACAGTATCCCCATCTTATTAATTACTATTCTTGATTTAAAGTACATCTAGAAGGGCATCTTTAGGTTATGGACAACGGCTGCTTTAACATTAAACTACATTACAACGTATCAAACATACATATGTACTTTTGATTATCAATGGGGAGATTAATCATCTCTCTCTAAGGAGTTCTGTACATATCCTTCAAGTTCTACAGTTCTGTGGTAACTTGTAGAGGCGGAGAGGTAATGTACTTGAAAATGCTTCAGAAAAGAAGAAAAATTGAATAAAGTGATCGAACATAGCATGCAACAAGAGGTACACTGATATTTTGAATAAAGTGATCGAATATAATCATGTATTATAAATGTTTTTGCACGTCTAGTACAAAAAGTACAAATTATGTTATGTACAGACTTTATCATATATAAGTTAAGATAAAAATCCATTAACATATAACAAATCATACATTTTATTGTATTAAAATTGATGACTACCTTCTCGGTCCACTGCTGGATTTGCTACCCTTGTCGGAATCCTTTGCCGAATTCTAGCAACTTCTCGGAAATACTTGTCGGATTCCGACGACCTACCGGAATTTCACCATAGCCTCCCTAACAATTTTATTTCGCCAAAAATCGAACATGCAAGACCAAATCGCCATTAGTTGTCTTAGCATTATTCCAACACAACTGAACATCACAGCTACCCAAAATAGAAAGGAAATCACTTACCTAAGCTTCGCCTCGGCCGAGCATTTGAGGAGCTCTGACAAGAAGCTCAGCCACTTGGGGCCGGGGTTTTGATTTGCCTCGACCTACATCTTCACCAAAATAGCTTCAATCAGCTTTGGGTTCTCACTAGCATTTGCTCAAGCTCCACAGAGTTGGGATGACGCCAGGGATGAAAGGAACCCGCCAGAATCGTGGTTAAGCAGTGGCTGAAGAAATTTGCAGAAAAGCATAATAGAGGGCTAAACTACATTAGATTGAATTAATGAACACAATCTCTAGCTGACAGCGCAAAAAACCTGTTGTAAATTTTAATATAGTACTCGCAAATGCACTAATCGATTGTAGAATAGAAGTGCAAGCACGATGTTGTTCCCTCAAGGATTGATCAAAACAACTTACGCTGACAATTATATACTAAACTTAATGAGATAACAAACTGATTTTTATGACGTGGCTGAATTGTAAACAAAAAGTTAAATAGAGAAAATCTAAAACTAGAAACAAAAGAAAACAATGAGATTTCGTCGGCTAAACCTTTGAAATTCGTCGGGTATATAACTTTTTATATATTCGTCAAACTGTGATTGTGATTGTGATGATCAAACTTGAGAAACGGAAATCCGACGGTCAGATCTGACAACCATGATAAAATACATGTATGGGAAAAAATTCAACTTGATCCAACAAGGTTAAGTGCTCGATCCGAACGGTCAATCCGTTAAGTCAAACCCCTAAACGCACGGAAAATGTCGTTAGACCGTCTAAATTTCGTATTTTGGCCGGACCTTCAACTGAAAATAGTTTCAAACCGATGAGACGCAACAAGTCGTATAAAAATTTTACGCAAAATAACCACCGAAGATACGGCTACTCATAGGGAGAAAGAATGAAAAATTCCATTGACCGCAACTATCGGCACCGACACTTTACCGGAATACTGTGATTTTTCAACCGTAGACCTATTTTACCATTCTGGTCATATCTTATTTCACGACTTTTTTGCTTTTGAAGGATTTACGTATAGTTAGTTTTTGAAACGCAACATTTACTTGACACTTCGTAAATAAGTTGTACAACATTAGTAGGCATGTTGTGGTTATGATGATCAAACTTGAGAAACGGAAATCCGACGGTCAGATCTGACAATCATGATAAAATACATGTATGGGAAAAAATTCAACTTGATCCAACAAGGTTAAGTGCTCGATCCGAACGGTCAATCCGTTAAGTCAAACCCCTAAACGCACGGAAAAGGTCGTTGGACCGTCTAAATTTCGTATTTTGGCCGGACCTTCAACTGAAAATATTTTCAAATTGATGAGACGCAACAAGTCGTATAAAAATTTTACGCAAAATAACCACCGAAGATACGGCTATAGTATGTAACAGAAAAAGTTTAGGGTTTAGCTGACGAATACCCTAATACATTCGTCGGCTATAGTATGTAATAAAAAAATTAAAAATTCATAAAGCCGACGAAATATTAGGGTATTCGTCGGCTTAGATGGTTTGAGCCGACGATTTCTAGTATAATTCGTCGGCTTAGATGGTTTTAGCCAACGACTTCCGTTTCAATTTGTCGGCTATAAGTCCTTTTAGCCGACGACTTCTAGTATTCTTCGTCGGCTAAGACGGTTTAAGCCGACAACTTCTAATGTTCTTCATCGGCTAAGACGACGGTTTTAGCCGACGACATCTAATATAATTCGTCGTCTAAGATGGTTTAGGCCGACGAATTATTTTGTATTTCGTCGGCTTAAGTAAAAAAGTACATACCCTAAAACAGAAGGTTTAAATCATACTAATTTCCTATTCATATATCACCAAAATTCATATAAAATAACAGAAATATGAATAATTTATATGTAAACTATAAATTAAGGTAATACAATCTTTTTTATTACAAATTAATGTATTACATCATCTACATTAAAACTAATTAAGGGTCGTAATCGGAATCATCCGATTAGTCTTCTTCGGTGTCAGAATTAATTTCTGGTAATCTATGCATTTCTTCATCGCCAGAGTCTTCGTCTGTTTCTTGATTTGGATCAACATCAATAAGCCTTGGCTCTTCATCACGAATTCGCACCGAACGACCCGCTTTAAAATTATTAAGGTGAACGGTAGAGGAGTTATGAATACCTATTGCGTTGGGCTCTTGATACGCAACATCTTCTTCCTGGTCTTTGGCCTCTCCAAGTGTAGCCGCCCGATAAATGTTTCGAGGGTGCACAAGGTTGACTACTTTCCACGCGTCACCCTTAGCAAGGTCATCAAGATAAAACACTTGTTTTACCGATGTGGCAAAAACGAACGGGTCATCTTCGTAAGAACTTGTAGCAGTGTTCACCGATAATATTCTGTACTGATCGGTCTTCATGCTCTGCGGGCTAGTATCAAACCATCTACACTTGAAGAGGTGCACTGTCATGCCTTCACCGTGAACGAGTTCCACCACTGAATGGAGAACACCGTAATAGTCAACTCCATTCCGCACACCATGCGCCATCACCCCAGAATTCTGTGTTCTCTGTCTGTTGTCTCTCTGTTCACATATAAATTGCACGCCATTCACCTTGCACATCGGATAAACTCTTGACATTATCGGCTTCATCGCTAGAAGTCTTAGTTCGTGCGACCAATTTGAGTGACCATCAAATTGAATATGGTTCATCTGCAACCAACCATTCAACTGTAAATATGGATAATTATGCAATAAACATAATACATACAAAAATATTGAATTACGTACCCAGCCGCTAAAATAGTTTGCGAACTCCATGTTGTGGTACTCGAGATCACCTTGAATGGCTGGACAATATAGATGGATGTCTTTCCAGTATTCAACTTCTGGACAGTTAATCAATACCCATCAATGGGCAATGACTAGCTCATGTGGTTGCAACTTGTAGGAGTCTGGCAAAATTCCATAAACTTCAACATCACTGGAGAGTATGGAAAGATTGAACTTCGGTACATCTACCGGCATGGCTTCATCTGTTTCCTTCAACGCTCCTAAATACAACTTCATGTAAGTGACGCACTCGTGCGCAATATATGCTTCAGCTATACATCCTTCAGGCGCGGATTTATTAGCCACATAATCTTTGTAGTCTCCAAGTTGCCTATAAATCAAGTTGCAAAGTGTTATGATTATTGAACATGTATATATATTGAGGAATTCAGGTGTAAAAAACGTACCTTTCCATGGGATACATCCAAGTGTAGTGTACTGGACCGGTAAGCAACAATTGCTCGGGAAGATGGATCATCAGGTGAGGTATGATGTCAAAAAAATTTGGAGGAAATATCCTCTCAAATTTACACATGAAATAAATGATGTCCTCTTGCATTTCCCGGAGGTTAGATTTTTTCACTTCCCGTGTGCATAACTTCTAGAAGAATCTTGCCAACGCTACTAACGGCTCCACAACCTGACGGGGAAGGAACGGTCGAATGAAAACAGGGAAGAGACGTTGTAGCAGGATATGACAGTCATGACTCTTCAACCCGTACATCTTACTGTCCCGGAAGTTCACACACCGGGCTATATTTCCTGCATAGCCTGAAGGATACTTCACACAACTCATCCACCTGAAAATTACGTTCTTCTGGTCAGGCTTCACGGTGTAAGGAGTTTGAGGCATTTTTTTCTTCCCTTCTTTCAACCACAGATGTCTTCTTAATTGCATTTTTTTTAGATCAATACGTGCCTTAGGACCGTCTTTCGTCTTCCCCTCCAAGTTCAGCACTGTGCCGTCCACACTGTCGCAAACATTCTTTTCTATGTGCATCACATCTAGGTAGTGCCTGATCAACAACTTACTCAAGTATGGGAGTTCCCAGAATATGCTCTTATGTGTCCAGAATTTGTACATGTCGGGTCTTTCAGGTATTGCCGCAACAATATTGGGATGATTGCTGAGCTGCCCAAAATCGTACTCATTAAGCACTGCTAAAATTTCTTCTCCCGTAACATGTACAACTGCTCCAGCCTATCCCTCAACGGGAAATACCGAAGTACCTTCACAGGTTTCCTATTGCCTGCAGGAGTCAGCTTATACATGTCAGTGTGACATATCGGACATGCGTCAAGCCCACCAAGGTCATTCCCTTCTAGATCTTTACCCCAGAAGAGAACGCAGTCATATCTGCATGAATGGATCTTGATGTAGGAAAGCTCAAGATCTTTCAGGATACATCGGACCTTACGATGAGTGGTAGGAAGACGATGACCGTGGGGCAGCATCGAAGCAGTGTACTGTAGATAATTATCAACAGCCTTCACGGTCGATTTTGTCTCAACCTTAATCTTCATTACGTCCATCACACTTTCAAGAACGGTCTTCTGACAACCGGGGTACACATGGGTCTGTTGGAAAGCAAGCAGTTTGTTGTATTTTTTAATACCAGCAGTGTTGACAGCTCTAGGGAAGGGCTGCACCGGGTCAGACATATACTGTCCTTGAGCGCATACACCGCTCTCATAAGGAAACATGTCGTTGATGAATGCCGTTGTTGGATCGTTGGATGTACTGCCTGTCTCATAAAATTGGCCATGATCATGCGGACCCCCTGATGATGTTTCACCGTGATATAACCAACATGTGTACTTCTCCCAAAACTCGTTACTCCTCAGGTGCTGCCATACTTTGTCAATAGGAAATCGATACATATCGTTGCGACACTGACATTTCATACACGGGCAATAGAAAATTGTATTCCCGTTAGCATTAGCCAGAGCATATTCCATAAAACTCATAACTCCTGCACCATATCTTTTGTCCCATTTTGGAAGCGAAATTCAACTCTTATCCATATCCTGAAAATATAACAAAATATATATGTATAACGCTAGCTAATTATTAATGAAATTTCATGTCATATATAAAATCTCAATTCATTTAGTATATATTCTACGTACTACAACTAATTAATAACAAATTAATTAACACACACACATATATATATACTTAATAATTACAGAACATATATATATATATATATATAGATATAGAGATAGATATCTACATCATCACAAAATCATCATGGACATATACCATCAACACAATATTATAAATTAATTAACATATATATATATATCTACTACTTATAAACAACTTTCAGATATTATATCAAATCATCAACCAAATCTATCTATCAACATATATAGAGATATATATATATATATCCAACAAAACATACTCAAAATCAATCAACTCATAACAATATTATATATCAACATCATCACAAAATCATCATCAACTCAAACAAATGCATCAACAACTTCATACCATATATATCAACATAATATTATAAATTAATTAACATATATATATATATATCTACTATTTATTAACAACAAATTAATTCATATATATTATCAATTCAAATCATCAACCAAATCGATCAACACATATATATATATATACATCCAACGTACTCAAAATCAATCAACTCAATCACACTCAAAATATCGATCAACTCAAATAAAACTCAATTAATCAACATATATATACATATACGTACCTATATATAGCTCCACATGCTAATTATTGACAGATTTCGACAACACCCAAACTTTTTCTCCCGTTTTTTCTTCTCCCGTTTTTTTTCCCAGATGAGCTGCTACTGTCCAGATCTGCAAATATAAAGAACTTTAGCTAACGACATATTAATTTCGTCGGCTAAACTTTTAAATATTTCGTCGGTCATAGTCTGTGAACTTTAGCCGACGAAATAAATTCTTTAGCCGACGACATTTTAATTTCGTCGGCTAAAGTTTACCATAGCCGACGAAAATATAAATTAGCCGACGAATAACTTTAGCCGACGAAAAAATGATTCGTCGGCCTGGTTTTTTAGTTTTCGTCGGCTAAAGCCTTTTTCTGGTAGTGATACTACGTTCTCTTGGCGATTAAAATTACATTATGATTCATGTACGTACAAGTAATCACCATGCCACAACGGAATGCGACGTGTGCGTCGACCGTGCGTATATATATGATAACCGACATTTTATTACCCACTAGGTCATATACATCATCAGACGACACTTTTCAGACGACATATTTTGGACGATTTTGAGTTTGTGTCGTCTGATTAATTTTTCGACCCTTCAGATGACATTTGTGAAGTATAACTCGTATTAGTGCCATGCTCCCTTCATACTTCTGGATGTTGCTCAATTTGTCTGTGATATGCAAAATTTCAGACGGCATATATATGCAGTGTAAAAAAGCAACATTTAGCAACTTTATGGTAATACGTCAGACAACATATAAAAGTTGTCTGTGAAAGAATGCGAAATCTGCTTTTAATCCCCTTTTTATGTACTTCATCCAACAACATAATAATGTCGTCTGAAACAACCATAAATCTTTGATTTATACCTCTATTTTGAACCCTTAAATTCACTTATTTAGACGACAAACAAATGATATCTAACAAACCCATAAAATTGAGTGTACGAACCTTGTAATGTATAACTTCAAACGACATATGAAAGTGGTCTCTCTGACCCTAAAATACTCAATTTATAATTAAATATTGAGTTTGGTTACCTTTTATTGTATTTAATAAGACGACATATAAATGTCGCATGTGGGAACCTGATATATAAGTTTGAAAAATGGCTCAATCTATTAATCTATTCATTAGACGAGGTTAATATGTCGTCTGTATGAACTTGAAATATTCAATTCATTTGAGATTGGGAGAGGGCGTCAATCTTAATGTATTCATCGCACAACATAAAAATGTCGTCTGGATCTGAAATATTTGAATTTGGGCGCCAGAATTTTCCCTCGCTTTTCTTCAATGTGAGACGGCGATTATATGTCGTCTAAGGTTGTAAATAAGTGGTCAACATAAATTGTGCATATTTTCCAAACGGAAACGCTCTTATCTCCTCCGACCAAAACTTATATTTTTGATTAGCCGGTACTCAAACTCTTGTTAAGAGTAGGAAAATAGATCTATGTAATAGTTTGGACACTTTGATGAAACGATTATTTACTTCTCCTTGTGGAAGCTATAAGAAAGTTTATGTATATATGAAGTTGACTCTAATGATCGAGACCTATAAGTTATCGAAAATGAATAAATTTTCTTCCACATACATATTTAAGTACTGCGATCATATCCAACGGTCAAATTAGGTAAATTTTGTTTCTTGCATATAGTTGTCTTATAAAGATGTATGTTTACAAAGAACTTAGTAAATATGTTATAGCACATTAGTACGCACGTTGTGATTCAAATGACGACAATAATTTTTTTTTAAGTTTAAGTGTCAGATGTCAACATGATAGTGAATTATGGGTGTAGAACAAAATTCAAGCATTTTCGATAAAGTTCGGATCTCGGTCGATGCGGTCAACGTGAATGGAATCTTGCTTAGTAACTTCAGACGACATATATATGTTGTCTGAAAAATACTTTTAAAAGTCAACACTTTTATCTAAACGAAAACCCTCTTATCTAGACCGACTAATACTTAAAGTTGAGATTCGTCAATTCTTATACCCTTATTTAGTGTCAACGAAACTATTTTATGTGAACATTTGGACACGTTTATCGACCAATCATATCGCTCCCCATGAGGAAGAATAGGAACATTTTATGTATAATTGAAGTTGACTCTAATGATCGAGACCTATAAGTTATCGAAAATGGGTAAATTTTCTTTCACATACATATTTAAGTACTGCGATCATATCCAACAGTCATATTAGGTAAATTTTGTTTCTTGCATATAGTTCCTTTATAAAGATGTATGTTTACAAAGAACTTGGTAAACATGTTATAGCACATTAGTACGCACGTTGTGATTCAAATGACGAAAATAATTTTTTTTCAAGTTTGAGTGCCAGATGTCATCATGATAGTGAATTATGGGTGCAGAACAAAATTCATGCATTTTTGATAAAGTTCGGGTCTCGGTCGATGCGGTCAACGTTAATCGAGTCTTGCTTAGTCACTTCAAATGACATATATATGTCATGTGACCAATACTTTTCAAAGTCAACACTTTGATGACCAAAATGAGTGTTTTGGTTAATTTAGAATAATGATTGGTATTAGTTGGTCAACTCAGACAATATATGTATGTTGTCTGATGAACACACCATTTCCAATTAGCTAGGTTACAAACCCTTTGCACGCTCAACCAAGGATTGTCTAATTTCATTTTTACTAAGTGTCTGAAACCCATCTCTCTCTTTTTGTCTGAAACCCATCTCTCTTGTCTCAACCTTACCATCTCTCTCGCAGTCACCATCTCCCTAGACCTCACCATGTCATCTCTCTGTCGACCTCACCATCTCTCTCGCAGTCACCATCTCTCTTGTCTCAACCTTACCATCTCTCTCGCAGTCACCATCTCCCTAGACCTCACCATGTCATCTCTCTGTCGACCTCACCATCTCTCTCGCAGTCACCATCTCTCTCGACCTCACCATCTTTCTCTCTGTCTCTCTCGAACACAACAACATGTTTTCTCTCTCAATCAGGTAACCCAGTCTCTTTCTTATAGAGTTAATTTTAGGGCTCTATAGAATTTAGGGTTCGAATTTTTTAGGTTTTCGAATTGGGGGTTCTGAATGTGATTTTTTAGGGTTTCGAATTGGGGGTTCAATTTGGTGTTTAATAGTTTGTTGTTCTTGTTTAGTGACAGTTTGGAGTGAAGTAGGCAAGCAGTTGAAGTGGTTATCAGTTGAAGTGGAGGTATCCAAATTGAAGTAAGCCAGTTTGCTCATTTGTTTAGCTTTTTAATTAGAATTCATGTATTTATTATTGTTCTACTTGTGATTGTTTATCTTGTTTGTTCAAGTTGTTAATAGTTGAAGTGTTTGTTACTGATTTAAACTGAAAACACTAGACTTAAGCATGACCTCGACTTGGGTAGTTGTTTTAGTCCTTTGCTCCAGTACCTAAGTGTTGTAGTTATTTTTCTGTCTTTATGCGCATGTTGTGATTGTGGTTATTATGATGTTAATACAAGTGTTTATCTTGATCCTCAATTTATTTTTAATGATTGTGATTGGTTTTTAAATTAGTTATTATTCCATTTTTATGTGTTTATATAAGATAGACAAAACTTGGATGCTCGCTGATAGGAGATCTTTGAGGTTTCAAACTGGGTTTGAAAATTTCCTCAAATTTGCGTCGACAAATGCTGCCGACAAATTAAGCATACGCTGCTTTTGTATGAAGTGTTGTAATCACAATGGATTTATCGTTGCTGTCATCAAGGGCCATGTATATTTTAATGGCATCATGACCAATTACAAAAATTGGGACTGTCATGGTGAAACTGCTGCCATGGAGGGCGATAGTGGCGGAGAGTCTGAATCAGTAGATAAGCCGGAGGATATAGAGGGTGAAGAAAATAAGGGTGAAGAAGATGAGGATGAGGAGATGTCTTGTGACTCAGATGAGTTCCTTAGGCTGGTAGAAGATGGAGATAAAGCTTTGTACCCTGGGTGTAAAAAGTCGACAAAATTTTACAGTGTAATTTGATTTTTGTTACTGTTTGATAAGCCTGATTCATAATTTTCAGGGTGTTCCGATACAAAAAGATGATGTGAGTTGTGGATATTACGTCATGCGCTACATGAAGGAAATTGTGGAGGACAACAACATTGACCTTGATAAAAAGGTACTGCAATTTTGTAGATTAATCATGACCTGCTTATAAGTGATGGACATTGGTGATTTAAGTTTTATGAATTAGCTAGCTCTTGGAACTAGTATGTTTATGTAAATCCATAGGATGGTGAGATTCAGGAACCATATATAAACTTTATATATACTTTTGTTTTCATATTTATGTATTTATATGGATAAACCTGGCAGTGGAATGGATGCGATTATATTCCAACTATACATCAGCTATTTGACACTCTTTTTTTTATTGGCACTTTTTATAATGCTGACACTGTTATTTAGTTAATTTATGTATTTTATGATGATACGTACACTGGAAACTCATTATGTATGCTGCATTTGCTTTCAGTGGGGAACTAGGGCTGGTCTGACTTACACAGTCGAGGAAATTGATGAGATTCAAGGAGAGTGGGCAGAGCATGTGCTACAGTTTCCGGACCAGTAAAATCAGACTAGATGTTGGTTTATGGTAGTATAGCTCATACATAGGTGTGTTGTTTTACTACATTATAACTTTGGAACATGATAAATAGTTATGACTAATATGCCTATTTTGTGGGTCTGATGCCAACTAGGTAGCTAAGTTATTCTATGTTGAACAAATTTACTTATGCGCGCGAACATATATTTTTGTTTATATATGTTGTGTACTTGGAAATGGCTACAAGGCTTTTGTTTAATTTAAGTAGTATGATCTACAAGTTTAATGCAGCTTGATTTCCTTATGGTTCATAATGTGTGAGGCTTGATTGACATATATGGTTTAGAATGCACAGGTTTTTGTACCAAATTGAGGCTGTTTTACCATATGAACAGTACTTTTTGAGCCAAAACAGACAGGTAACATCATGCAACCAAAGGCACAAATGTGTCGTCTCGTACTAAATCAAATAACATATGTAAACTCCAAAAAAACATAATAATGTAGTGCAATTGAGCATTAGACGACATATTTTACATAATCAAACTCTATTTAAATGTCGACTTAGGGTAGGAAAAACTTACTTGCTATCCCTCAGCCTACATATATATGTGGTCCAAATGTCATGTAACAACATAAAACAAAAAAAAATTGTCGATGGATATAAGCTACCTCAACACATATATGTGGACTGAGAAGGAGTCACAAGATTAAACTTTTGTAATTCTTCAATCAGACGACAAAATCATAACAAACTATGATAATGATTCATTCAATCGACAAGTAAAAATCTATGGTATGAATACGAATGCAACTACAACTAAATGTCGTATGACAGAAGCACCAAAAAAATTTCTAATAGTTTACAATGTGAAACGACAGATAAGTGAGGTTAGATCTTCTATATAACCACATATATCATAAGTTTTTGACGTTGTAAGCTCATACACTCAACACTTAATTGAAGTGTGATTTGATAAAAAAATCTAATAAATCAAATTATTCTCCAATCAGTCCACACTTATATGTGGTAGGTATATAAAACAGACGACATTTGATGTGTCTTGTGATATGATATTATAGTTTTTGGATGCTTATTAGTCCACACTTAACTGTGGTGTGTTTACTGAAACTTTTCAATTTTCACTCTTCTCAGACGACATAAGATGTGTCGTGTGATAGCGTTTTAGACGACGGCTATTCTCCGTCGTCTGATAGACCATCACTTGACAGCTCCTCAGATGACATAAAAAAAATGTCAGACGACAAACTTGGACTGTCGTCTGATGATGATGTATATGGCATTGTGACCAGAAAGCCGAATTCCCAACAAGCAGAACATCCAATTCTCCAAATTAAGTAATATGGAAAATAACCTTCCAAATTGGAAACTACTTAATTTATACACCAAATAGTTCTTGAAGGAATCACCCAATAACTCGGTGAGAAGCAGCATGGTCTTTAGCCCGAAACTTATGCATCAACCATATGCGTAGCTCGACACTTGTCAAGCAAGAAATTGGATTCAAGAAGCTATATATACTCCTCACTAGTATCAACATTTTCATCAAGCAAATTTGAGTTAGCAATCATCTCTATTATCTCCTGTGTATTTGTCTATAACAAATTAAGACATACAGATCAATATGGACAACTCCCAAAGAGCTTCTCATCAAGCTGGCCAGGCCAAGGGCCAAGCTCAGGTGAGAATGTAGTTGTATTTTAACTAGATTTTGTGGTCACAATGGTGGTGATCGATGGCTAGCTAAATTTTTTTAATTTTATCATATGTTTGCCTAATGTAGGAAAAGGCCAGCAACTTGATGGACTCTGCTAGCAATGCTGCCCAATCTGCCAAGGAATCAGCCCAAAATGTATACTGAAATTTTCCTCATTCGTATATATTCAGCAATTGAGTATTACATTTTCACTCTTTTATAACGTATTAGCTAGAATCACAATCTCCAGTGATAGAAATAACTTGTGGCATAACTTGTGTTGCAGGCTGGTCAGCAAATGCAGCAAAAGGCTCAGGGCGCTGCTGATTCAGTTAGGGATGCAATGGGAGGCAACAAATGAAGCTGATCGATGAAGAATGTCGATCATCATTAGCCTTATTCTTTTGTTTCCTACATATTTAGCCTCCACCTTTGTTTTTGTTCCGCACATTTTTATCGTTGTGCATTGAGTTTTGCTTTTGAGGTTGTACCTTTCTTCTGATCTTGCAATTAGAAGAAAGTTTCCACATTGTTATCACTTGCTATTCAATAATTCCAAGGGCTTTTCCTTTTTCCTACTCTAGCATGGCAAGCACCAGTATCGAATGAATGCTTGATATTAAAATCGATTTCGGATTGTTGTGGCATGGATTTTTTGTTAGCTAGATTGCCGAACATGCACAGATGGATCTGTTTGGACTTTGGCCGGTATAGGGAAGCTTTTAAAATCAAGTTCTCTCAAGTGCAACATATTAATTCACAATGAAAACTATTGTCATTTTGGTATAGAATGCGAGCACGTATTGAGCTTATACTTCTTTTGAGTAACTAATTTCCCTAGTAAAGTTTCTGATGAAAAATTAACCAACCTAAAATAGCTAGTCCGGCATGAGCACAATTAGAGTGCATCTCAGTGATCTCACAGACCCTATACGCAGTCGAAGGATGCTACTTTCGGCTTCATTAAGCCCTTGCTGTATGTTGAACTGATTTGCATCGTTGCTGTGTGGTTAAGCTGTTAAGTCGAAGCCACACATCAAGGTAAAAGGTTGAAGTATATATAACTATGTATATATGTCTCTTTTGAGACAACTTCGATTCAACCTTGTTCTGGATCACTCACTTGCTTCAACTATACAAGTGTAAACATAAAAACGAGGACCTCATCGATTTGTTGCAGAGATCGAACACGGATAGTTTATGTTGAGTAAGAGACTCTAGATCGAGCAGCTACGTACTATACATCGACGTATACTTGTGCAGCTGTGCTGCGCGCTGGAACACCAGTGGAACATTTTATGTTAAAGGTTATGCCGTTTAGGGTAGGCAGATGAGAAGATCTATGATACTGTTTGAACTTGATCCTGAGCTAGGTTGAATTCCCTCTTATTTGCTTGCCCGTGCGTAGACTTGTATTGATGGAACATTGGTTCCATCCAACCAACCTAAAACCGATAATCGACATCGTGTATTTTTAAACAACTCATAAATTACAACGAGTCTGATGTGAGTCGAACTCTCGATCTCTTACTTACAAGGAGATACTTATGCCACTAAACTAAATGATATTGGAGATAAATAAACATTTGCTTCATCAAGCAATAATCTAAGATAAAAATATATAAAAATTCAAGTTTTTGTTTTGTGTTTTACTATCATATGAAATGTATTGTCCAATGTACTATTCACCTAAAAGTTCAGAAAAGTTAACGATTGAAAACAAGGGCAAACCAACTTAGGTGAAAGGTAACCTCCAATCGAGTTGGTATGAGTCAGGTGTGGAACCTCATACTCTTTTTCTTTTGCTGTCGCAACAAGGTATTTTAATTTATGAAGCAGCTCATCGTAACTAGATGTTACTGCTGACTTTAAGACTTAAGAAAAATGAAGTACCACATTTCATCAAAACCTTTTAAGGAAATAGTTGGACTGTCAAAAACATTTTTGGTTTTTAGAGTTAAATTCAATTCCAAATTCACCATAAATGATAGTAGTAAGGAACGGTCGATTATCCCATTTTGGAAAAACCATACCACCGATCCCGATCTCTCCCGAATACAAAGATCTCCGGCCACGTTAAGTAGAAGACCGGAAATCAAACTCATTCAAAAGTCCTTGTCTTCAGCCTGAAACTCATATATCCATCGATCAACCATAAACGTAGCAATAAACACTTGTCAAGCAATTACATCATTCTGATTAAAGAAGCTATCTATAAATACTCCTCTCCGCTACCAGCATTTCATCAAAGCAAATTTGAGTTTTCGATCAGCCTCTTAATTATTCCCTCGTTGTTTGTGTAATCCAAAGACCTACAGATCAGAATGGACAACTCCCAAAGTGCAGGATACCAAGCTGGCCAGGCCAAGGGCCAAGCTCAGGTGAGGATCTAACTTTTAACCTAATTTCATGGTTGCAATATATGTGGTGCTGCTGCTCAAGTTTTGTTATATATTTTGATCATATTCTTGTTTGATGCAGGAAAAGGCCAGCAACTTGATGGACCATGCCAGCAATACTGCCCAATCTGCCAAGGAATCTGCTCAAAATGTATGATGAAACATGTCTTTATTCCTATATATATTCAGCTATCAAGTTTTACATATTCACTCTCAGTTCATTATTCTCACTCAGAATTCAATAACTTATTGATCATCTTATAACGTATTCGGAATTTCTCATCACGAACCCAAAATATAAATAACTTCTGCCCTAGTTAACTTGTTTAGATTAAATCAGATGGCTAATTTATTGATTGATTGTGTTGCAGGCTGGTCAGCAAATGCAGCAGAAGGCACAGGGAGCTGCTGAGTCAGTCAGGAATGCAATGGGAGGCAACAAATGAAGCTGATCGATGAAGGATCTCGATGATCATTACCCGTTTTGTTTTGTTTCCTACATTTTTGATTTCCGCATCGGTTTTCGTTTTTGAATTTGTACCTTTCTTCTGTATTTTGCAAGAAGAAAAGTTTTCCCAATCAATGTTATCATTTGCTATTCAGAGAGTATGGATAGCCAATAATACAATGAGTTAATTAACTTAATTTAATCTCTACTGTAGCAGACTAGCACCCATTTCAGAATTGATGTTTAATCACTATTGAATTTTCATTGTCCTGCTGGAATGAAAATATCATCTTTTTATCAAATGAGTTGCATTCGTACGAAAGAAGTTACAAGTGGTATGAATAATACAAAACAAAGTCACTAATGGACCACTTATAACAAACATTGGACCAAAGAGTCCGACCCTAACTTCCTACTAGAGCTAAATCTCTTGTACACCATGAGGCTAGGAAAATGATCATCAAGACCAGAAGACTTAACCGACATATTGCCAACGAAGTTGGTAACGAAGCATCGGAATTCCGACAAGACAGTGGCTTCTATCCCTTGAAGAAATAAGAACATGAGTCAACTCCGCCTCCTGAGTAGTGAATACTCATGATAAAAACAGGTGAAAACCATCATCACTCATCAGCGGTGTTTGTAATGAGTCAATCAAACAGATCGACCACAGAGGATCAAAATAGCTAAACACAAAAACAAAACAGAAGAAAAACATAACAGAAAACATAATGAAGTGCAGCAGCCCAGCCATGACCACCGAGCCCAAATCTCACCATAGGCCCATATCTATAGCCTACCCAAAAACCAGACTCGGTCCATGACCTAGAATCGCTTCACCTTCCTACTTTCGTCGACCCACCACTCCTCCAACAACACCTCCGCTAGCTTGCCCCAAGCTACAGATCGAGTTTCCCACACTAGCCTGCACAACTCAGATCGACGGGGCCACCACCATCAGACCTGCGACCAAGGCTTCCAAATTCGGTTGCACCTCCCTGAGATAACTCGCCGAAACCCAGCTAGAAACTCAGACTGACCCGATCCGAACAGAAGGAAACCGGATCGGGTACTACGGACGCCGGAGCAACCATGAAAATCCCATACCAGAACTGATTTGAACCCTTCCCCAACCACCTCAGATGGATCTGCAACTTCCCATCCCACCTCTTCCTTCCTTCCAACTCGCCCACCAACCCAGATAAAAACAGGAGAAGAAGACGAGCAAAATGACGCGCACTCCAGCTAAACGTTTCCTCTCCCGGGCTAAAATATTGTGGCAAGGCCGCCGACAATGTTCAGCCGGGAGAGAGAGGCTTTCTCTCTTGCTAGGGTTTTTTCTTAGGCCCGCGGCGAGGGGTTTTGAATGAAAATATCATCGATTGCCATATATATGCCAAACACAAAGATAGACGTCGATAACTAGTTCGACAATAATCATATATATGCATGGAAAAGCTTTAAATACTTCTCTTGATTAAGTGCAACATTACTATACAAACTAGTGATCCTTTGGTATAATATTATATTCTCATCTTATTTGCAGAATTTTGGGTAGAAATGATGGTATAGAGCTAGGTTAAATATGTTCTAACTCTTTATTCCAAAATAAATAAATTTTTTTTACGTAAAGTTACTAATTAGAGGTTAAGTATGTGACACTTTGAAAAATCAGAGCGTACGCGTCATGAGGACACAAATGATTATGATAACTTCAATATTCAATACATCAATCATGTGTACAATAAGGTTTTGGACTCCTCGTTTTACGATTCATACTCTATAGTTTCTATTTTAGTAACTTAAATCATATTTTAGTAACACGTGTTTTGTCTTTTATGAAAAACTTGACCAAAAAAAGAGATAGAGTGTGGATTATAAAACGGAAAGTGAAAATTTCAAATTTTCTCTTTGATTAAAAAAAAAAATCAAAAGATGATAAGTTTCAGGGTTTATCATGTAAATAAGGGTACGAGGAGAAACGAACAGCCCAAATCAAACAGACAACATACGAAAGGCCTAAGGAGCCTGAACGGTGGGACCTCTCAGACCCGCTAGGCCACCACACTTCCATCCGCCTAGCCTCAACACTTGTCCGCCCATCCCGCATTAATCCCAGTCCGCTTTATGTTTTAATTTTTAATTTTAATTTTTTTTATTTTTAAATTTCTTACAACTCTCTGCTCCAAAAGCAATTCTCTTTCTTTCTATCTTTCTGGGTCCAAACAAGAATCGCCACTGAAGCCATTTGGAGGTAGAACAGTTCAACTCTTGCATCAAGAATGTCGTGTTCTTTGTAACTCTTGGTTTGATTTTGCATGCACATATGTATTGTTTATTGAGATTCCTTTATCAGGGTCATTGTTTAATGATCAGTATTGGTAAAGATTGGAGCTTTGAATTGGTTGGAAATGGTGTTAATCATAGCTGCTTGATTGTACTTGTTTTGGTACTAGTTTGGTATCTGTAGCTTCTTTTGTTCTTCTGTCTGATGGTTTCAACATCTCTGATTGAATTTGGTGTTTCGTCTTTGCTTATTTCGTTGCAGGTTTGAGATGCTCCAGTGACTCGGCTTCAAAATAAAGCTGTGCTGCAAAGAAAGGAGGAGAACAAATAACACATAAGATTCCATTTTCTTGAAAACCCAGATACATGGGTCATACACAGCAGCCAAAGAGAAGAGTGGCATTTTTGTTGATTGATGGTGTGGGGGATGTGTCAATACCAAAGTTGGGATTTAGGACTCCTCTTCAGGCGGCCAAAGTGCCGAATTTGGATGCCATAGCATCCGCTGGAGTTAATGGTCTAATGGACCCTGTTGAAGTTGGTCTGGGTTGTGGAAGTGACACAGCTCACCTTTCTCTAATGGGTTACAACCCTAGGGTATATTACCGGGGACGAGGTGCATTTGAGTCCATGGGAGCAGGATTGGCAATGTCACCAGGTGACATCGCATTTAAGGTATTTATTTGTTCATCTCATTTCTTCATAAATTGGTAGCTTGTTATATTGATAGTCACAACATGATCCTGGATGAACAGTTTCAACTTGATGGATTGCCAATTTGCCATAAAGATGCAGTTGATTGTTATCATATAAGACATAGAAGCCATGGGACTCCCGATATTGGTCCCATATCAACTTAATATAATTTATAATCAGCATAATAGTAGGACAGTCATTTCAGTAAAATGTTTGTTGCTATAATGCTATCCCTCAGATTATGATTGTTCTAGAGTCCAGGGTGTTCCACAAGTAATGATGGCGAATTTTTGTTCTTCAGTCTAATTTTGCAACATTGGATGAAAAAACTGGAATAGTCATCAGTAGGAGGGCTGACAGACACTTTGAAGAAGAAGGGCCCATACTGTGTGCAGCACTCGATGGATTGAAGTTGCCATCTTTTCCTGAATATGAAGTCAGAGTCAGGTGCAAGTGCAAATGTTTATTGTAACTGATGTAACAGGCTTCTTATTTGATGTGCATGTATGTATCTCTTTTATCCGTTGTTTGATCAAACACTACCTCCTTTATGCAGACAGCTAAAAAATTATGAAAAGTTTTAAGTTTAGAATTTTGATAAGCTTTCAAGGTGACTGCCTTTTTGCACCTCTAGCATTGTAAAGTATTGACTGTTTTCAATTCGTGAGTTCACATCATCTGTTCACCGGTTGAAAGTACTTCATCTGCTAACCCTGTAAATCCTCGTCTAATTTTTACATTTAAGTATAGTAAAACTGACTTGAGGTTCATTTGCTACAGGTATGCAACAGAACATAGATGTGGAGTGGTTGTAAAAGGGCCAAATTTAAGTGGAAACATATCGGGAACAGACCCATTGAAGGATAACCGTTTACTTTTGCAAGCTGAAGCTCTAGATGGTAGTGATGAGGCAAGGCATACAGCTAAAGTTGTTAACGAGTTATCCAAGGAAATATCAAATATTCTCATTGAACATCCACTAAATGCAAAACGGGCCTCTGAAGGGAAGAACATAGCTAATGTGGTCCTTTTACGAGGTTGTGGTATCCGGATTGAGGTCTGTTATCTCAAACGTAATTGATATTTGTATTGTATCATGCTGAACTCATTACTTAGCAAATCATATGCAGTCATCTAAGTTCTTGCATTGAACAACTTTCTGTGTTGTTTTTAGTGGATCGGACTGCCACCTGTGCAGGAACACTCCTTTGGAACATATAGAAATGTTATACTTGGCCGGCTCAATCTTGTTATTATCATAATATTCAATACTTCCATTCCCGTGATTATAAGATCTCGGTTCTGGCTGTTTGGCTTAGCTCTTCTGATACTTCAGTATGTGCCTACATTCTAGTGAATAATTTTCTGATCTGAACAGCAAATGTTGGACATCAGGGTTTATTCTTTCTTTTCTGGCTGCCTGGTAGACAATGCTGGAACTTTCCGCAACTAGTTGTTTTAGTAATGCTCCTGAGAGTGCTAGAACATACCACCATAAGAATGCCAACTTTTCTAGAATATTGAAAGCCCAAGAGATCTCCTATTTAAGGATATTAGGCTGACCAGCAATTTTGCAAGACCCTCTTGAGATGGTTTACATATTAGCACACATGTATTTTAATACACACACACACACACATTTATTTATTCTTATATTACTCCTAAAATACTTAAACATATTTCAGGTTTCTCCATTTGCAAAGAAACATGGGTTATGGCCTTGTATGGTAGCTCCAACTAAAATCATTGCGGGATTGGGCTTATCACTTGGCATTGATATCCTGGAAGCTCCTGGAGCAACTGGAGACTACAGAACACTTCTAACTTCCAAAGCAACTGCAATAGCCAAGGCACTTTCAGCTCCTCTGCAGTCTTGCCCCAATGTATTTGTGCCAGGGGAAGATGAACACAAACCAGGGCGATCAGATGGCTATGATTTTGGGTTCCTCCACATAAAGGTCATATCTCAGCTTCGGCTCTTTAATTGTCTGCCTAGTCACCGTGCAATTTCAACACTCATCATATATTTCCACACTGAAGCATAGACATCGTTTTTACTCTAGTTTCCTGAAATGTGAGAAGTTAATAATGGCATAGCAATTGATGCTAAAAAAAAATTATTGTTTGATGCTCCACTTGCTTGCTTAGTTGTTGGTCCCACATGGGGTTTCATACTGAGAGAGATTGCTATGAGATTTCGGTACTCTAGTTTCCTGAAATGTGAGAAGTTAATAATGTCATAGCAATTGATGCTAAAAAAAATATTTATTGTTTGATGCTCCACTTGCTTGCTTAGTTGTTGGTCCCACAGAGGGTTTCATACTGAGAGAGATTGCTTTGAGATTTCGGTACTTAGGTCCCATTTCATAAGTGGTAAAGGAATCTCTGTTTGATTTCATTGCAGGCTATAGATGATGCAGGTCATGATAAAGCAACCATTTTCAAAGTCAAGGGATTAGAAGCTGTTGATCGAGCTATAGGGCAGCTGGCCAGGCTCCTTTGGGAGACTGAATCAACTGGAAAATTTCAGTACTTCCTTTGTGTTACAGGAGACCACTCTACCCCAGTTGAATATGGAGACCACAGCTTTGAGCCAGTTCCATTCACAATATGTTCATTGAAAGATTTTGTGGGTGCTGTAGGTGTGGAAACGGTTTTGGGTGCTTCGCTTGATCCATTTCCTCTTCCAACTGTAAAAGAGGGTGAATATCCAACAGAGCCAGTGGAGATGGCACAGGAGCAGACCAAGCAGCCTCGAGCTTTCAACGGTGATTCAGTTTGTGAGTTTAATGAGATAGCGGCAGCAAGGGGATGTCTTGGACGTTTTCCTGGCGGTGAGATGATGGGAGTAATAAAGAATTTCCTGGAGCTAGAAGCTTGAGCTGCACAAGTTGAAAGTGTGCTGTGAAAATGGTAAGGAAAATGGCTACAATTCAATGATATGTAGTGGAAGTTTTGAAATCCTTTAAAGAAAACGAGAATTGAAAATAAGCATACCAAGAGGTTTTCCTTATTAAATCTTTTCATCTGTTTTCATCTTTTCTTTAGGTAGACTTCTGTAGTCTAATCGTTCCTCTCCAGGTATACTACTACTCTTAAAATAGACCTGAACAGAATCTGCATGTATAGTCTGAGAAACCTTGAAAAACCTTGATAAATCCTTAAACGAAAAGAAAAATCCTGTAACAAAAACTGCATGTATAATACAAGTAGCAGAGGTGGATTATATATGCCACTTGCTAGATAAATCCTTCAACATTCCAAAGGCAAACAATCATTAAGCTAAGCTTGGCCATAGTCGTTCTGTGACAGTCTAGGAACTGGTGTAGGCAGGCCACCATGGAAGCACAAATTGGAATACTCTACCAGAATAAGGCTTCACACCCATCTTTGACCACTTCACAAGCCACCATGAAAGCGTAGACAAGCTATATCCAGATCATCCCAGTCGCAAGCTATAAACTCGTTGAAGATTTCATCATCTGGAATGATGCTTCGGTCCAGCGAATAACGCTTCACGTCTTCCAATCCCAATCTTCGAGTTCTATCAACCGCCATTTTATGTAGCTCTTGTTCTTTCAATTCCCAAACAAAAAGCTTAGGGTCAGTGATCTTCATGAAGTGTAAGCGCACACAGCCTCGGTAGACAGCAAAGGAATGAAGTCCTCCTACGAACCTGTCAATGTCTTCTATCACCGGCAGGTCGAAATCGATAACATGAAATTGATAACGATCATTAGTACTACACTACTGCTGTTGTTGATCATGAACACGTCCAACCCTATCAAACAAGTATCAGTTAGCCAATATAGGATTCCATTGCTAGCAAAGCCAGTAAATTTCAGACTCCGGCAAGCCATGTGGACATGATGCAACCGACTCTGTCCATTCACCGGTGTCACTAGAGAAGACCTGAATGTTGATTTTGATACAATCTTCAGACACACCATTATAATCATTCTCAGACGTGAAGAGTCTCACAACCTTGCACCTATACTCGTCATTCATACTGACTAGCTCCGAGTCTTTATGCTGAGCTATGTGTTTTTCGTAGAAGGGCTCGCAGATGAACCCCAAGGGTTTTCTCTTATGACATCCAGGGGTGGGAGGAAGATTAACAACCTGCATTGTGCGTGGATTACATAGGAAGAAATCGAGGCGATCATCTTTCTTTTCGGAGCACAAAACTAAGTCATTGTATGTAGCCACAATTAGTGAACATTGTTTCAAGCTCAAGAAACTCCTTTGTCTTTCAAACACCTTTGGTGTGAAGTGTTCATCCCCATAGCAGTCCATCAGAGATTGAATTATAGGGGTTCCTCTGTCACTTTGGATCCATAGAAAGTGGCCAACAAACGATGCACCAAAGCTTGGAGACACACTTGCATTGAGAAACAAAGTTATGTGAAGGAAGTCGACAGAGAATTTCAAAAATTACCTCATCAGGGAGATCATCAAGATTGGAATTCATCGGTTTGATGACGGTCTACTTCCTGCTTATGCTGATGAATCTTTTAAACGTTTCGGGTGGTGAATATGATCAGAAGAAGGCATTGTTAACTTGGAGGTTCTTCCTCCGAACTAGCATGAATGACACAAAATATTTAGGTCAGCTATAGTTGATGAATCTGATCGAGGTGCTCCCAGAAAATATCAAAAGGCAAAAGTCTAATTGTACCACATTTGTTCCTTCTAAGTTGTACTTAGATATTATAAGTTCAAATGTCCTATATCTATTTTGACTCTTCGATGTTTTATTTTTATCGGGACTCTTCCATTTATCACCCCAACCAGCAGCATAATTTATGATTCACTCGACTACTGCTGGGCAATGAAGCTTCATATCCAGCTAGTATGGTCAGAATTTACTAAAACAGAAATCATGACAACATAACTTGTGTTTGGTCTGCAAAGCATATTACTACCAGTATTACAGGTTCCAATAAGAATTGGAAGCTCTCTTCCAACTTCAAAATTTATGTGCGCCCTTTATAAAGGACAATGGTCTAAAGTGGAGAGTTGCATGTAAAATATGGCACAAGAAGAAGTGGAACATAAAGCTTCTTTTTTTCACTTTAGTTTTGCTTTGTTTACATAATGGAAATTATCTCATCAGACACCTACTTCTTTTCTTAATTCATAAGAAATATAAACTGATTAAACACCTCCCTCCTTCCTCAGTTCCTCAAAATAATTGCTTACACACCAGCAGCACCAGAAACACAAAAAACTTAAAGATGTATGTGACAAAACCTCTTTCCATGTACCGGAAATCTCCAAACACCCTTTCTATACAGCCACCAGATGCACCTTATTCCGGTCATTTAGTAGTTACAGATGAAGAAGCAGAAGCACAAGACTCATGTTGTTGGGGTATTTTCAAGCGTGAACAGATTAAGCAACTGCCATTTCCACAGGACAAGATACTCACCGTTGTTTATACATCGGATTACCAAGAAGCAACCACCACCAAAGTTTGGTTCATCCCTGTTCTTGATCAGCCTCTTTCTTCTAATTGCTACTATGTCATCAAAGCAAATGGAAGACACAAAGGGTATGCTCTTAATATACTTGTAATTTTTCTCCATGTACTGTTTTCAAGTAGTACATGTTTGTGCAGGAAAGCATGCAGATGTTCTAAAGAGAGGGACATAATGAACTGCTGCTTCAGAGACTTCTTGAGGGACAAGAAACCAGTACCTTTGAATCTAAGAAACATATACCAACAAGTTAAGATTCATCGGCACCAAGGAGGTGGTTTCTTCGCAGAGTCTGTAGCTCCTGATGGTGTTCCTCCAAAGTTTCTAAGGAAAAAAGGATGGGAAATCCGCAGCTCAAGTTTGTACCGATGGCAGTTAAGTGATGCCTTAGGCCTTGACACTTCCCTCCGATTGCGCTTCCCTGACTTCAACTTCCCCATCTTTAAGAAACGTTCAGCTTCTAATGTTGTGGGGAAATGGTACAGTCCATTTGTGTTTGTGAGAGAGAGAGCCAGCATAAGACGCCAGATGAAGAAGTCGAAATTCTACAGAATATCTATGGAGCAGTGGTGGGAAGAGATTTACTCCTGTGGGAATACTAGCAATGAAGGCAATGTTGTGAATGTGGATGTAAGTGTACAAAGGGAAGTGGCTTTTGTATCTGCCGCGGAAGCTGTCAAGGACGATAGAAATGGTCGTACAGGGTTCACTTGGTTCAAGGCTTACAATCCAGACAGCCGAAAACTGGTCACCGTTGGTTTGAGCTCCGCGATTGTCCAGAATATGAAATGGGTTTTAGAGGCAGGAGGGTGGGTTACTGGGGATGAGAAGGACACAAGAGTGCAGAAAGTAGAAGAGATCACAGACGGGTGGAGGAAGTTCGGCTGTTATGTTCTGGTGGAGAGTTTCAAATTGAGAAGAATGAACGGAAGCCTGGTATTGAGACATGACTTTAGGCACACTAATACCATAAGAAGTAAATGGGAGTAAGCTATATTGTAAACAGTAGTTCTGGGCATAACATCTCAGTTTGTACATGTTTCTCAGTTTTACATGTTTCCACATTATAAACCTCAGTTTCATATAACATAGGTAAAATGGCTCAAAGCTTGTCAAGTTTACCTTTGTATCTTCTGTTTAAACTCAATCCTCAGAAAGAAAAACAAGGAACACTCATAATTTGATTAAGATCGACAGAAGTTGTCATACATTCCATAATGATGTTCATGGTGCATCACACAGTTGCCTTATATAATAGAACAAACTAAAAGTACAAATCAAACAGCAAACTTGAATAGAAAACTTGGACAATATAGTGTCCAAATAACATGTTCATGAGGGGGATATGGATTGCGCACACTTGAGTTCCAGGCTCAGAAACCGTGAATTTTGATATTCTCCTTCTTCACAATGCCAGCCTGAACTAGGAAGGCAGACACGTTCTTCCGCTGATCACCTTGAAGTTGAATCACCTGCCCCTGTTCTGGATCCTGGACAACTGTACCATTGCAGCAAAATTCCTTCTTAAGATCCTTGAGAATCTTGTTGTAGCTAAATTCCTTCTTCAGTCCCTGCACTGTTGTCAGGCTTTTCCTACCATTACGCTGCTGTATACGAATGTGCACATAATCTTTTGTTCCAGCACCTGAGTCCTCAGCATTTGCCTCAGCAAACGGATCTGAAACCAAGCATCAGCATTTCAATTAGATTTCCCACAAAACAGAACATGTACTGCAAAGATAACGAGTTGAATTAAAATTTTCAAATTACACACTACTAGATTGGATACAAGTCATACAACACAAGCAACGCACATGTCACCAATACAAAAGATCTACGTCCACATATTTCAGGTATCATATCTTACATATAAAAACTCAATGGTTATATAAATCAGCACCACCTGCTCTTCTTTCCCCTTAATGAATATAACTACCAGAAAGTATGTCACACAAAAAGCAAGACGGCATGCAAACTCTAGGTACACAAACAGCAAGGCTAGGAAAGCGTTGATTTTACAAACAATACAAACACCATGTAACAAACAAATCAAAAACAACGCCTTTAATGATTTAATCACTCAACTACTCCATTCAATAGATAATTTGAAATTCATCCGCTGTGTATTCTCTTTTTCTCTAACACAGATCAAATTCATGCAAATACAAGTAATTTAGCTATACATATCAAATCTCTTTCGACATAGAAAGAAAAGGCATACCAAAGGCAGTAGGGATCTGGACGTCGAGCTCAGACATGAAACTTGGTAATGAACTAATAGATTCCCGGACAACCACGCTCTGCTCAGACCTGCATCACATCACAAAATCTCCATCAACCTCTCAGAAAAAAAATTCAAAATCACAAATCGCTATTAAATTGCACCAATAAAACTCTATCTCCATGTTCATGATTATGATCCAGCAAAAACAAATAATTTTTTTCAATTCACAACAAAATTATAAAGCTCTCTTCAAGATTTAGTTCCATAAGTAGATCTGACTCCGTATAAAAAAATTAAATCTCAAAAAACTACAATCCGAACCCTAAAATTGAGATTGAATCATGAAATCCCCAAATCGGAGAGAAAAAAATCCCTAGAAATCGTCGGAATCGAAAACAGAGGCCGAAGCTGTACCTGATCAGATGATTTCGGGATTCGGAGATTGACCGGACGGCGACGGAGATTAGGGCTGAGATTTCCTTCGCTTCTTTCTCTCTCTCTTCAAATCGAAACCCGAAAGGAAATTTGGGGTCTGAGAAAAATTTACAGAAGCTAAAATATCATCGTCATAATATATATAAAGGTGTGGACTTGGGATTAGGTCGGTGGCTAATCTTTATTCCCCCACTCGCGATGTATTGTGATGATAGCCCACGCGCGGGGGCAAAAGAGGTGGGATTGGAGCGTGGAGGAGACGTCGGTGATTGAGCGAGTGAGTTCGGAGTTTTCCAGAAGGAGGAGGATTGTGTGGAGGGGAATAGGGTGATGTATGGGCCGTTAGTTGGGTTCATTTATTGGGCTCGGTGGTCCGGCCCACTTGGCGCATATTCATCTCCTTGTCAGAGTCATGTCAGAGTCAAAAGTTAACGCACTACTAAAATACCCATTTAGTACTAATTTAAACCTCTCATTTCTCATTCTAATGATAATCTTTTTCATTAGCCCATTTCAATATAAGGTAACTTTTTTTTATGCCCAAATGCATAAATCTTTAGTCTTAACAAACCATATTATTTTAAGACTATTTTGCCCTCACCTCTTAAACATGTATAGAGAGAGAAAATGAAAGAGAGAATACTTGACCGGAATCTCACCGGACTCCGGTCACCGGAATTTTCCCGACCGCCGGACTTCGGTCACCGGAATTTTCCTTGTAACTAGTTACTGACACCCAGTTACTGACCCTTAATAATCGTGTTACTAACCTCTAATAATCAGTTACTGACCCCCAATAATCAACTTATTTCAACTTAATAATACCAGAAAGGAAGAAATACCAGAAAAAAATCGAGTTACTGACCCCTAATAATCAAGTTACAGACCCCTAATAATCGATTACTGACCCCAATATTAAAAGAGTAAACCTCCCGAGATAAATGGCAAGCTGTCAATGCACTTTGTCACTTGATATTTCATCTAGCACCCTACAATTAGTTGATATCAGATAAACAAATGCGAAAACTACTAACATTATCACAGCAAATATCTATGTTTAATGAAGAAACCTAAGAGTTTCCCAATTCCACAGCAACCAAACACAGAATAATTGAAAATAGAATATCACATTGACTGACCTAAACTAAGGAGCCAACACTCCTCAACCTTACAAAACAACCGCTCATATACCTCCACTTCCTTGCTTTGAATTGCATAAGCACACCTCGCTAGAATATACAGACTTGAGTCTACCGATGCCGAGGCGCGACACATCTCTGACGGTGTCGTTGCCTCTGTCGCCGGGGCCGAGCTCGACGTCGTCCGACTCAAAGGCAGGCAGTGATGATCAACTTCGCCGACTTGGATCGGGCCAACCGGATTGAGAGCAGCGCCGGCGGCACGGTCTACAAGGTGATTCACAAGTCGACGGGGCGGGTCTACGCGCTGAAAGTGATCTACGGCACGCACGATGAGTCGGCGCGGCACCAGATCTGCCGCGAGATCGAAATCCTCCGCGTGGTCTAGAGAGAGTCGAGCTCCGATCTGGAGTTAGAGAGAGAGAGAGAGAGAGAGAGAGAGAGAGAGAGAGAGTTTGAGGAGGCTGGATCCGGATGAGGAGGATGAGATCGAGGCGGGTCGTCAGTCGCCGTCGTCGGTTGTCGGCGTCGGTCGGCGGTTTTGGGTTTCTGGTGGAGCAACTCGGTTAGAGAGAGAGAGTTTGTTTCAGATCAAGACGGAGAAAGTTATGGTGATGAGAGGACTATATAGTCAATTTCATGAGATTTGTTTAAAACAATTTTCATTAGAACAATTTTCATGAAAACGTTGGAAACAATTTTCATTAAAACGGGCTCTTATTATGGTGTTTTTGTGCAAATGGCATGAGATTTTTTAAGAGCATCTTCAGTGGTAATGTTAAAATCTCACGTGGAGCCAACATCTATAAAATGATATCTGAAAACTCATTCTAACTCATATGTCTATTTCACCGTGGATGACATTTTAGTTTCATGTTGTTATTTTTGACAGCCCAATTCTCTGGCTGTCTTTTCGTTTTTTATTGTTTCTCTTCCCTCTTTCTTCTTCCTCTTTTGCTTTTAGGTAAAGAGAGAGAATTAATCTAGGTAAAGATAAACATAGAAAAATAGTTAAATATTATAAATATTTGACAGTTGGGTTAGAGGAGAAATTAAAATAAAATGTCAAATTCCACATCAGGCACCTCAGATGTCAAAATTCAAATTTGACAAAAAATTATAACCATTTCATTAGAGATGATGGGTTGTTGGAAACAATTTTCATTAAAATTGGCTGTTATTATTGGTTTTTGTGCAATGGGCATTTTCCCATGCTTCGCCTCGATTTTCAATGCAGAGGCCATAACTAGATATTCAATGGAGTAGCAAATACCAACACGCTAGTGTTTTCTGAGCTCTGTGTCATTCAAAATCTAAAACACTAATCTCAAGCTGTGAGAGTTGGGACTTCTTCTTGATTTGGTTCGGTTCAAGCTAGGAAGCTTTGATTGCTTTGGACCTCTCCAGTTTGAGCAATGGCTACTCACTGTGTTAATTTCTCTGCAAGTTCATTTCATACTAAGCCTTCTTCATCAGGACCAAGCTCCAATGGTAACTTCATTCTGCACTAAAGATTATCCTTTTTGTTCTTGAATTGTTGTTCTTTGGGTTCTGGGTTTTAGGTTCTTGGATGGTAAACTTGCTAATTTGAGTAATGGTGGAGCCTGAGATTGGTCTTTTGATGTAGTTAAATGTGATGTTAAAGTTGTGATCTGCTGTGCACTCAGTCGTTCATATATTCAATTCAGCTCTATGTTTTAATGCTGTGGTAAAACATGTTCTGTATCAACTTTGTAAAACTCACCGTGAACCAATTCACCTAATCACCAGCTAGTACTTATATGATGTGTGTGCGTTTTAAGCTGCACGAAGAATTTGACATCCCGGTAACCTTTGATTTTCAATTTTGAGTATAAAATGTACCAGAACCTAAAGATCGATGGAAGTGTATGCCTGAGCATTAGTCTTGTTTCCTTCTGTACTTGCTTCAGTTGAGAAGAAATGGCTTGGATTTATCACACTTTATAGAAAGCCGAGGAATTTGAAGCTTTCAAAAGGCTGTAGAGCAAGAGCAGCTCTCAATGCTGATACAGTACCAGTCGAAATCCCTCGTCAATGGTACAACCTGATTGCAGATCTGCCTATAAAACCTCCTCCCCCATTGCATCCCAAGACTTTTGAACCTGTTAAACCTGAAGATCTGTCCCCTCTATTTCCTGATGAGTTGATTAAACAGGAGGCAAGTGGTGAGAGATACATAGATATCCCTGAAGAAGTTCGTGAGATATACAAGCTATGGCGTCCAACCCCTCTCATTAGGTTTATTCTGCTAACACACATTGCACTGTTTTTTTTTTTTTTAACCAGACTCATAAAGCTGTTGGAATCATCTTACACTTGAGTTGAATATAGGGCCAAGAGGTTGGAGAAGCTTCTTGACACGCCGGCCAGAATTTATTACAAATACGAAGGTGGTAGCCCTGCTGGATCACACAAACCCAACACTGCAGTTCCACAAGTGTATTATAATGCAAAGCAAGGCATCAAGAAGGTTGTGACAGAAACAGGAGCTGGACAATGGGGATGTTCTTTGGCTTTTGCATCCAGCTTATTCGGTCTTGACTGTGAGGTGAGAAATCTTCACTTGGTAAATGCCTATAATTGCTTGTTGCCTTGTTTCAAAGGTTTATTTTTTAAATGTCTTCCTTTATGTAGGTATGGCAAGTGCGAGCTTCATATGATCAGAAACCGTATCGCAAATTGATGATGCAAACTTGGGGGGCAAAGGTACACCCATCTCCATCAAACATAACTGAGTCCGGTAGAAAAATCCTTCTGATGGATCCATCAACCCCGGGAAGCTTAGGAATAGCTATTTCTGAAGCTGTGGAGGTTGCAGCTATGAATGCCGACACTAAATATTGTCTAGGAAGTGTTCTCAATCATGTTTTGCTCCACCAGACTGTAATTGGTGAAGAGTGTCTGAAACAAATGGAAGCAATAGGTGAGACCCCGGACTTGATCATAGGGTGTACTGGTGGAGGATCTAACTTTGCAGGGCTCAGTTTCCCATTCATTAGAGAAAAGCTCAATGGAAAAATGAGCCCTGTAATAAGAGCAGTTGAACCTTCTGCTTGTCCTTCATTAACTCAAGGTGTATACAGATACGATTATGGTGACACAGCAGGGATGACTCCACTAATGAAGATGCATACACTTGGGCATGACTTCATTCCTGATCCAATTCATGCCGGTAATGAACATTAGTTCTTGCTTCAGAGCTGTAGTCTTTTCAAAATTTACTTCTTCATATTCAACATTCGACTGTTTTTTAACAGGAGGATTGCGCTATCATGGCATGGCTCCACTGATTTCACATGTCTATGAACTCGGTTTCATGGAAGCATTAGCAATTCCCCAGACCGAGTGCTTCAGAGGTAACTAATATTTTCTATATACCTCATATACTATTTAGTAAGGGATCCAACTGTCTAACTGTGATCCTAACTTCTGTGTTTTGTGCATTGCAGGTGCTATACAATTTGCTAGGTCCGAAGGATTGATTCCAGCACCAGAGCCAACCCATGCCATAGCTGCCACCATTAGGGAGGCTCTGAAGTGTAAAGAAACTGGAGAAGCAAAAGTTATTCTCACTGCAATGTGTGGACATGGCCATTTCGATTTGCCAGCTTACGACAATTACCTACAAGGAAATCTGGTTGACCTGTCATTCGATGATGAGAAGCTACAGGCAGCATTGAGCAGTGTTCCTAACATGCGTAGCTGAGGGCAGTACATTGCTACAATGCTGCGTTGGATTTGGATGAACTAAGGCACATTTTTACCACTTTTTTTTTTGTGAGAATGACATTTTTTTCCACTTGATCATGGAATGATCACAAGTTGGCATTTCAGAACTAGAGTGTTCATGAGTTTGTTCAACATGACAAATGCCAGGACAGAAACGAAATTCTTGTAACAAGTTGAGTGCAGTTCAAGGACTATGCAATAGATATTGAGGAATAAAGTAATGCATTTTTCTTAACAATGTCACTGAAATCTCTCACCTGTTCATGGGAGTTTAACCGAGCTGCTTAAACTTCCGACACATAGTTGAAGTATTGTGTTTCATAGTTTTATAGTTTCAGGTACCGAAGTGCCGTCTCATCAACTTAACTGCTACCTTTAGTCTTTTATGAGTCCAAATCATATCCTCTAACTAACAAATTATTTATTTAAAAAAAATAAAAATAAAAATTATGGGCATTGTACACAAGGACAAGGCATGGGCCTTGGTTTTGGTTTGTGTGTCCCAAACTAGACAGTCTAGAAGTGTAGGGTACCTTTGGTCTATTCCGTTAGAACATTGATCTCTCTCTGCTCTTTTCACTTCACTAGGGCGCGCAGAGCACAGTCACAAAGAACGAAGGTGCTTCACATTCAACCGCAGAGAACATTCATAAAGTAAAGTCTCTATCTTTCTACTCCCAATTTTTCTTTCCCAAAATTTCTCATAACAGTTTTAGGGTTCATGAACAATTTAAACTAATTCGATATTGAAATTGAAAATCAAAAGCAACCCAGTTGTAGAAACGCACCGAATTTCAGAAATTTAGAGTCTTTTCAATGCAATAGTGATTCTCAATTTCTCATTATCTGTTTGGATTCATGTAGAACTAGGGTGATTAGATATGGGAAGTAAAGGTCGAATCCCACCGGCCCATCTCCGGCGTCCTCATCCGGGATCCGACCCGTATGGGCCTCCTGGGCCGGGTACCCGCCCACCTCCGGGTGGTTATTCACCCTTTGACATGTTGCCTCCTCCGCAAGTTTTGGAGCAGAAGCTGGCTTCACAGCATGTGGAGATGCAGAGGCTGGCAACTGAGAATCAGAGACTCGCTTCGACGCACGGCAGCCTGAGGCAGGAGCTGGCTGGGGCTCAGCATGAGCTGCAGATACTGCATGCTCAGGCCGGGGCTATGAAGTCGGAGAGGGATCAGCAGATGAGGAGTTTGATGGATAAGATTGCGAAAATGGAGGCTGAGCTGAAAGCGGCAGAGCCTGTTAAGGGGGAGCTGCAGCAGGCGCGAGTGGAGGCGAATGGCTTGGTTGGGGCGAGGCAGGAGAGTATTGTGAAAGTGCAGCAGTTGAGTCAGGAGCTTCAGAGGGCGCATGTGGAGGTGCAGCAGATTCCGGTTTTGGTTCAGCAACTCGAGGGCCTCAGGCAGGAGTATCAGCATTGCAGGTTTGTGGCTACATGTCTGTTTCTCTCGTGGGGAATTTGGGTTTTTTAGCTTGCGAAATGAATTATAATGTTGTGTTTGTGGTGGATTATGCAGGGCTACTTTTGACTATGAGAAGAAATTGTACAATGACCACCTCGAATCACTTCAGGTCATGGAGAAGAACTATGTTACCATGGCTAGGGAGGTAGGAAAACTACGAGCAGAGTTATTGAATAATCCTGGTGTTGAAAGAAGAACTGGTAACTTCTTGCCTTTTGATTTTCTGTGGGGTGGGTTAGGATCTCTTAGTTTAGTGTATATCCTGATCTTTTAATACATTGCGGATGGTTTCTCCGTGGCAATGAAATGCAGGTGGGCCTTATTATGGGAATCCTGGAACTAATGAAAGTGAGGCTTCTGGGCTTGCTGCAGGACAAAATGCTTATGAAGATAGCTATGGTGTTTCCCAGGTATTTTATTTTCCATATCTGAATTTTTATTTATTTTTGGTTCATATTCCTTTCCTTGTTATCGTATGGAGTTGGTTTTATGGTACTATGCCGGGTTGGTTTAGTCTCCTATTGTTTGAGCCGAGATTGGCCTGTTGGTGTTGTATAAGTTATTATGAAATACATGGGTTTTTTACTCACAAACTCAAACACAAGACTCGTCAATACTTAGCAAAATAGATTATCCATTTTGTTAGTCCTCCATCATCTTGATTGAAGCATTTTTGAGAATAGTTCAATTTCAACATTTCATTCAAATGATTCAGGTCTCTGTAGGATGGTAGAATAGGTTCCCATCAATGCTGTTTTTTGTTTGTTTGCTTTTTTTCCTACAAAGATGTTAAATGCTGGACAGTAAGATCGGACTCAAAATGATATGTATGGGAAAAGGATGCGTAGGCAAAACCCCAGCTGTAATTTACCATACCTTATTAGTGGGACTGTAAAACAGCTTCATGTAATTAGTTATACCATCTGAACTTTTAGTTATGTACATCCATAACCTTCATTGTCTCAAAGGCAACTGCTAACTTCAGTTGGGAGTCCCAGTTTACAAATAACATCCTTCATTTCAGTACCAAAGTAGATGATTAAAGATGATTAAGAAGTTGGCCTGTCAGACCTCCTTGATTAAGGCTGCTGATAAAGTCTTATTAATCTGTTGTGCAACCTTGCTTTTGTTTTGAATTGAAAGTTATACTATTGCTGCTCCCAGATGCCATGAAAGCTGACGCACTGTCACTTGGTATTTCCTATAACAGGGACGTGTCCCATTTCCTCCTGCTGCTGCTGCTGCTGGTGGTGGCAGTGGGCCTGGGGGCAGTGCTGGTGCACCTACTGGTGGTGCGGTTGCTGCAGCCACTGCCGGAACTTCTCCATTTGCTGGAACTCAGCCTGGACATCTGGGAAGGGCCGGTTATGATGCAGCAAGAGGGCCTGTTGGTTATGATGCCTCTGGAGGACATGTTGGTTATGATGCACAAAGACCTGGCTATGATCTGCAAAGAGGACCCGTCTATGATGCACAAAGACCAGGTTATGAGGTGCAAAGAGTAGCCGGTTATGATCCAACCCTTGGTCTTAACTATGATGCACAGTCCAGAGGTGCTTCTGGTCCTCAAGGACATGTGCCTGCAACCAATATGCCCTATAATTCAGCCACTCCGCCTACTTCTCGAGCTGGAACTGGATATGAGGTACCACCACCTCGAGGAGGTGCCAACCCAGTTCGTAGATGAAGCCCAGGCCTTGCCCTTCGCCGGTAAAGTTAACTCAGACACAGTGTAGTTGTTAGGATATCCGAAATTTCTCAAATTTTCCTCTGAATTTCATATCTTCCGGCTTCTGCTACCTTAAATAACATGTATCAGTCCATTTCTGGTTTTCACGTCTTCAAATATCAAGTTGGGGCCAGAGTTGTAGTAGAACTGTGGCAAAATCATTGTAAAGAGGCACTCTGAAGTCTGTGTTTCTGTTGGGGAGGGTGTAAACAGTCTGAACCACTTTTTTCCTTAAGATCGTTTGGAAATTATATTGCAAAAAAAACGTTGTATCACTTGTACGTATTACTGAAGTTGTATATGGGTAATATGCTCTCTTTTTTCAACATATATTTGTGTTCGGTGCGAAGATAGAAAAATATGTTGGAGTCTTGTAACGAAACAAGTACCAAGCAGAAGTTGTTCATTAGACGGGGTTTGGTTGCTATAAACATTTGTATGACATATATCAAGCCGTGAGCCGTTAATTGTTTAACAATTTAAAATTCAAGACAATCGGACGGCTCACGGTTTGATGTATGCTATACACATGTATAGTACAAAAGTGTCGTAAATCTACAGATTTCATACTCAGGTATAACATTTCACGTGAACGGCTAAGATTAGATGATTTTAATATAACAAGTAAAAACAAATTCCGAGCTCACAGGGTCTCAGTTGACAGCTGCAGTTGTGCCAAGTACTTCACCAGATAACCGTCACATCTGCCCTGATAGCATTGCTGTTGATGTTGATCATGAAGATGGTTTAAACAAAACCACAGTAAATCCTAGAGGGCTTGAGGCTAGGAAATAACTATGCTTATGCTTTGATTTGAACAAAGGCAAAAGTCATTTTCTAGCTTTCATAATGTAATTTTTTCATTTTAAAAGAAATCAATACCTCACTCCTTTTGGCACATCTGGAAGTATTGTGGGTTAAATGTGAGTACTCTCTAAGAATGTAGGACATGAATATACCAATTAGCTATAGCCAGATTGAGTATGCATGAATCAATTAGAACAAGCTAGATCTCTTTTCTTATTCTTTTGATTGATAATTGGAAAATGATGATGTAACAGTAACAACTTTAACTGGAACATAAACAGAGAAAAGCTTGTCCAACAAGTTCATGGACTTCTGAAGAGTTGAGAGAAATGTAACAGTAAACTAACTCCTCAACATCATTCCAATCACAAAGCCCTTGAGCATACTGAAGCATCTCCAGTATTGACTCTCTTATATCAAGGAGTGGTGGGTCTGTTGTGTACTTTACCAAACACATACTACCGGCAAAAACACCATGAACATCGTCAGGCAACCTAGCCGAAAAGCTAAATTTGCCGCTCCGCCTCTGCAAGATCTCTTTATTCCTTCTCCTCCTGTTATGTTCCTCATTGACATGATCCATGGCTCCTGGAAATTATACAATGCTCAACAAGAATATCTATGCTTGTTTTTTTTTTTTTTTTTTTTTAATTTACTGACAAAGATTAGACAATATCAGCTCATCTGTAGCTCCTCTGTAGCAGTCTGGTGGGTGACAGAGCACCCACTCTATCCCGAAGGGGACTGCTACAAACCGAGAATCCACCACTCGTCCCTTATCAGATTTTTTATTTATAAAAAAAATTAATTACATGAGGTGAGGAATGAGGGACTAGGCCAATACCATTCCAACAACAAACCAAAACAACATACCAAATGACATTGTTTATTCTACCCATAAAAACCAGACAACCCTTGTAACGCCCCGTACCTAATTTTATCAATTTACCGGGTTTTCTATTAATTACTGGAGAAATTTAGTCGTGTTCGGTAACTTGGTAAGTTAATGTTTGTGTTTATTTTTGAGTTTTTCTCGAAATGTCAAATTCTTCCTTTAAGGCTCCGATGTCGTAGTATGCATTAACACGAATTGACTGGTGTCTTCGGATTATTTTGCGGAGCTTCAGATTATTTTCTACAATTTATCGAAGGTTTGGTATTAGAATTAATTTTCTGAAATTAGAGTATGATAACCCTCCCACTATGAAAACCGATAATTTGGAAAACTCATATTTGCACAGAATCACTATCACAATCACGATCACCTAAAGATAAGTGTTAACGGTTAAAAAAGTTTACCGTATTATACAGTTATTCGTCCTATCGCTAACCAGTAGTTTTTATAATTATTTATTTAATTTGTTTTGTTTTTTATTTTGATTTTACTATAACAGCCCTTGTTTTTATTTGTGTTAGTTAGTTCATTAAAAATAATTATGGAAGTTCATAATTTGCTAAAGGTTTTGAGGGCTTGAGTTTATAGTAGTAGAGAGATACGTGATGATTCTTACGATCAATTTTTTTTTTTAAATGAAAACGAAAACAATAAGCTTGGGTGGGCCCAGATCCACTTACACTATTTAGCGCCTTTTGCCTCGCCAAAATTTCGAAACTAATTTCAATTTCCCGGGCATTTCCTTTTTTCCACGGCTGAGAACCACCCAACGCTTCCTCACTCTCTCTCTCCCTTTTCAAAACCCTAACTTAGCTCCGATTCGATTCAGATTCTACAAGTACGATTAGGGTTTGACTGCAATTGGTATGAAACGGTGTCGTTTAGTCCGATTTCTGAAGTTTCTTATGTGATCTTCGGAGGCTCCGCTATGGCGTCGGATCCAATTCCTGGCATGGAGTCGGTGGTGGCCTCCGTCACCGGGTACCGCGGATCGGAGCTGGAGAATCTGATCGAGCTCATGACTTTTGCCGGTGCCAGCTATATCGGTCGCTTGTCGCCTTCCAATGCCTTCACTCATTTGGTTGGTTTTCGAAACCATTTACTCATTTTTACATGTGTTTTCTGTGATAATTAGGCGAATAATCGCATTTTGTATTGATCGATTCGGTGATTAGGTGTGCGGGAAATTTGAGGGGAAGAAATATGAAATGGCTATAAAGTTGAATCTCATAATAGTTAACCACCGCTGGATTGAGGACTGCGTAAAGCATCAAATGCGGCTTCCTGAGCATCCCTATACCTTGCAAAGGTATCGCTAAGTCGCTTCATTTCCGCTTTGCTTACAGATTAATGTGTTAGATTACAGCAGTGTTCGTAATTTCTTAGTGCAGAAAGTTAAACTGATTGCTTTCTTTCAGAAATTGCGCAAATTAGTTGATTGTGAGCTCCTGTCCCGTGTTATGTTTGTTAGAAAGAAGCGGTTATGATGCAAGTTTTGGATACTAGAAATTTTTATGTTAGATTTTGGGTTTGAATTCTTAGCAGTGGACAGGAAGTGGGACCCTTACAGTTGAAAGTTCCGGTTGTTGCTAAACCAGGCTCCTTGGTTAAGAAGGGGAAAGCAGTTCTTGATAATTCTCATGTTTGTCGCAACTCTGAAGAAATTATCGATCTGGGGTCTGGATCTTCTCGACGTGGTGTGTTTGCTGATTTACGTCTATTGAATGAGGTAGCTCTAGCAGAATTCCTTTTATCTTTCTCTCTATCATTCATTCATCATGTATGATCAGATTAATCATGTATGCTACCTCTTCACAATGGGACCAAAGATTTGAAAGTTCACTTGTCATTTGTGTAGTGAGGCAGTATATGTCTCTCATTGGGGATGTAGTCACTAGATTCAGTTTGAGTGCATATACAACTAAAGATGTTTGATTGGCGATTGTACTGATTTTGTCTGTGAGGTAACATTAGTTTCGGTCTGGTTTATATCATGCTCCTTTTTTCTTCTTTTCCATTTCCTTTTATTTTGGTTTTGTCTTCTGTTAGGGAAATCAGAGATGGGTAGTGAGGATTGGTGGGGAAAAATTCTTCTAACTGGCATTCAAATGCTTTTTCTAGACATTGGTTATTTCCAGTTCAGAGTCTGAACATTCTCGCACACAAGGTTTTTCTAAATTAGTTTTTGGTGGTGATGACAGTTATTTTCCTTATTGGCATATGCATATTTTTAGGCTCCCTGCAGTATCTTGCTAATTGTAGTGTTTCTCATTGTTCTTTGTAAATGCATGGTTCTACATATCTAGTTTTGGTTTCAGCAACCTTGCTTGTAAGTAAATGTGAATATTCTAACTAAACAACAATATAGTAGCCTGGATACATTTATGCACTCAAAAACTGTAAATTTACTTTAAATCTCTTTGTTAAAGCATTTTCGTTCTCCTTTTGGAAGATTTGTTTGAATCTGAATTAATTGACCCACTTTTCCATGTAATTCTGCTGTAGAATTCATTTCCTGAATTTAAAGAAAAAAATAGTTCCCAGAAGCGACAAAATAAATATGTGAAAACAAATTCAAAGAAAGAGCTACAATCTAGTAGCAGCGACTGCTTTGAGGATCCTCCTTTATCCAGATCACTCAGAATTGGGGTAAGAACTCAACTATACCTATTGGAATTTTTATCCCTATGGTTTGGAGAACAATGCTGTTATTGGTAAAACAGTTAACATGATGTTTGGATCACTATTTGATATCCAGTCATGGACTCATGGTAAATATATTCTCTGTGTCCTCTTATGGACATGGGGTACAGATTTAGCTTCAATTTACTTTTACATTCATCTTTTGACTATCATTGTCTTTTCTTGTTTACTGTTGTTGGACTTGAGTTGCACCCCTAGCTTTTGTATTAGCAGTTTAAGTACTTTACTTATCATTCAAAAGAAGCCTATAGACTTTTAACTGTGATGATATTATACAGCCTGTTGGCTTTATGATCAAGTTACCATGAACTTATGGCCTTAAGTTTGGAACATCAGAAATTAGACAGTAATCAGCATCCTTATTGCCATCTTAACATATCTCTTCTCATGAAAATTCAGGAATCTTGCAGGCATTCAGTTAGAGCTGAAAGAAATATTCCCAGTGACAATGGAATCAGCATGGCTGAAATTCCACGTAAGAAAAGGAGGCTTGTGAAAAGAGTATTTGGCTCTACAAGATCAGTACTCTCAGACTCTGATCAGGAATGCCACCCAACCAGATTTCACAGAATCCATAATGACAGGGTCACAATCCTTTCTGATGATTCTAATGACGAGTTAGACACTGGAAGAAGAATCAGAGATGAGGAACGTGAAGATGTTGAGGTTGGTGGTAATCACTTATCTACTTCCAAGGATGCCAATATATCTGTTGTGGATGGACCTACAGCTCCGGAGGTAACTCCACACAAAGGGTGCCTTGAAGTAGAGAAATCAAAAGAAGAATCGGAAATTGGGTTGGACAGTGAACATTCCACCAAAAGTCTTCCACAGGAATTTTCGTGTGTTATATGCTGGACAGAGTTTAGTACAACCCGAGGAATTTTGCCATGTGGTCATCGATACTGTTATCCTTGTATTGAAAATTGGGCTGATCAACTGGTATTCTATTCTCTTCCTTTTTTTCAGTGTTTAGTTGTTGGGTGTTCAAGTCTTTATATAGTCAGTAATTAACAGAATTCTGACCCAATGTTTCATTCTGGTTTGAAATAGGGTACCCTTTCAAATATTAATTTGTCTGCCTTCCCATGATTTTTTAGCTGCAATTGGTGTTTTTTTTTTTCCCTTGTTTTCTTAACGTTATTATTCTGGGAATACATAATTCATGATCAGTAATGGTATCTGCAGAGTTCAAGGAGAAAGATTTCAACATGCCCTTTATGCAAAGCTTCATTTACTGTCATTACCAAGGTTGATGATGCAGTTACTAGTGATCAAAATATATTTTCTCAAACAATTCCATCTGCCCCAAAAGTAGACATTTCATTTCTTAATGACCAGGGAACATCGAATTTTGCTGCTCAGGTCTGACTAAACTCCCTTAGTCTCTTATGGTGCTTGTTTTTTGGGTATTGAAACTCCTGGTGTTGGTATGGTTTTAAAACTCCTCTTGGCATATCTTGACATCTGTTTGTAAGAGACACAAATCTGGTTTTCGCTTCATGACTGCTTACTTTGATTATGTGTCAGTAAAACATAATTAGGTCCTCGTATTGTTTAACAGACGTAACACAGATTGTGCTAGTATAGTTAGGCCTTAGATTGAAGTATTGAACATGTCTACAGCTTATAAGGACAAAGCTATGAACAACATCTTGATTTTTCTAACATAATTACCAGATCTTAACTGTTCCCCCTCCTTTTATGGAGTGTACTAAACCATTCATGGACTGTCAAAGCAATGGAAGTATGTGCAGGTGTTGCCTTTCTAGATCTAGAGCAATACTTCCTCTACTTGCAATTTCTGAAATAATTGATGTTCATTCTTGCCCTTGCATGACTAAAACTTGGTGCAGATTTGGTTGTCTTTGTGGCTAATTGTTCTTCTTTTGTAAATTTCTGGTGTTAAACAGTCCGTATCAGCAAATGGTTGTTCTGAGTGTCATTCTTGGGAACCGGAAGAGCTGCTTATCAGTTGTAATGTCTGCCAAATTCGGCGCATCCATACCTACTGCCAGGATCCTCCTTCAAATACATGGACATGCCTTCACTGCAAAGATCTTCGAATGCTCTACCGTAGCTATCATCAATATTGATATGCATCCCCAGAAAATTATCAAGATTACCTCAATCTACATAACTTACTGTCAAATACTGATGTTGTGCTTGTGACCAAGTATATTCGTGATACAGCAGTCACCATCTGGTATTGGATGCTGCTCTGGTAGCTCTACCATTCCTTAGTCTATACCTTTACGAAGTAATATTCTCAAACTTAATCGAAACATTTGATCAGCGAATGTTCAAAATATACAGAGCATTCATCTGATTGTCCAGATTATACTGTGCATACACCATGACTGTTGAAGTTTCATGAAAGCTGAACCAGCTTTAAACCTAGATAATGAGAAATGGAAGACTTTGTATAGTTAACTCGTTGGTTATCTTCTTTCATCATCTCAGCCATTTCTGTCGCTCTCATATCCCTTTACAAGAAAAACATACAAACAACTTTAGCTTATCTATGTCTGCAAAACCTTTTTTGATTCACAAATGGAAATAAAATAGTTTAGATTGTAAAGGAGTAGTTTCTTTCAATCATTCTTTAGTGCTATTATCAACTTTATACCTTCAAATTGATTGTGAAAGTTGGATTCTATGAGTCACTCATTCATCCCAAGGAAATTAAGGGAACAAAAAATAAAAGACCATGCTCTTTCTGGAACCTTTTGGAACACATTATGTTGACAACCTTAGCCTTATGTGTAGTGGAACAGAATATGGAGTTGCCTTTCTGGAAATAATAATGTAAAGCCTCTGAAATGTGCATGGCCATGATGTCCACCTTCAAAACCTTCAAACATATTCAAACAAATGCCACATCAAGAGTAGCCAACTATCTTTGTCCTTTGTATCATATCCTCCATTCTCATCCTCTGTTCTTATTGTGTTCGTGTTTGATCTTAACCACTTCCTTAATTAATTTGGTATTATGATTAGATTAACCCCCAAATTAGATTAACACTACTTGTCCATGAAAAGGGGATAAAGAGTCATCTTACTTTTTATGTAGTTGCATCTTTGTGTTATTTTGCATTAAGTAACAAATTTCTATGCTTTTAGAATGATATTCCAAATGGATTTGTAACGATGTTGTTCAAACTTATTCTTTCATTTGGTATTATGCATTGAATTTCATAATTCACCTTTCATTTTCTAAACAAATTTAGAGATCAATATTACAGAAATTGAAACAAATACCATTTACCTTCATATATACAATTGAATCAAACAAAAATGAATCTGTCATGAAAATGTTACAGACTATTGGCATATTCTATCTCATGTTATAAAGGACCTTCCCCTGCATGCTTTGGAAGACAATAGAGGTACTAATGTTTAGATGCATATGCTTAGTTGCTTATAACACATGTAGATGAAAATAACCTCTATCTCTAAAGAGTACAGCCTTGGAAAAATTCACACCTTGCATTCATGATAATGACAATTACATGTGTATGTATGGCTATGAGTGAATAGAGAAAGATAAGAAAGGATCCATCCTGTTAATCATTTCCCCTTATTCTAATATTGCACAATGGTAACTCATCCAAAACAGGAGAAGGCATTAGCTAAAAGCTAGCTAGCTATATAGTCTGGTTTTGTTCTGTATACTATACAAGTATCAAAAAGCGAACGTTTTCGTCTTGGGAGAGTCTGCAACTTTGAGAGTCTTCTCAATGAGTTTTCTGGCCTTCTTGCTCCTTATTTCGACTCTCATGCTATCGCTCTTTTCGATCTTGTTATAATCCTCAGCTGCAGGTTTCTTAATCTTCAAGGACCTGAACTTGGACTTCAAATTCCCCAGCAACCTGTCCAACCCCATCATCACCATTTCTGCACTAACTAAACCCTGCAGATTCACAGAAATGAATAACACAATACTAGCAATCATGCATCACCGAACAAAAGAACACAGCTAGCAAAGGGCAGGAGAAGTTTGAACAATACTGACCTTGAAAGCGAAAGGTACGTTTAAAGGAAAGGGAATGGGAGATTCACAGATAGGAGTTGAAGAGAGACATGAAGAAGGAAGATAGAGAAGAGAGGTTGGGAGAGAACAAAGTGAGAGAGATGATATGAATGATCAAGTCGACGGTTAGAGAGAGGTCACATTATAAGCGTTTATAATAGGAGAGGAGCACTTGGGAAGGCTTACCACGTAACACTAGTGAGCTTTGTAAACCCTTTGACTTCTTGCAAAGTAGTGACCACCTTCAGGGCGGTGTATATATACAAAATCGAATATATATAGGATTGAATTAAGGAAATCAAACTTAGGGTTTAGGGTGCTAATTAAGTCAAATTATAGAAAATTAATTTCGGCCTACCTGCCCTGTAGGGATTTTGAAGATTCTATTTCGTGAATCAAGTAGAATGTAGAATATGTGTAGAAAGTGATTTTCATTGAATCAATTTCCTTACAACCTTTACAATTATATATACACTACATCAATCATCTTGTTGCTATAATTCTACAATTACAACTAATGTATGTATTGAATGCAAATGGAATCAGTTAGGCAGAGATTAAGGCATTATAAGAGAAGAAGAGAGACTACTGGAAAAAAGAACTTAGGAGACGGAATTATTTCGTCTCCTAAATGACAGATTTCGTCTCCTAAGTACTTAGGAGACGGAATGTCCGTCGGCTAAGATCCGTCGCCTAAGTGTTGTGAGGTAGGAACTTAGGCGACAGAACCTGAAATTCCGTCGCGTAAGTAGTTCTTAGGAGACGGAATACTTTCGTCTCCTAAGAACTTAGGCGACGGATTTTATTTTATAATAAAAAAAAATTGTCCACTTAGGAGACGGAATAGTTGAATTCCGTCGCTAAAGGCTGAAAAAGAATTAAAAAAAAAACGTCACCGCAGTAAAGTTTACTGCCCCCCAATAAACTTGCAAAAAATAATTCTCTTTCAATTTCAGGGGCACAACACACAACATATACCAAATCTTACCCTAATAAACAACTTTATTGGCCTCTAGTGAAGCCAGTAGAAGTTTACTGCCCTCCAGTAAAGTTCTACTGGGGGTCTTCTACTGGGGGTCAGTAATGTTCTACTGGGGGTCAGTAAACTTCAATACAGTATCTCAATTTCAATTTCATGTCAATTATACACAACATATACCAAATCTTACCCTAATAAACAACTTTATTGGCCTCTAGTGAAGCCAGTAGAAGTTTACTGCCCCCCAGTAAAGTTCTACTAGGGGTCAGTAATGTTCTACTGGGGGTCAGTAAACTTCAATACAGTATCTCAATTTCAATTTCATGTCAATTATACACAACATATACCAAATCTTACCCTAATAAACAACTTTATTGGCCTCTAGTGAAGCCAGTAGAAGTTTACTGCCCCCCAGTAAAGTTCTACTGGGGGTCAGTAAACTTCAATACAGTATCTTCATTTCAATTTCATGTCAATTATACACAACATATATCAATTATTACCCTAATAAACAAATTCATTGACCCCTAGTAAACCTAGTGGAACTTTACTGCCCCCCAGTAAAGTTCTACTGGGGCAGTAAAGTTCCACTGGGGGTCAGTAATGTTCTACTGGGGGTTAGTAAACTTCAATACAGTATCTCCCTTTCAATTTCATGCCAACAATTTGCCCCAAATACACCACCACCACCAAATCAAAAACAAACTATTAAAAATAATTACTGAAAACAATTAAATACGCATTTTGGAAGCCTAAACGGACTCGGATGGCCTAAAAAGCCCATATGTCGTGGCAAAGCAACGAGTTTGGTTCGTTAGGCCGTTCCGCTTCCAGAAACGTATCATAATGATCAATCAGACACCGAACGCCAAATCTGGACCGAGTTTAGACTTGTTTCGATCGATCTGCTCTTCAATCTCTATCGCCATCTGTTCTACATCACCGTGGTGGGTCGGCGAGAAGGCGGAGGTGGAGGGTGCGGAGGTGGTCGGGTGATGTTGAAGAGGGTCTTGACGACGTTGAAAGTGGTGGTGTTTGTGGGGACGAAGTCGATGAGTGCGTGGCAGTTGGAGGTGGCATTGGTGGCGGTGGTGCAGTTGAAGGTGGCAGCGGAGGAAAAAGTGGTGAGAATGGATAGAGAGGCCGGCATGAGAGAGAGAGAGAGAGAGCTCTGGGAAAAGATGTGTTTCCCAGAGTGAGAATCGCTTAAGTTCTATTAATAAGGTTGGTGAGTGTGTGATTTAAAAGAATTGATATGTTTTGAAAAATTTTGGTTTGAATTTTCATGAAATTTTACACGGGAAGATGGGCGCTCAAATTTTTAGAACTTAAGCGACAGAATGTTCTATTTCCGTCGTCTAAGTGATTCATAATTTTTTGTTTTTTTATTTTAGAAAATATTTCGTCGCCTAAGTAAATATTTCCGTCTCCTAAGTTCTACTTAGGCTACGGAATGTAATTCCGTCTCCTTAGTAATTCATATAAATTTTTTAATTTTCATTTTTTCAAAATGTCGTCGTCTAAGTAAAAATATTCCGTCTCCTAAGTAGTGCTTAAGCGACGGAATGAAATTCCGTCTCCTATGTTGTTCTTAGGTGACGAAATCAAAATATTTCGTCTCTTAAGGACAACTTAGGAGACGGAAACTGTTTCGTCTCCTAAGTAGAAATTTCCGTCGCTTAAGTACCACTTAAGAGACGAAATTTTTTAATTCCGTCGCCTAAGTGCATTTTCCAGTAGTGAGTTATCAACTCTAACAATATGAGTGTGCTTTTGCCTCTTTCCTTTGTTTTGTTCCTTACTTATAACTTGTATTTGTATCCCAATTACGTATAAATACAATTATCTCATTCTCAAATGTAGGGAAAATGCCCATTTACACAAAATCAGAAAAGTCATATCCCAGTTAAATGAAAAAAAAAGTCAAAAGCCCATTTACACAAATCTTAAGACAATGACGTTTATATCCTTAATTTAATTTCAACCACTAAACTCTTATCTCTCTCTCTCTCTCTCTCTCTCTCTCTCTCTCTCTCTCTCTCTCTCTCTCTCTTTCTTCTTCTCCGACCAGGTCTCCTCCACCAGATCATCAAGGCTGAAGATTCGTCTTCGGTCGCCGTCAGGAAGAGGATCGACGCGAAGGAGCAGTCAAATCTAGAACCACCGTGGTGGAGCCATTGGCTTCTTCTAATTTTCCCGATTTGGATGTCCGTTCGAAGCAGAAGCGGCGTTGCCTCGCCGACGAGCTTCTCGATCTCGACCTCGACCTTGATCTTCAACCTCACTCTCTCCAGTCGTGTCTGCCGAGCTTGGAACTCCATCTCCGATCAACAGATCGTGGCCAACGCCTTCAAATCGCCATGAAAACTGCCTCCGACGACTGCGTCTGCCGCGCTCACTACCGAGACATCATCCAAGCCGCCGACGACCCCCGATCTCTCCTATTCGACGTTGACTCTCTCAAGTCCTCCCTCTCCGACGTCACTGTAATCTTTTTCGTCGTCGGATTTGAAGATGGAGATCCACTGTAAAGCTTCTTTTCTAATTTAAGGCACTATTGCAAGAGATTGAAGGCTGCAGTGGAAGTTAGGAGGAAGCTTAAGGTCATCTGTCGTAGTCGACGCCGGCGACGGTCGATAAGTGGTCAGGGTGGGTCAGTAACTTTTTTAAGGAATTGGTAACTCGATAAGTGTTGCGCCTCGGCATCGGTAGACTCAGGTCTGTATATTCTAGCGAGGTGTGCTTCTGCAATTCAAAGCAAGGAAGGGAGGTATATGAGCAGCTGTTTTGTATGGTTGAGGAGTGTTGGCTCCTTAGTTTAGGTTAGTCAATGTGATATTCTATTTTCAATTATTCTGTGTTTGGTTGCTGTGGTATTGAGAAACTTTTAGGTTTGAAATTGCTGAGTTCATTGCCGAAATGAGCTTTCTTCATTAAACATGGTATCTGATATCAACTAATTGTAGGGTGCTAGATGAAATAGCAAGTGACAAAGTGCACAGACAGCTTGCCATTTATCTCGGGAGGTGTACTCTTTTAATATTGGGGTCAATAATCGATTATTGACTGTCAGTAATCGATTATTGGGGGTCAGTAACTTAATTTTTTTCTGATATTTCTTCCTTTCTGGTATTATTAAGTTGAAATAAATTGATTATTGAGGGTCAGTAACTGATTATTAGAGGTTAGTAACATGATTATTAAGGGTCAGTAACTGGTCAGTAACTGGTTACTGGGTGTCAATAATTGGTTACTATGTGTCAGTAACTGGTTACTAGGTGTCAATAACTGGTCAGTAACCGATTAATGGGGTTAGTAATTGGTTACTGGGTGTCAGTAACTGGTCAGTAACTGAAAACAACATAATTATTGGGTGATTACTAGGTGTGATCAGTAACTGAAAACAAAATGATTATTGAGTGATTACTGGTGTGTCAGTAACTGAAAACAAAGTGATTCAGTAACTGGTTACTTGGTGTCAATAACTGGTCAGTAACCGATTACTGGGGGTCAGTAATTGGTTACTGGGTGTTAGTATCTGGTCAGTAACTGGTTACTAGGTGTCAGTAACTGCTTACTAGGGGTTAATAACTGGTTATTAGGGGTCGTTAACTAGTCAGTAACTGGTTATTGGGGGTCAGTAACTAGTTACGGGGAAATTCCGGTGACCGAAGTCCGGTGGTCGGGAAAATTCCGGTGACCGGAGTCCGGCGGCCGGTGACCGGAGTCAGAGTCCGGTGAGATTCCGACCAAGTATTCTCTTTCATTTTCTCTCTTTATGCATGTTTAAAGGATGAGGGCAAAATAGTCTTAAAATAATATGGTTTATTAAGACTTTAATAAAGATTTGTGCATTTGGGCATAAAAAATGTTACCTTATATTGGAATGGGCTAATGAAAAAGATTGTCATTGGAATGGGGAATGAGGGGTTCAAATTAGTACTAAATGAGCATTTTCCCCAAAATGTAAGATGTGTTTCGTCTTTCTCATTACGTACTTTCTTATTATCAGGTATATATGTATTAACAAGTTTTCTACTTAGTAGATCGACTACAATCTGGGCAGGTTTGACTGCAATCAAGAGCCAGTTGATTCTCTGCCATATCCAAGGGCCAATATTTCTAATTGTCATGTTTGATTCCATGTTTGTTTTACTGTGTCGACCTAGTCTGTTTCATTAGATGATTTGTTGCATTAATATGCATATATATGTTATATATATGTCGATGAGTTAGTTACCTGATTATGAAGTTCCCATGCATGCACAAAATATGCGCATGTATAAGGAGAAATATAAACCTTTCGAAGTTACAATTTTGTGTATGGAAAATTGGTAATGTTTTTACTACTTATTTGGTAACGTGAATGTAAAATCGTGATATTTCTAGAATGTTCATAAATTGTAAGTAAGTTCGACTTAAAGGCATGAAATCGTAAGAATGCTAGAAGTACGAAGGTAAAATTTTTGTTCATTTAAAGAAGAGAAGTGAAATCCACACTTCTCAATTGTAATCAACACTCTCACTTTGTATTTTTGGTAACTTACATTTTGTCCTTAGTGACTTAACTTTTGTTTTTTTATGAAAATGATGACTAAAAATTTAAAATGGGAGTGTGGATTACAATTTGAGAAATGTGAATTTCACATCCTTCAAAAAATTGTTTCCAATCCAATCCGTCTTAATTCATTTCACGAAAGTAACAACATATCATTTCCTCAAATCTTTAACATATATGATTAGGAAATCGAGTAAACATGGGCTATGAGAGAAGCAAAACTGTATGTTAAAACACAATGAAAGAGTAGTCGGCATTCAGCACATGCATTTCATATTGATTTGATCGATTGTAATTAGATACTATATATATAGCAGGGAAAATGCCTAAATGCACAAAAACAGCTAAATCAATGCCCATTTGAATGAATTTTTTTTTACTAAGCCCATTCCAATTAATTTTATTAAAAAGACTATTTTACCCTCTCACTCTTATTCAACGCACCTTATTCTTTCTCTCTCTCCTTTATTTCGTCAGCCTCACTCTCTCTCTCTCTCTCTCTCTCTCTCTCTCTCTCTCTGATCTCGGATCTATCTGCCACCGTGCTGCGCCTAACCCGCCGCCTCCGCCTTGGCACCAAGCTCACCATCGTCATCACCATCCCCGCAATCGTCCTCCATGGTCATTGTCTTCGCCATCGTCCTCTGATCGGTGTCGTCCAGGACGCCGAGCTCTAGCTCGAATATGGACAGATCGGACGGGTTGAGGACAATCGCATCCTCTAGGAGGCAACGCGACTGGTCTGACCGATTGGAGATGACGGCGTCGCAGACCTTCAACCCGGCGACATGGAACGACGCGGCAGTTTCAAGAACGAGACGCCGCTGGTGACGAGGTTCTTGATGATGAGGCAGACCTGGCCGGGGGTGAAGGCACCCTCGATGGCCTTAGCGGTGCCGTAGTCCTTGACCTCCTTGTGGCGCATGAGCATGGGGACGTCACGGGAGGTGCTTCCTCCGTAGTCCTTGATTTCAGCCACAGCCAGTCGATTCAGCCTCAGGTCTTGGTCGAGGTTAGGTCTTCCTTCCTCTGTATCATTCAGCTTTCATATATGTACCATGATGCAAGTACTAAGTGTTTTATTATCTGTTTTGGCAGAGGGAGAGGACTTCGATGCTAGAAGGTTATGGAACAAATGGAAAGTTGCCTCTAAAACCTATTATATACTTCCATACATGGAGAGTTGGTACAGTGTAGCCTCTCAATGCTTCATTTTCCTAAAGGTTTTGTATATTCTATTTTATACGGTGATAATCAGATCGCCCTTAATTGTTGTTATTCTGATATGCAGGCTTTTTATTTTTCGTTCTTGGAAATTGCTGAATGTGCGGCTGGTATACCGAATCCAAACTATGGGCACGCAACTTGTTGAAGAGAATAGCTAGGTTGCAGTGTTGTGATTTCTTGTGAATTGAGTACAGTATGTTGCAATTCTGTTCTCAAAATATATTTCTGCTCAAGTTGTAAGTTTCTTTCATGTGTGATTACAAGTAATCATAATAGAGTGATTTTTGAACATAAAATATATTTTAACATGATTATTGGGGTCAATTGCAGATTACTGTGCGTCAGTAACTCGATTACTGAGAGTCAGTAATCGATTACTGGGCGTCAGTAATCGATTACTGGGCGTCAGTAATTTGATTATTAGGGTCAGTAACTTGATTATTTTCTAGTATTTCTTCTGTTCTATTACATATTAACCTGAAATAAGTAGATTATTGTGGGTCAGTAACTAATTTTTGGGGATCGGTAACTGGTTACTGGGGTCAGTAACTGGTTACAGGGAAAATTAATTTCGGTGACCGGAGTCCGGCGGTCGGGAAAATTCCTGTGACCGGAGTCCGACGGCCGATGACCAGAGTCCGGTGAGATTCTGGCTAAGTATTCTCTCTTTCATTTTCTCTCTCTATGCATGTTTAAGGGGTGAGGGTAAAATAGTCTTAAAATAATATGATTTGTTAAGTCTTTAGTAAAGATTTGTGCATTTGGGCATAAAGATTTGTGTATTTGGGCATAAAAAAAGTTACCTTATATTAAAATGGGATCATGAAAAAGATTATCATTGGAATAGGAAATAAAGGTGCTTAAATTAGTACTAAATAAGCATTTTTCCTATATATTACGTAGTCCCTTAATTTCTTCTTCATTCTGAGTTTACATTATTATTAGATGGATGTTCTTCATCAGGACACTCTAATAATAACCATATTAATCACGTCGATTACGTCTGGATCCTGAAATTATGAAATACTAATCGTAATTAAACCAAAAATAAGGTATGCTGATCGACAAAATTAATTATGATGTGGGAATATTGGACCTAAAATAGACTGAACGATACATATATGCAACCTCAGCTTCTTCTGAGATAGGTATGCAGCCACGAACACACAAAGAAACAAATTAAGTTCAACATGGTCCTCGTAGATATCCCAATTCCTAAAACTCCAAGGTAGCCATGCATCTACCTATCTGCCTCAAATTCAAAACTGCCAAATCACTTTCCTAGAATATACGACGCTGCTAATCTGGGCAATTCACATTGAAAAAGAACTGACTTCTTCATTTGCATATATGTACGAGTTTGTTGCCTCTACGGAAAAACTGATATCATCAAATGGTAGCTAGATGTCACTATACAAGTAAGAAGATGGTCAACCTAGCCATGAACTTTCATTAGAATTAGGTAAACGTGATTATTATCAATATGTCCCATACACATCAACTATTGCGAATTGTATGAATCATCATATAGTTTCAAGCACCATAATCCAAAGATTTGTTTTGTTTTCTCTCACTTTGATTTGGTATTCTATATGGACACTTTTGTTTCATTCATATTTAGGGTTCTGTAGGAGGCTGGTCGACACGGTATAAGAGGGACACATATGTGTCACGTTAGGCTAACTTGATTGGAACTTTGAGTTTATCTTCTCTTCTTGATTGGAATCAAAGCATTGGATTTTGATGGGCTAGCACATCTTAACAATTAACCTTGGATTCGGGCATATACAAATAATCAACAAATGAACGCCATTTTGGATTAGCAAACCAATTTGAAAAACCCACAAATATGTTTGGGTTAGTGGTTTAGGAGTGTGATGGGGTATTGGTCCAACAAAGAACTAATGTTCTAACTTCACCAAAAGATGAACAAGACAATCCGATGCCCAATATACAAGTCTCAAGTTTAGTTCCTTTCTCTATCTTTTCCATCTTAATTTGCTCTTGATGCAGTACTCAACGAGTTAAATTCACGTATGCATATGATGATATGAAACTATATATTGTATATGTCTAGCTATGATCTCAAACTCACAAACGAGTGTTTTCACGTACCGTCTATTGGGGTACTGTAACATTAGTCTTTTGATCAATTAGAAGTTAATTTGTCCGCCAGTCATTTTAAATTTTTTGATCCTCGACTGATACTTCTACGAATTCAAGTTTTTTAGAACGAGTAAAGAACTGTAAAAATATCAAATGTGATCTATATTGGATTCTCTGTACCAGAAACACCACGTGGTGTACCCGGACAATCATTTAATTCAGATTCATGTGGGAACCAGCAGGGGGTGAAAAAAAAAGTAAAAATAATTAAATACACCAATTAGAAATAATGATAACACACTTGGACCAATGAAATTAAAAAAAAATATAAGACATATGGTGTTTCGAGTACAAATAATAATTTCTCCTATACCGGCTAAATTAGAAACCTCGACTGATGCTCAAATAAGATAAACTCGCTCTCTGAGTAAAAATAGAGGAATTCACTACATACCTTTCTTTAGAAGAATGTATTGGTATTCGTCCATCTGACCTCCTCTGCCGATTTCACCTCTTGCATTCCCTAGTTTCACTAGGACAAGCCCTCACTTGAACGATGTCCGGCCTAGCTAGCTTCTCTCTTGGCATACATATATCATTATATGTGTGACACACACACACAAAAACTCACACATATATAATGCAAATTACACACGTATATATACATGCTAGCTATTATACCTTAACTAAAGACCAATTTTGCAAATTAATAAAATAAACAAACATTTGCCATCATCATCTTCACCCACCGCTCGTATTATGAACCAAGAATAATTCAAAGTCAAGTTAAACGTCGATTCATATATATATGTTTCAATCGCGATTAGTGATGGCATATCTAGCACCAACTTAATTAGAGAAACGATAAGGAGAACTAGTACTATAAGATTTATATATATATATATATATATATATATGATGATCATGTACTATAGATTTATATATATGAGGAAATAACTAGCTAGCTTGTCCTAACATTTTAACAGATCGATAATTAGGATGGCAAATAGTTTGATGACGACTACTTTGAAGGGTGGAGCTGGAGCCACACGGCCCACACCATCTATTCACAAAGTCTGCTGATGATATGTATCACGGTGGTTATGATTAGAAGCCAAATCTGATATACAGCTTAATTATTTAAGCACCATACATTCAAGATTAATCAATTATAGATCAATAATTTGGATTCAATAGAGAAATTGGAACTATAAGATAGTAATGGGATACCAACTGATAAATAATGTTTAGGTGTAGACAAATTGAACGTGTCCTTGTAGTATTTTGATCAATATGATTGTTAAAGAATTCTAATTGTGTATATGCATCAATGATTCATTTGAATATATCATTTTCTCCATTATTGCACTATATATAGTTCACTAAACTTCGATACATATAGAGCAAGAAAAAAAACAAACAATACAAATCCGAGTAGCAGAGAGAAGGCACATATACACGTATAAATTGTTATAGTAATAAAGGCCAATTGACAATTGATAAGAGCACATAATGTATTTTTTTTTTTTCATGTGAGGTATATATATATTCGCAAGATAAATAAGAGAATCTGAAATGAAGCATGCATATAGTCAGATTGTCATTTATGAAGAACAAAAATAGAGTTCTTCAAAAGAAATTTTATGAACAATGTAAGATATATAATGGTCACATAAGATTGAATCATTCATTAGTTAATCATTGCTTTTATTAGTCAAGAGGATAGTATATATAGATCACTTGATCGTGCATATATAATTAGCTAGTTGAGTAAAGATGACATCTTACACCATACTTTTCTTTCACTCGATCGATGCTCACGCCAAATAATTTAAGCATGCCTTGGGAACTCTATGTATATCGATCGTGATTTGTGAATGGGAGTGTTGGTCGACTAATTATTAACGACGTTAACATTTATGTGTTCAAGACGCCAGATAATTTCTCATGCATAATTATCATACTTTTCAATGATGCTGAAAACAAGCCTCGTCATTCCTCATCAATCATCTACTCGATCACTTTCCCTCGGACTCAAATATCATTTCAAACTTGCAAACAATTTCATAACATACAATATGTACTTCTTGATAAACGCACTTGGCATGTGTTATTGAAATTTAATTAGCTCAATCGAAGTTTTCCTGATCGATAGCATGGAACTTTGAACTAGCACACACACACATATATAACAAACATCCCTGAAAAATCAATAAATAAATCCTTATAATATCAAGAAGATTCTCAAAGATGTGCAGCAGGCTAGATAGGAGCCTCATGATGATATTTCTTTTTTATTGGATTTATTTTCTATTTATCACGATCGATATGATTCTCTCGAAACGTGCTTGGTCACATACTCCAAATGAAAAAGGCTCACATAGTTGATCAACAGATCTGGTACCGAGTAGCATCATTTTCATTCCCATCCACAGCCCATATTTAGTTATTTACAGAGAAATTCAATTTAAATTTTATTATAATTTTTTTTTAAAATATTAATCACTAACTAACCAGACACACCCTCTTTGAAAATTTCCAACACCCTTTTCTTTTCAGCCTACGTAGTCTCTCTTCCCTCTGCCCTTTAGATTATTACATTTCTCTCTTTCTTTCTCTTCCTCTCTCTCTCTCTTCTGGTTTTTCAATGAAGCACTACCAAGCCAATCTTCATGATCATGAGGTTCCCTCTGGGAAATACCAGACACTTATACTAAAGACACCCAGAAAAATCGTTCTTCTAGTCTTTGCCCTACTTCTTCTTACAATAATCCCATTCTACTATCGTAGCAATTCTATTTTCCTTACAAAAACCATTCCAAACCCACCATCATCACTACCCTTTTCTCCACCAAAGGATGAAGAACCTCACGAGGAGTTGCCAACGATAACCAATAATCTCAAGTGTGACATATTCACCGGAGAATGGATTCCAAATCCAGAGGCTCCATATTACACAAACACGACGTGCTGGGCGATTCACGAGCATCAGAACTGCCAGAAATATGGAAGACCAGACTCAGAGTTCATGAAATGGAAGTGGAAGCCCGACGACTGTGAACTGCCCGTTTTCAACCCGGCTCAGTTCCTGGAATTGCTCAGAGGGAAATCCTTAGCCTTCGTCGGAGATTCTGTGGGTAGAAATCAAATGCAGTCACTGATATGCCTTCTTTCTAGGGTACGTACTTAAAAACTTTGACCATTTCATATCACTCTGAGAAACTCTTATATGCCTTCTCTCAAAAAGGAAATGTTTTTTCCATGCTGCGATAATCTCCCTCTAATAATATGCATGAGTGATATTCACGATCGAAATACACACATAATAGTGAAGTTTACGTGCATATTATCACAGAGAGGATAATATGGATCATAATTCTTATATATAGTAAAAGTACGTAATTAAGTACGTAAAATACTAAGTGTTGTTACAAGAAAATATAGATATATAGAGAATTATATGTTGTAGAATTTTTGTGTACATGATAAATATTCTCGTTTTTTTTTTTTTCTTCTTCTTTTTCATTATTAATTTTGAAGAACAATTATTAAACTTAAGACTTCATCTTGTATCTCAAGACATTAAACATCAAACTCAATAGCTATTTAATCAGTATAATCTAGATTGTTCTGATAAAAACATTTGTGGACCATGAACATGCATTGTTAATTATTGATTATAACAGAAAGCAAAGGGTGAAAGGGGATAATATTAAAGGGAAGAAGAGATCAGAAATTAAAGGTCTAAAGTTTTCTTTACCCAAAAAAAAGAAATAAAGAGGTTAATTAAAGGTTTTGGATTCGATCTTGATAGTTAGTTTTGTCCCATGCCATGAGATTTAGATCTGCACACAATGTTAGTTGACCTAAACCATTATGTAATCGATCGAAGCTTGCAGAAGAGTAGGTATTACGAACTAATTTGTTATTATTAATCGTATTAAGTACAATATATTGGAATCTTTGCCACCTCTGGTCCAAATGAGTATGTCTTTCAAGTGCACATGCATGAAAGCCTCTCTATTCCTTTCACACCCTCAAGATTGATATACACACATAGAAAAAGGTATAACGTAGAAATGAAACTGGGCGTGATATACACACCTCAAAAAAAGTATAACGTCCAAAAAAAATCGGTCGTGAGACTGAGCCTTAGGCTGAGTTAAGCACCAAAAGAAAACAGTTTAAGCACCAAAAGAAAACAGTGAGATTCGAATCCCTAACTTTCATGATATGAAATTTCTCAAACATCAAATTGATCACAGTACTTCACTGGTGCATTTACTAAAGTATATATATAAAGTTGCTTTGTAAAATCGAGCTATAGCTAAATGGCTTTTGATGAGATCGAATCCAACAAATCAGATAAACCTAAGGGACATTTGGGACCCCTTGACATATATTCGATGGAATAACACAGATGAGTGTCAAGACAACTGTCTTGATCTAAACAGATGGATCTGTGTTTGGCTGAACTCGATCTCTCTCCCAACTCTGGCATGTTCCCTGTGTCTTGTTGCGCATGGATTTCTATATATATTGCATTATTAATTGGAGATTAGTTATCTGAAACCTTGTGCTTGTTCATCGATCGCCTATTATATGTTTATCTTCCACATGCTGTTCTGGACCTACCAATTCTGTAGCACTTAGATCTGATTCAAGTCATTCAACCTTTCAGCATCTCTAAGATGAAAGGTTTAGGCTTCCTCCTAAGTAGGACATCATGTATTGCAGCTGGGATTTTGTTGGTTGCAATCAAGTTGCAACCCAATGTGATAGAGTGGCTAGAAGCCTAGAACAGTTATGCTACATCCACCCATTTCTGTAGAACTATTATCTATATATACTCTCTTCTTAATCTGCATGTATAACATCAACACTATTTCAGCATTGATTTATGGGTCCAATTAACTTTTGTTATGTTCAAATTAGATAGTGTCGAACCATTGTTATAAATGAAAAAAATATATATATATAACTCTAATATATACTTTTTGTTAGGCTTTCATTTTAGTAGTCTTCGTTATAAAGGTTTCCATAAAATGATATACTATTATTGCTGGCTTGCAGCTTATGTCCGATGAATGCAAACAACTTATAGCCATTCAAAATTAGTGCTTAATTCAAATGACTTGGTGCACATATATCGTGAAGCAATGAGGTTGCTAATAGATTAACGCATCTTGTTAGTTGACGTAGTTTAAATAAGTTGTGGTTTAAAGAGGCTCATGTTATTATTCGGGATGCTCTCATATTTGTAATGTTGTTAGAGGTTTAGGCAACAAGTCTCCCCAATGTTTGACTATCGTATTAATAATACGGCTCAAGAACCGGTCTAGGGCCTCATCTCCCTTTCAAAAAAAATTAATGCTTAATTCAAATGACTTAGCTTAATATGAATAGCTCGTATAGTATGCCTATGTTTCGACCAAGTTAAAATAGTTAAAGACTGAAAATTAGGGATCTAAAGCAGCTACCTTACTAAACTTTTCTTATTAAGGAAGAATCTAGAGATATTCACAATCTAATGAACAAATTATTCTAAACGTTATGCAGTAATAGAAACATATATAGTTAAGGTATGAACATTGCATCACACACTTCCATTCGGCGGTCACTAATATCTCTTCTAATTAGTAATCGTGTATTTGTTTTTAGGTGGAATATCCAATAGATGTTTCATACACAAAGGACGAGAAGTACAAACGCTGGAAATACACATCCTACAACTTCACCATGGCCTCATATTGGACGCCGCATTTGATCAAATCCAAAGAAGAAGACAATCATGGTCCAACCAACACTGGCATTTTCGGTCTATACCTCGACGAATTCGATGAGGCATGGACAACCCAAGTTGAGGACTTCGATTACCTCATTGTTTCCGCAGGGCATTGGTTCATGCGATCCATGGTGTTCCATGAAAATAACAAAATCGCAGGTTGTCACTATTGCCTCCTTGACAATGTGCCTGACGTCGGAATGTACTACGGCTACCGAAAGGCGTTTAGGACAGCTTTCAAGGCCATCAACAGCATGAAAAATTACAAGGGAATAACATACCTTAGGACTTTTGCACCATCACATTTTGAGGGTGGGATGTGGAACAAAGGAGGAGATTGTGTGAGAACGAAGCCGTTTAAGAGCAATGAGACCCAATTGGAGGGTGTGAGTTTGGAGTTTTATATGATTCAGTTAGAGGAGTTTAGGGCTGCTGAGAAGGAAGGGAGAAAGAAGGGGTTGAAATATAGGTTATTGGACACAACACAAGCCATGCTACTAAGGCCGGATGGTCATCCTAGTAGATATGGACATTTGCCAGAAGAAAAGGTGACTTTGTATAATGACTGTGTGCATTGGTGCTTGCCAGGACCTATTGATACTTGGAGTGATTTCTTGCTTGAGATGTTGAAGACGGAGGGTATCAGATCAGCTGAGGAGAAGCGGCATTCAAGAGACAGAAGACTGCATTGATCGAAGCTGTCTTATTTGGTTGCTTAATTTGGTATTATTCATATGTTATGAAGTTTTCTTTTGGTGTTGGGAGTTTGTTTAGTTATGATGTAATTAGTGGCTACAAAATAAAATTTAATTAAATTAATATGAAAACCTGTATTCTACTGTAGTTTTTTGTACCAATAGATAGATCGAAGTTATATAGATTAGCTTAAAGCTATCAACACGAAGTGACAAGGAGGGAGTTTCTAAACATTAATTGTAAAGTTTATAGGTTTTGATCGATGGTCTGGAGTGATGCTACACGGAGCGTTACGTACCTGAATGTATGTCATATGTATTTACTCACGAGTGAAATTGAATCTGTTTTTTTTTTTTTTACGGAATAAGTAACTTCATTGATTAAACATCATTACAATCCTGAGAGAGTAACACTTCCATAGACGGAGGTATAACGGTAAAAAAATTATCATAATAAACAGCTAACTTGGCTTCGCTAGCTAGAGTATGTGCTACCATGTTACCTTCCCTCCTGACATGACAAAGAATGGCAGAATTAGCTTGTTGTAATAGCTGTTTCAGATCTGATATCAAGAAACCCAAATCAGAATGGTCAAGGGAATGACCTATGACTGCATACACCAACTCTTGACAATCATTTTTCACAATTAACGGCACCGGCCATGTGATTTGATAAAGCATATTTCAACCCCTTAATCAGTGTCTGAAGTTCTGCATGTTGTATAGAGGCTGCATGAGGTAAAAATGCCGAAAACCCTTAAGAAAAATTCCATTAGCATCTTGAAAAAATCCCCAACTCCTGTTAAACTATTGGGGTTATCGAACACAACATCAACATTAAGTTTGACCATTCCACTAGGAGGTTTCTGCCAACCAATTCTGGGCACCTGAATTGGCACATTATTACTGACATGTACCTCACGGTATTCAGCATACCAACCCAGAATAAAAGGAACAACCTCAGATGCTGGTTTGGCCTCATTATCCCAAACCTTAGTATTATGGTTCATCCAGATAGCCCAAATAATCATCAACACGGTAGCAAATGAAGTACTAGGTTGAGTAAAGGAAACTAACCAGTCTACTACTGTAGGAGCTGATATATGGCTCGGAAGGTTGGCTAGTTAGAAGAAAGAACTAGCATGAACACAATCTCTCAAAGCATGTAAAGAAGATTCCACTTTTTCATCATAGAACGAACATTGTGTGTCAATATCAATACCACATTGACTAAGCTTATTCCGTGTAGGTAGGAAGAATATTGGAGGCAACTTTCCAAACACAAATATTTACTTTTCCGGACACATGGGCTTTCCAAAGATTAGCACTAGGATTCAGTCCTGTCTCATCCTCCTCCAGAACTATCCTGCAGGCTACATGATATACATATCTAACAGAAAATCGACATCTCCGGTCTTCACCCCAAATCCATCTGTCATCATAATTAGGAATACTGTCTGGAAGAGACAAAATACACTCTTAGCTGGAAAAAGCTCAGACAGTAGATGGATATTCCACCTCCCTTGGTATTTAAACAAATCAGATACCATTGAAACTCCAGTTGAAAAATAAGGTTTCAAATCGATACCTGACAACCAAGGTTCATCCCATATACTAGTATGTCTGCCATTACCAATGTGTTTCCTTACACCTGCTTGCAAGATATCTATTCCTTGTAAAATACTTTGCTATGCATAAGACGAACTAGTTCTAAGCTCAGCCTCCCAAAAAGAGCAATGAGGAAAATAAATAGCTTTGAGCAATCCATTAACTAACGAATTAGGATTTTGAATTAATCTCCACCCTTGTTTCACTAGCATCTAGCATAGTAAGATTGCAAGCAAATAGGTGTCGGAAACTCATACCTCCCAACGCTTTAGACTTACACAAACTATCCCAAGCACGCCAATGCATGGCCTTCTTTTTGTCTGTACTACCCCCACCAAAATTGGGCACAGAGTTGATAGAGTTCATGTATCAAATTCTGAGGCAACAAATAGCAATTCATTGTATACAAGGGCATAGCCTGAGCAATTACCTTAATCAAAAACTCCATTCCTGCAACACTAAGAAGCTTTGAACGCCAACTGGTAAGTTTCTTAGGTAAATTGTCCTTTAGATATGCAAAAGTACCTGATGTAGATCTACCAACCAAAGTAGGAATGCCAAGATACTTCTCATGTTTTTCCACAAGTTGCGCTCTCAAAGTATCTGCCAACTCTTGGCTTGTCGCCTAAGGAACATTCTCATTGAATACCACATTACTTTTCTGCAAATTTACTTGTTGCCCAAATGCTCTCTCATACAAACTCAATAAATCTTTGATCATTTCACAATTCTAAATAGATGCTAAAGAATATAACATGCTATAATCTGTAAAAAGGAGATGACTTATTGAATGACCTCCATCACAAATCCGCAAACCCTGTCATTGTCCCTTAGTAACTGCATCAAAGATTAATGTTGATAGTCCTTCAGCACAAAGTAAAACTAAATAAGGAGAAATAAGGTCCTCTTGCCTCAAGTCCCGCTTAGGAGTAATCAGACAGGTTGCATGTCCATTGACCATAAAAGAATATTTCACAGTAGATAGACACAACATAATTACCTCCACCTAACCTGGATCAAAACCCATCTTGAGCATAATCTTCTGTAAGAAACTTCATTCCAATCTATCATAAGCCTTACTAATATCTAATTTCAATGCCAAAAAACCTTCCCGGCCTTTGTGTAATTTGTGCATATAATGGGCTAATTCTGAAGGAACTAGAGTATTATCATAAATAAGATGATCAAGAACGAAGGCACTTGGATGCAAAAATAAGATGATCAGAAATAATATCCGGCAAGAAAGTTTTGAGTCTGTTAGCTAAAACCTTGGATGCAATCTTGAATCTGTCCTTAGTTACAAGAGCTTCCGTTAAAATATATGACAATGAACTTGAATCTTGAATCTTGATATTGTTAACCAACCTAGCTTACACCCAAAATCATGCTCCGAATCTTTTTCTTTTTTTATGAAGAAATATTCAAAAGAAAAAAAAGGAAGAAAAAGAAAAGGAAAAATGCCCTAATGCCCAAATATTTGAAAACTAAAACCCATTCCAATAATAATAAGATTTTTGACCCTAATTAAATGAAAGAGAGACTTATTTGTGCCCAAATACACAAATCTTTATTAAATTCATAATAAAATAACATTTTTGAGACATTTTTACCTTTGGTCCTTATATATATGCTTAGAGAGAGAAAATGTAAGAGAGAGAGAAAAGACTTTGCCGGCAGCTAACTGGATCTTCGAACATCGGCCGCCGGTCACCGGACAACGGCCGCCGGACTCCGATCAACGACCGTCGAACTCTGATCAACGGACTCGGTTATTGACCCCCAGTAACTCGGTTACTCTGGCGACCGATCGCCATAACTCAGTTACTAACCCCCAGTAACTCGGTTACTGATTTAAAAAATTCAGTTACTAACCCAATAAACTCAGTTACTGACCCCCAGTAACGGGGTTACTCCGGCGACCGATCGTCGGAACTCAGTTACTGACCCCCAGTAACTCGGTTACTGACCCCAGAAATTCAGTTACTAACCCAATAAACTCAGTTACTGACCCCCAGTAACTTGGTTACTCTAGCAACCGATCGTCGGAACTCAGTTTCTGACCCCCAGAAACTCAGTTACTGACCCCCAGAAACTCAGTTACTGACCCAATAAACTCAATTACTGACCCCCAGTAACTCGGTTACTTCGGCAACCTATCATCGCAACTCAGTTTCTGACCTTAGAAATTCAGTTAACGACCTCAGAAATTTAGTTACTGACCCAAAAAACTCAGTTATTGACCAAAAACTTAGTTACTGACTCCTAGTAACTCGGTTACTGACCCCCAGTAATCGACTTATTAGCTCCAAATGTTGTAGAAACTCGGTTTCTAACCCTTAAAAACTAATTTTCTGACTCTATAAACCCTGTTACTGCCCCCTAAATGCATAAAAGCCCATCCACAAACATCATACTTCCATTTCATCTTCGCCATTGCCGACATTCAATATTCAACATAATATAACTACCACAATAATGATTCTTCTTAGTAATACAAGAAAAAAAATGCCACAGTAATCAATACTAACCAATACATTCAACAAGTAAAATACATAAATCCAACCAAAATTCACAATAACAGAAAAAACAAAAAAAAAGAGAAGAGAGAGAGAGAGAGAGAGAGAGAGAGAGAGAGAGACTTCAAAGCTGGAGCCGATCGTCATTGAACTACGCCACCACCGCCACGTCGTTCCCGATCAACGACAAGACCTTCTCTTCGTACTCAAGCCCTAAGGTCGGCTTGGAAGCGGAGGTTGGAGATTGGAGATCCGAGGTCAAAGATCGGAGATCGGATATTCTCCTCTGTGAATCCGCTTGAAGATTAGAGCTCCGCCTCGTGGCTTGCTGCCGGCGACGACTCGCTGCCCCGAGCAACGGTGGAGAGAGAAAGCGATCGACGATCAACAACGGACCGCTGCCATGTGTCTTCAGATCCTGATTTTCTTGAGAAAGAGGTTCTGCACACGAAGACGACGATGTCTCGTGGCTCGGTGACGACGAGAGAGGAGACGGCGTCGGTCGAAGCGGGAGTGAGAGAGAGAGAGAGAGAGAGAGAGAGAGAGAGAGAGAGAGAGAGAGAGAGAGAGAGAGAGAAATGAGAGAGAGTAGATCCAGAATGAGAGGGGGAGGAGAGGAGAGAGACGGTTAGGTTATGGTAGAAAAGTAATTCTAGTAAGTTTAATTAAAATGGACATAGAAAGTTTTTTTCATTGGAATAAGCAACAAGCCCCTCTAATTAGTACTAAATTAGCATTTTTCTAAAAAAAAAAAAGATAATTAAACTCACTAGTTAGTGTTTTGGTTTGGGTTCTGGCCCATATAGTACAAGGAAAGGACACAAAGTCCCTACATATATGGATAACACTAGCTGAAGCAAATCCCTACACACCCAGCAAAGCCCCAAAATCCTTTTCTCTATTGAAGATCTCGGAGTTTGTCAAGGACATTTAACTGAGTTCTATCAGAGACAAGGGTTCCCAGAAACAAAGCCATCATCAATGAGATCCAGCCCCGTCCTCCGTAACTCAAATTTCAGGCTTCCTTTAAACCTTGCCACCGGAAACATAATTTGTAACTGTTGCACTTCAGATCGGCGGAGGGAGGAGGAAAAAGAAGAAGACAAGCACCGTGACAGAATCAGTGATATCCCGGATGATATATTGCATCTCATACTCTCATTCTTGCCTTTGAAATTGGTTGCGCAGACCAGTGTCTTGGCCCGAAGATGGAGTCATATATGGTCTTCCTATCCCATCATTGACTTCTACGAAATTTTCACTGGTGAGGAAGTCTATCACCAGATAAAAGCAATGATCATCGAAACAGTATTGGCTGGCTGCAGGGAAAAGTTTGATATACAAGTTTCTCGATTTCGGAGCGCTCCCAGCTCGAGAAACCTAGGCAAACAAGAATGTCTAGGGCCTAGATATTCTTGTTTGCCTAGGGTTGAAGAACTTGAACTCGACCTCTCCGTTCGTGAAAAAAGAGATGATTTGGCTCAATGTAAAATGAAATGCCACTCCTTAAGGAGTCTCGAATCTAAACACAGTGGATGTCTCCACTGGGAGTTCATGGCTAGGGTTTCCCTCTTCTTATGTTGTTGGGTCTTTTTCCCGTACACTTCACACTTTATCTCTAAATCATGTAGATTTCCTGGATAGTGCTTTCGGCGTGGAGTTATTTTCTGGTTCTTCATTCCCTTCTCTCGAAAAATTGAATATAAAGCGGTGTGGAGGAATCAGTGATCTCAAAATTAGCTGCCCAAACCTGAAAGATTTAGAAGTTTGGCTTTCGCTGATGAATAGCCTGGACATCTCCGGGATGAAACTAGAGGACTTGACAGTCATATGTAAAGATGGAAATTGGTTTAACATTTTTGCCCCGAATCTACAATCCTTGTATTGGGATTCAGGTGCCCTCACTGGAAAGTGTTCGATTCAGAGCTTTCCTACACTCAAAGAATCTTGTATCGGTTGGTCGCATGACGTTGGAAAATCTACGACCATTTATAATAACGGTATTGCCCTTCTTTCCAGTTCATCCCAAGTTGAAAATCTAGACATATGCTACGACTTTCTCCAGGTTAGTTTATCTAGCTATCAGTGCAATTTTATGTTTGCTAGCTTGCTTGAAGTTTGAACTACCACTAAGTTGCCAATCTAACCATCTCGTCTAACCAAGAGGCATATTTCATAGTGCTGGATAGTGTTTGTGATCGATTTCAGTCAAAACAACCAGCTATTCAATCTATTTTCTTTTAGGAATGCCAGCAGCTACCATTTTTTGTTCCTTATTAGATTTCATATTTAATTATTTATTGAATCAGTTAATCCTAGAGAATTTGTGAAATTTAATCATGATGAGATGGTTAATCCATCTTGATATCAGCCATGTCGAGAAATACTATCTGCTAGCTTTTACTCTAACATATAGGTAGAAATATCTTAAATTTCTGAGAATAATACTCTTGTTCTCTGTGAGTTTATATATGTAGCTTATTATTTTCATCTATCTATGTGTACAGACTCTATCAGAAATTTATTTGAATTCGGTGGTCTGCCGTTCTCATTTATGAAACTTAAGAACTTAACAATTGATATCTTGGTGGGAAAGCAACAGTTCCCAGGTGTAGCATGCCTGTTGAAGAGCTCTCCTGTAGTCCATGAGCTCACGATTTATTTTGATGTTGATGAAGGAAAACATGTAAGTTTTCGCATAATATAATTATTAATCCACCCTCCTCCTATAAGTACTATCTGTATCCCAGCTTTACAGTTCTGAATGATAATTAACTTTCAGGAGTACCGGAACAACTCTTTGTTGGATGATGCCAATTGCAGTGAAGAGCAATACTGGGAAACTCAGGCTCAATACATGAGCCCCTTTCTTAGTCACCTAGAGGCTTTCGACATTGACGTTGAAGAGCGAGAGACGATCCCTGAGTGTGCAGTTAGTTTTGCAAAGTTTTTACTTAAATATGGAAAATCCCTGAAAAGATTCATGATCAGTAATGATCATGGGCCTCGCAATTCGTTGAACGATACTATTCGTTTATTAGAGAAGTCCCCCCGAGCATCTTATTATGTCCAATTCTTGACTTTCTGTGATGGAAAACGGGTAGAGTACAAGTGCTAGCTACAAGAAGAGTAGGTTTCTTTTGTAATATTACCAGCTAAATGAATGAAGTTTGTTGGCCCTCTTTAAAACAAGAATTGAAATTTGTTTAGTCCTTCTGGTTTGAAGTCGACATCTGTTTAGTCATTGTGGTTTTATTTTAATCTGAATAGTCTTTAAAGTCACAATTTTTCATCTAAATAGTCCTTATGGTTTTATTTTAAATTGAATAGTCATTCCAACAATTTTCTTAGTTAAAGACCATAAACACTATTTGGATGAAAAATCATGACTTTAAGGACTATTCAGATTAAAATAAAACCATAAAGACTATTTGGATGAAAAATCGTGACTTTAAGGACTATTCAGATTAAAATAAAACCATAAGGACTAAACAAATGTCAACTTTAAACCAGAAGGACTATACAATATTTTACCCTTAAAACAATAAAGGATTTTCATCATACACGTATATATACATATTGGCGCGGTTCCAATGTCTGTGTCTATACATATATGATACTCATCAATCATGGATAGATGCTTTGCATGCAGGAGGGGTGGATATAAGAGCCGTTCGAACTGTTGTTATACCGTCTACAATGTTTACAAAACACATTGTCGGTTTTAGAGTTCTTGATCTTCTAGATTTGCACAAAAATATGAGGTTTGTCTATGGGATACCTACATGTATCTCATACCTTCATTTACAACTAACTGAACCAAATTTACAACATTGACAATGAGTTCACCACATTTATTTTACACATTTATATATAATTGAACAATGTGTAACATTGATAACGAATCGATCTCTTTTTAGGAAAGCAACAATTCCCAGGTGTAGCATGCTTGTTGAAGAGCTCTCCGGTAGTCCATAAGCTCACAATTTCTATCCATGAACGGTTCTGTTAGGAGATCATTTAAGTTTCTGTAATCGCGATCTACATAAATGGTTCTGTTTGGACAAATTTTAGATAAGTATTGGCCATAGTACAATATATTTGTACAAATAAAGAAACAAAGCCCCAACCTAAATGGGTAACACTAGCTGAAGTAAAGCTCTCAGCAAAGCCCCAAATCCTTTTCTATGTTGAAGATCTCGTAGTCTGTCAAGGGGACCTTCAACTTTGAGTTCTATCATAAACATAGCAAAGCCATCATCAATGAGTTCCAGCCGCGTCCTCCGTAACTCACTTTTTAGGCTTCTTTTAAACCTTGCCACCGGAAACATTTGCTATAGTATGAATCCATCCTCCTTTTATAAGTATATCTCTATCCCAGCTTTACAATTTGAAAAAAAAAAAAAAACGTACTAATCAAGTGCATCGATATGTATATATGAATAACTTTCAGGAGTTGAAGAACACTTTGTTGGATGATGTCAATTGCAGTACTGAAGAACAATACTGCAAATAAGTTTTTACTTAAATATGGAACATCCCTGCAAGAAATCATGATCATATATATATGGGCCTCCCAATTCGTTGAACGATATCATTCGTTTACTACAGGAATCCCCCCGATCATCTGCAGATGTTAAATTCTCGACTTGATTCGATCGAGTGTATCTATATATGTAGTGTGGAGGTTGCATGCCGGGACCAAAGCTGGCTATACCAAGTGACTACTTTGCCAGCTCTAAGTGAAGAGATCAACATGTGGTCTTACTGGGGCTGGTGCCTGGTGGCAAATGAGAGAGTCATTGATCAAACATAATTGGTGTCTTTTGGCCTATTCAATCTCAATTATGTTTATGAGGAAATTATTGGTCAAACAGTTTGTAATTTTTTTGTACAGATAGATTTTGTTGGTGATTAGAACAAATGCTATATTACTATTGCTACTGAAGGACTCTCTAAATACTTTTCCTCTTGCTGGAAACTTCCCGACATGTTTCTAGCATTTTGATCCCGCAAGTCATCCACCTAACTTGTTCTCTAGCTATGATGGAGTTCACACATGGCCAGATTGACTTGTTAAACAAGTTATTGAAACTTGATATTCAGCCAAAGATTAAAATGTTGGGCTAGTTATTGCTAGAGGAAGGCTTTTAGCTACCCCATCAACTATACCGAAACAAAAACGAGAGACAGATTGTCCAGATTTAGATTAATCAATGATAATTCTTGCGATTTGTGCAAAAATGATAATGAAACTGCTAACCATCTTTCTGGATACTAAAATTTATCAAACAGGTTTGGGAATTTTCGTATATTGTCTCCCCAATTGATTGGGAAGAGGGTTACCTTAACGTCTTTAAGGAACACTTTGTTAACCAGTCTTAAGATACTGATTTATTTGCAAAAGTGATCATTATATGCTGATAGGTTTGGAAAACCAGAAATGACACAAGTTTCAGAGGGGGATCACCTAATCCCCTTTCAACTACTATGGCAACAGTTTCAATGTCTTCGAGCTGTGTTAATCTTAATAGAAGTCCTAATGACGTGCAACTTTGAAACCTTAATTAGTACCACTATGAAGTGGCAAACACTTCCTAGTTCTTTTGTTAGGATTAACTTTGATGGTTTAGTTATGAGATATTCAGCAACAAGGGGTTTTGTCTTCCATGATTTTTATTGGGGTAGAAATTGAATGAGGATCTAGGAGCTTGTCGTTGTTGGGATTGGTGATCCGATCTTTCCCTTTAGGGTTGCGAGACTAGGCTCAAAGTCTTCCTGAGATAGACTTTGTTGTGATGGAGAGGCTCCGAACGTGTAATATCAATACTGAGAGGACTTAGTAGTGTGCATGGTGTGGGAGGTAGGATTTTGCAAGTGTAACAAAATGCATGCTCATCGTGAAAAAGGTCTAATGTGGGTGAGGGATTGTAAAGTATGGTGGTGGTGGTGTTTAGAGGTGTCTGAAGGGGTGTTTGGAATGCTGGATATGGTGGTGGTGATCTAGGGTTGGTTGAGCATGAGGAGCTTGGTGTTGGTTTTTTTGCATATAGGTGTCGTGTCTCAAGCCCACTGTAGTTCCCCTTAAATAAAATTGTAGTTGAAGATTGAGGGTAAAAAAATGACCCGTGACTCTTTAATTTTAGCAAAGGCCAGAACCCTCTTTCTCACTGTCATCGTCAAGCCTTAAGCGATTTCTTACCAAGCTACTTTTAGCTAAGAGGTCCGAACGAAACATGGCCTTGGGTTTGCCTTAAGCTTATAAGGTAAAAGTTTTAGAAACAGGTGCTCAGGTCTGAGGTGACTTGTGATGCTAGTATCCTATGTCTAAACTAAAGGCATTGGGTGATGAGATGAGGTATCCGTTACATGCCTATGCGCGGGAAACTCAAATTCAAGTTTGATCCTCAACTCCTAAGATGTCTCGAACACTTGACATTTGACCTCCATAGGCCTTGCAAAACCCTGTATCCTTCCACATCACAACCCACTAATAAGCCCCATTTGGCCTACTGTCTTGGGTCCACGTTACTGGTTGGCCGGGTGGCATGTTGTGATAGATGGGTTTGGGTATACCATCCAGGATGCTTGTGCGCAACTGTGCTTGGCGTGTGTTGGCACATGTATGAAATGGGCGGGCATGTGGTCATTGAAGCGTGTCCATGAGAAACCACATGTCATAAAGGGAGTAGGCTTGGGCATGAACTAGCATGGCATGGCCTGACTTGACTCTCAAATGGGCCTTGTGTAGCTTTATCTAGGGAGGGGCTTGGCATGGCTTTCGTGACCTCCTAATTTGGGCATGTCATGGTGTGACTTGCCTCCTTCGTCCTAGATAAATGGAGTAGGCTTAGGCATAAACGAGCATGACATGGTCTGGCTTGACTCGTCCTAGATAAAGGGAGTAGACTTGGGCATAAACGAGAATGGCATGGCCTGGTTTGACTCGTCCTATATAAAGGGAGTAGGTTTGGGCATAAACGAGCATGATATGGACTGACTTGACTCCCAAATGGGCCTTGTGTAGCTTTATCTAGGGAGGAGCTTGGCATGGCTTTCGCGACCTCCTTCTGTAATTTGGGCATGTCATGCCGTGGCTTGCCTCCCTCGTTCTAGATAGAGATTTTGTACCAAGCCCCAATTTGCTCGAGGCAGACCAAACGATCCGGACATGGATGATACATGCCTCATATCAGATCTAAGCTTGATCATTGACCTTAGGTCTCTAAGACTTTCAATAAAAAACAGGCTTACATTTTTGGGTATCAACAATTTTCATGGCAGGCCCATCTTTGCCACAACTAAACATGTTGGAAGAGCTTCAGTGCCTATTGCCGAGGCGTTTGCATTAAGGGTGACCTGGTGAAAGCAAAAGAGAAAGGTTTTACAAGAATGGAAGTGGAAGGAGATTTCAAGCTAGTAATTGAAGCGGTGATTAGTCAATTTGATCTGCCTTAGAGATTGATCAAGCTAGTTCAAGACATTAGAGTGTTGGTAACTAGTTTTGATTTCATTAGCTTTAGACATGACTTTCGTCTTTCGTGAAACCAATTTTGTGGCGGATGTTATTGCTAATATTGGTCATTCTAGTGTTGTCCCTTTATAATTGAAATGATAGAGTTCATAGGAGCCTTGCTCTTTGACATTGTAAACCTAGGCTGCCTTAGAGGCTTTTGATCTAGCTGGTATATCTGTTTATGTATGTTTTCTGCTAAATGAAGAACTTGTGTGAAAAATGTACTTTTAAATCATGCAACTGTTCAATCTCTGTAGCAACTGTTCTTTACCAAATCATGCCTTCTCCTTCTCATCTCGTAGTATGATGACTATGATCAATTGCATGACAAGAACTATTCAATCTCTGTACGTGGTATCTTTCAAATTCGTTAATTCTCTATAGACATTATCAGTGTTCAAAACTGGATCTAAATAACAAACTGTTCCAATTACAAAATTACATTATACATAAATTGAGAGAAGTTGCCAACAAGAATATTCAAATTAACAGCTAGCTGCTGGTGTAGTAATTGTGATAGCAACCAAAGCATGTTTGGGCAGAGGTGGCCATGACTGAGATCTCTATAGCCATATCTTCACCATTCAAGTCCATCACCAACCATTTTCACTGGTAGGGACTAAAGCTTTAATATTCCATTCAGTGAAAGGTGAAAACTATTTGCCCTATTGGTTTTCCACTACCTACATTTCTGTCCCCAGATGATAAAGTCCACAGGCATATAGACAAAGGGCCTTTATCACATTCAGATCAGTGAAAGGTCATATTGGTACCACTTCCATGACTTGTTTGTCCAGATGATAAATGAAACGCCAATAACATGTAGACAAATTTGAAATGTGTGAGGGGCATGAACCCAGTTTGATACCTGAAACCCTTGCTCTACTTTACAATCACCTCTAACTTCCCTCTTAAGCCACTCCAATATTACACTGATGGACCTGGTCATCATATTCCAATCACTTCTGTCACACAAAACCTGAGAAATGAGTGAGTCAAACTATACATGGAAACTCAATTATTGCTGGAAAAAATTAGTGGAAATTATGGCTGTAAAAGTTGCTAATAATCAAAGGTTTTACATTTTGGATGCACATGGTTTTTGTTTTTAAAGGGTATTATCCCTTTATAAGTGCCTACTGAACATGAAAAGGAAGGCAGCACCAAAATAATGGATAGAAGAGGTGGACTGCTGTTTTTTTGTCCAAGTTTGAATGTAATCAATTTAATTATGAAAGTTTGATGTCTCACGCCCTCACCAAAAATATAGTTGCATCATGATGTTGATTAGGTTGGTAACTATGGCCAAACGAGTGGCTTTGAAAAATACGATTGCTATTTTTGCTTAATATCTGATATATATCTTCCATCACTCCATTCTTTCCTGCAACAGTTCACATTGTTTCTCTGAACCATGAAGTTTCATGCCATTGATCTCCCCAATGTGAAATACACACAACCCTACAGCATCTACAATAAGGTTCTCCTTCTGGCCCTTACCTTAATTGTTCTCACTTCAATTCCTCTATATATGAACAAGAGCTCAACTACTTCACCATTGACATCCCCAACACCATCTTTAACAACCAAAACCAGTAATGATACTGGTTTGGAAAGCATATTGCCATCGCCAACACCATCCCCAACAATAGAAATCAATAGTACTGCTGGTTTGGAAAGCATATTGCCATCCCCAACAACAGAAACCAATAGTACTACTGGTTTGGAAAGCATAGAAGAGAAAGAGGAGGAGCAATGCCAGCTATTTAGTGGGAATTGGATTCCTTACCCTGATGGACCTGCTTACTACACAAATGAGACTTGCAAATGGATCATTCCTCAGCAGAATTGCATGAAGTTTGGGAGGCCGGATTCGGAGTTCATGAAGTGGAGGTGGAAGCCTGATGGTTGTGAGTTACCCTTGTTTGATGCAGCTGAGTTCTTGGAGATCTTTCGAGGGAAGTCCTTGGCTTTTATTGGGGACTCTGTGGGAAGAAACCAAATGCAGTCACTGTTGTGCATCTTAGGCAATGTAAGCACTCAATTACTCATTACAGTTCCCAAGTAATTGTGCTTTATGATACTTATATGCTAGGCTTTACTTCTGATCTATCCAAGTTCTGTGTCCCATTAGCATGATATTGAGTTTGAATGTGTATCTTTCAGGTGACTTATCCTGAGGACATTTCTGACCAGTACTCAAATAACACAGATTACTTCAAGCACTATGTCTACTCTGATTACAATTTTACTCTGGTGACTCTATGGGCTCCTTACTTGATTAGATATAGTTATGCAGACCCTAGTGTACATTCTGGGGACAGCCTCATGAACCTCTACTTAGACGAGCCAGATGAAGCGTGGACAAGTCAGGTTGAAAATTTCGACTATGTGATCTTCTCAGCAGGACAATGGTTCTTAAGGCCGCTGATCTTTTACGAAAATGGTGGAAGTATTGGGTGTCTCTGGTGCAAACTGGACAACATGACAAAGATGTCAGAGTCCTATGGGTACAGAAAGGCCTTCAGGACCATATTTAGGACGCTGCAGAGCCTCGAAAACTATAAAGGTGTGACAATTTTGAGGACTTTCTCTCCGGCACACTTTGAAAATGGGGATTGGAATGCTGGAGGGAATTGTGCGAGGACAAAGCCTTTTAGCAAAGAGGAAATGAAGTTAGAAGGATATACTTTGGACATGTATACGGCTCAAGTAGAGGAGTTCAAAGCAGCACAAGTCCAAGCCAAGCAGAAAGGTCTGGACTTTAGATTGATGGAAACAACTGAAGCAATGCTGCTCCGACCTGATGCACACCCGAATTACTATGGAGGATCACACCATAGGAACACGACTACTGCCGACTGTGTTCACTGGTGCTTGCCTGGCCCTATTGATACATGGAATGAGATTTTGCTGCATATGTTGAAGACAGGGCAGAAATCAACTTGAATGTAAAAATATAAATTTTATGCATTACCAATTGCTATTCTTTTATTTGAAATATAAGCTATTACATGTAGAACTATGGACAGAGTTGACTGGTGAGTTATACCTGAAGAATCAGGATTATGTTAGCATATCTTGTAGAGAAAAAGACAGGGCACCAGCACAAATATGATTGTGTTTTAGCTGGATACTAGCTTATTTTTATTAGCAAGGTTTGTCTTCTGCTTAAGTTGGAGAAGTGTAAACATCAGACTTAAGCAACCAAATTGAGCTGTTCATTCACTTTGGTCTCACTATATTCTTCAGCCGACACAAATTTGATTCAGACTTCGAGTAATATGGATAAAGAAATATAATAAGATGAGGATACTTCAAGTTTGAAATAAGACAACCAAGGACAGAGAAGCTTCCATTCCAAACAAAATTTTCTTAACATGTCAAATCTGCTTTATATTTGTATATGCAAATATTGATAAACTGTCGATACTCAAACAACAAAAGCTTTTCCATCTCTCACTTGTTTATATTTCTTCTCCATTTTTTACAATACAACAAAAATCAAGTTTTGGCACAGAAACATAATTAAGATCAATGTAGGATCTGTGGAACAAACTCTTCAAAATGAGATTCTGATGAAGACTAATATGTGCAAAGCTAAAATGTAAAGCACGAACATCGACCTGAGCAGCATGAGCCTCTGCTGATTCTCCGTTCGGCCACCAGCATACTTGTGGTGAGCGTCAAGGATATTGTCCGAAGAAGTAAATCCTCTTTCAGATGTACTTCGTCCAAACCGATTTCTAGCAGCAGTCATCTCATTGTTGCTGCTTTCGAGCTTCCTCCATAACCCATTTAATCTTTCTAGTTCCATCTCTTTCAAATGAATTTCACCAACTAGGCCTTCTGCTTGTGCCTATATTGTACAAGAGATACAAAGGAGAAATGTTCAACCATATACGATCAGAGATAATATTGAGACAACAAAGAATAAATAAGAAAATCCAAGTGTTACTGAAAAGTAAGAGAGACCTGTTTTGCTTCTAGTTGCTCAATAAGACTGTGATACTGTTTATCCAGAATCTTCTCTCTTTGAGCTGCACAACAAAAGGTGCTTAGATCAGAGTTGTTTAACAGCTTATCTGCTGACGAAAAAGAATGCAGCAACAAACACACACAACTAGGCTGCCACGTGACAAGATCCCTTACCATCACAGATTCACAGCCATGCACTGCAAACCAAGTTTTGAACATCTCCCAACTATTCTTTTTTCCATATTTGTATTTATTTTAGAGCCTCTCAGCTAATTTTCATCTGAACATTCTTGGGTTATGTGTGCAAGACGAATAATATGCACAAAACAATACAAACGCAGAAGATACGACAAAGCTATCGTAGTGCATTCAAATAGACACATCATATGCCAAAAGAAAGTTTGATGATGTAGGGATACCTGGAGAAGGCTGGCTCAGTGCATTATCTTGAATTTCTCCCCATTTTTTCTCAAAATCTTGAACTACTGCTTCCATTGAACTCTGAGACGATAAATTAACTTCTGAGCAACCAAAGAATATTAAAAAGAAAACACAAGAGCACACAAACTCTGGAAATAGAACAAGACTCAAAAGAATTGTAAGATCAAAAGACTGGTGCAACCAACCAGTTTGCTTTTCCTCTCCTCTAACTTGTCTAGTATAGCTTTCTTTGATGATTCTATGTCATCTCCAGTTTCAACTATAGTTTTGGAGTTGCCAACGGATTCATCCGATCCGTGGGATCGACTGATATCCAATGCTGTCTGTGCACTCTCCAGCTCATCTCTCAAATTCTTTTCAGTGTCCTCCATTTCCTGATAACAGTATCCATCAATTTCAGAAACAAATTCTGGCTACAGAACCTAACTACAACGGATATCCTCAACATTATATGACAACTTCCTTGTCAAGTCTAAACTTTTAAGTTGCAATTTACAATCACTGGAAGAATGCAACACCAATCAGATACACAGTTTCAAAGCATCATCGGAAAACTTCACATGACTATATACCACATCCCATAAATACACAGTTTTAGGGCCGTAAATCTCACCTCTAACTTCCTCCTAAGTAACTCCACTTCCTCAATCTTCTCATGTATCTTACTTTCACAGTTCGATATAGCCTTTTCATAGGCAGCATTTTCCTCCAGCAATGTCACCTCTCTCAACTGGGCCTGTCCACAAGTCCAAAATCCAAATACGATCAATGAAACTCAATCAGTACCAATAACAACCTCAAATCCCAAACCTTTAACTACACCCACATCCCCAAAATAACAAAAATCCCATGTTTCAATAACACATACAGCAATTCCAACCAAAACCAAAGACCCAGATAAGAAAGATCCAAACTTTAACAAATAAAAGCAACAATTGTTACAATTCACAACCAATTTCAAGAACCCAGATAGAAAATTAAGGGCAATAAATTTAGGGCAGAACCTGTTCGCGAGTGGAGGAGTGGGCGTTCAATTGGAGGGCAAGGGCGGCGTTGGAAGCGAGGGAGTGAGCGTGGAGGTGAGGGAGGCGTTGGGAGATGTCCGTCGGAGGGATTCTGAGCCGCAGATCATGGATCGAACGGCTGAGAGAAGCCGCTTTTGAATCTAATTCTATGGCGTATTTTTGCTGCTCCGGTGTGAATATCAGTGGGATTGAATCGGGATTGTCGTCTTCGCCGCCTTGACCGCCGCCGGCTCCGACTACATCTGCCGCCCATGCTAGCAATCCCGCCATAATTTGATAGTTCTATCTCTCTGGATTTGCAGATTTGAAAGTGAAACCATAAAGAGTGATTCAGTTGGTTCGGGTCGGAGTGATATTGGGTTCCATTGGGCTTTTTGGAATCCTATATGGGTGGAGGCGTGGAGCTCATGCTTATAGGCCCAAGTCATCAGTTTTTTTTCTAATAAAAAAATTACTCATTACTCAAATAGAATAATGCTCCTCTAGTCCAAATTAATTATGATCAATTACACTTAAATTTACATCCGGTGTCGTTTGAACCATTTTCTTGGTGAATTGATGACCAGATGAACATTTCTGCACTTAAATATTTGTAAGTATGCAAGTGTTGTTGATTACGTTGTGCGGCAGGGAGGTAGACTGGTGTGGCGGTGTGATTTGATGGGGGAGAAAGTGGTGGTGGCTTCTCGGTATGAGTTCGGTCCTCCAACTTGCTGTTGCAGATCTAGAACATGGTTTGATGCCTTCCAGTGGTGGTCGTGGTCGGAACTCATGAGCAAGCGGAGGCCGACGATGTCGGTGGGCGGCGAGGCAGCATGATTAATTACGTTCAAAGTCGTTGCAGTTCGTTTGGGTAAAATTATAGGTCTGCTGACTTTGGTGGGTAGTATTTGAGGTAAGAGACAGGTGAATCTGACGGCATAAAATAAATGCTTGTTATAATTTTTACATTTTGACTGTTTCTTTAGAGAAAATAGTAGGGTAAACTCTATTGAAGATGCGATGAAGTCGGGGTTCAATCCAAAATCAATTCGTTACAGATAGAAATGTCTAAACTCTTATAAACTATTGTATTTTCCCGATGAGATTCAAATCTCAACAAAATCAATTACGCACAAAACAAAAGTAACTCATTAAAGTTCAATAGAATTACAAATAATGACCCGCCGAGTTCGGCTAGAAGTACAAAGAAGCTCATCAAGGGAAGAAACCTTCCCCACAGAAAGAAACATCAACAGAGCTGGATTCCCTTAAACGGGTTGCATAATCACAGCTAGAATCCTGTTCTTTACTATTTTGTCAGGGGCACCAATCCCATCTCCATATTGGTATATGCATTGGGCAATCCGAGAGAGGTTTGTCCCTGCTGCCACGAATTCCTTTGTAAATGGAGAAGAAGCACTACTAGCACCAAAAAGTTGTCCATCTTTGTTCATCTTCTTCCAACTATTCTCAATCAAATTACTTATATATTTGCGAGCAGATTCCTCATCGCAGACTTCACTGCTACTTCCACGTATGAGGCAGGATATTGAATTTGCAGTTTCACCTCTCTCTAGTTCTGCCTGCAGCATATATAGCACATTACCAATATGTTAAAATTAAGCTAGAGAAAACATAACAAAGATGGAAATGAGGAACAACCAGTTAATTGAAGCTACACAGACCTCGGAAGTAGCCAAATCGTTTGTGAGCCGGAAAATAAGAGACGGCCAACGCAAGAGATCGTGGGGATTCTCTAAGCATCCAAGTGCTTCATCTGAGATATTTTGATTCAGTAGGAAGTAGGCATGAACTAAAATGACCACCGCGGACGCTGATATCCATGCATTGGCAAGATATTCTTCAAATGTGGGTGTGTACTTGTTGTTACTCCACTCTGCCTCCCTTAAGAAAGCTTTGCACAAATCAGCCCACTGTGAAACAATGTGCAAGCAAGATGTGAGATAGAGCACATATCATCATCAACGTATGGCCAATGCTGAAAAAATAAAACAAAAACACAAGACTAGGGAAAGCTTAAGAGTGTTTTTAAGGAATAGTATGCATAGACGTCGTACAGCTTTTCTCAAGTAAGGAAGGACGTCCACTCCTTGCTCCTTCAAAGTTTCATAAGCCATTTCATTCACAGTGTTATAGAGGGCAAGGAAACACAGCTTCAGCTTGTAGTCTGGGAGAGTTTCAACTGCAGCATTCACATCCCATCTGAAACACCACAAATGGGAATAATACAATGTTACATACACATAGTACGAACCAATATTTCCACAATTAATATGTATATATACGAACCAATATTTAATTACCTTTCAACAAGAGATGTGAATTGTTCTAGTTCATCGTAAGTGCCATAAACATCATAGATATCATCAACAGTGCTTATAAGAGCACTGACTTTAGTTATCCCTTTTCTGAGATTGCTGAGTTGAGGTTCAAACATTATACCAACTGACCAAAAGAAGCACTCCATCAATATGTCTTTGGTGAAGGGCAACTTCTTTGCTAACCCCACATCCTTCCACCACCTGTTTAATGGAACTGTCATTATGCAGTCTATTTATGTACATAGAGATATACAAGGCAGCCCTACACGCTCCTAAATGAGGCAACCGTCTAGGCCGGCCCCAAATTTTCAAGAGTGTCCGGCTCAATTCTAGTTTAGTAGAGCTGGTCCTGCATGCAAGCTAATGCGTAACTAAAAAAAGTAGAATTGAGACTTGAGAGGTGTATTAGACTATTAGTATAATCTATAGGTTTTATTTTTCTCACCTTGACAAGTCCTTAAGATCTCTTTGGTATGTTTGTTGCACCGCATTGTAATCTAGCTTGGCAAATTCAAGTAGCACCTGATTTGCATCTGCCCTTTTATTGTATGCCTCAATGTACCATCTAGCTTCTAATCTATGCATTCTGTGGTGCAATGGCATCTCCAATGCATGACTCACTTGCTCTAATACATTTCTGCCGTGAGTATCAAGTAACCTGCAGCTGAGGTTCTTTAGGTGCATGCTGGTGAATGCAAGGGCCTCATCCAAGAGGGTTTCTCCCTCAAAACCAAGGAATGAAGCTTCATACAGACTCAGCATTCCTTTGACATCTTTGCAAAGGTGATCATTGAAGCTGCCGTCGCAGTCTGTGAATATCTTGAAGACATCTGATGCATACAAATGCATGTTAGAATGGATCGACTTGCATGTGAACTTATAAAAAAAAACTACAACTGTTTGTGAGGTTCACCAAACTTATCAAGAACAAGAAGAAAAATCTCTAGTCAGTTACCTTGGGAGAGTTGAAACCCATGCTGTCGAAGGAGCCTGAAGCTGAGAGCAGTGAGGTGGAGACTTGGAGTATCCTCATCTGTTTTTTGTTCAAGCTTCTTCATAATTCTTTCAAGGACTCGTGTTATGTTGGTCTCTAATCGGTGTCCCAAACCTAATCGTTGGATATCATCAATCAATTCAAGTGTAGTCTCTACGGACTGCGCACCATCAATCATATGTTTCACATTCTCCTCCATCGACTTCCACCTATTATCTTCGCACGGTTGATCCTGCAAAATCAAGCATAAAGTAGTCAACACTAATGTCCACCCCGTCAGTTGCTAACTAAAGAAATTGTGCTCAGTTACCTTTGGATGTGAAAAATAAAACAACTCGATCAATTTAGTAAAATAATATTGAAGACGATCATAATGTAAGTGCATCTAATTACTAGGAACTGAGTAGATACCTGTTTACATTCATGAATCTGTAACGAATGAAGAAACTCATCATTCCAAATGCTTGGCTTGTAATCTGGTGTCACTCTCTTAACACCGGAAGTTTGAGTAGACATTGGAAGAGGCTTTGGAATACTCTCTCGCTCGACTCTACAATCGACTGAATCGAGCAAGAAGAAGAATTTAGGCTGTGTGATGAGCAACAGTGCATACTGATCATGATATTATTGATATATATGCTGGGCTTAACTGAATAATTAATCAAGTTTCATACACGTTAATTAGATGTTTAATTAATTAGCGTGGTCTTAATTCCAAATACTCTTATTAAGCACGCAGGAACACATTTTTGACTCACGTGTTCTTTGGGCCTTTTTAAACATCATGGCCTGGATCAAAGGCCCGCAGTTGATTGTAATTTGCTAACAGATACCGGGGTTTAACCGTAGCCGTCGTCATACGACGTCGTTGAAGAGATGCATTATAAAGTTATCTCCAAGATAGCTCCAATTATAAGAAAATTTTACAATGTGTTAATGCATGTGAATGATATGATGCATCAATTTTGTAAATTGAGTTCTCAAACTAGTAATATTAGTCCTCGAAGTTATGATATGAGTCTTTAAAGTTATAAAATTTTCTAGTTACAACATTAATAATCATGTGTCCTTAAAATTGGAAAATGTGTGTTTAAAGTGATAATTGAGTCCTTAAAGTGATTAAAAAAAAGTTTGTACAATCTTGAGGACTCATATTACAACTTTGAGGACTCAATTACAACTTTAAGGATAAATGAGGACTAATATTGTAACTAATTTTTTTTTATAACTTTAACGACTTATATTACAACTTTGAGGATTAATATTATTACTTTGAGGACTCATTTTACAACTGAGGACAAATGATGCATCACGTAACTTAGCCTTACAATTATAAAGTGCTGAGATGCACTAAAGTTCGATGCAATTTTAGTAGAATTTTCTTACGTAATTCTAGGTGGTCTATTTTTGGCCATGTCACTAAACACCATCAATTTAAAAAATCATTCTTAAGTAAATTTACAATCTTATTCTTCTCAAATCCAATGCGCGCCCTAAATTATTTTATTTTTAATCTAAAAAAAGTTGAAGCCATTTTTTCCATTATGTTCATGCTTAAATTTAAACACCTTATATATGTGCAATATATATATTTTTGATATTATACTTGTTCAAATAATATATATAATATATATATATACACACACACACACATGACTTTTCCACTAAGGGATCCTTTATTATGACTTATATGAGGGATTGAGCGTTAGCCCAACTTTTTGATCACATATCAACATTTCCACCATTCAACCTCTAGGTATATATGAGAGTAGATCATTTCTGAAAATTTTCAGCCAAATTAGTGATCTTTAAGGCTTAGAACTAGCTTTATTCATAGGACGGTTCAAATCTGCTAATTATGAATCGTTCATAAAATTACAGTTTTGAGCACCTTATTGATCACCAATTTAGATGAAATTTTACATAAGTGATCTACATATTAGGATCTAAAAACTGAATGGTTAAGATTGAAAAATGTGATCAAAAAGTTAATCTAATGCTCAATCCCTCATATAAGTCATAATAAGAGATCTTTTAGTGGAATGACCATATATATATATACAGATTTTCTCATGTGCCGATGTCCGCATTTATTCTTACGATGCAGATTTTCACTTTACACTCATTTTTCAATTAAATTTTCACATCTCCACTGTTTAGTATTTAGATACTAATGTATAGATCATCTCTGTAAAATTTCAGCCAATTTGGTTATCTTTAAGGCACTCAAACTGTGTTTTTCTGTGGATGAACATAAAATTGTCGAACTTAAACCGTTGATGTTTATAACAGAAAAACATAGTTTTGAGTACCTTAAATTAATGATAACCAAATTGGCTGAAATTTTACAGAGATGATCTATACATTAGTATCTATACATTAGATCATATATGTAAAATTTCAGCCAATTTGGTTATCTTTAAGGCACTCAAACTGCGTTTTTCTGTGAATGAACATAATTCTGTCGAACTTAAACCGTTCATGTTTATAACAGAAAAACATAGTTTTGAGTACCTTAATGATAACCAAATTGGCTGAAATTTTGCAGAGATGATTTATACATTAGTATCTAAATACTAGATTGTGGAGATGTGAAAATTCGATTGAAAAGTGAGTGTAAAGTGAAAATCCGCACCGTAAGAATAAATGCAGACATCCGCAATTGAGAAGCTATGTATGTATAATTTTTAGGCCGGTCCAGCTGGTATCGCCGATGACTCCAAGTTAGTGACATCAAAGACACCCTGATGACTGGGAGAGTCGAAAAGTCTCAAGAACTTCTTGTTTTCGCCTTCACCTTCGTTCCATGCCACTGCATATTGCTTTTCTCCGACATGGAACAAATGGACTTTGTTAGGACTGCCATCTTCAGCTGCTTTAGCTTCAAACAATGTACATGACCATTTGGATTGGTCCTCCTCAGGATCATCAGCCTCCGGAGATAGGTTTGGATCACCTTTACTTCTCGTTCGCAGGAACTTTCCGTTGTGGGAGCATCGTATATGTACTAGTCTTGTCCCAGCACTAGCCTTCACGGCTTCGAACTTTGCTAACGAGCTCATGGCATCAGTTCCGTTGAACTTGATAAAACCAAGCGTCTCAGCATCAGAGTCACTGCTGTAGTTCAAGTAGTAGTTGTCGAACCAAGGTGAGCTAAGCGCAAAAATGGATGGTAGTATCACCAATGACTCCAAGCTAGTGATGTCGAAGACACCTTGATGACCAGGAGTGTCAAAAAGTCTCAGGAACTTTTGTTTTCGCCTATACCTTCATTCCATGCCACTGCATAATGTTTTTCTCCGACATGGAACAAATGGACTTTGTCAGGGTTGCCATCTTCGGCTGCTTGAGCTTCAAACAGTGTGCACGACCATTTGGATTGGTCCTCGTCTGGTTCATCAGCCTCCGGAAAAAGGTTTGGATCACCTTTAATTCTCGTTCGCAGGAACTTTCTGTTTTGGGAGCATCGTATGTGTACTAGTCCCGTCCCGGTACTTGCCTTCACGACTTCGAACTTTGCTAACGAGCTCAAGGCATCCGTTCCATTGAATTTGATAAAGCCAAGCGCCTCGGAGTCGGAATCATTGCTGTAGTTCAAGTAGTAGTCGTCGAACCAGGGTGAACTGAGAGCAAAAATGAATGGTAATTGGAACGACATTTTCTGAAAGAAGTATATAGAATTATAGATGACAGATCCCTCTAGTTCGAGATCTTGTTTATCTTACACATGCTATTTATAACAAATGCAGAAGCAAGCTCCATCACTCGCTCAACGATCTTATCAGTTATGTTCACATGGTGAATTGCGGAGAAAATGGATGAGATGACCACGCATCATATCTTAGATATTTCTATCTTTTGTGAAATGCGTGGATGAATATAGTTCGCCTGCTCACTGGAATCCATGGCTGCAATGTACACGACAACATACATTAAAATCCATAATTCCATATCCACCCTACATCAGATCCTTTTTGTTGTTTTGGCAATACAGAAGAAGCATCCAAGTAATGACTATATTAACTCACTAAGTGTTGAGTGCAATAAAGGTGACATTATCTCAAGCAGAACGTAATAATCTTGCTAGTTTCTACAAAAGAAACACACAAGATATCAAGCATCATTTTTTTATGGAAATTGAGCTGTTCATTAACGTTGGTCTCAATATATTCTTCAGCCGATCGACACAAATTTGATTCAGACTTTGAGTGATATGGATAAACAAACACAAAAAGTTGAGTATGCTTCAACATGTTTTCAATTAAAAGTATAGATCGAGTATGTCAAATAGGACAGAGAATCTTTCATTCCAAACAAAACTTGTTTAATTAACAAGTCAAAGCGCTGCTTCATGTTTATATATATGAGATGTGATACTGTCAACAAAAGCTTCTCCGTCCTCTCTTAGTCTCTTTCCATTTCTTCCCCTTCTTTTACAATACAAGACAGATTATTAGATTTGGACAGAAACAGAAGTCGGAAAGATCGATCAATAATGTTGGATTCATGGAACAACGATCGATCTTCCAAATGAGATTCTGATGAAGACTAAAATGATCAAAGCTAAAATGCAAAGCACAAAGATCGATCTGAGCAGCACGAACCTCTCTGCTTAATTTTCTGTCCGGCCACCAACGGATTTGTACGTGTTAAGCTTCAAGGATATAATTGTCAGAAGAAGCAAATCCTCTTTCAGAATATTCTGCTTCTTATGCAGAATGATCTTCTCTCTTTGAGCTGCAGTGCTGCACAACAAAATTTCTTAGAGCAAGTAATCTTTACCAGCTGGTATTACATCTGAAGCACAGCTGCATAAAATAGCAGCCTATGATGAGAAAAAGAAGAATGCAGGAACACAGAACTAAGCAGTACCCTACTATCACGGCCATGCACTAGTTTGAACAGATGAATAGAGAGATAATCAGTTGCAATAGGTTAATACATGAGACAATGTCCACTAGCCCTAATTTTAAGAATTTTATTCCCACTAACAAAATCAGATTTTAAAATTTCCAGGAGCCAACTTAAACAGCAGAAAGACAAATATACCCTTAATGAATTAAATAAACTAAATTTTTTTGTAAAAAAATAATTAGTTACGACTTTCATAACTTTGGGTAAAGCGAAGGCCTGAAGTAGCCATTACATACTCTACCGCTATCATCTACCGATAGACAAGTAGTTGTGAGACATACCTCACCTAGTACATAAGATAGACTACCATTTAGTAATCGTACTCGTTAAACACCTTAAGTCTAGTATCCTAAAGGGTGAACCCACAGGAAATAGAACATATATATTCCCTAAAACATAGAGGCATAACTAAATGCGATAACGTCATACATGATAAGCCCGTAGGAAATAGAAAAACACTAGCCAAACTAAAATAATAATAAAATAATAAAACTAATCTAAAAGCCCAAAGGCAGACGAAGAAGGCCTAAAACCGCAAGACTCATCAGGTAGATTTGGGCCAGTCCACCACTACCACCTCCGCCGCTATGCGAGTCTTCCAGCTGCCTCAAACCCGCCCTTGCACCACCACCACCAGCATGGTACTCAAAGTTGTTCCGTCCTCAACCGTGAACAACTCCAGGCACCTCAAGTAGCGCCACCACAGAACAAGCCGTCATAGAGAATGCCCATCCCAATCTAGATTCTGCCATCCCTTATCTGCGCCGCCGGAGCAACCACAACATTGTCTGGCGAGAATCCAAATCAGCAAATCGCCGGTCTCGAGAACACGCACACCCCTTCATGCTCATCCCAGCCAAATCAGATCCGATGACAATCTTAGACAAAACCTTCTCACCAGTCACCCAAGAACGATGGAAGCAGTAGAAGCTTGAGTCCCGTCCGGCAGTCACCTTGGAGGACAAGGCCGAAGCCCGTCTCGGGCGCCGCTATGCTCTTAGGGTTTTTTTGTTTATAACGTAAATTTATTAAATAAACTACAATAAACCATTATAAGAGCAGAAAAACAATTATACCCTTAATGAATTTAATAAACTACAATAGACCATTATTAGAGTCTATTATAAAATAAAGTTTTTATGACCGGATTCCCACGACCAAAGACGTTGACCGGACACCAGCAACCTTTGACCGGGCTCCGAGGACCATTGACCGGACTCCAGGAGCCGATAACGAGACTCCGGGGACAGTTGACTGGGCTCTGAGGGCCGTTGACCGGGCTCTAGCGACCTTTGACCGGGCTCCGACGACCGTTGACCAGACTCCGGGGGCCGTTGTGTTTTAGTCACTTATAACAGGTCCTTATTGGGGGCAATATGCCCATCTATTGGGGTCAATATGACCTCCTACTAGGGCAGTATGACCATCTATTGGGGCAGTAGGACCCTTCATAAATGACATTAATTTCACCAATTCAATGCTAATTACACTCTAAAATGATATATAATAATCAAATAAGGTGATTCAACTTTCTACTGACCATAGCTATTAGAGAGACATGTGCACTGGCTTTGCCTGGTTTTAATGCACAATTAGGTCAGTCACAATTGAAAAGGTAAGCCAGACTATCAATCACATTATGTATTTACAACGATATTACCATAATTTATGAGCCAAAAATTATTCTACTTCTTCGAGAAGTCGATAGCAATTTAATATTTTCCTTCGTTGCATTTGAATTCACGTTTGCAGCCTAAGAAAGTCAACAAAACCGGACATTTCATTTTGATACACCTCCACTTCCTTCATCATCACCGTCGTGGCCTCTTCCTTCGACAACAAGAGCGACGGCGCAACAAACGAACAACATCGTCGACGCTCAAATCTCAGGCAACTTCAGGAGCTAGGTAACAGTGGCAAATCTGCTCGACTACCACATTTCTCAGAAGCTAAAACACAAATCAAAATTAAATCATACCAGATCAAGCTCTTCTACTATGAAATCAGCTAAATTTCAGCCATAATTTACACATAAACAAAAAAGATTCTTCAAATCGATTTCAAGTTCGCAAACTCACTTATCTGAATCGTCGGAGGCAGGGGACGCGCCGGCGGTCTGCTTATATGGCCCAGATTTAAGAGAAAGAGGTCATTGACATGTTTTGACCAGAGAGAGAGAGGGCGGAGGTCGCCGGTGGCGACAACTTCAAGGAGGCGGAAGGCGTCGACGGCGACTATGTCAGCGGTGTAGTCAGGGATCTCTAAGGAGACGGCAACGTGGGACTGGGCAATGAGGTTGTAGAACTCGTCGGGAGCGATGGTGTCAAGACTGCTGCGAAGGGAAGAGACGGAGGGCACCGATAGATTTGGCTTGTTTCAGACTCCAGCGAGGGTGGAGATAACGACGGCGCTGTTGAAGATGAAGAAGGAGACGCAGGCGGTGGAGGTGAAAAATGAGAGAGAGAGAGAGAGAGAGAGAGAGAGAGAGAGAGAGAGAGAGAGAGAGAAGAAAAAGAAGATCTGAAAGTGAGAGATGGAGATGAGAGATAGAGATAGAGATAGGGGTAGTTTGGTAAGGAAAAAAACCCAAAAAGTTAAAAATTTGTTAGTGAGAATATATTTCTAAGAGCCTTAGGGTTGATGAGAATTTTAGAATCTTATTTTGTTAATGGAAAAAAAATTCTTAAATTTTAAATTTAGGGCTAGTGAGAATTTTCCCTTAATACATTTCACATAACTGTAGCAAAGATAAACTTTTATGCAAATAATTGAGGCTGATATAATCAAATTATTGAGAATTAAATGTAGTCATCATTTAATAGAGAGTACAGTGTCCCTTATGGGAAATTATTATTTGTACCCGGAACACCACATGTTTTATATTCTCCTTTAAACTTATTGGTCCACGTGTTTTATCCTTATTTCTGATTAGTGTATTTAATTACTTTTTTTTTTCCACCCTCTGCTGGTTCCCATATGAATCTGAGTTATATGATTGACCGGGTACACCACATGACAGTGTCACATGGTGTTCCGGATACAAAGAATAATTACTAGTCTCGTATCCTCAGCCTGATAGCTCCACCTCTGTACATACACCAGCATATTACCCATGAAGTCAGCTGGTAACTAACTCATCACCCAAAGAACAAGGCTCGTTTGTATTTCGTGCACCTCCCGGCCGGTGCATCTGAGCTATTGGTTACCGCCAGTTGGCCTAGTTGTTTAAAATAGGCAAGGTTACAGATTAATCAGGTGCAAGGTTAGAACATGAAAGATCATCTTCTTCCATATACTGCAAGGTTAGTCTTTGATTTTGTACTTCGAAATATTTAGTTACCAGTATTATTATGTAAAATACAACAAAAAAAAGTTTAAGGACTTTAAGGACTAATATATTACTACTTTTAGAACTTATTTTACAATTTTAAAAAAACTTGATGCATATATAACATGAATTAACACACCCTAGTTTTACCCCAAATTTTATTCATTAGACAATAAACACTCATAATAAGCACACTAGCATGCTTTATTACAAATGTATACATACTTAACCTATGTTTGTATGTTATGCGGAAGCGGCCGACGGGCCTCACGGGTTTCACACATACGGATCTAATAATGCCGATACTCCCTCCCACTTTAGCCACCCGGTGGATAAACGGGTATGAGGTTTTACACAAAATGCCTCGACATTAGTATGTGTGGTACCATTCATTATAACCCAAGAATAACTCTTCACGTTTCTGATGTGGGATTTCAAATGGCTCTAATTTAAGCCACATTTTTTTCCAACAATCTCCACCTGGCGTGATTCGAGCCATCTCCAAATCTCACGATCCAAGTCCTAATAGCTCAACCGTGATCACAAGCATCAAATTTTAAATCATGTGATCCCAATCCAAATGAGAGCTCCAACAAATTGAAACTCAATCATATAAGACACCAAGTCCCAAGCGTCACCTGGGCTCTGATACCACTAGTTATGCGGAAGCGGTTCACGGGCCTCACGGGTTCCACACCCACGTACGGGTCCAATAATGCCGATACTCTCCTCACTTTAGCCACCCGGTGGATAAACGGGTATGAGGTTTTACACAAAAGGCCTCGACATTAGTATGTGTGGTACCATTCCTTATAACTCAAGGATAACTTTTCACGTGTCTAATGTGAGATTTCAAATGAATCTAATCTGAACCACATTTTTTTCCTTGTATAACATAGGTTATATGGTTTTATTACACAATTATCAAAGCAGAAAACATGAAAAAACATAAAACAAATAGATTCCACTTCCCCAAGACACTCGATTGCATTGAGCATATGCAACAAGCCTTATTTCCGTAGATAGGTATGATTAATTCATTATATGACGTACGAGTCTGTCTCGTGAGGGTTTCTGGATGCTGTGTAGTGTGTACCCACAACCGCCTGTCACTCTTCTTCCCAATCAAGCTAGGGTTTCATGTCGACAGACTGAGCTGCTGCGTCTTCTAATTCCATTTTCACCAAGCCTTGTTCCATGGTGGAAATGCTCACCTTGTTTTGCACTCCGGTGGTTGATCCAGACGGCGCGGCCGGCACTGGTAGCATTTGTTCGACGTAGGGATTGACCGACGGGTTCGGCAACATGTGCTCTCGGGTCGGCAAATCAGCTCTAGTTTTTGGCTCTTTCAATGTTGTAACCTCGTAGCGAAAGTTGTATGAATTGATACCCGTGTATAGCCCGTCATCTTTCTTATAGACAACGGTTTTACCGTTGTAAAGCACGTCCTTCTGATAATAAGAGCAAGGCACGTCGCATTTTCCCCTCGTCGCCATCAGGCTCACAGATATGGAAGTGTTAGCCGGCACGGTGGCCGTGTAGGTAGTTTCTAATGTGTTTTCGCTCGTCACAGCTGTTCCCTCCTCATACGAATCGGCATACTCACCGGAAATACTGACGTCAGTACCACCGATGAATGGAATTTTGAAGCTGACGCTGACTTCCATCCCCACAGTACTCCATGAGCTGGAGGAGTTCCACATGCTGCTCGTACTATCCTTGTACTCGAATCGGAACTCCGCAGTGTTGTCTTTTGCGGTGTCGTTGCTGGCGTTTGCGCTGGCCATGGTGATCGGGGTCTCGCCGTAGATAATCGCATTCTTGAGGTCGAAGTCAGTATTGTAGATTTTCCTAGACAAAACAAGCTCTTCCAGAATGAAGCGCGAGTCGGCTGCAACGCTGCCGTAGCATGCATGCAAGAAGTCGCTTCCATTAGCGTCACTGTATTGTGCGCAGTAATAGTTGTTGTCGCACAAGCTTCTAAGCGCGATCGCATTACCGCTGACCTTCACCGGCATAAACAAGGTTCTTGGATCGGTGGCTTCCATGTCTGGATACAAGTCATATAACTGGATCTTGTTACCCATGTTGAACAAGTAACTGTTTCTTTGGCGTGACTTGATTTGTACTCTTCCGTGGCCATCAGTGTAGACCCGAACCAGCACTCAGGAAGCCCCTTATCTTTTGAGACGAACTGGAACATCCCATTCGGGACAAGCTTAAGGTAATAGCCTGTGTGGCCTTTGAAGGCGACATGCCTTGGCAATATCACCAACGACTCCAAGTCGGCGATGTCATAAGTACAACTTTCGAAACTCCGATTGCACCAAAAATAATTCTTGTTGTTGTCTTTGCTAGCTTCCTGTGTAAAATGGCGTTACATATAGTTTCATTTGGACATGGCGAAGCTTGGCCTTGCCGGTGTCGCCATCGGCAGATTCTAGAGGCTCAAACAGTGTACACGACCATTTGGCTTGGTCCTCGTCTGGTTCATCAGCCTTAGGAGCAATGTACCCACTAGTTTCATCTTTGCGTCGCAGGTACTTCTTGTTGTAGGCGCATCGTATGTGCACTAGTCCCGTCCCGGTATTGGCCGTCACCACCTCGAACTTTGCGAACGGGCTGAAGACGTTGTCTCCGCTGAAGGTGAGGAAGCCATACGCCTCTTGTTCAGAATCATCGCAGAAGTTCAAGTAATGATTCTTACTCTCGTCGTCCCAGGTTGAACTAATAGCAATAGTGGGTGGTAATATGAAGGACATTTTCTGAATGAAATGTAGTAGTTCAGTGATCTTGTTTATCGATCTGGCTAGACGTCTTGCTATTTATAACCAATGCTGAAGCAACCTCGATCACTCGGTCAACTCGATCGATCTTAATTATCCAGTCCAATAATTGAGGTAGATGATCGAGCTCACGCTCATATCTAGGGTAGGTAGATTTTTCCAGATATACTGATCGAAAGGTCCATCTCCGGTGTAATCCATGGCTGCAAGTTAATAAATGTGATCAACAGCTAGCTAATTATTAGGACCCTCTGTCGTCGTCGTCGTACTCATCAAACAATTTCTTTCTTTCTATAAATATATAGTTGGGCCATTTTCGATTCAGACTTGAATAATGTTCACATGGTGAACTGGTGAGATATGTGGAGAAGATTGGATCGTATATATCTCGATAGATTTCTTGACGTGAAACTCGCCGGCCGACTGGCCCACACATGGCTGCAAGCGAGTAAATTACTTTGTTTTGTTTAGGCAAATGTCGACTCAGAACCGGTACCGCTTCTATCTTTGTGTTCTTGGGTCTTTTTCCAGCTGCCATTATTGGAATGCAAGAGTAATGTTCAGATGGTGAACTAGTGAGATATGTGGAGAAGATTGAATCGTATATATCTTGAATTCTTGAAAGATAGATTTCTTGACGTGAAACTCGCCGGCCGACTGGCCAATCCATGGCTGCAAGCGAGTAAATTACTTTGTTTTGTTTAGGAAAATGTCGAGTTGTCGACTCAGAACTGGTACCACTTCTATCTTTGTGTTCTTGGGTCTTTTTCCAGCTGCCATTATTGGAATGCAGGAGCAAGGTACAGTGTTTAGGGTTTAATAGAACAGGAAGAAAAAAAAGGAACAGATCTGTACGTAAGAACTTTTAGCAGTGCTTCTGTTAAGATGAAGAAAGGAAGGCCCAGCACCCAATCCATACCACTAGTCTCTTTATCAGCTTGGAGAATAAGTTTTAGTCTTGTACAGCTTGCGGCAAAACTCCACCGCTTACCAATTCTATATTTTTAGCTCATTTGTACCTTTTCTTCTTAGGTTAATAGAATTCACTCTTTGTATCAGTAACCAGAAAATATCAAGTACTACTTTCTCTTTCTTTTCTTTCTTTTATTTGTTTCAGAGAATAGATTAGCTTTCGTGTTCTTTTATCAAATCATGACCATGGTAGATTTTCAGCAGCTTCCTTGTTTTCAGGTTGGATTCTGAAGTTTTCATCCTTGCGTTCTATAGTTAGCTAGCTATCGAAATTCTTCATTGTATTTGGTTGTTAGTTACAAGATGATTACCTACCCAGTTCTAGTGACCAGACATTACAGATCGAGCTTGTTGCAATAGATCACTTAGGAGTATGTAATGTTTCGATAATCAACAAGGTACAGTAATGCTGATTTACAAAGTATGAGTAAATTTAATCATAGGCAGAACGGGTAATTTTTGTTTCTAATTTTCTATTTTTGGGTCTTTATGCATATCGCATTTTTGGAATGAAAAGCGTAGGGTTTTGTCACTTCCGTATGTAAGGGTTGATTCATAGATCTTTCGACAGACACTACCAAAAGAAAGACTTTAACCGACGAAAATAAAAAAATCAGGCCGACGATCTATTTTTTCGTTGGTTAAATTCACGTTAGCCGACAAAATTTTCCTTCATCGGCTAATTTAAATTTTCATCGGCTATAGTTTGTAAACTTTAGCCGACGACTTTAAAAATTCTTTAGCCGACGAAATTAAAATTTCGTCGGCTAAAGTGCCTTATATTTGCAGATCTGGACAGCAGCTCATCTGGAAAAAAAAAAAACGGGAAAAAAAGTTTGGGTGTTGTCGAAATCTGTCCATAATTAGTTTGTGGAGCTATATATAGGTACGTATATGTGTATATATGTTGATTTTGAGTTCTATTTGAGTTGATCGATTTTGTCGATTTTGAGTACGTTGGATGTGTGTGTGTGTGTGTGTGTGTATATATATATGTTGATCGATTTGGTTGATGATTTGATAATATATATATGAAGTTGTTGTTAATAAGTAGAAGATATATATATATATATATATATATATATATGTTAATTAATTTATAATATTGTGTTGATGGTATGAAGTTGTTGATGATATGAGTTGATGATGATTTTGTGATGATGTTGATATATAATATATTGTTATGTAATTATTAAGTATATATATGTTAATTAATTTATATTAATTAGCTGTAGTACGTAGAATACTAAATGAATTGAGATTTTATATATGGAATTTAATTAATAATTAGCTAGAGTTATACATATATATTTTGTTATATTTTCAGGATATGGATAAGAGTTGGATTTCGCTTCCAAAATGGGACAAAAGATATGGTAAAAGAGTTATGAGTTTTCTGGAATATGCGCTGGCTAATGCTAACGGGAATACAATTTTCTATTGCCCGTGCACGAAATGTCAGTGTCGCAGCGATATGCATCGATTTGCGATTGACAAAGTATGGCAGCACCTGAAGAGTAACGGGTTTTAGGAGAAGTACATATGTTGGGTATATCACTTGGAGAGGCCGAAGACGAGGAAGAAGATGTTGCGTATCAAGAGCCCAACGCAATAGGTATTCCTAAGTACTCCTCTACCGTTCGCCTTAATAATTTTAAAACGGGTCGTTCGGTACGAATTCGTGATGAAGAGCCAAGACTTATTGATGTTGATTCAAATAAAGAAACAGACGAAAACTCTGGCGATGAAGATGACTCATCGGATGATTCCAATTACGAGCCTTAGTTTTAATTTAGAGGACGTAATCTATTAATTTGTAATAGAAAAGAATGTATTACCTTTATAGTTTACATATGTTGAATTCATATTTCTGTTATTTTATATGAATTTTGGTGATATATGAACAGGAAGTTAGTATGGTTTACATTAAACCTTCTGTTTTTTTAATGTATTTTTTATACTTTAGCCGACGAAATATACTATAATTCGTCGACTTAGCTGACGAATTATAGTATATTTCATCAGCTAAAACCATCTTAAATAAGTCATAATTCGTCGGCTAAGATGTGGTTAGTCGACGAATACTCTAATATTTCGTCGGCTAAACCCTAAACCATAAACCTTAGCCGATGAATACCCTAATATACGACTTGTTGTGTCTCATCGATTTGAAACTATTTTCAGTTGAAGGTCCGGCCAAAATACGTAATTTAGATGGTCCAATGACCTTTTTCGTACGTTTAGGGGTTTGACTTAGGGGATTGACCGTCCGGATCGAGCCCTTAACCTTGTCGGATCAAGTTGAATTTTTTCCCAAACATGTATTTTATCATGATGGTCAGATCTGACGGTCGGATTTTCGTTTCTCAAGTTTGATCATCACAATCACAATGTGCCGAATGTATAAAAAATACTATAGCCGACGACATTATTGTTTAGCCGACGAATTTCATAGGTTTAGCCGACAAACTTCATAAATTAAGTCGGCGAATTTCATAGGTTTAGCCGACGAATTTCATTACTTTAGCCGACGAGATAAACAGGTTTAGCCGACGAATTTCATAGGTTTAGCCGACGACATAAAAATTTCGTCGGCTAAAGGTATAAAGTATATAATTAAACCCAGCGCTCGACAGCCTCCATAGCGCTTGCCCTAAAAACCCAACTCGCCGTCGCTCGCCCATTGCCGTTGCTCGTCTTCCGAAGTCTGCTTGCCTGCCTCGCCGTCGCTCGCCCCTCGCCCCTCGCCCATCGCCGTCACCGATCTCCCTCTCCCTCTGCCTTTTCCACAATACAAACATAGTCGACCAGTCGACCACCACCTCGTCAAACCGGATTCCGCCTCGTCAAGCCACCGGTCGCCGTTGATTTGAGATACGCACATCAATAACGGATTTCGATTTTTTTTTAACCTAGCTAGCTGATTCCAGAGCAAGATGAACATGTTTGGTGATTTGTTTTATGTTTGGTGATTTGTTTGAATTGCATTGTTTGAGTATTTACTAGGAATGGATGACAATATATAATGTTATGTTGATTGCAATATATGTTCTATATATAGGATGAATAATCACATGAATACAAGTTTTTTTTCGAAAGGCTTACGCCTTACGCCTCAAGGCAAGCGCCTTAAGGCTCTCGCGCGATTGCCTAGGCTATGCCTTAGCCTTTTAAAACATTGATTCAAATTAATATTTTAAACAGGATGAGTGATAATTTTAGATCGTCGAAGGGTTCAAAGGGCTAATGGTGTGAATCGTCTGAGGGAACCTCTAGCAGCCCTCAAACGTCATTTCGGGGCCTCATGACAGCTAGACATGCGACCCTTTCGGAGACAACGCAGAGGCAGCCGCCGAGCGTTTCCCATTCCTCGAGGCAGCCGGAGGTGTCCCCTTCATCGAGGCAGCCGGAGGTGTCCCCTTCATCGAGGCAGCGGGGCGTCCCTCATTCCTCAAGGCAGCTGTGGCCTCAGACCGACAGACGGAGGTGTCTACACCTCGTATGCCTGAGATACACCGGGCGCCCACTCCGGGTACCTACTGCTTCGGATGGTGGGTCATACTTGGAGGTATCTGCAGATGCCGCCGCCTCATCTGTTCCTTCCGCGGATGATACCGTCCTTACCTGCAGTCGATGGCTCAAGGACGCCGATTTATCCACTGCCCTCGCCAGTGGCTCCATCAGCGGCGTACCGTTCGTGTCGTTTGATACGCCTCTTATTTCTGCGAGGGTGTCATCATCGGCGATAGAGATGGAATCCGTCGCGTCCGTCGCATCGCCCTCAGGTAATGAAAGATGAATGATTTGTTTCTTATAATTAATAATAAAGGGTCTCTGATTTTAATAATCAATTTGGTTTATCATGTGAGAGGCATCGTCGGAGCGAAGCCGACAAAGAAGAAGAGAGGCCCCGTCACAAGGAAGGCTCTCGAGAAGATCGTTAGTACCTCAGAGAGGATCGTCATCGATACTGACGGGGATGACCACATAGTATCGGGAAGGAAGTCGAGGACGTACTCCGGCCGCGTGGGAGCGCTCATTAGGGATAGAGTTCCTATGTTGTGGTCAGACTGGGGCGAGGTCCCGCAGGAGGTTAAGGACATGGTCCACAACGCGATGTCGGTGAGTTTACAAAATGCCTCAATAATATTATGTATTACATTGTTGATTTCTCGAAAACTAAACTAATAAACGGTTAAATGCAGGTGTGGTTTGACGTTTCCGAGCACCTGAAGAACAGCTGGGCGGACATTGTGCATGGGGGAAGGTACGTTGGGAAGTTAATGAAAAAACAAAATTGTATGTGATATTAATAATATTTCTAATATTTTTGTTGTATCTGTAGGTACAAGGAGTGAAAGAACGAGTTGCGGACCCACTGGACTACGCAAGGGAACGCACGTTCTGGTACCCCTGCTGAGTTCCAGTACAGGGAGTACGAGTGGCGTTGGCTTCTAACATCAGAATTCAACAACCCTCGTAAACAGGTATTTAAAAAATTAATTAGTTAATTTGTCATTAAGTACGTCCGTTTTTAATATTTTACTAATAATTTATTTTTTTTCTTTGAAGGCCGTTTCCCGGGCGAACGCTCAGAACCGGCAACGCAACACAAGGAACCATCATGCCGGTTCTAGACCGTTCGCTATCTTCATGGACGAGGCGGTCAGGGAACATCCAGAAGTCAACCGGAACGTCTATATGTACGAGAAGACATATCCTGACGCCCAGGAGGATATTGTAAGTCATCTTACGTTTTTAAATTTTAAATTTTACTTATATATATGTCAAAATGTTAATTAATCATTTTTTTCCTATCTAATTAGGCGAATGTGAGGGAGGCTAGTGACGAGGTGATGAGTGCTATAGTGAGGGAGACATGGCCGGACACGCAGGCAGGAAGAGATGTCCGAAGCCATGTCCCGGATCGACACTTCGGATCCGAGGGTTGGGGCGAGGATCATGGGCACAGCATTCCCACCGCGAGGAAACAACTTCTACTGCGGGGTCTAGGAAAGAAGGGTGAGGGGTCCTGAATACCACTCTAGGATTTCAACGAAATGCAGCCTCGACCAGCAGCATGACGACTCAGCTAGAGTCGGAAGTTGAGAGACTACGGGAACAACAAGTTGCTCAGGCTGCCTATAGTGTCGCGGTATATGCCACCCAGCAGCCCAGCACAGATGTTCCAGTTCTTGCAAGAGTTTACAGTTGCCCAGCTTCATGGACTTCCGGCTCCGCCCATGCCTACGCCTATACTGATACCTCAGCCGCCGCAACCTCCTCCTCCGCAGCCCCCAGAATTGGATATTGATTTAGACGATCTAGATTTTATGTAGTTGATCAATTATACAGTTTTATGTGCTTGTTGTTGGTTATATGGAATTGTTTTGGTGTATTTTGCAGCTTGCTTGGAATGATAATTTAGAAGTTTCGGGTTTTTTTTATATTGGAATGGACTTATAGCCGACGAAACACGTAAGATATTCGTCGGTTATAGTATTTAAAAAAAATTTACAAGGTTTAGCCGACAAATTATGGCATATTTCGTCGGCTAAACCTCCTAAACCCGACAAAACAGACTATATTTCGTCTGCTTACGTTATTTTTTTAATTTTTTATTACATACTATAGCCGACGAATATATTAAATGTTTCGTCGGCTAAAGTCTCAGACTACGGTCGACGAAACATTTAAGATATTCGTCGGCTAAATTTTAGGACAAAAACCGACGACATCGTTTTCGTCGACTTAAGTCGCAGACTACGGTCGACGAAACAGTTAGGATATTCGTCGGCCAAATTCTGGGAGAATAACCGACGACGTGTTCTGGTTTCGTCGGCTGAAGTGCTTATTCTGGTAGTGAGAACCAAACGACCGATTTTCAAGCTACCCATATTAGGCTCATCATGAGCAATTTGAAATTGTTGCAACTTAACTAAAGATTGTTGTGATTTTTATAAGAAACATGTCAACATTTGTGTTGATTAGACGTGGAGTACACATAGCGACGCATCTTAGAGGAGCAGACTAAAGAGCCAACAATCTTCTAGCTATAAAACCCATCTGATCGAATAGGATCTTACAATTCTCATGAAAATCAAAGGGCATAGGAATCGGGGACTAACCGGCGACATCGACAATATATTTAAGAGAGAGAGAGATGACAGCCCCATTTATTTTAACAAATTTTTTTTTATAAAATGCAAGAAATGAAACTCAGACCCACCAAACTAGCTCAGACCCAGAAATGAAACCCAAGCCCACCGAACCAACCCAGACCCATTCCTCATAATTTATAAGGCAAATTTTCTTGTACACACCAAGGTGTAAGGAACCAAACACCTGATTTATAATCTCTACCTTTTATTTGATCTATTTATCCACATGGTCCTATCATGTATATATACATATGCCGATAACAAAATTGAAATCTAAAAACTAGTCCAAATGTTTCAAACACATAAGGTGAGAAACTGAGGCTGAAAAAGTTATGAGCGTTTAATCTAATAGGATTAAAAATAAAAAGACACCAAAGAAAGAAATTAAGGGTTTCCAATCTTTATTCTATCATCACATCTCCAATCGAATTACTTACATATTGGTGATGTAATTGTACCTTAGTGAAATATGGATGATGCAAATTTACATATATGAATAGTTTCTGTGTAACTATTGTCTAACTCTTTTGCTCAACAAGTCATCTCTAATCCAAACTCCACCCTACTCTAATGATATTCTTGACCATCTCTTTTCCTTTTGGGAAATCACACTTGAAAGTTTCCTAGTAATGACTATATTAGTCCTCGAAAAAAATAAAAACTGCCAGGTCATCAAATGTAGGTGTGCCTAATTTAAGCATAACGTATTAAACTCCTGCCTTATTGCTACCAAGAATAAGAAACACACAATCTCAAACACCATTTTGTCATGGGAGCAACCCTGCAAGTCATCCATACTTTCTTACCTTCCAAGCACGCTTCAAACCCACATGTTTATACCTTCCTTAACCCATTGAACATTCTCTTGGGATGCACTGCAACCTTCAGTTACCTTCAAATTGGGCATGGTGGGCATTGTGAGGATTGGAAGGCATGTTATAGGTCTTTTTTGTTTCCCACCATTTCCAACTGACACAACTAAACCTCCCTCCATTTCCTCCTACTCTCCCTCTCCCAATTCCACCAACTCCTCCTGCTCTTCTGTCTCCGCCCCCATCAATATTGACTCGGTTTCACACAATTATATAATGCTCAAAAAGATCAGGAGGAGAGTCAAAACCTTAATCACCAAGAGTTTCAAGAAACCCAAATCCAAACCCTATATACCTCCTCCTTCTCCAAACCCATCACCACCACCTGAACCAGAAATTGAAGTAATACCCACAACCATGTCACCACATCACTCCCACAAGCAAACCCCTTTCCTCTTTCCTCAATCCCAATCCACAGTCCTCCCTGACCCTTCTCCTTTCTTCTCCCAAAACCTCCTCAAAACCCCGCTCCCCACAAACTCCTTCTTCCAAAACTTGACCCTCAAAACGGAGACCAACCCGAATACTTCCACCCTTACCTCATCAAATCCGCCTCCTCTGCTCTCTCCATCTCCTACCCATCTCGATTCTCCAACTCTGCTTTCTTGTACCAAGTCTTCAACGCTGACCTCACCATCTCCAACACCCAAAACCCACAAGAAAGACACGTCATTTCTTCCTTCAATGATCTCAGCATCACTCTGGAGTTTCCCTCCTCCAATCTCAGATTCTTTCTCGTCCGGGGAAGCCCATTTCTCACTTGCTCTGTTTCGAACAGAACTCCCATTTCAATCTCAACCATCCACGCTGTTCTGTCTTTCTCTTCTAACGAGTCTCGTACCAAGTACACTATCAAACTCAACAACAATCAGACATGGCTTGTATATACTTCTTCTTCCATTGATCTCACCAATCCCAGTGTATCTTTGATCACCTCAACTGGGTTTTCCGGCATTGTGAGGATTGCAGTACTTCCAGAATCAAACCCGCAATTCGAGTCGGTTCTTGATCGGTTCAGCTCCTGCTACCCTGTTTCCGGTGAAGCTCTGTTTACGAAGCCGTTTGCTTTGGAGTATAAATGGGAGAAGAAAGGATGGGGAGACTTGCTTATGTTAGCTCATCCTCTGCATTTGAAGCTTATTGATGGTGAAGATTGTGATGTCACTGTTTTGGAGGATTTCAAGTTCAAAAGCATTGATGGTGATCTTGTTGGTGTTGTGGGGGATTCATGGGTGTTGAAGCCTGAACCTGTTTCAATTACTTGGCATTCGAGTAAAGGTATTAAACAGGACTCTTGCTCTGAGATTATATCTGCACTTACTAAAGATGTTGAGGCTTTAAATTCTGCACCAATTGCGACTACTTCGTCTTATTTTTATGGGAAGTTGATTGCTAGAGCGGCGAGGTTGGCTTTGATTGCTGAGGAGGTGGGTTTTCTTGATGTGATTCCAGCAGTTAAGAAGTATTTGAGTGATACAATTGAGCCTTGGTTGGATGGGACTTTTGGTGGGAATGGTTTCTTGTATGATAGTAAATGGGGTGGCATTGTGACTAAACAAGGATCAGTGGATTCGGGAGCAGATTTCGGGTTTGGGATTTACAATGATCATCATTATCATTTAGGGTACTTTATATATGCTATTGCAGTGCTTGCTAAGATTGATCCAGCATGGGGGAGGAAGTATAGGGCTCAGGCTTATTCAATTGCTGCGGATTTTATGAACTTAGGCAGGAGGCAAAACTCGAATTATCCACGTTTGAGATGCTTTGATTTGTTTAAGTTGCATTCATGGGCAGGAGGGTTGACAGAATTTGGAGATGGTAGGAATCAAGAGAGCACAAGTGAGGCTGTGAATGCTTACTACTCAGCTGCGTTGTTGGGGTTAGCCTATGGAGACACCCATCTTGTCGCCACTGGTTCGATGCTTGCAGCATTGGAAATAAAGGCAGCTCAAATGTGGTGGCAAGTGAAAGAGGGAGATACCATTTATGAGCAAGATTTCACAAGGGAAAATAGGGTAGTGGGAGTGCTATGGGCTAATAAGAGGGACAGTGGACTGTGGTTTGCTCCTCCAGAGTGGAAAGAGTGCCGGCTTGGAATCCAACTGCTACCCATTTTACCAATCTCTGAGGTATTGTTCTCTGATGTTTCCTTTGTTAGGCAACTTGTGGAGTGGACAGAACCAGCTCTGAGTAGAGAGGGTGTTGGAGAAGGATGGAAAGGGTTTGTCTATACTTTGCAAGGGATGTATGACAAAGAAGGAGCTTTGGCGAAGATTAGGAACTTGACTGGTTATGATGATGGGAATTCGCTCACTAATCTGTTATGGTGGATCCATAGCAGAGGTGACGAAGGAGATGGTTATGGAACTGGAGAGAACGTATGTTGGTTTAAGCACTATCACTGAGTTTGGTAACTGGTTGCGTTATGATTTGGGTGGAGTTGAATAAGAAATGATACGAGTGTAGTATGTGATTGTGAGCTCTACTTTGTTAATACGTTAGTATGTTGTTATTTTCTGATACAAGAATCATCTTGTGATTTGCTGGGTTGCTGCAATATATATATTGATCCACTTTCATACTTTTGAAATGTCCACTTTCATACTTTGTTCCAAATGAATTTTGAGCTCTTTGTCGTTTCATCAATGAACTGTGTTTCTAGTCATTCATGAATCTGGTCAGTTTAGATGTACGAAAGCTTTACAAATACCATCCTCACCTGTTCTTTCCTTCTTACATTAGCAGTTTAACCACAGAAGTAGTTTACAGACATGCTTACAAGAAATATTGTCATTTTAAAACGATGATGAATTGGTTTCATGTTGTAAATTGCTCTCATTTCATTCATTTTCTTATCACATTGAGGTTCAGAACATAAGTCGATGCTATCTTCAGCACTGTCTCATGAACTTAAATCTCCAGTAAGTCATCTTCTCAAACTTGGAATCAACACATTTTGAGTTCCTGCATCATATATACAGTATATTGTCTGTTCATCTCATTCTATAACTGTATGCGTACCTGACATTCTTGAATCCATTACCGTTCTTATTGATAATTTCCTAATATATTTCAAGCATAAATAATATAATACGGAATTTAAAACAGACAACTTATAGCATGAGATGAAGCAAATATAGTTCCCAACTATGCAACACATGACATTGATCTATCAGTGAAATACAATTGCTAATTTCTTGAAAACTCAGCTACGACTGGTAGTAAGCGAGAACAGTATATATGGTCTGTGTGAGGATGAGAATCACAGCAAGGATGTCTACATATCATCTTCATACAATGATATCTACATATCTACATAGACATAGCCTTCTTTTTTTACTGCAAAATTGCAAATTGATGTTTGAGCTATAGCTGGTTTGCCTAATGCAGTCTGCATTTACTGGTCATTCATGTATCTCATCAACGTTAAGTGCAAGAAAACTATACAAACACAACTACACACCAAGTAAACCAGAAATACAAGAGATTTTACAACTTAAAATGAAGCATTGAAATAGATACGGGAGGCACATAACAAACATAGTTCCCAACAAGGCAGTGACCAGGGAAAAACAATTGCTAGCTTCTTGGAAGGACTAGTACTTACTTGTAGTAAGAGAGAACAATGTAAAAGGTTTGTGTGAATCTGAGAATTATAACAAGGAAGACTGCATTAGAAACTGACCAGATTGAACATGGATTGTGTAGATAATCATGTTTAATGCTGATCAGGCATCTCTGCAGCCAACTCTCCTTAAAAAACAAATGAACTTCCTGGGATAGATCAGAGAAAGAGTACGTCAGACGCGATGTAGTGTTATTGCAAACACCGGTGAAGGGATGAGCTATGTCCTCCTTGCTCAATCTGGTTTTTAACTTTTTATGATTCCCTTCTGCATGAGAAAGTCTGCAACTTTACTAGACTTTTTAAGGTAATGCAGGACCCTGGCATATGAGGTAAATCCATATCCAACGCGCCCTTGTCCACACTGTAAATTAGTAAAAGTGGTGGATTTTATAGCATGAAACTTACCAGAATGATCAAGTCTTGATTCCTGAAGTCCTTGCCGGTTCTTGCTTGAATCTAAAACCTTGGACCTCCTAGAGGCTGATATCGAACACAAAAGATGATAGATTGACTTTGACAAGTCCTCTGATACAATTCTACATTAGAATAATAATTTTAAGGGATAATCATATTTTGCTCTCCTTAAGGGATAGGTTGCACTTCATTATCAGAAAGTCCTAAAGTCATTCAAGATGCAAAGTTTTATAATCTTCTATTATCAACCGTAATTTAACTATTCTGGTGAAATTGATCAATAGTATCAAACATAAGCGATACAATACAGACAAATCGAGTTTCAGATGGAGCTGAAAATTATAAAAAATAAAATAAAAAACACTATTAGTCAGCAATTACACAGGATTTTTTTTTTTTTTTGGGCAAAAACAAGCTACTCGTTCGGTTCCAAATGATGGTGTACCTATAGAAAATAAGGCAACAGAAGATAGTAAAAACAAACGCTGCTTTTCTGGAGCTGTTGTAATGCTTACTTAGAAGTACAAATTAAATTTGAGGGTTCACCAATTTTCAAAAGGTGAGAAGGTCCACGCATGTACTGTCGTAAAACTTCTGGTACCTCAACACCATCATCCCTTTGATAGTTTTCGAGAATGCAGCATATGGTTCTCCCAATTGCAGTAAGAGTGGAGTTCAACATGTGTACATAACGCTTCGTCTTCTCATTGCCTGTCTGTCCATATCTAATTTCTAATTTGCTGGATTGAAGTCTGTACATTTTGAACACAAGACCAGTTCTCTATATCTCTGAGATGCAGCCATGCAGGAAACCCGCCTTCTAAGTCATACTTCTTTGCAGCTGCACCATTCAAAGCACCCGAAACAATGTTCACTACGCGATATGGAATGTTAAGCTTTCTGTAGAACTCCTCTGAGTTCAAGATCATCTCCTCATGCATATCCCAGGAGTCATTTCCATTTGGGCTGGTAATACATAATTGTTCTACTTTGGCAAACTCATGAGTCCTAAATAGCCCCAATGTGTCTCGTCCATGCGAGCCAGCTTCTGTCCTCGTCCATGTAGAGCATCCGCTACCATATTCCCTTCTCTAAATATGTGAGAAGATTTAAATGTAGTAACTTGTTGTTGTAACAAACTTGTCGTTGTAGTAACTTCGTTCAATTATATATAAATGTGTAAAACAGATGTAGTAATTTTGTTATCAATGTTGTAAATTTTACTCATTTAACTTGTCATTTTTGTTCAATTAGTGGTAAATAAGTGTATGGTATATATCTCAGTAACGTAAACAACCCATATATATAAGCACTAAATATTATTATTAACTTCAAACTATCCTAGTAAGAATCGAGTTTGCAAGCAACTAGGAATCCAAACATCGGTGGGATAAGGAATTCTACTGCAAACCATCAATATATGGTATATACATCCATAATTTCATATACCATAGAGTAATATCCAGCATATCAGTTTTGTCTTTCTTATTGAATTTTCTTCCACTATTGTTCAAACTTCAAACTGATCAAGATCGAACATGGCCATCGCCAGTGACTATTGGAAAGTGGTGGCCGACGCTCTCTGTGACGTACGTGTCGACCCTCATTTTCAAGACGTTGCTGAACCAGAACTGTGCAGCACTACCAAGTTCTTGATCGATTTCCAGGCGGTGATCAGACGCGTCACCTCCTGTGATGCCGACCGACTCTCAGACTTGGACGACGTCATCAGCCGCACGAGTGTGACTAAGGCCTCAATCGAACTCGAATCCTCTGATGCACACGAAGCAGCTTTCGTCTCCGGCGTACTCCGAGAGCTGAAGGTACCTCTGAGTGAACGTGCTCACATGGTGGAGAGAATAATGAACAAAGCCTGCGATATAGAAAATGAGAATAGGAATGGTGGAAGGAAAAAGATTGTTCATATGTTGGTGAACATCGATCTTGTTGTTGTCGTTGATGATGATGATGATGATGATAGAGATGAGGATGGTATTGTAGTGTGTTGCCTTGAAGGATCACATCCTTACTCGGATCGTTCCATGGTAGAGCAGCTGCGGAAAACTGGAGTTTGCCCTATGTGTGATGATGATAGGAAAGTGCTCGTGACAAAGATGGACAAGGAGGGGATTCTATAGGCTAGGGTTTCCAATTCTATAGGGATTCTAGCAAAAATGCAAAAGAGATGTATTGATCGATCATTCTTTGTGATTAATGTATACTGAGCAAAATAGCCGCACTCTTGAACCAGTTTTGTTTCTTTCAATTATATTAAAGAACTAAATACTTTTTAGTTCCTGTACTTACATGGTCTCGACATTTCAACCTTCACGTTTCGAATTTACCTATTTAGTTCTGGTACCCTTAATATGGACGGAAAAAGTTATGGGTTGAAAATTGAGAGTACAATGACTAAACATGTGAAATTGAAACATGAGGAAGTGAAACGTCATGACCTTAATTGTAAGTATAATGACTAAATTGTTGAAGGAGAAAAGATAACGAGAATAATGATCTACTCATTCATTGATAGAAAGACCTATTTATAGGCATTACATAGAGTCTCCCGAGGATCTAGAAGTTCTATCAATTGTAATCTATTCTAATAAGGAAACCGGATTAACCAATCCTACGTGTATTAGGGCAAAACACATAACAGAAGGACGGAAACATAATTTCCTTAAACACTCCCCTTGTGTTGCGTCCCTAATACCATATGGTGTTTATGGTGTTGTCTCGGTAAAAACCTTACCAAGTAAAACAAAAAACTCGTGGGTAAAACAAAAAGACTTGGTCGAAGGGAAAAAGAGCACAACGCACCAAATACAATTGAAGATAACATGTGATTGTAGACTCTCCCTGATGTCTACACAATGACTCCCCCTGATTGGTAACTCAATCTCGAGTACAGATAAACGGCGCAAACTAATGCACTTCACATACTTCAAAAGTAGACTTGGGCAACGATTTAGTCATTAAATCTAGCCACAATATCTTTAGATCAGACTTGTTATACTTAGCATTACTTTGATCTTTAAGGAGAAGGTTGCCTAACAACTCAAAACATGAGTTCGCATTGAAAAACAGATTTACGTGTGGTATGACCTTTGTGTACTTCAACAATCATAACTTCTTTGATACAATAGGTATAGATAAACCGTAAAAAGTTCTGGAAACTACACACCCGTAGCTTTCCAACCATATAAGGTTCATAACCTAGTTCATCCTGAGCTGATCACAAAGCTCTGTCGAATTTGACTATTCTGCCAAAGCAGATTCTCAGATAGATCCGTCCTACATTATGAAAATAGCTATAACTCACTCAATATGATAGGTGTGATCAAATAGTTGGTTTCCCTGGAAAGTGGACACATAGACCTTTTCAATGGTATCAATTTCACCATTTTCTGACTAGTGGGCTATCATGTAGGTCCTGTGGAAGTCGACTTACGAAACTGGACAGATTCTAATTTTGTTGTTAATGTGTCTTTCTGTAGGGATGAATAAGCCACAACCTTTCATAGAAGAAATTACTGCCATTACATTAGCGTGACGTGGGCACATCCGGCCACTACCTTGATATTCCTTCACACTCATCTAAAAGAAGCGAAAATCTTCGACCGCTAGGAAGAGAGTTAAAAGACTAAGGAGAACTTGGCCTTATAAGTTTATAGTGAACGAGATGTCGAGTCGAGCATATTGTAACAAGTACATGAATGTGCTACCGTACTTAGATGGAGAATTTCTCCTAAGACTTCTTCGTCATATGGACAAAACAGGTCTTCTCAAGACTTCGACCGATCAAGGGATACATATAGGCATAACTTCATCGTCCTTTAGCTTGCCTTAAGCCGACTGATGAATAAGCATCATCAATAATGGTCCTCACTTTTGAGACCAAGTATTCCCAAGATCCTTTCATTCTTTATTTTGGATAAGTGACATCTCTTAGTTTAACAAGAGTTCATCACGATTCATCTAGAATTTACACGCAAATAGGCATAATTCTTCATATCCATTCCCTAATCAAGTACATACTTAGCAAACACCTTGCAAACGTGCTCCGTGGTCAGGAGCCACTTGATTTGGGTGAAAACCAATCTATTCAAGATTTTTATGTACATCTCTTAGTTCCCAAGAGAGATAAGTTGTGACCACAAGTTGCATGTTCGGTTTTTCAGAAACTACCAAACTGACAAGGTAGTGGAGTGCAATGACATCCATTTCAAGAGTATATCTCATCGTAGTCGATTTCAATGCGTTTGTGAGAGACCTTGTGCCAGAAGGTGAGTCAAAACTCTTTTTCTCACTACGCTTTTTAACAAAGACATAACTGATAAAGTTTACAATTGGGGTGTCGGCGTCACCTAACCAAAGCACTATCTCTTTTTTTAAACTAGATCACATCTTTTCATTTAGGCCAATCTACAACGTTGGTATTTTCTCAACAAAGTATGGTTCGATATCAAAACTCATTAAACCACGTCATCATGTATACCGGTGTAATTTCTAAGTGTAGAGATCTCTATATGGATTGGTATTGACATTGAGGCGTCCCCCAATGATGACCATAATCTAGAAATAACAGACGAATGAGTATCATTGATCAAATGATCAAGTTGTGCCAAACTCGCATTCTTTCTTGGTGAGTATGTATTGAACCAAGTGGCATCCCCCTAAACTGTGGGAGCCACGGCCTAGCGACACCATCTACCACATTTGTGGTGTCACCATACCACCATTTATGGGTGACGACATGTCCTCTTATCTGGACATCAACATGTCCTTATCCAGACATCAATCATTGTAGGCATGTTTGCAGCATGTATATGTGATCTCGTCACTTTAGGGAACTTGATGAGACACAGTAGAGACAAACCACGATAATTCCAAGTCGTTCTACTTGAACATTCTTGTTCATATCTCCCCTTAACAACGAAAAGACTGACTCATCAAAATGACATAAAAGAGATTGCCTGTCAAGGTCCTTATATAAGCGGACTATAGTCGGAAGCTCATGTCTTATTCAAAGACAATATTCATCAAATAACTCATTATTGTGCAATTGTGGAGGAGCAATTTGACACATACAACATGTGGACGATATAGATTGCAGAACGTTAACTTAACCTGTTAACAAATATGCATACTGTTACAACCATAACATAAAGATTTGAATGATGGTGGGTAAAGATGAATAAGTAAAACTATGACCCTGCTACAATCCGTAGTCGTTGGTCTTACAGGTTCAAAAACAAACTGCTGGCCTCACCGCCAGGACAGGTCAAAAGGAAACCGGTTGAACCAACTGCCGACATCACCGGACATTTGTTTTATACTTCCTTTAACGGTTCACTATCCTCCAAAGCTCTAAACGCTACCAAATTTTGTAAACAGGTAGACATGAGAGTTAGAATTCGGAAACTGCCAGCCTCGACGACAGAACCGGCCGAAAAAGTGCCGAATCGACCGTCGGAGTCGCCGAACATCCGTAAAAATTTATATTGAGCGGTTCACCACCTTCCACGTCTCCAAATGCCACGAAATTTTGTAAATAGGTAGGCTTGGATGTTAGGAATCCGTGGCAGTAAACAAAACCTCAAGAACCGGTCTAAAAAGTGATGAGCCGGTTCACACAATGACTGGTCCGCAAGCTGAAAAACCAGAAATTCTAGGTTTTTTCAACTTTTCAATCATTGTTAAAGTTCTCCATAACATCTAATTGTTATGGCTTGAGTTGAACCATTGTCAATATCACTATAGCATTATTATGCCTCAAAGTAAACAATGAGAAGTCATATAGGCCAACATCTTATGTATCATTCTTGTATAATCACTCATAGACATTGCAATTAATATCTTACTTAGTGAACAATGACTGAGCATCTTGTGTATGCTAGTCTCTTTATTTCATTGTCTTTAGCGTAGGAGGGTGTCGCTCCTAATCTTTGTTAAATAATAGGCTTTACAAAACAAGTAACGAGTATGGCCAATGTGAGATCATAAGGGGTTCTTTTGCGTCATATTTGCTTATGAAAGCATGAGTCCTCCATTGTATAGGAGAATGACGCGAATGGCTTTAATGTCATCCATAGGCCGTGAGCATTGCTCACAGCTCCACCAAGTTGTATTTTGGTGATCTTTGATCTCAATGGTTACTTTGCTCAAAAGAAAGAATGTCCGTGAGAGTCTTTACTCTTTAGTATACAGATCATCAAAACACGTCCAAATTGTCCCAGAAGATTTATGTTAAAGCCTACATGAGTCGATATCTCCATTCTCATCATTGGTGACAATAACCGATTCAATTAACCGAATCTTAGTGACTCATGAATGTTGCGCATTTATTATAGTGATACATAAGAAATTCTCATCAATTATCACAATGTGTTTCCAGGTGATAAACGTTTGACGTGAATATCATTAAGTCATAGCACGGTTTGATTGCTTTTTTATGCATAAATAGCATATGTGACTTGAATCATAACGCCATTAGGCATTGAAACTTGAGCATTAATCTGCTCTGATTATTTGTGATAATCTAGTCATCGTAGTCACAACGGATTTATAAAACACCAAATTCATGAATAATTATTTATTCCTTGCAATAAGCTAAGCACTTAATCTCTCTACAACACATTCGTATACAAATATGTAGAGACGAATATAGAGACAACAGTCTTATGTCAAGACATAGAAACCAAAATATGTAAACAATTTCAATGAAGATTGAAAAGATGTATTGGAATCTTTTAGAGTGCATTATATGACGTGTAATACTATATAGATGGACGAAACAAGGCTTAAAACATGCCAAAACTTGGCAAAATTGGTCGTGAGCACTATATAGGGACGCCGCCGCCGCCCACGGCCCACTGTTGGATCTTGTAGAGAAAGAAGAAGATTTTTCATATCCAATTTTGGATGACATTTAGCGTAACGTAATTTTCTTTTTGCAATTGTATGAATCCACTAAAGAGTGTAGAAAACGACTCTTGTTTGTAATGTCTTTACAATTGCATAAGTGTGCATTGTGACACACTTGACATTACAAATCCTCTTTTGATCCAAAACTGATGTGCATTGCGCAACATCATGATATGCCAAGTGTGCATTGTGCCACACTTGGTTTAAATATGATGCGCAAGTATGCATTGCACCATACTTGGTGCGATTTCAGCCTTTATAAACGTCACCTTACAGTAACTGGTGGTCTTTTGTAGTCCAATGTAGTGTCATGTTGTAATGCGATATATTGCATTATCATATAGCTTATGTAGATCGAACCATATGTGCCAAACAAAATCTGAATATATATGCCAACAATTATAACGAGGTCTTGACCATGAATTTAATTCAAAATATAATGACTAAGTAACTTTAGTCAAATATATGAGGTGTAAGCCTTCACAAAACTTGAAAAAATAAACGAATTTGTAGTCACTTAGACTATTAAACCGAAATCATGTGCTTCATATTTTCTGCAATGTACATTTTGCTTTTAAATCTGTAACTGTAAGAATAATATTCTCTCTTCTTCCATATAGTGAGTTTCTTGTTTCAAGAACTCCATATATTTCTTGTATACATTGACCATATTATTGATTTCTTTACAATTAGTAAACCGATGTATCACCACATCAATAACATGATTTTTCTTTTACTAGCCCAATCTTTATATGATATGTAGGGTTCGAGGCATTGCCTCCCCCTCTTTTTCAGAACGCGTGACACAAATTTCGTCACTTTTTTTTTATGTTAAATCGGGGCTCATGTTTCGGTCAATTATTTCAAACAACAAGATGAAAGAAAAACTATTATCGAGATACGATAATTAATTCCAAGTATTGAATTAGGTCAGGACCATAGTTACGTAACTCAATTTGATGTAAACCGTGACAAATTTCGTCACAAATCGATGTAGATATGACAATTTCAGTCACAAATTGATGTTAACCGCGATAATTTTCGTCGCAAATCGATGTTTGTCCCTTTATTAACCACGATAATATTTCGTCGAAATACCGTGACTTGTCAAACCGTCATAAATTTTAACTTTGATATGAGAGGTCCCAAGTCCTCACATCAACCCACGTTATAAGAAAGGTGGGGGTAGAAGAAGGCTACGAAGCCTGGCTATGAAATTAAAATTCAAAAGTGGTAACTTTTATAAAAGCTTATTTGTTAGTTTGCCAAATAAACTGCGTTTAACAAAAGTTTCTCTTGCAATTTTCATACGTACTTCCACATGCGTGCAGAAAAGTTGCTCGTGCAATTCCATTGCGATCAGTCACGCGATAAATTTCATGAAATGAAAACATATGGTTAGTAATATTCATCATATATATAAAAACAGTAAACTAATTAAATAGTTACTATTATAAATAAACTGTTTTTACTAGTCAGGTAAAAATATTTTACCTGGAGGGGAAAATTTACCGTTTTGTCCCTCGTATATTCACTTTGGAAAACGGAGCGGTCAGATCCTCGAATCCAGGTCGAAAGTTTGATCCGGTTCTGGGCAGAGCCGAAAGTCGTCGTTGGTCTCGGGCCGGGTGTCTCGTTGCCTAGAGATGCGCTGGATCCGTTCAAGGCTGGGTGGTGCGACTCGGATTGGAGAGGGTCGCGCCGGTCGGTCGCTGGTTAGGGTTTGCCGGATAGGATACGTCCGATTCGAGGGCAGCGCTGGGCTGGGATGGGTGTAGCCGAGTAGAGGGCGGCGCTGAGCAGCAGTAGTGGGTAGCGGTGGGGGACGCCGTCAGGGAAGATGGGTGCCCAAAGAAGAAATCTGGGTGCCCAGGGCAGAAATCGATTGGGTATGGCAAAATTTTAGGGTTTTTCTATTTTTAGGGTTTCGTTATCAAGCTCGGTTAGAGCACCGTGCTGATAACGTGTTGAAGAAGAAAAGATAATGAGAATAATGGTCTACTCATTCATTGATAGAAATGCCTATTTATAGGCATTACATAGACTCTCTTGAAGGATTTAGAAATTCTATCAACTGTAATCTATTCTAATAAGGAAACTGGATTAACCAATCCTACGTGTATTAGGGCAAGACATATAACAGAAGGACGAAAACATAATTTCTTTAAACATAAACAATATTTAGTTCAATTAATATTAAATGTACTTTTCTTGTAATATTTGTTATCCTAGCTAGCTATGAGGTCATACACAACCGAATCTCTACTATTAGAAAGCCAGACACCTTATTTGGTGTCATGGTGAAGCCTTTTTTTGAATTACCTAAATAATCAAGATAATAGAAATTCTTAAAGAAAATAAACTTAAGTTTCTATGGGCATAACCGTAAAACACCATTAAAATTTTATGAAGAAAAAAAAAAGACGTGGTTTGTTCCTACTTTTGGTGGACCAGTTATTTAAGAAATAAGATAATCAGATTCATTCGTGGAGCAGTTCAAATTAAACTTCTCCCATTTGTATACCCACGTCCAGATAATGTTAGTATCAATAATACAATGCAAAAGGCGAAAAAGGGTAACTGCAAGTTTGGTGATTGACAGATTGAGTGAATTACTATTGTTGCATGTTCCTTGCTCTGTTGGAGAGATCAGATATGAAACAATTGTATTGATATGTATCAAAGATCTTAATTTCATTTCCCTCAAAATGGAAGACTTACAATAGCTAGAGGATATATACACCACAATACCATATCATCGATTTCTTGCTTCCCCGGCCTCTTCAAATTGGGATAGAATTAAAACCAAAAATAATGATCCCGTCTAATAGCTCAGCATGCATTTGGTGTTCTAGTCCAGTAGTCCAGTAGTCCAGTAGCTAAGTAGCTAACTACTCAAGGAACTAGGGCTGCAACCATGGTGTTGAGTGTTGACTCCCGTTAATGACCGCGTTTGAGTTTTTCTTTTTCAGTATACCATCCAGTCGGTTATATATAACAGCCAGAAACAAATGGTGGCATGGCAAATTGGCAATTGGCATATGCAATAGAGGGCCTTCGACTCTTCGAGTATTTTCAACTTAACAACCTGGTGTTTTGACAACTGTTAAAATTAACCGCCTAGAAATTTAAAGACTTGAACCCCAAGTTAATTAAGAATCCCAAAATCGGTGGGATATGGGAATCCTACTCCAATTTGGAAACCGCCTGTTGTATCTATATATTTACCTGCATTTCCTTACCATTTTCACAGAAGTGGCTTTTCTCAAAGAGAGCGTAACATTTAGTACATCAGTCTTCATCTTCTTATTTTCTTTCCTTATATTCTTGTTCAAACTACTTAGTCAAAAACATGGCCATGGCCATGGCCAGTGACTATTGGGAAGTGGTGGGTGACGCTCTCTGCGACGTACACGTCGTCGGCTTCACTGAACTAGAAAATGAGTTGCTATGCAACTACACCAATACGTTCTTGATGGAATTTGAGGCGGTGTTCAGACTTGTCACCTCCGAAGAGGCAGACCGACTCCTAGATGACGACATCATCCCCCGTCAAATCGTGAATATGACCTCAATCGAACTTGACGACTCTGACTCATCCTACATGGATGCAGCCTTATCCGAAACGCTTCAACAACTGCAAGTCCCTCTGGAGGAGCGTAGCTTCATGGTGAAGAAAGTAATGTTCAGAGCCTCAGAGGCGGCACAGAATGCCGGTGGAAAGAGAGTGCGCATGCGGGTGGACATCGATTTGTATGTGATCGATGATGATATTGATGAGGAAGCAAATGGTGGTGTTGGTGGTATAATCGGTGATTCTTATGAGCCTAGATTTGTTCCGGCGAGTACAATGTCGATTGACAAACTGGAGAGGACGAGAGTCCAAGAGCCATCAACAGTGTGTTCGGTTTGTATGGAGGAGATGATGCTTGGGTTCGAAGCAACTAAAATGCCTTGTTTGCATCTTTACCATGAAGCATGCATTGTGGAGTGGCTGCAACAAAGTGGGGTTTGCCCTTTGTGCAAGTTTCGCATGCCCAATTAGCAAGAACGGTGCGAATTTGCCAATGTTGATAGCTATAGTCATGACATGAGTGAGTGAGTTTTAGGGTTTTCCGAACCGATACCATTTTCTGTAATTGAATATTTCTTCGTATTTTGACGTGAATATATAATTATATAATGTCATATATCATTCAAATCTCTTTATTCTACTGTCAGGACCCACCTTAAATTTCACCATAAAACCCGAAGTAAATCATACGGGGTCCACCTCCAAGGAAAATTTACCGAAAATTCGGCATAATCTACCTTGAAAATGGACAACCCTTACCTGAAAAATTATAGATAAACACTACTATTATCAATCATTCATCCACAACACCTGAAGTCTTCCTACTCCACAAGTTCATCACATCTCCCAATATAACAATTTCTGATGTAGGACGGATGGCAGAAGAAATCGAAGAACAGATCGATCGTTGCAGGTCCAAACCCGGTTTGCTACAGATTTGGCGTTCGGTGTCCGAATGACTATTATTAAAGCGGAACGGCCCAATGAACAAGACTCAGTGGCTTTTCCACGATGTATGGGCTTTTTTGGCCATCCGAGTTTGTTTTGGACCTCAAATCAGCGTTTTATTAGTTTTCAGGATTTTATGTTTTCTAGTTCTTTTCGGATTCGGTTTTAATTCAATCCTTGGGCTTTTAGGTTTGGTTGTTAGTCGCCCTAAGATTTTGTTTCTCATATATAAGCACCTTTATGGGTAGCTGACATTCAGTTTATCAATTATAATTCAGAATTTAAGAGTTTTACTCTTAGTCCTTGGCGCGCTCCAGGTTTTGGTCCTATAAAGTTCTTCGATTGAAGGCTCTCCATCTATTAGGGTTTAACGCTGATTAGCCCTCCATACTCCTGCTGCGTCAATTTCTCATCTAAAATAATTTCACAACCAACAACAAACAATTAATAATTTACTACTAGACTTTCAGAGCATGTCTAAAGATGAACGAAAAACAATGAATAAAGAATGAGCGAAAGCAGCCTTTGACTATGCCTTGACTCCATGTACGCTCGACCTCAATTAAATTTAGCCTGTAGATTGGGCATTTAAAACCAAAGGGCCTAGGGGAAAATAATTTAAAAACGTTAGAGTGAGTGGACAAAAATAAATTAAATAACTTTAAAAAACATAATTTTTATACTTTCCTATGTTTCAACTTTAAAACTTGGTTGCACGCAACTTTGAACGTCCTTAAAACTTTAAATCCAAATTCACTTAATAATGAACAAACCAGCCCCGCTGGTTAATTAAAACAGAAATCTCATAATGAGGGATAAACCAGCTCCGCTGATTAATCCAATACATATTGAAAAAAAAAAAAATAAGGGGAAGAGATATCACCATGTAAGAGGAGTCTCTAAGGCTCGGGGCGGTGCCTCCCAGACTATAATAGCGTCATACGCTAAGTGCTCGACTCACCTATGGTGAGGACCACTAATAAAGGCCAGCTAGTAATGAAATATTAGCAACTCTATATTATGGTGACTAAAAACATACGAAATTACTTAAATCCATAAAGTTTCCCCAAGATCATGCAAATGGTACAGTTCCTAACCGTACTTGAAAATTATCATAAGAAATTATAATAAACTCAATGACGTGTCTCACACGTCAAGATATCCTCAAATTCATAATTATAAGTGAGATTAATTAACAAGTAAAAATTGTAAATAATTCCTCACTCCGAAAATACTCGCTAAAAATATTCTCAATACCAAGATCGATAATCCACCAATAAACGAGAAACTTATAAAATGAGAATTACCGAAAATCCTATTTGCGGAAATCTTTTATAAATCTCAAAATCCACCATTTAAAACAATCATAGTGAAATTTGAAATTTATAAAAATATCCAAACTCAAATACCAAATTAATAATCCGAGCTCAAATCCATAAATCGATCATGACCAACCATTATTCAATGCTTCTAACTCAAATAATTTTCAAGATCATCTCATAAGCCAAAATATAATATAAGCTCGGAAAATAAAATAATAAATTATAAAATCTGGCATGCATATTTATTTAAAACCAAAATGTCCACTCACAAATTTAGGCATAAGCTCGACGATATCCGCATCGCCACTCAAGCGAGGTTCATTTCGTATCCTAACACAATAAATATGCTTAGAACAGAACTTCAATTCCGAAAAATAAATACGTGAATATAAACATCTAAATCTCTTCCGTTTAACCCACTACTCTTACTAGGGTTAAGCTCACCGGATTCACACCAAACTCCACCACAACCTTAATTTATTAATTATAACATTGTAGAAGAAATACCAAGGAAATCCAACGGCCGAATTTTCATTCTAACAACCGCCAACATTCTCAATCTTTGAAAAATCTCAAACCTAACCAAAACTCCTCCAAAAATTTCAAACTTCACATCATTAAACTCCCCCTAATATAACACATTTAAAACCCTGAAAAGCCCCCTTACAGCGGCGGCTGGCGGCCGACTCCGGCGACACCCAAAGCCTACCAAAATTTAACAGCATCTTCCTCTCAACCCGCTCTACAACTTTCCTAACTAGCACAAAGCTCAATTTCAAGCTTAAATAGATCAATCGAACAAAAACACAATAAGGAACCCTAGAATTTCAACTCACCGATTCTCCTCACCTGAAGCAAACTGGATTGATTCCTTCTAGGGCAAGGCTGCTGGGTTGAAGACCTTCAAAATTATATAAGGCATGCTCGGATTGGTAGCCGGAGGAGGAAGTTCCGGTGACGAAACTCCACTATGCAGTCGGGGTTTTCGGGCGGCCTTTCTCCCTCACGGCAGCGCTAGGGCAGCTCCCACCGGTCCAGGAAGAAAGCTGGGTCGATGGCCGACCATTTGGGACCGGTGCGGCGGTCTATGGTGGCCGAACGGCGGCGGATGGAGGCGGAGAGTCCGGCAGGTCAGGGAGAATTCGGGGGAGATGAGAGGGAAGGGAGAGAGAGTTTTGGGTCTCTCCTACCCGGTCCAAAATTTAATACCCACCAAAATAAAACCCAATAAAATTTTTACCTTTTACTGATAATGAATACCTTTTTTATCTGATAACTCTTACATGCTAACTTCAATTTTAACGTATAGCATGTCCACGAATTCGTATTAACGTTCTTTACATTATGGTCCTAAAAGAAGTCAACTCTAAGGTCCTTAAGGAGTAAACGGTTACTTAAAACGGTAAAAGACTGAAGTAATACCAAAAGTAAATAACTGTAATTTAATTTAAAAACCAAAATGTGACATCTACTTACTTTGACTGTAGTCTTTCTTTAACTAGCATTCTCGAATATCAGATATATCTCTGTTTTTATATCTGTCAGTCACATTAAAATGTTCTTAACTTACACTAGTTTAGTTTTTGAGCAAGGAATGTGCAAAATTCATTGCAACGATATATCTATAAGAAGAAAAGAATAGAGAAAAACCCTAAGAGAAAAAGTCCTCTCGTCTGGCCTTGCCGGCATGAGTCGACTATATATGACCGGACGGGATGCTGGCGAATTTTTTTCAATTGGTGATCGGTGGCTAGCTAGGGGCTGAGTTAGCCCATTCTATAGTGTCTTCAGTCGAAGGCGGTGACTACACATGGATAGATTTCACAAAGAGTGGTGGCGGTCGATTGCGTGGTGCGAGATCCTCACATCTGATCCGGCTTGTGAATCCATGGGTGTTTCCGAGCGTGATCCGTCAAAGATCCGATGAAGATTGGAGGCGGTTTGGAATATGGATTTGCAAAGGGTTGAAGTCGAACTATCAAGGTTTGGGAGGTGGGGATCGGGATGCTGTTGTATTGATGGTTTGTCGGTGATGGAGCAGTTCAAGCCAAAGAGCAGCGGTAGCTCAGCGGTTGGTGAGGCGATAAGGTTTGGATGGTGCGGGTTGTGCGGAAGCCGTTTTGGGCTGTGGGCCAATGATGGGCTTCTCAGTCACAGCTTGGAAGTGGGCCTATTTTGAGCCGACTGGTTGAGCTAGTTTTGCTGTGTGTTTGCTTTATTTTATTAGTTGTTTTGTTGTTTCAGTTGTTTTAATAAATCCCTATCGTTTTTCGGTAGGAGTAGGTGGTGCATGCACTCTATATATATGCCTTGTCCGCTATAGTTTGGTCGTGAATCCCATGCATTAACACATGGTCGCAACCTCCTAGTAGCGCTAATATGTTTGCCCTAGATATGTAGTGAGTTTCTTGCTTCATCAAATGGTCAACGTCGCCTAGTGGTAAGATGAAGCTAAGTGTCGTCAGATTTATCTTCCGGCAACATAGTAGGAAAGCTGTGCTTATGGTAATTATGTTTCGAAATAGTCAAGTTAACTTTCTGTTATGTCACCGTTATGTTAAACCAAATAGAGTAGTCAATAGAGCACTCTTTGCTAGTCGGTGCTTAGTTGAGTATATGTTTGTAGAGACTCAAGGGTTTATGCTCAATACCCCATGTATTCGACAATTTCATTAGTTAAAACTTGAGGGCAGCCGCACCAGCCCTTTACTAAAAAAAAATGTTCTTACTTCTATATATATGTTACAGTTGGAAAATGTCACAAGTTCTTTTCCTTTTTTGAAAGGCAAAATGTGGTGACCTAACTAGGCAGGCAAGCTAGTAGGTGCACCCGTCCCACATCTCCCGGGGGAGACAAGTTGTTATGCTTATATGTGCAGAGCTAACACCTTACATTGAGACGCATTTTGGGGTGAAACCTTAAGAACAAAACTGTGAAGGTCGTTAGGCCCAAAACGGATAATATTTTAATGGACTGGGTCGGGCTGTTACAGATGGTATCAGAGCCTGTCCCCAGCCGGAAGTGTTCTGACGCAGACGTCGGGCCCTAAAAAGGGGTGGATTGTGGTGACCTAACTAGGCATAGATGCTAGTAGGTGCACCCGTCTCACATCGCCTATGAGAGACAAGTTGTTATGTTTATATGTGCAGAGCTAGCACCTTACATTGAGACGCGTTTTGGGTGAAACCTCAAGAACAAAACCGTGAGGACCATTGTGCCCAAAGCGGACAATATCTCAATAGACTAGGTCAGACTGTTACACAAAAACCTTAGTTTTAAGTACAAGAAGGATAAACCCTAAAGTTATGAGAAGATGTCACAAATTCTTTGTAACGCCTCAATTTACACCTCTCCAAATTGGATACGTTACAGTGCCGCGAACCTTTAGAAACACAAGCTAAGAAGCTTAACTCATGTCCTAAAGAAACTCAAGGCAATTTTACTAAAACCGAAAAATAAAACTTTAGAAATAGTAAGAGTTAGCGGAAACCGCAGAGTTTAAAATGAGGTGAAAACATTGAACACTTCGTCCTTGTTTGCTAAATGATGTTATAACTATAGCAACGCCAAAGTGTTTTCCAAAACAAAACAAAATAAGAGATACCAAACGCAACAAGCAAGCCACCACAATGAGAAGTTGTAAGTTGGTTTCAAACATATAGAAATGGAATGAAGAAGCCAAAGAAATATTTAGATCCACATTTACGAGCTAACAAATGCCACACTTAAACAATAACATAAACACAAGTCGAGCCAAATATACCAAGGCAAATAATAATGAACGTAGCACCCAGCTCGGTCCCGAAGTCCTCCTCTCGTGCACAGTATCTGCAAGACCAACTATAGTATGGGTGAGCTTTCGTCCTCGCTGCTCAAACATCACCCAAGCTAGGTTTGAAAACCAAATAATAATAATAGGCGCCAGTTGAGTAAAAATTAATGAAATCAAAATTATTTATTTCAATGTGAAAACCAAATGGAAATCCAAGAGTACCCGGGTAAAAATCCAAACCTGATGACCGGTCTATATTAGCCAACTACATCCTCACCAAAAATTGAAATCCTCCACAATTGATGAAGAGTAGTGAGAGTGTCAATTTACACCATACCGCCTAGGAGCGACACCACACCTCAAAGGATGTCAGACATCCTCCAGTCCGTACAGCCCCTTCAGAGGTTTAGGGGATCGAAACCCAAGAAAGTCATTATGCCTCGCTCACTCTTAAGTCATCTCATAAACTTCAGCATTAAATCAAATCCATTTTTCAAATCATAAAACAGTGTATAAAACACTAACTAGGGTGAAGCCTCCCTACCTCAATCATTTAGCAATTGCAAGATAGCAACATTCATAATGCTTCAATACTGGTCCTTCTCCGATAACAACCTAGTCCTCCGTTGATAGCAGCCCACAACTCTTGTCCAAATTCCTAAAATAACATGTATCGCAGATTATCAATCTCCTATACATCTCATGTACAAATGTTTAACTTTTCACTTCACTATATAACATATAGAGTAGTGGTTACACATTGAAGAAGTAAAGTTAAAATTGAGGTTCAAATGACCAATATACAACCTGGACTTTTTGAGAACTCACTGGACAATATAAAACAGATTGAACAAAAACAGAAATTAGAACGAATGGAACTGCTGGGGTTTGGACAGTCGCATAGAATTCAGTTTTCAACCAACGAGCATGAAACTTTCCAGAATTAAAGTTGACACATCAAGGTACAACATATTAAAATTTCATACAAAACAGAGTTTAGGAAGTACAGGAAAAGATGGAAGCAAATAGACTGAAATGCTAGTTTTTCTGAAAATTTGCAGCAGCATATACTTGATTAAAACTGTCACCAATGATTCATTTAATGTCATAATGACATGAAATCAGACTTGACACAACCTTTTGGATGTCTATTGTCAAACGGATCAGGTTAAGATCATAAACTAGCAATAGTAGGCAATACTTTGCCCAATTTGTGTCAGATTTAAAAATGAGGAACTTCAACAAAGAATTGGAAAGGAAGTAAGGTTCTATACAACACCCAACAATAGGAAATAATAATAGGTGTAATCGGAATGCGGAGGCAGAGGGTATAATGTAGCATAATACTAATCAAACATGACATGACCAGCAAAAAGAAGAAAAGGAATTCGATCGGTTTAGTTTAACTTACCGATTGTCACTCTTCGGATTGTAGGCTCATAGGTAGAGGAAGACTCCAAGAAAGGAACTCGAATGATAACCCAAGACATGGAGAAACTGATCTTAAAGGAGAAAGAAGCATAAAACTTGAATTATAATCAGAATTGGAACTATAGATCAAAACAGAATTTCCCCGAACAGCAGATGGTTTTACCTCAATTCAGACAATCTAACCGTTGGATCATCGTCAAATTTTAGCACAAGATAGTAGACACGAATCCGAGAAACTTTCATGAAGAAACCGTTCTAATATAAGGCCTCCAACATGCACTTTCCGGCCATCGAAGCTAACAGACAGATGAAATTCTGGAAGAACAGAACTTCCATTTTTGAAGATAAACTTCAATTGGACGAATTTCTACAATGACATCGTAACAAACAATCAATCAAGAGGATAACCCATCTGCTCAATCACATAGAGACTCAAGAAAGGATGAAGATGGATACCTCAATCAATCAAAAGATTGGCTAGAAACGCCGAAATCCATTCTCCATAGCAACTGTTGTTATTGAATGTGATGGTTGCACAGAGACCTTCCTATCATGAAGACGAAGATGTCAACACCAGGTTTACAGTTATTGGGTTCTGAACAAGACAGATATGTGATGGTAAAGTCGGTGGGCAACGTCAGTGAACCTGACCCTTGATCAGATCACAAGACTTGAGCTAGTCTTCAATATAAGTTGGATTATAAATTTACTCAATCACTCTTCCACTTACTAACCTGCAACTATTTCGTACAACTCCATTTCAGAAGCTGGTTGTCATAGCTTCCTGAGAAACAAAGTGATTTCCTATTTACGTAACTAGAACCTCAGGGTCTCACATTCTTTTCCTTTTTTGAAAAGCAACTACATGTACATTATTTTCAACATTTTCCTGATGGACTTCGTTGTCCGCTATGAGAAGTTGACTTAATCTTAGAATCCAATTTTCATTGTTGGTTGTTCCTGCCTGTTTAGTACTATATCGTCTATTCATCCATCTCACATATTCAAGAATTGATGGAATCTGCTACATGCATACCAAAAACCTTCGAGCCATGTCATCCTATCTTATTTAGATACATGCATTCCATTGGCTTAACTGATTTCAAACATAAACAGTCTGATACAAACAAAGTTTACAAGATCGATAAGGAGAATATTAGGTGACGTTCGGTAACTTTTTCATGCTTGTATTTTTATTTTTTAAAAATAAAAATGAGATAAAAATGTATTCGGTGAGACATTTCTGAAATTGTTGAAAATGAGATATGAAAATATTTTCAACTTTTACAAAGAAATATTAAAAACGTCAATTTGACATTTTCACTTTTTTTGTTTTTTTAGTTTAGAAAATATGAAAGATATTATTCACAATAAATTACGGAATACATTTCTAAATTATAAAATACAATCTCATTTTCTTATTTTTATTTTTTTAAATCATTTTTTAAAATCATTACCGACTCATCGTAACAACAGAATCGGGCTTCTTGGAAGTCTGGCTATGACTTGTAGTAAGAGAGCTAGCACACTATATATATACATCATGGTCTGTGTCAGAGGTGACAGTAGTGTATATAGTCTGTACATGTTAAAGCAGAATCGAAAGTTCACGTACATCTTTGCTAGACGTACTTGATAAGGTAATGCAGCTTGGAGACACCTTGTTCACCAAGGTCAGTGAAACCGTGTCTTGGGAATGATGAAGCTAGCTTGCTAGGGAAGAGTTTAATTTTTACTTTTTTTGGTCATCAATACAAAGACTTAAACCTTAAATAATTAGGAATCCTAAAGTCGGAAAAAATATGGGAATCCCACTCCAATTCGGAAACAGTCATCGATCTCTATCCCTATATATAACCCTCAATTCTTACGATTTTTCATAGAAGTGGCTTTGTGAAAACAGAGAACAAAAATATCATCTAGTACATCAGCCTTCATCTTTCTTATTTTGTTTCCTTTATTCTTCTTCAAAGTTTCAATCTAGTCTTCTTCAAAGTTTCAATCTATTCAAGAATATGGCTATGGCCAGTGACTACTGGAAAGTGGTGGGCGACGCTTTCTGCAACGTACTTGTCGGCTTCACAGAACCGGAAAACGAGTTTCTATGCAGCAACACCAATACGTTCTTGATGGAATTTGAGGTGGTGATCAGACGTGTCACCTCCGACGAGGCGGACCGACTCCTAGACGACGACGTCATCCCCCGCGAGATCGTGAATACGACCTCAATCGAACTTGACGACTCTGACTCACCGTACATGGAGGCAACCCTATCCGAAACGCTTCAACAACTACAAGTCCCACTGGAGGACCGTAGCTTCATGGTGGAGAATGTAATGTTGAAAGCCTCCGAGGCGGCACGAAATCTCAGTCCTTGTGCCGGTGGGAAGAGACTGCGTATGAGGGTGAACATCGATATGTATGTGATCGATGATGATGATGATGATGTGGGGGTGGTATGATTGTCGATTGAGAAACTGATCGAAGAGGTTCCTCATGCCAAATAATAAGCAAGAATGGTGCGCAGCAGCCAATGTTGAAAGATAGCTATAGTCATGAGTCACGACATGAGTACCAAATGAAATCCTTCTAGTTAAGGAAAGAAATAGCAAACTACCCCCAAGTGATCGTTATTTGTAATTGGATATTTCTTTGTAATTTGTTGCGATTAATGTCATATCTTCTTCCAATCTATGAGTATTTTGTTCTACGTACGTACCTACGTTTATTGCAAAATTTCTTTAACCAGCATTCTCACATATCTCTTGTATCTGTCTTTGACAGCAGTAATGTTCTCAATATATGTGTAGCTGGAAAATGCATGTCATATACAACAACCACCTTAGTGCTAAGTACGAGAAGGGCAAACCATATATATATGATCTATTAGAGTTTTCTGAATTTTCTGGCTTCTCATAAAGAAAGACTTAAGCTTGCAGTAATTAGGAGTCCCAATAAGATATATATGGAATCCCAATCCAATTCGGACACCAGTCAATTCGATCTCTCTAGTCTCTATATAAATATATATGGCCCGAATTCTTACCATTTTCATAGGCGGGGCTTTGTGAAAGAGAACATAACATCCAGGCCATGGCCATGGCCATCGACACTTTCTGCGACATACTTGTCGCCTTCATTGAACCAGAAAAAGAGTTTGTATGCACCACCAATAAGTTCTTGATGATGCAATTCGAGGCGGTGACCAGACGTGTCAGTTCCGACCAGGTGATCACGAAGAGGACCTCGATCGAACTTGACGACTCTAACGACCCAGCATACATGGATGAAGCCCTATCCGCAGCGCTTCTACAGCTGCTAGTCCCACGGCAGGAGCGTAGTTCCTTGGTGAATAAAGTAATGTTGAAAGCCTCCGAGGTGGCGCAGAAACCTAGTCCTTATGCCAGTGGGAAGAGACTGCGGATGCGAGTGAACGTCGATATGTTTGTGATTGATGATCATTATGTGAAACTGGAGAGGACGATAATCCAAGTGCCATCCATAGTGTGTTCGGTTTGTATGGAGGAGATTAGGGTTGGTTCTGGAGCAACTAAAATGCCTTGTGCACATCTTTACCATGAGGGATGCATTGTAGAATGGCTTTTGTCCTTTGTGCAGGTTCCGCATGCCTGAAGTTTCATTATCATCAAAAATATAAGAAGTTCTGCATTCCTGATTAGCACGAATGCGGTAGCCAATATACTTGATTGATAGCTATAGTGCATGACATGAGTTTAGGGTGTTCCAATTAATCCAAAATGCTTCTAGTCAAGGAATGAATTAGCAAAATACCCAAGGACCTTAACAACAGCAATGTTAAGGATTGCTGTCTTTAACAACATCAATGTTCATTATATACCTTTTAAGTACACGAAGCACAAACCCTATTGTTAGGGCTTTATTATAAAACAAGAATTCGCCCAACCCTAGATATGTGTTCTATTACAAAATTTCATTAGCTTTTGTGCATTTAAGTATTGTCATGTTTTTTTATGGAAAGCACTGGACTACTTCAGCGTGTTGTACGCCGGAGTGGGCCTGAGACAAGTGGCTCCATATTGTCCACATGATACAAAATTTAAGGGCATATATGTAAATTTTATCATAATTTTTGTTTGCAGTAAAATTTTCTCGTTAGAGTAACTTTTAGGGGCTTTCATGTCAAATCCATCCGATGCCTTTCACCACCACCAAAATCTTCGTCTACCTCCATGCCAAAAGCTTCTTTCTGCAAGTCCGATTTCTCCTACCTCCACCACCGTTGTCTCAACTACCTCGTCTCAATTGGTAGCTCAAGTGCTCGCCGTCTCAATCGAGTATAGGCTCCCTGGAAAGCCATAAATCTCTCAATCAGCACGTCAAGGCCGGAGGTGGAGTCAATTTCATGGGTCGGAGGACGGCTCGTTGACGAAGATGATGATTGGGTCCAAACGCGGCAGAGAAACTCGATCGATGTCGATTCAAATTGAGACGCGCGCGGAGAGGCACTCGGAGCCATTACTTCTAACGAAGCTATGAGCTCCTTGTTCTCGTCGCAGTGTGAGAGGTTCAGAACCTCCTGCCGCCGTATTGTTGGAGCTAGAGATCGGAGGAAGGAAGAGTTGAAAGAGTTTGAAAGGATCACGTCTTCATCTTACACAAAAAACAGTATTATGATTAGAGTGCGTAGTAGCTAAAGTGACATCAGGCATAAGACGTGAAAGGCTGGAAGCCCACCACTACGGTTACACTTCAGTATATGTGAATAATTAATCATCATCATTATCACCTGATCAATTTGATGAGAAGTGATTATAATAGTCCTATTGAATAGGAAGTTGCATTGTTGTCTTTTAGTGGACTGGATAAAATCTTATTTTTACTAAGTCGAAGGAACTTATATTTTTACTAGAGGTGCGCTACCAGGGCGTTTTGTAGCTTTTGCCATATTGAATATCTACAACTATCAAATTTCTTTCTCCGCTCTCTCGTCTTTCCTAGTAAAGAGAGGTATCATCATTAGCTCAACCAACATGGAAAGCCCTTGAGTAGAAGATTATGGTGACTAGCTTGATCAGATGGTTTTCATATTAAAAACACCCAGAACCCAAAAAGCCCCGGAAGAACATGATCAAACAAATGCAACAAGTGAATAATTTAGAAGCTTGTCTGTGATTGTGGAATTTGTTTATTGATGCTTCTTCTACATGCGCACATTGAGACAACATGGCAGTTGGAGACTGTTTCTCCTTTCTATTCTAGCAATGAGAATGAGATCCCCACCATTATCTATCGATCAAATCACCTCTCATGATCAGATACTTATTATACGTTTGCGGGTTGACCCTTAATTGGATTTCAAATCCTACGCGGCTTCATTCTTTGACTCCCATTTTTTTCTTTTTTCTTAAACATTCTCTGATTTCAGTTTAATAACAATGAAACAGAGCTTTTAACTCCTTAAGAGTCACTAAATACTCCACAACTCAAGCTATAGGCACCCAATAATTTAGTCAATTCTCACACTAAAACTAATCTCTACTGGTGAAGCAGTAAACTGCCACATGATTAGAGGCACAGATTCAAATTCTAAAGTCATGTAAAGAACAAAACCTTGAACTAGATAAACTCCATTTGGTTTGCCGAGTGAGAAGAATCTCAAATCTGATTAATATGGCCGGAATACCTTTTACTACAACATTTGTACCCATACATTTATGGTGTGTTATTAATTAGTTACTTGTAGTTAGTGCGAGCAATATCTAAAAAGAACATGATCAATGTATCATCGCTTTTACTTATATATGGTTCAGGTCATCTCGAATTCTCGATCAATGATGTGCTGATGACTTTTCTTAGAAAAATGAAAGGTTATGAACTAGCTTCTTCTTCCTTTTTGACATGCTTCATCTTTTATTTTTCTTCTTTTCCTTTTCAAATTGCACTTGTCAAAGTTCAAATATATTTCTCGCTCTTTTAATCTGTGAACCAAATAAATCTCTTCTTAAAAAAAAGAAAGAAAAAAAAAAGAACCAACCAAAGAAATCTCTAAAGAATTCATTTGCACCCCATAACTCTTTGAATAAGCACTTCTGTTCCTCAAAACGTTGCCAAATCAAGAAGAAAATACAATAGAAACAGAAACACATCTCAATTCAATTTCAAGAAAAAAGAGTCACATATACTACTCGTTTATACAGTTCATCATATTAATTAATAAAATCTCAATTAAGAAAAAAAAACCGAACAGAAGAGAAACAGCTAGCTTGTATAACAACATCCCGAGACGAAGGCGTTACTTGTACTAAGGATTTTCGCTCTGTAATTTCACAATCATTGTTTTTTTGGTTCCCACTGCTGCTCTTTGCATGTGGAGCTCTACTCCAAAACTCTGTTGCTAAGTCGCCCCCACGTTTCCTTGCGTAGTTTGTGGGTTTACACCTCTCTCCCACCATTTCCAACTACACACCCAAAAAAAAGTCCCTTCCTTTCTAACACAACACTGTCAGGAATTTCGAAGATTCCAAACCAGGACGATCTCCGAGATAGATAGAGGTACGAATTCTTGGAGCTTTTGGGTGTATTGGGTTTGTCTCTGTGCTCGATTTGGTGATCTGGGTGCTGCTGCATTTCCCCAGTTAAATTTGGGTTTCAAAGTTTCAAAGTTTGAAGCTTTGATATAAAGTAGGCTGCTTTGATCTGAATTCTGAGGGTTTGATTGTGTTCTTAGAAGGGTTTTGTGAATTGGGTGGTGCTTGGATTTTGTGGGATTTGGGTTTTATCTGAAGTTATTTTTTCAGAGTAGTTTTGGTGAGACCAAGTAAACCAGTATAGAAGACTCTAGTTTTACCAGGTCATTTTGAATTGGGGGTTTCTGAAATCTCAAGAGAATTTCAGCCAATTACTGCTGGTTGTTGTCAATACACTGTTAGGCAGACATTGTGGGATCGAATTAAGCTTTTGTAATGGTTTAGCTGATCTATGATTCTGTGACTGAAAGCGACTAGAAATTGTTGATGGAAACTAGAACAATCCAAAACTAGGGAGATTTCTCATTCAATTTCAATCCAAATGTCTTCAACAACATCACCTTCTCCAAATTCTTCACCCTCTGCAAACCCACCAACCAGCTCATCAAATTCCACAACTACTGCCACCAATGACTCCCCTCCTCCACAAACTTCCTCTTCTTCTCCTCCTCCAGCCGCCTCAGCCGCTCCCCCTCCAGCATCCTCACCGCCACCGCCTGTACCATCATCACCACCTCCCAGTGTAGCATCATCTCCACCACCAGCTTCACCAGCTTCCCCACCTCCAAAGTCTCCCCCTTCCCCTCCTCCTGCTTCACCTCCAGCAGCATCACCGCCACCTCCAACACCAACTACTACCCCTCCCCCGGCTGCACCACCACCCAATGTGTCCCCACCGCCACCATCAGGAGGCTCCCCTCCTCCCAAAGCCTCCCCAACACCCCCATCAAACGCCTCACCGCCACCTAAGTCCCCTCCTCCTCCAGCTGATGCGTCACCGCCTTCAGCCAGTTCTCCACCACCACCAAAAGCGCCAGAAAAGTCTCCTCCCTCCCCCATTGTTACACCACCTCCATCTGGTTCTCAGTCTGCTCCACCACCAGCTGATAACACCCCTCCTGAGTCCACATCACCACCGCCTTCAGTTCCCTCATCGCCTTCCCCTCCTGCTCCGCCCAGTAATTCATCAACTCCTACACCCTCGGTCTTGCCTACTGTTCCAACACAGAAGCCAACTGCAAAGTCAACTAGTGATGCCAATGTAACCGCAAATGGTACACCTGGAAGTTCAAAAGGGTTGAATACTGGAGGAGCTGTGGCAATTGGAATTGTGGTCGGGGTGCTGGTGCTCAGTCTTGTTGTGATGGCTGTGTGGTTTGCTAAGAAGAAGAAGAGAAAAAGTGGATCGACTCTTTACACCATGCCTTCTCCCTTTGCTTCATCCCAGAATTCAGGTAACATAATGATCATATACAACTTCAATTATGTCAATTTCAGGTGGGTCTGTTGACTCTCAACTACTCCAACCTTTTTTGCATTGAGAAGAATTAATTCTAGCAGCTGCCCTTAAAGAATTTGGACAGATTTAATTGTGTAAAGTACTAGAGAATGCTAATTACATACCTTTTTGACATATTCATTTGTAAAGAATGTACATCTTATTATATCATGGAATGTGCAAAGAATGCAAGAATGTAGGATGCAATGAATTGTTGATACTGTGCCAATGCAGGACTTGAGAGAAATTTGGACAAATAGGGGCAGCTTTAGAAGTTTAGAACTCTTTTCCAAAAGCCTTTCTAGATAGTTCATCCTCTAGACTAGGGACCTTAGTAGATAGTTCATTCTGCTGTTATCATACTATAAATTTATATGACCTGTAGCTGTAGCAGTACAATTTTGTTGAAGTAAACCTTTTGAATTACTCAGCAAGCTTTAGTTGAGTATCCTGTTGAGGACATTGAATTCATACTAATGTAACTTGCTTCTGCTCTCCAGATTCTGTATTTTTGCGGCCACAATCTCCATCTCCCCTCGCAGGAAATGGTTCTGGTAAAGAATTCATGTATGCACAATCAGAGTCTGGAGCAAGCAATTCAAGATCATGGTTCACATATGAAGAACTGATCCAAGCCACAAATGGATTCTCAAAACAGAATCTTTTGGGTGAAGGGGGATTTGGTTGTGTGTACAAAGGTATCTTGGAAGATGGAAGAGAAGTTGCTGTTAAACAGCTGAAAATTGGTGGTGGACAAGGGGAACGTGAGTTCAGAGCTGAAGTTGAAATCATCAGTCGAGTACATCATCGTCATTTGGTTTCCCTGGTGGGTTACTGTATATCTGACCATCAAAGGTTGCTTGTCTACGACTTTGTTCAAAATGATACCCTTCATTACCATCTTCATGGTGAGCCATACTTCTTATTTAATAGAAAGAAAATCTACAATATTTGGGAACCTATAGGTCTTGATGACTCATCTGTTGGGTCTAATTCTCCAAGTGTAATTGGTAATTTTCAGTAACTATCTAAATCTCCAAATGGTGCTTGAGGATTTTCGCTTCATTTTAATTATGCTAGAAAAGGAACATCATTATATGATTCCCGTTTACTGCATACTAAATGTAAAGTACATATCCTCTCTTTTAAAAGAATGTACCTTTAACTTTCATCTATTGAAAAATTTCAGGTCAGGACATGCCGGTTATGGATTGGGCAACTAGAGTCAAAGTTGCCGCTGGTGCAGCTCGTGGGATAGCTTACTTACATGAAGATTGTGAGTTTCTTCTGTTATATATTACAATTTGCGGTGCACCTTTCTTATAACTTGGATTACTTGAATGCAGAACTATACTCTGGAATGACAACTCTTTAATGTTGTGTTGATCAGTGAATTCAATGAACAGAAACATGTTGGCATCAATCTAGATTTAAGGACATAGAGTAACGTATGCTATGTTACAGCCATCAGTAATCATGTTGCAAATTACATGCGAACACGGCTCTATACATTAATCAAAGCCCTATAATTGAAATGGCCTTTAATCATCTGAAATTGTTACACTGGGAAAGAATGCCTGTGAACAGAATACATATTCAAGTCAACAGTTGCCTCCATTACTGCATTTATCCTTGTATTGTCAACTGTTATTTTAATTTTCAGTCAACAATTGCCTCCATTACTGCGTTTATCCATGTATTGTATAGTGTCTGGTTTCTCTCGCTGAATATTTGGTCTTAATGTCTGTCAGGCCATCCTCGCATTATTCATAGAGATATCAAGTCATCAAACATTCTTCTAGATAGCAATTTTGAAGCTCAGGTATGCCTGTTTACACAAATTTATCAACAAAACAAAAAGATCAGCTAGTTAGAGCCTGTAACACGGATCCATTCTAGTGTTCTGCCAAGAGCCTTTTGGCGGTCTTCGTGCAATGTGTATAATGTTTTCTTACATTGCCCTCGGCAGCTAGAGCTCATTTTTGCAGTCTCCAATTGTTTTTCATTTGATTGCACTTGTTGTTCTAAAGATGCAATTGCTCACACTAACAGGTTGCGGACTTTGGGCTTGCAAAGCTAGCATTGGATACAAATACACATGTAACCACACGAGTCATGGGAACATTTGGGTATATACTTGTACTTTTGGACCATGATTGTCCCCATTTTCATCATCTTTTAACTTGTTCTGATGGATGGAATTGTGTCATTGTTCAGATACATGGCTCCAGAATATGCAACAAGTGGAAAGTTAACAGATAAGTCTGACGTTTATTCTTATGGTGTTGTACTATTGGAGTTGATTACTGGTCGCAATCCTGTGGATGGCTCTCAGCCATTGGGTGATGAGAGCCTTGTTGAATGGGTAAATTTCTTTTCTAGGTTGTCGAAATTATTTTGTTTTTGATTAATTTTTTGTGTGAAGAAAATCAGTTTCTCTTGCATTTTTTTGGTTATTTCTTTTGATTAAATGAGGAGGGTCAAGTTATGTTGGAATTTCATATGGCTGAAATGAGAAGAAAAAAAAAAGTTATGTGATATTGCTAGCATGGAACTGATGCAAGGCTTTTTATTTTCACATGTTAACACAGTGATGGATACTAATTTGAGTCTTTTCCCTCTAAAAGGTTTCTTGTGCTTGCTCCAGTTGTTGTTGTTTTTTTTTTTTTTTTGAATAACCTGTTGTTTAGTGTTTGTGGAATCAGAAACTTGTGGTGAAATTCTCTTGATTGAAACCCTCAATCCTGAATATGCTTGTAGTCTCCAGAGTCACCATTCAAAACCAAGGTAGGCAGCTAGAACTTTTCACAATCACTAATTGTTTTGCAAGTTATGATCTTGTTTTTACTCTTCTTTTCGATCTCTATATATGTTATGCATGAGTAGAGGATTATGAGGACATGAAGAAGCTAATGAGAGATGAAGAGATACAACAGCTAGAGAGTGTTGTTGTGGCAAAGATGGGAAACTTGGATATGCTTTGTGATGCTTTTAGGGGTTGCCATGCAATTTTTTCATACCTCCTCCTTCATTGATCCACATGGTGTCACTGGTTATTCTGTAAGTTTGCCATATATACTGTAATACTGATTGGAACCTTTTTGGATTGTTTAGGTAGAGGTACTTGTGTAAATTATGCTCGTTTGAAGAATCAGAACTTAGAAGTTTAACTGTTTAAGTATTTTATAACATTAAAACTTCCTTCTGTAACTCATTTAACACTTTTAACTAGAAAAGATTTCTAAGCAAGTTCTAGCTGGATCATGATGTGAGACTAGTTTATAGTGAGTTTAGGTATTTTCTGTTTTCTTTCGGACAATAAGGTTGCATTTACATATTTAGGGACAAATGGCATTTCTTGAAACTGAAGGGGCAAAGAATGTGATAGAAGCTTGTGGGAGGGCAGTATATGCGAAGAGATGCATCTTCACTTCCTCTCTTCTTGCCTGTATCGGCAGGCAATAGCGAGAACAAGGTCATTGATGAGTTTAGCTGGAGCAATGTAGAATTCTGCAGAGAAAACAAGGTATATAAAGAGTGAGTTTCTTGACGTTGGATCACTTAGCAGTTAGCACAGTGATTAAAGAACTATATATGAACAAATTGTTGTGAACATCATCTGTCGATATATATTCACTTCTTTCTTATGGTAAATAGCTTTGGCTGGCTTTGGGGAAAACCACTGCGGAGATGGCTTCTTGGATAAAGTCGAAGGAAATGAAAGTTAATCTTGTGACAGTTTGCCCTGGCCTTCACATGGACTCATGTGCTCACCAGGACACTATATACCCTATCTCAAAGGTATACTAAATGCATCACAGTTACTTTATATTATCAAATCCGCAATGTTATCTTACTAGACATGATGACTTTTATGTTCTCAAATTGTCAATGTACATGGCCATATCGACAATTTAACAGCACAAAATGTCACAAAGCCACTCGAGAACATGCATTTCCATTGCATAATGCTTGACTTACATTTTGTGATGTGTTTGTAGGTGGCAAGGACATGCTAAAAAATGGTCACTTAGCCATTGAGGATGTGAAGAAGGCCGCAGAGGCGCATGTCTATGTTTATGAAGCCATGGACAAGGGAGCATGTGGGAGATACCTATGCTTTGGGAAGGTTGTAAGAACAAGAAGTGAAGCCATCGAACTAGAAAACAGCTTAAAAGTTCAGGGTTTGTTATCAGGAGGAGGAGGAGGAAGCCATGAAGTTTCTTATGAAGAAGCAGATGCAGAAATAAACAGCATGCTTAGTAATGCAAAGCTTGTCAGATTGATTCAAACTTCTAAAAGATTATCGTGCAAGCTAGAAGTTTAAATTCCTATATTACTACATATTTTTGGTAGACAAATTAAGAGGGGAGAGAATACTCTTGAGGAAAAGAGATTGAGACTGAAAAGGGAGAGAATGGTAGCCATAGAGTAGAGGCAAGCTTCATGACAGTCTTTGCAAGTAGCGCGATCGACATGTAGTTTACAAATAACATTGCTAGGATGTTATGACTAGGAATTTAGCTGAAACGAAGTGATTGGTTTGTGGCCTATGCCATAGTGCTTTCCTGTGTTTGGAAGTCTTTGAATCCTTAATAAAGCAATGTCCCTCCCACCAATACTCTTCTAACCAACTATTCCTCTATCTTGGTGTGCCAAGTTTAAGAGAAAGCTTGTGTGTATTGATGTATTCAATCTTCTAAAAAAGTAGCTTAATTCCATGACTGCATTTGGAGAAAAAGACTGAAAGAGAGAGATGCATGTGCAGCCATAGGGTTGACAAAAGCTTGATGACAGTATTGCAGTGGTGACTGGTGAGAGTAGTATACAAATCACATTGCTAGAGGAGGATGTTGCATTCTATGACCGGGCAAATATAATGGCCTAGGCGGGCCATAGTTTACATTCTTGAATACATTCATAAATCTTTATTTGATTTACTATATTCTGTCAACTTCGACTAATCTTATTCACTAGAACTAGCTAGACCAAATGCTAGTTGACTTTTAACACTTATTTTTGTTGGACAATGCTTCTTCACCCAAAGGTTGCAAGAGAGATAAGAAAAAATTATAAAAATAAAAAATAAAAAAAATAAAAATAAAAACAACAACGATACTACTAGCTAAAGCAAAATTATTATTAGTCATGATACATATGCGAGACCTAAAAGAAGTTGAGATACTTGTATAAAACTGGAACTCTCAATTATTTTTCCGCAATATCACATGCAGCCAAACATCGTTCAACTGATTATTACTTCATTTTAGACATTCACTAACTCGACAAACTTGACTAGCAAATCGGTTTTAACCTTTCAAACTCCACAAACTGGAATGGATCATTATTTGCTTTGGTTTGATTTTCTCTATTCTACCACTAGTTAGAGTCCTATGTCAAACAAATCGAATATAAATAATATGTGACACTCGGTCTAATCTCCCGGTTGTCATCAAACCGAACCAAACTAAATCGAACACAACAACTCGAAAGCCCAATTCACCAAGGAAAAGTTACCATGAACAAAACGGCGTCGTAAATCCTAAACGAAGCGTAGTAAAGTAAAAGGAGACCGAGAGGAGCAGGACGTGTAGGAGAATCGTATGATATAGAAGAGTACAGAGAAGTTGAGTTTAGTTGAGTTCGAGAACAAACAAGACAGAAAAGTAAAGTCTTTGTAGTTTCGAAGCATCGCGATCTCGGAAACAATGGGGGAGGAGAGAGAAGACCCGCAGAGGCTGAAGAAGAAGATAGCGGCGGCGGCCTACGACTACGAGAACGACCCCAGATGGGCCGACTACTGGGCCAACATCCTCATCCCTCCTCACATGTCCTCCAGCCCTGACGTCATCTCCCATTTCAAGCAGAAGTTCTACAAGCGCTATATTGTCAGTCTCCATCTGCTTTTTTGATTTGGGATTTGGATTCCTGGGGTTTGTTCTAATTTTCGTTATTGGGTTTGTGTTTGATATTTTCTGTGCTGAGATTCTGTCTGAATTGTATAAAGTTTGGAGCTTTCGTTTCTTTGTTTCTCAAAAGTTTGATTTTTGTTCTAGTCATAGATGGTGGTGATGGTTTTGTTGATAACTGCTGTTTCTGCGAATTGGGTGATTGAGCCTTTAGGAAATTGTGTGCCTTTTTGTGGGATTGTATGCATCTTCATAGTTGTTATTGTTCAGTTAGTGTTGAATTACTAGCATTCTGGTGAATTTTTTTTTTTTTTTTTGGAATTGTAACTGATTGGCTGGGGGTTAGGCTTTTAAAGAGATCCCGAATCCCATATATCAAGTTATTTGCACCGGCTTGTTGCATATTGACAAAGATTTGCACTTGGCTATGAATAGGATCCGGAGCTTCTGGTGGATACAATGTCCGTCAGCAGTCCTTCTAAGCCAACGAGGCCTTCATCATCATCATCATCATCATCATCGTCCCGGTCTACAAGTGACAGTGCAGGTTGAAATGCAATCATTTTCACTATTTACTGTTAATAAGATAATAGAGTTTAGCTCAAATTGTCATACCATAAAAAAGAATCGAGTTTGTTGCTGTTAGTAGCCTGAAATTTGTTGATAGCAAGTTGAACTTGATGGGTGTGTAGGATCAACTCCTAGAACGTCAGGAGCATCAGCAGCATCAGGAACATCACCAGCAAGTTCCCCAACTAATCTGCGTTGGGATCGCCAAACCATTCAGTTTTCTGTTAATGCTTGGGTACAGTCAATCTACTCATCATGCATACTATACAAATACACTTGTTTACTTATGTAAGATTACACATTTAACTCCTCTTATGTGCACATACTTGCGCTACTTTTCCTTTGCGTTTCTCAAGTCGGCCATATTTTTTAGAAGAATCATGTTTTATGTAACTTTTCTATTTGTACATACCTCTCAATATCCTTGAAACCAGGCTCAGTAATACAGAATGTGAGTTATACATTGATAAAAGCATATCAAAGAATATATATCAATAAGCAGATGCTGTACGTTAAAGTTTCTGTTAACTGCTTCAGTAATTAAAACGGTGGGAAGGCACTGAGCCTGGTCACTTTATCATTTTTCAGCCTGAACTTTATTTGTTATCTTTTTTGTTTGTTTCTTTAATCCAAATGTGAATGTGACTGTGATTCAGTTTTCTAAGGTTCCTTCTTTCTGAATCTCTCATGCGTGATGGCCCAATTTAAACTTGTTCTCCTCAAGCAAGAAGCAAAGTTTGCTTTAGATTGTAGTGTTTGAAACTATGTTGCTTCTGAATTCAAAATCTCATTCACTTATTCAAATAGCTATTCAGTCATTTATATCTTAAAAAAGTTGATTTTGAATTAAAAGTGAGCTTAATGAATCATTATTTTTTGGTCAGAGGTCTTGTATTGTACATAGTACTCTTAGCTACTCTTGCTTTTTGGGTAACAACATTCACTAAATTTACTGTTGGTATCATTCAATCTGTACTTTTACCTTTCCTTCAGGTGTTTCTTGTGGCTGTGCTTGCCATTCTCCCATTGGTCCTAGGCACCTTTCGAATAGGGCATATCGGCTTTCTTTTATGGGCACAGCATGTTCCTCTCTTTATTCCTTGTACTCGCTTTATGGAGTAAGTACTAAACTTTAGATACACCAACTTTGTGCTATTTTATTGGTTTATTTGTGGTGTCCTTGCTGTTATTTCATTGACTTATCTTTACTGTTTCAGAAACCAAGGGAGTGGAACTTACAGGGTTTGCAAGTTTACTTTCGGTCAATAGTCATGACTAAGGATTTTATCTACTTGATATACTGTGTGACCTTCGTCACGTCCCATCTTTCTCTCAAATGTGAGCAAGTCTTATCTCTCTCTCTCTCTCTCTCTCCCCCTCTTTTTTCTTTTCTTTCCATTTTCTTGCATTTCTTTTCTTAGTTGTGTCTAGCTTAATTATGTATCTCAATTGCAGTCGCCCTGATTCCCATTCTATGTCGGGCTCTTGTACATGTTGCCAAGTTCCTTAGGCGCAACTTTAGTCAATCCTCATTGTACAGGTAGGAAATTTGGTGCTTAACAGTGTTGCCTTATATTGGATGTGTGTTAGATTTCTCGTCTTACGAAAGAATGATATTTTATTGTACCTTTTTTCTCTAAATGTTATTCTAAGGATCTACCATGAGTGCTTTAACATGTGGTTTGGTGTACAGTCTACTAAATATTTGCTTCTTCTGTTCTCTACGGAGTCATATTCTCTTTCTTGATGATAAACAGGAAATATTTTGGAAGAGCCTTGCGTTTGGGTGAGTCAAATACAACTACACTCAACATACTCTCTTCACATGTTGAGATTGGAAATGGCTTCTTTTGATTATATCTTTGCTCTCGTGAGTTGCCTGGAACCATTGTCTCTGGTTTGTTTTAAAGATAAGTTCTATCTTGTTTTTATAATTCATTACTAAACTTTTTAATTCTTATAGGTGGCAACGCAACCTTATACAGACATTCGTATATTGGCAGGTAGGAATAATTTCTTTTATCATGGATGGAATGAAATCTCTGTTTTATGGGGTTAAAGTTTTCCCGTTGTGATATCATGTTCACTTTCCTACCCTCGCCCTTACATGCACACAATGCATGCATACAGTGATGCATGCAACTGACGCAAGCATGCATTGAATTTGTGCAAGAAATTCATCCACCTAGCCAAACTAATTACTCTTTAGATGTATCCGTCTCTTTAACTATGGAGTTTATAAGTTGAGTTTGTCCATACTGTTAAGTCCAGGTGACCAGGTGGTTACTTTGGGTAATGAACTTGTTCCTTTCTGTCACCGGCGTAGAGTCAGGAAGCACTAGAGTGATTAGGTATTTGTTTATAATCATGTCAACCTTATATCGCATAGGTGGTGATACTATTTATTTTCAACATGTTTTGCAGTTATTGAAGCTCATATCATGCTCCAGTGACTTCTAACTACCATCTAAGTGTGTGGACTAAGATAGGAAGGACTGTTCATCCATTCATCCAACGCTGGGCCCCATTCTTGGAGACTCCCGTTTCTGCAGTCCAGAGATGGTGGTTAAGGTAGATACGGAATGACGAGGGAGAAGATTTAGAGAGCAGCGAATTTCAATGGAAATTTTCTTGAATGCTCATGATATAAAGAAAACATGTTGTCAGATATATTGGATTAGCAAACGTTCATTTGGATTCTAGGATGGATAAAGTAGAAAGCATCTCCACTGAGGTTGTGTTTAATTTCTAGTTCTACTATGAACTAACGTATTTATCTCATATGAACTCTTATGTATGAAAATTTTGCTTGATAGCTAGGCATTGCTAGTTGGCATTACCAAAACTTCTGAATTCTGGTTTTATTCACAGTACAAAACAAATTTGAAATTGAAAAAAATTATATGTAAGGTGAAAAAAAGAATTTATGACGAATAAAGCAATAATATAAAATAATATTTTAAACATTGTAAATTAATAAATAAAATAGACTTATAATTAAAATATATAAATAGTGTGTGAAGAGAACATGAAATAAATAAAGTAATTTATAGGACGACAATATACCTAACAGAAATTTCAGCGCTTGCAAACCTAATAATAGGCAGTGGTCAAATTTCATGAACCGGAAATCTTTGGCCTTCTTTTGGTCACAGCTAGTCACCACGTTCCTCACCATTATTAATTATTATTATTCTCATCAAGTCTTAATTATTAGACTAATAATGCAAAGATTCTCCATCTTTCCGGAGTTTCCCCCATAACGGGTGGACCCCGCCCCCGAACAAAAAGGCGCCACGTGGGCATTTCTATTCAGACACACACACTCACCCTGAATAAATGGGGGAAAGCTCTCTCTGTGCGGCTTCAATGGACTCTAGTCTCTTCTCCACCACCACCACCTTCATGCTTTCAACCTCAACCGCTTAAACCAGTTTTCACTTACCATTTTTAACCTTCAAATTTTCACCAAGTTTACCACAACCTCTCTCCGATTCGATTGTGAAAAAAATGAAGTTGGAATCTCCGATGGAGTCCACGGCGAGCAGCCTCCGGCAATCCGCGTCCTCGGCGGCGGCGGAGGAGTTAATGGAGATGGAGACCAAGCCATTGCTAACCAAGCTTCTCAGCTATCCTCCCGCTGCTACTGCAAGCACCAGCCGCGTCGCCCGAGCCAAATCTTCACCGGCGACGCCGCGTCCCAGCCGCCAGAACTCGTTTCAGCCGCGATATAGCCACGCCGCCAAGGAGACCTACCTTGTGACTAGCCTCAGCTTCACGCTGCTTCAATACCTCGGGTACTTTACGTTCTCTTGGAAGCCCTAGTTAATCTAATCTAACTTCGCTGAATTAGCATTAATTATGTGGATTGAATCTATTTGTTTGCTTGTTAATAATGGTATCCAAGTTAAAATGTGTTTAGGTGAAAATGATTGATTGCGAAGTTAATCTGGAAATTTGGGTGTTTCTAATCATTTATTTTCATTCAGGTAGGCTACCGGTGGATCACAAGGTTACTTGCTCTTTATTGTTATGCCATGTTACTTATGCCTGGATTTCTTCAAGGTTTGTGTAATTAACCAACTACTTGTTCATTTTTTTTTTCCCTTTTACTTTCTCTGTAATTTTGGTTTGTATGTATGGTGATAGATGATAACTCGGAATTCTTGGTATCGTTATTTTTTTGTGTAGTTGCATATGTTTATTACTTTTCAAGCCAGGTCCAGCGTAGTATTGTTACGGAGATCAACCAAGAAATAGGTAGGTGAACTTTGTTAAAACTTAAAAGGTTACTTCTGTTGTTCTTTCCTTTTAACTGACTTTGTGACCCCATTTTCACTATGTATTGTTTACAGATTGGATCTGTATTTACCGAAAAATACTGATGGGAAAAGCCGGTTGTGGTGTTTGTGACTGGTGGAGCCTGGATTATTGGGTGAGTTTTTAATAGATGACTGTAATGATTAAATTGGTGGAAATTGTTAGTTCACTAATTTCTAGAAATCTCTTCTTGTTCTTTCATGAATTCATATAAAGGCGTAGGGATGAGATTGTCGTATTCTTTCAGGGTGTTATGCGAACCATATTTAAATTAAGTTTCTCATTAGGTATGTGTAGCCATTTATTTAGTTATTTGACATTAAGTTTCTACAGTTTCATGGTGGTTTTAGGTATAAAGCATGGGGTTCTCTTTTAGGTCTGCAGTTGGCTGAGAGAAACATCATGTGGCATGCGTTGATTACAGGTAATTTGCTATATTTAATGGAAGTTTTGAAAAAAAAAAAAATAAATAAATAAAGAGTAGGCACTTCTTATTAAAGGGACATAGTAGTTATAAAACTACGATTTTCTGTATTATATAGTAAAAAGCTGCAGTCAAAATGGCAACGAACAGGGAATAGTCATTTATCAGTTTTTAATAACCAAAAAAGTTGATTTAGCCAGTCTAATTATGACAATAATGCAGTTTCCATTCATGTTTCACTGACCGAAGGCGCCAGTGGCTTTCTATTGAAAGATAAAGAGCCTCTTGTCGGTTTGCCTTTCTCTCCACCACCACCACCTTCATGCTTTCAACCTCAACCGCTTAAACCAGTTTTCACTTACCATTTTTAACCTTCAAATTTTCACCAAGTTACCACAACTCTCTCCGAGATTTGTGAAAAAAATGAAGTTGGAATCTCCGATGGAGTCACGGCGAGCACCTCCGGCAATCCGCGTCCTCGGCGGCGGCGGAGGAAGTTAATGGAGATGGAGACCAAGCCATTGCTAACCAAGCTTCTCAGATCCTCCCGCTGCTACTGCAAGCACCAGCCAGCGTCGCCGAGCCAAATCTTCACCGGCGACGCCGCGTCCCAGCCGCCAGAACTCGTTCAGCCGCGATATAGGCCACGCCGCCAGGAGACCTACCTTGTGACTAGCCTCAGCTTCACGCTGCTTCAATACCTCGGTACTTTACGTTCTCTTGGAAGCCCTAGTTAATCTAATCTAACTTCGCTGAATTAGCATTAATTATGTGGATTGAATCTATTGTTTGCTTGTTAAATAATGGTATCCAAGTTAAAAATGTGTTTAGGTGAAAATGATTGATTGCGAAGTTAATCTGGAAATTTGGGGTGTTTCTAATCATTTATTTTCATTCAGGGTAGGCTACCGGTGGATCACAAGGTTACTTGCTCTTTATTGGTATGCCATGTTTACTTATGCTGGATTTCTTCAAGGTTTGTGTAATTAACCAACTACTTGTTCATTTTTTTTTTTCCCTTTTACTTTCTCTGTAATTTTGGTTGTATGTATGGTGATAGATGATAACTCGGAATTCTTGGTATCGTTATTTTTTTGTGTAGTTGCATATGTTTATTACTTTTCAAGCCAGGTCCAGCGTAGTATTGTTTACGGAGATCAACCAAGAAATAGGTAGGTGAACTTTGTTAAAACTTAAAAGGTTACTTCTGTTGTTCTTTCCTTTAACTGACTTTGTGACCCATTTTCACTATGTATTGTTTACAGAGTTGGATCTGTATTACCGAAAAATACTGATGGGAAAAAGCCGGTTTGTGTGTTGTGACTGGTGGAGCCTGGATTATTGGGTGAGTTTTAATAGATGACTGTAATGATTAAATTGGTGGAAATTGTTAGTTCACTAATTTCTAGAAATCTCTTCTTGTTCTTTCATGAATTCATATAAAGGCGTAGGGATGAGATTGTCGTATTCTTTCAGGGTGTTATGCGAACCATATTTAAATTAAGTTCTCATTAGGTATGTGTAGCCATTTATTTAGTTATTTGACATTAAGTTTCTACAGTTTCATGGTGGTTAGGTATAAAGCATGGGGTTCTCTTTTAGTCTGCAGTTGGCTGAGAGAAACATCATAGTGGCATGCGTTGATTACAGGTAATTTGCTATATTTAATGGAAGTTTTGAAAAAAAAAAAAAAATAAATAATAAAGAGTAGGCACTTCTTATTAAAGGGACATAGTAGTTATAAAACTACGATTTCTGTATTATATAGTAAAAAGCTGCAGTCAAAATGGCAACGAACAGGGAATAGTCATTTATCAGTTTTTAATAACCAAAAAAGTTGATTTAGCCATGTCTAATTGATGCCAATGTGTCAGTTTCCATATCATGATCACTGACCTGAATCCTTAGTATATGGCTTTCAATTGAAAGATGAGAAGAGCCTCTTGTTTTCTGAAGTTTGCCTTTCTATATGTTCAAGATTCACTTATATCATGTAACCATCAAACATACAGTATTTACATCCAGTTTGTCCTCTACCCTGCAAATGATGTTGATGTGAATCATATGATGTATGCAGAAAATTTTCCCCAGGGTACCATCGTGACATGGTTGAAGATGCTTCTCGAGGTATATCATATATCTGCAACAATATAGCAGACTATGGAGGTGACCCTGACAGGTAAAGGTTTAATTTTTTTGTCTTACTTTGCTCATACCATCTTGTAAGTTGTAACTGTGTGATTAATTGTTTTCCCCATCGGTTCTTTTGTGATTCTCTCAATTAGAATCTATCTAATGGGGCAATCTGCTGGCGCACATATTTCTTCTTGTGCTCTTTTGGAGCAAGCGATCAAAGAATCTAAGAAGGAAGAGATCTCTTGGAGCGTCTCTCAGATAAAGGCTTACTTTGGTTTATCTGGCGGGTAAAGTTTACTTGTTACATTAGTATGAATATGCTTTGTTGGGGGGGGGGGGGGGGGGGGGGGCGTATGCTGTATTTGGAAAATGATAAATCGATGAATGGGAAAGGTGTACTTTATTTGATCAAATGTGTCCTAAATTAGGGAAGAGTAGTAATAGCAGAAATCTTTCCATCAGTTCATATACTTTTGCCACATAACATATGCAATGTGTAGCATCATGATGGCATGACTAATGACCATTTCTGCTTTGGTATTGTTGGTTATCTTTTGATTGACAGCTATGGATAGGTTAATAAGTGCATATGTTTTCTCTTAACAGGTATAATTATTTAATTTAGTTGATCACTTTGATAGTCGTGGACTGTATCGATCCATTTTCTTAAGGTACTTACCGTATTACATTTTGCTAGACACTCATTGGCACAGTTTCTACTTTCTACCTCATATTTTCTCTTTCTTATTTGATGGAATTATTGTTCTGACATGTCATTGCAGCATTATGGAAGGTGAAGAATCCTTCCATCGATTTCTCCTGAAGTTAGGGTACAGGACCCAGGCAATAAAGATGCTGTTTCTATCTTGCCTCCTATCACTCTGTTCCATGGAACTGCAGATTATTCTATACCATCAGATGCGAGGTTAGAATTCTCTCTATAATAGTTTCATAACCTATAGTGATGCCTCCTGTGGACACGGTGTATAAATTGTACTCATAAATCTGACAAGAAAAAGTATTATCCTTATTCATTGGCACCTCATATTGTTCTTAAAAAAGGAGGAACTGTCGTGTAGTTTTAGTAGTTAAGACACTGAAAGATATGCGGTATGCATTTAGTGGAATCCACCAGTTTGTTCATCTTGACATATTTGGATATTTTATTTTCTCAAAAGTTTATAACGGTGTTATATTTTCAAAAACTAATGTGTTACTATGTGCAGTAAGATTTTCGTAGATGTTCTTCAAAGGGTAGGAGCTCAAGCTGACTTAGTACTCTATGATGGAAAGACCCATACAGACTTGTTCCTTCAAGTAAGTTCTGATGTGAACCTTGTACAATTGTCTCTGTCACAGATTTATGGCCTTTATCATTAGTGCAAGCAAGAATTATAGAAAATGTGAAGGATGGGAATCTGAAATAGGACACTGGGAATCTACCCATAATTTAACTCTGCATTTTGCAGGATCCCTTAAGAGGTGGTAAAGATGATTTGTTTGACCAACTAGTTGCTGTAATACATGCTGATGATAAGGAAGCTCTTGAGCAAGATGCAGTGGCGCCTCCTAGAAGACGTCTTGTTCCTGAGATCTTGTTGAAGTTGGCAGGCAACATCAGCCCCTTTTAGGCCTCAAACTTGCCATTGTGTTTTCACAAAACCATTTAGGTAGACAGAAAGAGGAGGATTCTAACAGTTGGTGGAGATATTCAAATCATTTTGGACAGTGATTACAATGAGGTGGTCGATTGGTTGAAAGTTATAGATGAGTAGTGTCATAATATAATATGGAGATTTATACTTGTAATCTGTTTCATTGACGTACAAAGAATTTACATTTGTTCATATCGCTGTATTAATCAGATTTACTTCTCAGCATTCTTCTATGAGGAATATTTTACTATCTTAATCTATGGAAGTAATAAACAGAAGAGGGACCAAACCAAAAACCTCCTTAACAGATAGAACAATGAACTCTACCGAAGTAATGATGCAATGAGTTACCAAACCCAGAGATACATAGGGCTAGGGCTATATAAAAACACTTCACTACATTACTTCCAGCGATTATTGTCAACAGTGATATGATGAGAAAAAAGACAAAATCAAGACGAAATATATCCCAGTAGTTCAACAAATACCATGAACAAGTTTGAAGTCTGTCCAGGAAAGAAAAAAAGATTGAAGTTTGTCACGTTAAATGTTGTAAACAGTGGCAGATCTAAGATCTAAACATGGGATGGGTTTCAAATTTGGCCGAAGGCCAAAATAAATTTTCAAATACAACCATGTAAAATGTAGGAACTCAAGAAGACGTTAATAAGTCTTCAAAAAAAAAGTAGGCGTTAATGAAAGTAGAAGAAATTTCTAAAAATCAGACAAATTGAAAACTCAACAAAATTTTCCCTAAAAGTTTAGATTTTTTGAGATTTAAGGAGGAGAAGACTAGAAAATAGAAGAAAAAACGATTGATGAACTGAGGAACTAAGGAACTGAAGAATAAAGACGTAATCACGTATAAAAAAGAAAAAAGGAGATGCACAGTTAATCGGAAGTTTGGTGGCTTGACTGAGCAAAAATACATATAAAAAAAAAAAACATAATATACCTAAGATTTTTGAACTCTAAAAAACTTGGTTGGGCTTGAGCTTACCAACTCATGCTTTGGCTCCGCCCCTGGTTGTAAAACAAAAATATATAACTGTTTGATTACTTGCTTTGATTGAACTAGCTGTTCATCCCTCAGATACTGGTTGCAAATTTGCTGCGACACGGGCATGAAAACGGTGGAAGATTCTTCGTCTCGAAGGTAGCTCGATCAAAACACTTGTGACCATCTATCCACCATATGAAGTTATAAACTAAGCTCACTTATAAGTGTGCAAATAGATTGGAGATGAAAAGGATTACTTGCAGAAATACGTAGGTGCATTCATATGTAACAATGTAGAAACATGGAGGAATATTTATACAGGTTAAGTGTTCGATTTTGTACTTCGAAAGATACTAGATCTAAGAACGTACATATATTATCTAGATTGGTGATATATGCTTATTTTTTATCAACAATAAAGTAAAACAATTTTAAAGAGACATGTGTCACCAATTAGACAGTGATCATTGTGATGGTTAAGTAGAAGGTGGTTGGCAAATTTGAATTCACCATCACAATGGCAGCTTAAGCTTAATGTTGATGCTGCCTTCTTGCCAAATCACGCGGCAACTTTGTAGCAGCCTTTTCCAATCCCATTCCTCAAACAACGTACATCACCAAAGCAAGCTGAGTTATTTGCTTTAAGAGATGGTCTTGACTTGTTATACTCTCTGCAGCTTCACAAAGTGATAATTGAGTGATATTACTGAGCCCATCAATGAAGCAGGTAACATAAATCATGCATATTTGGCCATTGGAGGCTTGGTGGAAGACATAGGTAGGCATCAACAGATTGATTCCCCCCTTTCTGAAGTTAATACAATGAAGCTTCAATCTTGTGGCACTAGCAGCAGATTTTTGATTGAAGAAATTGGTGAGGCAATCCCACATTGCTTTGGATGTGGTGCGGCCAAGGCAAATCCGAGCAACAGGTTCGGTGAGTGAGGCGGTGAGGATACTAACAATTTTTTGATCCTCAATAAACCAGGTTTTGTGCGCCGGTTAGGTTTGGTGGAAGCCGGGGTATTGCCTCTGGCCGGGACATCAATAGTGGGAGATGGTTCTAGGATTGAGCCATCGACATAGCCCCATAGGTCGGCACCGTTCAGGTATGATTGGATTGGAACAATCCAAACCAAATAATTTGTTTCTGTGAGTTTGGGGAAAGAGGAAGTATTTTGGGAGATGGAGGAGGAGGACGAAGCCATGAGGGAACAAAAAAGATGAAGAAAGGCAAAGAATGAAAAAAGAGAGAAAAACGCAGGTATGGATTTTAAGACTAAACTGATACCATATAGAAATATGTTTTCATTGACTGAAAAGGTTACAGTAGCCGGATATATACAGATCCTATAGCTAGTATTTTAAGAATGGTTACAATATTAATACAGATCACAATTGATGATTCTACAATGAAATTAGGAAGATAACAACTGATTGAAATCAGGCTTGATTTGGGGAGAATCCATATCAGCTTTAATACATTCATACTACCGTACGAGCAAACTGTCACAGATCAGTACATTACCTAGGCACCAAAAGCTTGTAAGTTGGTAGCTCATTGACTAGCCACCATTGGCTTTGAATCGAGTCAAAGTAGTGTGTGGTTGGATCAAACCCCAAACTGCACCCTTGATGTTAGGGCTGACATTGGTAGATATACTGACTTTGTTTACTAATACTATATACCAACAAACTTATGATTGGTATGCAAAATCCTCTATCAAAACCAACCATCGAAGTTGATATACCGACTTAGTTGGTACGGTTAGTAATAGGCTTCTACCAAGTTAAGATTGTGGCCTAAAAACTGAAGTGATAAAGATAATTTTTGCACAAATATAATGCAATGATAGCTTTGGTCTAGTGATATGTGGTCATATTTTTCATCAGAGCAGTCATGGTTTCGAAACATACATCTTGCCAAAATTTAAATATTGTTCTAGGATATTCTGTATATTTCTAGATATTCTTTATGTGTGTCTTGGCCTTATGCCAGTAGGATATGTAGTTAGACTAGATTTATTGTCACGGGATGAGAACTTCGCTTCTCTACCAACCGTGCGGCCTTAGAGTTGTTCACCTCCTCGAACTCTCTAAGTCACCCTCTCCTTCACGCAACGGAAACAAAAGCAACACAAGAGAGCAAGAAAGCTAGAAGTATACTAAGTGTGCAAAGCTAAGCAAAGCAAACACTTAGGCAATGTGGAAGAAAGGAACTTTGTATTAAGCTATGAACACTTTACAAGGCTTTCTAAGATTTCTAGGATTGCTAGGATTGCAAGGATCTCTAGGATTGCAAGGATGTCTCTCCATCTCAAAGGAGAGGGGTGCCTCCCTATTTATAGGCATCATCCCCCTTGCCTAAGTTTCTAGAGTAATCTAGGATATTACAAATAAAGACAAAGTCTAGAGACTTCTACATGTCTCTAGGAAAGTCCTACAATATCTATACAAGGTTTGAGTGTTCTAGAGAGTTCTAGGGATCTCTAGTGACTTGAGCCTCCTCAAAGGTTCTAGAGAATTCCATAGTCTCCTAGAGACTTCCCAATGTATCCGGACACCTCCGAGGCTTTCCACAACGTTCTAGAACACTCTAGTGTGCTTCTCCTTCATGATGGACTTGGGCTTGTGTCATGGACTTACTTCACTCAAATTCGGTCCATGACACTATGTATTTATATCCTTACCATATTAATATCGTGTAATTCCCTATATAAAGGGCTCCTATCAATGAATAAGATGATGATTCTCTTGTTATCTCTTTGTCTCTACACTTTATCATTCATCACATTATCATGCACTTTGTTCTAACCCTAGAGCCAATAGCCCACCATTTGTTTTCCAAAACCTTAAAATAGGGCAGCCTTGTTTTCCCAATTTCCGACCAAAATTCCGACTGCCCTCCGCCGGAATTTTATATCCCCAGAAAGCTCTCTCCGTTCCGGATCCAACGCCGCCGACCTCACCTTGAGAACCGGCCGGAAAGTCTTCGAACTGGCCGCCGGAAGATTCCAGACCGCCGCTGCTACCGACCACCGATTCACCATCTTCCCTTGCTCCGATCAACCTGAATTTTTGACAGCAGCTTCCCCATCCAGAGATGCTCCTTCTTTCAAATTTTCAGCCCCAAAATCAAAGTGAAAGTAGGCAAAACGTTGTTTCTCCTCTCGGCAGCCTTTAGAAACCAAAGATTTTAAGATTGCTCGTCTTCCAAGGAAAGCCAGAAAGGTTCCCAACCCTCGGTCGAAGCCTGCAATCGACTCAAACTCATCAGAGCTTCAATAAATGTAGTTTATTTGGCAAACTAACAAGTAAGCTTTACTATTACAGTTATTTACTTTAGAATAACTCGGGGGGATAAAATTCTTTCTCCCTTCTCCATCTCTATTCTATGCTTGAGATTTTGTGGGTGCAGGTACCAAAAATCCCGAAATTTTATTCGCGGGTCAAGAGTGTGTTTGATCACTCTTGTTTTCTTATCCGGGTTGTGTATGATCAACCCCGACCTATCACCGGATTGTGTTTGATCAATCCGAGGCCTTTTTTTGAATTGTGTTTAATCAACTCGCGGCTTTTCCGGATTGTGTGTGATCAATCCGAAGGACAAACCATTAAAAGCATTGTGACCTCTATCGAGTCTCATAACAGCTTGGTTTTGTATGCAAGAGCAATGTAACATTTTGCTCCTTTGAGTTTTGACATACTCGATGCCTAAGGCGGATCTTCACTTGGTATCTGTGGAACCTTTCATTGGAAAGGATTAAACCACATGTTTTGACCCCCAAGCTAACAAGCCTAGATGCCGAGATTTCACATCTCATGCGCTCAAAGTCTTTGACGCGCCACATCGACAAAGGTCTTCAATGGCAATCTGTGCAAAAAGTAATGACCACAAATTACTGTGGAATGCACTTATGGAGTATTTCTTGAAACATCCATCTAACTCAAGTTCAGTTATTAAGTCAAGTGGATTGCTTACCACCTTATTTGACTACATATCGTCGATGATATTCCGTGGCATCTTGATCCATAATCTTTAGCGGATTCGGGCCTACGTACATGGATTTTTCCCCTAGTGTTAAGACAACAATATGGGTCACGACAACGGCAGAAAATACCGTGCCGATGTCTAGAAAAGAGGGGGAGGTGTCACCGGCCCTAATGGCGACACTCCCGGTCTAGACACCATTTTGTCAAAACTACTCACGTCAGCTCATGACAATGTAACCGTTGTGGATCTTCGAATCACTGGTTCAAGATTGTCAAGCTCCTTCAAATTGTGAATGCATACAAAAAGGTACGAAAAATCAATACGAGGACAAGAACATCATCCTCATGATCGCGAATATCGAAGATTCGGATCCTGCTCTAGCTATCCATGACTTTGACGTCATCGGCTAAACATTGATTTTCGTTCCAAGCTATATGTACTAAGGCGTTGTATCGACGTCCTTCGTCTATTTGAGACCTCGATGTACTCACATTAGCAATAACGAATGCCTTGAGAATTTTTTTGAAGTTATGAAATTATTCTCCTCTTATGGTTCGTATTGATTTACAAACAAGATGTACATTTTTACATCGTTTTTAGAAGCATGGCATATTTACAATCTACATGGTTAGATTGTGCCGTTTTGGTCTCTTCCAAGTGAAGATGATGCACAGCCTTGCATCCTCAAGAAGGATCGCTAACGTGTTACCGGTTAAATCTTCTACCCTTTAGCGGATTTTCCATCATCAATTGTTCAACTAGGCTCATCCAAGCTCAGTGTGATGTCTTAGAATTGTCCGAAATTAAGGAGATAATGGTTTCAAGTGTGCCTCGCACTACCGACCCTCCACGGACATGCCTGGTCATACTGACTTGGAGTTATCGAAAGCTTTTGATTTTGGATCCCCCTACACTATTAAACCAATTGCCGTCTTGTAAAAGACGTTGAAGACTTATCAAAACCGGAAAATTATCATCATGATCGAATCCTCTAGGTCCTTTGAGTTAGTTTATGTTCATGTCAGGGAGCTTTTGTTAACTAGTCATGGAGTTTACGACCCTAGAACGACCAAAAAGACTTGGTTTTGATCATACACACGTCATTTTTGGCTAAGGCAAAAGCCTACACGCCACCTGCAAGCTTCACAGCTTCGCACATGCCAATTCTGCGAAAAACAACAATCTGTCCCTTCTAAACAGTCAACTTCGTTTGAGCTTTTTGAACAGCTTAAGACGAACCAGACAGTGAGCTTTATATCATTGGAAAGCTCTACGAGTCTAGTTTTCAGAACTTTTCGCGGTTTGTTCATATCTATTTTAACGAAAACGTTATGGTTGTTTTAGTGCGCAAAGCTCATTCTGCGCGGAAATTTTTATGCACTCTCGGGATTGCAGCTTTTCGTAGCTTCTTTTAATCCTTCTAAATGGTTCAAGTGGAACTATTAACTCGCTTATCTAATCCTTCTTATAGATATGTCTCATCGAGATATTGAGTGCTTTGCAGATAGTGGAACTATCCACAACATTCTAAGGAACCGGCAACTATCTTTAGATTTTGTGCCTTTGTAAATCTTCTGTGACTACAATGATTGAATCATACCGGTCATTCAAGGACGCGGTTTAGCTTGAATCTTGATGCCTCATGGCACCATGATCAATGTCACAGATACCCTCTATGCATTGAGAGGCAACCGAACCATATTGAGCTTTAAAGACATTCCTACTAATAGTTTTCATTTGAAAACACATTGTGAGAATGAACAAGATTTCTTTTGTGTATACCTTCTCATGAATACGGATTGAAATGCATCTTAGAGAAGTTTATGAGTCAATTTAGTAGATTGTATGTCACTACGATTCGAGTATCGAATCCTATGTTGTCGTCAAACATGATATTTAGGACACTGACTCATATAGACTTTGGTTTGACCAAATCGGTCATCTTGGAAAAGATATAATGGTCCAAATTTTGAGAAATTCTCATGGACATCCATTCTTCTGCTCAAAACGAAGACATTCGAGATCTAGCATCACCATGAAGCATGGTGGTGACCCGGGGGACATTGACGTCACCCGAACAAGACTCTAACTTCCTGGAGATCGTCCGGTCAATTCCTCAAGCAATTGAGATGCACCGGCCTTCCTCGATGTCGCATTGGCCCCCTGTAATGCTCATTGCTCATTTTGAAAGCCTATTTTTTAGCTAAATTAGGAGTGAGACCCTCCTACGCTAAATGACACAAAAGTGAACATTTTATTCTTACATCAAACTATGTAGATAGATACAACCAACTTGCGGACACCTTTTTATGCTTTATGATGTTGGTTAAAGTGTTAACACACTGGTCACGTGTTACACTATTATCTACTACTTATGCTGCTTATACTTCTACGGGCTCACTACCCATTCTTTAAAGAAGTTTATCCGGATGTAAGTTGAAGTGTCTTGTACCCCATGTTCACACGCAATATGGTCTCACCAAGGCTACGACCAAACAACTTTAGCTTGTTGCTCGAACATTATTGATGTGCACTAATATTTTTATTGCGTCTTGGGGCTATGCAATATTTGCATGCAACTTTACTATTCATCTACGACCCACCATCATTGAATATTGTTGTATTACAGTTTATGACTGTGTACCAGGATTGACACGAAATTGCAATCCTTGAGCTCGGCAAGATTGAAACGGATCTCTAATCCTTGAGCTCGGCTAGATGTTATTTCTAGGTGCCAAATCGCATTGCCACCACATGCAATGATGGGTTATTTGAGATGAAGAAGTATTTAGGTTGGATATGAATCTCCACCTATAATCCGCATATGTAGAAACCTTGTCAGGCGATCTCATTCACCGCTAAATTGCGGATTGTCACTTTGATGAGACAATATTCCCGCCGTTAGGGGGAGATAAGAACACAAGTGTTCAAGTGGAAGGACGTGAATTATCGTGGTTTGTCCCCACTAAGTCTCATCTTGATCCCAAATGCTTAAAATGTTAAAGTGACGAGATCACATGCTGTAAATATGTCTACAAGGATTGATGTCCTACAAAAGGACATGGACGCGACCAAAAGGTGTTGGTCTTGACGCCATCACCATGGATGGTGATATGGTGACGCCATATAGTGGCAAAGTTGGTGTCACAAGGCCGTGTGGCTCCCTAAAAGGAGGGAGGCTCTTAGGTTCGATATTTTCTCGCATTAGGAAGAAAAGCGAGCTTGGCACAACTTGATCCATTGATCAGTGATACTCAAATTCGTCTCATGAAGTCTGAATTGTGATTATTGTTGGGGGACGCCTCAATGTCAAATCTAATCCATATAGAGATCTCTACAAATATTACACTAGTGTACATGAGGACGTGGGATAATGAGTCTACTATCGAACCGCCTTTCGTTGATGGATATCAAATTAGTTGATTGGCCTAATGGAAAGATGTGATCCAGCATTAACAAAGAGATAGGCCATTGGGCAGGTGATGCTGACACCACAAGCTAAACCCTATCAACTATACCTTTGTTAGATAACGTAGTGAGAACAAGAGCTTAAACTCACCTTATGGCGCAAAGTCTCTTACTAACACGCACTAGGATCGACTACGATGAGATATGCTCTCGTAATGGATGTCATTACATTCCACTACTTTATCAGCTTGGTAGTTTCCGAATAACTAAACATGCAGCCTATGAATGTGGTCATAATAACATCTCTACGGGATCAGAGATATACATGAAGGTCTTAAACGGACTTCATTCATCCGAATCAAGTGACTCTAGACCATAGGAGCACGCGTTTGCTAAAGGTATTGAAACGCACATGGATTCTACTTGATTTGGAAGGGATATGGTGAATTATGCCTTTGCGTGTTCATTCTAGATTTACATGGACTCTTGATGGATCAAGAGAGCTAATATGTATCAACATCCGAAAAAAAAGATCTTGGGAAGACATGGTCTCGATAAGGCACTTGATGACTGTATTGATGATGATTTTCCTTCAATCGGCTTAGGCTCTCTATAACTAGTGAGACCTACATATACTCTCATGATTAGTCAAGGTATTTGCTCTAAAGAGAGATCCGTTGTTTTGTCTAAAGCAAGATGACAAATATATATGTGTTAAGAGATGGAGTTCTCATCTAAGTACAATAAGACGCATCAATGTACTCAACACAATACGAAAGACTTGACATCTCATTCGCTATGAAAAGTTGTAAGCTAAGTGTAGCTATGCGCCCACGCAACGCCAATGTAATGACAATAACTCCTTTTTCAATACTTAATGGTATGAAAAGTTGAGGCTTATTCTATCCCTACATAAGAAAGACACATCAAAAGTGAAATCAGAATCTGCCAAGTTTTGTAGGTTAAATTCCACGGGACCTATAGGAAATCTCACTCACTAAAAAATGGTGAAATTGATACCATTGGAAAGGTCTATGTGTCTACTTTCCAGGGACGCCAACAATTTAATCATACCTATCATATTGAGTGAGTTATGGCCATTTTCGTAAAGTAGGACGAATCTGTCCTAGAATCTGATTTTGGCAAAACAGTCAACTTCGACGGGACTTTGTGAATAGCTCCTGATGAACCAGAACGTGTGTAATATACAGTTGGAAAGCTAAATGAGTCTAGTTTCCAAAACCGTTTACGGTTTGTTCATATCTATTTCCTAGAGGAAGTTACGACTGTTCTAGTAACTGAAGGTCATGCTGCGCGGAAATCTGATTTCCTGCACGAACTTATGTTTTGAGTTCATAAGCGGTCTTCTCCTTAAAATCTAAGTGTAAAAGATCATTTGAGGACAATACGGCATGATTTAGTTAATCATTCCAATGCCACATTTGAAGACATGTTAAAGAGCATTGACATGCTAAGTTGTTGAAACTTCCGTGATTAGTAAAAATCAGGAAGAGCTCTATGATTGATGTAAAGATCAGGGGGAGGTGTGAACTTCAGGGGAGTCTAGCACATGCATACATGTCACTATCAGATGTGAATGGTGCGTTGTATTTTTTTCTCCTACGATCAAGGTTCAGTTTTTCTCCCACAGGGTTTTTATGACTTGACGAGATTTTTAACGAGGCAACAGATCAGCACCATCGGCATATCAGCGCGCGGCATAAGGAGGAGTGTTTTAGGATATTCTGTATCTTTCTAGATATTCTTTATGTGTGTCTTGGCCTTATGCCAATAGGATATGTAGTTAGACTAGATCTATGTATTCATATCCTTACCATATTGGTATTGTGTAATTTCCTATATAAAAGGCTCCTATCAATGAATAAGATGATGATTCTCTTGATATATCTTTGTCTCTACACTTTATCTTTCATCAAATATTTTATATTTTAATTGTATTTATATCTATAGGTTGTTATAAAATAAAACTATATATACATATATTATAATAATGACGCCTTGTGCTTTAGTGGTTGGGAGTGAGAGTTGTTTGGAAGAGGTTTAAAGTTCGAGTCTCACATCCGTAACAGATTCTTAACATTTTGTATTATTTATATATGTAGGATGTTATAAATATAAAATATGCATGTACCATAATGCAAGCGCCTTATGCTTCAGTGGTTGGGAGCGAAGGTTGTTTGTAAGAGTTTGAAGGTTCAATTCTAGTTTCCTACATATGTATGAGTGTATTTTTGTATAAGTACACATATATGGTTGGTACGGTATACCGATGATATAAAAATCTCAATATCAAGTACTAATCATTTAACCAAGACTGGTGCGGTATACCGTACCAAATAAGTTGGTTACCGAGTTGTTGGTATACCTACTAGGTTGGTATGGTTTTGACATGACCTCAAATTGCCAGCCCTACTTGATGTGATGTGATGGAAACTTGATTCCAAACACCTCAGTTGAGGTTCTTTAATATAATTTCACTCTTTATTGAAAAGAAAGAAAAAAAACCAATATGTAACAATTAAGTGTTCAAACACAAACATCCTTGAGAAATTATGATATTTCGAATAATATAATCATGTAAAATAGTGGCATTTCCAATTAAGAACTGTTACTCCTAGCCTCTCGGAGCTGGGTAAAAAAAAAAAAATACAAATTGTACTCCTTAGTTAAACGTACACACAAGCATACATACACTACATGTATATAACATAGGTTATATGGTCTTATTACACATGCAATGTTGAAAGCAAAAAACTTTGAAAGCCAGAAAACATAATATCCACTTTCGCAGGATACTCGATTGCATTGAGCGCATGCAACAAGCCTTTGAACCCGTAGATAGATATATATGAGCCATTACAGGACGAGTATGTCTCGTGAGGGTTTCTAGATGCTTCCCACAACCGTCACTCTTGTGCTCGATCAATCAAGCTACGGTTTCTCCACCTTCTTCTTGGATGACCTTGGCTCGAATAGTTGCTATAGCTAGGAGAAACTCCTCTTCTGACATTAACAATTCTTGTTTCGGGCTAGCAGTCGAGGTCACCGGGGTTTGCACTGTAGTTGGCCTAGACAATTGGGGCAGAGGTATCTTTTTGACTACGGTGGGGTACGTGTCGACTGATGCGTCCGACAAATCAACTCCAGGTTCCATATTTTTAACAGTTGTAACATCGTAGTAGAAGTTGTATGAGTTAACACCTGTGCACAACCCATCATCTTTCTGAAAGATAACGGTGTCACCGCTATAAAGCAAGTCCCGCTGATAATAGGAGTAACGCACGTCGCAATTTCCCTCGGTTGCCATCAGCCTCACAGTAATAGAAGAGTATGGCGGCACTGTAGCCGTGTAGGTGGTCTCCAATGTGTTTTCCGTTGTAACAGTTTCTCCCCACTCATAGGAATCGTTATACTCTGCGGAGGCGGTGACATCAGTACCGCCGATGAACGGAACTTTGAAGCTGGCGGTGACACTGACGCCAACCATCCACGAGTGGCTGGAGGTCCACGTGCTGCTCACACTCTCTTTGTACGTGAGCTTGAATTGAACAGTGCTGGCTTCCGACGTGCCGTTACTGGCAGACGCGTTGGCCATGGAGATCGGAGATTCGCCATAGATGATGGCGTTGGCGAGATCGAAGTTGGTGTTGTAGATTCTCCTAGTTCTTACAGTTTCTTCCAGAGTGATGCGTGATGAGCCGCCGGTGCTGTTGGAGGATGCGTTCAGACCGTCTGTTATAGAACCTAAGGTGTGTTGCATACAATATTTCCCGTTGCTCAAGCTTTTGAGAGCGAAAGTAGTCGCGTCGAGTTTGACTGGCGTAAACAAGGTGTTCACGTCGGTGGTGTCCCCGTCTGAGTCAGCTACAATCCATTCGCCGTCATTGAGGTACCGGAGGTATTTGTTGTTGTGGAAGGACTTAATCTGCACCCTTCCATCGCCATCGGTGAAGGCCTCGAACCACGTCTCAGAGATCTCCTTATCGGAGGAGGAAAACGTCGGTGCAGAATTTCCACTCACCTTAAGGTATTTGGCGTTGGCGCCTTTGAGAGCCACATACCTTGGCAATATCACCAATGACTCTTGGTCAATGATCTCATAGACACCCTCAGGTTGCATCGCGGGAACTAGTACCATGATCCTAACTCCAGCAGTCAAGTCGAAAGCCGATGCATATTCTTGTGATTGAACATGGAACAAATAGACTCTTTTGGTGTTGCCAGCTTCAACTTCTCGAGGCTCAAACAGTGTGCACCCCCACTTGGCTACGTCCTCCTCTGGTTCATCAGCATCTGGGGAAATGACATTAATTTTTTCACCTATTTTTCGAAGATACTTCCTGTTGTGCCGGCATCTGATATGTACTCCCTTCCCAGTATTGGCGCTCAGCACTTCGAACTTTGCCAACGAGCTGAAGACATCGGCTCCGTTGAACGAGGCATAGCCATAATACTCGGGGTAAAGATTCTCGCTGTTGTTCAGGTAATAGTCGTGAAATACTGATTTTACAGCGATAGAGGGTGGTAATAGGACAGTCGACATTTTCTGGATGAAATGATTGATGATCTCTCTAGCTAGGATATATCAATCAGTGATGATCTCTCTTGTTGGTGACTTGGTGTGGCTAGACACTTGCTCCACATATGCTATTTATAAGCAATACTGAAGCAAATTAAGCTCGCTGGCCCTGGCCAACGGATTCATCTTAATTATGAGTTAAATATTTGAAGTTCACATGGTGAATCGATGTGGAGATCGAATATCAAGAAGATAATACGATGATCGACTGGAATCCATGTCTGCAAGTTATAACGACAACAAGCACATATCTCAAATGTGTTTCAATAAAAATTTCTTTCTGCTAGATAACATTAACAACCTTTGGACCATTAATCTAGTACTTAATACTGTATTATTTGTACCTATATACTCGTTCAATGTCGGTAACCTCAGATCGATCTGCATGTGTTAATTTGGCTGAATTGGTTAAATCCATGAAGGGATCTCTCTCTCCCAATTAAGCCGTTCCCTTTGTCTTTGTTAGTGCATATAATTGTGCACGGATTTTCGTATTGCATTGTTGATTACTTGGAGATTGAAGAATCAAAACGTGCTCTCTAAATTTGAAGTTAAATAGTTACATACTGTGTAATAATTTGCTATATTACTTTGAACCACCACCAGTTCCTTGGACCATACTTCTTAATTAACAATTTGTACCCATTGCCTTCTCGTTCACTATTCAGATGCTAAGTCCCGTTTATCCCGAGGATATACGCAACATGTCTGTGACTTCGAGGCCTCATCTTCATCTTCATCTAAATTTTAGCATATAAATACCAATAATTTACATATTAATGTGTATGTACGTGTTTGGCGTGGCTGATCATTATTAATAAACTTATTGTCTTATTGATCTCTCTCAATTAAGTTTGCCATGGCCTGGTACCTATGTCTTGTTAAAAACATTGTTTTGTTGCATAATTATAGTTAAAAAAAAAGAAGTTAAATTATGAAAACAAACCCATCCCAAATTTTTTACTTTTTTGAACTCAAAGACAATTTTGTCATTAGTACTAAAGTAGAGGGTACAATACGAATCGATCCGTTATTATGCGTACAGAGGACAAACAAGATCATCTGATTCGTATGAGGGTTGCATTCTCATTACAAATTTCGGCTCACAATGAGCATATAATCTATTAGCAAATACATCATAGGCTAAGATCTCACCTAGAAAACTAGAAAAAGACTAAAAGAAAGATAGACTTATAACGCCAAGACGCCATGAGGCACAAAAAGTGTTTATGCACAAAAGTGCTTAGATTCTTAATGAATGGAACTTATTGTACTAGAAAACTATAAACTAAAAAGCATCTCAAAGCCCAAAAAGAAATTAAATCTAAACCTGAAACAGTTGACCTAGCCCAACTTTCCTTCACAGTTGCAGGAAGAACATGGAAGAGGAACACCGTAGCCGTCGCCGCCGTGAGATGAAGTTGCCTTTGTGAGATGTCGCTGCCATAGGACGCCGCCGTCTTGTTCTGCGCAGCCACAAGCACACCCCGGGAAGAAGAAACTCCATCGTCGTCACGAACTTAGAGACCAAACAACATCTCCACCAAACCAAAACTCCTCCCATGAATAGACAAGGACGAAGATGGAATCGGGAAGATGAAACCAGATCTGCTTCTCGAGTTCATGGTGTTATACCTCCAACCTGATCTAAAAAGCCATGCTAATCAAAAGTTGTTAAGAACCTCTGGCCAATTATCTCTCAAAGCATTTGGTTGCTGACATTTTCTTCATCCGGCAACAAAGTCATACGGCTTCAGCAAATCTAAAAACCGCCTAGCGTTAGACAGTCACCGGATAAGGGTGGGATTTCGTGGTTGGCGGCCGACTTAGAGAGAGAGAGAGAGGACTTTAGGGTTTTTTGGCACTTAATTTGGGAATCCCCAAATTTCTATACTTAGTCTATATGTATTGTCATGTCATTTGCCAAATCATACTCATAATTAATGACAATCATTTGATTTACTTATATCTAAAGGCTAAAAAAAGGAGTCAAAAATTGTGTCAAAATAGGTGTCCCTTGAACCGGACCTTTATTTTATTAAAAGCAGAGAGTTGCTCCTTTTGTATATTTTAGGTCAACTTTCTTTTCTTTATTTCTTTTCTTTGTCGTTGTACATGTCTCCATTCTCTTCTGCTGAAGCATCTAATCCAAGTGCCAAGCTTTCTCTCTTTAATCTTTAGGTATAATTTTTAGCTATATCGATCACCCTCTTGGAGTCTTATACTTGTCATATGACCTAGTTCTCAAATCTCAGTTGATTAATGTCTTGATCAAATTTAGTCTCAATATTCCATCATCTCAAATCTCAATTGATTAATGTCTTGATAATCTTAATATCTCATCATCTCATCGCACTATATTTCTATTGATATTCTAATTCTAATCTCAATTGCTTGCTTGTTTCCTTTATTATAGATGGCTAATGCTAATGATGTGTGTGTGTGTAATAGTACCAACGTTTGATTCATAGTTATTAGATTGTGTTTTTCCGTCCAGTTAGGTTTAAAGTTTATACACTCGTTTACTGTATTGTTAATTATAGCGGTTCTTGTGTGCTTAGACAACTTCGTTATTAAATTTTTTTTATATTCAAAAGCGTAGGGTTCAATTTGAGTAGGTATGTTCTTTTGTCTTTAACTTTTGTTATCGAATTTCTATAAAATATAGACTATTGAATTCTTAATGATCAGTTAACTACATGATTATTTGATATGTTTTTAATCTAAGATGTGATATGTAAAATATACAAGAAAAAAAATTAAAGAACTTTAAGAAAAAAATTTCAGTTTACCCCAACCTAAAATCCTAGGTCCGCCATTGCATGGATTGCCGTATTATTTGCATTACAATGTGAACGTGAAGAATATCAAGAATTGAAGAAGATAAGAAGATAAGTTGATGCGTTCCCTAATCATATGCCTCCAAAAAGCTAATATCACATCATTCTTTTTCGATTTGTTAAAAAAAAAAAAAAAACAAACAAACAAACACGAGTCTTACTGATCTGGATACAATTACCCAGGTGAAAGTGCACATGTATGATTCACGAATCTGGATCCTCTCCTCATGAGAGGCTCCTCATATTTCCTCATAAATCAATCTCAGCCTTTTATCTTCAACCAATGGCTACGATCTTTTTAGTTAATATTAAACTCTATTTCCCATCTACCCAACTTACCTCTCTCTCTTCTCCTCAAAATATCATATCGGGCTGTTAAAAAACAAACATCGCTCTCTCTCTCTTACGTCGTCGCATCAGTTTGCCTCCCTCAGCCGGAGATGACCTCTTCCGCCGGCGACGTTCTAACATCGCTCTCTCTCTCTGCCGACGTCTCTCTCTCTCTCTCTCTCTCTCTCTCTCTCTCTCCATTCCGTCGTCGCATCACTCTGCCTCTTCCGCCGGCGACGTTCTCTTCCGCGGTTGTGCCAGTCCACCATATCCGGCGTCCTCCACGTCCTCCAGTTATGCCGGCACGTCCCTCTCTCTCTCTCTCCACAATGTCCCCCACCATATCCCAAGCTTTCAACTTTTCAGTACTGGAGTTTGAGGTTTGATCTCCACCTTGGGTTTTAGTTTTTCTATGTGTTAGTATACTCGAAAATTCTTCATCTGAGTTTATGCATTTCTTATCTAATTTGATTGCATTGGTTGCTGGCTTGTGTTTATTCCATTTAAATTATAGTTTTAAGATTGAATCTCACTTTGTGCATGTTCTTGTGATTGTTGAATATAGGTTTTAAGAATGGAAAAGTCTGTGGGAGAAAGCAGCAATAGTTTGGAGAGATCAAAAGAAGATTTGAAACCTAAATATCATATGGAGTTTGATTCTGAGATTGTTGCATTCAACTTTTATAACTCATATGCTCGCAGTGAAGGCTTTAGCATTAGAAGAGACGGTTATGGCAAGGATAAAAAATGTGTACTCACTTCAAGAACTTTTGTATGTTGTAAGAAAGGTTTTCAGAAAGAAGATAAGAGAGACGTACAAGGACCGGATGTGGAGTGATTATGGGGATTAAGTTGGTTAGGCATACAGGAAAGTATTGCGTTTACCTTTTCTCTGAAGTGCATAATCATCCTCTTGTCAAACAAGACTGCGTGCAATGGTTGTCATCCTATCGAAATGTAACATTTACATATAATGCTTTTATAGACTTGACTGTAAATTCAAGAGTACCGCAAAAGTCTGTATTTGAATTAATGGGTCAGCAAGCTGGTGGAAGAGGGTCATTGGGTTTTACAAGGCAAGATCAAAAGAACTACCTTCGAACTGTCCGACAAAGAAAAATGAAATTTGAAGAAGCTGGTTATCTGATGGAATATTTTTCAAAGCAGATGTTAGAAAATTTATCGTTCTTTTATGAGATGCAGTTGGACAGTGAGGACCAAATCACTAACATTTTTGGGCCGATGCTAAAATGATATTGGATTATGGTATATTTGGAGATGTGGTAAGTTTTGATTCAACTTACAAACTTAATGAAGCAAATTGACCATTTGCGGTCTTTGTTGGATTAAATCACCACAGAGAGACGGTTATATTTGGAGCTGCTCTAATGTACGATGAGACTATTGCATCCTTTATATGGTTGTTTGAAACCTTTTTGAAGGCAATGTGTGGGAAGCCTCCACAAACATTTTTTACTGATCAAGATGCAGCGATAGCCAAGCTTGTTTTACATGTGATGCCTGATACATACCATCGACTTTGTATATGGCATTTGATGCAAAATGCTGCAAAGAAAGTAGGCTTCTTATTTAGAAACTCTAATGGCGATGAGAAGGAAGGTAATGTATTCAACAAATTTCTAGTAAATTAGCCCTTTATTTTGAAGAATATGCAATGTATTTTTGGTGACAATAACATATTATGAAGGACCTATTATGAATGTAGGTGAAATTTGTTTTTTATTCAGTTTCCTTCAGTTATGCTTTAGTTCTTTTATTATTTTTCCGATACAAGTTATGCTTTAGTTCATGAAGGTTGAATTTTAATGACAATCTTGCATAATGATTTGGAGGGAAATGGTTTCAGTCTTGGAGGGATTTCCATCTTTCTTTTATTGGAGAAGCCAAAGAGTGTTATAGTGATTTTACCCTTTATTCAGTTGACTTGGCATGAGAGAAAATTACAGTTTAACAATTTAATTGTGAAATTAGATGGAAAGTAGACGGTTGGACCTAATTGACTGACATTGAAAAGTAATGAGAGTGAGCTGTCAAAATTGAAAAAAAGAGGATTAAACTGTTGAAACCTCAAAAATAAGAGGAGTGACCAATATTTTGTTCTAAATTTTATTACAAATTGAGTTTTTATTGAAATTGGTATAAAATGAGTTCTTATGTGATTGAAATTGAACATGTGCACAGTGGTGGATCCAGGACAAAAATCTCACATGGGCTAAATGCAACGCACAAAAAATTTTAATCAACAGTGTGAGAAATTTTGGTTCATTAAAAAAGAATACATACATATAAGGGGACGTAATAAGTCTTACCCTCAAACGCACCTACATGAACAAAAATTAGACACAATACAATACAAGAAACACAATTAAAAACTAACTAAACTGTACTTTACGAGGCCCCAAAACTTTAAAATCTTTAATCACCATCATTGTCAACCGCTTCAACAAATTCTTTTTCAATATGAAGCACCATGCAATCATCAAGAAATTCATTCTCTATCTTGCTTCTATTTTTTTTTTTGATGATGTTCATGGATGAAAAAGACAACAATTCAATTAAATAAGCATATTAGCAGCCTAGTTCATTCAATTGACTTCAAATTCTATTTTTTTTTCGATTTCATACTTCAAATTCAAATTATATACTCAGAACAGTGAGAATACAAATACAAAATTACACAAAGTGACAAAACTAATTGGGTAAGAATTAAGAAACTAAGAAATAAGAATACACATCTGGTCTCAGTGGTCTAGCCGTCTGGGGAAGTGAACGGGGACTCGGGGAGACGGGGAGACAACAACAGTGAGCAGCAGAGCAGGCAACGGGCGACGAGCAGACGACGAGGGCGAGAGACTAGCCAACGACGGCGAGCAGCCGAGCAGGCGACAGCGTCACAGCAACTCGGCGAGGAGATGAGCAACGACAAGCAGAAAGGGGTTTGAGGTGAGGTGTTTCGACTTTGAATCTGAGGACTAACCTAGGCTCGTATGGCTGGAGGCTGGAGCAACGTCGTATACTCGTATGGCTATTTTTTTTTTTTTAATTTAAGTCTGGTAGAATTTTGGGTCCAAGGATCTCACCTAGGCTGCAGCCTAGGCAAGCCTTGGGCTGGATCCACCACTGCATGTGCATGGAGAGGAGTGAGGTTTGTAGAAAAGGGGATGCAAATTTTATCCCTGTAATTACATATCAAGTGTCATCGTAACTTTGATATCATTTTTCTTCAGTGGTTAGGAGAGTTCATCCTCTCAACTAACTCCACCTATGTTAGTACCTGTGGCCAATTGTTTGGATTTGATGATGATGAAATAACTTGAAATTGAAATATCATTTTTCTTATTATCTTCTACCTTTTGTGCAGGAAGAGATATTTGGTCCAGTTCTTCTTTGTTTGGAGGTATTTAGATGACTTCATCACTATTTCTTAGCAAGCCACTTCTTTTCTTTTTTCTAGCATGGACATTGCTAACCTAAAGCTCCGTGTGTGCTTTGCTGAGCATTGTAATAACTTACATGGTTCAGAGCTATATCGTTCAACTATGCTATTATGTACTTAATGGTCACAGATTATGATTACCCTTGTTTTTGCAATTAGGTATTGGATTGATTATGACGATAGAAACAACTGCAAGATTGCTTCTCCAGATTCACGGGTAAGAATCAACTACAAGAATTATTATTGGTTTTATGGCTGATTTTTTGACAATTATACTATTATGATCATGGAAAAACTGATATATTCAACAATGAAGTAAAACTCATTTAGCACAGTAATCTTGAATTTTAGTCTTTTGCTTGTGTCAAATGTACCTATAAAGATTGAAGAATGATATCTTTTAGCTATCTATTTGATTACGGTAGGTTTTGATCGTGAGTGCAAGTCATAGGAGTAGCTCTCTACTGTCTTAGTTATACATATGGAGGGTTATTTTTATAAAGCTACAATACAGGCTTAGAGGCGAAGATTGAAGTTTGCAACAAAGAAAGAATTAAAGTTGTTATATATGACAGTAACCACCATTCTCATCTTGAAGTTGTTTGAAGTTGTATACAATGGGAAAGCGTGAAATTTTATCTCCCTTATGTATTTCAAATTGTATACAATGTTTCAAGCTTCTGTTGAAATCCAATGATTTGGTTATGTTTCTGATCAAATATTATGTATCATTTCAAATTTTCAATGAAGAAACCTTTCACAGTATGAATCGATGGTTTGGGCTCTATTATGTTAGTGTATTTGTAAACAAACAAGTTCTCAGCAAAATATAGTTCATATAATGCAAGTAACAAACAAGGCATGCATTTTGTTTGTGCTGCATTTTGATTTAATAGCTTTGAATTTATGAGAGAACTGGCAAAGACCAACAAACATTACTATGTAATGCAAGTAATTTAAAACTGAATAGAGATGGAGCAAAAACACAGAAAACAATTTCATTTCATCTCAAAATGACACTATTATCTCAAATTTACCATTTTTCCCCTGTTGCACTAGATTGAACAAAATATTGTCATATGCTCATAGCTACTTTACAAAATGTTGTCATAGGCTCATAGCTACTATACAAAATCTGCAAATTCGTCTCTGCTGTAATAGATTGAACAAAATGAACTTATCAGCTGTACAAAACAAGCCAATTTTCGCAACAGCTATACAAAATGACACTACAAATCTGGCCATATGTCCCAAAATCTGCTCCAAAAATTCCAATATGTCCAAATTTGCCAATATGTGGCTACACTAAAGGTTTTCATAATTTGATGTTCCTGGGCCTTACAATACAAATGTAAATACGATATTTGATTGAACATAAGCTTGTGAGTTTGGCGCAAAGGATTTTTCAGAAGGCATCAAAGACATCTGGTTTGACATATTCGAATCATTCAGATGTAGTAATACCAGTAATATAATCGGACAACAAAAAAAAAGGTGGATATATATATACAGATTTTCTCATGTGCGGATATCTGCATTTATTCTTACGGTGCGGATTTCCACTTTACGCTCACTTTTCAATCGAATTACATAATAACTTCAACCAAAGCCAAATATACATAATAATATCCTCACCTGTACAGGCTTCTTTTTGCTTTTGCTTAATGCAGCTTCAAAGTCGCCTTTAGCTCTATGTTTTCCACGATGGGTAGATTATCTCTTTTTGAATCCCTTTGCATTAGAGCAATCAACCAATATACTCTGGTCTTGATCTTCCACATCTTTATCACTGTCTATTTCTAGACGTAACACATCTTCAACAATCTTTGCTAACTTACATACATGCAAGCTCATATGCCTTCTCACTCTCAGATGCTCTTGATGCTACTCGAACAAATTTAGAACATAAACTTCTATATCAAGAAGTTTGTTTCAGTCTTGGATTCTCTACAATCTGGTGCCCATGCATGTCTTCCACAACATTATCAACTCTTGCATTTTTGGTCCACCTTTCTAAGACATATTGCTCAGGTATCCTTTTAATTAGTGTAGTTTCTCTACCTTCTATCATGACTTTGATACAATGCCTACACAAGACACCTTCCATCTCAAGCATTCTACAGCTGCAAGATACAGTAAACTCATATTCTCTTATCACTAGCCGCTCTTTAGTGAATACATCTCTAACAGTGAAGATAAACTTTTCACCATTGGACACACACTTTGTTATGGAAGACTTTAAAGAGTCTTCAAACTGAGCTTGAAATATTTTATAGATCGCTTTGGTATAAACTTCTCGTGCATGTATCAAGATGCTTACCTCCATTTTGCAGTGAATAATTTGGAACATCAGATCATACTCGGCTTCCAATTCCTTATACCGCTTATCATATACCATTCTTTCAAAGTGAGTAAAAAACTCAGGCAGCTGGATGTTTGATTTCAAATAACCCTTCAAACTAGCATTGAAGCTTTCACTCAGTTGTGTAGTGTGCATTCTTGCTGACCATGTCCACTTCACATATGCATGTACCCATTTTTTTTCTTATTGCAAATGTTGCAGCCAACCAAGTATCATCATGTGCATTATACTCATCAAGCATAGACTCCCAAGCACTCAAGAACTCATTTTCTTCCTCAATCTGATAAAGAAAGTTGTTGAATACATTACCTTCATTCTCATTGCCATTAGAGTTTCTAAATAAGAAGCCTACTTTCTTTGCAGCATTTTACATCAAATGTCATATACAAAGTCGATAGTACGTATCAGACATCCATGTAAAACAAGCTTGGCTATCGCTACATCTTGATCAGTAAAAAATGTTTGTGGAGGCTTCCCACACATTGCCTTCAAAAAGGTTTCAAACAACCATATAAAGGATGCAACAGTCTCGTCATACATTAGAGCAGCTCCAAATATAATCGTCTCTCTGTGGTGATTTAATCCAACAAAGACCGCAAACGGTCGATTTGCTTCATTAAGTTTGTAAGTTGTATCAAAACTTACCACATCTCCAAATATACCATAATCTATTATCATTTTAGCATCGGCCCAAAAAATGTTAGTGATTTGGTCCTCACTGTCCAACTGCATCTCATAAAAGAACAATGAATTTTCTAACATCTACTTTGAAAAATATTCCATCAGATAACCAGCTTCTCCAAATTTCATTTTTCTTTGTCGGACAGTTCGAAGGTAGTTCTTTTGATCTTGCCTTGTAAAACCCAATGACCCTCTTCCACCAGCTTGCTGACCCATTAATTCAAATGCAGACTTTTGCGGTACTCCTGAATTTGTAGTCAAGTCTATAAAAACACTATATGTAAATGTTACATTTCAATAGGATGACAACAATTGCATACAGTCTTGTTTGACAAGAGGATGATTATGCACTTCAGAGAAAAGGTAAACGCAATACTTTCATGTATGCCTAACCAACTTAATCCCCATAATCACTCCACATCCGGTCCTTGTACGTCTCTCTCATCTTCTTTCCGAAAACCTTCCTTACAATATACAAAAGTTCTTGAAGTGAGTACCTCTTTTTTATCCTTGCCATAACCGTCTCTTCTAATGCTAAAGCCTTCACTGCGAGCATATGAGTTATAAAAGTTGAATGCAGCAATCTCAGAATCAAACTCCATATGATATTTATGTTTCAAATCTTTTTTTTGATCTTTCCAAACTATTGTTGCTTTCTCCCACAGACTTTTCCATTCTTAAAACCTATATTCAACAATATCACAAGAACATGCACAAAAGTGAGATTCAATCTTAAAACTATAATTTAAATAGAATAAACACAAGCCAGCGGCCAAAGCAATCAAACTAGATAAGAAACGCATAAACCCAGATGAAGAATTATAGAGTACACTAACACATAGAAAAACTAAAACCCAAGGTACGGTGGAGATCAAACCTCAAACTCCAGTACTGAAAAGTTGAAAGCTTGGGATATGGTAGGGGACGTCGTGGAGAGAGAGAGAGAGAGAGAGAGAGAGAGAGAGAGAGAGAGAGAGAGAGAGAGAGGACGTGCCGCCATAACCGGAGGACGTGGAGGACGCCGGATATGGTGGGCTGGCGCAACCGCGGAAGAGAACGTCGCCGGCAGAAGGAGGCAGAGTGATGGACGACGGAATGGAGAGAGAGAGGGAGAGAGAGATAGAGAGAGAGAGAGAGCGAGCGACGATGGCAGAGAAAGAGAGCAATGTTTGTTTTTTAACAGCCCGATATGATATTTTGAGGAGAAGAGAAAGAGGTAAGTTGGGTAGATGTGAAATATGGTTTTAGCCATTGGTTGAAAATAAAAGGCTGAGATTGATTTATGAGCCTTTCATGAGGAGAGGATCCGGATTCCACGGGCTAACTAGAATACAGGTCTGCAAATTTAAACAACAACATTCAATCTAAAAAGTGCTTTATATCTCAAGTTAAATACTCTGTATTAATATGCTAGATAAAATTAATGTATGCCCATTCTCGTTCAAGTGGAAGTTCTGTTTATCCCTCGTCTTCATCTTGATCTAATATGTATTTGGATGAAGTTGACCGCACTCTCAAGTAAGTGGGAGGGGAAATTATAAACTGTATTCAGAACACCACGTGACATTTGGTCCCTTCTAATACTATTGGTCCAAGTGTTTTTATTGTTCCCTGTCTCTTTGATGTGCATGCAGGGATAAGGAATGGGAAGGCGTTGTGGCTCTTAATTAGGTGATTTCAAAATTTTCTTCTAATCATGATATAATTATGCATTTATTAGTATTGAGTTCAAGAAATTTTGGTCTATGTTGGCCTCTTTGCAAAGTTTGGCCCCTCTGAAATTTCGTTGCAAATTCTGCCACTATGTGCAAGGATTTTTGTATTATGCATTATTGTTATTTGGAGCTTAGTGATCTGAAAACCTGTGTGTGTTTATTAATCGGGATATCTTCCATTGTTATCTTCTCACATCACATGGTGTTCCACACCTACTATCAATGATGTTGCATGATTTAACTATTTCAGAAATTCTTAAGTAGGGCTTTCCCTACCACACGCGATAGGGAAATCCAATATGAATGTGGTAAAACTTTATGCAAACATCAAAAATTATCACCACACCTCATGTATGTCATCTTATTGGTATGTCATACCGCAACGTGGTAGGGCTGCCCCATGTAAGAATCTCTTCATCTTTAAGGTCTCGTGATTTCTTTGTCTTTCCCACTAGAAGGGAAGGCGGATGGAAAACAAATTTATTGAGTACAATTCGTTTCGATATTTGGTAACATTAGGAAAACCATATGGAAAATTGTGTAATAAAATAATGTTTTTTGAATAATTAATGCAAGTAAAGAAGGGGGAATATGGTTAATTTGAATTTTGGAATGAATCACTTGTTTTAGGGATGTGAAATCCACATATCTTAAATTGAAATCCACACACGCATTTTTTTTTTTTGGCTAACACATTCATAAAAATGCAAAGTTTAAGTCATTAAAAGACAAAATTAAAGTTACTAAAAAAGGAAAAATGGTGTGTAGATTTCAATTTAGGGTGTGTGAATTTCACATCCCTTGTTTTATTTGAACAAATGACTTAAGTGCATATTTTAATTTATCACAACTTGAGAGTATGTAACAACAACATGAAGACGATCTACCCGCTATTGAATCATGCAAAATTATGTACGAGAACCTAATCAATCTCTATGCTGAAGACCATGAGATGAAGCGTTTTGATCAATAATCCTTAGTAGCAAACGAACCAAGTAACCAACCACCAAAACACAAGCAAGAAAAGGGTATGAATGCCCAACTCAACTTATTTGACCACTTCAAAGACCACCCTACGCAGAAGGGGCAACCCATAGCATAAAAAAAAAAACCTAACTAAAGGACAAAGCCTCATAACTAAGAAAATATTATACACTCGCAAGCAACCCTAATCTAAAATAATTAATAAAAACATTAATTAAATAAATAACAGAAGCAAATCCAAGGCCCAAAAAGGAAACCCTGGCCCCAACCTTTAGCCCACCAAGAGCCCACATACAAAACCCAATCCCAAGAGATCTGAACAGGTGGGTCGAACCAAACTCTCCATGCCTAAGCCCGTGCATCGCCATCGTTGTTGCCGAACCAGCGCCTCGTTGCCGTCCAATCCACGTTGAGCAACGCCAACCACCACCGACCACTGCCTCATACTAGAGGAATTCAGATTTAGATCAGAAATCAAGCTCCCTCTTCAACCCCCATGCAAACAGCATCCGATTGAAGCAACCCGACCCAACCCGCTTAGCTTCGAGGTCCACCAATCACCAATCCAACCCTACGAAACCCTAAAGAAATAAAAGAATTCACATTTGTTCATATCGCTGTATTAAACAGTTTTACTTCTCACCATTCTTCTTCTCATATTAATCTATGAGGAATATTTCATTTTATTTATCTAAAGTTGGAAATATTTCATTTTCTTGATCTATGGAAGTAATAAACAGAAAAGGGACTAAATCAAAACCTCATCAAGCAATAACATACATAACAATGTGAGTTAGCCGTGTTCTGCTTGGTTAAGATAATAACTAACAACTTTAAGGTCATATATTTAAACTTTATTGACATATCCGCATATAGTGGTTTTAAATACACACCCCAAATAACTTAATACACATCCCTATTGTTTGTTATTTCAAATCAGATTTGATTGGTATATTAAATAACAAAAAGAGGCACGTGTAATACAATTTAAATATTAAAAATAAACTTATATTTAGAAACTAATAATGTGAAATATAAACCAAATTAAAATATTAAAAATGAAAACTTATTTTTGGAAACTTATAAAGTGAATTAAAAAAAATTAAATTTTTAAGATTGAGAACTTATTTAAGGAAACTATTAAAGTAAACAAAAAATTTGCAAAGGAAATTTGGATAATCAATTAATGTCTTTTTGTCCTTAAAGATTTATAATTTCCAAGTTTAGAGTGTCAAAGTGTCAAACGATGTAATTGTTATGCATATGAACACATATTTTGTTATATTTCACAAATTTTACTTTTCACCCAAACATACTATATATTCAGATATGTATTTTTCATCTTATTTATGATTTTCATGTTTACGAATTTAAAATGAACAATGAATTTGTAAGGATTTCTCAATAACTAACACAAGTAGTAGATATGGACATCTATAAAATGTTAATTTATATAAATATATACTAATTATACAATAATAATAATGTTAATATAGTTACATAATGACATTTCATGGATTTTTAGATAAAGGGTATTTTAGGTACTTTGGGTTGTGCATTTAGTAAAATATCTTAATGAGAAATTAAATAAGTAATGTATTGAGAAAGGGATGTGTATTAAGTTATTTGGAGTATGTATATAAAATTTCTCATCCGCATATATAGGAACTAGGGTGTCTGAGTTATTTAATAAAAGAAAAATTATTTTGTTTTTTAAAAAGAAAAGTAACACATAGAACAATGAATTCTACCTCATTAAGCAAAAAAGATTGAAGTTTGTCACCGTAAATGTTGTAAAACAAAAATATATAACACTGTTTGATTACTTGCTTTGATTGAACTAGATGAAGGATTGTTGCATTGAGCTACTGCACCTTCAAAACTAACTTTACATTGTTTCAGCATTTCTTTCGGACATCAATACAAACCCCTATTAACTTGGGGAAAAATTAAGGGAAGTCACCATCCAGCAAAATGATGGTGATATTAGCTCAAGCTGATAGCCAAATTTTCATAAAGCTGAAGAAAATTGTCAATAACTTCACTATTTAGGGGTCTTGTCAGCAGATGGTGGATGGACCTTTTGAGCTGAGGAGGCAGGCATTTGAACTGGGATGGCAGGGTTTCGACTTGTGCTTGAGCTTATGGTTGCACTTGCACGCTCCTCAGCTTCATAATGCTTGCGTAATCTCTCCTGAAGCACTCGTACTCGATCCTCAGTCTTTCGAAGCTTCCTCCATCTGTAGGTAGTCCAGAGGGCCAAACCACCATATACAACACCGTAGGAAGCCCACACATAAGGGTAGGTCTCTGCATGCTCTTTGATTTCCCTATACTTTGCTTCCACTGCTCCAATGAAACCACCAGCTTGGGAATTCTCAGTTTGCTGATTTTCTTCTCCAGTTTCCTGAGTTGCCATTCCTCAAAACATTCACGCAACTTCGCAATTGAAACTTCTGCAATAGAATTGGTAATTCCGAAACAGTGAACATAACAATTTACAAACTCATACAACATGACTAAACAGGTAAACAATGAGAAGAACACTACATGACCGTAATCATGCCACAATCCTGCAAACAACTATACCAACCATTTGAACTAAGTCGCAGCCAAAATACAACAGAGAAATTGATACACACAAAGTTAACCGCATTATCAGCAAACCTAATCCCTCAAAGAACAAGTTCAGACAATTACACCAAGTTCAATCACATGTAACTGGCCTGTCATTTCATAGTAAACACAAGCAATGCAAGACTTACAGAGAAAAATAATTTCCATCATCGACTTGAAATTGAATATAGAGCTAAGAACTATCATTCATTTGACCGTTCTGTAATAAAAATTTAGAGACGAACTCCTAAATTTCACATCATATATCTCTCAAATCCACCATAATAAACTACAGCCAGAGTAATCAACCACCCAAAAATCAGAGGCAAAAGTCATAAAATGGAACACCCATATACCCATCATTCCAATACCAATCAACTCAAAACCATTAATACCTGAAAGTCATTCAGGAAAAAAGCAACAGGGTTTATGAGGGGTTTAACAACCATAGCATCCAAACCCAAACACGGGTAAGATTCATGAATCAGAATTCCAACACTACAAATCTAAGACATATTCATACTTCATACAAAGCATATGTAAAACCAGATTGAACCACCTACCCAAATCAGCTTTACAAATCAGAAATTCGAGGTTTTAGCAACACCCACAAAACCAAATCCATGGAAAATAGCATAGAATGAAATAAAGCTAAGAACTTTGGAGCTCACCTGTGTTGGGCACACAGAGAACAGCCTTACAGAGATTTCTTTCTTTGCAGAAAAAGCAAAGGGAAGGGTTTAACACCCTCAATATAAGACCCAAGACCCGTTTAATCTCAGCCCTCTATTTCATCCAACGGCTGGTATTCAGTTTTGTCCCCCACGTTATGGGGCAGTTACTAAACCGTTAACTTCTTAATATCTCTTTCTCAATGTCACACTCGCACATTGTTCTCTTCAGTCTCTACAATGACAGTGTTCTCATCTCTAGTGTTGTTTGGAATTTTGGTCTCTTTGGCTTCAACCAGTTCTCAGCCTGGTACTGAATTCTGAGTTGTTTATGAGTTTCATTTGGTATATGTTGCTCGAAAAGCTTAGGGTTTTTCATAGTTTTTGGTTGCTCTGATTCAGGTAAAGAAATAAGTTACCGTAGACTTTGGAGGCCTCTAATTGGTCATGATGGGAAGGTTTATGCTTGCTCTGGGAAAGATTTGCTTGCATTTGAAAGTAATGGGACTATTGCTTGGACCCTGCATTTGAATTATACATGTAATTTGGATATGCCTCCAATTGATGGTGGTAAAGAAAAGGTCTGTGATTTTCAAAGTCTAAACAGTCACATTGTTAACTGTATCAAATTTGGTATATGGTTACTGGTTTTGTAAAGTTGTTAACTTCTGCAAGTGTTTTTCAGATATATCTGGTTGCGGAGAATAGGGTGCTTGAGGTTAGCTTGTTAAACAATGGGACTTCTACACCTTCTGCAGAAGTTTTGCTTAGTACAGAACCAACTAAAGAAGGAGATGGTGAGATTGTTGGGGTGGCAATCAGTACAGTGAGTTCATCTGTATATGTAAACATTAGGCGTAGGGGTCTCTTTGCATACGCGGCGCGTGGACAATTGCTCTGGAGTGCTGGACCTGTGATCGATCAACATGGATATCAACAGGGTTGTAGGAAGAACATTGCAGATTGTTACTTTAACTCTGTCCCTGTGATTGATCAATGTGAGGCTAGTATATATGTAAGCTCTGCTCATCCTTGCTATTCGAATTTTCTTACATATTTCTGCCCATGTCATGATATGAAAAAGAGATGCTTGTATTCTGACAGACTAAAAAGAAGACTACAATACAATGCTCAAATAGAGAAACCATATATGAACCCTGGCCTATGAACAATGTGTTTATAATTTATGAGAATTGCTTTTGTACTAAGATAATTCATAGGAACAATGCCAAAGGTTGTCAAATGAACAATTTACAATGTGACAGACATTAAACTTTCACATTACCCTTTGATTTGCAGATATCCAATACTGGAGGAGAATTGTACTCCTTATCAATTCGTCGTCCTCACTTTAAATGGATCCAGGATTTAAGTTCTTATGGCAAAGTTTTCTCTATAACTCCTGGAAACAATGGTCGATTGTATGTTACTGTTCCAACCAAGCCTCTATTGTTGGCACTAGATGTTTCTTCAGGAAATGTGTTGTGGGAAGGAAGTATTGGACCATTAAGTACAGCAGATCACAAACCAGTTGTCGATTCTAATGGTAACTCTTTGTTTTGTATGAACGTCTGCCCTTATTTTGGGGTTGGTCATAATTCCCAGTTAACTTATTAGCCTTTTCTGCTACTTCATATGCTTTTACAGGTTGGATATCTATCGGTTCATTAGACGGGTTCTTATACTCATTTTCGCCAACTGGGGTTCTTAAGAAATTTTCAAAAGCAGCTGCAGTGGATTCAGTTATCCAAGTCACTCCATTTCTTGACTGCACCGGCTTTGCAATTTATATTGCTCAGACCAAAATGGAGGGGAAGATCAGCCACACGGTAGGTGAATATACTTTTGTGTCAGCAATGAAACCTAAAAGTGTAGTCTTTACCTTGTACGTTCCAGCAACAGGGTCCATCTACTGGTCTGGAAGATATCCTGGTAATTTTACTGCTCAGCTGTCACTTTTTAGATACCATTTCACTGCTTTGCTTGCCTATAACTGGTTTCAGTGGTTGTTTTTACCAGGTGATCAGTTCTCATCCTTGATTTCTCAGAGTGATCTCCACCATTTTATAGTAGACGAGAGGATTGTTCTTGCCTTTGTTGCTGCTTCAAGTAAGATTCTGATTCTAACAATTGCTGTACAAATTTTGAGTCCTCAAATATGTATCGACACACATATTTATCAGATGTTTTCATCCATGATTGCAGAGATTGGAAACCCATTGTCATGCCGTTCCACACGTAAGAACCAACTTCACAATGCTTCAACACTCATTTGTCTCACAGACTCTTAGTTAATATAATTTTGTTCTCTGAACTTAGGCCAAAAGATTATGTCTAGCTGCTCCCAAGTAAGGCCAAAGCTTGCCAACATCTACACAGGTAAGTTAGCAATGACTCCATGTGACTTAGAATATGCTGTTATTGTAAATTTTGAAGTTGAAGGTTTAGTAGCAGCCAGTCTCATTCGTTTAATCACGCAGGTAGTCAAAGGGCAATACTCTTGTTCCTGCTTTTTGAATCTGTAATCTTGGTATTACTAGCCGGACTGGTGCGGTTCTGTTGTATATTTTGGAGTAAAAAGAAGCTTCAAGGTCGAAACCTTGGAACTTTTCTTGAAAAGCGAGTAAGATCTGTATCCTGATACACAGCTGCAGTGCTTGTGCTTGTGCTTGAACAATGACCAGAGATATGCTTATACTAGTTTGCTACCGTTTTCCTCCTTGTTTCAGCGTTCTCTTCGACTGAAAAAGAAGGCATTCGATAGGACAATTACAGAACTTGAGCAAAAAGCAGCAAATGAAGCAGTGGCCAACGATGAGGCGCTACAGAAATTAGGCAGTCTGTTGCAAGAAAGGGAAGGCATCAAGAGGAAGCTATCAACAACCTATAGTTTGGGAAGAGATAGGATCACCTCAAGGTCAAAATCTCTTCTTCCTTTGTATGATGGGAAAACAAGAAGCTATTATTTTCAAGGAGAAAAGAAAGAGAGTGTCACTGTGTTCCACACACTGAGTGATACATCATCTTCCAAAGAACACAGCAGTGAGGGGGAGAGTAGCTGGACTTCTTATGAAGAGAAGGGCAGAGAACCCTTGGAGCAAGAGAGTTCATCAAGTCATGAGGATGGCTTCTTTACTAAGGACTACCGGAGAAGTCCATCGGAGCCAGCTTCGAGCTCAACAAGATTTGTGGATCATGAGTGTAATGTGGAGTCTGCACATGAGATGAAGAGTGGCACTAGGAGCTTATCTTTGAAGAAGAGAAGGAGGGTTATGTCCTCAACAAATTAGACGTAGATTGAATAATCAAATGCTACAGTTACAGATTCCATGTACATAAATCATTCTAACTCTAACTCCCTCAGCCTCGTCATTTGGCCAACCAAAGGTCTATCTAATGATGGTTCGATCATTATTATTGTATGTAAACTGAAGTAAAATATTGTAATGAGTTTTTCGATATAAATGTGTGTTATGTTCTTAAATTGGAAGACGATTTGTGCACTCTATTTTATCATATGTTTGATTACTTAACACTTTATAAAAATGAAGTTACGAGTGAGGTAAAACGAAGTGTGTACAGTTTTATTATAAAATAGTTATACATTAAAATATTTAAAATGAGATTCGTTACTGATTATTCAAGTTTGGTTACACATTACTCAAGCTTCGCATTGTTACAATGACCATTTTATTCAAGTTTAATAATCATATGATTTCAATATTCAATGTCCATAATCACATATTGAACACAAGTTGAAGATTCAAGATTCAATTAACAAAATCTTGAATTTACTAATGACATAATAGAAAAAATAAAATAAAAAATACCATGGAGGGGAAAATATCTCATGTCTTCATTCAAAAAATCGTTTCTTGACCAATTGCACATGCTCAGATTGGCTCTCCATCTTCCTATCTTCACAAATTAAACATACAAAAGGAAACAAAACAAAAAGAATTAAACAGAGAAAAAGGACGCATCTTATGATTTCTCTTCACTCGAGAAATAAATAGCTGCTGCGGCGGCGACAGAACCCGCCTTCTTTTGCCGGAACCCTAATTCCCAATTCAGCTCAAAACTCTAATCTCACTCCACCCGAGATTCCAAGGTACTACCTTTACACTTCAAATCCCCAATTCCAAGTCTTCTCTTTTATCTTCCCAGATTGGTTTTCGAGATACCCAGAATTTAAAGTTGGTGAATTTAGCTTAAAGGTTTAAGCTTTTAATGCTAAAGGAAGTTGAATCAATTAACAGTCATATGCCACTGTTGTTGGATTGGGATGTGTGTTTCTAGCTGAAATTTGAGTTGAATATGGTTTAAGTATATGTTAAGTAGTGAATGAGTAGTGTTATCATATCTATCTACATGATTGTATGTGTTTTCTTTGATGAGCATCTTTATGAGTCTGAAGTCTGATACCTTACTTGGGATTTTGTGTTTTCTTTGATGGGCATCTTTATAAGTATTGAAATTTGATACGTTACTTGGGATTAATGATGATTGTTCATGTAATGCAGTGTAGTTTCTGTTTGAGCTGTTGTAGTAAGAAGTTGCTTCGTGATCGAAATGGAATCTGAGGATTTTATTGCTCTCCCGGATTCCGGTGACTCTGGCTATGAGGATGGCGAACTTAATGATGAGAAGGATGCTAAAGAGGTTGATGCTCAACCTATAAACTCTGAGGATAAAGAAGATGAACCAAACAGTGAGTGTGAGAGCAGTGCTCAACGTGAAGAAAGTGAATGCATACCAGAAGCAAGCCCTGCGAATGAATTGGTTGATAACGATTCAGATATGGAAATCGAGGATATAAACAACCTCCCTGCTTTGACTAGTTCTGGTCCCAAGGAGGGGGATGTTCAGAATGCAAATATTGATTTGCACTCTACATTGTATGAGAATGGTCACCTTGCAGTTCAAGATACAAGTCCCTTTGGAATCCATAATTCAGATGTCACTCGTATCCTTCTTCCACATCTCATTTTTTTTTCTCATTTAAATTATCGTGTGTTCGACTGCAAACTAGAAAATGCATATGAATATATTCTACTTGTAAAACTATAGTGCAGTGCTGCAGTATGCCTTAAGGACTGAACTTTAGGTTGTCACTAGTTTATGACATGATATTTGTTAATGTTCTCCATAATTCAACATCATCAGCTAAAAGAGGCATAAAGAGGGCACGAACAACAGTTAACGAGCAGCAAGCTTCAGTGCGTGTAACATATAGTCACTTAACAAGGTTAACTGGAGTATTTACTGTCGCATAACATTTTTCTCTATTTTGAGACAAATAGATCAAAAGTAGATATTTATTTAATTCAGTATGAATTATATGCTTGTAATCGAGGTTATTCTTGCAATTTCTAAGCACATTGTTTCAATTTTCTAGAGCTAGTAAACACAAGCTTGAAGAACTGTTACAGCAGTGGTCAGAGTGGCATGCCAAACATGGTTCTTCATCTCAAGTAAGACTCGCTGATCTATACTATGGATATTATCCCTCAGATTTATTATAATGGATTTTGGACCCAGATAGGTTAACTTGGAGTTTCAGTTGCTTTATAAAACTTCTGTTAAAAAGTCGTCATAATCATTAGAATATTGAATATTATGCTAGTGAAGAGATAAGACATTGCATGGAATGAAAGGAATTTTTAGATATTGTGAGGTCTATAATTTAGAGTCACATATAAGGATGTTTTTTTTATTTCTAAGCTAAAATATGATATGTTCGTATGCACCACCTTTTGTCTACATTATGGTTCTTATGTGTTAACATACTACTTTCATCACATGAACATTCAGGATACACCTCAAGTGTTAGAATCAGGTGAAGAGACTCTCTTTCCTGCTCTTCATGTTGGTACAGAGAGGACGTCTGGGGTGGTGAGTCTAATATTCTGTTTTGTGCTTTGCTCTATATTTGTCTTCTGATTTCAGATGCAGTGTTTCTTTCTCATTACCAAGACGTTTGTATTTTTCGTATGTCCTTCCCCTATTCTAACTTTTTCCTTTACCCCGCTCCAGACGTGGGGTAAAGGGTAAGGACAAAGACAAGTAGATATAATAATGCATTGCTCAAGCTGTAGTTGATTGATATAGTTCAAAAATACTATAAAAATACTATGATGGCTTTTTCACTGTACTTGGCTGCAACATTATGAGCTGCTGATTGCAGTGACATCTCCTGGAAAAACCTTCCGACTCACCTCCCTATTTGAGATTTTTGATGCCTGAAGCTCTATGTTTGTTGTTCACTTTTACTTGTTTGTACACCTTTTTTTAATGTAATTAGTTTTTCTGAAGTATGCTTTTATGTGCAGTCTTTTTGGATGGACAACCAAACAGGGACAGCACAAAACATGGAATCGTTGCCTTTGGATAGCAACTATGCACCTCTGTATGATCGTGGTTATGCCTTAGGCTTGACTGTGGCTGGTAGTTCAACTAATCAGGAGGGGTAAACTTCCAGCTTCCCTCACAAAATATTATCATGCTACTCAAATTAAAGATGATAATGTCAACTAAGCTGACTGATAAACTGAATATCAGCTTGAAATATTGATGGTCATCCAGCTTCATGATAAGGATTTGACATCTACTCTGTGCTTACCAAAGTGCTAGTATCAATCGGACTCTGATTGACATTTGAACTTTGCTAATCATTGAGTTGACCAAAAGAACAGTATTTATGTTTCTTCTTTCATTCACCAGATCTGAGTCTATGCTTCAATATTTTTTCTTCATAGCCTCAGTAAATTGAATATAAAGGTTATCTTGAGAATTCGTTTCTACTTGTACTTATAAGCAGCGTCAAGTAGATTTTAATACTTATTTTTCTTCTAAATTTTTCAGAGGCTTGGAGATTATAGATGATGCTAGCCGTTGTTTTAATTGCGGTTCTTACAGTCACGCGTTGAGGGAATGCCCCAAGCCTCGTGACCATGTTGCTGTCAATAAAGCCCGCAAACAGCTGAAGATCAAGAAGAATCAAACCCCTAATTCTCGCAACTCAACTCGATATTATCAGAATTCTCCAGCTGGAAAATACGATGGTTTAAGGCCTGGTGCTCTTGAGGCTGAGACAAGGAAGCTTTTGGGTCTTGGGGTAAGGCCATAACTCATGTTTGATAAAGTAGACTTGTTAACATCTCTTATCGATGCTTCTAGTTGGGCATTATAATACATATATTGTTCTCTTCCAAATGCTACTAGTTGTATTCTCGTGACCTGAACCCTGATATTGTACTGTGAGTTGCATCTTGAGTTGCATCTTCAAGAAGCGGCTTGTAACTACAGTAAGTAGTGCAGTGGATGCATTGAGGCCCACCACGGGAACTTCATGATATGGAACCCCCAAGTCATGGGTTCGAACGCTGGTGTTGCCTAATGTAATTGCTGAATTATAAACGTGGCCAGGGGAGGGGCTGCAATGCCCAGTTGGATGGCGGCCTCCTGGCAGATTAGTCCTTGGGCCTAGGAAGCCTTTGGGATACCGCAAACAATCCGAAAGGAGGGTGTCAAAAAAAGAAGCTAGGCTTATAATGTGCGGCTGTGAATAAGTCAGTTGTAGGGAGTATATTATGCAGCCGCAACCTTGGGTTATGATTACAAACCTTTTCTGAACTTTCTGAGCAACTAGAGATGCTACATTATAGATTAATATCTATTTAACATGTAAAATTGAATATGAAGACTGCCAATCTCATGTTAAAGTTTGGTTTCCTTTTTTGGGGCTTTTATTCTTTTCAAGAAAAAGTTTCTTTTTATTTCATGTTGTATTTATATTACTATGTAATTTTGACTTTTTTGCAGGAACTTGACCCACCTCCTTGGCTTAACAGAATGCGAGAGATTGGATACCCGCCAGGTTATTTAGGTAACAAATATATTATTTTTCTCATTTTATGCTGTCACCTAAGTAACCAATTTAGAGTTAGGAATACAGTGGTGTCCCACAATTACAGCCTCTTTCTCCTTTCTCCTGGCCTGACTTCAGAGGAGCACATTAATAAGAAAATGTTGGAAATCAGTAAACATATGTTCATGTTTTTTTTTTTCCTTCAGTTCCCTATGTGGGAGGGTGGTTGTTGTTAGTTTGTTGAATGTTAACAGCAAGAGGTTTTTCTTCAATCCATCTGGCATAATTCTCTCTTTGTTTTAAGTTAGGATATTGGGTGTCCTCCAGCTGAAGTAGTTGTGATGAATAATTAATGGAATTCTTATGGAGTTAAGTTTCATACATTATATGAAATATTACACATCTAATTCATTTATGGACACTATTTAGTACATTTTAGGGGTGCTTTTTAAATTTAAAAAACCGTGTGTGTGTGGGGGGGTGCAATTTCCTGTAAACATTATAAATTGTTGCTTTGTAGTTTTTAGGTTATGGTTATCGTTTGCGCGCAAGTGCTCTGCAAATTTCCTGGGAAGCACCCGAGGACCAGTGGTTTTCTGCAACTATCTTCTTAGGATTCTTGTGTACTTTTTATCCACCGTGATATCAGTATATCAGTATATTGTACTTCCATTCCTTGCCGTTAGATTATTTTTTGAGCCATAACACTTCAACTTGACAATTGTAGATGTAGATGATGAGGACCAGCCATCAGGGATAATAATATACGGTGTTGAGGAAACTAAGTGGGAACAGGAGGATGGAGAAATCATCGAAACTGACCTTCCTGAACCACCTGAGCCACGGAGGAAAATGACAGTCGGATTTCCAGGGGTGAATGCACCAATCCCAGAGAATGCTGATGAAAGACGCTGGACACCCGGTCCTTCAGTTTCAGATCCGTCAAGGAACCACTCGCACAATAGGCCAAACCATTATTATGAACCTGTCAGCAGAGGCCATTATCGTGAACAGAGGTGGTCTCGAGATTATAGAGATGATGGGCCTCCTGGTGTTGACCCGGGTTATGGCCCATCTAGTTATCCTCCGAGATATGGGAGTTATGATTACAACTCCCGCAACGCTAGTAATGCTTCAGCGCCTAGAAGCCCTACCTTTGGAAGGTCCAACTCAGAGAGAGGTAGAAGAAGCAGTGAGTTTTCTTTTCCATACTCACCCACCAGGGATTCCGACTCCAAATTTGATTACTTGAGTAATGAAAGCAAGAATGACTATGACCCTGATAGTTCAAGTCATAGTTGGGATAGGGTAGATAGGCATCGCCAACACCGTAGGAGGTGATGATAGAGGCATGTAACAAGCAATAGATGTTTATTTGATGGGTATTTTCATATGATCGAATTTGACCAGAGGGATTTGTACAAAGATCTAGGTGAGACTAGATGAGTTTAGATTGCTATGGGATAGTTTGTTGTATGTTATTCTCCAAATGCAAGTACTATGTTTTTTGTTTCTATGGTCAAGCTGTGGAACACTGTAATTGTTTGTTGTCTTTTTGCAGTTCAATAAACAGGAGGTGCATGAGAATGGACACCTTGTGTGTTTTGAGGAACATGCTAGGTCGAAATTGATATGAACATGTTTACAGGGAACTGAAAATTGTCCGTGGAACTTGGCTGGTCACCTCCAGGTGATCTAAGCCAATAAGGTCAGGACATTGTTTAATGGCTTGTTTACTTCAAATCCATATATAGTCCAGATAATTAAAAGCGATAAAAGGAAAAAGACAGTGGGATATGCATGATAGAACATCATCACACAAGTGATATTGGCGAGTAAACAATCCCATTATGATCGATAGTGTCACGCGATAAGTTCTCCACCTGAAGATATTATTTACTATCAAGTTTCGCCGAGCATAATCTTAAAAAAAATAAATAAATTCATCAATTATAAACTTGAGTCTTAATTTAGACAAGATGTGACAAAATCTAAGTAACTATCAATCAGAAAAACGTCTTTGAATCCCATATTATAACAACACCGGCCACAAACCTCAAACTGACTCGGATCTAATTTCGGCCACCGCAAATATGTAATTCTTATGATCCAACAAATAATGAAGCTTAAGAACCCTATATGTTAAGCATTGATAAAAGTAATTTTCTTCTTCATATGATATGAAAACGTTAACTATTATAACAAGAAAATCCTAGCTTGGATAGAGTACAAATCAACCAACGAATGGATATTTTTGGATCAACCATCAATAATCAAAGCTTTGTTTACCTACTTGGTAAATAAGCCTTCAAAATTTGGCTAGCAAATAGAAACTAACAACAAAATAAGAAAAAAATATTTGAAAGACCAGAGTGAGAAGGGTAGTTTGGTAAGTGAACATGGGTCGGAGATGGTAACTCCGGAGCTCGCAGGGTTTCCCTTTCCCACTATAAAAAATCGCAGGTTGGTAAACTCGCAATCTCTATCTTCTTTCTCTATCTTTAAAAAAAAAAAGAATTAAAAAAAAAAAGAAACTCTCTCTCTCTCTATCTATCTTTCTGCGGTGGCCCACCACCGATTGAGAAAGCCGAGGACGACTCACCCGCCGCCGTCAATAAACAACGAAACAAATTGAGGTTCGCCGTAAAAACCTTAAACCCCTCTCTTTTTCCCTGTTAGGGTTTTTCCCCAATTCCCTCTTTCTGCTAATTTCTAGGGTTTATGTTTTCATCGGAATTGGGCTCAATTAATCGGAATTTCGTTTCTTCTTTCTGTAAATTTTTGATTGCGATTCTGTTGCTTTCAAATTTTTTTTTTACCCAGTTTGGATTTTTTTTTACGGGCGGTAAAATTGGAAATTTGGGATTTAATTGGTTCTGGGTGAGGTGAAGATTCGAAATTTGGGGTGTTGGAATTGATGGGTAGGTGATGGAATTCATTAGTAATTTGATTAGAACAAGAACTGATGTTAAGGCTGAAGATGATTAATGTGAAAATTGGCTTTGAAATTTTACTGTTTCAGCATGAATGAAGTACCTTAAGAGGGAGATGGATGTGAAGAGGTACAATGCAGCTCAGGCCTTCGGTTCGGGAGGTCTGCATTTTATGGGAGGGCATGGATTGCATCATCAACAGGTGAACGGTCAAGTTGGCGGCTACTTTTTCGATTGGCGCAAAGGTCCTGGAGTCAGCTGGCTTCGTACTTTGGTTAGGAGGAAAATGTAAGTCTTGCAAGTATGGCATTTTTGATAATGTGTTGGAATGCAGTTGTGTAATTAGTACTGTTGTATATGTTCTGATGTTTTTAAATGCTTCACTGCAGTATTGAGAGATTCTTGGGATGTACTAGTGCGAAGGGAAATCTAGCATCTGAGTTTGTGCTTGGCATAGAAACCCAGCTATTTATGGAGGCTACTTCAGAGGTCTGCTATCCTTGTGTTACAGTGAAAATTCAGTTTTAGATGTCTGTTTGCTTATTATCTGTCTTTTTGGTTTCTTTGTAATGGGGACACCTCGTCACATGCGAGCCCTTTTTTTTGTCTTGCAATTGGTAATACTTTTGAATTGAATGCCAATCAGTCCTCGTAAGTCGTAACCTGTTTTGTGTAACTAAGTGACCGCATCAACTAGCTTTATTTTTTTTTTGTTGGGATAAAAGGCTTGTCAGTTAAACCTTGTACAATTCGTTACTTCTGTTATCCTGAAGTTTAAATTTTGCATGTGTTTCAGGACGACTATGTGAATGAGCAGACTCTGAATGATCGGGTGCTGAGTGCAGTTCAGCAGTATCTGTATGGTGCTAAGTCTGGTCAAAATTCAGATGACTTCTGTATGACAATGCCAATTTCACGGCTGCCACATGGTTATTGCGTGTCAGATGCTGCAGAAACCTCTCTTCTTTGCTCAAGCGATGCCACTAGGTCCAACTCCATTGGTAAGATGGCACTGCTTACCAACTATTTGAGCACTTTAACGTTAATTTACAATTTGATAGTTTAGAGGCTAATATATAATGGCTTATTGAATCTACTTATGCAGGGGTCCCTATGGATGGTTATAAGCAGGCAGATGCTTATGGATTCATTACTTGTGATGACATGGACATGCCTTCCTCATTAAGCTCAAGTCAGGTTTCATCCGAGACTGTTCTTCCTTTTGAGAGCAGTTCATCAGTCTCTGCATTTTCCAATGCCGATCAGATCTCTGCTGTTGGAAGCTTAGATGATGGAACATTCTCTCATGGTGGGAACCTGCCGTACAGTTCTGATGTATCATTTAATTGTCATGTTCAACAGCAACATCTTGACCACGGTATGACTTGGACGCTTTAACATTGAATTCTCTTACTTGAGATTGTTAAACTTGCTTGATAGATTATATGCACCAATTATCATCCACTATGTAGTTTTCCAGCATATGCATTTCTATTGGTTCACCAATCTGCAAACAAATATAGAGTTATTGTGATTTTAATTTTCAGTCTGCTTTAATACTAGAGTACATGCATTAAATGTGTGACAAGTTTATCCACTTACTCTTTGTATTTGTTGCTTCCTGTCTTGACCTCATCATTTGTTAATATACTTTATTTACAGGTGAATTTGGAGCCTCCAAACTCACAAGTTGTCTGGGCACTAACCAGAATGCTCAATCCATTGATTTTCCATCTTCATTGGGAGAAAGTTCAACGTTCTCCTATTCTAACTTAATGACCCCCCTTCATATTGCAATGCAAGTCCCTGAAGTTGCAACTCTTGAGGATATACTGCAGTCTGAATCTGTCATAATGAAGTCTCAAAATAACCTTAAACGATCCCATCATCCCTATTTTCAACCCCAAGTTCTTCCGCTGCAGTCACAGGGTGTTCAACATTCTGCTTCAGGTGTACACTGTTTAGGAAATATTGAAGACATGCCTTCAAAAAGGTTGAAGATGGAGAGTGAAAAGGAAAGTTTTTATTTATCGTCTCCCGAAGGACTTCAGCCACACTCTGAATCCCTGGTAATAAAGTCTCAAGAAAACCACAAACGACCCTATGATCCATATTTGCGGATTCAAGTTCCTCCAGAACAGTCACTAGGTGATAAACAGCCTGCTTCAGATGGACTCAGTTCCGGAAATATTGAAGATGTACTGCTTTTTTCAATAAGGGAGAAGATGGAAATTAAAACAGAAAATTTTCCTCCCTCACCTCCTTCAGTTGTTCAAGCCTGTATTTTGGAAGTATTTTCAAACCTGCAGCAACAGTCTGAATCTCCTTTATCTTTTAATTCTGAAGTAAAACAAGTGAAGGTGGGACCAGTTGAGAGTTCTATACACAATTCCATGAGGATCTATGATGTTAAACAAAGTGATGTTGACAATATTAAACTCAATGATGTGCCCCTTCCTTCTGGAGGGTTTGCTTGTCATCAGAGGGAGCAAATAGACCCTATTAGCAGCTCTGAGGTTATAGAAAATATGAAACAAGTTCCTGAAAGGACAGACTCCGGAGTATCGATTTATCCTCGGAAGAGCGTAGTGTTGATTCTAAAGATGGAGGGGTAAGGACCGAGTTCATCCAAACAGAGCCAAAACCAGAGCCTGATCTTATGGGAGTAAAAATGCAAGGGATGCCAGGTCTTTCCTTAACTGAACTCTTCACAACAGAGCAAATCAAGGAACATTTGTCGAGTCTTAGGCACAGTATTGATCAGGTAATACTTTTTTAATTCACCTTTGTCAAGCTTTTCATTCATACAAGACTAATTGCATGTTTTCCTTTTCTTTTACTACCCTGGGATTTTTTCTTTGGTCATTACCTTTTTACAGTGCCTTCTTAAATTTCTCTTTTGCCTTTTCTTTGCATTTAGCTTTTCCATTTTGAATATCTTGATTGGTACACTTGTCATTCCTTTTATAGATTAGCACTCTATCTTTATCTTAACTAGTAATTGTGTATCAGACATGTTAATGAAAAGTGGCTTGTCAGAGTTGCACGGGAAAAACAGACCGATAAGAGTAGTCATTTTTTTGGCAATAGCTATTGTTGAATCACGGATTGGTTTATCTTTTTTTTTTTTTTTTTTTTTGCTCTCATGACACTTGCTTTCTATCAAATGAAGTGATGGAGGTCCTTCTTTGTTTGCTATAGCTTAAATATATTATATGTATCATATTTTCTACTCATTAATAAAATTACAGTTTAAGACAAGAGGGACATGTCACAAGTTGTTTGCTGAGTTGTGAGAAAAGCTGGTGAATTATGTAGAATTGTGTATTATAATTTTTACACCAAGATACTTGGTAGAGTTAGCTAGTTTAGTTTTTCTTTTTTCTTCAAGAGCTGTGATTGTCTAATGGCCTAGGCTTGCTTTGAGTACAATAACTTATTATTTTTTGTTGTTTAAATAGAGTAACTTGATGGAAGATACAGGAAACAGTGAGCAAGTGTGTCAGTTGTGTGCAATTGGTAAGAGGTCTTTTGCCCCAGCACCAATGTATTGCTCATGTTGTGGTGCCCGTATAAAGCGCGGTGTAAACTATTATCGCACCCTAGATGAGCATGGTGTACGATATTGTTTTTGTTCAATGTGCTATAAGGTTTCTCGAGGTGGAAATATCTCCTTTCGTGGTATATCTGTTTCAAAAGCAACACTTGGTAAGAAGAAGAATGATGAAGAAATTGAAGAATCGGTAAGTGGTCTCAAGTCATTCTTTGACAAAATAAGAAAAGTTGACCCATTCTGTCTTTCATTTTTTTCTTTCGTTTTCATCTTGAAAAAAAAAAAAGAACTAATTTCTTGAGTACTGTTATGTACTTGCAGTGGGTCCAATGTGATAAGTGTGATGGCTGGCAACATCAGATATGTGCTCTCTACAATGATAAATGTGATTTGGATGGCAAAGCTGAGTACATATGTCTTAAATGCTTGTTAAAAGAGACAGAACTTGGAGACCGCAAACCCTTGGCTGAAAATGCTGTTTTCAGTGCTAAAGATCTTCCAACTACCATGCTTAGCAACCACATAGAGCAAAGACTGATTAGATGCCTTAATCAAGAGAGAGAACAGAGAACAGAAGTTCAAGGAGAAGGATTTTCTGAGGTATGATGCTAAATCTGATTGAGAACAATACATTTTTAGTTTATCTGATCTATTTTGCGTCGCTAGTATCTGTTTGTGTTGCGAGGCGTGGCATGGAAAAAAAAAAGTATGTTATGACTACATAGATTTTGTGAGATGAATGCCTAGCAGTTATGCGCTAATCAATTTGGTCAATGGTTTCTTGATAAGTTGATATCAATTAAGTTTCCGTTTGATGTTCATGTCTTTATCTACACAAAATGATTTTTAATCTTTAGTGGTTTTTTTTTTGGCGAAGTAATGTATAGTGCTTTGGAGATGCTTTTGTTCAAATGGTTGATTGAATAAAAAAATAAACTATAATTCACTTTGTTGTTAGGTTGCAAGAGCGGAAGATCTTGTTCTCAGAGAGGTTTTATCTGTTCAAAAGACAGTTACTGTGAAGCAGCAGTTTTTGAGTCTCTTTCATGACGAGAATTACCCTGCTGAGTTCCCGTACAGATCAAGGGTGAGATAAAAAAATTCCAGAAGCTTGTTTGTTGATTTATGAATTTCCTCGCTTGTCTCTATCTCCTGCTGAATGTTCTCTATTAATACCATCGCTTTATTGTTATTGTTTTAGAATATCCTAATAGCATTCCTTTTGCCTTCAGGTTATTCTTTTGTTTCAGAAGATTGAAGGTGTAGATGTATGCCTTTTGGAATGTATGTGCAAGAGTTTGGTTCAGAATGTAGTCCTCCAAATAAGCGCTGTGTGTATATATCGTATCTCGATTCCATCAAGTACTTCAGGCCTGAGATAAAAACTGTGACAGGAGAAGCTCTTCGTACCTTTGTTTACCATGAAATACTCATAGGTTACCTTGATTTTTGCAAGAAACGAGGTTTTGTGACCTCTTATATATGGGCTTGCCCCCCGTGCAAGGGTGAAGATTATCTTTTATATTGCCATCCGCCGGAGCAGAAAACTCCCAAGTCCGATAAGCTGCGTCAATGGTATCAAGCAATGATAAAAAAAGCAACTGATGAAAAGATTGTGGTCGGTTCCACTAATTTATATGATCGCTTTTTTATCCCTACTGGGAAATGCAACTCCAAGGTAACAGCAGCTCGGTTGCCATATTTTGACGGTGACTATTGGTCCACTGCTGCTGAAGATTTGATAAAGAAGATGGAACAGGAAAGAACAAAAGAGAAAAAGACGATAAGAACAAGAACTTTGAAAGCCATGGGACATACAAGTCCTTCTGATGGTTCAACTAAGGATATTCTACTGATGCAAAAGCTGGGGCAAACCATTTTACCTATAAAGGGGGACTTCATGGTTGTGTACTTGCAGTATGTTTGCACCCACTGTCATGAAGCGATATTATCTGGGAGACAATGGTCATGCAATCAGTGCAAAAATTTTCACCTGTGTGAAAGGTGCCATGATGCTGAGCGTAACCTTTATGGGAAAGACGTGCACCTTTCAATCAACAAGGAACATCATGTGCTCTCTCAGGTTTTGGTGAAGGATGTTCTTCCTGATACTGAGGTTGAAGATGTTATTTTGAACAATGATTTATTTGAGAATAGGTATTCTTTCTTGAGTTTTTGTGAGAAAAATCATTATCAGTTTGACACACCTCGCCGGGCCAAGTATTCCTCAATTATGATTTTGCATCACCTTCGGAATCTAACTGTGCGGACTGCTGGGAACATATGCAGCATTTGTCATAAGGATGGTATGGTTGATCAGATCTGGGTATGTGGGGTCTGCCCAGAGTTTGATGTCTGTGCAAAATGCTATCAAGAGAAAGGCACTTCTAGTCACATTCATAAATTGACTCGAACCTCCCCGACAGTTACCCATATGACAGAGAGCTCTCCCACTGTTAGCCATGTGACGGAGGACTCTCCTTCAGTTAGCCATGTGACGGACGACTCTCCTTCAGGTAGTCATGTGACAGAGAGCTCTCTTACAGTTAACCATGTGACAGAGAACTCTTCCTCAGTTAGCCGTGTGATGGAGAGATCTTCCCCACTGAACCATGCAACTAGGAGTACTATGGCACCGTTGAACACATTGGTGGTAAGTTATAATTTCAAATATTTTTCATCCTAAATGTCGGTTCTACATCTCTATTGCAGAGTATTAAGAGTAATTTAGGGGTTCACAGTATTTGACTATTTCCAAACAAATTGTTTACATTGCCAAAACGATAATGGCATGTTGCAAAACAAACTCTCACTTATTTTGAGTTAGCAGTATGTGTTGAGCAGCTTAATCTTAAATGTGTATTTTTGCAGATAAAGAAAATGGTTGATGCTTTGCAACATGCTTCTGGATGTCCGTCTACCACCAGCCAGCCTTGCTCTTACCCAAACTGCCTCCAAATGAAAAGGTTATTTTCCCATGCAAATAGATGCACTGTTCGAGCGTCTAGAGGTTGCACACTCTGTCAGAAGGCATGGATTGGAATAAAGGCTCATTCTGCAAGCTGTAGAGAATCAAATTGCAGAGTACCACGTTGCATGTAAGTTAATGCTCTCTGATTCTGAAGAAGATAGTGTTTTTTTTTTTCCTTCTCTGTTTTTGTCATTCTCAAATCTCAGTCACAATAGTTCCTCAAATATTTGCTCACTTATTGGATTGTGCGGCATTGACTCTATAGGGACCTGAGGAATTTCGTAGAGAAGCGGGCGCGAAGGACTAGTCAGATAGCTAGCAGTGAAGGTTGCTGAGAGATAGTTCAAATGTACAGATAGATGGACTGTCGACCCCAGCAGCCTAGCCAAGGGGTAGCATGTTCAACAACACAGGATCCCCAAGTATATTACTGTTACACCTAACTTGAATAGAACATCACCCTCTAGGCTTCCCATTTTAAAGGGTTAGGGTGTCCTTGTAAGTTTTAGTGCAATTTTGAAAAACACAAATATGATCAATAAAATCATTTTCAATAAAATTACTGAAAGAACAGCATTTAGTTAGAATTTAGAAAGAACGAAGGATGGTTAACCCTTTTCTCTAGTGGTGGACTGGTGGGAGGATTTCATTATGGGAGCTCCGAATTCCTTAGCAGGGATCACAACTGGAAATGAACTGGAAATGATCTTCATGCAAGTGATGTTATTTTTATTTTGTGTCACCCAAAAAGTCATGATTTTCAACCAATTTTAGAACCGATGAATCTCAAAACTATTGAATTTGTACTGATATGAGCACCACCGATTAAAACTGCCTTGTGCACCCAAAATGTCAAGTTAGAAGGGGCTTAACTGAGAACAGACTGATTTCTTGTGGCAAACACCGGATATATTTGTTTCGTTGGATTTTTGAAAATGGAACGACTATAAATGTCATATTAAGATGAGAAATATAAGATATGAGATGTAGAAATCATCGGAGTTCAAACAATCATTCCATAACTAAAAAGACATGCATACTATGATACAAACAATGTGGAAGGGCAGAGCTGACTCCAGCGTTAATATGCACTGGCTACTGCTACCTACTGTGAGAAGCAGCCACATATCCCTTTGAATCCTAAAAGTAAAAGAAAGAGGGTAGCCAAAAACCCTATCCCTCTGCCTCAAAATATACTAAAATGGTTCTAGCTACACTGAAATTCCACAACAAAAGAAAAAAAAAACTACACTGAAATTGTTAATCCACAAGTCCAAACTGCAAAGCCAATATGCGATACGGTTTTCGTTTCTTATGTTGTGAGAAAGGTCCAAAACTTCTTCCCTATGGAGGCCTCACCAGGCTGTTCAGACTCATCATCATCATCCTCATCTTCAATGAGATTTGCATCCTCTCCACGGGATTCACTCCCATACTCCTCTCCATCAACATACTCCTTGCCCCCTTCTGTGGAACCATTTGCTTCACTCACTGCCATATTCTCAGTGGAATTTTCTCCTCCATCTGCACCACCATCTTGAGTATCTGCAAGAGTCCCGCACTGCAGCAGAAAACATAAGGAAAGTCAGATCCGAAGTCAGCAAGAACCAGCTTATGAGTTTTAGAAAAACTGGAAATATATAGGAGGAGAGAAAACATAAGGAAAGTCAGATCCGAAGTCAGCAAGAACCAGCTTATGAGTTTTAGAAAAACTGGAAATATATAGGAGGAGCAAGACAGCATTTTAGGAGTTCCCCCAACTTTATTCAGAGTAGAAAAATAATTTCTGAAATATCATCTTCTCATTAACTGATTGTGGCATTACTCACCCGCACAAAGTGTGTGCTTCCACCATTTTCACCAGCAAATCCTGTTGAAGTAGCAGGAGCAGCTTTGGTGTATAGAATCTCTGCCTCTGTATTTCCGGCACGATCAACCTCTTCATTTTTTTTGACAAGGTCATCCGAGACTTTTGCGGCAGCAACTTTACCACCACTGAAGACAATGTAACTTATAAGTTAGTTACACACTTGCATACTAATGACTACCAAATCATGCCAGCAGTACTGGAGTCTTACAATTAACATCTAGTCATAACTTACGTCAAGTATTCAAAATCATTCTATGATGTGGTAGCTTTTCATTTTACAACTAAGAAACTACTAAATATTTAGGGACTTACGCTTTGGATCTCCGGAGATTGTACCGTCTTTCATTTGGAGGTTGCTCAGCTAGAGGAACTTTTCCTCGCCTTTTCTTCCGCTGGCCGGTCATGACACTTTCAGACTGTTCTTCACTATCATTCCCACCATGCTCGCTCACAGAAACTTGAGATGTCTGAGCACGACCACGCTTCCGTCCATTTCTTGCTGGTCTTTTACCACCAAGAATAGAATCGTCATGGCTTTCAGTATGCATATTGGCAGAATCCTCAGCGGTCCCATTCTGATGCCGATTGTCGTTTGTTTCAAAAGCCTCTCCAAGTATAGCCTTAGCATCTTTGACAACTGCTTTCACAGTGTGTGTTCTGTGAACTGCGGGCCGGCCTCTCCTCCGTGGCTTTTGACTACCACCCTTCAAATTAGTTACCTGAGAATCTTCCAACACATTGGGTGCTTCTCTGGTGCTGCTGTCAGATTGAATTCTCTGGACATCTAAAGAACCACTTGCCACTCCAAAAGAAACCTCTGCCTCATTCTCAGCATGTAGCCTATTGGATAGCTCTCTATTTTCCTCAAGTGAAAATGGGGTTTCCTTGTGTAGAGCACCAGACTCTGTCTTTTTCCCAGGAGAGAAAATAAGAATCTTTGAGGTGCACTTGCGAAGCCAAGACATACCACCTGGAGATTTTGAATCAGCAGGAGACTTCTCATTATTGTTCCTCTCAGCCACAGCCAGGCTTTCATTGTGGCTTACCTTCACATATTCATCACTCAATCTTGGCAAGGCAAGGACCTCTGCCCCATCAGTTTCAGCTGAAGGTTGTAGATTAGAAAGCACAAACTCAGAGATCATGTCACCACAGTTTGTGCAACCCTTGAGCTTTTCAACATATGAAATAAACTGTTCTCTTTCTTTGATAAAATTTTCTCGCTGATCTTTCAGTTTTCCGCTAAGATCAAGAAGTCCATCGATGTCTTTTCTAATTTCAACTCGCTGCCTTTCAAGATGCTCCTTATTTTCATCAGCTTCTTGCCTCTCTTTTCCAATTTTAGTTCTTTCAGCCTTGATGTCCTCCATTTCTCTTCTAGCAACATCTCTCAAGTAATTAACATTGTCTAGTTTTCTCTCTCTTTCTTCTGCAAAAGCATTCTCCCTTTCACGTAAGGGTTTCTCCAACTCCTCCAGCCGCTTACGCATATCAGTTTCAAGTTCTCTTTTCAGAGCTTCAAATTCATGAACCATTTCACTTTTCTCACTTTGAACTTTTTCAGCTAACGCTGCCTTCTCATGCTCCATATGGGCCGCAAATGATTCCTGGGCCAAGGCAAGATCTTCTCGCTCCCTTTGTATGCAATCCTGTGCCGCTGCCCTTTCATTTTTCAACCTCTCTCCTTCAAGTCGGTTGAGCTTTTCTACTTCTTCTTTCTGTTCTCTCACACTCTTCAGCTCTTTCTCAATCTCAGCTCTTTTGTCATCCAGCTCTTCCCACTCTTTCTCAAAAAGCTCTTTTTGCTGCTTCAAATCTTCAGCTTCCTTTAGTAGCAGTTCTTTCTGTTGCATGTACTTGTCGATTTCCTGTTTCAATTCTGACTGCAACCGCTGGCACTGTGACCTCTCTTCTTCAGTTACTTTCAATCGATCACTCTCCTCACTGATCTTCTGTAGCTTATCTTCATTATCAGCCTTTATCTGCTCCAATTCAGCCAAAAGCCTAGCCAATTCCTCTTTATCAGCAAGCAACTGTTTCTTCTCCGCTTCAAAGTTCTTCTCCTCCAATTTAATAGACTTCTCTTTTTCCTTCAAGGCCTTCATTTTAGATTCATAGTCCTTCTCTTTCTCCCTGAACTTCTCCCCTCTCTTTTCCAATGCCTGCTCCCGTTTGGTGACTTTCTCCTCCATATGATTGACTTCGGATTCCTTCTTCTCCACAACAACCAACCTGTTTCTCAATTCCTCATCCAACGATTTTCTCTTTTGATCAATTTCCAACTCAAAATCGCATTGTTTTGCATGCAGAATGGCATTATGTTCATCAATAACCTTTTGGATCTCAACCTGTGTATCCAAAAAAATAGTCAGGAGCATGACCATATTTAAATGGAAAGTATAGTGTACTAGTCTGCCAATTTGTCCTTATTGCGTATCAAGCTACTTTTAAAAAGAAAATTGAGAACAAAAGAATTAGACCAGCTCCACATAAGGAGAAGGTAGGCATAAAACGACCGATTTTGACCTGATACTATTTAATCAACATAGGTGAATCAACAAAGGTGGCCATATCTATATATCGTGGTGAGGCCTTACTCTTTCTCGAGCATCTAGCTTTTCTTCCAAAGCTAGTAACTCCTTCTCCTTCACTTCTAAGTTCATTCTCATAGCATCGTATTCCTGCATTAAAGAGAAAAAAAAATTAAAAACAAGGAATTATGGATGCTTAAATCAAGTTCATCTTTACGAACACTTGCCTTCTCTTTTAAAGCTAGACTTGCTAGCCTGCTCGTCAGATCATCTTCTTGCCTTTTCAGTGTTTCTTTAGTTGCATCTATTTTCTTCTCTGCATCTTCCAGATCCTTCTCTTTACTCTTCAAAGACCTATCATGCTCATTTGCCCTCTCCTCTCTTTGGTTGATGTTTCTTTGACCTCTGGCTAGCCTCTCTTCTCCCTCTTGTAATTTCCTTTCCCATTCTAGTAAGTCCTCCCTCCACTTGGCCAAAGAAGTCTCCCTTGCTTCCTGTCTGAGAAAAGTCAACAAACATCTTCACAATTGGTTCTTGCTAAGAGTACAAAACAAATTTTATTCAAAGAACGGCATAATTTAGAGTAACTAAATCAAAAAGAAACCCCAATAGGGACTGGTTCATACTCTGAACTGAAAGAGGATCTATCCCTTCGAAGTGTACTTTCTCGAGCCTCCAATTCCTTAAATTTGCTCTCTATCTCCGAACTTTTCCGGCTGACCTCAGCTAGCTTGGCATCAGCTGTACGCAACTTTGCCTCTAACTCCAGTGATTTTTCTTCTATGCTGGCAACCAAAGCGTTTGCCTCGGCTAACTTCGAATCAGCAGTAAACTTTATTTCTGCAATCTCTGAACGAGTCTCATGCAAAGCCTTCTCTAGCTGCAAAATAAAGAACCACAGTTTAGCAAATTGCAACCACTGTTTTTGTTTTCACATAATCACAGACTTCCAAGTTCCAGTGTCAACCATCAAGCCACAGGCTCATTTTGCGAATGAGAATTATTTTAAGAATCTCTAAAGCATATTTAGCATCAAATTTGTCGCTAGGATCAGTCCTTGTGATTCTAGTGGGTTTAGGAAAGAAAGACTACTAGGCACCTAGCACAGGAATAAGAATGTGAGCGTGAGTGTGTGTGTGTGTGTGTGTGTGTGTGTGTGTTTGTGAGAGAGAGAGAGAGATTATAATTTATGTGTATCACAAAATAGTTATCTATACCAAAAAAGTAATTGATGTATTCAGTTGTACAAGGCTTTCCACCAAATTGATGTTTTAGCAACTAATTAGCTCCTTTATTTGATTAGTCGACTGAGAGAAGTCCAAAGATGATTACTAATGTACATGAAGGAAAGTCTAAAACAGGAAACTTACATCAATCACACACTGCTTCTCAACCCCAATGCCTTCCTCAAATTCTCCTCTCGCTTTTCAACTTCAAAATTGCAATCAGATGGGATGCTTGTTCTCTTTTCAGGGCATCTCTTGCTTCTGACAATGACTGCGCAAGTTCTTCCTGGCTTGAGCTCCACTCTTTTTTCTCGATTAGGAGCAGCCCCATATTGTACTGGTACTCATAAAGCTGCACACAACATCGGTTCGTCAATCAACAAGCCGAATACATTATACTTATCACAGTTATGCACACTATAATAGGGACTACAACCTTAAAGTAAGCCGATTCAAAACACCATAAACTACTTTAAACAGTCACAGTTACTGCATCTACTTCACTAAGACATCAAATAACCGCAAAAAGATCCAGGATATAAGCACAAGTAGAGACCCACTGTTCACTTATTTCTTTACACCCAACTCCTGATTTTTATTTACCAGCATATTGCCAACTCAAAATTTACATCGTTTATTAGTGTGAGTCAAATTCACCAACCATGCGTTAACATCACAAATACTAATCTTAAAAATTAATAATTAATACAAAACAAAAATTATAAAAAAAAAAAACAAACAAACTCTGCGTAGCAGGAATAACAGAATAGACAAATAGCATGAATTACATTCCACACAGACCTCGTTTTCGAGCTCCAGAAGCTTCCGGGTTATCCCATCCCGTTCACCATTCTCTACCAGACCCGTCGCCGGCGTTGTGGGCTCAAACAACACAAGCCCTCTCCCCTCGCCGGAGTTCAACTTCGCCTTGCCGGAATTCATCTCCCTCCCGGACCCAGTTCCGGTTCTCGGCGTGAGAGACCAATCCGACCACCGCTTCGGCGTAAACATCAAGAACCTCTCCCCAAATTCAAAGATCCCAACTTCATACAGAAAACCCTAACGAAAAAGAAGCCGACTTTCCTCCGCCGCGAAACCCTAATTCGAAAACCCTGGTCGTAATTTGACGCAATTCCACGGCGAAATCGAATCCGCTAACGGAAATGAAAGCCTTTCTCACTTCACTGTGTGAGTTTAAATCTCTCTATTAACAGAAAACCAGGTCCGGACGTGACGCAGTTCCCAAATTCCGGCGAATTGGAAGGTTTCAAGTCCGGTAACCTCTCTCTCCTCTTTTCTCTCTCTTTCTGTAATATGCTTTGCTTTTGCGAGGATCACTCTTTCTATTTTGTTTTTATTTTATTTTATGGGCCGCCAACGGAAATCCGTCCGGAAAGTACGGTACTGTCCTTTATTATTATGCGAAATGATCCATGATGGCTAGGGCAAAATGGGGAATGAAACGGGTGGCTTTTATAGAAGGCAACGTGGGTGCCGGGCTGTGGAATTTTGGGAATGACGCAATTACCCATGGTTGGTAATACCCGTTGGGATAAGGCGGCGGGGTAAATATAGGGAGAGGTGGGGGTAGTTTGATAATTGGAGCATGTTCTGTGGGGAGGAATATTCGTTTTTGTATTGAAATGCCACGGTGTTAAGGAGCTGTTAGGTCATTGGGGTGCTGAGGATAAGCATCTATTTGTCGCATGTGGGTTGTTGGTTTTTTAATTTTATTTTAAGTTTTTGATCCATTATTCACATTTTCTTTCTCTCTTTCTTCCACCTTCGTCATGTTTCTAAATATGAATTTCGTGCCCTAGGAAAAGAGAGGTAGAGACATGGAGTTTTGGTGGGTTTTCACTATTGAGTTGAACTTTTTTGAGGTTGGATCAAGATCAAATCTCCATTGGGACTTGAAAGAATGAGGGGGTTTGTGAAGGGTGAGTAGACAACTAACAACTTTTGTTGTTCCTGCACGAGTTTGATGCATGACATGACAATTTAGTGTAAAAAGATTCAAATTTTATTATCTATTAGTTTTGATATGAAACAAGAGATTTTAATTTCGTAATGATACGAAAAAAAAAAAAATACGGTATGTTATGTTCAATACAATTGTTTCTTTCTCATTCTACTATTTTGTTCTGTTTTTTTAGGGTTAGAAATTGATATTGTAACTACCAAGTTATATGAAAATTCACATTGACGATCCTTCTATCCCAAGTATTCTTCATTGCTAATCTACTATGCTCTAATATAGAAATGGAAAAACAAGTATCTGAGTTTTCCAAGGAACAACACACTTTTATAGTTTTATGAAAGTGAAGGGAAGAAAAAAGGAGAACCTTTCTTGCGTTAGCCGTTAAAAACTGAAGTCTCAGAAAAAAGAGAGACCACCACGATGAAAAGGGCACTGTCACTACTGATGAGATTTATTGTTTATTTCATTTAACTACACACCGTGTCGATATCGATCATGTTAAAGTGATCGAGGATGAACTCATTATATATCCATCTATCTGTTTAAAGCCAGACATATATACTTTACCATCACTTGAAGTTAGGGTCTATTTGGTTTATTGGAATGCAGGAGCCAGCTACCACTTCTTCGACTTTAGATCATACTAAACTTGGGTCATAGAGGCTTAGCACTTAGCAGTGTTTGTTTCCAGGAGGAGTGTGTTCCCTTATAAGTTTCTCTTGCTTTGTCTTTTGCATTGTCATTTAGTGTGTTTATTTTTTATAAAAAATAAAAAAAACTTTAGATCATACTAAACCAGTACGTTAAACCCGATCGATTTGATCCCAAAATGCCATAGGTAACCCCATAACGGCGGTGATCGATCCAGCTTAACAAAGTGTAGTCATATATGATCTATATCAATCATCTCTTCGATCACCACACTAATTGAGATACGATCAAGTTACGTGGTGCATGTTATATATTCTTGCACAATGTCAACTAATTGTTCTTGCTTTGTTATATTTTCTTGTTCATCTTCAAAATCGTTCATTCATTCTACTCAAAATCGCACAACTTCGCTTCCAAAGCAGTTGCATTTTATTGAACTGAGACAGCACATTTCGCATATACTTTGAAATTAGATTTGCATGCAGATTTCTCTGTTCGATCAATGTTACTTTAGAAAACCATTAATTGGAGCCGTGAACTACGTTCATGTGTTAATGTTTTAGACATATATATACTTCATCCAAAAAAAAAAACCATTAGCTATTTTATGTGTTAATGTTTCAGACACACATCCTCCAAAAAAGGGTTTTTAGCTATTTTATACGGTGTTAAAACTGTGGTGATGCTCAAAAACAGAAAACCAGCAACAGAAATTAGCCGCAAATAGAATCATTTAATCCATCTTTTCTGCACTATATATTCACAACCCTCGCTCATCGCCATTCTCACCAGTTGCAAAAGAAATTGACCTAACACTACAACAGATAGAAGAAAGAAAAATGGAAACCAAGTCCATCATCGTCTCCCTCCTCCTCCTCCAGCTTGCTGTAACCGCTTTTTCCAAAGGCGGACATAAGGGAAAGGGCGGTGGCGGTCATCATCGTGATCAAAACCCTATGCACCAACCTCACGTAAGTTGTTAACGATTAACCTGGCTATCGTTCATATCTCTATTCATGTTGTCTGCTATTTTGATTTTCTGATTTGCCAAGGCAAGCGACTTAAATGTTTTATATATGTTTGCTCGTAACGCATGTCACATACAATTTTGTATCATAGGGCTCTCACAAGGACGTGCATGAGCCGGGAGGTTCAGCAGGGGGGGTTGCAAAGCCAGGAAGCAAACCACAGGTTGAGTTCGGAGGAGTAGATGAACAATTTGCACCCAGAAATGGTGGAGATGCATCTGGCGATAAGAAGTGGTGCATTGCCAAAGGTGGTATTCAGAAAACTCTTTTGAAGAACGACTTCGATAATTTGTGCAAAGAGGTCGATTGCTCGCCTACAAACGGAACAGGCTTGTGCTATACCGAATCCATCTTCGCCAAGGCCTCATTCGCCATGAATCTGAAGTATCAGAAGAACGGTAAGAAGGATGCCGACTGCGTTTACGAAGGAAGAGCAGAGACTACCACCAAAGATCCCAGTACGTTATCATGAACATCATTTCTTGACTTGCTCTAATCTTTGATGATCTATAATAAGAATATATAGCTAATTCCATCTTTTTCTCTGTTATGTTTTTTCTTTCAGGCTGGGGCAAGTGTATAATGGTGTCTTCTTAAGAGTTGGAGGCGAAACGAGAAAGAGAATCGAAGTACGATTAATCTTCAGGCCTTTGGGGGCTGTATACATATATAATTAGCATCAAATTAATAAGTTGAGCAATTTCTCGATGTAGAAATATTTTACATTAAAAAAACCAAGTACTTTTTTGAAGACTGTCTTGCTGATGTGATTACCACATACATATAATCTCGATTTACATGTCTAATGTCTAATCTAATCACACATGTCGCGACATAAGAATCATATTTCATCTTTCATAGAAAAAACATGGCAGACTTACTTTCAGGCAAATGTACGTTTGATAGAATCATAGTTTAAAAGCTACATAAGAAAAAGTTCTGTCAATGGTGACATTGATTCATATGGAGATCGATATGGACTACTCTCAGCAAATTGAAAGACGTACAGTAGTATGATACGTACCATATACACACCCAATACTTGGATGTACGTACGTTTGTAATCAATCAATATACCATCCATACATCAATCCATTTACTCGTACACTTGTAGTACGTTGAGAGTTTTTGCCGTATTTCAAGAATGGTATACTTGCTGCAGGTACGTAATTAGTTATAACTGCTAAGAATCACAGTGGACTACTAGGTCGGATGTACAAACATCTATTATCTATACATGAAAAAATGTATCGAGTTTGTTCATCGATCTCGACTAATTTCACAGCCATTGGCATGGAATGTTATTGAAACCTCTATGGCTCTATATATGCGCGCGCTTAAAGCAAGCATCGCTTTTCTTCTGTTTCCTATACACAGCTGCTGGTTCAACTGATCGAACTTATAGTACGTCTTTCACTCTTTCCTCAAGGCTCAATGTCATTTGCATCCAGCTAGCTAGGCTCAATATAATTACCTCCCAGGCAATGAACACTTCGGGTCCATCTTATAATGAATTCATTGATTTCATTCTTGCATGTATATAAGTTCGGAATAGATAGTACGCGCGTGTCTAAGCCAAAGCCAAGCATGGATATGATTTGTTTCACAGATTTTCCCATGCCACTTAAAAATTTCATCTTGCAATGATCGTTTAGTTCTGGCTTTATTGGGAGCTATGCTTCTCCTTGCGACTATGCCACTATATATGGTATATATAATCAAGTTGTGTCGGCAGTCAATCGTACTCGAAAAAGTTTCAGCAAACGTATCGCACAATAAACAAAAATGACCAGTCATATATATATGAGTGATGGCTAGCAGGGACGGAACCAGAAATCGAAAGTGGGTTGAGTTAATTTCCAACCAGCACACTTACAAAATATTTGTTGAGGTTTGGAATCCAGTGAGAGGCTCATCCTCACGCCTTTATATTAAAAATATATAAGGGGGACATAAAACCAAAATCTCATAAATTGAAAACTACAACGAAAATAATTGTAAGAAAATAACAAACAATAACCTATAACTATCTAAATCGTACCCGTCGGGTTTTACTCCGGGTTTTACTAACTTCAAACTCCTGAATCACATATTCATTATCAATACTATCAGCAAACTCTTTTTCAATATAGAGAACCATTAAATCATCAAGAAAATCATCTTCCATCTTATTTTGAAGTCTACTTTTTATGATGTTCATAGATGAAAAAGCTCTCTCTGTTGTGGCTGTAGAAACTGGTAGAGTCAACACAAGACAAATCAACCTATAAATCATAGGAAAGAATGCAGACTTTCTTGATTCAACTAACTGCCGAGACAAATCGGACACAAAAGATGTGTTGACAAATCTTGGATCAGCTAGAATATCTGCTACAAAAAACCCACACTCTATATCTAGAGTTGACAAATCAGATGATGTAAAATTCTCAGGATAAAACTTCAAAGCAAGATTGCAAACATCTTCTGATCTGAATGCAACAAAATTATCACGAGGATCCAATGTAGCACTAAGAACAAGGAGCTCCAATGAATCATCTGGAAATCTATTATCCAACTCTGTCAACTGGAAGTCTATTACAACATTAAGTATGTTGACCCGATAATAATGCTCATTTGTAATATTCTGTTCACAAGCTCTAACACCTTTCTTGTAAGGTAATGACATATCATGCATAATAATATCATTCTCACAACAAAATGATGCAACCCTTGTAATCAAAACATCCCAACCATTCTCTCTTAACTCTTGAAGTCTTCTTTTGCTAATTTTAGGAAGTTTAGAGCATTCAAAATATCTATGATTTTTTTTTTTGCAATGATTGACAAAGAAAATCAGTTATCTTCATGACAGATTGCATCAAAAGCAAGCAAAAGACAAAATTAAAACGCTTCATAGCCTTACCCACATTCTTTGCTTCTGCTTGTATCTTTTTTGGTCCATTTGCAGCCAGTTCTGCAAGAGTTATTCGGGTAGCTCCAAATAGATAATCAAACTTGTTATAGAGCGAAAATGTGAACCCCAACGAGTTGCCCTGCTCGTTGCAAAGTGCAAGCCTGATTAGCCCATGTACATGTCTGAAGTTTGCCAGCAACCACTAATTCTGCAATCTCTTCTTCTCTGGTAGCTTTCAAAGCTGAATGTCTCTTTGCAGAAGAATCTACAAAATTCACAACGAAGCTCAATGTACCAAAAAATGTATAAATATCATCCACCCATTTGGCAGCGGCATTTAAAGCTAATTGCAAGCGATGAGCAAAGCAATGCACATAATATGCATACAGACACTCTTCACGAAACAAAGCTTATAAACCATTAAATTCACCCCGCATGTTACTAGTACCATCATATCCTTGACCACGCATATTTTCTATTTGAAGATCATTGTGAGTAAGGACTTTAGATATCTCAAAATATAAAGTCTGAGAACAAGTGTCTGCAACACTAAGAATTTTGAAAAACCTTTCTCTAATAAACCCATGACAATCAACAAATCGAAGTATGACAGCCATTTGCTCCTTACTAGATGCATCAACCGCTTCATCAACCAAGATACAAAATTTGGCTGATCCAACTTCATCTCGAATCTTCTCTCTAACTTTGTTGCCCAATATATTTGCAATTTGTTTCTGTATTAATGGAGAAGTATACTTGACATTTCCAGGAGCATTATCAAACACCCTTTGAACTTCTAGATTCATTCTTCCAAATGAACTCAAAACTGCATCGAAGTTTCCACGATTAGTTGAATCTGCCGACTCATCATTCTCTCTAAAAGCACATCCTTGTTTGGCTAACAACCTTACACCTTCTATAGTAGCAATAAGCCGAAGTCGGTGATTTGTTGCTTCTTGGGATGAATGTGTGCTAATGACTCTCTCAATATGCTTAGTTGGGTTTCTTAGTGTCTCCCACTTATGCATGGCAGCATTATGTGGTGAATTTATACCTCCCATGTGTTTAAGAATGTCAGATGCTTTGACATATTATTCTTCCAACCTTGAAACCCATACTCAGTGAATGCTGGATGGTGGGATGGATATCTATCAAATAAGAAGCAAGGGAAGCAATATGTTTTGTCCATCTGTACTGAATACTCAAGCCAAGGCCAATCTTTAAACCACTTGTGATTAAATTTTTGACCTTGGCCTGTATCATTAGAAGATGGGTAACTGCTTAACCGAGGTTGACATAGTTCTAAGACCACATAAGCTCTTCTAACATTCTTTTGGTCATTCAAAGGGTATTGATATATTGGACGTCGTAATCCTGGATCACGCTCAAGAGATGTAATATCAAACTCTCCTACCTAATTCTTTCACTACGACACTCTTCTACTGGTATAGATATAGAAGAAACTAAAGGGACATCCCTGGGGACATCATTCACAGAATTTTCAGTCACACGTCTATTCTCACTCTCACTACCACTTGGAGGAGTATCAGTTTGAAACCATGAGAAAAGACTTTTATATCGCTTGGGCTTTCGATGATCAGTCATTATCAATACCTATATATATAAATTGATAAGCAACATTATATTAAATCAAGCCATGTTCTCACATATCACTTCAATTAAACAAGATCAAAGATTCAATGAGTGAAAACTTACAATAACTGCTCACTTGGAAGGCTGTAATAGAGGCAATCAACCAAAGGTCCAAAGCTTTGAAGACATTGAGGTCTTGATTCTTGAATCCTAAATCGAATTCGTCATTGATCAAAAACAGAAGTGCAGAACTAATTACTTTCAATTTCAATAGAACAAATGGAATCGTTCATACCTTGTAGTTGTAGAGTTGGACTTTGAAGTTTCACTTTCTCCTAAATCTCAATCACCCAAATACGAATTGAAGTTAGAGAAACTGACGATGTCTTGCCGTCTTGGTCTTGACTCCTAAATCGAATTCGTCATTGATTAATTAGGGTAACAAATAAAAAGCAAGCCAGAGATGCAATTAAATCCAAGTTTAGGATTGATTACCTGCGATCGACGGATGGAGGAGATGAGCAGGGAGGAGTAACGAGTGGGACCGGAGGAAGTGAGGGATTTAGGAGAAAAATCTGCTTGGGATCTGTAGGAAGGTGAGAAAGATGAGACAGATGGAGGAGATGAGCAGTTGAGCAAGATGAGTGTCGAGAGAAGTTTTCGACGGAGAAGAAAGTGAGGGACTGATGTCTGATGATGAGAGGAACCGGGAATAAGGCCATAAGGGTATAATTTTTTATTTTTTTTCATTGGGCTGGGCTAGGCTGTGATATATATATATATATACCTAGGGGTTTTTTGGCCCAATTTTCGGTTGAGTTGTAGCCCATACAACCCTTGCTGTGCTTCCGTCCCTGATCGCTAGGTATTAGCTAGGGTTTAGGCCAGGATGCCAAGCAAGATATGAGCATTGTTCTTTTAGCTACTAGTGCACCGCAATAGAGAGCCCCGACAAATAGTTTCACCCAAAATTCTCTCTAATTTGTATGATAATGTTATAGTTTGTTTTGTTATATTCTGAAAATAAGTGAGCTTCGATAATTTAAGTAAATCATAAATGGTGTAAGAATTTCATTTATTTAGGAGATTTGTAAGTGTCATTTTCACATGAAACCTCTTATGCTCGAAAGTTCTATTATACGAGGATTTCCAAAAGATACGGTGTACAGGTTATGTTTGATCATTCATTTCCAAATCATATTTCTACACCAACTACAGTAAACAAGTTAAAAGAGAAAGACCAAAACAAGAAGGGATTGATGACCAACATGAGCTCCTTAATTTGCCCATTGTTAAAGTTTAAAGAGATTTGAAATTTGCACATTGTTGCTACTGATCATGGAAAGCTATTGTAAAAAACGGATTGATGACCAATATTAGCTCCTTGTCATGAAGTCGGAAAACGGGCCCTTGACTTGAGATGAGAAAACCCGAAGAGACGAGGAGAAAAACGGGCCGGGTTGCTGAATAATTGGGCTTGAGCCAGTTAACTTAAACCAAGAAAAAAATATTAACAAATAGAAGAAGAAAAAACAAAGAGAAAAGCAACCTGTGTCATATTGTAGCAGGAAAACAGAAACAAATTGCTTCTTTCTGGTTTGGTTTTGGTTTTAGAGTAGAAAGAGAAAGAGATTAGAAAAGAGAAGAAGAGCAATGGCCGCAGCAACAGTAGAAGCTCAGCCACCCAGATCTTCATCAAATGGGCCTGCAGATTCCTACATCGGCAGCCTCATCAGCCTTACCTCCAAGTCCGAAATTCGCTACGAGGGTGTCCTCTTCAACATCAATACCCAAGAGTCCAGCATCGGTTTGAGAAATGGTATTCCAAAGACCCCGCCTTTTTTGCCTTTCTTGTTTTGGGTCCCTTTTGCTTTTGTGAATTTCATCTGGGTTATGATTGGAAATGGATTTGAGCTGCTTTTTGTGGTTTTGCATTTCATCTGTTTATGGTTTGGAAACTGTTCATTGTGAAATGTGTGTTTTTTGACGAGGAGTTTGTATCTGAGGTTGATAATATGATCATGGCTGATGGTAAAGTTTAGGTCTTTGGAAACGTGTAATGACATGCATGCTGGTGATGGGTTCATTGGCAATACATTGTTTGAGAGGTGAAAAGGAAAGAAAATAACTTGATGGCTTGTATAGTTGTATTAAGAAATTTGGTTTTAATTGATTATGTTTCGGTGTACTTAGAGAGTTCTGGAGGGTTAACAAATATGTTAGATTGCGAAAGCTTAAAGTCGTACTACATAATATTATAGAATGAAGTGCTGTTCAGATTTTGGATTTCCATGTCCTCAATGAAGTTGATAGGAATTCTGAGCTATAGTTATATGCATTGCAGTAAGATCATTTGGAACTGAAGGGCGCAAGATGGATGGTCCACAAATACCTCCAAGTGATAATGTTTATGAATTTATACTTTTCCGAGGAAGTGACATCAAGGTATACAGTATATTTTCTTTTGGTAAGAAGGTGTATAGTGTATTTCTTTTGATAAGAAGGTATATAGTATATGGACAATGAAATCATATCCTTCCTGACTAAGGTTCATGTTCTTAATTCTGGTCTGTATTCTGAGGAAAACTCAATTAATTTGAATCTGGGATGCTATCAGACATTCCGGGCTTATAGACTATAGTTTTAATTCGATTGCCTCAGTATGAACTCTTCTTTTGTGTATGGTTACAGGATCTGCAGGTCAAATCTTCACCTCCAGTTCAAACTAACACAACTGTACACGATGATCCTGCCATTATTCAGGTAAAGGAAACAAAATAGGCTGCGCTTCAACAGATGCTTTTACCCAAACTCAATCCTTAGTCACTGATACTTAATTGAATTCCTCATACAGACTCACTATTCTCAAGCAGTGACTGCGTCAACAAGCTTACCGTCTTCTAGTATTGCGTCCATTCCCGATGTTAGTGCCTACACTCCCCAGATGGGACTCCCTAAGCCACCATTTCAAAGCACTCTTCCAATGTATCAACCTCTTGGAAATCTAGGGTCTTGGGGTTCTTCAGCCCCTCCAACTACAAATGGCAGTGGAATGCCCATGGCAATGTATTGGCAAGGATTCTCTGGGCCCTCAAATGGATTTCAACACCAACAGCAATCATTGCTTATGCCCTCACCTGGCTTGTCAATGCCACCTTCTATGCAACAACCAATGCTATATCCTACCATGAATGCATCATTGTCTGCTGGATCTTCTGGTCCTTCTACCTCTAAACCATCAGAGTCACCCTCTGCTTTCTTGCCACCCTTTGGTACGGGCACTCCAAACTTGCATTCCCCTATGCTTTCTTCCCTGTCGCCTGCCCCTACTATGGGCACTCTGGGGGATTTGCAATCTTCTATGTTTCCTTCCAAGTCTTCTGCAACAGTTTCAGAATCATCCTCAAGTTTGATTCTTAACAAGGCTTCTCCTCAAACTCTTCCTACTGCTGCATCAAGTACTAGCTTGCCCTTGGTTTCACCACTGACTCCTGCGTTGGACAAAACTAACATCCTATTACCAGCCTCTGACAAGCCTAAAACAGGCCCTACTGCTGTAATGCCACTAACATCTGAATCTGTGTCGTCCATGGCTAGGACATCAGGTTCAGTTTTACCTGAAGGAGCAATGCCTCCATTAGTAACCCAGGCCAGTTTTTTCAGCCTGAGCTCACCATGGTATCTTCATCCCAGCCTTCACAAACAGCTCAGAGGGATGTTGAGGTAGTCAAGGTATCCTCATCAGAATTACCACCATCACCAGCAGCAACAGCAAAGGATTCGCAGGAACCAATATTGCCTCTACCCGCACCATCCATTCCTAAGGTATTGCCCACATATCTGATGTATTCTTTTGCCTACCTTGTCACTTGCTGCATATTGATCAAATAAATGGAATGTAATTGCATGTGTATGGTCAAATTTCTGTTTGGACTTTGGAATTATTGCCATATGTCTTGACCACAACTACCTATCAAAATTTTTCGTTAGGGCAGAGAGTGACAGTAGATCTCTTTGTTTTGCATTCATGCTTGCCATTTACCTAAAGTTTATGAGTTTACTATAGTGGGCTTGAAAAAATAATACCCATATTGTCTAATCTTTCTAATGTATGTTGTCTATTTTGCTTCACCTTATCCTAGCTGCATGGAGCTCATGCCTTTGGTCATCAAAGTTACAGAGGAGGTCGTGAAAGAGGAGGTCATGCCTTCAGTCATCAGAATTACAGAGGAGGTCGTGAAAGAGGAGGTCATGCCTTCAGTCATCAAAGTTATAGAGGGGGACGTGAAAGAGGAGGTCATGCCTTCACTCATCAAAGTTATAGAGGAGGGCGTGAAAGAGGAGGTCATGCCTTCATTCATCAGAGTAACAGAGGAAGTGAAAGAGGTAGAGGAAATGGGGTATGTACTTTTTCTCTTACACAATCTGTTTATATGATGTTTCACACCAACTATTATAAGAACCTGATTGGGTGGTTTTATAATAGAGCGTTTGGAATTTTATAGAGCATTGTTTTCCTGCTATTTTTATAGACTTTCCACTACTATGTTTTACTTGCTGATTTTTATGCAATAGCTCCATGGTATGATAGTCACTGACTGTTTCTTGTTCTTGATTGATGTTATAGGTTGTGTAAGATTTAGTCTTGTTCAATTATACTATTTAGAGTATTCTTGTAAAAAGATTTCTTAAGTGTCCTTTTGAGTTGCCACTAGTGTCTGGATGCCATTTAAGGAGACTTATGCACTCTCATGTGACAGCTACATGAGCCTCACCTGCAAACTAACCTTTCTTGCATTTCTTAGGTTATCCAGTCATCTTTTATGATGCCTGTGATTTTGTGGTAAATATAATTTTTGTGCCTATATAGACAGCACTAGTTCCAAATAGAGCTTTAATTTATTGATGATCATGCTCTTTCAGATTTCACGTCCTTTGACTAGATCACCGAGGATTTTGATTTCACAGCAATGAATGAGAAATTCAACAAGGATGAAGTATGGGGTGATCTTGGTAAAAGTAATAAAGCTCTAGAAGATGGAGGTGAATCACAAGATGAAGAGGATGTGGAGCTTCACCATGTGATGATACTAAGGTCTCTTTATCAGTCACCTCTCTATAAAGAACAAAAATATCAAAATGCAAAGAACCTTTTCATGACTTGAGTTGTTAATGTGGAATCTCCTGTTTTGCAGAATGTTTACGTTAAGGATGACTTTTTTGATTCTCTGTCCTGTGATGCACTTGATCGTGGGTCACAGAATGGGAGGACCAAGTTCTCAGAGCAAATGAGAAAGGATACTGAGGTATATATGTGCCTCCTCTTGAAAAAGGGAAAAAAATACTGAGATTATTTATAACAGTTTTCAGTTATTTTTGAAGATTTTCTAAGAGTCATGGGACTTATTGGAGTCTTCATTGCTACTGCTGATGCCTTCTACTTGTATGAGTATTACTGATTGAATTCTCCTTGTAATTGCCATGCCAGACATTTGGCTATTCTCCAAGGCATCGGGGTGGAAGAGGTGGTCGATGGAATGGTCGAGGTGGCCGATGGAATGGTAGTTATCATGGAGGTGGTTATGGCTATGCTGGACAGGCGAGGACAAAGCTTCCCTAACCGTGCCTCCTACTAAGCATTGCCTTTCAGTGCCTGCTGAGATGAACCTCAGAACTCTTGGTGTGCCAAGATATATAGCTATGAAGGTTTAGTTTTTGTACTTCTGGGCATTGTGCTCGCAATAAGATATTCTGGAATAGTCATGGTGGCCGATAGAATGGTAGTTATCACGGAAGTGGTTATGGCTCTGCCGGACAGGGCTGAGGACATTACTCTCTGAATCGTGCCGCCTACTAAGCATTTCCTTTGGTGCCTGCTGGGATGAACCTCAAAACTTAGCAAGGTCTAGTTCATGTAGGTTTTGCAATACCTGGCATTGTGCTCACAGTAGATATTATGAAATAAGTTCTCTATGTTTTACATGGAATGCGAACGTTTTAGCAGATTGATAGCAATGATAGTAGTACCAGTCTCAATAAGCATCAATTAGCATGCGCACCCTCAAAACGATAGCAATGATAAAACTAACACGAAAACGTTTATCTATATATATAAAATGCTTTCAATCCTGTTCTTTAAGCACAGAGAAAACTGCTGACGGCGGTCTCCGGCCGATTATGGGTCATCTCTCTCCGGAGGAGAGAGATGAGACTTTTGTAGACAATGTAAATAAGGAGTCTAGTTTAGTTAATACTGTAATATAGTCTAGTTTAGTTAGTATTGTGTTTGGTGTCACTACACCCCAATATTAAAAAAATAAGCTTACGTAACATCTTGAGACAATCTTAGAAAATAAGGAAGTGTAAAATAATCCCGAGTACCAAACGTGTTAAGTCCAAGGCAGTTATAGTTTTTTTTCTTAATAAGATGGGCCAACCAAGCTGCATAAGCCCAGTCTAACAAGCTTCCGCCTTGCCAGCCCAAGTCTCTGCCTAGCCCGCATAAGCCCAGTTCTCCTTACTTTTTTTTTTTTTTTTTTTGTTAGAATGAAGCTGAAAACTTTGACAAGGAGCATCTCGGTTTCACTTTGATAATTCACAAAGGTTGAAGAAGAGAAAACCATAAAGAGAAAGACCGATCCAAATCGGAAAGTCGAAGACCCAAAATTAGAAAGAGGGAATGGGGCCGATTCCGGTAGTGCGGTTCCCGATCTTCCGAGCAGTGAGAGTTGTCGGAGTGGCAGTGGCCGCTCTAGTCCTCACCTGGACCATACATTTCCGGGGAGGCTGGCTTCGTCTCCGACAACAAAGATCTCATCTTCAATGTTAGTCTCTTCCCCATATCTTCATTTTTGGACATTCATAGTGTTTATGCTTCATTTTCTGTGTTATTGGTTTGCAGGTTCATCCAGTGTTGATGGTGATTGGACTTGTAATCTTGAATGGTGAAGGTATATTCTCTTATGTATAATGAATATGGTAAAGTTTGAATGATGAGATTTGGTTTCCGGGTGAACTTTTTTGTTGTGGAGTTTGATTCGTGAGTGTATTCTGCACAATGCAAGGTTGTGAGAGCATTATGTGGAATGTTTGTGCATCCGCTAGTTTATAGTTTCATTTTCATTTTATTTCACACAAAAGGGTCTTGATTGAGTTGATAATCTGCATAGAATCTTATGCTCACTTGAGCTGTCGAAATGGACACATGAAGTTTAGGCTTAGTGTGACTACTATGAATTACAACTATGTTGTGTTTCTTCCGTATTGCAGCCATGCTAGCGTACAAGACGGTATCAGGAACAAAGAGCTTCAAGAAATTAGTTCACCTTACGCTACAATTCATTGCGTTTTGTTTAAGTATTATCGGTGTATGGGCTGCCTTGAAGTTCCACAATGATAAGGGCATTGACAATTTCTACAGCCTGCATTCTTGGCTGGGTCTAGCCTGCGTGTTCCTTTTTACCATCCAGGTACCCTCGTAGCTACTGTTTTTCTTCAGAAGATGTGTTCAATGATTACTTCCGTCCAGATTTAACTGTGATTCTATATTGCGCAGTGGGCTGCTGGATTTGTTACATATTGGTACCCAGGTGGCTCGAAAAATAGTAGAGCAAACTTGATGCCATGGCATGTGTTTTTCGGTGTTATATATATGCACTTGCTCTTGTTACTGTGACTACTGGTATCCTAGAAAAAGCCACATTTCTTCAAGCCAACCATGTAATATCACGCTACTCAACTGAAGCTCTGCTGATAAATTCTCTGGGGATATTGGTCATTGCACTGGGCAGTTTTGTTATTCTCGCGGTCATTGCTCCTGCTAATAAAGGTGACATTTTCAGAGAATCAACAGAGTAAGCACAGTAGTACTATCTTGTAGTTTGCAAGCAGGCAAAATTTAACGCTATATTGACTACAGGTCTAAAGAGAAATCCTTGTATCAAAATAACAGTTTCTGTTTCCTTTCGATCAGAGTTGATAAGAACTTGATGCTTTTCATTTTCGTTCTTTTTAATAGCCAAAGCAAATCATTAATACTGAAAGAGGAATTAGAAGATCATGCTGAAGCCCCATCACAAGCTATGGCGGCACCTCATATTCCAGACAATAACGTCATTTGAATGAAGGCCAAATTGGCTCAAGAATGTAACCACATTATATGCCCAGGTTGAACTGAATAATGTATCACCATCGAGTGGAACTTAAACTTCGTCTCTTTATTTTGGCATCTGAGTATTTTGTTTTGTTTATCTTTCCAAGCAATTGCTAGACAAATTAACACGAAACCAAATCCAAATGGACATTTCAAGTACGCTTCCAAAAATAATCCGAAGAGAAAGCATGAAGTATTACACAGCTTATGATAGCACTTCAGAATGACCTAGGATTGGTACATGTGATCAATACATGCCTCAACTTAAGCATGCCAAACTTTGCAAATCAAATTGACATCAATGTTTGTCACAAGTCAGAGAGAACAAAAGGTAACAAAAAGCTTGTCACTCTAGTCTGAATGTTAAAGGCTGCCGACACTGAATCTCTACTTTGCAGCACGCCTACAAATTTCTGGAGGACTTCATCAATTGTGATTAATTTCCATGGCATGGAAGCACTTTGAGTGATCACATCCATAACTGTTCTCTTCGGTATTCACGGACGATAACAGGTACACTTGTAGGTGGAACCTACAAAAAAAAAGAAGCAGAAATAACTCATTTTTCATATCGCAAGTTTGAGTAGACATGCTTCTTAAGCAAATATAACATGAGAAGGGACACAATCTCATGAGCCGTGAGTTGTGATATTTTAATATCATTTCTGTCCATGATCTTGCTTCACAATATGCACTATGCAGAGGCTAACCAGCAAGTTCAAAATTCACAACCCAAGAGTAAAACTCTAACTGCTGAAATGGAACTTGAGAACAATTACTTGAAGAAAAAAAATATTTACCATGCCATAATCTGTGATGATCATTGACACATAATCGGAAGGCAGCGCGTCATAACTGCCGTTAACAAGTTAAACAGAATTGCCAAGTTAGTAGAGGACTTGGGAATCATGATAGAACAGTAAACTAATTAACAGTTCTTACATCAGATTTAGAGGTTGAAGATTTTCACAATTAGCTTGATTATTCAAACAATTGATTTCCTCCAAACCAGGAACCTTTGAAATCACATCTGGATCACCTGCCATAAGTGGAACAAGACAAAGTCAGCAAGCACCGGAAAATGCGTTTATCATACTGTTAGAGTCACTCTCACCAAAATTTAAAGTCTGGAGTGCATACCGAGCTCATTAGAGCAAATTGAATCAAGCTGTACCCTTTCATGAACTTATATGCCTCACAGCATACTAATACGGGAACACGGAAAGCATGAGCTACCATAGCAACAGAAGCAGTTCCAACCCTCGAATAAACTGCTCCATTAGACAGAATTGAAGAAGCACCTAGAAAAACTCGAGTGACTTCATGCATGATGTACGAAGCAGCATTGATATGAGTGTAAGTACAGCTAATTCCCTTTCCACCAACCTACGAAGTAAACGTTGCCCTTCAAGCTTCGGGCGAGAGTCGACTACCACTACACGAATTGTTTGCCAAGCTCATGGGCATGTACTAGTAACATTACTGCAGTGAGACCATAGTTAGAAGAACATCACCATCCCTGATTTTTGTAACTGCATGCTTGACTATCACCTTACTGCAAGTAATATCTTCTCACTTACAAACTGTTCAATAGACAGGAGAGATGCTTTAGCTTCTGACTCTGACAGAGTCAAAGGTAGCTTGGCAATTCGACTTTTTAGAAACCTAATTGCATTCCCCATGCTGATTGAAAGGGGCTGCACTCAATTAAAAATGATACATAACTACTTATTTTGCTGTCAAATCCCTACTAAGGTTTTTCTCAGGTGGTGTCGAGTAGTCCTTAATGGCCTCCTGAAAAGCTTGAAGCATGGCAATGCACCGAGCATTACCACCAGATATATCTCCAGTTAAATACTGTAACCCAACCTGGGAATTGGCATCAATACCAAAAGTTATACTTTATCGATCACTGTCATACATCATCTATCAAAATGTTCTAACAAGCTTATATAATCCTGTAGATACCTTATAAACTGCAGGATGCACAGGGTCAGCTGGAAAAACCTAGACTCGAGATCAGGAAGCTGAGTCCCATGCTCGTACTGAGGCAAATGCCTAAACAGCTCAACCCTGTTCCTCGCCTCAGTTTGCTTAACCACCGAACGCCTTTTCGCTTTCTCCACACGGCTCGTATCATCATATGCATCCGCGGAGGAGGGACCTCTTTCTTCCTTTCTTTCTCCACACGTTCCCCACCACCACCTTTCTTCTCAGAAGCCCCCACAGTCGGGGCTTTTGTAACTTATGTGGCTTCACATCACCGTAGTCGAAGCTGCAGCACTAACAACAGAAGCTGCCTTTCCTTCACCTAACAACACAATGTAAAAGGAAACGCAGTCACTAAAATTGATCAAACACCAAAACAAGCCTATCGAAATCCATACGCACCTTTCGCAGCAGCCTTAGCTGCTCGCTGAGCCTCCTGCGCGCGCCTCTCGGCTTTTGTGGTCTTCTCTTTCAGTGGCTTCGAATTCAAGCCTTGCTCATTTTCCACTTCCACTGATGCATTTCCAGCTTTCTCTGCATTTTTCACTGCTTAAATTTCCAGAATTCACAATTAAAACCCTAATCAAACGAAACAGCGCAAACAGCTCACCAGAAAAGCCAGACGGAATCTTCGTCAACCCGGCGGCGGGGACGCTACTGGCCTGCACGGCCGCCGCCAAATCAAGCTACCAGGCAGCGAAGACGACGTCGTCACAAGCCGCATTGGTCCGAGCCGGATTCGACCGGAGCGGCGGCCCGGCGAGAAAGCGAACTCTGCGTCGTTGTAGGAGAAGAGGCGGAGGGGAGGAAGGCGGGAAGAGGTCGGAGGGGATGTGGGAGTCGAGGCGCCCGGGCGGACGGCGTCGGAGGAGTGACGTGGCGGGGGATCATGACCGGAGAGAGGGAGTTGCCGGAGGGGAAAATGTTGGAGACGGGAGGGGAGGAGGAGATTGGCTCCGGCGCGCGAAGAAGCCGACTTGCCGTACCTTCGGGTCGCTGACGGTGCGCGGTGGTCGCCGTGGGTCCATTTGAGATTGAATCCGAGGGTTTTGAAAGCTGGGGGTTTTGATTTTGTATGGGAAAAGTTCAGTTCTATATAGAGAGAGAAAGACCTGAGTTTTAGAAAACGGGACCGGTAAAAACCAGAAGAGAATCTTGGGTCAATTTTCGTTTGTAATTTTTTACATTATCGTCAGAATTTTGGACGGTTGCGATTTGTCGATTGAGAATCTGGGGTCAAAAACAAGATATTGAAGATTCTTTCAGAATCTGATTCAATACCTTCAATCTGAACTGAATGTATGGAAGAACCTGCTTTGGATCAACAGGGCAGGCAGATTGCCTGCGTGTTATAACTCTGAGAGATTGAGCTAAAAGAACAACTAAAGTGCAAATAAGAATGTATTCGGATAGATGATATGATATCCAAGATTACAAAGTACACAGGGAACGCTACATATCAGAAACAATGTTCTGAAGTTGCGTATTTCAAAGCAACATTAACATAGTTGTATACGAATGACAAGAGCACATGTTCCCTCGTTCGCTCTTCTTTCAGTAAAAGCTTGGGGCAACTGGACCCTTGGAAAGTCCAAGACGAACTTCCATGCATGATGAGCGTCTAATGGCCGACGGTCTCAGATTCACGGGATCTGCAATTAGTAATCACATTTAGGAACCAAGAAATTCTAAATGAATCATCACGTATACTGCTAATGAAGACCTATTCATGTAGATGTTAATGATTAGGTAAACTGTAACAAAATGAACTATTCCTTTTCTATATTTATTTAGAAGAAGTTGTTACTCTTTCAAAAAGAAGTTCTTCTTAGCAGATGTACATATCAAAAAGTAAATTACTCAAGTTTTGCAAATCTAGGCAAGTCGAACTTCTAAAAACTTAAACCATACAGGCCCACTTGAGGGGATACTGTCACCTGAAGTCGGAAATCGTCATTTTCACTTGGGAAGTTCAACTGATTACTATAATGAAAATGAAGGACAAGAACTTGTTTTGTCTATAGTTTTTCATAGATGAAGAAAAAAAATGAAGGGAACTAAGATTCATGGAAAACCAATGATTAAGAAAGCAAAGCTACTAATTTTGCAACTATTTCTAACTCAAAAGGACTTGAGATTATTGGACAAAAGCTTTTCCTACTTAGAAAAAAAAATTAGAAAGAACTTCATATAATTATAAACAAAGAACTGTTTGGGAAAACAACTGTTCATAGAGAGAAGATGAACTGTCACAACATATAAGATTGGCTTTTCCATATCTGTTGTTCATAGGTTGGTTCATGAAAGTGTTCTTACCATTCATGTAGTCTTCAAAACCAAAAGAATCCAAGTCTCCTGTCAGAGACTCCAAACCTAGCATTGAAGAAGGTATGGCTCCCGTAGGCCTCTGAAATCTGCAACCATTTCAAAGAGAAAGAAAAGAGACTCAACGTTACTCCCCTCTTTACATAACGGTATAACTACACAAATAATTTACAAGAAAGTAATATGCATACTCAACTTTGTAATAAAAATTTCAAGCATTGTAATATCACATAGAACTACACCCACAAACACTCTGTATTCACAAAAACTCGACAAACAAGTTTCCAGGTCTCCAGCCAAAGACCAAAGATTACAGCTAACAAGTAAGCACACCAAATACGTAAAACCTCCATCTCAAATAAAAAACATCTCAACTGATATGAAGTTGGTGGGTTCCCTGTATTTTTCATGCACTAGATCCGAATCACTTTCAACAGACGCACGGTGACAAGACCACTCAGCCAGGTACAAAAATGGAGGATAAGTTGAACTTCATCAGATAATTCCAAATTTCACCCATTTTTCAGTTATTCATCGAGATTAAAACACACATATAGCAAAACCTAAGACACAAAGTGTATTAACTAAGTCCTGATCCAATAGAACTTAGCTCATCCTCATTTAGAAGCAAACCCACGGAGTCTTACACACTAAATATGAGATTTTCCGGGACAAAAGTTTATCTAACCAATTCAATCCTCTAGCCCTATTATTCACACAAATAACTTTGTTACGCAAGTTTGCATAACCCTAACTGCAAATACAATCACAAAATCAAACTAAATCCTCACATAAACACAGTAAAAATTAGCTCAGAAGAAATAAAAGGGGACTCGTCCGAAAAGTATCTGCCTTTCGAAATTCATCCTCATCGGAAACGCAGAACCATAAGTGTTTGGCCAGATTCTCCTATCCATCTCCTCTTGCATCTTCTTCGTCTGCAACCCCAGCAAATTAAACAATCTCAAAACCCTAGAAATTTAAACCGAAACCGAAATTCACAGGAGGAATTAGTTACCGATTGGTGAGCAGATTCGACTGGGTGAGCCCCAACGAGGTTGCTCTTGACGCTGTTAAGACCAAACGGAGCGTATCGTTCTGGATCCCTCCGATTTGGTGCTCAATGTTCTTGGGTGCCTCCATTCTTGATTCTTCTTCGCCTTCGTTCTCTGCAAGTTAAGGGCAGTAGTAGTCTATGCCTTTTTTTCCTCAGTTCAATTATATATAGGAGTTTTTTTTTTTTTCTTTTTTCTTTCCCAGCTATTTATTTTGTTTTGGGTCATTGGGTTTTGAGGCCCAACATTGCATGGGTTGGAGCAGCGGTCCAATATCCCCCTTTGGGTCTAGGTTCTGACCAATTGTTTCGGGTCAAGTGTTTTTTTTTTTTTTTTTTTTTTTTTTACATGGTGATCAATATGATCCTTGCCTAGTTACAATAATTGGACAGACTCTATTTTTACCATTTGAGCCAACAAAGGATGGACATATATCAGATATCGGATTTTCATGCATATCTAATTGAGACGCGCACATTAAACTACGGCATGCATGAAATTACTATTGGAAATTGAGTATGTGTTTTCTAACTAATTCAAGACAACACTTTTTTTGATATGCCTTTCAAGTTTTATTAATTGCATGCAGGTGAGCAGGTCTTGTATAATATAAATCACATCGATTTTTACAAGTGCATATAGAATCAGATCGATTTAATATCACAGAGACATGTAATAGTAACATATGAATCACTCCTACTAGCTAGCTGGTTAAATAGTTTTTAGAAAACGTCATCTTATTCACTTCTTTTGTGGTAAATTTGAAAGAGCCAGCTAGCTACGTCCTTTATGAAGAAAAGAAAGAAAAGCAAGTGCTGCAGCAGTGCTTGTGGATTAGCCAAACTAGCTAGCTAGCTACTAAAATAATTGGTCCAGGAGTACTATTTACCTAATGAAATTTGCTCTTTTAACTAAAGTCATTGGGAGTTTGGGAGATTTTGTTGAGTATTGTATTGGATATGGTATGGAGCATGTCCTCCCTGACAATCTACTCAGTTTTATATTAGATTTTGTTGGGGAATTTATATCATACCATTAGATTTGAGCTAGCTATCAATTCAGATTTCAGATCATAACCACCCCCCATATATATATATTTATATATATATATATATTATATATATATATAATATATAATCACACACACATATAATGTGTATCGTACTCACAACCATATCACCATGTCCTGAGTCAGAAGTCCAGCTGCCAGTTTAAGAGAAAGAAAGAAAGAAGAAACTGGTTCTTCATCTATCAGTGATCGCCGTCACTCTCCACTATTGCAGAACTGTTCATCTTCTTCATCGTTGGGGGTGTGTGCTTACCTCTCTAAAATTATCAAGGCCACTGTTCACCAGTCTCTTTCATGTAAATGTCTACAGTCTTTTCATCATTTCTCTAGCTCTTGAAATTTTTAGGCGAGCATGCATGTTCTATCTTTCATTTTGCAAAGGAGCTATACTGATTTTGAGTTCTCATGATTCATTGCCTCACAATAACACACTAGTTACCAGCCACAGCTGTCAATCTTCAACCTCTATATACTTGAGCTTTTACTCTTATAATGATGATGGCCGGTCTTGTTGTTTCTTGCTCGTTTCTTTTTTCTTAATGAAATCAGAAGCTGATGAATTTGTTCTTCATTTTCTCTGGCAATTGCTGTTACCACCTCATATCAGTACTACTGACTATAGCTATAGAATCATGCGCATGCTATCTGGTCTTTGTAGTCTTAAATTATTCTGTTGCATGTTTATTCATATCCTACATGCAAAGAGAGCTAAAAGGTCAGGATATATGCGATCATCTTCAAAGAAAAGTAGCAATTAGCCTGATTGAAGCTTTGATGCCGGTTCTACCTGAGTTGGTGTTAAACAATTTGTGCCTCCTAATCTCCTATTAATATTTGAAGAATTTGGGGCTTCAAGTATTAGACAGACATGCATTAAACACTGAGTCACTGATCAATGAACGATGCAGGTGGTATGGTTTTGGTTCCAAAATTCGAGTACTTAGATAGCCCTTAAACTTAGTCGGACATATGTAGGGGGGAAAAATAACACTAGCTTTGGTTTTTAATGAATATACCAAATCCATTAAAGTATCTACAAATATATAAATATACTAACCGAGGTTAAAATAGAGAGATTATAATAGCGTGCAAGAGAAAATATAGAAAAAAAAAGTGGCCGGCCGAGGCAAAAGTATATAGTGTAACAATTTAAAACAACAGAAAAGAAACAATGGGTGTGAGAACAAGCTCGTGGGCTGAGTGTCTCTCTCCAATTTTAAAAAGAAACAATAAGAAATTCATCCTTTAAAAAAATTATACAATATGTTACTAATGACATACATATTATTACAATTATCACATTTCGGACTTAATTACAGAATAAAAGTGGAAGAAAAAAAAACCCTTGCTACTACCTAATGAGGCCAATATTTTCTTTAATCAGGAAGTCAGGACTTTTTAATTTCTTAGTTATCACATTAGTACTCAAAGTGGTAACACATATCTTCCAATTACTACCGTTACTCAAAGTAGAAATTATATTACACACATGAGTCATCAAAATGATGAAATGAGCCATGAGAATGATAAAAATATTAGGGGATATCTATATATACCCAATTTTAAAGAGTGGTTTTAAATAAACCCACATAATTTTTTCTCTGATATATATTTAAAATGTATCAATTATGAATATTATTATATCCAATTTTTTCTAAATTTTACATAATTGTCACCATTCAACTATACATATAAACGTAATAATAAACTTAATGGATGATGTCTTAAATACCATCCTTGAGAGTAAATGTTTCTCTCGATCATGATGAGAAATTAATAATAATATGCCCAAACAAAAATTAAATCAAAGAAAGAGCGTGTACCTTACAATTAGACATTTTTCGTCTATAAAGAGACACCAAATATGAGCTTAGAATGAAAAAATCATTCTATTACAAATGACATACTTCTGTATATAGTATATATATATATATATACATACAGCCCTTTTCAGCTGGGACGTCCGCATTTATTCTTACGGTACAGATTTTCACTTTACCTCACTTTTTCAATCGAATTTTCACCTCCCACCGTTTAGTATTTAGATACTAATGTATAGATCATCTCTGCAAAATTTCAGTCAATTTGGTTATCATTAAGGCACTCAAAACTGTGTTTTTCTGTTATAAACATGAACGGTTCAAGTTCGACAGAATTATGTTCAATCATTGGTTTAATTGAGTTTGAGTACCTTAATGATAACCAAATTGGTTGAAATTTTACAGAGATGATTTATACATTAGTATCTAAAGACTAGACGGTGGAGATGTGAATTTGATTGAAAAGTGAGTGTAAAGTGAAAATCTGTACCGTAAGAATAAATGCGGACATTCGCACCTGAGAAAATATATATATATATTCACACACACCAGTCGAGATTAGGGGCGGACGTCCGCACACCCTTAAGTGCGGATGTCCCTCCGTTCTCCATCGTACGGCTTCGACGACGGTGCGCCTCCACCCTAGTGGCCTCCAGCAGCGTCCCAGATCACTTTCCCTCCCCGGCGAGTCCGCCAAATTCCAATTTTCCGGCGAGATCACCCAAAACTTCAAACAAAATCGATCTCGTTGGAATTCGGCAAACTCGCTGGGGAGGGAAATTGATCGGGGACACTGCTGGACGCCGCTAGGGTGGAGGCGCGTCGTCGTCGGAGCCATACGGTGAAGAACGGAAGGACATCCGCACTTTAAGGGCTGTGCAAACGTCCTCTTTGGAACGGCTTAGTATATACACACACTTAAGTTAGCAATAACAAATGTAAGAAATTAAAGAAAGTAATTGATTATGACAAAGTTAAATCTAACTAAATTTTATCTCACATTTGAGTTTCAATTTATGCTAAAATTGAGAAAATACCAAATTTAGTTTTTTTACCGTCTGAAGGGCAAATCAGAGAAATCAAAAAATGAAAAAACTATTAATTACAGACATATGCTCTATATAGTAAGTTTGTTTATGTGGAGTGGGTGTAAAATGAAAGAAAAAATGTATGAGTTTATCTTAAAAGATGTCTTGTATTTTGGGTTTTTATTACACATAGCTTTACTAATCTTTGATAAAAGGAATTATATTAACACAACATAACCTACTTTTCTACATTATGCATGGTTCGCAATATGGAAATATTAGCTAGGTACGTGCATAGTGAAAATATCATGTACGTGCATAGTGACAATTGTAAAATTTCTTGATTTTATTTCATTGATTTATCTTTTTTTTTTAATGAATAACAACTGAATCAACTAAAGAGATTTAAGCAATACACATGTCAGCTATGATAATAGCTTGTAAAAAAATTGGAACTGAAAAAAGAAAAAAAGAACTCTCCTGCCTCTAAAGAGCATGCATAAGAAGGTAGTTGACAAACCACCAAACCGTACCCTAACCTTCTAAAGTTACCACCAAACCCTAGGTTTTGAGAGCAAGGCGGCGGAGACTCGGGAGGTTTTTGACTGCTGCAAGATGTCTCCGACGTCGAGCTACGTAAGCGAGCGGAGGAAGAGGCCTCGTTAGTGTCCCTTTGGAGCGGCGAAGTTTCTTTTCGGCGTCAGACTCCGGATCTAATTTGGTGTTTCAAGAGCAAGGGTATTAGCGTTGATGGGGGTGCACGTTTCAAGCTTCCCAGGCAAGGCGGAAGCTTAGAGCGACTTCGATATGAGATTAGAGACCGACTTCTTGTCGAGGCGTGCGGTTTTGAGTGCACAATGTCAAGGGCAACGGATCTCGTTCTAGTAAGAAAGGCGGTGTAGTGACTGCAGTAGGATTTGCAAGTCAAGAGCGGTGGAGCGGCAACGACTCAGATCTCCGATTGAGGATGACTGAAAGCCGAGGTCGCCCATCGGAGCGGTGATGGGCGTACTGTGGCTTCGGTATGCAGGATGGGAGAGAATGAGGGAAATGGGCCTTAGGCTTAGCATTCTGGGCCGTATGGCTAAGGGGTTGGTTGTTGGGTTTTTCTTCTTTTTTCTCTTTTCTTTCCTATGGATTGGGCTTTTGTGTTGATCTGGATCCAATTCGACATTAATTTGAAGCTGATCACTACTTTGACACGTGGAGGGGTACACATATAGGTCTCTAGGCCTTAAGCTACTCAAAGCGTTTGTGGAGAACTAGAGTTGTGTTGTTAGTTTTTATGCATTTTTACTGCATTCAACTTTAGATTGTCCGTCTTTCTAGACGTTAGTTTTAATATTTAGTTCTTCGGATATTGGCTCTTTAAGCTTGTATTGGAGATTATATCTCCCGCTTGACCAAGTGTAAGAAGTGCATTGGAGGGTTGTCTCCTGCATGGCAGTTGGTAGTGTTGGCTTTTGCCGACGTATAAGCATCTTGCCCAATAGAGTTATCCATTTTCCTCAGGAAAAAAAAAAAAAGAAAAAAAAAAAAAGAAGCATGCATAAGTACTCTCCCTTCTTGCAAAACAGATATGCCACAAACCCTGGTTTGAAATTTTAGCCCACAGATCCTCATAGATTCGTCCCAACCTAGTAGTATTAGGCATATTAGCTTCACTAAGCTGCTGTTGCACTATTTGTGCATCTGTTTCCAGAATAACAGGACTTACAGGAGACAAACCTTCTTGAATGGCAAAATCTACAGCATGACAACAAGCTATCAGTTCTGCGTGTTCAGCTGACTGCAATCCTTTTAGAGGAATAGCCATACCTGCATACACCTTACCAGTAAAGCCATGAACCACAAAACTAGCTTCACCTGTTCTTGAAGAATGAAAATAGGCTCCATCCACATTAATCTTCCAAATTCCCACAGGAGGGGCTGTCCTTTTTGCAGGGACCAAAACTCTTACTTTTGGCTTTGACTACTGTTGTGGACTCTGAATTCGTGAAGCCTAGCTGCAGTTACTGTACTCACATCCAAAACAGCTATAGATTTCTGGTTCCACACCGTTTCATTTCTCTCCTTCCATATATTCCACAAGGTAGAAATCAACTGCCCAAAATCCTTTACATTTAGATCATTTGCACACTCATTTAACCAAGAAATGGTATCAATTAATATGCACAACACCCCATCTAGCACACATCGACTTAGTACTGGGTTAACTTGGAGTATTGCTTTTGTAAAAATGCAGTCTCTACAAAGATGCAAGATTGTCTCCCCATCCACACCACACAAAACACAAAGTATACTCCAAAACCACTCTTTTTGTGAGGAAGCTACCCCGGGAAGGAAGGATGTCTAAACAGGCCCTCCAATTGTGTATCTTAGCTTAGTTTTCCACAATTTTTTCCACAAATTACTTCCCACATTAAGTATTAGAGGGGAATGAACTAGAGGAATTGAGAAAAACATACCTGTAAGACGATTTGACTGAGAAATGTCCATCCTTTTCTAACATCCCACATCATGGATTTATCTTCTTTTCTTTTATCAGAACAATTCATTGATTTATCTAGAAGACTAGAATTCTTAACTTGTATCGATTATACAACCGATTACTATAACAGAAGATGAAAACGTAATAATATAAAATAACGGTCAATTAAAATAAAATTCATATAAGTAATGAGTACTCAAACATAATCAATCAAAACATAAACGATATGTATTTCTCACTTGCTACAAACTAATAAAAGCAAATAATGTGTCACGAAGTAGCCTAAGTAGTACCGTAAATCCTGATATAGGGACGAAGTCGTGAAAACTGAAAAGCTACAAATGCTAATGATTGTGAGGAATTATTACTAATTATTATTTTAGTTGTAAATTGAATACTATCTTTGTTGTTTGTTCATAATATATGATGATCACGTACGTTATGCATGGGTAAGAGGGGTATAAACTCTCTTAACATTACTTGAACTTAGTATTTAAGGGGGTTCAGTAGCAATAAACATACATATGTCATTAGTTTAGTTAATAAAATACCCATACATATATGTATCTGTATAAAAGCTAAGGGGGGTTCGGACCCGTGAGGCCGGAGTGTAGCTCCGCCTCTGGATGTTAGTTTATCTTTCTTATCAATTAAAGACAGTGCAAATGCTCTACCTATTATACTAATCATTTAAAAGACAGTGCAAACCAATTAAATCAAGCTATATATACTAATCAGTTTTCTAGAAAAGAAAGGAAAATAAATTTGATTAGGCAATGCAAAATAATTATTTTTTGCTGGATGATTGTAACTAGAAACAGGAAGTCGATCTTGTTGTACTAAAATCAATTTAATTAACTTTTTGCATACAGAGATGGAAATGGAAATGATGAAGAACTGTGATTGTTGTGCAGTACTAACTAGACATTGCTCCCTGTTGAAATTAAAAGAATAAAAACTTCAAAATCTTAACTATCTTGCTCATCACCACATTAAACTTCAGAAATCATGTATAGCCTCCCATCTCGTACAACCTTGAATCCCTTAGTGTATAGTAATATATATAACGGTGATCTACTCATTCCTTGGAAGACAATAGCATTCAGACCAAAAAAAAAAAGAGAAGACAGAAACATATCAGCTAGGGAAGTTGAATAATTAACAATCAATTTTCCTCATATATTTGTCCCGCATCAATTTTCCTCATGTATTTGTCTCGCAGATCCTCATGTACATTGGATACTGGATAGCCAAAACCGACTGGACTTCCCCCACCCACCCACCCACTCCCACCCCCCACCAAAACAGAAACTACAACTGGAAAAATTGCAACTGAAAAGAGATATAGAGGAAGACCTAATTAATCCCAGAATTGAGATGGTTTTCTTTTATAACATTTTCACTTCCCTAAAATAAGGAGTTCAATCGATACATTTCAGATAGTGATCCTTTATACTGGACTGTGTATGCAAGTTGCTAAGCTTTCTCATGCCAACATTCATGTTATTTATCAAATTTTATCTAAACATTGAACAGCTTTATATGTATTATCATGGACATCATTACCTTGATTAGGTTGGTAATCAACTACTTAGCTTCTTATATACTAATTGATCTTTGTTTGATTTGATCGATTGCTACTCATATATGCTCATCTGGACAGAAATTGCAATTCTGGTGAACTTTTAATCTAAGACCATATATCCCTAGCCTGCTCAAACTCTATCTTAAGGTGCATTTAGATCCTGTTCAAAATTTAGGATTTATTAAGGCTACTGGAGGTTATCAATCAAACTATGCTCGGCCGGTGTGAAGATTACTCTTTACGAATATATTCATTTTCCAAATCGTATAGTACAAATGTCAACAAATATATGTTTTTTCAAATTAATACGTGTGTATATATAAATATATATATATATGTATTTTATCAGGTAAACAACTTAAATATTACAACTGTGTGAGTCGAATTCACAACCTCTTATTTACTAAATAGTACCAGGCATATATTTTGTCTAATGTTCTTTCAGTTAACCTTATTTTTTTTGTAATTAATTTGGTCTTGTTGACAAATTAAAATCTGTTCTGAAATCAGTCTATAAAAGCGTTTTACTTCAATACAGCTTTCTTTCAATTCATCAATAACCATATTTTTCATTTTATTTGTGACTCATCAACTTGAGTGAACGAACTTGACAGACATATATATATATATATATGAGCATCCAAATGGAGCTAGGTACAAGCATTAGCATTATATTGCTTACATCTGTTGGGTTTGCAAATGATCATTGTAGTCCTTTGATTTCTGCTAGCCTCCCAAATGATGCTATAGATTTAAAACCCTGCATGTTAACAGACAATTAAATTGTATAAACCGTGCGTACTGCATATATAGTTTTTGTCAAAAGAAGGGGCGGGGCATAAAAGAGAGGCAAAATGTGTCTCTAACACTCTTATACCACTAGAATTGAGATTCATGTTGGTGGTAATGGCACAGATGCTAGGGCATGTGAAGACGCCGCCGTTGATGTCCCAATTTGGAGATATTGCACTTGGAAATTGGATATTGATGTGGCTGCAGCAATTTGAACTAGCTTCCATCCTCTGGGGGTTCAATTCAAGGCTCCGATCCGGATAATTTGAACCTGACGGCGCCTTCAGCTTTCTTTTCAGCGCAACAGCTTCATGATATTCAGTTAGGACGGTACTACCCGGTTCTTGATTCATATCTGCAGGTTCAAGCTCATTGAACAATCTCAAATGGCTACAGATCTGAGGGCTCCTCTTACTAATCATGCACATCTTCTCTCTTGTTCTCTCTCTTGCTCTTGCTCTAGCCTTTGCCCTCGATGATGTGGCCATTATAGCAGCAGCCTCCTTCATCTTCCTCATCCTCTTGTCTAAGTTGTCATCCAAAACACCATCACACTCCGAAGTACTAGAAGACGAGAAACTGTTTTTGCACTTGCTCTTTTCTAGGTCTTTGATGGCGTTTTTGGACTTGCGGAGCAACCACTCTAGGGTTTTGCTGGCTTTGTCAAACCCTAGCAAGTCTTGGAGATCGAAGAACTCACGGGCAACATTGATGGATAGTCTTACCCTCCGATCCCTAAATCCCTGGGCCGTGAAGATCTTGCTGTGACGGTCTTTCTTCACAGCAACCACCGGTACTTGCACATCCTTGGAAACAAAATAGGGATGAGAAATATTATTAATTTCATAACCATAATGCTGCTGGTAGTCACCAGGTGATGGTACGATCGCGTTTGATGAATCTCCTCCGAGATTGAGCATAGTACTTTCCGGTCCGGGGGGCAGAAAACTATTGTTTACTAGGGAAAACTGATCTGGGTGAAGGCCAAAAATGCCTCCAGGTGTTGAATTTTCTCGAGGAAGAAGAGGGTGGTGGTTGTTATGAGAAGAAGAAGAGGAAAAGGGAAAGTTATAAGGTGGGATAGGATAGAGAATGCCGCTACAGCTAATGTTGTTAGTGGTGGAAGAGTGCATGATTACTGGTTTGGATAGAGAGATGTTCTAGCTTTGCTTCACGGCTACTAACCCTTTTGATCCATCTTTTTCAAGATTCCTCTTACAGAATTACAGTCACTTTCTCTAAGATCGACCTCTTGATGAACTTAAAACCAGCTTCTTTTTTAAGAAGGTAGGAAAATGAATGAGTTAATGGTAGTTGAACAGATGAGTACAGTTTTGGTGTGTCCCTGTTGTTTCTTTGCTTTCCTTGTTTGTTTTTTCCGGTTAAAATTTTCTTGGGTAGGGCAACTCTGCTGCTCACATTAAACAGAGAGACGCGTACTGGACATGTATTGGGAATCAAATCAATAGAGGACAGAATAGCTCCTCAAATTTGTCATCGAGTTGATTTGACGTAACCTATCTCATAGCTCATTTACTTTTTTACAGTTTTATGACAGGTAAAACATACATTAATAGAACCAGTTAACCAAATCGATCGTAGTAGTACATACATCAAATCATCAATACATATATAAACGCAAGCAAAGATCTACATTACTCATTAAGCAATAAAGCTCTAAAGTCCATAATTTAAACAAAAACACTTGGCCTTTTAAAGAATTTACAGGCCCTAATATTCTAAAAGGAGGCAACATAAACTCAGTTGCCAATAGCAAGTTAGCAACAAAAATATTGTAAGTTCCACTTTTCCATTCCAAAAAATGAAAGAGATAATTTGTACGAGTAAGACTTGCTTATGAAATTGAAGATATGGAAAACAACCAAGCTCACTATGAGAAGCACGAATGGTTACTATTGTTGATTTTCCGCACAGCCAGGTTTAGGTAAGTGTCAACCGTTGCTTTTGGAATAGGAAAAAAATGAACGTTTAGCTTTTCCAAAGGCCGCGAGTTCTATGTGATGCCCTAATACTAGCAGTAGCTATATACACTTTCACGTGCCTGTGGCTCTGGGAAAGAGAGTAGTAACAATTTTCAGAATTACAGAAACACCGAGTAGACTGGCCGGCGTGCAGCCATGGAAGGTAATGCTTTGACTGTCCCATCTACCGTCGCTTTCATCTATCTTTTTCTCTGGCTTTAGATTACTGGTTTCCCGGCTATGGTGGAATTCTCTTCTTGTTTTGTCTGCAATACAACTCTTTGGTCTGGTTTTTGCTAAGAGATCTGCAGCAATATAAAAAAAAAAAAAAAAAAAACTCCTAATTAACTAAGCAATGATCTTCACCATTTTCTATCATGAGTATTTACTACTTAGAAAGCGGAGTTGACACAAGTCTACGCTAATTCTTTAGAGCAATTGCATCCGTAAGTAATGTGGTTCACGACCTGGACATGCGCCATATGTGGAGAGACACAGAGAAATCCGAGGTCAATTCTTCATGTATGATTATTTTGTTAAACGTCTAGTGTACGATGAAGCAAGCTTTCGAACGTGGTACCGAATGCATAAACATGTCTTCCAACGCATGATAGAGGATCTTTGCAACCACAACAGTTTTTGGAGGCAAAAACCAAATGCTACTGGAAAAAATAGGATTGCTTCGATCATGAACAAAAGATGACAGGTGCCCTGAGAATGCTCGCATATGGTGCAGCTGCTAATTAATGTGATGAAATCACTCGGATAAGAATTTCTACAGCACTAAAATGTCTGAAGAAATTTTACATACAGATCGAGTTTTTGTACGGTGAGTGGTTCCTTCGTCCTCTCAATTTTGCTGACTTATATAGGCTTCTCAATAGAGGACAGCGTAGCGGGTTTCCAGGCATGATTGGGAGCATCGATTGCATGAATGGAAGAACTGCCTAACCGGCTGGGCTAGAGCTTACTCGGTTCGTAAGGGAAGACCAACTATAATTCTGGAAGCAGTGGCGTCTTACGACACACATATATGGCACGCTTTTTTCGGAACTCCTGGAGCATAAAATGACCTCAACGTTCTTGGTGCGTCTAATGTGTTCGAGCGTGTCATAGGTGGAACTGCTCCTCAGGTTCAATTCAAAATCAACAACAAAAGGTACACCAATGGTTATTACCTTGTTGATGGAATTTACCATAGGTGGTCTACTTTTGTCAAAACAATATCGAACCCCAGAACAGAACATGAGAAGCACTTTTGTAAAAAATAAGAAGTTTACCGCAAAGATGTGGAGCGGTGCTTTGGTATCATCCAATCATGATGGGCGATATTGCATCACGGTGCTAGGTTGTTTAAACTAGAAGATCTTCGAGCCATCATGATAAGTTATATCATTCTTCATAACATGATTGTGGAGGATGAATTTGTCGAAGAAGAGTTTGTGGAGCCTGAAGAAGATGATTTAATGAATCCATCTATGGCAACTGTCTACGATCGGTCTGTGCATCTGGATACTGGGGAACCTATTTAGTTCGAACCAGTGGGAAGAGATGGACAACATCTTCTTACATTCAGGGATCGCGAATTTCAAGTAGAGTTTGCCTACCTCCACAAATGCCTACAAGATGATTAGGTGATGCATAATTGGAATATGGATGACAACTGAGTATGAACCACCACAATTAAGGAATCAAATTTAAATAAATTGTGGTTTGTGATTTTAATTAATGTACTCTTTGTTTGTGTGCTTTATTAATAAGTTTGGTTTTATTTGTAATCTTTTTTTATGTTTATTTATGTTTAACAATAAACTTTGGTTTGGTTTGACATGCATACTTGTTATTATTAATGTTGTTGAGTTTATTTATAATTACTTTATTCAATGCATTGACTTTTATTTCATGAAATTAAAATTACATAAGTGGAATATAAATTACATAATTTCCTAAACAACATTTTATAATCGGAAAATATAACTAATCAAACCCAGGTGTGTAACAATCACTGCTACCATCATCAAACAAAGTTTTTTCCATAACACTTCTCTTCCTTGTTTTCCACCAACATTTTTCATCTGGAGACATATTACTAGTATCCTTGCCCATAATTCTTGCATCATTTTTTGCCTCTTCTAATTCCATAACCCTCTCTGAGTGAGCAGCAATTTCTTCATTTCTTTGCCTCACTAGCTCAACAGAAGCTTGCGTTGACTCGGCCATGGATTGAATAGAAATAGTCAAACTTGAAGCAACATCTTGCACTTTCTTTTCTTTCCTTTCCTCATTACTTTTTTGGCTCTTTTTTGTCTCATTGGTCTCAGCAAAGAGCTAGGTGGTGTCTCCATGACTTCATCATCATCCAAGTCAATTGGAGACTCGTTTTCGAAGGCAATATATGTCGGAAATGATTCTAGTGCTCTTTCTTTGCTTGGTGGATCAACAAAATAAGAGTGGTGCTTAACTTTTTCCCAACAAGCCCACATATCAAATTCCTTGGGATGATGTTTCATGTAGATAGATTGTGCTTGATTCATCTAAAGAAGGGGAATAAATCAATTAAAATCTACCGATATAATTTAAATATTTGTTAGGGATAAATTTGACATAAATAACAATAATGTTACAATTAATAATATAGAGAAGAAAAAAAACCTGGTCCATCATGTTATGGCCGCTCGCTATATTATTGCGGGATTGAAGTTGTGTATTGTGCCAATGGTGGATCAACAAAATAAGGGTGGTGCTTAACTTTTTCCCAACAAGCCCACATATCAAATTCCTTGGGATGATGTTTCATGTAGATAGATTGTGCTTGATTCATCTAAAGAAAGGGAATAAATCAATTAAAATCACCGATATAATTTAAATATTTGTTAGGGATAAATTTGACATAAATAACAATAATGTTACAATTAATAATATAGAGAAGAAAAAAAACCTGGTCCATCATGTTATGGCCGCTCGCTATATTATTGCGGGATTGAAGTTGTGCATTGTGCCAATCTTTGAGCATCTTTTTCAAATGCCAAAATTGAGATTGAAGAGCACTAGGGCTTCGATTTGTTGGAGGACCACGCCAATTTTCTACATAATCAGCAAAAACTTTTTCCCATAACTTTGAAAGACTTATCGATTTGCCAGTTATTGGACACACAGTTACACGGGCCCAAGAATCACATAATTGAATTTTCTCATCTTTTTGCCAATTGCAATTAGATTCTCCCATAGTTGGATGAGATAAGAAGAAATAGAAGCTAAAATTGATGAAGGAAGAAGATGGGGAGGAAAACTTTTGAAAGTTTTGGTGTGAGAAATTATAGAATGAAGATGAGTATTTATAGAAAAATTTTGACCGTTGCAATTATAGAGCCGTTGCAACTGATTATGGTGGACCCTACTTGTTATTACCCAGGCGAATTAATTGCCAAAAATTGGCAACCGGATTGACGAAGCAATTTCTGTGACGTGGGCCCCATGATTTGTCCGAGCGAAATTTTACCGCTGTATTCATTGTTTGGCTGAAAACTAGCAGGTCCTACTAATTGCCCCTTCAATTAACGCACCGGTGCAACTGCTCTTACTGCCGGGTTCAAAGTTGTTACCGGTATATATATCGCTGCTTCATTATCAACGATTTTGAAATTGAATCTCTATTATTCATGTAATTGTTCTAGACTCATTGTGTACATACCGAAGAAATAATAGGTTGATGAAAGATAAAGTGTAAAGACAAAGAGAGATAATAAGAGAATAAAGAATTATCATCTTATTCATTGATATGAGCCTTTTATATAGGGAATTATGAAGTACCAATATGGTAAGGATAATGAATACATAGATCTAGTCAAACTATATATCCTATTGGCATAACGCCAAGGCACACATAAAAATTATCTAGAAAGATACAGAATATCCTAGAACACTCCCATTTATGCCGCGTGCTGATATGCAGATGGTGCTGATCTGTTGCCTCGTCAAAAACTTCGTCAAGTCACAAAACCCTATGGGAGAAAAACTGAACCTTGATCGTAGAAGAAAAAGAGTACAACGCACCATTCACATCTGATAGTGACATGTATGTATATGCTAGACTTCCCCTAAAGTTCGCACCTCCCCTTGATCTTTACACAATCATAGGGCTCTTCCTGATTCTTACTAATCACGAAAATTTCAATAACTTAACATGTCAATGCTCTTTAACATGTCTTCAAATGTGGCATAAGGTAATGATTAACTAAATCATACTGTATTGTCCTCAAACATGATCTTTTACACTTAGATCTTGAGGAGAATGCCGCTTGTGAACTCAAAACATAAGTTCATGCAGGAAATCAGATTTACGCGCAGCATGACCTTCAGTTACTAGAACACATGTAACTTCCTCTATAAAATACATATGAATAAACCGTAAACGGTTTTGGAAACTAGACTCATTTATCTTTCCAACCGTATATTACATACATTCTGATTCATCAGGAGCTGTTCACAAAGTCCCGTCAAAATTGATTGTTTTGCTAAAATCAGATTCTCAGACAGATTTGTCCAACTTTACGAAAACTGCCATAACTCACTCAATAAGATAAGTATGATCAAATGGTTGATGTTCTTAGAAAGTAGACACATAGACCTTTCCAATAGTACTAATTTCACCACTTTCTAGTGAGTGATATTTCTTATAGGTCCTGTGGAAATTGACCTACGAAACTTGACAGATTCTGATTTCGTTATTGATGTGTCTTTCTTATGTAAGGATAGAATAAACCTCAACATTTCATACCATTAAGTATTGAAAAAGGAGTTACTGTCATTACATTGGCGTTACGTGAGCGCATAGCTACACTTAGCTTTACAACTTTTCATAGCGAATGAGATGTCAAGTCTTTCATATTGTGTTGAGTACATTGATGCGTGTTATTATACTTAGATGAGAACTTCATCTCTTAACACATATTTGTCATATTGCTTTAGAAAAAACAACGAATCTCTCTTTAGAGCAAAAACTTTGACTAATCCTGGGAGTATATGTAGGCCTCACTAGTTATAAAGTGTCTAAGCTGATTGATGGAAAATCATCATCAATACAGTCATCGAGTGCCTTATCGAGACAGTGTCTTCCCAAGATCTTTTTCATTCTAATTTCGGATGTTGATACATATTAACATCTCTTGTTCAATCAAGAGTCCATGTAAATCCAGAATGAACACGCAAAGGCATAATTCACCATATCTCTTCACAATCAAGTAGAGTTCATGTGTGTTTCAATACCTTTAGCAAACGCATGCTCATGTGGTCTGGAGCAACTTGATTTGGATGAATGAAGTCCGTTTAAGATCTTCATGTATATCTCTGATCCCGTAGAGATGTTATTATGACCACATTCATAGGCTGCATGTTCAGTTATTCGGAAACTACCAAACTGATAAAGAAGTGGAGTGCAATGACATCCATTATGAGAACATATCTCATCGTAGTCGATCCCAGTGCATGTTAGTGAGAGACTTTACGTCATAAGGTGAGTCTAAACTCTTGTTCTCACTACGCTATCTAACAAAGACATAGTTGATAGGGTTTAGCTTGCAGTGTCGACATCACATGTCCAATGACCTATTTCTTTGTTAATGTTGGATCGTATCTTTCCATTAGGCCAATCAACTAGGTTGATATCCATCAACGAAAGGTGGTTCGATAGTAGACTCATTATCCCACGTTCTCATGTACACTAGTGTAATACTTGTAGAGATCTCTATATGGATTGGATTTGACATTGAGGCGTCCTCCAATGATAATCATAATTCAGACTTCATGTGACGGATCTGAGTATCACTGATCAATAGATCAGGTTGTGTCAATCTCGCTTTCTTCCTAGTGCGAGAAAGTATCGAACCTAAGGGCCTCCCTCCCTTTGGGGAGCCACACGGCCTTGTGACACCAATTTTGCCACTATATGACGTCACTATATCACCATCCTTGGTGATGGCATCAAGACCAACACATTTTGGTCGTGCTATGTCACTTTAACACTTTAAGATGAGACTTAGTAGGGACAAACCACGACAATTCACGTCGCTCCACTTGAACACTTGTGTTCTTATCTCCCCCTAACGGCTGGAATATTGTCTCATCAAAGTGACAATCTGCAATTTAGCGGTGAATAAGATCGCCTGACAAGGTTTCTATATAAGCGAATTATAGTTGGAGGTTCATACCCAACCTAAGTACTTCTTCATCACAAATGACTCATCATTGTACGTAGTGGCAATACGATTTGGCACCTAGAAATAACATATACCCGAGCTCAAGGATTGAAGATCCGTTTTAATATTGTTTGAGCTCAAGGATTGCAATTTTGTGTCAATCCTGGTACACAGTCACGAGTTGTAGTATAAAAATATTCAATGATGGTGGGTCATAGATGAATAATAAAGCTGCATGCAAATATTGCATAACCCTAAGATGCAATAAAAAGATTGGTGTGCATCAATAATGTTCGAGCGACCAGCTAAAGTTGCTTAGTCGTAGCCTCGGTGAGACCGTATAGCATGTGAACATGGGATACATGACACTTCAACTTATATCCCGATAAACTTCTTTAAAAAATGGGTAGTGAGCCCATAGAAGTATAAACAACATAAACAGTAGATAATGATGTAACACATAACCAGTGTGTTAACACTTCAACCAACACCATAAAACATAAAAAAGTGTCCGCAAGTTGGTTGTATCTATCTACATAGTTTGATGTAAGAATGAAATGTTCATTTTTGTGTCATTTAGCATATGAGGGTTTCACTCCTAATTTAGCTAAAGAATAGGTTTTCAAAACAAGCAATGAGCATTGCAAGGGGCCAGTGAGACATCGAGGGAAGGCCGGTGCGCAATTGCTTGAAAAATTGACCGGACGGCCTCCGGGAAGTTAGAGCCATGTTCGGGTGACGTCAATGTCCCTCGGGTGCCGTCATTTACAACTATGGCGTCACCATCATGCTTCATAGAGAAGCTAGATCCCAAATGTCTTCGTTTTGAGCGGAAGAATGAATGCCCATGAGAATTTCTCAAAGTTTGGAGCATTATATCTCTTTCAGGTTGACCGATTTGGTCAAACCAAAGTCTATATGAGTCGGTGTCTCAAATATCATGTTTGGCGACAAAATGAGATTCGATATTCGAATCATAATCATAGTGACATATAATCCATTAGATTGACTCATAAACTTCTCTAAGATGCATTTCAGTCCGCATTCATGAGAAGTTACTTACAAAAGAACTCTTGTTCATTCTCACAATGTGTTTTCAAATAAAAACTATTAGCAGGAATGTCTTTAAAACTCAACATGATTCGGTTGCCTCTCAATGTATAGAGGGCATCTGTGACGTTGATCATGGTGTCATAAGGCATCAAGATGCAAGCTAAATTGCATCCCTAAATGACCGGTACATGATTCAATTATTGTAGTCACAAAAGATTTACAAGACACAAAATTCAGGGATAGTTGTCGTTTCCTTAAAATGTTGTAGATAATTCCACTATTTGCGATGCATTCAATGTCTCTATGAGACATACCTACAAGAAGAAGTAGATAGATGAGTAAATAGTTCCACTTGAACCATTGAGAAAGATTGAAAGAAGCTACAAAAAGCTGCAATCCCGAGAGTGTATAAAATATCCGTGCAGAATGATATATGCGCACTAAAACAGCCATAACTTCTTTGTTAAAATAGATATAGATGAACAGTAAAAAGTTCTGAAAACTAGACTCATAGAACTTTATAATGATATAAAGCTTACTATCTGGTTCATCCGGAGCTATTTATAAAGCTCAAACGAAGTTAACTGTGCAGAAGGGACAAATTGTTGTTTTTCACAGATTTGGCATTGGCAAAGCTTTGAAACTTGCGGATGGCATGTGGGCATAAGCCGAAGCCAAAATAACGTTTATATGATCAAAATAAATTCATATTGGTTGTTCCAAGGTCGTAAACTCCATGACTCGTTAGCAAAAAGCTCCCTGACATGAACATAAACTAACTCAGAGGACCTAGAGGATTCGATCATGATGATGATTGTCCGGTTTTGATAAGTCTTCAACGTCTTTTACAAGACGACAATTGGTTTAATAGCGTAGGAGGATCCAAAATCAAAAGCTTTCGGTAACTCCAAGTCAGTATGACCATGCATGTCCGTGGAGAGTCGGTAGTCGGTAGTGCGAGGCACACTTGAAACAGCTATCTCCTTAATTTCGAACAATTCTAAAACATCACACTGATCTTGGATGAGCCTAGTTGAACAATTGATGATGAAAAATCCGCTATAGGGTAGAAGACTTAACCAGAAATACGTGGGCGATCCTCCTTGAGGATGCGGTGCCATGAGTCACCTTCAAAGGAAGGGACCAAAATCAGCACAATATGCCATGTTTCTAAGGACGATGTAAGAATGTACATCTTTTTTGTAAATCAATACGAACCATAAGAGGAGAATAGTTTCACTTCAAAAAATTCTTAAGGCATTCATTATTGCTAATGTGAGTATATATCGAGGTCTCGAATAAATAAAGGACATCGATACGACGTCTTATTACATATAGCTTGAAAAGAAAATCAATATCTAGCCAATGACGTCAAAGCCATGGGTAGCTAGAGCAGGATCCGAATCTTTAAAATCCGCGATCATGAGGATGACGCTCTTCTCCTCATATTGATTTTCCGTACCATTTTGTATGCATTCACAATTTAAAAGAGAGCTCGACAACTCTTGAACCAGTAATCCGGAGACCCACAACGGTTGCATTGTCATGAGCTGACATAAGCAGTTTTGACAGATTGATGTCTAGACCGGGAGTGTCGCCATTAGGGCCGGCGACACCTCCCTCTCTTTTCTAGACATCGACACGGCGTTTTCTGCTGTTGTCGTGACCCATATTGTTGTCCCTACATTAAGGGACAATCCCAAATACGTTTATCGCATTAGCGTATATACAATTCTCGTTTGCAATTGTATAATCAAAATCAAGTCTCGTTGGTAATTCCAAACCAACTTGGAGGACCTAGAGAAGATGATCGAATCCACTAAAGATTATGGATCATGATGCCACAAAAGATCATCGACAATATGTAGTCAATTAAGATGGTAAGCAATCCACTTGACTAATAACTCAACAAATAGAGTTATATGAACGTTTCAATATGTATCATGATGGATCATGATACCACAAAAGATCATCGACAATATGTAGTCAATTAAGGTGGTAAACAATCAACTTGACTAATAACTCGACAAATAGAGTTATATGAACGTTTCAAGAAATGCTCCATAAATGCATTCCACAGTACTTTGTGGTCATTATTTTTTGCACACATTGTCATTTAAGGTTTTTGTCGATGTGGCGCGTCAAAGACTTTGAGCGCATGAGATTGTGAAATCTCGGCATCTAGGTTTGTTAGCCTGGGGGTCAAAACATGTGGTTTAATCATTTTCACTGAAATGTTCCACAAATACCAAGCAAAGATTCGCCTTAGGCATCGAGTACGTCAAAACTCAAAAGAGCATAATGTTACATTGCTCTTGCATACAAAATCAAGTTGTTATGAAACTCGATAGAGGTCACAAACAATGCTTTTAATGGTTTGTCATTCGGATTGATCACACACAATCTGGAAAAGCCGCGAATTGATCAAACACAATTCGAAAAATTGTCTCGGATTGATCAAACACAATTCGAAGAAAGGTCGGGGTTGATCAAACACAATGCAGACAAGGAAACAAGAGTGATCAAACACACTCTTCACCCGCGAATAAAATTCTGGGATTTGGGTACCTAAAACACAAAATCTCAAGTATAGAATGGAGATGGAGAATGGGAGAAAGCACTTTATTTCCCCCGAGTTTATTGAACTTTGAAGAGTTTAGGGTTTAAAACATACTGTAAAGTTTCTTCGAAAAAAACTCGGATTTCTTTATCTAAAGCTTGATCGGCAACACCTGAAAAGAAGGCGGAGCTGGCGGCTGGGAAGTGGCGGTCGGGAGTGCGACGGCATCGGGGCCGAGGTAGGGCCGAAAACTTCTAGTTCGAAAAACAAATTTTTTTTTTTTTTTTGGGTTTGGAAAACAAATGGTAGGCTATTAGCTATAGGATTAGAACAAAGTGCATGATAACGTGATGAATGATAAAATATAGAGACAAAGAGAGATAACAAGAGAATAGAGAATCATCATCTTATTCATTGATATGAGCCATTTATATAGAGAATTACAAAGTACCAATATAGTAAGGATAAAGAATACATAGATCTAGTCAAACTACATATCATATTGGCATAAGACCAAAACACACATAAAGAATATCTATAAAGATACATAATATCCTAGAACATAGCTCATTTAGTTTATATGTAATATCAGATATGTTGGTGTAAAGTTGGTTTATAAGTGGGTTGTTAGTGGATTCTGATTCTATCATTCATATTTCTTGTGAGGATCTCCTACATAAGATTAAGCAACATATATTTACACCACCTAATTAAGAAGTTGGAACTTCCTGAAAGTAAGTGGTAATTTACTTGATGTATTGGCATCATGGCATGAATCCCAATTCCATGCATGTTTCCTAACCAATTTAGGTCAAATCTTGAATAAAAGTTTATACCACCCCAAATTATTTAGACATGAAAACTTGATTTTAGCAAAAGGGAGGGATTTGGTCTGTAGATGTCATTTCAAGGACAATTGGGATTAAATATCTTCGTACAAAGATGATAAGGATCTGCAAATCATCGATGAATTAAGTGGGTACAGCATGCAATCCATATATAAAGTCCGGCTCCGGCCTTCTTTTGCAGCTTTGGCCAAAGACTCATATGATCTAGCAGCTCGTCAGTTTCCCGTTGGTTGCCATTTCCTTTTCAATTCCACTACATGTACAGGGATCAAATGATTAAGTCACAGACAAAAGTAATGGCTGTCCATGGTCGTCGTACATGCTAGCTCTTTATCTTGGAGCGATATGGCTTTAGTGTTATGAACCCTAGCTTGCTAGCTAGCAAGGTACTAAATATTATCTGCCATAAGCACCCCCCACATCAAGTTCCTAGCTGCGCCCTTGTGGTATTGCAGTGCACATGGTCGAGCACTGTTCTTGCCGACGGGTTTAATTACCCTGATTTCAAGCGGCCAGCTGGGAGAACTGTCCTGCGAACGCTCTAGTATCCTCAATATATTCTGATTAAGACTGGAATCTGAAGTACTAACTTAATATTTCTTTAATGAAGATTTCTTAAGTTCATGTTCATCGATCACAAGCAGCCTCAAGTAATTCTGATATATTTACTGGAAAGGACGTATGTACTTACCAATGCTCCTTTTGACAAAAAAAAAAAAAAAAAAGACAACACGCAGTACGTATCGGATGAGCAATAATTTTTGTTTTTGTTTTTGTATGACTTGCATTGTATCTATTTGTTTGGTAGTATATAATACCCCTGTCAATTTAAGCTCATGATTAATTAGTTGGTATATAAGTCCAGGTTTGGTGTCTGATTCCGAATAATGGACGATGCATATGCGTGATAGTAGATATCGATTAGACGAAATTTTTTACAAGCTTTGATCATGTAATGATCAAATATAAACAGACATCAATCAAGAACTCCATACCTTGTATATCCCGATCGAAAAGAAACTCAAATGAGATTCAAGATGGAATAAAAGTCGCATTATTTACAAATGATTAAAGTTAACAGAATGATTGATTTCATTTTATGTTAACTAAACTTAGAACACTAGCTAAAAGAAGTTAGGGCATGAGATGCATAGGTGAATTCCGACTACCACGCTAGACGTTATTGTGGTGAAATTTTATCATATATATAGTGGCAAGACATGGTATGCATGCTGCTATCTGATCAGGAAAGCTTATTTCTGAATATCTCAGTTGGCCAAAGGCAGTTTTTATCTCCTTGTTTCCAAGGGTTTTGTTTCAGGACCTCATTTTTGGGGGCTAGCTGCAAGCCTGTCTGCAATTAGTTTGTAAAGCCCAAAGTGAGTACTTCCATATGTTTGAGTGGCTTACTGGATTATTATCTTGCATTGGTTCAGTCACAAGCAACTCTTAAGATCGACGATGGATATTTTTCTACAGAAAGCACACCTTGGGCGACCTAAATTCACTGGCTTAATTTGGAGACAGCCGACTTAGAAAATAGAAATGGCATGAAAAGATCATCAAGTGTCAAATTTCTTCATCGATCTAGCCAATTATATCCAGGTATATATGGCACAGTTCAGAATAGAGGAGAAAGAATTAAGCATTCACTTAACAAAAAGATGGATATAGATCGATGGTCTAGTACATCGATCTGTTCATTCGACTGTAATCACCACTTTTATAGTATATTGTGGCTTTGCTTATATGGTCCTCTTCTGAGGTTGCTCCATTCCTAGCTGTCTCTCTTGAACCAAGTTAATTGTAAAACGCAAAATCTCAAATGTAATTTAGTTCTAGCTAGTTGACTACAGAGAACAACACTACGTACAAGAGTACAAGGGGTACAAGCAGGACAGAGGTGGAACATTTTGTTGGTTTCGAATTCTCTTTTCTCTTTTCAGTACGCGTTGGGCTAGTAGTGATTGCTCACAGTGTTCAGCAAAGCATGCATGACACTGCAGCCTGTTTCTCCAGGCCTGGAATAATATAATATCGTGGATCCATGATACATAGGAGTTGGATTCTTTTCTTTTCACTACTGTCGCATTTTTTCACCATCCAGACCCAAGAGATTCTTGAGCCCACCAGTTTTTTTTAAAACTATATCATCTATCATTCACATTTGTGAAAATTATTTCAACATGTTTACGTTGAGTTACTATCTCGGATTCATTTCAAATGGACAAACTTTGGGGGAAAAAATGAGATTTGTTTCTTTACTTGTTCTTCAATTGTGAGTTGGGGGATTTGAAGAGCATTTAGCTATGCCGTGTTCGGTGTTGTTTTTCATAATTGTTTTATGTTTTACAAAATCAAAAAACGCATGTAAACATATTTCACCGGCATATTCCGAAAACTCGTAATAACACATAATACAATATCTTTTTTTCTTCAAATAATCATAAGATTCTATAATTGCTTGAATCAAGTGTCATAATGTACGTTACATCATACTTCATCGATTCTCATACTACTTATGTTAATTAGTAGAAGCTTCAAGTACCATGACCCGCACCTTTGTTGTATACAAATAGGCTCATAACTTCTCGCTACCTAATTTCTTGAAATAAGTCGAAGAGAGAAAAATTCGACTACCATCGTTCTAGGAGTCGTTCTATACGTTTTTTCCAGATCGATCGGAATATGAAACAGACAGCGATGTGGAGGAGACAGAGGTAGGGCTTATGGATTAGGAGGTGCACGTGGGCATCGTAAAACCTGTCAATTTGACCAATCCCACTTTGTCGCTTGTGGCCGATCATACTGTGGCAGAGTCCTATTGGCCTCCAGCCATATTCGAAACACGAGTGGCCACCACTCGATCAAAAATTAATTTTCGACCCTCCTCCTCTTCTCGGCGAAAGCTGCAGACATCAGACAATGGGGAAGAAGAAAGCACGGTTGGATCACGACTCATCTCTATAGGTCCACCCTTACACACATTGCACGAGCTAGAGGACTTGTGTGACCTGTTAACATAAATGATTCCAGACCAACTTCGTTTGTCTTAGACCTAGCACGTTGCCGCATACTTCTATCAACTGTAATGTGATGCTACCGATTCGATCACCTGTAATGTGATGCTCCGGTTTGATAATGGTAATCGAATTGGGATACTATAAGCAGAAGGACGAGGACGTAGCCTCGCCTTTCTAATCCTACGTCTAGATATCAAGAACTGTGTAGAATTATTGCTACGAATCCTGTTCACTTTGAGTATTGTTGTGAGTTGTGTGAGTTTGGTTATGGATCATTCCTAAATTAAGTACTATGAGTTTCGTAGTTGTTAGCTAGGCGAGCTTCTGCTCGCTTTGGTACTAGCTAGCCCTAATACTAGATTGTTGATTTCTTTGTCTCCTTGAGCTCGACTCTTTTGCTGTGATCGGCTTTGATATACACGAGATCAAGTATCGCATGATTTGTAATGGCTCTGAATCTAGACTAAACGTATCACATTTGCAGATTTAATAAACAGGAGTACTTGTGGTTCTCAGCAATGCCCGAGCTATGGAAAGCTTGACTTTACATCCTCCTCACTCCCCACTAGATTGATGCATATATAACTAGGAGTTACCCTTTTTCAACCACAGTTAATCAAAAAGAAAATCTCTTCTGAATTTGTGAATCAAAATGGTTGGTAAATGGAACAGTATGAAGTTTGTTCGGGAACGAAGATGAGTCCAAGTGATGGAAGAAGAATTCAAATTTGTCCAATCAATCGGGTACGATCCGCATGTGATTCCAGCATGCTTTTCTTCACATGCATTCTAAAGATGAGTTGACAACACCATAAACAAAATAGAGCTAAAGCTTACAGAACTATACAGAATCTCTCATCTCATCAAGCAAATCTCAAGTGTAATAAAATGCAGCTTCTTAGCTAGATGCATGGTGCTATACTGCTATACACACTATTCAGTATTACATATGGTACTACGTTGTTCTAGACCTTCAGTACTCTCCAGTCTCCACCTCATGTTTAATCCAAAAAGATAACACTACTGCTTATCAGGGATGTACTACGATGTCCCAGCCCTTCAATACTTTGGACCTCATGTGCAATCCAACAGGATAGCAATCTGCCTAACTATTCAGCTGGATGTGCTACGAAGCTCTAAAGATTCAAAGCTCTTCATTTCATGTGCAATCCAACCGGTTATCCGGCCAATTATATATACTTTATCTTCTTGTTCAAGGTGATCAATTAGAGCAGTACTATATCATGTGTGGACAGTGTGGTTGATGTTATATAATTACTCAGTCTCAGAAACTGTACTAGGTCTCAGGTATGTGTGAAAGAAACTGTACTAGGTGGTTGATGTTATTTGGTAGAAAATACACAAATGAAAGAAGGGCGTGTTGGACGATTTGAATAGATGAGACCAAAGCTACTACATGTGCAAACAACATTAACCGGAAAACGTAAACTTCAAACTGATTAACCGCCAGAATCATTGAGCTAACACTTACATTTACCTATTTGATGGTACAGATTTACGCAATAATGCAATTAATTAGATTTTTGACCAAATTAAAGATCAGAAGAAGATGTCAAATTTATATATATAGTTGCAGTGAAAATTCTAAAGTATCTGGTCTAATGTTCTCACTAGCTAGCTCGAGAGAGAGAGAGAGAGAGAGAGAGAGAGAGAGAGACTAAAGAATGGTAAATCATCGATCAAGGTCGAATTTTCAATTTCAATTGCAGAAAACTACAAATCTTTCTTATGGAGCAGTGTTCTGCAAAGAAAGACTACCACTAGTAACATTTCTCATTTCTATTTACACCACAGTATTGTAGAATCGATAGAAAGGGAGCTCGAGAGATCTGGCTAGACGATTAACGAATCAACTCACTGCGCGCCTTGCTATACAGACAAGAGATACTGTGGAAAACCCTAAACCTACGCTCTCTCTAGTCTCTAAATCCTTCAACTGGGCACCAGAAGGGACTCCTGACGTTGATCTAGAATTTCAGTACAGGAACTAGCTAGTCATGCCAGCAGAGAAGCATAACCACACATCTTCTGATGATGTAGAGCCTCCCCTTCTGTTGCCCGAGATACCCTCCCAGCTTTCTGCTAGAAACCTTCGACCTCTTTTTATCATTTGAAGACGAAGAAGACGACCCGGCTGCCATTCCCATAAGAGCTTCAACGATTCTACTGATTTCTAGAAAGAAGGAGATCGACTTAAACACTTCTGCAGTGGTGGTGCTGTGTATGTTTGAAACTTTGAATGGTGAGGTTGAGCAAAGAGCAAAGAAGAAGAGCTTCGTATAAATAGAGGGTTTCAGTGGTCCAAAGCTAGCTCAGAATCAATTAAGAAATGTACCTAACTGGCTACGGGCCCCCACCCATCCAAACTCATATTCTTCAGGATTCTCAAATCCATGCGCACCAAATTTTCCAAAATCCAAAATCCCAAAACAACCCTCCGTTCTAAGTCCTTGTATCTATCTGAATTCTGACACCTCATCTTCATCTTCCTCAATATTTATGGGGTAATCAACCACCGGGAAAATTGGTCGGCCATTCAACCAAAAAACAGGAAATGAGTCCGGTAGGTAGTTTCGACGATAATGGCAGACTGAGTTATTATATAAGTTGAAGAAATTTCAGATGTTTCCTTGTCATGTCTTCTGAGTGCATATGCTTCCAAGCATATCTGATATCTAAGTTTTCAAAAGTTCCTAGTGACCTAAACTTTTGGGACAATTATTCTCCTAAACATATATGTTTAACTGGTTTCAGGTAACTAGCTCAGTCTATGAATGAACCACTTTGCCTTTCACACTGTATTCTTCAATTTCTAATACTCAATTAACATACTTTCGAATTATAAGTAAATCTTCGAGCAGGATCTGCTGTCTAGTTCCAAATTACATGGGATGTTCACTGACTGGTGGAAATCACTAATAAAATTATGGGACAAACAAGTAGGGGTACACTCGAGGAAAATAAAAACCAGAGGGGGTACAGCACAGTGTGTGCAAATTACTATAGTACTGAAGCTCGGAACTCTAAGACTGCAATGGAGTCCGAATGACTTGTGCAAAACCAACCAAAAGTTTAAACTAGTAATTGCTTGATTATTTGATTGTTGAGCTTATGATGGAACACAATCCCACATGTTTACTCTCGTGCTTCTCCCGTTTATAATAAATCAGTTTTTATTTGTGCTTTGTTTAGGTCAAAGTGTGATCATTTACTTTGGAAACTAGGAAAATTAGGTCAACTCAAAGAACTTGATCAGTGTCAATTGAAATGTCATCCATATGATTTTAGGAAGTATTTACCATATTTGAAGTTTTTTTTAGTTAAGGAGACATCGCACATTATATTGAATCAATGTTGGAGAACAACATGGACACAATCCGCTGCAGGGTCACATTCTATTTTTTCCTAGCTAACAGCGGTTTGGAAGCTCAATTCTGCCTTCTATTCGGTTTGATATTGCATATTTGATACAAAACCAAACCAACACTTTGGTTTATCATATGCTTTGCAGCTTTTGTTGCTAAATTACTGCAACAATTTTATTTGTTTTTGGGTAAATCAAAAGGTTGGTATATTTTGGTTTGCGAGTGAATCTTTATATATTGACCCTTTTCATTTGAATAGAACTGATCACTTTACAAGGAACTTATTCTATTTCATTATCATCAGGTTAAACAAACCTGATATCATCAAGAAAATCTCAAACTGAGATTCTTCTATGCTTACTTGCTGCTTCCAGGTAATTACCAAGGAACAGCATATTGTAGAGACCCTAGAACACCAATAATGTATAACCACAAGAAAAAGAAACCATAATTTAGATAGGGTTAGATTGATCAAAGGAGACAGAAGTCCCTACTACTCCCTAATAAATCAATCCTCAAATGACTCCTCTCCGTTGTCAAACTGGTCCAGCTTCTTGTCCCCAAGTGTTCAAGGGGATATTTTTCTGTTCAAAAAAAAAAAATCTTAGAGAACAACATATACAGAACCATTCATTTTTTTAAAACCTACGCACAAAGAAGACAAGGGGCAGCTACGTGAAAACCTCGTGAGGGACATGGCTACTGCCTTCGAATGAACAAGCAACCTAGATTTTTGCTCGAGTGTTTATCATTATCGGGACCTTATGTCCACTCCTTGTTCCTTGGTACGTTCATTAGGGTTCTTCCTCTGGCTTTGTATTATAAGAATAAAAGAGCAACACGAAAACAAAAGAGAGACGATGGATCAAGTTTGTCTTGGTCAGACCAAAGATCTTTTTTGTCTGCAAATTGTGATGTTCATCGTATTAAGTCGCCTAATTAGATCATTTTGGGTAGATTCTGTATATCCGATCATCGACTAAGATTGTTTGGTATGTAAGATCGAGTACAAAGTCAAGCAGATTGTTTGAGTACAAAATCTTTTGCTTAAGAACTGCTGCCAAATCGAAGCTGATAGGAAACTACCAATTAAGTTGGCAGGTCTAGATTAATCACGTACGTACTGTTGACAAGATTGTGAATCAGTGTACTGATAGACGAGTTTATGAAGTTCCATTTCATAGATGTAGAACAAGTTTGCTACTAAGCATTAGCGCTTCTATATATGGCCGTGGAGTGTCACTATTTTAGCAAGGCGTTGTGGGACAAACTATTGAGAGAGATAAGACGTTGATGAAGATTTGATAAACAAGAAAACCTCGTTTCATTTTCCATAATACTTGTTTTCTTACCTCTTTCTTGTTTGAAAGCAAAAGGCTTAAGTGGCAGGAATTAAAACACTTTGTGTTATTGAAAACACTAATATAAACATGACTCGATTTATTAGTGTCAAGCTTGTATGATCTAATTGGACACGATAAACACATTTAACAAATATCTGTATAGAAGTGGATGAGGTCCGATGAGCGGATATGAAGCATACAACCCTGAAGTGTTCTTTTTTGGGGCCATTTGGTGGAGCTTATGAAGAGAAAGAAACCAAAAGGGGGTGTTGATTGATTGATCATTCACAATGAAAATGGTAATCGACTGGTTCTAAAACAAGAATGATCACTGATATTTTGAAGACAGCTAAACTCCAGCAGATCCCTTATGTTCAATATCTGTTCACAACAGTCCACAACCCCAAACACGATGGCATGGTCTATCATCACCTTAAGATTTTTATACGTCTCTGTCACAATACTTAGGCTAAATGCTTTGGGAAATCTTCATGTTTTCCCTATCAGGCTTTCGGTAATGTCACTAATGTGAAGACATTTCATAATTTGCAAATTACTGTAAATGAATGGACCTTATGACCCATATAAAACTGTAATAGATTGGAGAAAATGTTGAGGCTGCCATGTCCTAACTAGTTCATATTCATGAATGCTTGAGGCCCAATACGATATATAAGGGCAAAAGGCTGCCTAGTCTTATTTCCAGTCATTTTAAGAACCCACCGAGCCCATTTTCAGTATTGGCAAAAATGTTCCATGAAATCAAAGTTGAGCAAAATTTCTGAATGCGAGGAATTTCTGAATCCAAAATAACACTTGGTTAAACTCTTAAAGTGAAAACTTGTCCTCTTATTATGGGACATGATTAGCTTTGGCTATTCAAGTGTGGTTTGCTAAGTATTATCTTGTTGTTAACCCCTAAACATGAACATTCTATGTCCCCTTAAGATCGGAACTAGTACTTGAGGCTCTTTAGCTTCCGACGATCATTTAAAAGAGGAGGAAAACAAAATTACAAAATATGAGCTAAGAAATATATTTATGAGCCGACAGGTGGTAAGGCCAGATTATTGCTGGAACCCCATCCGAGTTCGATTCTTGCTGCCAGAATGTCTCATTTGGTTCGCAATCTATAAATTTTCCTGTAAAAATCAATACATAAGTTCCTCGTGTGACATGTACGTGTTCACCTTATGTCATTCATAATTAAAATTACAGATTTACCTTAAGTGATGGGGTAACATAAGCTGCGTACCCACACTCACATAAATGTAGACAGAAAAAAAAATTCTATTGCCGAACACGCAAAACTAAATGTATAGAAAAGTATAATATGGCAGAATAGATAATTGTATTCAATTGTGAGATATATATACAAAGCACCTAGTGTACATCGTCTGGTTCTTCCTACAAGTTAGGATACCAGTAAGGCAAGACATCTATCATAACTACAACTGAATCAAAAATCAATTCACATTATCCTACGGAATCACACTACTTAATACAATATTCTTGCATGTCAAGATAATATCTATACAAAGCTACAAGATATGTTTTCCAACACTCCCCCTTAAGTTGGAGAGTGTATATCAATAACTCTCAACTTGCATATGAGCTGTCTAAACTTTTCTTTGCCCAAAGCTTTTGTAAAAGCATCTGCCAATTGTTGAGAAGAAATCACAAATCGAGTAACAACTTCACCTTTAACAATTTTGTCCCGAATAAAATGACAATCCATTTCAATATGTCGAGTTCTCTCATGAAACACAGGATTTTTAGCAATATGCAAAGCAACTTGATTATCACAATGTAAAACAGCAGGACTTGTAATAGGCATATGCAAATCTGCAAATAAATAACGTAGCCAAGTAAGCTTACAACAAGTACCTGCCATTGCTCTGTACTCAGCTTCTGCACTTGATAAAGATACGGTCTTTTGCCTCTTGGTCCTCCATGAAATTAAAGAATTTCCTAGAAATACACAATAGCCCGTAGTAGAGCGGCGGGTAATAGGACAACCCGCCCAATCAGAATCGCAGAAAGCCTTCAGATTTAAAGAGTTATTGGCATGGAGAAGTAAACCTTGACCAGGAGAAGACTTCAGGTAACGAACAACTCGAAGAGCAGCAGTCATATGTTGTAAGCGAGGTTCATGCATAAACCGGCTAAGAATATGTACTGAGTATGTGATGTCGGGTCTAGTAATGGTCAAATAAATCAACCGACCAACCAGGCGCCGATATGCAGCAGGGTCTTTGAGTAATTCTCCTTTATTTAAAAGCTTGGATTCTTCCATGGGAAACTCAACCGGCTTAGCACCCAAGTAGCCACTATCTTTGATAATTTCCAAGGTATATTTACGTTGAGATATGTAAATCCCTTTCTTGGAACGAGCTACTTCAATGCCAAGGAAGAATTTTAGATCACCAAGATCCTTGATGCGAAAACGAGTATGGAGGAATTGCTTCAGAGCATTAATAGACTCTATATTATTTCCTGTTATCAGAATGTCATCCACATAGATTAACAAAACAGTGAGAGATGTACCATGCTTGCGAACAAACAAAGAATAGTCGGCCTTGGACTGAGAGAAACCAGCAACAAGAATAGCATCTGTGAACTTGGAAAACCATTGATGAGAGGCATGTTTCAGTCCGTACAACGACTTGTGAAGGCGACACACTAGATTCTCCCCCTGTCGCCGAAGACCAGGAGGAGGGGACATGTAAATTTCCTCCAGTAAATCACCATTCAGGAAATCATTATTAACATCTAATTGATGTAAAGACCAGTTCAGACTAGCAGCAACAGCAAGAAGGCATCGGACAGTGATCATTTTTGTAGTAGGGGAAAAAGTATCGTGATAATCAATACCTGCAGTCTGAGTGAAGCCCCGAGCAACAAGCCTGGCCTTATAGCGCTCCACTGAACCATCAGCCTTGCGCTTGATTCTATACACCCATTTACAACTAATAGGCCGCTTTCCAGGAGGTAAAGGAACCAGACTCCATGTCTGATTATCAACAAGAGCTTGAAGCTCAAAATCTATAGCCCCCTGCCATTTCGGATCAGCTGCAGCAATTTCATAAGAGGTCAGTTCCTCATCCCGACTAACATTAGCAATATAAAGAAGATATGCAGGAGAATACCGATTGTAGGATATGTAGTGACAAAGAGGATATTTCGTACCTGGAGTAGAACAAGACGAGGCCGAGGACAATTGGTGTGGTGGCAGAACCACCTGCGAGCAAATGTAGTCTCTGAGGCGAACATTGGCTTCTCGAGGGCGCTGAGAACGACGAAGAGGCTCAGTGGGAACAATGTCAGAATCAAGTGATAGCTGCTCGGGAGGAATATCAATCGACTCAGGCGGCGCCGACAGAGGAAGAGAAGACGACGCCGGCAGAGGAAGAGAGGACGCCGGCAGAGGAAGAGAGGACGCTAGCAGAGGAAGAGATGAGGACGCCGGCGGAGGAAGAGATGACAACGCCGGCGAAGGAAGAGAGGACGCCAGCAGAGGAAGAGATGAGGATGCCAGCGGAGGAAGAAATGACGACGTCGGCGGAGGAAGAGAGGAAGACGTCGGCGCTGAAACCCGAGGGCGGCGAACATAGGTGTTAATGGTGGAGGGCAGCGGCAGACTGGGTGGTGGAGGGGGCGAAGGCAGCGGATTGGGCGGTGGAGGGGGCGACGACGGCAGATTAGGGGATGTGGATGGTGGCAATGGATTTTCTGAAGGAGAGGAAGAGAACGTGCGTTGTGTGGAAAAAGATAGATGGAGTAAGAAAGGGTCAAAGTCAAAAGGAAGAGGAATGGGCTGGGCCTGTGGAGTGGGCTCAACGGGTTTGACAATAGGTAGTGAATGATGAAAAGTATCTTCAAGAAAATCACATCCTTATTTGTAAAGATCTTTTTGGTCTCAATATTGTATAATTTGTAAGCCTTTTGACCCATAGGATATCCAACAAAGATGCATTTATGTGCATGAGGAGCAAATTTTGATGACGGATTGACAGATTTTGCAAAGGCAACGCAACCAAAAACACGCATACGAGAATAATCAGGGGGCTTGTTGTAAAGTATTTCGAATGGAGTTTTCTTGTTGAGTAACAAAGTGAGAAGACGGTTAATAGTGTCAAACAGCGACAAGCGTGGCCCGTGGATCATCCTTGTACCGATATTGTCCTCACTTAACCACCTTTAAGGTGTTGGGTTTTAATCACAAAAAGTCTCGGTACAATTAGGAATGATCCACTCACTTATAAATTATATTTTATTTGTCACTTTTCCAATGTGGGATCTCTCCTCTCCAACACTCCCCCTCACGTGTAACCTAACTTTTAGATCTGCACGTGAAACTGATTAACAAACTGAAACTGAATCCGGGCTCCATGACAACCGAAAGAACCTCAAACTCCTCATGACAACTGAAAGAACCCCAAACTCGAAAGAACCAAACCAGGGCCATGACCCTTGAAAGAACCAACCTGGGCTCGTGGAGATACAACTGGAGAGAGACTCGCTCTGATACCATTTTGTTGGGGTGTATAGACACAAGAATGTTGGAAAATTACTCCTTGTTTGAGGAAAAAATTTTGTAAAGAAAGGAACTCAGCACCATTGTCAGAACAAAATTGTTGGATTTTGGTGTTAAACTGAGTAGCAACATAACTGAAAAATTGACGAAGTATTGTTTATGTCTCACTTTTATGACGCATCAAGAATACTCACGTAAAACGGGAAAAATCATCAACAATAGTTAAAAAATAGTTAGCACCAGAATAAAAGGGTGTTTTATAACGGCCTCAAATATCATAATGAATAAGGGAAAAACACTTGGAGGTTGAAATTGAACTAGGGAAAAAAGGTTGACGAGTTTGTTTGGCCAATAGACAAACGTCACATTTATGACTAGAATCAAAAGAAAAATTTAGCTTACTATTGGCTAAATATTGTAGACGAGCAGAAGAAGGGTGCCCCAAACGACGGTGCCAAAGATCAGAGGAAATCATGAGATTACAAGTGAAGTGGGAAGAAGGAGAAGTAGAAGCCAAAGCCACAAGGTAATAGAGGTCACCACGTCGCTTACCCACACCAATCATCGTCCTCGAAGCCAAGTCCTGTAAAATACACCAAGACGGAAAAAAAGTCACTGAACAATGTAAGTCATCAATTGTCTTTCCAACAGACATAAGATCAACTTTGAAGCTCGGCACACAGAGAACATTATTTAATTGGAATGAATCATTAAGCCAAATGGAACCAGTCATAGTAGTTTCAGCCGTGGCTCCACTGGGTAAAGAAACTGGTGCCAGAGAAGGATTCTGATCAATATTCATCAACAACTTTGAAGAAGAAGTAATGTGATGAGTTGCTCCGCTATCAATAATCCAACGATTAGGAATGACCGGTAACAAATTTGATGAAGAATACGGTAAACCTGTACCGTTTGCTTGAGACAAAAAACACGCTTACTTTTTACCAATGCCATAATATATAAGCATTGTTCAGCTGTAAGATGAGGGGCAATTGCTTGAAGTTTCTGAATGGTAGAATGAACTGAAGCCATGATAGACAAAAGAGAAATCAAAACTTCTCAAAGAAACACTAACTGATCAGAAATATTATGATAATTTTGGTCCAAGAGCGTTCTGCTCTGATACCATATAGAAAAGTATAATATGGCAGAATAGATAATTGTATTCAACTGTGAGATATATATACAAAGCATCTAGTGTACATTGTCTGGTTCTTTCTACAAGTTAGGATACCAGTAAGATAAGACATCTATCACAATTACAACTGAATCAAAAGATTGATTCACATTATCCTACAGAATTACACCACTTAATACAATATTCTTGCATGTCAAGATAATATCTATACAAAGCTACAAGATATGTTTTCCAACAAAATGTACATTCACATTCAACTATTGAGCCACATTCAAATTCACATTCACTTTCCAAGTGCATGCACAGACCAACAAACCAGATCTGATAATGCCAAACTGGGGATAACCTGCCAATATGCACTTTCACAACTACCAAGTTCGAACCATCCCCTAATGAACACAGCCAATGACAACACGACACGTTCAGCTTTGGAAATTTCAACCAATCCCATGGCTCGAGGAACATCCTCCCCCCTACATTCACACACAGCAAATAAATAAGTAGAGCACCTGCAAAGTTTGCAAAACAGATCATATCAGAGATATATTGGGAGATAAGGTTTTGGGCAGAGAAAAGAAAGAAAAGGAAAAGCGTAGAAGCTAAAATAGATTATTGGCCATGGAGACGTGGAAAGCAGGCAACTTGGCAATGGAGATCAGATTTCAGATCAGGAGGTAAGGTATAAGCAGAAAACAGTTTCAACTTTCAAGGGGGATGCACCTTCGCAAAACAAAGCGTTTACGTACATGTCTATAGACTATAGTCATTGTGTGTGTGTCATCCATCCCCTAGAGTGTTACCGTTTTACTCAAATGGTAAAATTCATTGATTGTTATCTTCGAATTTCTCCAGATTGATCTTCCTTAATTTTATTTCCGATATGTTATTTATCTTTTGTTTGTGATTTTATAGAGTGGGTTTATAATATAACGGTAGATCTCTCTTTATACATTTGTTATTTCTCATGAAGCGATATCAATAAAAATATCATCTTATGTGAAAGTTCAGTACGTGTGACGTACGTACATCAAACAAGTTAGCGCATGCTCGTGGATGTGAAGCCACAGGTGGAGGAGCTCATAAATTTTGATTGTAATGACTTTTAAGTTTATGAAATTCATTCATCACCCAACAAACAAAAAATAGAGACGTATCGATCATCTTGTTAAGATAAATGAGAAAAATTTGTTGCACATTTCCGTAAAACTTGTAACATTTAGAATCAACCGTGACAAATCGTTGTAAATCGAATGTTTACAACGGAAAAACTTGTAACATTCGGAATCCTCATTGCTTCAAATCATGTTATAAATAACGGTAAAAATGTGTGGTTTTGATGACATTTACTTAAAAATGAAATAACATAATCTTTTTAATTAGTGATGTGTCTAGGTGGTAGACTGACATAGTCTGTCATCTATGATTAAAGTTATAAATCTTAAGCCTTATTAAGACTAAAAATCATTTTCCTATTATAAATACATTTCACGCCCTAAAAATGTGTGGTTTTGATGACATTTACGTTTACCAACGAGGACCGTAAAAATAATATTTCGTCCACATACGTAGATGAATAATGTTCATAGTAAACCCCATCAATTTTTTTCTTCCAACTTGCTCAAGTGGGCCTCATAGAGTCATACAGATCTAGAACTAAAATAATAACACACTTCTCCCATCTTCTGTGAGCAACTTGATTGATTCCCAAAATCTCTGAAGCTAAACCAATACCCTTGAGCCTTCTCCAGCATTCAGCAGTTCCATATCTTCGACACCTTTTTTCTGCATTATCATCTCCACTTACAAGTAACATATCCATGGATTTGATGAACTGCTTCAATGAGAATGCAAGCGATTCAAATTCCAAGTTACCTTCTTCACGGTACAAAGGAGTAGTCCCGCAGCCTAATGGCCGTTGGGGAGCGCAGATATACGAGAAGCACCAGCGAGTGTGGTTGGGAACGTTCAATGGAGAAGAAGAAGCTGCCAAGGCCTACGACATTGCTTCACTAAGATTCCGAGGCCTCGACGCCATCACCAACTTGAAGCAATCCTCATTGAGCACCACCATAGATGATCACGAGGACGAGACCTTCTTCTTGCAGTCACATTCCAAGGCCGAGATCGTCGACATGCTTCGAAAACACTCCTACACGAATGAGTTAGAGCTGTTCAAGCACAACAATGCTGGCAAGAGAATGAAGTACCGTGACATTATTCATACTCAGAAGGAATGGCTGTTCGAGAAGGTGCTGACACCAAGCGACGTTGGGAGGCTGAACAGGTTTGTTATACCGAAACAACAAGCCGAGAAGCATTTTCCGTCGATGGATTCAGAAGCTAAGGGAGTGTTGTTAAATTTTGAGGATGATTTGGGGAATGTGTGGAGGTTTAGGTATTGTTTTTGGAGTAGTAGTCAGAGTTATGTATTGACAAAAGGGTGGACTCGGTTTGTGAAGGAGAAGAAGGTGACGGCAGGCGATGTGGTTAGGTTTCATGGATCAAGTAGTATGGGAGATGATAAGAAGCTGTTCATAGAGTGTACGCCAAGAAACATCGACAACGAGGTTTCCGGTTATCCGGAGGTGCCTAGTCCAGTCGAGGAGCCGTTAATGGCGCCGGTTCAAGATCACGATGGAGTTGTAAGGTTGTTTGGAGTTAACATTGAAAGCAACATTGTAGACTGTAGTACGTATAATTGTTTTCAATATATGTAACAACGACGGCATATACAACAAATTGTATCAGGATCTGATATAGTTTCTTTTTCTTTGTTTTAAAAAAAAAAATAATAATAATAATAATAAAAGAGAAAAGAGAGAGAAAATCCTCATCCCATTCCTCTGTGAAATCATGATAATATGTTATGGCATCCCATTCTCTTTGAAATCATGATCATATGACAAGGCCCCAAATTGTGTTGTCAATTTAGGATATTTGAATATATGTTAAATAGTTTGGCATATTATGTCGTGTGATTCATATTTGCCCCAAAAAAGATGTGTTACTAAATAAGTAAATAGTTTGGCATATTATGTTGTGTGATTCATATTATTCTCTCTCAGCTCCTAACTTTTAATATTTGATCTATTCTGCCCCAAATAATTTAGCAATTGCTCTATGAATAGTCTAAAGATTGGGCCTCTTCAACATGTCAACCAAGTTATCGTTGAAGGCGATTTCAAGGTGCTCATTGACTCCTTGTTGGGAAGATCCACTACTTTTTGGTGTTTGAAGTTCCTTGTATGAGATATATTGTGGTTAGCCTCACTTTTCAAATCTGTACGTGTCGACATATCCATCGTGCGAAAATTTTTGTTGTAGATCGAATCGAAGCCTTAAGGCATTATGTATTTTCATCTTGGTTTCATTCATTCCCCTCTATGTGTTTTCTGCGTTTTGTTTGGATCAGCTGAGAAGGAGAGTTAATATATGTTTTGTTTTGTAAGTTCTGATGTTACGATAATCGACAAAAAATAAAGTCTGAAGACCGGGTCTTGGAGTTGGACTAATAGTAGAACTCGGGCTTTCACGAATTGGTTTGCAGGGCCCAACACCAAAGTGATTACCTCCACAGATTTCCAGCCAGCCCAGAGACAGTGATTTGGTGATTGCCTTAAACTGAAGACCCGCTTTTAACCCAGGAGTGTTTTGAAAAGCATAGAAATGGCGCGTGGAAATGTCCCAGTGGTAGCTGTACATGGTTTCCCAGACACCAAGGTGGAGTGAGTAGTCTGTGTCAAACCGTTGGCATTATGCCTAAAGCCTAATAAGCCTATGTAGCATCTCAGATGGCTTCAGTCATTTCCCCCACTCATCAGAGCAATGCAGACGGACACGGGTCCTCTACTAACCTACTAACCCATCTGAGGTGGAAAGTGTGTGCAAAGGAGATCAGGGAAGAGCAAAGGAGATCAGGCGATTTCAAGATTCTGAGCTGCCTAAGCTCTTTGTGAGATGATGACACGTGTCCATACTTTATCCAATGACTTAGAATCTCTCTTTTCATTTCATTCTCTTTTTCCTTCATTTCTCTTTTCTCTTCATTTTGTTATTGGTCACAGAGTCTCAGTCTCACACGATATGTCAATATGAATAAACATGTCTAACATCTATTACGATCAGTGTCGACCAACTTCACAACTAATTAATTTAATTAAATTTTTGCACCCCTGTCCTTGACTGCTGCCCGAGATGCCCACGAATATGTATTTGATTACAGTCCCAATTCAGATCAAGCCGAGCACAACGCTGCCTGGCCTAACAACTCCTTCAATTTCCAGTCAGAGACTCTGATGAGTCGTTGGTCCTCGCGCGCGCTCAGTTGACCCGACCAGGCACATGCAGTGGTCCCATTAGGTTCGCTATGTGGATGCCAAATCGATGTCGTTTGAGGTGGACTGTGTGTGCAAAGGAGATAAGGGAAGAGCAAAGTGGAGGTGACTTGGTATAGCAGAAAGAGGGTGAATAGGTATGTGGGGGTGTGATTGAATTGGTTGTCGTGTATTACTTTTTTATGAACCGGGTTGCTTTTGCGATTACAAGATCACCGTTTTCAAGTAAGTCTTGAGTTTCCTACCAAGTACTAACTTCATACTGTGAAGTGAAGAACATAATAGAAAGAAAAGGGAAAAAAAATGATGAATAAAAGGAGAGATTATGAGCCATCAGATTAAGGCTAAACATGTGTCATCATCTGATCAAGACATTAGGCAGCTCAGGTGAGTTAGCAGATTAGGAGAGGATCCAGGTCCAATGCAGACACTAGACTAAAACCATTTCAACCTGCATCCCTTTGAAGTAACGTGACAGATTTGACTTAACAAGTAACTTGATCGGACGAGTTTTTCCTCCGAGATAATTGTCACACTAGGTGGGTTATTTTCCGTCGAGATCTAATAGTTTGATATCAAACCCGACTTACCCTAAAATTGTCACGTTAGTATCATTTGGTCTCAATTTGTTGAGTGTTGTTACCTATTTAATAGTGTTTGTTGTGTTTGCGTTTTCGACACAAATTAGCGTGTTATCGACAAAAGAGTTAGAATCGACACAACACAAAAACAACTTCGAAACACGAATTGCCACCCATATAAACAAAACCAAAATCCCAAATCAAACTAGTTGTACTTTGAATCAAGTTAAACACAAGGAAACATTGAAGAACATAACGCTCATCATAATGATCCCATCTCTAACACAAAGTATTGAACAAACTAACATGCAGAGAACAACTAACCAGTTACACTGTTTAATCTCAACTGCTAAACCCATGACCAGTATGAGAAGTACGTCCATGACCCCCAATCTGATCAACAAGCTTAGCAAGCCTGACATGCTTACTACACCAAGCTTCAACCAGCTTGGCCTCTTTGCTCTCCGCCTCCCTCTGCAAAACACTCATCTGCTCTCTGCACTCGCTCTCAATCCGCCCCATAAACGCCGCCTCTTCCTCCCTCAACGCCCTTATCTTGGCCTCCACCTCCTCCACCGCCTCCCTCCTCTTCCTCGCCTTCTCCGCCTCCAGCTGCTGCTCCAGCCTGCTCAGCCGCCACGTCGCCTCCTTCTTGTGCTGCACCCAGCTCTGCCTCCCCTCCTCCACCTCCTTGCACCACTGCACTATCATCCCCACTCGGGTCGGGTCCGGGTCGTGACCCGGATCCGACGGCGACAGCGACAGGCTCACCGAAGGTGAAGCCGTCGCGGAGGAACTCGTGGAGGTGGTAGCGGACGGCGGGTTCATCCACGGCGGCAGACCCGACCCGAGAGAAGTATTCGGGTCGGGTTCTACCGTCAGCGTGTACAGCTTGGGCTGGACGTACTTCTCGGCGAACGTCTCCAGGATGTGGTCGTAGGGCCCCTGCGCGGCTCTTTCAGGCGAGGAAATCGGAATATTCCCCTCTGGCGGGGTAGACGAGGATGACGAGGCGGCGGTTCCGGCGGCGGCGGAGGGGTGGAGCTTGGAGAGGTGTTTGAGCTGCTTGTCGCGGAAGACCTCCCACCACTTGCCGAGGCGTTTGGGAGTGCGGCCGGGGAGCTCGGCGGCGATCTTCTTCCACTTGTTGCCGTACTTGGCCTGAAGCTCGATGACCAAGGACTGCTCCTCCGGGGAGAGCGAGCCCTTTTTCAGGCCGGGTCGGAGGTAGTTCTTCCAGCGCTCCAGGCAGGATTTCGGGTCGCGGTTGATGGGCTGGCCCATGCGCTGCGAGAGGAGGGCCCATTCTCGGGGCCCATATTGCTTAACGTAGGCGCGGAGGAGGGCGTCTTCTTCGGGTTGCCAGCGCTGCCGCTCCTTCATTTTTTGGGCAGCACCACCATGCTTGTGGCTGGAAACGAGAGAGGTGGGTTTTTTGAGGTTTTTGAGGCTCGGTTTCGGGTTTATTGGGATTTGAGAGGGGGGAGGTTCACGCGCGCGGGTGAGAGTGGTGAGTGTGGAGGTGAAGGGACTGGACAAGGGGGATTGGCGTGAGGCTATGGAGGGTGCAGAGTGGTGGGGCCAGAGTAGAGTAGGATACTTTTACTTTGGGAAAATTCTGCTGTACGAGTGAAAATAATGATTACGGGTGAAAATAATGGATGTGGTTTTACTCTAGGGTAAATAGTGTTTAGTGGATCACGGCGGTTCATTGGTATTTCATTATTTATGAAGGATGCCACGTTACCAATTTGCTATAACTTTTTTTTTTCTTTTTTAAATAATTTTTTTATTATAAACTCACGCACCTTATATATGCTGATGAAGTTTGAACTCATAACCTCAATGTTGTTGGTTAACCTAACTAATCAACCAAGACATAGCTCACCAATGTGTTATAAACTTATCTGGACTTGTAACAAAAAAAAAAACTTATGTGGACTGAAAAGATTTTGAAGATTTTACATAATAATCACCATATTTTTACTGAATTGGTCGACACATAACTAAGTCATCATATGTCCATATTATAAATGACCCGACTCTAATTTAAACCTTAGTCATTGTACATGTGTTTTTAAACAATCATTGACATTTTTTTTTTTAAAGAATCACGAATCTAGTTTATACAAAGCAAAACCATTTGATACGCGTTTTTTAATTTTATGTCATTTTGGTAAAACAAATTTTAATGATAAACCATTCCTCTGGTCACCTGCTTTGGTTGTCATTGTGCCCAAGCAATGCTTTTGTTTTGAATGTCATTTTGACACAAAAGTGCAGAACAAATTTCTGAACGTTTGCACTAGAACAAAGTAAATCACAAATGACTTGATTCAAGTGTAGATAGGAAAGAAAAATAGAATACATATTGGTGACTTAGTAAACTTGCACAAAAGCTAATCAAACTTCTTGAAGAGCAATCATGCAATTTTTTATTTTTTATTTTGGAGAGAAAAAGAAAAAAGCAACTAGGTTGCAGATAACCAAACAATTGAACAAAAAAACAAAAACAAAACTGCGCATCCAGGGAATCGAACCCTGGTCAGTACCGTGGGAGGGTACTATGATACCACTACACCAGATGCGCTAGTTGGTAGCAAATGCTGGTGATAACTGTCATACAGACCACATACATAACGTAATTGGAAACTGTCAACCATTCTGGAACATACTCCCTCGTATTGGATCAATTTGGCCACATCTGTACAAGTTCTATGCTATAATACGCACTATGATCACCTTTGATAATAAGAAGGTTGAGTTTTTTTTGGGTCAACCTTTATTCTTCTCTACCATGAAATTGTAACTTGTTTTAGGGTTACACCGGCCAAGGCTACACCGGCCGGTGGAATAGGCTTTAATCTATGACTCCCCCCGACTTTCAATCTATGGCAGCTGCATGCTTTGGCTTGAGCCACTCGTTTCCCACCATGAAATGTACCTCTCACTTTTCCAACAACTTCACACGTTTATTTCCTTTGCCATTTCCCAGTTTCATCACACCCCACCACATATGGAGCACCAAAAACCATTGTTTGACTCCACCGCCCAATAAAACCACGTGCCCGAATTGATCACCATCCTCGTATCCTTCAATTCCCTACCTCTATATAAACACACTCCTCCATCTTCACCTCCACCAAACCTTCTTAGTACCCAGTTCATTGACTTCATTCCTTTCTTAAGAAAATTAACCATCAACTCTGCAATGGCTTGCTCAAGCTCCCCAAGACCCAGTTAGTCTTCTTATCTTTTCTTTTACTCCCTTCGATTGTTTAATCCCTAGCACTAAGTTCTTGTCTCTCACTCTCATCATAATTTTATTGATCTTTCTGTAACCAAAATGTGTTTGTTAATTTCTGCAGCAAAAGTTCAAGAGTTCCATGTGTATGAGATCAACGAACGAGACCGTTCGAGCCCGGCTTACCTTAGTCTAAGCCAGAAACCTGCACATTCGCTGGGAGATCTCGTTCCCTTCACTAACAAAGTAAACTTCTTCCTCTAGTTAGTTTACCTTACTACTTTACTAGTCTCTTTTACATGCGCTCATTGTACGGTGTTCTGTAAATTTTGTTGCAGATATACACCGGAGACCTTGAGAAACGCTTGGGAATAACAGCAGGACTTTGCATTTTGATAGAAAGCAAGCCGGAAAAGAAAGGCGACCGATATGAGGCCATGTACAGCTTCTATTTCGGGGACTTTGGTCACATTTCGGTTCAAGGACCGTACTTGACTTACGAGGACACCAGCCTGGCCGTGACCGGTGGTTCGGGTATATTTGAAGGAGTGTATGGACATGTGAAGCTGCACCAGATTGTGTTTCCGTTCAAGATCTTGTACACTTTTTACTTGAAGGGGATTGAGGACTTGCCTGAGGAGCTTACAGCTGGGAAGCTTGTGGAACCAAGCCCTAGTGTTCAGCCCAGTCCTGCTGCCAAGGCTTGTGAGCCCCAAGCTACTGTCTCTAATTTCACAAACTAGTTCATAGATTCATGGTGATGGTGATGAACTGAAGATGAGAGGACATGCAGTTAGATAGATTGCCTTCACCTTGTGTGGGTTTATGACTTTATGCTATAATAAGGCGAATTTGAAGGCCAATAAATCAGTTTTACCTATTTTTCTAATGGTTTGATCATATGATATTTGTCTACTTGATAAACTGGTAACAAACCAGAGGAATAGATATTGTGCTTCAAAATCTAAAAAACAGAGCAAAGTAGTTCAAAATCTGATATTTGTGACTATTATTTTGACATGCATACCCAAAAACTGAAAAACTTAACCAAAAAGAAAAAATCTAAAACTTTGATGATGAATCAAACGTTCATAATCTCTCAGTTAATTGAAATGAAACATTTATACAACATTGTTTGACAATAAAGTAGCATATATGTTTGCTCTTTTGATTCCGACTTTATGTATGTCTACACATGAACGGACAACATACACTTAAGCTTTCAATTTGCAAGGAATGATAGGTAGCAAGCTTCTACATGTATACTAGTAGCTCACTCTTTCTCTCAGGTCTTAGAAGAGTGAATAAAATTCTTCCTCTATGTAGCATTTTCATGTGTTATCCTACTCAACACAAGAAGAAGAAAAAAAATAGCAGCAAAAAAAGGTGTTTTAGAACACCAGCCAATTTTATTATCTTTATCTTTGTTAGGTCCAATTTTATTATCTTTGTTAGGTCCAAGTTGTGTGTCCCATCCATAGCATTGGATTACAAGTTCTATGATCCATGTCCGTGTACAAGTCCAAGTCGTGTGGTGGTCTATGTCCAAGTCCTGTGCCTTATACCACCGTAGAGGTACTCCTAAGTGATCCGCGATCCTATATAAACCCCATCTCACCCTCACTTATTTTCGATGTGGGATCCTACTCAATGTGAAATGACAAAAAATGGTGTTTTAGAACACCAGCCAATATTAGTTATGTACTTATGTTTTCGGTTTTCCTAAGTTCAGAAGGATTAATTTAAGTTCCAAGTCCTTGGGTCCCATCCAAGGATAGGTATAGGTGTCCAACTGTCCAAGTCGTATTCTGTTCCAAGTCCATGTGCAAGTTCGCTATGTGTTATACCCCAGCAGAGGTATCCTTATGTGACTGGCAATCGTATATAAACCCATCTCACCCTAACCTTTTATCCGATGTGGGATTCTACTCAATAAACAAAAAAAAGCACTACGTATCTCTTTTACATATTAACCTTTCTAATTACGGGTTAGCACAGCCTAACCCCACTAATTAACATCAATAATGACACAGTTAATGCTCCTCTTGTTCCTCCGACACTATTGCCACCGATCTTCTGACCCTCCTCCTCCTCCGCCCTAATGGTGGTTGTCCAAGCCTCTTCGAGTGCTCCACCGCTCTCTCTCTAAGCCCTCATGCACCCTAATCCTCCTCCGCTGCCTTCCTCCTCTTCCAAAACCCTAATAGGGTCCTCTTCATCGGCTCAGGCCTTCACCGCGGTGGGTCCCAGGTCCTCCTTATCACACTGGCCATTGGCTATTGATGTGGTTGGGTTTGTTTACGGTTACCGGTGTGGTAGTGTGGTACCCAAAAACCTGGTTGAGACGCTCGTGTATGGCGGCGGAGGAGTTGGGGTTGAGACGTTGAGTCATGAGTTTTGCAGAGAGGTAGAGAACCTGGGTAAGAATTGTTGGGAGCGACAGGCTTGACATGGTTCTGAACGAACGAAGTAGATGATATCGTTGTAAAGCTAATTCCTCAATTATATGGTTGAGCTCCGACATCAGCATGGTGTTGCTTCGCCTCAGCCTCTCGTAGATAACCAAATGCTTCTCCTCATAGATGACCAAACAAAAACGACAGGTTTAGTGCAAAGTTCAAAAACAACAACGAAAATAATAGATGGAAAAAGTGTTGAGCTGGCGGACGAAGCTGCAGAAGTTGTTGTGCTTGAAGTCGTCTTCGCCCCAAGAGACGATGCGGTCGGTGGCGGGATCGTCTTCCCCCAGGTTTTTTCACTGGATCCAGTATTTCCCTATAAACACCCTCGATCCTCCACCTTCAACTCTGCCAAACCTTCTTAATTATCAGTTCGATCCATTTTTAAGAAAACCATAAACTCTGAAATGGCTTCCTTAAGCTCCCCAAGACCCAGTTAGCCTTCTCATATTTTCTTTTATTTTCCGATGTGGGATAAACCTGTGTTCTAAAAAATTGGTGTTTTAGAACACCAGCCAATTTTATTATTCTTTGTTTATATAATTTAAGTCCAAGTCCTGTGTCCAATAAGTCCAAGTTCGGGTCCCATCCATCGCATAGGTCTGTCCAGAGTCCAATTCATGTCTATGTACAAGTCCAATGTCTTATACCCCGTAGAGGTACCCTTGTGTAATTCGCAATCGTATATAAACCCGTCTCACCCTAACCATTCCGATGTGGGATTTGACTCAAAAATACGCATTTAACCATTCTAATTACGCATTAACCCCGCACTAATTAACATCAATAATCATACAATAATCACGTTTTAGATCTCTGAAAAGTCCACAACGACGACCCAAAGAAAGCGAAGAACACAATGCTCCGACACTATTGCCACCTCTTCTAACATCTCCACCACCACCACCAAAACGACGTCGTCTTCCTCCGCCTCTCATGGTGGTTGTCCAAGCCTCCAAGCTCCACCTCCCCACCTCATCCACTCACGTCACCTCCCTCCTCTTCGAGCCCACCTCTCTCTCTCTAGCCCTCACTCACTCCGACTCCTCTTTCTCTCTCTACCCTTCTCTCCCCTCCTCCCCTCTTTCTCTCTCTTCCCTCCCTCCTCCCCAAACCCTAGTCCTCCCCCCTTCCTCCTCCGCCGCCTTCCTCCTCCTCCAAACCCTAACCCTAACCCTAATCCCAACAGGGTCCTCTTCATCGTCTCCGGCCCTCACCTGGGTGGGTCCCAAATCCTCCTCAGATTCTATGTCTTGAACAAACAGACCCAATTCGCGAGGGCCCAAGTGGTTTGCACCCAGAAAGATCTCACCTTTGATCCCAAATTGGGGGTTTTGGTGGATTCCAATCATGGGGTTTCGGTTAAGCTTGCTGGGTCTGTCAATTTTTTCGCGATGTATTCGGTTTCGGCTTCCAAGATTTGGGTTTTCGCCGTGAAAGATGTTGATGGTGTGGCTGTGAAGTTGATGAGGTGTGCTGTCATTGATTGCTGCAAGGTTGTGTGGTCCATTAGCGTTTCGTTCGGGTTCTTGATGTTGGGGGAGGATGATGGAGTGAGGGTTTTTAGTCTGAGGCAGCTTGCGAAAGGGCGGGTGAGAAAGTCTAAGTCTAAGGCTTTGAATTCGGGTTTGCCGAATGGGGTGATTGGAGACAATGCGGTGCATAGTGAAGCTGGGGATTGTGGAAGTAAGCATGGAAGTGGAAAATGCGAAGGGAGTTGCAGTGGTTACTTGTGCCGGAAGAATGATAGGAATTGTGTCTCTGGTAAGTATGCACATTCTATTTGATTTGTAATGTTTTTGGTACGTTTGGTAATGCATTCATACTTGTTGTTGAGTTAGTACTTAGAAGAGTTGTATCCTCAAAATTTGATCAAATTGATTCCAGTGGTACGATATGGAAGATTAATGTAATGCCTAATGTGTTTATTTATCCCAAAGCCTCTGCTTTTGCTGAGTCAAGGATATACTTGTTTACTTCCTATTTAAGTTAGGGTCGTGTGTATGATGAGCTATGTCTACGTGGTATATGATATTTGTGCAACGAGGTTAATATGTCTAGACATTATTTCCTTAGTTGGAGTAGAATATAAAGTAACTACAATACCAAATATTCTGGTCTCCCCACTTTAACTTTGTTGTTGGCATATACCTAACTAAAAGAGTTATGTTGGCTGTAGTTATTTTGATATTTATCTGAAGTTATGTGGGGGGTGCTTGTTGTTTGCTTCATTAATATAGATTATAAGAATTTATTAGGAAAAAGTTTAAAGCTTAACATATAAATAAGGAGTAGTACATGATTAGTATTCACTGTAGATTTATAAGTTGTTTGCATATGACGGGGTATTGTTAAAAAATTTATGGTTGTGCTAGGGTCAAGCTTTGATGATGGGAAGTAAATGAGATTTTAGAGTTGGGTTATCCCAGGGAATTAAAGTATCAGATCAATGAGTGAGTAGGAATGTTCAGGCCTTTATTTTGCTCAAATGTGATCTGGGTTGAGTTTCCTGCCTCCTAAAATCATAGGGCTCAGCTAGAGGACCAGATTCGGCCCTGGGTCTCTGAAGCGGGATTTTAAATTTCTGGAGGTTTTGATGAAAAGGACTTAAACATAGAGTCCTCTGTCAAAAGGCCATGGAGTCATAGGTCCGGAAATAAATTCATCCAATTCTCAGTGAGAACTTTGATTATAAAGGGGGATAACTGGTTAAACTAAGCAAACATGGTGTGATGGCTATGTGAACCTGATTTGCTGTTGTTGTTTTTTTTTTTTTTTTTTTGTTGAATGAGTGAACTTTGTAGTCCCCAAGTTATAGAGGATTTAACCAAGTCCCAAAGGTCTTTATTTGAAGTGACCTCCTTATCGGGCCTATTGTTTGATGTTACTATGTTGAACTCCTGCTATTTAGACTCAAAATCTCACAAAATATAAGTTTTCCACAGATATATGGTAAAATGTAAATTTTTACTTATTTTTCGGGGGTTGTTCTTATTTTCTTGAAGTGCCATGGTCTCTAACTTTATGCTTGTGGATCGCCAAATCCCTTGATGACCTAATTGATCTGATCACATGGTGTAATTAACTTTAGTTGAGCCTGTTTCTTGCACATGCACTACTTAAACAGATTTATATGTTTATCTGCATCTGCAATTTACACTGACAAATTGTTTTTTAGGTATATCCTTTTGACAAGGACATGGGTGCTACTCATTTAAGCAAGGTGCTGTCCTTTGGTTAAAATCATAACTGCCTCTAGATGGTAAATACTGATTAGATAAATAACTCTAGATAGGGACTGTCATGCATTTCCATATCACTTGAAATCTCTAGCTTGCAGACTGATCATTGACTTTTCTCTTTAATATAATCTACAATTTGTGAGATAGCTTGGTAGTTTGGTCACCATATAATTGCTCATGTCTATTATAAATTTAAGGGGCTTCTATTGATCCGTTGCCTTAGATTCGTATGAATTTGTTCCCCCATTGGCGGATAGGCTAGTCCCACTAACTGTGTGTTTTTACCTTGTAGTAAAGCAGAGGTCTGTTAAACTGAAACAAGACTCATGTGAAGACGGAGTGTGTTTTGCGGCATTCAAGGGCAAGGAGTTAGAAACCTCTAAATCAAGAAGAAGGATACCGGTGAAGGCCATTTCCATTGACGCACTGTCCCCTAACAAATTTTTAATCCTGGACTCAGATGGAGGTTTACAGATTTTGCACCTTTTCAGCCCCGTAATTGGATCAGATATAACTACTTTCTTGCAGCAGTTGCCTAGCACTATGAAAGTGCAAAAGGTGGCTGTTCTTTCTGAAATAGCTGCAAGTATGCTTCTTCTCTCCCTTCCATTTTATTCATTTTACCTTTGCTCCACTGAAGGTCTCTTGAACTTCCAAGGAATCATTGTCGTAAAAGAACTTGATGATGGTCTATGCCTTTTTCTATATGGTGGCTAGAAAATTTTAGTGATTGAAACATTATGTTATTGCAGCTCACCGAAGTTTTAGATATATGAATCTTGACCTTTCTTCAACTATAAGGTCACTCACTATTACATTTTGCAGGAACACAATCTGTTTGGGTGTCAGATGGCTACAACTCTGTGCAGATGATGGTGGCATCCGACATGGATATTGCAGTTAGCGGAAATGATTTAAATAAGAGCAAGGAAAAGCCGATGCATATCACAGGTTCTCACTGGACCATAAATTGCTTTTTAAATTTCATGGTTTAAAATCCCAAATACGGTCATACTTTTTTTCTTACATGTCAAAGAAACCTACATATATTGTCAATATATTTACAGATTCTCTGAGATGAAGTATTTCTGCAATTGTATTGAGTGGTGTTCTATTGTGGTTGAAACTTCTTCATGAAGTGTCTGAACCCCATGATACCCTAATCCTAAGGGTCATGTCCTTCTTTCTTTTTCTTTTTTCCTTAAATTCAAATTCTGTTGCCTTTTATAATCAATTTATTTCGGAAGTTTTGTGATTTTTTTCTCTGCTAGTTGGTCTCACAATTTTCACTGGGGAAAAGATTCAAGACCTTACTCCATTGGCCGCAAATACTGTTTTGATTCTTGGACAAGGTAACATGTTGTTTCTTCATTTATATTACTTTGCATCTTTGCCTACAAAAATTGTTGCACTTCCAAGAACTGATGACTTAATCAGGTTTTTCATACTCTATAAAGTAAATTTTTTTTATATTGAAATTGGTGGAAGGACCAAAGTTTTATAAATATGCCCAAGCATCTAATGGTATACAATTTTGTTTCTTCCTTGAGTGTCATACTTTTTCTCATTATGCAGGAAACTTGTACACATATGCGACCTCTTGAAGTTTCACAGTATAACCGTTTATTCTATTGGTGAGAATCCTATCCAAGATGATTCCCTCTTTGTTTAAGTTTTTCTGTGGCTCTGGTCTAAGCACTTGTCTTTTAGAACTTTGGAATTCCAGGCGATATTAATTGAGCTGTTCCAGCTTGATGGAGGTTCTCGAGTAATGTTCTATTTAAACAGTAAGTGTTGAACCTATAAGTTGTCAAATAGATATGTGTTTGTGTGTATATTATTCTTTCTTTTTGGAGCCCAACTCTTAGTTGCTTTCTTAGGTGCCATTCTTGCTTTATTTGATTACATTGGTCCATGATCCTATACATCATTTTGTTACTGAATTCAGGAGCTGCAGTTTCCTCATTTATCTAAAAGTGGACAAGACTGAATGCTGAGCTCTTTGAAGGTACATACGGTCATAAACCTTTCTTGATAGCTGTGACAAAGTTAATTCAGGCTTGCTTGTCCTGCATGGTGATTCAGAATAGAATCCATAAGACCATAAGAGAATGAGAAGATTGTAGACTGGTCTGGTTTCAATCTGAAATTGATTTCGTAATGTTTAATTTCATCGGTTGGTTTCCATCACTGTCGTTGGATGGTTTGAATTATACAGCCAAGAGCATCCAAACCTATAAAATCTTTTCCTTCCTTTTCAGGTAATATGAAACTGGGACCAGTTTGGTGCCTGCCATTGCTTTCCAAATACTGAAGGTCGAGTTTCCAGCAATCAAAGCTCTTCCATTGTTCTACCAGACTCCACGAGCAACAGCTTTGTCATATGTGAGATTATTTATTGTTGGTTGCTCAGAGTTGCCTCGTGTGGAGTGTGTCTGTATTCCATATGGTGGTCAATTGGAGAACTGAACCTGCATTTGGCCAAAGGTAAAGAAAAGCTATGGGTCGGTTTTGCAAGAAAGTTTCTGATAATTCACCAACTTATGAGACTTTGAGTCCTTAAAGCTTGTATGGTCTAAACTATCAATTTATCAGTTTTCACCAACACATTAACTCGGTGAGTGAAAGCACATGGTGTTTTGGTTTCCTCTAAGTTTGTGCTGCTTGATAATTTGTTTGGTATCGCTTTGAAGATAATATAGTACATGCTATTACTCTTGCTTACATATCTCTGCTTATTCATCCTCCGTGAAGGTTTGGGTTATAAATGTGGCTTGATAGATGAGAAATTTCTTCTCCATTTTCTCAAAGCTTCTGGCTTTGGATTGAACTCGTCTATTGAACAAGTATATTGAGGTATCGATGCATCCACTAGCTGGCTTCATGCATCCAATACTAAATTTGTCGAGTTTGTCCATGTTTGATTGACAGTGCTATATGTTCTTGAAATGAGAAGGCTTTTGAGATTAAATGAAGTGGAGGGGGGACCTTGCTGACACTGTTGAAACCTACTTTGCATACAGATGAGACAAAACTGTGGACTATGATGAGAGGTCCCCCCATCCCTTAATTTGAGGACTGCCACACTTGATTATTCATATGATGTAGACATTCACATGCACCAGCACATTCATTCCCACCATTTCTTGCTATCCACTCTTTTTCTTCTCCATCCGGCCCAGACTGAAAGGTACTCTTCATTGGATATCTGCAATCATCAACTTGTTACTTGTTATAACTCATAGCCATACCCTCAAAAGTGAAGTTTAGATGTGAACAACATTTGGTTTTTCTTGTTCTTGCATCAGAGCATTTTAAGGACTCATACATGGCAGAGAGCCTAGAGGAGGCAAATGTTTTGAAATTTTACAGAGTTTCAATAGTAATCAGATTTCTTTCCTACAGAACATCTGACAAAAAATAAAGTTATTTGAAACTCTTGCTAAGAAAACAAATAATTTCTGAATTTTTTGAGATAAAAATCCACCCATCTTAGTTCTGGAATCCTGTGTCTAGCTATCCTGAACATTCAAGTGTATCATGAAATCAATTGGCCAACAAGATGAATACTGCCCAATTTTTGCATCATTGATGTTCGACTAATTGTCTCAAATAGGCCACCACGATACGCAACTGTGCATAAATCGGCTTCATATTTCGAGCAGTTTATGAAATCAGTCGCTAACAATATCACTACTACTATCCTTTAACAATGCACATTACTCGAGTTGCTCGGAAAGGCCAACCCCAGTACTTGCTGCAATCATGTTACCTGTGTTTACCCGTTTGCAGATCTCTGCACACTTCTTCCAATTTGGATCACATTTTCACAAATTTGATCCAACCATCTTTGATCAGGCTTCATTCAAATAGTTTCCCACCTAAGAAAAGCTTTGGTGCAGTGATAAAGAGAAATTATTCACATTCAAATGCTAGATTGGGTTGTACCCAAGTTCACCAGACATTCATTATCAATGCTAGTCTTTTCTTGAGCAATACTGCAATAAACACTGTGTGACCCACACTTATAGAGATTTCTCTCTAGATTCTTTAACCAATTATAGGATCACTTGGTGCAGAAACCTCTCAAATATTGCCTGTACACAAAGAATGGTGAATAGTCTATCAACCTTTTGCATTTGCGTATAGCTATTTTGGAGAAAAGCTCCATAGAATCCCAAGACAAATCGGTATTTTTTTATCAAAACGAATCAATAAACGAGGGCTTTTCTAAGTGATTAACAACCGGTATTGTACTGTTTTCTTTTCTCTGATTCTAGTTTGGTCATTGTGGACAACATAAAGGATTAAAGGATACTCTTAACACCTTATTAACAGACTATTAGCACAGCATTTGCCAAGACAAACAAAATGGCCCCCGTTTCTTTTGGTCTAGAGGATTAAACAGTATCAAATTGGTCACTAATTTACTAACTGTGTGCATAAATTTTGCGGAGCTAAGAAAATGTTACTTTTTTTTTTTTTTTTGAAGAGGAAGAAAGCGAATGTTTCATCCTTTTGTGCTTGCGTGTCAGAGTGTGTAATTGGCAACCAGCAAGCATACTTCAAATACTGCTTGCTATGTCCAAGTGATTATCATTGCGTTTTGGACTACATCTTTCCATAAGAAACACAAGGAGGTTTCAAAGATTTGAAAGTTCGCTCTGTATGTTCTTGTACTTCTTCATGTTGCCTCCATTTACTAATCATCTCAGAACTTGAACCATGGAAGAATCCCCATACAGTTCTCGGGGACGAGACGAACCTGAGTTCAGCTTGAGCAATTGGGCTGTCAAGGCAAGAGGAATCAGCCGCGAAAACACGAATTCCAGAAGGTTCTCAGCATCCTACATTAGAAGCTTTAGAGAAGACACAAGGTCTTTCAGATCAAACATTACCATCTCTAGCACTGCTTCTTCTCCTGGCTATGCCTTAAGAGGTAATAAGTAGTACCCTTTACTCTTTACTCACTATTTCAAAGAAGCTAGCTCTCAAATTCTTCTACATACTTATGCAGATGAAATAGACCCTGCAACTTACTCTTTCACTACAGCCCTCAAAGGTACACTTCTTTTGATCATGATCTTTACGATGTTACTGGTTCAGAATTCAGCTTGTAACGTTCTGTGTTTCTTTGCAGCATTACAAGCAAGGTCTGCCTATCATAGTTGGGAGGCTTTATCCCCAGATGGCTTTGCTTTACATTCAAAGTGGAATGAAGCAGAGAAATACATATGCAACCCTCTTTCAGGACAAGTCCCATTAGAGTGTTTATCTGCAAAAACACTTAGTGGAAGATCGTTTCGAAACATGACGAATCGAATCACAATGTCTGCACCTCTTGTTTACTCTTCTCACACTAGGCCAATCCATACCACCAAGCCTTCAAGTTCCACCAAAGAAGACTTGGCTCGTCATTTCCCAATTCAAGGTTCCAACACTTGTTTCTTGCTTCATACTTAATATACTTCTCACCTGCATAGAAATGGTATAGTGCTAAAATGAATATGTCCTTCTTGGTGCAGAAAAGAAAAATGAGGGTATGACTAGAGATGTTGGAACTCAAAGCACTCCTGATATCAGTTCTAGCAGTCTTAGCTCTGCTTCAACTCCTCCCATTGTAGAAAGATCATTAAACCGATTTCGTGGTGGAGATTCACCAAATTCAAATTCAAATTCAAATTCAAATTCGAAACCAAAATCTGAGGAAGAGGATGGAGAAGAAGAGGTATGTTGTGATATTTCTATATTAATGCAAGAAGTTAAGATTTAGTATGTGTTTGATATGTATTTTCAGGTTTATGAAGATTTTTTTTTTGTTGCCAAGTGATAATGTGTTTACGAGTTTGGGGACCATTAAAATCTCAAGGTAGGGGATTTAGATTGAATTGGTCCCTCTTTGTTTTCATGGCACATGCCCCAACTGGCCCTGATTTCCAGCACACACATACTGTGATTTGGAATAAAACTGTTCCTGAATTAAAACCCTTGAATGTGGAAATGTCACAGTGATATAACAAGTTGCAGAACACTTTCTATGCGCACTATCAATTCAATTTACCTCTTTTTTCCTTTCTTGTATGAACTTATGAACTATGTGTTTCTTGCTTTCCATCACTTCCTTTTGTTTTGTTGTGGAAACATTGGGATTCTTGAGTCCAAATTAGCAAGGATTCACTTTTGCTTTGCCCTTCTGATCTTTTGGGGCTCTCAATGAAAATGTCTTGTCACTGCTGCTTTATCTTCTTCTTCTTTTGGAAAAGATGGTCATGTGTTTCAGGGATTGTTATTTCATTATTGTTTGGTACAAATTTGATGCTATACCTTGTGAGCTGTTTGTACCTGCATCTGTGAGCTAGTGTCATTTCATGATGTTTGATACCATGTGATATAAGGTCATATATAATGTGACTGATGGCTGATAGTTGTGGAAAGTGACACAGGTCTCTTGCTATTCAGCAAGAGTCATTGTCCACTGCGTTTATTGACATGGATTATGGTCATCTTCCAATCCATTTAACCTAAGATTATTAGGCTAATGATTTTGGTGGAACCAGAGAGTTTGGACCAGCCAAAACCTCATCCAGTTTTGGGTCACTCAGATATTCTTCGATAAGGATCATGCAGTGTCATGCTGATTGCGAAATATGTCACGTTTTGAGTAAAAGAGCGTCACGTTTAGAGAAGTATAGAGATGAAATATATGTGATTTGATGTGTGAAATATATGATGCGTGCAGATGGAAGTGAAAGATACAGAAGAGGGAGAAGGAACAAAAAGAAAGGAAGAGAGAAAGGAAAAAGAAGAGCAAAAGTGGAGGCAAGGTGGGTGCTTGTCATGGATGAGAAAAAGGTGCAGAGAGAAACACAAACCAAGGAAGAAGAACATGTTTCTTTCTCAGCTCAAAGGGTGCTGAAAATGAAAACAAAAGAGAGAGAGAGAGAGAGAGCTGAAAATCAGTAAGGTAGAGAAGACCCATTGGAGGGGTCTAAGAGATTCTCTGTTGCTGCAGGGTCACTGAGTTTGTCTCTGAGTAAGAAAAGAGGAATCAATCTTGTAATGTGGTCTTTAGTGGTGATCTTGTATCGGTTTTCTTTCTGTTGTAGAATAGTTCACTCATGTTTATGGCTGACAAAAGGTTCACATGCATGCGTTTTGTTTGTGCCTTAATAGTAGAATCTCTCTCCAGAAAGAACATATTTATTTTGCTGGGTCATAAAACAGTGAGAAACTGACACACAGAATCCCTTGGCAACAAATTTTGAAATTTTGAGAATATGAAAAATCCTGGGAGTAAAACTTGGTATGAATCTCAGATGCATGGAAAACCTACTAGGCTGGATTACTCTTTTCACCTGATTAGGAATCCCACACAGTTAAAAGCAGCAACTTCCAAGAAATGTGCCAAGCATCAATAATCTAAATAAACCATAAAGAGAATTGAATCTGAAGCTAAGGGAAGAGTAATAGAGACTGGAATTTTGCTCATCTTTTTCTTTTCAGTTCTCTTCAAAATTCTATGTATGATACAAATAGGGTTTTGCCAACTGAATATAAACAAAGGTTTTACAATTGACAAGAAGCTATGTAATGAAAATGAATCTATCATACATAGGAGTGTTCGGTTAGACTATCATAGATTGTTGACGATGGCTATGCAGTGGGTTTGACGTTGGAGTTGGAAATAAGTTTGACTTCATATAGATTCTCCTCTCCCTTGGCTGCACCAGAAACTTAAGTAAGAATTATATTGAAAAAATAGATGCAGAAGCAGAATTTAGACTGCTGTATGCACTGGCAGCAGGCTACTAATCTAGGAATTGAAACATTTACGTTTAAATCTCACCAATTTCAGCTGTAATGCCTGGTCCGAAGAATGATGTAAATTTAGCCTAGAAAACAAAAGAAATTGATGAATCAGTCTGTCTGTTTTTGCTATTCTAAAATTAAAGGCTTGATAATTCTACAAGGTGAAAGACATCCATATCATTAAATATGCAATCAACCCAGAGAACATTAAAACATGATTGCCATGAATACATTTGATATAGATAAATGTTCAACAACTGAGGTAGGGTTTCATTCTCAGACCCAAAAATAGCAGCAGAATTATTTCTAAGGGTCATTAAGTTTACCTGTCTTTGTTCAAAATCAGACAACTGCAGAGATTTTGCCTCAAACACCAGGACTAGACAGTATCTACCATCTTCTGTGACCTAGCAAGATAACATAAATGGAGTGAGGATAACAACTGTAAATTTGTAGGTCACTTGGATATCAACTAAGACCATGATCAAATATAAACTTAGTAAGAAAGGGTTATATAAGAAATGCGGATCATTTGAATCCTTTGAAAGGCAAAATATATTAGTGAAATGATCATGGTCCTCAGTCTTCCCTTGTATATAACAGAAAACAAAAGGATAAGGAAAAAAACGTTATTCCTATACATAAAACTAATTGCAGTAGAGCTAATGCGCCTGTAACAGAAGAATTTGCTATTAATACATTCAGGAAAAAAAAATCAGCACGGAGGTGATAAAAAGTTTACACACTCAGCATACCTCTTCACGAATCTTTTGTAGAACAGGTGCACTCCTCCGAGCAATTCCCCCACCCTGTAAACAGAATAAGAACAATATCAACTACATGTTGAAGTCTATCCGAACAACAGGGTGTAACCACCTTGTGCATAAGGTTATGTACATCTGAGTGCAATTAGAGGTCAAGTATGTAGCAAATAATAAGTTGACTTTTTCTTAGGATGGGAAGGAGAAAAATTTCTGTCCCCCACACAGAATATTCCAAAACAACTCAGTGGCAAGAAATCTCAACCTATACACATAATCTGACATCTTACCTGACCATACTGGAAAATTCGTTTTAACGCTTCATCCAAATGCTGCTCATCCCCATAGCGGTATCTCGTAACATCATTCCTGACCTAATCATAGTTATGTTATTTCAAACATCACATTAGGCTATTAGCATAGGCAAGTAACACAAGCAAACTGAAGCATTTGATGTCGATGCACTAGGAAAGGCCTGTTGGCTCCATGAGACATGAGACGTGAATCATAAGAGTTCACTGAGATTTAAGTGGTGCAATATATTCATATTTCAGCAGTATTATAAAGGTACAAATGCTTAGTTTATTGTCAGCATGATTACTTCAAGAAAAATTATAGGGGAAATAGTCATCCACACTGAATATTTGGGAGTCGGGTAATAGCAAATGCTACTTTCATTCTTAGGGGTTGGACAACAAGATTGGAATATTTACATTGCTCAATAGTTCATGGTCGACACTGATTGAATCAGAAATTCAAGAGGGTTCTTGGAAATAACCCCAAATTTTCAAAGACGTAGTGGCATTTCCACAACATTGTATTCAGTGATGATGATGCAGACTCTCAAATAATCATTTATATAAGATGATCCTTTTGATTGTCAACTTAAGGGAACTCTTAAACTGACACTGTGATCAGTAATTAAAATCACAAAAGATGGAGCTATGATGCCCCCTGATATGTTCAAATTGTTACAAGAAATGACAAGAGCGAAATCATGACTGACTGTAAGCAATTTAGAATACTTAACAAAGATGCCTATGACTCTAAGAGAGAAACAATGGCAACACAACTTCTAGCCAGTTAGACTCCTAAATTTTGACGGTGAAGTAAGAAATTTATCACATCATATGCCAGGTATCCATCTTCTAAAAAGGACCACATGTCCACATCTGATGTAAATAGTAATAATTCAATTCAAGGCAAGCACCTGTATAAGAATAGGGGTGGCACACGTCTCCCTTAATTGCTGAGCATCCAAATAAGTCAAGCACGGCACCGGCTTTAGTTCTGCATACTGCAAACAGAGAAATGAACACACTAATATGCGAAATGCAAATCAATTCGTGTTCTTATATTGCTACTCATCTCCAATATCACACCATATCCTGGACTACGAAACTAACATAAAGCATCTACACAACACAACTTGCATAACATGTTGTTAAACACTTTCCATAGGCTGCTCTATACAGGATTCAGATTGTACCTTGAAAGCCATGCCAATGATTGCAAGAGGAAACCCATATGTTAACATCAATGCAGACCATTCAGACCCAGGTAGGATATTAAAGTATGCACCAAAACCATACCTGTTGCTCACAACACACCAAACCCAAAACAAACACACCACTATTAGCACTATACACAATCAATGATCACTACCCAAGTACCAGAACAGGATTAACAACTCACCCTAACAGTGTAATCCCACCACCTAGTCCAATAGTACCAAACGAAACCTGCAAAGTTCACACCTTTACATCATCAACAACAACAAACAGAGTAAACAATCATAAAAAGAAATGAACTTTGGGCCCACCTTGGCGAGGGAGAACTGGTCGTCGGTGACGATGGCTTTGTCGGCGGTGGTGGGGACGGAGGAGGTGTCGGCGGCTCTTGGGGAGGTGAGTTTGGAAATGGGCCCAATGGGCTTGGAGTAGGTGAGGAAGGTGGAGGTGGGGTTTGATGGGTGGGGGTGGAGGAGGAGGGGGCGAGAGAGGAAGCGGTGGCGGGTGAAGGGTTCATGGTGGGAGCAGAGGATGCTGCCTCCTCCTCTTGCGGCGGTTAGAGTTGCCATTTGAGGCTTTGGTTTTGAGAAGTGAAGGTTGAGGCTTTGAGAACAGAGCAGAGCAGTTTGGAGTTTGGAGTTGGCTGCTCTCAACCGCCAAATTTCTGGCTACGTGTCCTCGTGTTATCCTTTTTCTTTCTTTTTTATTTTGTTTTCCTTTAGCAAAAAAAGAACAATCTTTTCTTACATTTTTCTTTAAAAAATATTACCAAGGCGAACCAATTGGTGGTAGTCTTTAGTCTATAATAAGTGAGAAGTTGTAAATTCGATAAAATAATAATAATATTATTTACAAAATGCTTAAAATTAGCCGGAAATTATACTGTTTACAATGTACTTACAACTAACCGAAAAATTATACGATACGTTTGATACGTTGATTTTCGATTTGTTTTCATGTTACATTACATCATCTTAGTATTGTTTTTTGGTAATATCATCTTAGTAATTACTGTATTGGATAAATTGTTTACTGTCACTTAGGAGTTTTTGTGGAAAAGTTAGGATTGAGGTATGATTATTTCCCCAAGGATGCTGCTGCATAAAATCATGGATAAGTTGACAGAGAATATTGATCAACTGTAAAAAACATCAAGATGAATCTGGAAACAAATGCAGCCAATTTTAATATGAACTCAGGTATTAATAATCAGTTTTGAGGTTCCTCTGAACAATTCCTTAAGATTGCCCAAACAATAGTGGGGTACAACTCCCAGTTACAAATCAAAATACATCACTTCTGAAGCAGCTTTACCATATGAAGTTTTGCTAAACAATGGGGCAGCCCTTGTTACTGCGATGTGAACCTACTTCTACAGCACTATCACAATTCCTTTCGGACAGAAGCAACCAGTCTATTGATAATCCTGCTGATCTACACTGTTCAATTGTAAATCCAATTAGGAGTAACTGTCATTTGAAAAAAAACAATGGCCCTCATCTACATGCTTTCCTCATCACTTTCACAAGGAACAGTTTGGGACACGGTTCCGCTAAACTTTTTTCTCCTGCAAACCAAGCACACTCAAGTTATTACCATTATAAACAAACAGAACGTTTGAGTTCTGGAGAGATACATTACACAAACTATGTGACACCATATGAATTGGAGGGTGTTTCAAGACAAGCAATTGTCCATACCTTAAAGAAGAACAGTATTTTTCAATTGCTTCCTTTGTCTCCACACCATAAACAAACCATTCTTCTTTAGATACAACTGCATCCCAGGCTCCCGTATCTGTACAATACCAGAATTAATGCCCAGACTCATAAACTGGAACAAAACTCTTTGTAATTGACAGCGCTAAAAACACTGACCTTTTTTTTTTAATTTTTTTTTTAAATGTGTGTGTATATGAATGTGCCAGTCGAACCTTGCATCTAGTGGAGAGTGAGAATGATTCAATACCACTAGGCTAAAAACACTGACCTTGAAGCACAATATCTTCTCCATTATTGTAACCCTTTAGTTTCCAGAAGACGTGGCCATCAACATCCACACGATAAGGCTCTGTTCTTAGAGCATCACATCTTTGTTTCTCTACAAAATATATACAAGGAACTTTCAACACATGAATGTATGAAATATTCATGGAAGATATGATAGTGTAACAATCATGACATTAAGAAACATCACTTGTACCAGATACACAGTTCATGTATCCAGTATCCTTATAAGACAGTGAACTAAAGATATTAGAAATGGAAACATACTTTTAGGTATTATGCCCTCTGCTTCAAGCAACTGTGCATGAGCTTGAGCTGCTTCAGTTTTTATTTGTGAAACAAGAGCTTCATGTTCCGAAATTGACAGAGGAGCTCCATTTTTTGCAATAATAAGCTTGGCCACCTCATCTTGCAACTTCCGCTTGAGAAGTTTTTCCTGTACATTAACAATAAAATTAGTTTTAAACAGAATTAACATGTAGACTCCAAGGGATTAATGCCTTATACTATATGTCTATATCTATACCTTATCTTTGGCTGCATTAACTTTTCCTTTTGCTTCCTTTTCACTTTCAACAATCTTTTCATGTTGTTCTTCTATCCAGCTCCTCAATTTACTGGAGGAAAGATTAAAAAGTTCTCATCTTAGTCTTGACCAACAAAACAGGAAATTTTGCACATTATAGTCAACAACTCAACATACTCTCTTTGTACTTACGAAGTGCGTATAACCTCATCACAAAGGTAAGTTAAGAGTCTGAGCTTCTGAGAGATGTTTAAGATATCATATCCAGCAGCACCTCTACTGAAACAATCTGTAGGCAGTTCCTTCAATAGGTGTTCGGCCTCAGAGTCAGAGATGCATTTACCCAGATCTTGGAACCATGTATTTTTGTGGCTTATCTCATCTATAGATGAAGGCCTAAACAAGAAAATGATATCAACAGTCAACTATTTTATTTAGATAATCCCAGCAAAAGAAGTGTTCATCAATAAACCGCATGAGTTATCTTCACCATTCAGCTTTATTACTTTATTCAATTGAATAGGAATACTATATAAAGTTACAAGGCAGAAATCTTACTCCTCTCCCATATCCTCCTGTAGTAGAGATAGGAGTTGCATGAGAAACCGAATAACTGAGGAGTATTGTCCAGGGCGGCCAGTTCTCCCACTTCGTCGGCGGAGTAATTCACCAAGTATAGATTCAGCCTGTGCTCTTTTGAGATCGAGAACCTAGAGTACATTACAGTTGCGTCAACTCAAAATCAAAAAGGCTTATAACAGTGCATTATAGAAAATTACAGACAGATTCTTTCATCTAATATTTAATATCAGAAAAGTTCAAATTACCTCTCCAAAAGCTGAACAAAATTCCAAGAATTGCAAAGCGTTTCCAGCATCCTCAGGAAGTAGTTCAATTCCCAGGACACTTGTTAAGGGAATGCCCTCAGGCAAGGGTAGTTCAGGCTCAACATATTTATTCAGAATATTCTTGGTGCATTCCTCACCTTTGTGAGTTTCTATGCCACTCTTGACCTTGTCCTTGGCCTTTTTCTTCCTCTTGACAACATTGTTGTTCACAACATCTTGAATTTCTTCACCTTGCAGTTCCGTGTCATCTGCTTCTTCTCTTTGATTATTATTGCATTCCTCGATTCTGCAAGTCGCTATTCCACTCTTGACCTTGTCCTTGTGCTTTTTCTTCCTCTTGACAACATTGTTGTTCACAACATCTTGAACACCTTGCAGTTTCACGTCATTTGCTTCTTCTCTTTGATTATTATTGCATTCCTCACCTCTGCAAGTCTCTTTGCCACTCTTGACCTTGTCCTTTTTCTTCCTCTTGACATTATTGTTGTTCACAACATCTTGAACTTCACCTTGCAGTTTCGCATCATCTGCTTCTTCACTTTGATCTTTACTTTTTCTCTTTCTTGATTTCACCTTTTTTACAGAACCATCCTCAGAGACTTTAGGATCATCCCTGCTGCCATTACGGATTTCCTTCAATCCGTTCCTCTTTGTTTTCCTAACTTCTCCCTCCTCAGGGTTTTGTGTTGAATTCAAGCTGGCCTCAACATTTAGATCAACAGAATTCTCCTTTTCATCAACAGCCTCCTATCAAAACCCAACAGCATTGACACATTAAAAAACACCTTCCCAATTAAATCAAAGAACAAACAAACAAACAAAATATGCAACTTCAAAACACTAAAAGCAAAGCTACCCAACCTTGTCAACAACCTTCCTCTCAATACCAAAATTCTCCGGTCCCTTTGCGGTCAACATCTCCGAAACAGAACGAAACCCGCCTTCCTTGGCCGTGTAAACAAGAAGACCAGTGGGTTTGAGGCCTTGTTTCTTCCTGGAAAATAGCACATTTCATCAAACCATAAACTTTACCCTAGAAACCAATATCCACTTTAACCTACTTAACACACAACATTTACCTGCAGAAACTACAATTACAATTCCCCCTACATTTGGGGCAATTCCATTCATCCAAAAGCTCCACCTCTTCAGCTTTCTCTCCATATCTATATAAACCCATCATCACAATTTCACACCCAAAATCAATTTCATCAAAAAGACCCAAACTTTATTCGAAAAAATTATAAGACTCTCGAAATCAAACCTGTTGAGAAGACACTTGTGACAAAAGGTAATGGTGCAGCGATTGTTCTTCTTCAGATTCTTGCACGACGCCACGAAATCCCTAGTCTTCTGCCGGCACTGTAAAATCAAATCAATTCGACCCCAAATTAGAAACTTCTAGTCTGCCCTAATTTTCTCGGAAGCTCAATTGAAAATGGACCCAAGAAGAATTGAAAATCGAAGTGACCTGGTGGCAGGTTTTCCCGTTGACGGGATCGTAGATCCGGCCGCCGACGACACGAACTCCGGCCATTAGGTGGAGGGTGGGATCTGAGTGATTGTTGGTGGTTCTCTGTTCTGTGAAATCAGATTTCAATTTTTAGGGTTGGAGAAAAAGAATTGGAGATTTGAAGAAGACGAGGAGGCAGCACGCGGGTTTTTTGAATTTGGTTCCCACGCTCAAGCGGGAGAAAATCCAGCCCAAATTTTTTTGAGCCCCAAATTTTGGGGTAAAGTTTTGGATTTTGGAGCTTTGTATTTTAGGGGCAGATTAGGCAAAGGGCGTCGTCTTGTTGGCCAATCTTTTTCCTTTTCATTTTTGTTTCAGTTGGATCGTTTTACCTGTATTTTTTTCTTTCTTTCTAGAAGTATAGGAGCATGTGCGGCTGTCTTCACATATCGATTAAAGAAACATTAAATTTTTTAAATTTACACGACATGATTGTCTAAATTTTAAGTTACATTTAACATAACTGCACATTTATTTGCTTAGAATTAATGAAAAACAATTATGAATCAAAGACGAGTGGAATGAGAGAAGATTAAACTTATCTCATTATTTGATAATCAAATTCTTGACTTGAGTATTCATGAATCGATTCCTAATAAGAAAGTGTGACATGTCATTTCGGATTCCTTCATGTGTTTGTAAACGCAATAATATTTTTATCCAGAATCGTTATGATTCATTTATGTGTTGGAAAAAGAAAAGAAAATATAATCGGGTTTGGATGATATATTTTATATGAAAAATTGTCAAAAAGGGAATCATAGCATCGCTATGTGATTGTCGCTCTTTTGCTTCCCATGTGATATCCCATATGTCCTTGCTACCTTTGGGTTAGGGTAATTGTAGCTCAAGAACATGTTATCTTTGGGTGAAGCCACTACTCATTCTCACGATTACGAGAACATGTCATTACTAATGTATGGGCGTGAATACATATTTGGGCTACACCTAACTGTTTGGGCTGGAAGCTGCTAATTGGAGCCCGGAAGAAGCCCACATCAAGACCCATATATGCTGTATACTCTGGTACGTTCATTTTCTCTTGCAGTTTGAAGCTTCCTCAACCAATAATTTTACCTGGTGGCTACTGAAGCCTGGATGGTTGTCAACGTTGTCCGTCCACGTAAACCACAAACCACAAACCACAAACGTTTGGAATGCGATGGCCAGTCACACATGGCAGCGTCGTAGTGGATGAACAGAGATAAGAGAGGATTTAGTCTGGATTTTCATGCCAGATACCACAGTGAGGTCCTGTTCCTTTCAACTGCAAGCTTTGTCACTTATGTACTTGTGTCTGGTTACATTAATGGAATGACAACCTCAGACTTAACTCCCCAGAGCTTTGGATACCATAAGACCCCATTTTGCAATAGAGTTGGGATTTCAGGTACCTGCTGTTATTATTGGCATTTTCATAAAATCTCTCTGCTTTTCTCAAACTCCAATCCCAGAGAGTTCCTTGTTCTATGTATAGTAAAGCTGCCTCTTCTTGGTTGCTGAGAAAATAAACCAAATTTCAAAGAGAATGTCTCCTCCTTTTGATGGTTAGGTTTCCATTTATGTGGTGCATGTGAACTTTGTCTCCGCAGATACAGCGTGCCATGTTTTAACTAGGACTACTATTCATAAACATTCATAGTGGTTCACGGCGTTAAATCGATATTCTAATAACATAACATATAAACTATCGAGCCAGAAATCATTATCGTTGTTAGTATTTGATAACATTCTAAAACTTATGTTCAATTCTTCATTCAGGACTAGATGGCTTTGGCTCCAGTATGCTACAGGGTACCATGCAAAGGCCATATTCAACCGACACATTATGTAATAAGAGGACCAAGTTCATCTGAAGGACTAGAAAGCAGTCTAAGATGCAGTTTAGCACATAATTCACAAGAACAAAATCGTGGGACGGTTCGGTATGCATCAGATGCTAGAACGAATGAGAAGCAGCTGAGTTCTTTAGATTCTTACTTTGGGAAACTCCAAAACAGCACAAGTCTGCCTCCAGAAAATGTAAGCAAGACGAGGGAGCCGCTCGGTAGAAAAAATGATCGTTTGGGATTGAAGGAGGAGTTGGATTATCTTGATGCTTATCTTGGAAAACTTAATGAAGGTTAGTATCTGCTAGAGGAGTAGCTTCTATCATTTCCATTTTAGAAACAAAATAAATTTTACATAGTTTCTTTACTGCCACAGATGCAAACCAGATTAACAAACCAGTTGATGTTTCTACTGGAGACGATATAGTTCCAAAATCATTATCTATCATTCAAGAATCCGAAAACGTTGCCGAGAGGAAACTGGTCAAGAGCTATACAAGCACAGCTGATGATAATGGTCAAGATAGTGAGATCTCTGATCTCTACCTAATGTAAGACTTTGCTTCATCTAAGTGCAGTTCAGTACTAATTAAAAATCTGGTAGTAGTACACAATGAATCAAAATATGATTATTATTTTTTTAATCTTTGTTTGCAGAAGCATATTGGGATCTATCAACATTGCAGTTTTTCTGTTTGAGATAGCAAGTCCAGTTAAGAATTCTGAGCTCTTTTCTCTTCCATTGTTATACGGAGCAAAGATAAATGATTTGATCATGGTCGGAGAATGGTGGAGGCTAGTCACACCGATGTTTCTGGTACAAAATTGATTATTGGGTTCGTGTTTCTATTTAACATTTATGTTGTTATCAACGTTGACCCATTACCTGACAGCTTAAGCTTTTGGGTGTAGTGGTTGTCTAACATGGTACCAAACCCTTGTTTGCAGTAGTAGGCTTTGAGCTCGAAACCATCTTCCCTCAGTTCTTTCTGGTTGTATAGTCTGACTCTCCATGCACAGGTTGAGGCTGCAAATGAGCTAGGTTGTCGAACACTTGGTTGCAATGCTCGCATTGAGTACTTAGGAATTGAATTGTAATGTGACATATGATTGATGCAAACTTCATATGACTTCCTAGATCATAAAGAAAAATTATTTGGTATGTGCAGCACGCCGGACTCATTCATATAGCTATCGGTTCTTGGGGACTTGTTACATTCGGACCTAAGGTGTGCAGAGGCTATGGTTCATTCACATTTTTCTTGATCTATATGCTTGGAGGAATCTCTGGGAATTTGATTAGCTTTCTCCACACACCAGAACCAACTGTCGGTGGAACTGTAAGCAGCTCCTGAACTTCTGTTTCCCATGCAGGGTTATACCTTTTCTTACATGACTAAGTTCATAAATGGATCACAGGGACCGATATTTGCCATGATTGGAGCTTGGCTCATCTATGAGACCCAAAACAAAGATATGATTGCAAAGGAAGTCTCAGAGAGTATGTTCCAGAAGGCAATAATAACTACAGCTCTTACCTTCACATTGAGCAGTTTTGGTCCTATTGATGACTGGTAAGGTTAAAACCAACTACTGTGTGATGTGATTCACTATATGCCTTTCATAGTGTGAATTATTGCTATCTCATTTTAACATGCTCACAAGTTGGTTTGTAGTGAGTTTCTAAATTGCCTTTGACACTTGTTGGGTAAACGTTGCAGGACACATTTTGGAGCTGCATTGACAGGAATAGCATATGGGTTTTTGACATGCCCGAGTCTTCAACTGGACGATGCATCATCATCTTCAACAAGTGGCCAAGAGGAAGGAATCACACTTGTTAGACGATACGCTGATCCCTGCAAATCACTTTTTCTCTTCACAGTGTTTGTTCTTGTTCTGAGTTCTCTGCTTCTTTTTGTTGAACCTCCACTCAACGCCTTAGCTTCAGACTCTTCTGTGTATATGAATTTAGGTAGAGAATGATACAATATATTAGCCCATATATATATAAGGTTTTCTCATACAGTACGTTTATACCATCGATGTTTGTCACTCATGTCCCATAGTATAATGTGGAAAAAAGAACGGCAATGCCATAACATCACGTACATTATGAAGATTCAAGTCATTTCTTAGCCAAACTGCAACTACGATACTTGGAAGAATGATTATAAGAGAAGTGCCATTCAAGTCATGTCATGAATCCAAGTGATTACGTTTTGTTCTACATGACTCGAAGAAGTTTTCCAGGGTTTATCTTAACTTTAAAGGCAGCATGCCCTTAACAGCGACACGTTTGTAGGTGAGGTCCTAACAAGAAACCACGTAAACAGAGCTCTGTGTCCTTTTCTGCATCAACATGAATCACCCATGTCTTAAATATAAACCTCGATGAGCCCCTTTGGCCCTGCCTTGAAACTTGAACTGTGGCTTTGTGTTCTTACGCTTTTATCAATGGCGCTTGGAAGAGTTGGCAAAAATTTCATGGCTCCTCTTCTAGCAGTGAACCTGGTGGTTCATCTCATCGTTGTTGGATTGGCTGGTTGGTCACTTGATAAGTACATCGACGGCGAACAAAATCACCCGCGTACGTATCCTCTGTATTTGTCTTGGTTCATAGACTTCATTTTTTACAGTACGTTAAATGGTTACACTACTTTGAGCTTTGATGAGTTTAAACTAGAGGGGTGGCCATTCTGTGTGATACTTGGTGCAGATTTGGGAGGGAATACATCGACTAGCTTTATGTTGATCTTTGCTCTTATTGCTGGAACGTTTGGTGCTTGCTCTGTGATCATAGGCATGATGCATCTACGGGCATGGCAGCACGAAAGCCATGCTGCTGCAGCTTCTGTAGCCATCATTTCCTGGGCTATGATAGCACTTGCTTTCGGGTATTTCACTCCAAACTAAGACGAATTTCAGAGGACTGGGAACACAGTCTTTTCATTATTAACTTGGGTGAGTGTCTTTGATGCAGTTTTGTATGCAAGGAGGTCATATTAGGGGGACACCGAGGAAAACGATTGGTAAGAGACTAAGAGTTTTGAGCAAGATCAAGCTAGCTTGATAATTAGTTGTTTGAAGCGAAATTAACCGATACGCTTGTGATTTTTCAGCAAACGTTGGAACTTTTTATTGCAATCTCACTGCTAAGTCAATTGCTGTACCTGGTGCTACTGAATGCTGGGATGTTCAAGAGGAGATATGGACCAACTGTTACATGAGCTCTGTGCCTCTCACTAATTGCTACGCTTTGTTTTGTGAATCTGTTTTTAGTAACTAGTAAACTTTACAATGTACATTTTGCTTGCCGGAGCATCAAAGCAATACCAATGAAGGCAGCAATATAAAGAAATGTTGGATAAATTGCATAATGTTATAAAACCAATCTCCATAAACAAACTATGGCAGTAATACTAACAGTTTGTAAAATTGGAGACTGATCACTTCTGCTCACTCTCTTAAAGATCTAGTAAAATTTAATTATGGTGCTTTGTTACTATATCATTTTAAATAGTACAGTTATGCAGAACCAAACATCAATTATTCTTGTTACTGAAAAATTAAGCATCACCGTTTTCAGTTGTTTCATCTGATTTCCATTCGACTATTGCCAGAGTATGGCGTCCTCCAGAGGCAATAAGCTTGGCAATCCAATGGACATTGGCTTCACCGTCATTGACATTTTTAGGTGGGAGTTCGATGGGGACTTCCATCGGGTGACCAGTTGTCACCTTCCTTCCACAGCCAAGACGTCCATGGTCACCTCGACCAAACTACCAATATAAACAAACGCAGTTGATTTTCGAAACCACACAATGTAAGAGAAACTCTAAAACTTGGAAGACCAGAACACAATGCAAGAGAAACTCTAAAACTCGGAGGACAGAACAAGAAACCGACGAAAAGAGGTTTTTCATTAGTTTTATGATATTCTGAAAACTTGCATTTTTCAGCTATAATGATGGCATTAGTAAGAGTTTCTTACCGAGAAAATGCGACCATCACGCGTTAATGCCGCAGAGTGAGTGCCCCCACAAGACACCTATATCAGAATTTAGCAGAAGTTATCTCAAGCTGTTATAGTTGTGATTACTACTAAAGTGAGCAGGAACTTCAGAGCCAAGTGAAGTTTATAGAACATTCAAATCAAATGAAGAAGAAGCCAAGTGCATCATTGTCTATTTCAGATGGTAGGAATGTTGACAAGAGTTCTGACTAAGATTAGAAGGCATAGAGCCAAATCATGAGATGATGTCTTAGGCTAGCAGTCCTAGCACACTAAGATGATCTCTTTCCTCTTTTTCAACCATTCTACCGAAACTGATATGGCAAAACAGATAACATCTTTCATTAGACAATTTTAAACTCCCAAAATACATGTAACACCCTTTTGGTCTTACGAAAGAACAGAATAAGAACATTATTAGAATATATATATATATACACACGGATCCGTTCAGAAGCGGACGTCCCTCCATTCTCCACCGTCCGGCGCCGATGACGGCGCGCCTCCACCCGAGCGGACACCAGAGCCGTCCCCGACCACTTTACCTTCCCGACGAGTCCGCCGAATTCCAGTTTTCCGGCAAAATCGATCTTGTCTGAAGTTTTGGGTGGAGGATGCTAACCAGGCCTTCAAATCAATCTTGCCGGGAAGAAAAAGTGGTCGGGGACGCCTCTGGTGTCCGCTCGGGTGGAGGCGCGCCGTCGTCGGTGTCGGACGGTGGAGAACGGAGGGACTTACGCACTTAAGGGCCGTGCGGACGTCCGCTCCTGATCCGGCATGTGTGTATATATATATATATATATATATATCATCTTAACAACATTTGGTATCTATCAACATCGCCTACAATCAGATCAAGAAAAAAAGAAGACAAAAAACCTCGCCTACAAAAGCATTATTAGAACTAATCCAGAACCCACCTCTCCTGATATCTCAGTCACTGCACTAACTTTATATACTCAAATAGGTAATAGGTTTCCATGTAGTCCAAGTTCCAACTCCAACTAAAATTAGAACAATAAAATTGGTACCTGAACAATGTCCTCCCCAGCTAAAAGATGAACCTTTTGGGGGACCATTTTACTACTCTTATCATTATCGCCAAAACCAAGTCTGCCATGTTCCCCTCGGCCCCATCCATATACCTGCAGTATAAAAATATAGGCAATGAAATACAGTTTTGTTAAAGCAGGTAGAAAGTTAACAATACATGATATTTAGATTACTGAAAATTGACCTCAGACAAGGATCAATGCATTATCTAACAAAAAAGAAGACTGTAAACAGCTATGACCTCAATTCTCACTTTATGCTGGAAAAACCAGTCGGCTAGCTATGGAGTAAGACTAACCACCTTTAGACTAATGCACCAGTAGATTATACTCATACAAATGAAAAACCTTATAGCTACATTGAGCTTATTCAAGATAATAAATAGTATTTTAGTAGAGAGTGAGAAGGAAGAGAGACTCATCATCACCTCTCCATCATCTGTTAGTGCAGTAGAATGCCATCCTCCAGCAGCAATATCCACCTACAGTGGCACAAAGGTTAAACAATCATATAACATGAGTCATGAATAACCATCTTGTTGTAAGCAATTTACTACATAAAGTCATAAACACAAAAGCCAGAGGACATATTATCATTATATCCTGGCTACATGAGGAGAAGGAAATCACAAACAAGCAAGTCAAAATTAGCCTCACAAGATAGGCTAACGTGAGGAGAGGATCTGGCAAATAGGATAACTCATAATGATCTTTATCCATGTTGCATCTTCTGTTTTTTACTTTCAAATGGGATAAATAGGTATTATTTAGTAACATATATACATCATCAGTATTGTTGTGCAAGATCTGTGCATAAAAGTGATAGGATGGAGTTGGCTAATCTTTAATATGAATCCTAATTTGATCAGCAAATAGTCCAACGATGTTTAAATAAATTTAAAACATGATTAATTCTGTTGACTCATTCTAACACATTTAACCACTACACAAGCACAAGAGCAACAATTGCATTGCTTCAAGAATTAACCCTTAGTATGTGGTAGGAATGTTTCAAATCTTAAGCCACTTTATTATGTACTATGTGAAGGCTAAGGTACAGATGCCCCAAACACAAGCTATTGCTTACTTATTTGCTACTCTATCAATACACCACCCCTGACTAATAACTAAAGTCCCCTTTTCCCCAATTCAGCACCTGCTGCTAGGTTGCAGTTGCTGTGGAGAATGCTCCATAGAGTGAAATATATAAAACCAATACTTAAAAACTGCTTCATGACATGACACAATTATGTAAAATATGACTAGGTCAGGAGAACACCACAGATTTGTGAATACCATATTCCAGAAGGTGCACACCGAAAAGAAATTAAGATAATCAAACAGTGGTGTTAACTGCTAAGCATAAACGACTACAAGAAATGAAAGAAAACAAATAGGAAAATGCAATACAGACCAAAGTAAGACCAGAAAGTCCGTTGACAGGAATGGGTTGTGATCTCGGCTGCGTATCCCCTGTTCCAAGCTGTCCATATTCGTTATTACCCCATGCCCATAAAGTGCCATCCTCTTGGAGAGCCAAATTATGAAATGCCCCTACTGCAATGAGCTTCACCTTATCAAGACCTTGTACTCGTACAGGTGTGGAAATTTGTTTTCTGAAATTTAGAAAAATTACAGATGATGGTATTGATAATAGTCCAATGAGTTCTCAATTGCATGCAGGTTGGTAGCATAACTATGGAAAGGGTTGATACAGTACACTATGCTACGTAAGGAAGATGCTTAATATAGTACACTATGCTATGTAAGAAAGATGCTTAATATAGGACACTATGATATGCTATGTAAGAAAGATGCTTAGAAACAATTGACAGTGTTAAGTCTAAGGGCAACATACATGTCTCCTGGAGGCCATGGTTGGCCCCATGTCCATACATGCCCTTCGCGCGTAAGCACCACAGAGTGAGTACCACCAGCAGCTACCTGTGATGTGAAAATAGACATATCAAATAAAGAGAGATGCCATTTAATACCAACATCCTTGGGCAAAATACAGAAGCTCCAAATGGGTAATAATAACCATATAATCTAATACTCTATTAGAAATGCAAGCTAATAGTACTATGCTGATCTCCATAGTTGCATCAGAATGAAAATTGGCTTCATCTGATTTTAAATTTTATATATGTTTATGAAATCCATTTCCATAACTCAATGATCAGCCAAAATGAGTTGGGGGCAACACTATCAACTGCGCTAATCAGTATCAACGTGGGAAAGGAACAGTTCCTATCATGCATAGAACCAAAACTCACACTAGCAACTCACCTGGCGAACCACAAGTTTGGGCGCACATCGCTGAGGAATCACTATGTCCCTCTTCAAAGGTTTACCAGTGTCGCGCTCAGGTTCTTCACCGCACTGTCCATACTCATTTCCACCTGCGCCAAAACCGCTCTTGATATATCACACTTTTCTCTTCTATACAAATTCGCAAATAACAAAAAGAACAACACACTTGGAAAGAAGACACACCCCAGGCATAGGCACGGCCTTGATCATCAACAGCCAAACAATGCCATCCACCAATAGCAGCCTACATATTCCAAAAAACCACCCCTCCATCAGAATCACACAAAGCAAGCAACCAATGTTATCTCTATTTTGTAAGCACGGTCGAACGAAATTACCTGAACGATTTTAACATTGGACAGGGCTTCAACTTGGCTGGGAACGTTCTCGGTTTTGCTCTCGGGAGGATGCCCCAAAGTCGCTCTCTGATTCCAACCCCATGTAAACAGCTAATCTCACCACACAACACAAAACCCTCCAAACTCTCAGCGCAACAAACCAAAATCAAAACAACAAGAGAAGAGAGAGAAAGGGACCCACCTTGCCATCATCGCAAATAGCGAGAGAGTTTCGGCTGCCAGCGACGACGGAGCGAACGGTCTGTGACTCTAAGGCGGTGACAACGCACACTAGGTCCTTGTCTTCGTTGCACCCTATTCCCAACTGCCCGTCTTCTCCGGAGCCCCTGAAGCAAACGAAGCGTGGTGAGTGGCAAGGCAAGTAAATAACCAAGTCAAGGAGGGGCAGAGGGGTACCAGGCGATAATGGCGGTATCGGATGCCATGGAAGAAGAAGAAAAGTGGAGGAGAGTGGAGCACTGAGTTTATTATATAGGCAGCAGCGGGTTTTGGAACTTGGAACTGGATTCGTTAGTCCAAAACGGCAGAAATGGATAGTAGGATAGGGGTTAGTGCAGTTACCTTTTTGAATTTGGTTTCGTCTTCTTGCGCATTTTAATCGTTTATTTTAGAGATGCTAAGCAGATAGGTGTTGTGAAGGTGGTGCAGATGCAGGTGCTCCTATCGAGTTTCGACGAGAAGAAAATGAACCAAAGATCAAGTACACCAAGGGGTGTACAGAGTAACAAGAAACAGTAGCGGCAGAGGAATTTGTGTATGTCTGCTTCCTTCACCAGCTCGAGGGATGTGTTCAGAAACAGAGCTAACAAAAACGGTAAAGCCGAAAAAGGAAAGGAAACTGAAACACAACATCATCAACTGCCTGAGAATGAGGTCAAAGTTGATGAGCGAGTGATGGGTAGAGATAACAAGTGGTGCCACAATATAAAGGAAGAAGAAAATAGAAAGCACAATAACAATGCAAATCTGGATACCAATCAAAACAGTTGAACAAAGAAACAGGGCATCAAAAACCACTAACTTTTTTAACACTAAATAATATAGCTGAGCAATCAAAGCACGGAACCAAATTCTTCTCGCCAATTATAAAAGCAATTTTACGATCTGTTGGTATATACCAACTGATCGTCAAGTTCATAGAGAAATCCGGCTACAACCACATGGCATCTATTACAAAGGTCTGAAGATAAAGGTACACATAGCACATATCCTACGATCCAAACTCGTCACTGTGCGGGGGCATCGCCTGATTCACGCTTTGATGCTTCCTTGATTTCATCGCCAGCATCATCCTAAGATAACAAGAACAGTTAGAACCCAAAATATAATGTTGGAAGAACCTAAGACTGAAATACATGCAGTGACAGAAGTTATTCCACAGTATTGTCTCATAAAGAACATTATACTTCAGTTTTGATATAAGAACTGGTTCTTTCAGTATAGGTCTCAAGCCATAACTCACAAGTGACATCAGAACACACGGAGGCTTGATGAATATTTGTATACACAAAAATTTTAAGAAAGTGAGATAGATACCGTGATGTCAGAAGTCCACAGTGTCAGATTGTCTCGGAGAAGTTGCATGATCAAAGTACTGTCCTTGTATGATTCCTCACCCAGTGTGTCAAGTTCAGAAATGGCCTCATCAAAGGCCTGAGAGATGAATGTAAAAGGAAAACAGTAAGCATTCCATTCAGTAAGAATTCCATTAATTTTTCGTCAGCCTAATAAGTTAAATCAGCAAAAAGAGTAAAGCAAAGGAAGCACATGTTTTTAAACCGAAAGAACATAAGAACAAATTCTAGCCCTAAAACCACCCCGCAGATTGACTAAGCCACCACATGATAAGATAACATAGACATCACATGCAGATATAACATGCAACCCAAAAGGTTATTATCAAACGTGAACCCTCAAAAGTGACGAAGCAGCAAAAGCGTTATCCAAATGCGTAAACTAGTTCATATCCAGCTAGATCAATATAACACCATAATACATATAGAAGCACAATTAAATGCTCAAGGAAAAAGTCTCTAAAGCAAGGAAAAGGAGCTTCTTTTATGCTTGGAGACCAACCAATAGAAAGAACATGCAAACAACAACTCAACTAAACTAACCAAGGACATTCATAAATGGAACACACAGAGCAGACAACAAAACCACAACCATCTCATATAGCAACTAAGTTACTGTTTCGGCTAAAGAAAACAATTGAAATGAAATAAAATTCAAGTCATACACCAACTTCAATGTATTAGTCAATTCCTAATGGACTGGGATGTAACTGAAACAAACAAATAAACAGCAAGTATAAAAGCCTTGTGCCTCTACCTGTTTAGCCAGATTGCAAGCACGGTCTGGTGAGTTAAGGATTTCATAATAGAACACTGAGAAGTTAAGAGCAAGTCCCAGCCTTATTGGGTGAGTTGGAGCCAACTCCGCCAGAGCAATGTCCTAAAACCACGGAATGAAACAAGGTTAGCGATCACATAAAAACCACAAACACAACTAGACAACTAAGAGTGGCAGCCAAACAAGCTCGGCACCAACCTGAGCAGACTTGTAAGCCAACAATGTGCTCTCAGCTGCTTCCTTTCTTTCACCTCCGGTCTTGAACTCAGCAAGGTACCTATGGTAGTCACCTTTCATCTTGAGGTAAAACACCTTGGACTCCGCAGATGATGCTGAGGGGATAAGGTGCGACTCGAGGAGGTTCAAGATCCCATCACAGATCTTGCTCAGTTCAGTCTCAATCTTGCTCCTGTACTCCTTAATGATTGACACATGGTCTTCATTACCTCTGCTCTCCTCCTTCTGCTCAATGGAGGAGATGATCCTCCACGAAGCTCTCCTAGCTCCAATCACATTCTTATAGGCAACAGAAAGGAGGTTTCTTTCCTCCACAGTTAGCTCCTCAACATCAACGGTCTTAGCGACCTTCTCCATGAACTCAACCATCTCCTCGTAACGCTCAGCTTGCTCGGCCAACTTGGCCATGTAAACATTCTCCTCGCGTGTAGAATCAGTTGGCGACATCTTTGATTTGTATTGCGAAAGTTCTCAAACCTGAAATGCATGAACCGATCATCAATCGAAGGCATAATTTACAGCCACAGAACAAATCATCATATCACAAAGCATATCAGTCAGCATACAACAGTAGCAACGCGCCGATTTGCTCAGATCTGTGAAAACAAACTCATAGCATACTCCTTTACTAGATCAAATCATTTCCTCACAAATCAAACAGACCAGGATCCGATTAGATCAACAATCTTACTAATCATGTTCTCAACTTAGCCAAACAGTAAATCACAAGCTTAATCCGATTCCTTATCCTCAATTTTTCACAGACATTTTTTCCGATTAAGCAACATTTTCCCAGTCATAAATCCAAATCGGATCCAAATCTAACTATCACAGAACTTAAATCCATCAGATCGAATCACGAACACAAACAACTGATAATCATATAAAAAAAACGATTCGTAAACCCTAGATCTAGCGCAAATCATCACCGAAAGCGAAACAGATCGACGAAAATCGGAAACACAAAAAAATTAAAATAAAAAATAAGAAAATCAGAGATGGATCAAACCCTAAGGAAACCGTCCGTACCTGGGTTGGGTCGACGAAGAAGAAGATCGATACGCTCTCGTAAAATGGAAAAGGGGAATCGGGGTGGGGGGCTTTAAACGAGGAGAGGAGTGGAGGTAGGTCCAATGGGAGAGAGACACGTGGTGGGTGGCGGACATTCCGTAGAGGTTATACTTATTTTGGAGCAGACCATGCTAGACGTTGACCGTCAACTCAATCACACCCGCCCTACCCTATAATCCTATACACGTTGTTGATTGTCGTTTGATATGATTGCTTCGCGTACGGCGTGCCTTGTGCGCTGTGGGTGGGGACGGACGGACTTGACGGTTTCCCATATCCAGTTCCAAAACGGCGCCGTCCGCGCTTGTTCAAACGACATTGTTCGACGTCGTTTGATGGTGTTTAGGTCAGATCTAGAATTGTTTTTTTATAATAAATTTAGAATGATCGGACTTTGGAATCAAAAATTCTTCAATACAAAATTTGTGTAAATAGACAGTGTAATCTTATCCGTTTATAATCAATCATATATAAGATATATCAGTGTCATCTAATCTTAATCGTATATTAACAATGCTCTAGTAATCTCAGTCGTATACTGAAGATGTTCTAGTTTGCAGTCCTCGTGTAGACATGGCCAAAATAGACAAAGCAATCCAGGTGTTGAGGCTTGGAAGCACAACCATACAACCATGTGAAAGATCATAGTTATTTGAACATATCAAACCAACCATGAGAGTCTTTGCCATAAAAGATTATGTCACACTAATAGTGGTCGAAGTATTTATCATGGTTTGATAATAGAAGAGTTAGGCCAAATCACATACTTCGAACATGGTCATGTCACATGAATATAGTCAAATAAATTTTTATAGAAGACTAAAAAGATAAAATTTGGTCATTTGTTCATGTAGTTTTACATGTAATCTTTAAAACTAGTAATGCCGTAAAAAAACAGTTCACTCCAAACTAAACTTAGAACTTGTAACCACCGTCCTTGTGCTTCTTGTTGGATTTAGCTTCCTTTTCCTGCATCTTACGCTTCCTCTTCTTAATATCCTCCGCAACCATGTCACTATAATCCTCCGGCTGATGACGCAGCTTCTCCTCCTCCCTGGCTTGCTGATACTTTTCAGGCAACACATTCTCCATAGCTTCCAACTCTTCAGGTTGTAGACTCACCTCCACTTTATCTGCCTTATGGCCTCTCAGCAGCTCCACCCTCTTCACTCCTGCTGCTTTTTCGCCTCCTCGGCCACCACCGCCACTAACAACATACGTGTGAGTTGTTCCGAGCAATGTCCCTGCACCAATTCTTTCTTCCTTCTCTTCAAGTACTCGGTACAATGAAGGCTTTTCACCTGTTTCTTTGCTCGACTGCTTCCGAAGATCAATCTCATCAGGTACTGTGTCATCAGGTACAGATTTCATATCATCCTCTTTCTCTTCCTTTACTTCATCTTCTTCTTCCTCCCCCTCCTGCTGTTCTTCATCATCATCTTCGTTTACTTCTTCTTTGTCTTCCAACTCACCCCAATGTTTCATCTTTTCAACCGGCTCTTCCTCATGATGATTAGGTTTGTCAACACCAAAAACGTTACCGCCATACAAAGGCTGGCCATATTCATCAACAGGAGGCTTTCCCCAGCCACCAGGATGGTAACCAAAACTAGCTCCGGCGGGGATAGGAGCATTCAGCCCCGGGATTTTGAGACATGGATATGATGGTGGAGGACCATATCTCTGCATGTTAATGAGCCACGGCGGAGGAGCATCCTCTGACATACCGAGAGCTTCTCTTAGTGCAGGTGACAACTTCCCACCTGGCTTCATCTTATGCATCAGTGCCATCTGATCATACTCTTTCCCTTCATAGTACAGATCACCAAGTGTTGTGAGCTTTGGCTTAACCTGATGCTTGAAGAAGGCATCATGAAGTACCTGATAATCAATGTCCATCTTCCCCGTCTTTGGCTGCATTCTTTCTCGTGTCTTTTGCTTTAACTTCTTGCTCTCTTGTTTCTCAACGTAAGCCTCTCGGAGTTTCGCTATTCCGGTATCAGCAATGTAAGCAGGGAGCTGAAAGGGTCGTTTTTCGACACCGCGCGTACCCTGTAAGTACTTTCTCTTCTGGCTCCAATGCCTTGGCACCGGTACCGTGTTCCGGTATGATTTGAGATGCACCAACAACTTGGGATCGGCTGCAGTTGCGTCCCACACCTCAACAACATCAGGCCTTGAACACATCTGTTTCAGTTGCGCAACGCTCATCTTCGCTCGCTTTTTCTTCTTGTTTGAAACGCTCTTTGCTTGCTTTTGTTGATAGTCCTCCTCTTCTGAATTTGTGTCTTCCTGAGTGTGATGGACATCATCTTTCTTTTCCTCTTCGACACCCGCGGTGTCCTTGAATGTGAACTTCTCGAAAATTTGTTTAAAATCTGCATACATGGAATCGTTTAGCTCAGTTAATTGCTCTGGAACATATTCAATTTCAACTCGATCAACTACCTTTTGAGGATCATCATTGTTCATCAAGGCGCTATGTGGATACGGCCAGAGTGTTTCTGTAGTCGTCATGTTTGGATTAGATGTGTTATTGCAGAGAAGCTATGTATTATATATGATGTAATAGGACTCCAAACATAAGGTTGATTCCTTGTTACAAAAGGAAAGGAATCCTAATTTCTAAAAGAAAAGGAAGAATGTTCAAGAAAAGGAATAATGTTCCTTTGTGAAAGCTTATGATCATTCCGGTACAAGATTAGGATTAGAATTTGTCTATTCTTTCCTACTTACACTAGGATTAGAATTGTCTATTCTTTCCTACCTTACACTAGGATTTTCTCAGAACGACTGTCTATGAATTTCACTATATATTGCAGGCGTTTAAGAACCTTCATGATCCGTTAGTCTTCCACACCAAGATAATTTAGCCCTGCAATGTCAGACGCCATGAAATGTATTGAAATTAGTACTGGTATCAAAAGAGACTGCAGTAGAATATCCCAGTTGTCCGTTGGATTAGTACCTGCCTCTGATCATATTCATCAACCAAAAAGATCTAAACTCAATAGTACTATTAGTATTGATGATCTTCCTGACACTATACTCGCCGAAATCCTTTGCCGACTACCTTGCAGCAAGTATGTTTTTCAATGCAAGCGTGTGTCTAAACGTTGGTGCACCCTTTTCTCAGATCCTTCTTTTACTGGCCACCTTATATGCCTCCAACAAGAAAGAAAACCACCAATAATTCGTACTCTGTTAAATAGCGATGCAAATGATTTTCTCATCACAATGCCAACTGAAGCAGGGGAGCAATCACATAATGTGACTTTGTCCAAGCCTTTTAGTCCGCTGTTGAAAGAAATCATGACTTGCTATTCTTTGGAAACTGAACCAGGTGTGGTAGCAACATGTAATGACTTAGTTTTGTGCCAGTATCAAGAGCATGATTACTACATTTGCAATCCATACACATCTCAATGGTTTGCACTCCCACCACCTCAAGCCGACGAGTTTGTGGCAGTGGGATTCCTCTGCGATTTTGACAGTGGTGCGTATAGGTGCAAAGTTGTAGGGATTACTGCAGAAACTAGACAAGAAATAACTTCAGATTGAAGGTGGAAATCTTCTCCTCCAAGACTGGTGAATGGAAAAACTCAATTGTCTCATTTACACAAGAAATTGATGTTGATGACATCAATGGTATTGGCTGTTCTTACAATGGAATGTTGTATTGGGGAACTGCTGATAACTTCTCTTTTGGGTTTGATCCATTCATGATCAATAGTAGTAGTGAATATGCTGATACTATTGATCATTACAATGGTCGTATAATAGAATTCAAAGATGCAGCTGAGACTAGCTGCAACATTGATTGTGTAGGTGTGTGTGGAGGTCGTCTAAGATTCATCGGAGAATTTGACACTGATTCCTATACTATTCCTGTATGGGAGTTGCAAGAAGAGCAAGATAAGAGAGCTGTGGACAGATCTGGCAAAGTGTTTCTCAAATGCAGGAGGTATTCAGTTGAAAGAGAAATGTGTCTTCTTGCAAAACGAAGATACCTGCGTAGATCTCCTATATGGCGAGTTTTTGACCCAAATGATGAAGATATCTTGTACATTCGTCCTAAACGTGGTTATGCATATAAATGTAACATTGGCACGGGAGAGTGGTCAAGATTACCTGATAATAATCATATATGGTGGAATGTTCGTGATTACTTATTCCCACTAACCGCTCAACCATGGTGGCCGACTCCAGTTCCTAGCTAAAACACCACCGCTCGAACATCCCTGTACAGTGGCGGATCCAAGTTTTTTTTTGTTCAAGCCTTTTGACCTGGGGATGCTTGAGCATACCCTATAAGGGGCTAGATCCGCGCCTATCCCTGTATGCTGCAGATGGCCAGAAATTGACTAGTTTAGCAAGTATAGTGAGAAACAGATGAACTGAAGTTGTAATAGTTTTTTACTTGTGCAAATTTGGCGACAAATTCATGTGCAGATTAACACTTAATATTGTTAGTCTATCAGAAAATTAGAGCTCCTTTCAAATACTTGTGCAAACTGTTACTCTAATGTTGTAAATGGGTTTGCAGCCAATTTCCAAGGCATGCATATGAAACTAGAGAAATAGCAGTTACCAAACAGAATGCCACGACAGTTCAGAAAAAGAAATTATCAAAATGAGACCAGCATATTTCTACCAATCCATCTGTACAAAACCTCTATGGCTCTATATGATTAAACACTAAAATATTAATCTTTACTTATTACCAACTGTCAGCAGTTCATACAAACCTGGAAACCAACAAGGAACAGTCTCTCTGGATTTCAGGAGAGCAGATGGCCTTAATGACCATCTATTGACTTGTTAAAGATAACTTGATCATAGAATCTTGGACAGGAGATATATTCAAGCAAAGTTTGATATAATAACTAAATTGTATTCAGGAAGAAAGGTAAATTCTACATTTTGAACTGAAAGTAAAACTATGAGTAGCTCCCACTTGTGTTTCCTCATCTAGACAAAATCAGTAGAAATGACTCAAAACAATTAACATACACACATGAGACATGAAAAATCAATGCAAGGTTTAAAAAAAGGAAATCAAAGCCATTTATGTATTCATATTCTCCTTGCATGATACAGATTATGATATGATTCTAGGAAGCAAAACATTCCAATAGCAGAAAAGGTGACAACTGCTTTGTTCAACATAAGCCCAGATTGGTTTATTCATCAGAAGCAAGCCAACAATTTCCATCGACACCACCAAAGCTGAACGACATTTACTATAAATATTTATCAAGCTTTGTTCTTACCGCCTCCATGATCCTCCACAAACAACCCAACTGCGGCCTGGACTCCACCGCTTTTGTCGTCGGAGACGTCCATGGCCAACTGCACCATGTTCTGTTTCTCTTAAAAGATCGATGCTGGGTGGAGAACAGAATCTTCGTCTTCAATGGAGAACAGAGGTGCTTGGGGTCTCTTGAGAGTTGAGACTCTTGATTTTGCCCCTTAAGAACGACAAGTCATGGTGACCCCCGCGTATCTGACCATACCAAAAACGTGTCAGTAAATAAATTGAATCGTGGGGGTAATAGTGACTTTTAGGCCTTAAGTACAAAATTTCTCATTAAACGTCAGATTAGCCCCGGGTATCCGAATTATTTACGGCTACGATTCCGGCCATTTTTGTGAGCTTTAGGCCGTTGCACTCCTTTTTTCAGCCATACCATTGCGTAGACAGAGCCTTGTCAGTTAAGAATGTGCTCTTAGAAATGCCAGAAATGCATCAAAAAAGGCCGGAAACGCGTCAGAAACGTGCATTAATTGGATAGTGAGGGTAATAGTGACATTTCACATCATAAGTGTAAATATTCCAAGGTCCTTAGGAACAAAAAGTCATGATTACCATGTATCTGACTTATTTACATATACGTTTCTGTCAGTTTCCGCAAGCTTCCGGCCGTTTCTCAATGCTTCCAACCATACTATTGCATATACAGTGTGTTTTAGGTTAAGATTATGTTCTCTGAAGCGTCGAAAACAAGTCGGAAGAGGCCGGAAATGTTCGGAAACGTGTCAGTAAATAAATTGGATCAAAGGGGTAATAGGGACTTTGCGGTACTTGAGTGCAAAATTTTCTAAGCTCCTTATGAACGAAAAGTCATGATCATCTCCGGATATCTGACTTATTTACAGATACGTTTCCGGTTGTTTTCGCGAGTTTTCATCTTCTTCATGCCGTTTTCGACTGTACCAATGCGTAGCCAGTGTCTTATTGGTTATAAATAGACCTGTAAATGGACCGGATCTGGAGCGGATCTATCTAGATCCAGATCCGGATCCGTAATAGAAATTTTGGATCCGGATCCGACCAGTTACCCGCTGGATCTTTGATAGCTAGATCCAAATCCGGATCCGGCGGGGTAACGGATACCCGACCCGTTAATCCGATCCGTTTATAATTATAAATATTTTCAATTTTCAAATAATAATTTCTTAATTTTATCATAAATTTTCATAAAACACTAATGAAATATTATAACAAAATAAAGATTTACATCAAAAGTTGAATTACATGACCAAAATACTCCTTAACAATAAACTAATATATTCAAAATACTAAACCTCTAATGTATCTAGCAAAGTGCATAAAAAGAACATAGGCGTCAGTATCCTTCAACTTCATCAAATGATCATACTTTAGACGTAATTTAAATATTTATATTATCCAAATAATTATTATATTATTTAATATTTATCAATAATATTATACTTATAAAAATATTATTTAATTATTTTAAAACGGATCTGGGTCCTTAATGGATCGGATCAACCTTGATCCGTGTCCGATCCGTTTAATAAACGGGTTAACGGATCCGGGTCCTTAACGGATCAACGGGTCTAATTTTCGATCCAAACCCGTTTAAAAACTACGGATCTGGAGCGGGTCCGGATCAAGATCCGGTCCATTTACAGGTGTAGTTATAAACGTGCTCTCGGAAAAGCCGCGTTTGGAAACGTATACGTAAATAAATTGGATCGTGGGGGTAATAATGACTTTTCTTGCCTGTGTAAGTAGTGTTTCAGTATCTGCTCTTGCGCGGTGTCCAGCTCTCCAAGTAGTGCACTTGTTTCTGTTTATGGCTTTGGAGAAAGTTGTTTTGGTCAAGTATAGAGAGATGAGGATGGTAAAAGCCGTCTAATCTGTGTGGAAGTTTCGAAGCAAACACAAAGTGAAACAGAGAAAGCGAAGAGAGAGGAAGAAATGGCTGAAAGATTTGAGCTTGGAGATGTGAAACAGCTCAAAGAAGAAGCCCTGGTCTAGTCATGATCTACCCATCACTAGGAGCAACAGGTACTTTGTCTCTTTTAGTGATTTCTGTTACAAATTTACAAAAAGCTTTTACTTGTTGCATAAGCTCAACTTGTGAAGATGGACGAAATTTGAGGTTGTTTTTGAGAAGTTTATGTCTTGGGAGTTTTGGGTTGTGAGGATTTGATTGGAAAGAATGGAACTTTGGCTATTTGCGATTAAGAAAAGGTTTAATTTTAGCGTTGTGAGATCCCCACAGTTGAAAAAGCACTGTTCATAATTGTGTTCCCACAACTTTTCAAGGTTGTGTGGTTGTTGGTTAGCAATCTGGCAAGAGTAGGGTGTTGAATGATGCTCTAGGTGAGGTTTGAATTGAAATTTGTGATGCTGGAACACAGTGGTACTGTTAGATTTGGGGTATTGGGTTTGTATCCAGGAATGAACTGAAACTATGATGCTTTCAATTTGTGAAGCAAGAAAAGTAGATGAGTTATGGCAGATTTTGCAAAGAACTCCACACACTTGTAGAGCTATGGAACTTTATTTGGTATGAACTGACATCACTTTGCTGTTGTCGAAATGCTCAAGTTAACTAGTGTTTAACATACAAAAGGTGTTTCCTTTTATTTCCTCTGACTCGATTAGTAGGTCATGTGAGGCTGACAGAAATTTGTTTTGATATGTTTTGATGTTTGAGGGCCAGAAACAAGCCATCTGCCCTTAATATCCCAACTTGTGCTCCGGCTCAGCATGAGTTGAAGAAACTTGATTTTGGTTTATTGGTATATATATTAAGGTAAGGTTTGATGTTTTTATGAGTCATCTACAAAGCAGATTTGTCTTTTACTACCACTTTTGTGTCGAAAAATGATGAAATGATTGACATCCTCCTTGACTATTTCTTATGAATAGTCTTGTTTTCATTTAGTTACCTCTGGGAGGGTGCATAGTTATGTATGACGGAGCATTTTTAGTTTGTCGGTAACTCTGATCCATACCTTTACCTGTTGAAAGTGGTTGGAGTAAAAAACATCGATTTTTTTATATGCTTTGAGCATATCGTGCTGATAACGTGTTGAAGGAGAACATATAACGAGAATAACGGTCTACTCATTCATTGATAGAAAGGCCTATTTATAGGCATTACATAGAGTCTCCCGAAGGATCTAGAAGTTCTATCAACTGTAATCTATTCTAATAAGGAAACCGGATTAACCAATCCTACGTGTATTAGGGCAAGACACATAACATAAGGACGGAAATATAATTTTCTTAAACAGGGTGTAATTTATGTATCTACAAAGCAAATTGGTTACTTCCTATCAACTTTGTGTCAGAAGATGACAAAACTGATTGGTGTCTTCCATGCGGTAATCTTCGTGAGGCTTAATTGTTTTCATGCAGCAACTGTAGGGAGGGTATATGCTTTAAAGTGCCTTTATTTTGGTCCTTAGATCTTTAAATGTATCTATTGTTTTTTAATTGAATAGGGAGAGTAATGTCTCAATTTGTTTCATATCTTTGGTAGCAACATTACTAGTTCTGGCTCACTCTTTGTTAGTTGCTGACTAGGTGTTTAGTAACTGACATAACACATTTGCTTCTCTCAGGGCTTGCAATGGTGTTGTAAGATTTGTCATCTAAAGTGGCCCAAAGGGTTGTGAGGTAATTTTGAATCTGAATGTTTTTGTTTGTGATTTTGTATTAGATGAAAGTGGAACACTAACATTTGAACTCCCATTGGTACAATGACAGGTGATTGTAAGTGGAAAGCTGAGGGCACAAGAGCAAAGGCCATGAAATTCAAGGATGGCTACATGATTTCTTCTGGTCAGCCAGTCAATGAATACAATAACTCAGCTGTGGGACATGTTCTCCTTAGAAAGGTTTGTCCCCTTCTCCTAGATCTCATTTCCATCATCATTCATGGGTGACATTTGTGTGTTTGCTGTTATTATATCGTCTGACACATGTGTTTGTCTGCAGGATGTTCTTGGTATCAAGGTCAAGATTATGCTCGACTGGGATCCTGATGCAAAACCTGATCTACTCCCTTTCTTATGTGTAAGCTCTTACTCCTCTATCACTTTGCTTTGAACTTAGCACACGTGAGGTTAGTTTGATTATGTAAATATTCTTTTACATTATTTTTAGATACCATAGGCCAACAACTAAGATTTTATTTGTAAAGATGAAGATGCAATCAATAAAAATGACGAACATAAATAAGCGCATGTGCATACCAGTTAAACAAAAGCAGTGATGGTATGTGTATAAGCAAAGACTGTTAGGTGATTGCATTTTTTCAGTTTAATCTCAAGTGTGGAATGTATGTAATATTATGTATCTCATTATTCCAATTTGTTCAAAAAACTTCTCAGTTGTTCCCACTGGCTGAGAACTCTACTGTTAGGTGATTGCATTTTGTTCAATTTAATCTTGAGTTTATTGATATATGTTTGCCTTGGTTCTTTTTCAGACTTAATAAAAGCATGTAATGCTAAGTATTACCAATACAGTTTGGAGAAGAAAAAAAATAGTGTAATTTCTTTGAACCTCTTATATATATGAACTACTGCGACTTTGATGTTGTGCACAAGGTTTCAATTCTAAGCACGGTAAGCAGCTTCTCTTTTCTGATATCATAATCGCTTTAGAACTTTCAAGGGTGAGCTGAGCTCTATATCATGTACATACCACATTGTAACTATATTTGGTCACCTTTCTCTCTGTAGTTTTGTAGTATAGTATTGTTCTTTCTATGACTATTGCTTGCTTATATGCATGTGATCCCTGCTCATTTTCATTAGTGCTGCTCAAAGTTACAGCATACATAAAAATACAACTACAACATTACTGGATCTTCTTTTATCTACTGTATATACTAACATCTGTATCAATTGTTTACAGATCATAATGACTGTGCACTCGGTTCAAATTCAAGACATCCGGCCGTTAAAAAATGATATCCAAATCAAAGTGCGCGTATGCAGGGTATGGCGACTTGGAGGGCAAATAGGTTCCTGTTGGGAAATATGGACTTCAGTTGATATTAACTAATTAAATGCTATGAAAGGCACCATTGCAGTGCTCATATCTGAAATCAAGGACCATCTATTCTTTCTTTGAATTTCACTCTTTCTGATTAATAATTCTAAGAAAGAGTTCACTTCTCCTCTGACAGAAGTCATGCTTGCAAAATCTCATAGTACTAAAAATCAATATTACGATTTATGAATGTGGTTCTTAGCAAAATCATTACAAAGAGAAATTCATCAGGGTTTTGAAAGCCTGGTTTAGATGTAAAATTCTAGACATACACTTGGAACATGAAAATCAATCTTTCTTCATCTTGCGCTTCTTCTTCTTCTCAAGCTCTGCAACCATGTCATGATATAAACGTTCTTCCTCTTTCTCCATATCACGATAATGCTTTGTCAATTCAACTGCCCCTCGGACCCCGCAGTTTTTCATCTGATCCCTTAAGCTCACCTGAATCTGATCAAACTCTTTTCCTTCGTAGTACAAATCACCAACTGCCGTGAGCTTTGGCTTAGTTTGGTACTTGAAAAACGCATCATAAAGTTCCTGATAATTTCCACGTACTGCCTCCAACTTGTTACTATCTTCTCTCTGATTCTGTATAGTTTCCTCGATTCCAGTTGCACCCTCCAAAGATTCATCTTTCACTAACCAGTGCCTTGGTACCGGTATATATATCCGATTCGGTCTCAGATTATCTTGATTCGGTCTCAGATTATCTTGTCTCTGATTCTGTGTAATTTCCTCGATTCCAGTTGCAGCAATGTAACTAGGAAGCTGATAAGGTGGCTTCTCTATTCCACTTTCACCCTCCAAAAATTCATCTTTCACTAACCAGTGCCTTGGTCCCGGATATTTCCGATTCGGTCTCAGATTAAGCACCGGCAGTTTGTTAGGTCTTGATGCACACCTCCGTTTCGATCTAGCACAAATTGTTTTCTCTTGTTTTTGTTGATTCTCCTTGCTTTGTTCTTTAGACTCATCATCATCTGCTTCCTTTTTCTCCTTGAGCATGAATTTTTTTAAACCTTTTCTCAACTCGTGTTCATTATTGTTGACCATGAGTTTTTCGAAAAGAATTCTCAAATCCTCAACGCCAACCCCTTCCTCCAATATGAACAGCTTCTCAACACCATTATCACCGTGGCTCGCTTTTGGCTGCTCCATGACTGTCTCGGCACTCATGTTTGGACTAAGGTTTCTGTTGAAACTTGACAAAGTTGTGACTACAGAGAGAATTTTTATGTCAATAGAATCCCTTGGTTCCTTCACTTCCTTGTTAGTATAGGACACTGGTGCTTCCCTTTGATTACGTCTCTCTTCGACCAAGAGACCACACAAAAAAAAACGAAAAGGTTTAGAAATATACAGTAAAATTACTCTTGGGAATAAAAAAAAGAAAAAATATCAAAGTTTCTTGGCTGAACCCTAAATTGAGTAAATTCTTGTAAACCCTCACCCTAAACGGCTACCCGGAAAGCACAGAGGAAGAGTCCCAGTAGTACAAATATAAGACTTTCAAGTTTCAATTTCGAAACTGATTAGCAATCGAAAAATTTCAAATCTGATTCTACACATAGATATACTTCCACAGTTCCATGAATTAGCATCAGTCAAAAGTAACAATGAAAAGTTGAGAGTATTAAACAACTTACAGATGACACAAATTCAAATTCAAAGTGATGCACCTCTTTATCTTTACCACTTGATTTAGTCTCCTACATGAGCAAGTTCAAATGAGTGGAGGAATACATGTGATAAGAAGGAAGTTCAAATGAGATATTGGAACTTGGAACATGATCCCTATATATATATATATATTATATATATACAGTCCCAATGCAGAGCGAAGCTTCGCTCTGGAATTAACGTGCGAAGGTCCTTATTTGACTCACTTTTCGGTCATATTTTTCGATCATACCTGGTCAGTGTCTAGATATACAGTCCCTATGCAGAGCGAAGTTTCGCTCTGGAATTAACGTGCGAATGTCCTTATTTGACTCACTTTTCGGTCATATTTTTCGATCATACCTGGTCAGTGTCTAGATACATATCGTATGATCATTCTTACAAAGTTTCATCCAATTTGGTGACCGTTTAAACCTCCATAATCATGATTTACTCCAACGGTTCTACTTGGACAGATTTTGTTTTATTGATTTATTTTATCTGATTTGGTGTGCAAACGATCACCAAACTGAATGAAACTTTGTAAGGATGATCATACGATATGTATCTAAACACTGATCGGGTATGATCGAAAAATATGACCGAAAAGTGAGTCAAATAAGGATCTACATCTCCACCATTCAGTTTATTGATACTAATGCATAGATTATTCATGTAAAATTTTATTTAAATTGATGATCGTTTAGGTACCAAATTAGGTTAAATCAATGAACGGACCATAAACCTATCTAACCAGAATTGTTTGTGTAAATCACGATTATGAACACCCAAACAATCATCAAATTCGATGAAATTTTGCAGGAATGATTTATGCATTAGTATCAATAAACTGAATGGTGGAGATGTGGAATTACGACCGAAAAGTGAGTTAAACAAGGAACTTCACATTTTAATTTCAAAGCGATAGGAACTGATATATATATATATATATATATATATATATATATATATATCTCACTTATGCATAGTTTCATAAGTGATATATATAGGAACTTTGTAGAACCTAATGCATAGATCACTTATGCTAAGTTTCATCCAAATTGGTCATCGTTAAGGTACCGAATTAGATTAAATCAACGAACGGACCATAAATCTGTCTATTCAGAACTGTTTGTGTAAATAATGATTATGAAAACCCAAACGATCATCAAATTCAGTGAAACTTGGCATAAGTGATCTATGCATTAGGTTCTACAAACTGAACGGTGAAAATGTGAAAATATGACCGAAAAATGAGTCAAATAAGGAACTTCACACTTTAATTTCAAAGTGAAGCTTCGCTCTGGATAAGAACTGTATATATATATATATATATATATATATAACATTTAACCATTTGATTAGCACAATATTTGTTTTAATTTTATCTAACGGCCTAAAATTATTTACGTCAATTTAAATGACCAGATGATTATGAAATTAGTTGAAATTTTATAGACATGTTTCTTACATATGAATCTAGAGGATCAACGGTTGAAATCGTTAAATGAAGTCATCTACTAATGTAAAATAATATAAATCCTTAAATTCTTAAAGTAAGGAGGTCATCTTTATATCATCCTTAAAATAAATTCATCTACAATATATAATACTTAAAATCAAACTTACGATTTATGAAGTGGTTCTTAGAAAAATCAGCACAAAAATTAAGAAATTCATCAGGGTTTTGAAAGCCTGGTACCACTACATTTATGGGCAATGACACCACTTAATTATATGGCAATAAGCCATTTGCCACATTGCAGCTACATTTAAAGGGTGTGTGCCCTCTAGCAATGTGAATACGAGTCATATCTCTTTATATGTGGGTATTTCACTTTCTCACATGGCGGTGTTTAGAGTAAAATTATAGATTTACACTTAGAACATGAAATCATATGCGTTCTTCATCTTTCGCTTCCTCTTCTTCTCTCGCTCTGCAACCATGTCATGATATGAACGTTCTTTCTCCTTCTCCAAATCACCCCAATGCTTTGTCACATCAACCGCCTCTCGGAGGCCGCAGCTTTTCATCTGATCCCTCAAGCTCACCTGATCAACCTCTTTTCCTTCATGGTACAAATCACCAAGTGCAGTGAGCTTTGGCTTAGTTTGGTACTTGAAAAACGCATCATAAAGTACCTGATAATTTCCATGTACTGCCCCAAACTTGTTACTATCTTCTTCTCTCTGATTCTGTCTAATTTCCTCGATTCCAGTTGCAGCAATGTAACTAGGAAGCTGATAAAGTGGCTTCTCGATTCTACTTTCACCCTGTAAATATTCCTCTTCCTCGCACCAATGCTTTGGTACCGGTATAATATTCCGATTCGATCTCATATTAAGCACCGGCAGATTATTAGGCCTTGATGTACACCTCCGTTTCGATCTAGGTCCAATTATTTTCTCTTGTTTTAGTTGATTCTCCTCGGCTTGTTCTTCAGACTCATCATCATCTCTCTTCTTCTCCTCAACTTTACCCGCTGCTTCCTTGAGCATGAATTCTTCTAAACCTTTTCTCAACTCGTCAACACCCGCACCTTCATTGTTGACCATGAGTTTTTCGAAAAGAATTCTCAGATCCTCAACACCAACCCCTTCCTCCAACATGAACTTTTCGAAAAATTTCCGCAGCTTCTCAACATCATTATCACCGTGGCTCGGTTTTGGCTGCTGCAGGATTGGCTCGGCACTCATGTTTGGACTGCGTACAAGGCAAGTTCTTGATCGTTAAACTGTTGAAACTTGGATAAAGTTATTGTGACTAGTGACTACAGAGAGAATTTATATGTAAATAGAATCTCTTGGTTTCCTCACTTCCTTGTTAATATAGGACTAGCAATCCCTCTGCTGATACTTCCCTCGATGCATTTGATTAGGAATCCTCAATCTAACCAACAACATAAAAAGTAAAATTCTTCGTGGGAACAAAAAAAAGAACAAATATCAAAATTTCTCGTGTAAACCCTAAATTCTTGTAAACCCTAACCCTAAATATAAGAGGAAGAGTCCCAGTAGTACAAATATAAGACTTCGGTGCGGCTAGACGTGTATACATTAAACCCTAAATTCCCCTATTATATATATTCATCGAGATTGACCAGGGTAATTATTCTGCTGCAATGTCAAATTCCAATAAAGATATTGAAATAAGGAGTAGTAGTACTGCAATCAAACAAGACGTGGGTAAATTATCAGAGACTGTTCATCATTCGAAAAGTTTCAGACGGACTAACCCTAGTTTCGACGATCTACCTGAGGATGTATTTTCTGAAATCCTTTGTCGACTTCCTTGCCAGAAACAACTTGTTCGATGCAACTGTGTCTCCAAACGCTGGCACAGCCATGTCTCGTTTCTGATACGTGATTCTAATTTTATCACAAGGTTTATACGCCTCAAGCGTGATAGTAAAACACCAATAGTTCGTGCTCTATACTATTGAATCCCGAAGGAAGAGAATTTCGTGTCACCAAAGTTACCACAGTGGAAGAAGAGAAGTCACTGACCAGAATCATGACAGGTAATGTACAGGATCAAGTTCCTCTTACCATTATGACCAAAAGATTCGTGAGTTGCAAATGGAAAAAAAAAACCAGTTGTGGTAGCAACATACAATGACTTGGTTTTGTGTCAATATGGAAAATATGATTACCACATCTACAATCCATACACCAAACAATTTGTTGCTCTTCCACGAGCTCCCCCGACCTTTAAGTTCTTGCTCTACGTGGCAATCGGATTCATATGTGATCTTGATAATTGTGGGAGAAGGTGCAAAGTTGTGAGAATTCCTGTAATCGGAAAATCTGCAGGTTGTTCTGTTGGAAAATAATATTGAACATTGTATTTATCTTTGTCTACATAAAATAGTTTTAAGATTAACTTGAATATAATAAGTAGAAATATAAATGTAAAACTCTATCTTGTTATCTATTGAGGTGTATGTCTCTCATTAGAAGTTAGAGACTTATCGAGTTGATTAACCTGATCAACATTGAGTTCTTGAGATAAACCTAAAGACTTGTATCTGATAAACATTAAGTGAACTCAGACTCCTTATGGGATGAGCACGAGTTATGTTTCTAGGCCACTATATATACCAGTAGAAAGTCCCTATGCTAACTACGCTTTTCCTTGAGAAATAACAGTCTCATTCTGTGAAGAAACAAGTAGTATAGCATGTAAGATTTTCCTTGGTTCTGTGTTTTGTAAGATTGCAGTTGTGTTGCTGTGTTGCTGAGAAAGATGACTACCGTGAGCGGAACCCCAATGGATGCTGGCCCTTATGGTAATCACCTAGTGCAACTAGGAAACTCTTTAAGCTATTGATTTTATGATTTCTACAGTATTGTGTTTGTGTTTATTGTGAAACGATCTTGACTTAAGTTATTATGCAATTCAGTTTCAGGTATAATATATGGTATTAGAGCCAATGGCTCTTCACAATTTCACAAATCGATTAAAGTTTTCAATCAGTAAAAACCAATACAGAAAATTCATTGTTCTTGTTTTTGGGCCTACAGTTTTGGCCTAAAACCCGAGTCCATTAAGAACCCGGTTTTAAAACCCAACTTGTTTCTTTTGTTTTTTATTTTGGAACGGATAACCTTAGCATATGAGGTTAATCACCTCAGATGGGATTCAAACCCAGAAAAACTTAGAATCAGATTAGGACTTATTGGCTGTGCGTTTTTGTTTTGCTTCTGTTGATTTTAATTGCAGATGAATGATGTTGATGTCGAGGTAAGACCTAAATTTAGTTCTTATGAGATTCATTGATTCTATGTTTGAAATTTGGGAATACGAAATTGGAATACTATGGTGATGGTTTTGAATTCGTGTACCCATATGCATACATCAATCATAGTTAAGAACTTAATCCATATGATGAACTATATACATGAATAAGCTTTGATCTCGTATGCAAATTGATCAACTGATGCATAAGACTACTAAAAGTGCATATTGTATGAATGCAAAATACAGAATGGATATATAATTCTCCCAATTTGGTTATAGCCTCATATTTGCATTCATAAAATGAAGTTTTTGATGTTTCTTACAGACTGAAACCTAAATTTTAAACTTCAATGATTCATAAAACTCTAGATGTGGTATTGATTATGTTGCACAAAATAACCTTTACTATCATGTTTAGAGAATTGAAGAAGAATCAAAACTTGTGTTATTGTTTATAAACTTGTATTGTCTTGTGATCTCCAGAGAGATATTTACGTGTACAATTTTATTTCAAATAGTAGTGTTTTGCATGATCTGTATTTTTGCTTCTGATATGTTAAGACTTTTCTTTATCCTACTAAAGATATTGACTGTTTTTAACATATATCTAAGATTACATGGTTGTGGTAATACATTTGGAATATTAAAATATCAGATTTTATACCACAAATGTGTTATCCGGTATGAACTTTATGAGACTTTTAGATATGTTTTCAGTAGTTAAACTTACATGTTTAACTATATAGGCTGAAATGTATACTGCAGTACTACACACATATTCAATATATATATATATATATATATATATATATATATATATATGCATGAATTTTGAAACTCATTTGCATTGATTTTAATCATTTTAGGAGTTGAGGTGGTGACACTATGACAGATCCACTTGCTCACAGGACTGAACTTTCAGAAATGACGTAATCAAGTTGAATTTTACATGTCCATGAATCTGAACATGGATACGTGCCTCAATGAAGATCAGCTTGAGGAGCTTGATGAGGACAACACTACTGCGGACAAGAAATACTAGAATGATTGGTGGAGAGCCAACCAGATGGCAAAGAATGTCATCAGAGGGACCATCTCAGACACTGTTAGGAGCTGTGTGGTGGAACCAGAGCTGGCTACTGACTTCATGAATGCCATAAGGCAGAAGTTCAAGGAATGTAGCAAAGCAGAATGGGCTAGATTGTCGAGAAAGTTACATGAACTGAAGTTCAATGACACTGGAAGCATCAGGACTCACCTGATGCAGCTAGAAGAAATTAACAACAAGCTGAGGGACCTACACATGGGGGTCAATGATGCACATGTGGTGCATATAACTCTTGAATCTCTCCTTGCTGAATATGGAAATTTGAAGAGTAACTACAACTTCTAAAAGGAAAAATGGGAGATTGATGAACTAATCTCCATCTGTGTCAATGAGCAAGACATGATATTGAAGTATCAGAAGGAGAATACGCTAGCTACCTCTGTTAACCTTGTAGGAAAGTACAAGGGAAAGAGGGACATCACTCTCAGGCCAAAGAAGAACAAATTCAAGAAAGATGGGAAGAAGACTTGCCTCCCTGCTGCTGCAACCGAAAAATTGCAGAAAGTGAAATGTTTTTTCTACAAAAAGGTTGGCCATATCAAGAAAAATTGTGACAGCTTCAAAAAGTGGATGGTGAAGAAAGGTAAGAGCTATAGTGCTTTAATTGATTTCAGTAATATTTTTGGTTATTATTTTGTTTCTTTGTTTGATAAAACTGTATTTGCTCTGGAAGTAAACTTCATAAATGTGAAAGCAAACTCATTTTGGTTGGATTCAGGCTCACCAATTCATATAACCAACTCAATGCAGGGTTTGCTAAGCAGGAGGGCACCTCAGAGGCATGAGAATACAGTCTGCGTGGCAAATGACATGAAGGTGGCTGTTAAAGCCATTGGCTCACTTCAGTTGGATTTAGGTTCAAATAAAAGTCTTTTTCTAGATAATGTTTTCCTTATTCCTTCCCTTAAAAGGAATCTGCTTTCAGTTTCTTTACTAGTTAAGTTGCGATGCAAACTAATCATTGATCATAATAGATTACAAATTTTTCAAGGTTCAAATTATCTTGGATGTGGTGTTTTTATTAGTGATTATTTACAATTAAACTGTTCTGTTGCAAAACCAGATATTATGTTAATTGAAAATAATGAAAGCACACTTAAGAATAACACTACTGTTGGTGTTAAAAGATCACTCATAATGATAAGTCTGCATTTTTATGGCATAGAAGATTATGACATATTTCTAAGGACAGGCTTAAAACACTTATCAAAAATAAGACTCTACATGAACTTAACTTTAATGATCTAAATGAATGTGTGGAATGCTATAAGGGAAAATTGGCTAACAAACACAATAAAACTGCAGTAAGAAGCCAAAATCTCTTAGAACTTATACACACAGATATATGTGGACCCCTTAGGCATGAAACTATATGTAAAAACACATACTTCATAACTTTCACATATGACTATTCAAGATACTGCTACATCTATTTATTATCAGAAAAATCACAAGCACTCAAAGCCTTTAAAATTTACAAAACTGAAGTGGAGCTACAGCTTGAAAGAAAAATTAAAAATGTGAGATCTGATAAAGGAGGGGAATTTTATGGTAGATACACTGAGGCAGGCCAGCAAAAGGGACCTTTTGCTATTTACCTTCAGGAACATGGCATTAAGGCCCAGTACACTAATCCCTACAACCCTCAACAAAACAGAGTAGCAGAAAGAAAGAATAGAACACTCCTAAATATGGTGAGGAGCATGATGTGCACCTCAGGTCTGCCAAAATTCTTGTGGGGTGAAGCCTTAAGAACTATAAATTATATTTGCAATAGAGCACCCAACAAGGCTGTAGAAACAACACCATTGAGACTTGGTGTGGCAGAAAGCCAAGCCTGCACCACCTACATGTATGGGGATGCATGGCTGAAGCTAAAATACCAAATAAGTTAACTGAAAAATTGGGGTCCAAAACAGTGAGTTGCAATTTTATAGGGTATTGTGAAAAATCAAAGGGTTATAAGTTTTATGCAGCTAAACATTCACCAAGGATTTTTGAAACATGTCAAGCAAAATTCCTAGATGAGACTATACATAACTCAATTTTTGAAGATCTTTCTTCAGATTTTGAGGAAGTCTCAAATGATGAAACGTTAAAAGCTTTTCTTCCCTTACTGCATGATCAAACCACAAATTCAGAAAATATGCAAACTCAAAACATATATCAAAATCCAATTGTAGTAGAAGAACCAGTAGAAAATAATCATGTTGCAGCTGAAAACAATGAAAACATAGAGCTAGAAACTGCAGAACAACTAGAAATTGTTGAACCATCAATTAGAAGATCATAAAGACAAAGAAAACCCACTTATGATGAAAACAGTGACTACATTGTCTATTTGCAAGAAATGGATGAGCTTCTTGCAGAAGATAATGATCCAGAAATCTATAGGCAAGCTGTTGAAGATGAACATCATCAACAACAGTGGCAGTTGGCCATGGAAGCTGAACTTCAGTCCATGAGACAAAATTCAGTGTGGAAACTGGTAAAACCAAATCCACAACATAAAGCCATAGGTTGTAAATGGGTTTTTAAAACAAAAAGAGATGAGAAAGGAAACGTCGAAAGACATAAAGCTAGGCTTGTGGCTAAAGGGTTTACATAAAAAAGAAGGAATAGATTATAATGAAACTTTTTCTCTTGTATCTACTAAAGATTCTTTTCGGATTATCATGGCTCTAGTAGCACATTTTGATATGGAACTTCATCAAATGGATTTTAAAACTGCATTTCTTAATGGAGAATTAGAAGAATAAATCTATATGAAGCAACCTGAGGGTTTTGTGGAACCTGAAAAGGAAAACTATGTATGCAAACTTCAAAAATCAATTTATGGACTTAAGCAGGCTTCTAGACAATGGTACAAGAAGTTTCATTCAGTAATTTCATCTTTTGGTTTTACAGAAAATATAGTTGATGAGTGTGTATACCTAAAGACAGTTGGGAAGAATTTTAGTTTTCTCATCTTGTATGTAGATGATATCCTATTAGCTAGCACTGATATGAAACAGCTAAAAGCCACAAAAGACTTTTTATCTAGCAAGTTTGATATAAAGGACCTAGGTGAAGCTCATTTTGTTTTAGGGATTGAAATTAAGAGAAACAGGAAACAAGGAACTTTAGGTTTATCACAGAATGCTTACATCTGTAAGGTTCTGAAACGTTTTCATATGGAAACTTGTAATCCTGGTCCAGTCCCTATGTCTAAGGGTGATAAGCTCACTAAAATTACTAAAAATGGGGGGAAGTATGAAGGTGATAAGCTTATGGATAGTAAGCCTTATGCTGGGTTAATTGGTAGTTTGATGTATACGCAGGTCTGCACCAGATCTGACATAGCTTTTGTTGTAGGCATTCTATCTAGGTATCAGTCAAATCCTAGTCATGAACATTGGTGTGCAGGAAAGAAAGTCTTAAGATATCTACAGAGAACTAAGTCTCACATTCTAGTCTACAGAAAAGTTGAAAAGCTTGAGTTACTAGGTTACACTGATTCAGATTTTGCAGGTGAATATCCTAATGACATGAAGTTCACAAGTGGCTATGTTTTTATGCTTGCAGGATGTGCTGTGACATGAAGAACCATAAAACAGAAATTAATCACCACCTCTACAATGCAAGCTGAGTCCATAGCTTTGTATGAATAAGTCTGTGAAGGCTTATGGATCAGAAATTTTTGATACAAATTGAAGCTCTAAAATTCATAGTTCAGGGAGCACTTAAGATGTTCTGTGACAATGAAGCAGCTGTTTGCTTTGCCAAGAACAATTCAAAACAATTCAAGAACATCAAACAATTCAAAACACTAAGACCTTAAGTACTATAGTGTGAGACAAAGGGTTGAATTTGGTGACATAGAAGTACTCAATATTGACACAGAAAATCAACTTGCAGATCCATTCACCAAAGCTTTATCAGTTGGATGTTTTCAGAAACATGTTGAAAATATGGGAGTTCTCTCAGATTTAAATGCCTAAGTTATGTGGGAGTCACCTTTTCATTTTTAGGATTTTAGTTCTCATCAGTAGATTTCTATTCAATTTTTAAGATCTTTTCATTCCATTGTATCTCATAGTTCATCAATAAAATTCAATTTTCAAAATCCATATCTTCTGAATGATTAATATATATATATATATAAATATATGTATATGAATGTGTAAATATATTGTGAAGTGAACCATTATGCAGGTTAAGAATAGCAAGTGACAGGTTCACTGTTCTACTGCTTGCTTACAAGATTTTGGTTTATTCAAAATCATTCAGAGGACTTGAGCAAAAGAAATTCAAGGTAAACATATTCTATTTTTGCTCTTCTGTTTATCTTACTAAGCTTATGTGATGTGCTGTATCTGGTGTTAGTGATCTTCAATTGATTTAGTCTTTTGATTAAATTCAATCTTAGGTTCTGCATCATTTCTGCATATTGACCAAGCTGGATAAGTTATGAGTTGTTCTCATATTTCAATGCGCACTTTAGAACTGATATAATTCTGATTACATCTCAAATACTATGAACAAAGATAACTTGGTCCAAGTGGGAGATTGTTGGAAAATAATATTGGACACTGCATTTATCTTTGTCTACATAAAATAGTTTTGAGATTAACTTGAATATAATCAGTAGAAATATAAATGTAAAACTCTATCATGTTATCTATTGAGGTGTATGTCTCTCATTAGAAATTGGAGACTTATCGAGTTGATTAACCTTATCAACATTGAGTTCTTGAGATAAACCGAAAGACTTGTATCTGATAAACATTAAGTGAACTCGGACTCCTTATGGGATGAGCACGAGTTATGTTTCTAGGCCACTATATATACCAGTAGAAAGTTTGTATGCTAACTACGCTTTCCTTGAGAAATAACAGTCTCATTCTGTGAAGAAACAAGTAGTATAACATAGAAGATTTTCCTTGGTTCTGTGTTTTGTGAGATTGCAGTTGTGTAGCTGTGTTGCTGAGAAAGATGACTACCGTGAGCGGAACCCCAATGGATGTTGGCCCTTATGGTAATCACCTAGTGCAACTAGGAAACTCTTTAAGCTATTGGTTTTATGATTTCTACATGCAGTATTGTGTTTGTGTTTATTGTGAAACGATCTTGACTTAAGTTATTATGCAATTCAGTTTCAGGTATAATATGTTCCGAATTGAAGGTGGATATCTTCTCTCTCTGAAATTGGTGTATGGAGAGAGAGTCAATTATCTCATTCAGCCAACAGTTATATCCTTTTAATATCACAATTGGTATAAGTCGTATAACCTATTCTCACAATGGAATGCTGTATTGGGAGACATACAACAACGCTTTTGTCGGGTTTGATCCTTTCATGATCAACCGTAGTAGTAGTAATGGTGATGATACCATCGATCACGATAGATCTGGCGAACTGTTTTTGAAATGCAAGAGATATTCATTGGATAGAAAAATGTTTGACAGCGTCAGCTACACTTGGGGAAATTCATGGCTGGTTACTGATCCGAATGATGAGAGTATCTTGTACATGCATAGCATGTCTGAATCTGGAAATATTTTCAGATGCAACATTCGTACAAGAGAGTGGTGGAAGGTGCCTTATTCGTCCCATGGCCGTGATTACCTTTTCCAGTTGACAGTGCTGCCGCGGTGGCCGACACCGGTTCCTATGATACAATAACATCTCTCGGCGACACCACCCCTGAAATTACTTGGCAGTTAACAAGTGTTTAGATATATTGAGAAAGAACAATGTCTTCAATTTTAACATGTTAATGTGCGTTTGTTATATTTCTCTCGACGACGAGATATACACTTGGTCTTCCAAATTCAGATTTGTTTGAGTTGTAATTTGTTTATCTTGAGTACCTCTGTTGTTTGTTTGATTACTAGGTTAATACCCGCGCGTTGCTGCGGTTACACCCGCGATTATATCTCCTAACAAATCACTGATACCATTTAGCAACCTCTACCAAGGATCATGTCTGAGATAGTACTTCCTTGTTATGACATGTTGAAGCATTCTAATCAAACAAATCAGATGCTAAAGTTTTGGACTTTGTTGACACTTCCATCGTGAACCAACATTTTTCATAGCAAGGATATATAGCCAGTCCTACTCTGTATGTTGACTTTGTGCTTGTTAACTTATAGATGACAAAGATTGACATAGAGTAGATACAAAAAGCTTTGATCAACTGAGACTCAGCTCAAGCAACGTGGCCTTGGGCAAAGCAAATACCTTATCTAACGCGGCAAACATGCGAGTAATTATTAGGTGGTCTGGGAACACCACGTGGCAATGGTCCTTACTAGTTTTAACCAATAAGGTTGCTTGAATCGTATGGAGACCAGTAGGGAGTGAAAAAAAAAATGAATTTAAATTATTGAACCAATCAAAATTAAGTATATAAAATTGTAGACCAATAAAACAGAACAGAAACACCACGTCTAATATGTGCTAGGTACACCTAATAATTCTCCACATGCGAGTAATTAATTTATTTTTGAATAGACTAACTAGCTAGCTTGCTTTGAATGAAAAAAAAAATTTCCAATGAGCAAATCGCTTTATCTAGACATCGTAAGCTATAAAAACCTGTGCCTCAACATTGACTTAGTTTTCCCTCAGATGATCATAAACTTTTGGAAGTTGTAGTTGTTTAGAGCAAGTCCAAGAGTTTTTTATATTTTTTATATAATAGATAAGCAAAACTTAAAATTTTTAAAAAATTTGTATACAAAATCTAACAGTTTCTCTATTTTAAATATTCAAATATTTATTACAACAACAATCCTCATTTATTACAATATAATAATAAGTATAAAAATATAAAAGTTTATTTTTTAGAATAAATTATGTTTTCTTTCTTATCTTTAAGTCTTAAAGAATATGCAACATTCAATTCTTCTTTCTCTAAATATTTTTAAAGAATCTGTAAATATAGGGAAGCAAAGCTTTTCTTTCATCTCTTTCCATATTTTAGAGAATGAGATAAGGAAGCTGTTGGAGTGGAAAATGACCCCATATTCTCCAAAATAGAGAAAATCAAAGAATTTAGAGAATCTGTTGGACTTGCTCTTACAATGGAATGTTGTATTGGCTGTGCTTGAAATTGGATGTGATGCACCTCTTTATCTTTACTACTTGATTTAGTCAAAGGTTGATCCTACATGAGCAAGTTCAAATGAGTGGAGGAATGCATGTGATAACTGATAAAAACTATGCCGCTTGAACGCTAATGCAGTTACACAAAGCTGAAATTTCTAGATACTGCAATATAGAGTATCAACATCACCAATTTAAGAATGCAGTCAGGTCTGTTCTTGTCAAGAGAATACTTTACAGCAGACATTTTGCGAGCCCTTTCAATCTGTAACTCAATATAGACCAAATTTTCCCTGATAACATGTCTAACAAGGATTAGATAAATAAGGTAAAAATTAAATATCCAATGAAGAGAAAAAAAATGAATAAGGATTAGAAATCTTAATTCTGATTAAAAGGATTAGAAATCCTGTATAATTCTGATTAAAAGAGGGAAAAATATCACAACATCTTGTACAATTATACTCTCCCGGAAAATATAAGAGGATGGGATAATTGCATTAATAGATTAGGAAATTACATTTTAGTTACTAACCAAATTTCAGTTTACAAATACATCATTTACACAATAACTTACACGTTTGTAGTTAAACAAATTACATGTATCCTGAGACAGTCATTGTAACATAGCCTCACTGCCTCAGTCCACACGAAATGCAGGAAACAAATACGCGTATCTGTAACTAACATATGTGATGCTTATTATTTACATTTTCGTGAGTAATGAATACAAATAACTGAAGTGAATAAGTGAAACTGAGTTTTCACCTCGTTCGATTACATGTGCTCTACACACCAATCAAAAAATAACTCAGCGTTCCTTGCTTGCCGAAGTCCAACTATACACCCCAAACAACAGCAAGAAGGAAATGGTAGAATGTCTTTAATTACTACTCCTCTTGAACTTGATCGATGTAGAGACCGTTTGGTTGAAATAATTCAAACAGTGGTGGTCTCGTTAAAATCTTGCTCGGATAAAAACCCATTAGGAAAACTCCGACGAGGAAAGAGTATCACCTGCTAACCGGTCGCTGACCACATAACAACTCTGAGAACTGCATAAATCGCATGCCACAAAATCGGAACTTCAAATTAATATTGTTGCTGCTGTCAATCTGTCATAACTCTGACACTCTTATCACAAATCCATAGAGGACCAGCGTGTAAACTGAGCCTCCTACTACACCATTTGTTCTTCCCTTCACCCATGTCAGTACGTACGACCCAACAAAAAACAATCAAAATAAACATAATTCATCACTTAATATTGTCACCTTTTCCATGTCTTTGAGAAGATGCATGCGATGAAGCTGTCGGAGAGGTAGCAACACGCTTTCCACGGCGTGTATACTCTTTCCTCGAAACCTCCTGAACAATTGGGATCTCATCCAAATTCTGAGAGTGAAAAGCAAGAGGTACGTGGTTCCAGTAAACGATTCGAATGCCACTGTCCCTGAGAGACCGGATATTGAGGAATAGATTCAGCAACTGTTTCCTGAAATGGATGAGACCTCGAGGCAGAACCGTTCTCTTCTGGAAGCATTAGGAGTGGGCCTAGCTTGGTGGAACACACTCAGTAATGTTAGATGAACCCCCTTTTAAGGATCCACCAAGAATCCACTTTAGGTGGCAAACATGGTATAACCACATCATCAAAAAGATAATTTCTTATTGTTTTATATTTACATTTTATCTTAATTAACTTCTTTTATATTTTCATTTTCTCTTAACAACAAAAGTTTCTCTTTTATTTTTATTTTTTCCTATTCTTTGACTTAATCACGTCTGTGTCTATCTTTTTTCTTCCTCTCCGGTTAGTATATTTTTTCCAGCACTCATTGTTATTTCATTGATCAGCTCAACAAGAGAGTACAACCTGACTCCTAATTTGTGTTCAAATTTCCGTTCCAGATGATACCCCTAGACAGGATCACACATACATAAATTTCTTCAATACTTTCTTGATTTCATTTGTTAAACCTGTTTCATTTCTTGATCACACATACATAAGAAAGCGGCACCTTCCAGCAAAATTAAGAAACATGTAAATCAGACTTGGTGATATGCATAAAGATGTCCTAATATGAAATTGAAGGCGTTCATGAGTCCCAATCTCGCCACAATAACAATGATATACTGTGGTCTAACCAAGGCCAGGAGGCTAGGAAAAAAATTTGTGCTCACTATCAATCAAACTCCATGAACTCAGATGAACAATTCTCTACCTGGTCATGGTAATCGAATTCAACACCAAATCCAAATTCACATGAGGGATTCCCCATATGAGAATTCATATTCACATAGATATCAAGCAAAAATGCTAGTCGACCCCATGAAACACAACAACGATCCTGAAAGCCCAATCATAAACGTCATGTAATAGAACTAATTCAATATGAGTTGATCAATAAAAGATCGAGTTGGTGTGATGCTTGAGACTTGAGAGGAGGGGTGTGAGAGGAGGAGAGAACACATGTGGTCATATTAGATCAATAGGAAGACGGAGGTGAAGAGGAAAACGACGCATATTAGATCAAAGGGGAAGAAGAGAAAATAGGGTTTAAAGAGATACAATTAAAAAAGTGAAAAAAGGAAAACCAAAAGAAAAGAGAATTTTAGTAATAAAGAAAATGAAAATATAAAAGAATAAGAAATTATGTTTTGATGACGTGAGTGTGATACATATATAAGCTGTCATCTAAAATAGGCTCTAGGTGGTTCCTTAAAAAGTGGTTCACTAAGCATTACTCGAAAAGTATAAGAGGAAGAGTCCTAGTACAAATGTAAGACTTGGATGCAGCTAGACGTGTACTACTGCTATTGAACAAGACGTGGGTAAATTATCAGAGACTCCTCATCTTTCGAAAAGGTTCAGATGGACTAACCCTAGCTTTGACGATCTCCCTGAGGATGTATTCTCCGAAATCCTTCGTCGACTTCGTTGCCATAAACAACTTGTTCAATGCAAGTGTGTCTCCAAACTCTGGCATCGTCGTCTCTCGTTTATGATATGTGATTCTAATTTTATTAGGAGGTTTATACGCCACAAGCATGATAGTAAAACACCAATAGTTCGTGCTCTATTGAGTTCCGAAGGAAACGAATTTCGTGTCACCAAAGTTACCACAGTGAAGATGATAGCAGAGGAATTGATTAGCGGAGTGATCATGGAAGTAGAGAAGTCACTGACACTGACCTTAAAGGATCAACTGCTTCTTGCCCAGTTGACCAAAACACTAGAGCAGTCATTTCACTCATTTGGTGAGCTTTCCTCCAAGCCTTTAGCTCCACTGTTCAAAAGCCCCATGATGAGTCGCTATGGTAAGGAAAAAGAACCAGTTGTGGTAGCAACATATAATGACTTGGTTTTGTGTCAGCATCGAAAACATGATCACTACATCTGCAATCTATACACTATACAATTTGTTGCTCTCCCACGAGTTACTCCATCCGTTGAGTTCCAGGACATGGTAATTGGATTCATATGCGACGACCTTGAAAATTCTGGGAGTAGGTGCCGAGTTGTGAGAATTCCTGGAACATTTGGAGATATACAAACTGTAACTTCCTCCAATTTGAAGGTGGAAATCTTCTCCTCCGAAACTGGTGTATGGAGACGGTCATTTATCTCATTCGGGCAACAAATTTATCCTGTTTTGATCAATAGTAGTACCTATCCTTACAATGGAATGCTATATTGGGAGACAGACCGTAAAACTTTTCTTGGGTTTGATCCTTTCATGATCAACCATAGTAGTAATGACGGTGATGATATTATGGATCACTATAAAGGTCGTATCATTGAGTTTGAATTTAATTAAGAAGTACTCTAACAGTATTAAGTGTCCAGGCATGTGTGGAGGGCGTCTAAGATTCTTCGGCGACTTCAAATTATGTAAACTTCATGTATGGGAATTGAAAGAAGAAGAAGATGAGAGAGCTCACGATAGATGTGGCAAACTGGTTTTGAAATGCACGAGTTATTCATGGGATATAACATCGCTTGGATTCCAGACGTGGAGAGATCAATAGGTGGTTTTTGATCCGAATGATGAGAATATCTTGTACCTGCATAGCGGGTCTGATATTCCATCTATTTTCAGAAGCAACATTCGTACAAGAGAGTGGTCAACGGTGTCTTATCCGTCATGTGGCCGTAATTATCTTTTCCAGTTGACAGCGCTGCCGTGGTGCCAACACCGGTTCCGAAAAATACAAAAAAGCAAGACACAAAGCTACAAGAACTAGCTAGAACAATGTGTTTTGTAACATTTTGAGCTTTATTATATTTCTCTCGTAGACGAGACCCGCTTGGTTTGAATCCAGATTTCTAGGAGTTGTGATTTACTATTCTATTTCATGTCTTATGAATAAAGATTAATACCTCAATACTCGGTTGATTTTTTGTTTATGGGTGTGGGAAATAGGGTATGGCTGTTGTCCCCTTTTTTTCTTCTTCTTTTGTTTGTAATGGGTTTTCTATTTTGAGATGAACTTAATTAATGGGTTTGATAGCAAAAGATGGTGTTATGCGGAAGAAACTCGAAGGAAACCTAAAAGAAACCCTAGTTGGCTGGAAACCTAAAAGAAAAACTTTTCTTGAGCCGCTCTAGACTCACTATTTTAATACAATTATATAAACGAAAATTGGCGAATACGTGCATATATAAACCCTAAATTCCCTCATTACATTCATCGAGACCAAACTAGAGAGATAGCTCTGCTGCAATGTCAAATTCCAAGAAAGATTTTGAAAGGAGTAGTACTACTTCTGCTCTCAAACGAGACTTGGCTATGTTATCCATGTCAGCCATTGAATTGATTCCAGCCTCTGCTTCTTCTGGTCATATCCATCGGTCTAAACGTTCCAAACCCATGAGTAATTCTAGCTTTGACGATCTCCCTGAGGATGTATTTGCCGAAATCCTTTGTCGACTTGCTTGCCATAAACAACTTGTTCAATGCAACTGTGTCTCCAAACGCTGGATGAGCCATGTCGCGTTTCTGATACGTGATTCTAATTTTATCACTAGGTTTATGCGCCTCAAGCGTGACAGTAAAACACCAATAGTTCGTGCTCTAATGAATTCCCGAGGAGATGAATTTCATGTCACCAAAGTTACCACAATGAAGATGAAAACAAAGGAATTGATTACCACAGTGACCACGGAAGTAGAGGAGTTGCTGACCAGAATGTCAAGTAATGGAGATGATGAAGCGCTTATTACAACAGCAGAATTCGCTACCATCGTGACCAAAACAGTTGAGCAGTCACTTGGTGTGATTTGCCCCAAGCCTTTAGCTCCACTGTTCAAAAGCCTCATGATGAGTTGCAATTGGAAAAGAGAACCAGTTGTGTTAGCAACGCATAATGACTTGGTTTTGTGTCGAAATGGAATTAGCATAGAAAAATATGATTACCACATCTGCAATCCATACACTACACAATTTGTTGCTCTCCCTCGATCTCCTCCATCCGATGAGTTCGAACGCCACGCAGTATTCGGATTCATATGTGATCTTGATAATTCTGGGAGCAGCAGGTGCAGAGTCGTGAGAATTGGACAATTTACACCTTCCTCTGAAGTGAGGGTGGAAATCTTCTCCTCCGAAACTGGTGTATGGAGATGGTCAGTTATCTTATTCAGCCAACAAATTACGCCGTGTCATACCTGGAATATTATTACCTATCCTTACAATGGAATGCTGTATTGGGAGACATACCAAAACACTTTTGTTGGGTTTGATCCTTTCATGATCAACCATAATATTAGTGATTGTGATGATAAGATGGATCAATATAAAGGTCGAATCATTGAGTTTGGTGAAAGCTCATTAAGGAAGCCGTTTGTTAAGTGTGCAGGCGTGTGTGGAGGGCGTCTAAGATTTATAGGCTTGGACTTCAATTTGTATGAACTTCTTGTGTGGGAGTTGGAAGAAGAAGAAGATGTGAGAGCTCACGACAGATCTGGCAAACTGTTTTTGAAACGCATGAGGTATTCATTGGATGGAGATTTGTTTCGTGACAGAGACCTATCGTACCCGAGGCAACGTCTGGTTTTTGATCCGAGTGATGACAATATCGTGTACGTCTCTGGTTTGATCAATTCTGGACAAATTTTCAGATGCAACATTCGAACAAAGAAGTGGTCCAAGGTGCCTCATGGCCCGCGTACGTTCCATCGCCGTGAAGACCTTTTCCAGTTGACAGTGCTACCGTGGTGGCCGACACCGGTTCCTAGGATACAATAACCGTCGCCTAAATTACTTAGCCGTTAGCGAGTACACGTAGATATATATTATTGAGAAATATTTGAGCTAGAACAATGTGTTGAATTTTAACATGTTGATGTGGATGTGGCGTTGTTATATTTCTCTCGGCGACGAGATACACTTGATATTTCAAATTTTGATTTTCTTGACTTGTAATTTGTTTACCTTTTTCATTTATTTTGAATATATAAAGGATTTTAGTACCTCTGTTGATTTTCTGATTATGGGCAAAGGAATAGTGTTGGTAACGCTGGTATGGATGTTGTCCTCAAACCTAATTTAACCAGGAAAAAAGAAATTACGGTAAAATTGGGGACATCTGGTAAAATTAGAACGATAAAGAGAAGAATCAGAAGATTAGCTTGCCCTGCGCAAGAATAACACGCATAAATCGAGAGAATTCTGGGAGTAGGTGCAGAGTTGTGAGCATTCTTGGAGAAGGTGGACATATACAAACTGTAGCTTCCTGCAATTGGAAGGTGGAAATCTTCTCCTCCGAAACTGGTGTATGGAGAGCGTCAATTATATCACTCAGGACAACAAATTTCTCATGTTCTGATCAGTAGTATTACCTATACTTACAATGGAATGTTGTATTGGGAAACATACTACAACACTTTTGTTGGGTTTGATCCTTCCATGATCAACCGTAGTAGTAGTAGTAGTAGTGATGGTGATGATCTTATAGACTATAACGGTCGAATCATTGAGTTTGGTGATAAGGAGTCTAATATTATTAAGTGTGCAGGCATGTGTGGAGGGTGTCTAAGATTCGGCTTCTTGGACCTCTATTCATATATACTTGGTTTATGGGAGTTGGAAGAAGAAGAAGATGGGAGAGCTAACGATAGATCTGGCGTACTGGTTTTGAAATGCACGAGAAATTCATTGGATAGAAAAATGTTTGACATGTACACGTGGGTAGATCCATGGCTGGTTTTTGATCCGAATGATGAGAATATCTTGTACATTCATAGCATGCGTGATTCTCCACATATATTCAGATGCAACATTCGTACAAGAAAGTGGTCAAAGGTACCTTGTCCGTCTCGTGGCCGTGGTTATGACATTCTCCGGTGGACAGTGCTGCCGTGGTGCCCGACACCAGTTCCTATGATACAATAACATTTTTTACCGACACCGTCGTCGAAATTACTTAGCAGTTAGCAAGTATGTAGATATATATTGAGAAATGATTGACAGTGTGTTTAAAACATGTTATTATGCGTTGTAATACTTGGTATTTTAAATTCATATTTCTTTTAGTCGTAATTTGTTTATCTTTATCATTTATTTTGAATACAGGGTTTGGTACCTCAGTACCTATATTGATTTTCTGATTATTGCGGGTATGGATGTTGTCCTCCTTTTAGAGGCTCTTTGCTCTCCGAACCTAATTTAACCAAGAAAAAAGACCAAGTAGTTGGTTAGTTCATGCTTTTGGGAAGAGTGTGTTCCTTTAGATACAGCCTTAGCTTAAACCTTTGACTATATAAATCTGGGTGCACTAGAGGCACCTTTATCTAAAATTGTTTTTTTTCCATAAAAAAAAAGTATATTTATCTTTTCTTTTCTGAAATATGATCCATACGGATACAATTGCCTCTTTAAATCTTAAATAGTAAAAATGCATGTGTTCGTCAAATTAGTACCTTCAACTACATCAAAATGGTGAAATAAAACTGCGTATATGTACTCGTCTTAGTACCTTCAGCTATACTGAAGCGGTGATGTTTCATTGTTGCTTCTTGCAACATGCTCGAAGTGATCTGCATTTATCTTCTTAACTCCAAGTTTTACCTTGCTAAAATTATACTGCTGTAAAAAGTAAAAACCAGGAAAGGCCCATTAGAAATGGCTTAAAGCCCAGAAAGAGCCCAAATCCCTTCAGACTTTCACCCCCTCCACCTCTCGCCTCTCATTGCTCAGCAACCAAAGGTTTCTCCTTCTCTTTCAGTAGTTGAAGAGTCTCGCCTGAGTGATCCATCAATGGGGTACATACAGGAAGCACGTGAGAATCACGTGAAGAAGAAGGTAGAAGAAGGTACGTATATTTCAAAACCCCAGACTCTCCTTTTCTTTTAATTTGCAGAAGAAAAAGCGTTGGTGATGATTTTGTGTTCAGCGCTGAGGAGCAAAATGAAGCAGAAGGCGATGAAGGAGTGTAAGGATTACGCGTCCAAATACGCAGAGTGCTCTACGGGAAGAACCATCTCCGTTGTTTGGCAGTGTCGCCAAGAAGCCAAGGAACTGAACAATTGCCTTCACCAATTGTAAAACCCACTTCCTCCTTTTTATATCTCATCATTCATACATGATACATCACATAAATAAATGATTTTTGATTGTTTTTTTATACTGGGGTAAGTAGTGATGAGTGTTGATTTTGGTTGTCATGCTACTAATTTTATAGTCGATCAAGAAATGAGATAGTACCCAAGTGCATTAGGGCATGAACTAGTTTAGTGTTAGTGTTATGCTTGTAGTTTTGTGGACAATTGAAGAAAGGAGTTGGGTTTCAATCTTTGGAGTGATATGTAGGGTTTTAGGGAGTTTCTTGGTTTAGTAGTGAGTGATTTAAGGCGTGAGGTTTTGGGCATTTCTCAGTGTCTTCCGTAACTAAATGTGGCGTTTTTGGGTTGTTTGCCATAGTTTCAGTAATGGTTGCTTGATTTTTTTTTGTTTTTGTTCCGAGTGTTGGTTTCATCTGAAGCACATGGCTCATTGAGGGCAGCTTCTCATGCCACATGATTTCAATTTTTGTTTTTGGGGTTGAATTGTAGCTGGTGAGAAAGTTATTAAAAATTACAAAACAGATGAGATAGTATCTCATCTTTTTATCTCATTTGCTTGAGAGAATGTGAAGAGGGAATACAGGTTTCTCATTGGAGAGCTGGATGTGTAATGTTGGGGCAACTTCATCCGTAGTTCATGCTTAGGGAATGATTGTGCTGGCAGGGATAGGGGCATGCTGTCGTTGCCACCACTTCACCCCCTTTTTATAGTCATTTGAATAAGAGAAACAGATTATCTGAAAGGAAGCCAATTGAAAGAAATATCTACATCTCTAATGCAGGGTCACACGAAAATTAGAAACTGACATGGTTACTTGAAATACTTTGTTTTTTGTGTGATTATGGATACGTGTATAATGACAGTGTTTTGATTATTGCAGTACTAATGATGATGTCTTGGAGCAAATGAAAAAAGATTACATGCTTCAACAGGAGCAGAAGGGGTCTACCAGAAGTCTAAATCCATCCTCTATATAAGCATGGGCAAAACATTAAGTGCAGAGTTTGTTGTTAAGCAACATTTTAAGTGTCTTCCTTGAAGTGGATACGCAGCATTTTGGTTGCCACTGGTTCATATGTCAATTATGCATCAGTTGTGTTTGATTTCCTCTTAGAGGATTGTCAAATACTGTTTGTAGTTGGAATATGTCAAAATATGGATTTGCAAAATTTGGTATTTCAGGCCAATTTGTACTGTTATTCTCTTTGCACCTTGCTATCTTCATCTCTGTAATGACCTTGATTCAAGATTGGATTGATGGCTAAAGTGTGAAATCCCTTTAACAACTCTTAGTTGTTCGGAAGCAACTCGTATTATTGGTCTAGCAGAGTAATAGCAATTCAAATTTTCTATTGGCACACTAGCAACCCAGTAGTAGGAAATTGAAAACTCCTTAATCTCAGACTAGCCTAACCAGATGTATTCTACAAAAGGTCCTCAGAGTTATCTCAGACTTCATTTACAAAATTTTCTGGCTGCAACTTCAAAAGCTCCAGCACCCAGAGTCACATATGAACAGAAACAGCTCACATTTCTGAACTATACACCAATAAGCCACAAATTGGTTTTGTAGTATGTCGTTATAAACACAGTGAACACTCCACAATTCAAACAAACGAAAAAGGAACTAATATAATTGTAGGATTTCCTAGAAGTTTAACTGCAGCAGACTAAGGGGGAACCCCAAGTAGATTAGATGGAGGTCAAAGAGCTAGCCATGCGTATTAGTAACAATCTGTTTGAACTTGGTGCATATATTCAGTCCTGGTTAGCTCTATCCGCTCGTATAGTTGCTTAACTTGTTACAATTTTAGTGCCTCATTCTATGTATGCCAGATATCATCCGTGTGATCGATGGTTATTCATTGCATTTTATCAACTATAATGTCACTATTACTAGTCATTTTCTGGAACAAAATTCTAAAGTATCCTTTGTATTTGTAGTATGTGTTGTACTGCAATGCTTGTTCACTATGTTGCTCTTTTATTTGCAGCTGGGTTTTGGCTTCCTCTAGCTTGTGGCTTATTGTTTCCTGGTCATATATTGCATGGTGGAGTGGTCAGAAAGGAAGACAAGGAAGAATAATATGAAGATAAAAAGATGGATTGTATGGCAAGTACACCATTTGCACACGTCAAACGGGATTGAAAGACTTGTCACTGTTGGGGATTTCAGGATGAAAGAATCTGTAACTTTATCCATCACGTATTCACGTTCATGCATATGTAGGGGACTTGCTTTAAGCACAATGTATATGACTAGGCACCAACTCAATAGTCTGTATACATAAGATCCTTGATTCCTTATAGATTATGGATTCCCTGAGGGATCTTATTGTCTTAACTAAATCTTATCAGTTATGAATTTGGTCATAGTGTGGTATAAAATATTTCGAGTAAAACCGTCCTAATACTGCATTTTTAAGACAAGGCCTTTCAGAAAAGTTCTTCCAGTTCCTGAATGTGTAAATGCAGTGCAGAATTCATTTCATATTGGCTAAAAGTAAGGTATCTTTCCTAAACAGAAAGATAAAATTACCTATAGCGCATAGCTTCATGTATGAACACAGCATTATTATAGTTCTAATTGCTTACTAATGTTGTCGGCAGAAATGGCTTTTTCTTCTGCAGCACTTCAACCTTTGTGGAAGAATAATGACGTGCAGAAAGATATGGACGGAAGCCAAATATTCCGGGGCAAGTACAATATTTTCAAAGAACAAAATCTCATTTCCAGAATTTTCATGCACATGGTTGATTATTCCTTCCATTTTCGTGCTCTATTGGTTCTTTTTTCCCCTTTTGGGACAACTTGTACAGGGTACAGTGATAAAATGTGTCCTAGTTTTGAGGCCGCAGATAGAAATTTTATGAGAAACAGATCATATAAAAAAGATGATGGAATAATAAGTTGAGCATGAAGAGTCAAAAAGCAATAGAGAAGATAATTTTGAAGAATAAAGTTGGCTGTCCATCTACATGATGCATGTCCTTTGAATTTTAAGAATATCCATTCCAAAACCAAATCTTCAGGCAACTGTGCCTTTGCAAAACCGCATGCCGGAGAAGTTTTGATTCGACTATAGTATTATGAATTTATTATATACCGCTTATATTTCTGGAAAATTATAAAAAAAGAAGAAGGGAGTAAATGATAACGCTTCAATCTAATCAGCAAAAGAAAATGCCAAAGGAACATTTAGATTCTGGAGAGCATAAACCAGCAACCTGATGATAAGTTTCATCACCTGTTGTCCTGTTGACTTTCCATTATCTTCTCATCACAATAAAACTTATTTCAGTTTCGCATGAGGGGATGACTGATTGATGGGATGTTCTGGACAAGTTGTTTGTTCATGAGTTCATCTGGATAGGGGCCAATCCATGGTTCTGCAAGTTGTGAGCATGGTGGTGTTTTCTCATGGTCCATGCATCTTAACCAAATTGGTCCATAGTATTAGCTAGTCATAAAATAACTGACTTTCAGTGAACAAATGTCAACTAAATAACTCACATGAGAATCAGACAGCATATGCTGAGTTCAGACTTCAGAGTAGTCCACTTGTCAGAAAAAGATCGAGGGAATGAAAAACTTCCTTTGCCAATGAGCTAGAGCTGGCCTTTATGATCTTCTATATAAAGAGCTTCAAGGCAATCACATTATCATCCACACCACAAAGACCAAAACACTACTGCTATTCCTCACATTGCATGAGATTTAAGAGATCAATGGCAACCATTTCCTACGATGCGAGGCCTAATCTTCAAGCAACTACCAACCATAGTCATCAACATGGAGTTGTTGTTGAAGAAATTGAAGGCCTTATCAGAGTCCACAAAAATGGATACATAGAAAGGCCTTCACTCATCCCTAGTGTCCCTTGCACTACTGCAACAGCTAGAGATGTTGTCATTGACAAATTCTCCAACTTGTGGGCTCGTGTTTATGTTCCCAGCCATCCTGGGGCCAACAACCTCCCGGTGCTTGTTTACTTTCACGGTGGAGGATTCTGTGTTGGCTCTGCTGCTTGGAGCTGCTACCATGAGTTCCTCACCAACCTTGCTTGTAAAGCAAGTTGTGTCATTATCTCTGTGAATTATCGTTTAGCCCCTGAGAGCCGTCTCCCTGCTGCTTATGATGATGGTGTCAATGCTGTTGTGTGGGTGAAACAACAAGCTCTAAGTGGCAGTATTGAGCAAAAATGGTGGTTAAGTAGGTGCAACTTCTCAAGCTTGTTCATAACTGGTGACAGTGCAGGGGCTAACATAGCCTACAATGTCACTACCCGGTTATCAAATGAACACTTACATCCATTGCGTCTCAAAGGTACTGTTTTGATCCAACCTTTCTTTGGAGGTGAAGCACGTACTTGGTCTGAAAAGTATGCAACTCAGCCACCACACTCTGCACTAACTCTATCAAACTCCGATGTGTATTGGCGACTGTCACTGCCGTTGGGGGCCAACCGAGACCATCCATGGTGCAATCCCTTAGCAAATGGTGTGGCCAAGTTGAGGGATTTGAGAATCCCTCCTATAATGGTGTGCATATCAGAGTTGGATATATTGAAGGATAGGAATTTGGAGCTGTGCAATGCTTTGACTAGCTTGGGGAAAAAGGTAGAAACAGTAATGTACAAAGGGGTTGGTCATGCATTTCAAGTTCTGCATAACTCTCAGCTCTCTCGTCCCAGGACCCAGGAGTTAGTCTCTCACATCAAGGCTTTCATAAACCAGTGACCAGTAGCTACTAACTAGTGCCAAAGCATGGATTTCATTGAATAGTCTGTAATTGCATGTATGTAGTATGCAGTTTGCTTTTTCTAAACTGTAAATTGAGAGTCAAGGTTTCATGTAACATATTTCATTGGTTTTAAAGAATATAATTCAGTATGTATGAATGTGTATAAGTTATATTCAACGATTATCATCAAGTTGTATAATAGGACACATCGAGTGGACTCTTATTGACTCCAAAGAATCATTGTTGCTAGAAGTTCAGAGGAAGTTGTAGCTATAGGGTCAAGAACATATGTGGTTACAAGTTCGGAACCACCATATGTGGTCGAGTTAGTAAAAACTTAGGTGTGGAACCTTCATATTTAGGTTCAGATCTTGCTCAATCTATTCTTAATAGTCAGGAGAAGGAAACGTTCTAACAAGGTGTAGAACTTTCATATTCTTAATAGCACGAATAAAAAAATTTAGAAAGTCTTTGAGAAAACCGAGATTCCAAGTTTTTGAAATAACAAGAAACTTCTGATATGCATAACCTTAACCTTGTTCTTGATGTCCCATCTTCTGTTAGAACTTGACATCTTTAACTCGTATTAATGTAACTTTTTTGTTTTTGTGCTCGGATCAAATATGAATTTGCATTCAATCAAAAAATAATAGTGGCCTAATCAAATCTAACCATATATAGACCAACTGAGAAAAGTACCACACTTCACAAAAAGACTCAAAGACTAACTCGTTCTCATCGTGTCACTAAGAGCATGTAACACCAAAAATTGTTGTATACATAGCTTGCAATTCATACATGATCTAATCTTAGCCATTCATACGTGTATAGTATCACTAACAACAAATAACATTTGTACGTACATATATTTACACACACCTCAGAGGCTCAGAAATTGTCACTCGTAATACACCGTATAAAGCAGGTTATACGGTGTATTTATTGTCGAAAAAATACACCGTATCCGCTTTGTAAAGGAGGCGGGTATGAATCCCTGACCCGACCCGGCTCTTTATTTCTCCTCCATCGTGTTCTGCATCTTGGCTCGAACAAACTGTCTTCCTCCGTTGCTTGCTTTACGTAAATACCAAATGCTTCAGATCAAATCCCAACCTCCTCCTCCTCCTCCTACTTGACCTCTCTGCAATCTTCTTCTTCATTCCTTTCATCACTCTAATGGCGAAGAAGAACAACCTCAAGGATAACCTCCTCCCGCTCTCTCAGTTCGGCGTCTTGGTCGCGCAATTGGAGTCCATAGTCGCCTCCGCCTCCCAGAAGCCACCGGAGCCGCTCCTCTGCTTCGATCTCCTCTCCGATCTCATCTCCGCCATCTCCGAAGAGCCCAAGGTCTCTCTCTCTCTCGCTCTCTCTATCTCTCATTTCCACTCTTCTCACACTCCTCTCTACTCTGATTCACACTGCTTTCTAGTTCATCTCAGCTAGGTTCGGAAATGTAGGTCTTGAATTGTTAGCTTCCTCACAGTACTATTGAGATTGAACTATTCGTTTGATAATTGGATTGAACTTCTGTTTGCTTTGCTGTGGAGAATTGAATTTGATTTTAGGTTATTTGTGGAAATGGTGAATTGCAGGAGTCGATTTTGTTGTGGCAGAGGAAATGCGAGGACGCGCTTTATTCGCTGCTGGTTCTCGGAGCTCGGCGGCCGGTGCGGCATTTGGCTTCAGTGGCAATGGCGAGGGTTATATCCAAGGGAGATAGCATTTCGATATACTCCAGAGCCAGCAGTCTCCAAGGGTTTCTCTCTGATGGGAAGAAGTCCGACCCGCAGAAAGTAGCTGGTTAGTTGAATTCAAAGGAGCTGATTCTGCATTTTCTCTTTCTTTTTGTGTAAACTGATGGTTTAGATATTCGGCACCATTGGTGATATAGTCATTTTTGTTGTCTTCATGGTGTTTGTGGTGATACTCTTTGTCAGACTATTCATACTGTCATATACTGGCGGTCACGTTAGTTTGCTGAGTACTGAACTTGGTAGTTGCCGACCTTTACTCTAGTGCTTGATATAGTAACTTGGGCACACCCTTGTTGCTTGAAGAGTTTAAGATGAAGAAATATTTGTGCTTTATGCTCAATTAGGCTTTTCAAATCTTTTTTATTTTTTATTTTTTTTATTATTATTTTTTTCTAATTCCTGTCTCGAATACAATTCTTTAGGGGCTGCTCAATGCTTAGGAGAATTATATCGGTATTTTGGTAGGCGAATCACTTCAGGTTTACGTGAAACGACTATGATTGCCACAAAGCTCTTCAAGTTTAATGAGGTACTTCCATCACATCTGCAACTCTTTTGTATAGTGGGTTGGTGTTGTGTTTCTATTATTTACTTCGTTCCACTGGAGTAACATTATCAATAAGAAATAAATGGGAGAGTAAAGTGTATTTTTCATCTACTGCATCAGTTGAAAACTATGGCATTGGAATTGTGTTATGTCCCGCTGATTTTCATTATTATGATTAATATTATTTTACTTATTTTACAACTAGTAAAAGACCTAACATCTTTGGGTAAATAGTTGGAGATCCTAGTTAAAATTTGCTTCTTGTACAAAATGGTCATTAAACTATATCCAGATACAAGTATATTGTTAGCTGATGGCAGTCCTTTCTGTTTTTTGTTTGTGTTATTGTTTGTCCTTGTTTGTTGCGTTACACCTCTGATTCTAACTGTATGTAACTTAGGAATTTGTGAGACAAGAGGCTCTGTATATGCTTCAAAATGCTTTGGAAGGGTCTGGTGGTAGTGCTGCTGCTACAGCATATACCGAGGCATTTCGTCTCATCATGCGGTCTGCTGTTGGTGATAAATCATTTCTTGTCAGGATTGCTGCTGCAAGATGTTTGAAGGCATTTGCTATTATTGGAGGACCGGGTTTAGGGGTGGCAGAACTTGACAATTCAGCATCCTTATGTGTCAAGGTAGATGTGTTTCTTTGCAAGTTTTCCGTGTTGGACTTTTGCCATTGTATTTCTATCTTTCAGATGCTGATGTAGTGAGTTATAGTTCTCTACTTATTCATTTGTCCCTGCTTATAGTAGGCCCTTGAGGATCCTGTTTCATCTGTCCGTGATGCATTTGCTGAAGCATTGGGTTCGCTGCTTGCTCTTGGAATGAATCCTGATGCTCAGGTTTGGATATGTACCGATGGCCTTTTTTCTTCATGTCTTTGACTTGTCATCTACTTTGTCAAAGATCCAACTGCGATATGTTACGAACTAGATCTCAAACTTTATATCTATCCCTAGGTTCAACCAAGAGGGAAGGGACCTTTTCCTCCTGCAAAGAAACTAGAAGGTGGCTTGCAAAGGCATTTAGCGTTGCCTTTCACAAAAGGTAGTTTCGTGTTTCTCCTGTTGGTTCATATGAATGATGTTTATGATTCAGAGGTGCATAATTACTTTTTACACTTGTTACAATCTGCAGCAAGTGGCGCTCGGTCAAAGGATGTGCGGGTAGGCATAACATTGTCTTGGGTGTTCTTCTTACAGGTAGACTGTGATACTTATTTCCTCCATGAGTTAACTGCTTTCCATCTCATATTGAGAACGTCTTTAGTATTATTCAGTACTTCATGGAAGTTGTGCCATGTTTGATTCCTCTTGTGCATATGAGGCATGCACACTAACTGAGCACCGTGAAATCTGCCCAAATCATACTTAGCCCCTATGAAGCACATATGTGGAATTGCTTTGTGGGACAACTGATGAATTATACGTCTTTGTTAATGTCATTGGTTGTTGAATAGGCTACCTGATAAACCAACCCTAATCAGGTTGATTAGGGTCAGACTTAAACCCTATTAAGATAACACATTGTTGTAATTATCTGAATAATAATGTAAGGTAATGCATTATCTTTTGAGCCTACGAACTAGATAGATAGATTATCAACCATGGCCTTGGAGAAAGTTTGTTGATGGAATTCATTTCCTGATTAGGGTCCAACTTAACCCCTAGTAAGATAATGCATTGTCTTAATTATCTGAATGATTATATACTGTATTGTCCGTTAAGCCTACAAACTAAATAAAGTACCAACCATGCCCCACAGACGCTTTGTTGATAGAATTCATTTTCTTTCTCCACCTTTTTATTTGTAACTGCAGAACGACAAACAAACAAGTGTAATAAGTCTCACAATGGTAGAAAGTGAAACAGTTACCTCTGCGGTTACATCTGGAGAAATTTGCCATTAACAAAATGTACTGTGCTTTTAGCATTCCTCCTAGAGGGATAATAATGAAGAGATCTTGTAGGATTCCCAAGAAATCAAACTAACAAATGTCTGGCCAAAATTTAAAGGTAGTACTTTCGGCTCTACAGCCAAGCTGAGTGCTGAGCCTACCAATACAAGAACCAGAAGTTGTGTTGGCTCAGGTAGAAAGGTCCTTTTGATTTCATTGGGTTGAGGTTTATTTCAAACTTACCTTCCAGTCTGGACCATTGCAGACCTACTGTGGTGGTCGTATGTGGTTAGTTCTTTCTTACTTCACAGTAGTGCTTATCTGTCCTTTGAAATTGTTTATGCAGGCAATTCGGTTGAAGTACTTGCATCCAGACAGTGAGCTTCAAAACTATGCAATTCAGGTTATGGACATGCTTCGTGCCGATGCTTCTGTTGATGCGTACACTCTGGTATTCTTCAAACAAATTCTCGGGCTTTTATCTCTCTCATTTGATGCAATTTTCTTGTACCTCACCCTTCAACCTTTATACGGTACAAAAGAATCATAGTTGCTCAAAACAACCTTAGCCTAGGGATTAATATTTTTTGTGTGAAATTTTAAAATTACTGGTCGCTTTAAAATTCGAAAGAGTACTATTTTGGATTGGCTTTAGTACATCAGAGACATCAGAGAAGTAAGTACTGGTGGTGCCTTCTAGACATTACTGTAACTTGAAGGAATGAAACAATTAATATTCTAACTTTTATCTCTTTAGTTGCAGAATAAGGATATAGTATTACAACTTTGATGTATTTGAATATAACTCTAAAAACATGAACTATTTTGATAGAATGTGCATTCTATATTCGGTATTACCCAAAAAATATATTCGGTTGCTCATTTTGTCAAGTGACTCCATGTTTTTTTTAATATAAAGCTACTTACTGTGTATCTCTCTCTGTTTTTTTTTTATCCTCAAGGCTTGTGTTCTCTACATCCTTCGTGTTGGTGTTACCGATCAGATGACTGAGCCTACTCAGAGGAGTTTTTTGGTTTTTCTTGGACAGCAGGTATGCTATAAGGATTCGGTTTAGTTTTTCATTGTCATAGAGGTGTTCTCCTTTCAAATAATTCTTCTGTTGCCTGCATACACTTCTAAGCTGTCTGTTTCAAAGGGAAAATTTTAATGAAATTGCAGCTTATGTCTCCTGATGCCAGTCCTTCCATGAAGATCGCTGGTCTACGTACGGTCTCATATACCCTAAAAACTCTGGGAGAGGTAAGTGTGACTTTAATATGGTAATATACATTTGAGTTCCAATTTTTAATTTTTGCTAATGATGGTGACTTGAGGAATTTTTCTTTTAAATTATGCCATGGCTTGTCATTGATATTCGCAGACTGAAAATATAGATTTAAAAAAAGTGTTTGTTCCACTTATAATACGTTGCACTGCATTTGCGGCTGCCATCTGTTTGCAGGTTCCAGTTGAGTTCAAGGAAGTACTTGACAACACTGTTGTTGCAGCAGTATCTCATTCTTCTCAACTTGTAAGCTCAAGATCTATCATTTGAAGCTTGAACATCTTTGAATAGTATAGCTGTTCTTATTATCTCCATAATGGTCATAGACTTGTTCAAATATCAATTATTATCACCACTTTCTAGGCGTTGTTGTGTTTTAACTTATAGTGTTCCTCAGTTAAGTTTGGGAAAACTTCTGATTAAAATGATTTTGCCAACTGGTCTGGGTGTTGGACTAGAGTTTTACTTTAGGTAGCAGGTTGTTAGAGGTGGTTGAGTAAAGGCAATTGGGTTAAGACAGCATAAACTTCCTCTACATGAACAAGGAAAATAATTATACCTTAGTCTCTTAGATACCTTGTATTTAGGGTATTACCTGGCCACATTTGTTTTTGCTTATGCCATGAAATCTGACCAACCTTTTAAATAAGTCAGCAATTTGGTCAAAGCTCACGAAATATTGGATATGTTTCAATTCTAAGTATTTTCCCAATTTCCCGCACTGATACTTGGACTTTAAGTTGGTTGCTTCTCATTTCTTGATTCACGATTTCATTTTCTTTCTTTATATCTCAAGGTCTTGTTGGGACATGTTTTGCTCTCTGTCCTACACTCCTACTGTTAAGTGGTTGAAAGTAAAACTATTTTACATGTTGAAGTGAATTATTAATCCGTAAACCCAATTTGGGCGACAAAAACAGGATCGTCTTTTTAGCGTTATTATGATTATGTCATACAAACTATACATGTTTATATATATTTTCTGAAATATTATATCAGAAAGATGAATGTGTCCTGTGAAAAAAGGGTTTATAATGTATAAAAGAGGTTTTTATTTTTATTTTATTTTTTATTCAAAAATTGTGCAGAGACCATATGAATCCCTGTTCTATATTTGTATCCGAGTATAGCATATCGAGGTTCAGCATTTCTCAGCACAAAGGTTATTTGTATAATAGAGCATGCGGGCTTGACTTTCATATTTTCTCAGACATGTATTATTTATGAATCGGCATAGTCAATTATCTTATTTCTCTTGTTTCTTTTTACAAATTGCATTAGCTTAAGGTTTAAGTTAAACTGTCATCCATATGATAATTGTTCCAATTTGCATGTTTTGTTATTTTGTTAGTTGTATATTCATTTCTTTTCATGTGATAAATTCTAACTGAGAATCATTGGTCAGGTACGAATTGAGGCTGCTTTGACATTGCGTGCTCTGGCTGAGGTTGATCCCACCTGTGTTGGTGGTTTAATTTCATATGGGGTGACCATGTTGAATGCTTTGAGAGAAAATATATCATTTGAAAAGGTGAAACATTTGAGTTCACTTATTGCTGAATGCCAACTTCCTTTGTTTTTAAATTTATTCTGAGCATGACTGGCATTTCTTCCACTCCTCCTATTACAGTAGAAATGATGTGAAACAGAGGTCTCTCAAATACTATGTGAACATTGCAACTACCACAACACTGCTAACAAAAAGAATATATGGAACTGCCTCCAGTCCACATTTTAAATTTGTTACAACCGTGTTCCCTCTATCATATAAGAACCCAACAGCCTCCTACTTTACTTGTGTGGTTACCATGTTAAGATAGCAGTCTGTTGAGTGAGTTGGGATGGTGGTATCTTTACTACTTTATGCTTCCATGTATAGTCTACCTAGTATACTAGAGCGCCACCATATTTTCTTGGTCCTTGATTAGGTGTTCAACTTGATACTGTTTTTATCAAGTAAGAACATAGCACAGTTTAAAGTGAACAATTGCTTGCATCAGTGGGACAATGGAATCCTTTTCTGATTGTATTAGTGGATTGTAAGCATTTGGTGGAACACTTTCTATTTACTATAGTTCCGATTAAGTGACACTGCTCTTTGATATGTTTCTCAGGGAAGCACTTTGCAATTAGAGCTCGATTCTTTGCATGGGCAAGCTACTGTATTAGCAACTCTGGTGTCCATTTCCCCAAAATTACCTCTTGGTTATCCTGCTAGGTAAGGGGATCATCTTGTTCATCATAGATGCGATATAAAACTAATCTTCTATGAAAGAAGAGAAACTTTGGGACATACCGGTCATTGGTTATGTTGGTGGTTTACTGTAATACCAACCTTATTTTTTCCCAAGGAATAAAGCAAATACTGTGGTTTTTTTAAAATATATTTTTATTTTTTTTATAGTTGGCAGCTTGATAATAGTGTCAGATCATTCCTCAAAATCATAAGGTTGTGGAGTGGGTGGTTATCTGACATTTTATCAAAACCTAGTTGCAGGATGTGCTGGATTAAGATCCTCCAGTTCCCAATTCCTCTCTTCTTCTCTGTCTGAAACTATGTGTTGTATGGGTCTCCACATGAATGTTAGAGATGCATCTGAGGGAGGTTGTTAGTTTGATATACAATGTTGTCCGTTCCCTGGAAGCTTGATCTTTTGGGACAAGTCATTGTATATAGTTTCCCCCCTTTTTTCCTTTCTTTTCCTGGGGGTTCACATCAAATGGTTTGTGGGAGCATTTTAATTCTTAGCGTCTGTTTTCCTATCTATTAATGTGATATATACTGCCTGGGATGTTTTCTTAGCCTTTCAATGCCAATGCTTTGGAAGTGGATGATACTCGTGTTGATAGGTCATTTTTACATTTCACTTTTTTTGTAGCATTAAGAATGAACTATTGGTTTCTGAGCTCCTAGTTATTTACTGTTTCAGGTTGCCCAAATCAATTCTTGAAGTTTCAAAGAAAATGCTGGCTGAATCTAGTCGGAATCCTCTGGCTGCTACAATTGAAAAAGAAGCTGGGTGGTTACTTTTGTCATCTCTCTTAGCATCTATGCCAAAGGAGGTAAAGGATCATTTTGATATCATAGGTTTCTTTACCACACAACATTCAGTCCCATCACCTATCCCATTCCTGCCCTACTAATAAAAGTCAGTTATAGAACCATTTATTCTACAGTTTAACAGATACTATTTGTAAGTTAAGGTGCTATTCTTCATACATGCAGGAGCTTGAAGACCAGGTTTTTGATATTCTTTCCTTGTGGGTGTCCCTTTTTACTGGAAATCCACAAAACGAAACCAACGAAACTGGGGATTTGATATCTAGGATTCGGTAAGTCGTATTGTACTGTTCAATTATATTCACCTAAGAAAAATGTCATTATCCAATGTGTTTCAAACTCTAAATAATTTTATCCAAAAAAAAAAACTCTAAATAATTTATGATTCATGGATACTTGCTCACTGTCAACTTCCCTGCTTTTGCCTTTGGAACCTGAGTCTTTCAGTGTGTTAATTTGTTGTCAAGTATTAAGGCAAGAAAGCCGCATGACAACAAACAGATTATAGTGCCTTAATACTTGACAACAAACAAATTACAGTGCCTTAATGCAGTACTTGCACTTTATCCCAGCACCTCTAAATAATAATTTTTGTTGTCAAGTGATTGTTCTAAAATACACTAAATATTAAGGTTTGGTTTCTTGCTAATCTGTTTTAGTTAGAGCTCTGTTTATTTTCTGAAAATATGTATCAATTGAACACAATTGATAGTTCTTTCACTTGACATGCATTGATTTAATCATATAAGTATGACATATGACCCTGCACTAGCCATCTGCCACTGATCAAATGTAAATCTTGGTCTGTTGGTGTTTCCTGTTGTTTTCTAATAATTTTCATTCTGTTAGTGAATGTCTCGAAGTCTGTTGTGATAAATTAATTTTCCAAGGAAATTTATAAGATTATACTAATAGAAATGCAAAAGTGCATACAAAGCGAGTTTTTTTCTTTTCTTTTTCTGATTGATTATATATCTTGACTTTCAACCTTTTCCTTTTGTAGCATGTGGTCTGCTGCAATTGATGCACTTACATCATTTTTAAGATGCTTTCTTTCCCATGATGCTAAGAATAATCGGATTTTGCTTCAACCTGTGCTTGTATACCTAAGTAGGTACGTTCCTTTTGCAAATCCCTGTTGTCTGTATTTTATTATCTTAATTCGTTTGATTAAAGGCTGGCTCTAGATGGTGGATATTTTGCTAATTGATAGATTAGACACATTTAATATGCTTCATTTTGGGGGTTTGAGCATGAAGCTGGGATACTTTTGCATACGGTTTAAACATACTTTCTCAAATGTAATGGAATGCAGGGCTTTATCCTATATATCACTGATAGCAGCCAAGGAACTGCCAAACGTGAAGCCTGCTCTGAATATATTTATTATCAGGACACTAATAGCTTATCAGTCTCTTCCTGATCCACTGGCATATAAGAATGAACACCCCCAGATCATTCTAATTTGTACAAGTCCATTCAGGTAATCATTAATTACCTAGTTTATTCCTGCATTACTTTGCATTTGATTTATTTTTTTCATTTCGTGGTGAAGAATGAGGATATATCATCTATATTTTGGAATTGCTTTTTCTAGTATCTGTCTACCTGACCTCGATGCTTTTTTCTACTTGTTGTATATAAAAGAGAGGCTTTTGGATGTGAAGAAAGTTCATGCTTGAGGTTTCTGTTAGACAAGAGAGATGCGTGGTTAGGTCCCTGGATTCCTGGAAGGTGCTCTACAGTTGGTTCTTCTAAAATTATTAATGATGTTGTAATTCCATTTGGTCAAAGTTTGTTGGATAATGCCTGGTACTAGTGGATATGGCATCATGTACTTTTAAACATGCTTGCAGTACTCTTTTCATTTTTCTTTTGATCTTTTGATTCAGGAGGTATTTGTTTTTTGTTAATTGTGTTTACTCAGGGATTGGTTTGAAGATGAACTTCGTGCTTTTCAAGGTGGAAAAGACGGACTTATGCCCTGTGTCTGGGAGAACGAAGTTTCTAGCTTTCCTCAGGTAATAGTTATTTCTCTAGAGGTAATGATTTGCTTACTGTCTCAACAGGTTTATTTCCTTGTTAGCTTCTTTTAATGTAATGAAGTTTGTCAAGTCTACCCCTGCATGCCAATGCATGCGATGAAAGACATGTTTCTGGAAATATTGATATTACTTCCTGAAGTATTTCTAATTTGCTTCTTAGTTTTCATTTTTTTTTTCTGTTTCACTTAAGTTCATAAGCTAAGAAATAAAATTGACCTTGAAGCCGGAACCAGTAAACAAGACATTGGTGAACCAGATGCTCCTCTGCTTTGGAGTCATGTTTGCGTCTCAGGTAGGGAAATGTGGCATATTGACATTAGCTTGTGATGACTGGTTAAATGTTTATTAACATCAGTTGGAATTTATCCCAGGATAGTGGTGGGATGCTGTCACTTCTTGGAATGATTGAGCAATCTTTGAAAGCTGGAAAAAAGCAACCATGGCATGCGGCTAGTGTAACCAATATATGTGTGGGGTTACTTTCAGGATTCAAGGTGCTTGTTTTTCCTCTCTGATATACTTGTACAGTATTATGGTTTGCTAGGTCTGACCTCAATTGATTTTTAATTACTTTCTTCAGGCTTTGCTTTCCTTGCGTTCCCAGCCGTTAGCACTTGATATACTAAATTCAGCACAGGCTATATTTCAGGTGCTTAATTGTCATAATGTAGTTTGGGTATGATTTGTTCAGGAAATGTCAGGCTGTTGCTATCTTACTGACATTTGTAATTTTATTAACAGAGTATTCTAGCAGAGGGTGACATTTGCCCATCACAACGTAGGGCTGCATCAGAATGTCTTGGCCTTTTAGCTCGTCTTGGAAATGATGTCTTTACAGCAAGAATTGTCAGTTGAACTTTCTAATTTCAGAATGCACCTCTGAATCTCTGATTTCAATTATTTTACTTGACTTAAAAAGCAGAGTCCCCCACTTTTTTTTTTTCAGTTATAATTTTTATGCCGTTGCTGAGTGTGGATATATATTTCCAAGGATGTTCAGTTCTCATCTATTCCATGTCTATCTCTTTCTCCTCCTCCTGATCCTCTCTCGCTCTCCCTCTGATTCATTGTTTCCTGTGACAAACAGACTAGATCACTGCTTAGTGACCTAACTGGAGCTACAGATTCAAATTATGCAGGATCAATTGCTTTTGCTCTGGGCTGCATTCATTGCAGGTGAGAGCCTTGGAAGTAAATTTTGGTTTTTCTGATTTTGGTCTTAGCTGCATTCAGTTCTTGTACAATTGAAGTGTAATTGCTTTTGCTCGTGGCTGCATTTCACTTTGGGTGAAGTTGAGTTTTCTCCTAATTTTAATGGTCCTGAATAACAGCTTTTGTTTTAGAGTTATTCAAAGATAGTTACTTACAGCTGTGAAATGTGATGCTTGCAAGTTGCAAGTAAGAGCCAAGTTTCTCATGGAAAGTACTAATGTAGATTAGGAATTTTAGGTGCTAAAAAGAGGACAGAAGCAGGTGCTTTCAATTGGTATCATAAGGAGCATTACTTGAAGTGAACACTATTGACACTACTGACTTGATAGACTAACTTGTTATAGTTTTTATTATCATAATACAAAATAAAATAGTGATCCTAGGATGGTTTAGCTATATCTCAATCCAGAAACTCGACCTTTTCTCACTTTCCTTACTTACTTTGCCTGCAGTGCAGGAGGCATGGCATTGTCAACATTAGTGCCTTCAACTGTGAGCTCAATTTCTTTGCTTGCTAAAAGTTCAATAGCTGGTTTACAGATGTGGTCTTTACATGGACTTCTGTTAACCATAGAAGCTGCTGGCTTGTCCTATGTATCTCAAGTTCAGGTAAATTTTGATTTTTGATGACTGTTAGATTTTCTTGCTAGAGCAGACTGTCAATACAATCTTATCTCTTATGGTTCTTGGGCGATGAACTAAGTTTGTAGTTGACTCAATGTTCTATTTTCACATTTCTTCTTTGCAGGCAACACTTGGCCTTGCTTTGGACATTCTTTTGTCTGAAGAGAATGGTTGGGTTGTACTTCAGCAAGGGGTTGGCCGTCTTATAAATGCTATTGTAGCTGTTCTTGGTCCTGAACTTGCCCCTGGAAGTATTTTCTTTTCACGTTGCAAGGTAATATATTAATATATATATCCTCATTTCCTTTGCCACCGAGATTGTGTTAAAGTACTAATGTGGTTGGACTTGCCATACTCAAAGACATTCTGGTTGAAAATTTTGAATGCTCAACTAGTTAGTTCATAAATTCATGAGTTTGATCCATTTGAAATTTTTTGTTTTGCAGTCAGTTGTTTCAGAGATAAGCTCTGGCCAAGAAACAGCAACAATGCTTGAGTATGCAATCCACACATTTGCCTCTTTTCTGTTTATCATAATTTTTTTCTCCTGCAATCTTTTGTTGTGGTTCTCTGTTATAGAGTAGAAGTTGGCTCCATTGAAAGCCTGTATCATTCTTGCAGGAGTGTTCGCTTTACTCAACAACTTGTACTATTTGCACCACAAGCTGTGTCTGTGCACACCCATGTCCAAACTCTTCTTCCTACTTTGTCCTCAAGACAGGTTTGCTTTCTTTGTTCAGGTGATTATTCAAATTCTTATTCCTATATGTGACATCTCTCTCTCTCTCTCTCTCTCTCTCTCCTCTTCTCTTCTCTTCTCTTCTAAGCAGCCAGTTTTGAGGCATCTTGCTGTTTCCACTCTCCGGCATCTTATTGAGAAAGATCCAGTATGTCTCATCTTACTCTGTTTTCAAATTATCATAATGTGTCAGATCCTAGTGATGATACTCTTCTATACAGGTATCCGTTGTTGACGAGCAAATAGAAGATAAACTCTTTCAAATGCTTGATGAAGAAACTGATTCCGAGTATGTTAAGAAAATACTACTATGTCCTTAATTAACCAATCTATGTGTTGTTCTATATGGTTACGTTTTAAACTATTTGAATCTTGTAGGATTGGTGATCTGGTGCGGACCACAATTATGCGATTACTATATGCATCAAGTCCTTCACGTCCATCTCATTGGATGGCAATATGTCGTAGTGTGGTGAGTTCATAGTTCATACTATCAGAAAGTAGCAATAAAGGATACAGTGGAAAACTGTTTGGATTATTACTACTGTATAATTGAGAATTAGGATAAACTCTTTGCTTTCATGTTCTTATTATTACTACTTGATTTTAATCACAAGCCCGATTCATTGCATTGTCAACCCTCCTCAGGTTCTTGCCACATCAATGAGGAGAAATGCGGATGCTATTAACGGTTTAGAAAATGATCCCGTGGGCACAGAGGGTGAACCCAGTTTAAATTCTGGAGAAGATGATGACAACATGGTTTCTGGCTCTAAAGGCTCACCCCAGTTTATTCTTAGCAGGGATAAACACCTCAGATATCGGACAAGAGTTTTTGCTGCTGAGTATGTGATGATATTTTCCATGCATTGTCTGAAATGATACATTCCATTCATTGCACACATGAACAATTCACACATGTACCTGAGTGCACACATGTGGGATAAATGCACCCCAAGCGGAATTCCACTGTGCAGAAAATGTTTATTATATAATGAATTAAACAAGTGTAGCAGAGTATTGTAAACATTATTTCATGGTCTTAGAAAATTGATTGTGAATGCTAAAGGTGCAATTTAAAATATCAGATAAAGAAATTGCTTTCAGCGTATAATTTGAAAGCCCACATAAAGTAAGAACTAGAAGAAAGTGTAAACGTGTTTGGTCTGTTATTTTAGAGGGATCTGATACCCTCATGGGTTTGATCCTCACCATGTGATGAGTCCACAAAAAAAAAAAAGTCACTTGAACTTGTTGTATCCTTCATTTGATTACTTACTAGTTCTTGTATGTAGGTGTTTGAGTTATCTACCTGGAGCTGTTGGAAAGAATCTAGCTCATTTTGATCTCGGTTTGGCTAGGGACCAATCCACTAATGGACGGGCCTCTGGTGAATGGCTTGTCCTCCATATCCAAGAACTTATAGCACTTGCTTATCAGGTACTGGATGTGAAGTTATTTGTGTTTGTTATATTGGATTGACATATCAGCCCCCGATTATGTTAAAGTTGACTTGCTTTTTCTTATATTGTCATAGATAAGCACGATCCAGTTTGAAAACCTGCAGCCAATTGGTGTATTACTTCTGAGTACGATTATAGACAAGGTAAATTTGTAGTGGACATGCTAATTTTGGTAGTATTTATCCCACCAGAACACCTAGTTGAGGTGATTTATTGCAGCTTTGAATCTATACATTTCTAACCTCCCCAATCAGTCATTAAGTAGGAAGAGAAAAACCTCAAATGTTGTTCTTTGGGGGTTTTTAGCTGTAAATCCATTAAAACTGTAATCTGATGTCAATAGGGATCTAAATGTATATCGTTGGCGTAAAAATTCAGTAAATACAGTTCTGGGGCTTGCTTGAGCTCTTATAAGCCTTGCCTTGTCTGTATGTACTCAACACCATATTTTCAGATACTCTAATTCTGGTTCATAACTTCTACTTTCAATTTCCTTGAATCTTTGAACCCCAATGTCACTTCTGTGTTTCTATTTGTATTCTTTAATTTGATTCCATTGGTCTTATTCATTACTGTGTATCTTGCAATGCTGGATACAGTTCGAGAGGACTCCTGACCCAGAGCTTCCAGGTCACCTCCTGCTGGAACAGTATCAGGTATGATAAATGAAATTTCTCTTTATTTTTTGTTTGTTCATTAGATTCCATTAGATTCCCAGGACCCTACATGTTAAATCACAAAATGATGCGTTCTATCCCGTGATAGCTTGGAGAGGTTTCCATAAAAAAGCAATTTGTTGTTTTCTTTTTGTCTTTCTTTTGGAAAGGAAAGGTGTTTTCTATGAACTAATCGATGCTGTATGTAATTTAGGCACAACTAGTGTCTGCTGTCCGCACTGCCTTAGACTCGTCCTCTGGTCCTATTCTTTTGGAAGCAGGCTTCCAGTTGGCTACAAAGGTTCTCCACGAAAACAAATCTTTGTGTAATTTTCTTTTTACTAGTGTGAAAGACACTGTAAGTTGAAATGGATTGTGGAAAATACAGATATTCACAAGTGGAATAATTGAGGGTCATCAGATCGCTGTTAAGCGCATATATTCTTTGATTTCGCGACCATTGAATGACTTCAAGGACCTTTATTATCCTTCATTTGCAGAGTGGGTCTCGTGCAAGGTATTAATATTTCATTGCTATCCAAAATTTATTTTAATATTCCTCTAATTTTATGACTCCACTTTTCTTAGTTTTGCTACTGCAATTCATAAAGATGATAGTGTTCTTTTATAGAGATAATTCTAATTTATTATTTGTAAATAGATTAAGATAAGACTACTCGCTGCCCATGCTTCTCTCAAATGTCACACTTATGCATTCTTGAGGAGACACCAAACTGGAGTTCCAGATGAATATTTAGCACTATTACCATTGTTTTCAAAGAGTTCAGACATACTTGGGAAGTACTGGATTAGTGTTTTGAAGGACTACAGCTATATTTGCTTGTGCGTGCATCCTAAGGCCAAGGTCAGCTGACTGATGGAACTGTTAGCTTCCCATTTCTTTGTTGTTGTTGTTGTTTTTTTTTTTTTTTTTTCCTTTTTTTATCCTTCTATATATGTGGCCTAGCTTCTTATATTTTCTTCTCTTCACAGTGGAATCCTTTTCTTGATGGAATTCAATCACCTCTGGTATCCTCAAAGTTGCAGCCTTGCTTGGAAGAATCCTGGCCAGTAATATTGCAGGCAATTGCATTGGATGCAGTTCCTGCGAATCATGAAGAGAACGAATATTCAAAACCAGCTGATGAAACCACATCAAGAAATTGCTTATTGTCTGGACATAGTATGGTTCAACTGGAATCTGAAGACTATCAGTTTCTCTGGGGATTCGCTTTGCTTGTTTTATTTCAGGGGCAAAATTCAACCCTCAGTGGATTGAAAAATCCAGTTTCTTTCGTTAAAGCTTATAACGGGGGAGATCCATCCAGTGAAGAATTGTCTTCCTCGGGATTTAAGTTATATGAAATTGTATTACCGGTCTTCCAGTTTCTGTCCACCAAAAGGTTTGCCAGTGCAGGATTTCTCACTATGGATATATGCAGTGAATTGCTTCAGGTAGCAATCCATCTCTCTTCCTCTTGTTCTTGCTAATGCTGAAAATATTTAGTGTATGCAGGGAAATTCATTGAAAGTCACATATTTTGTAAAATATATATGTCAACGTCATTCTCTAGATAAACTTATAAATTGTATTATAATAAGAAAATTAAGCATGAACTCTATCTAAAGTGAAAAGAATTGGTATATGGCAGTGGTGCATGGATCTTTATGTGTTAGTGGTACCTGCCATGTTCTCCTGTTTTTCATGCTTGGTTTGTATTCTGAAGTCATCGGCCTTTTGGGCACCTGTTGACATAACTTCCATACTAGTTTTGTCCATTCGGTTCATTTTAAGGGCTTCTTTGACTTGGTTTCTCATTTTATTCAATGCAGGTTTTCTCTTATTCTATGTGCATGGATAATTCATGGGATACTCTTTCGGTGTCTGTTCTATCACAGGTGAAAACATACTTTTAAGTTTTAACTTTAAAGGCATATTATTGCTCTTGTTTTGGTAAATAATTTTGATGCACATCCAGCATTGCTTGTAGTGTTCTTATCTAGCAGACACTCGGTTGATATACATGAAATCTTGCCCTACCAATCATTGAGGCTTTTTTATTGGATACTTTTACACATGCCATGATTCCATGATGTATCTCGTAAACATTCCACTTCCTTTGCCATTTTCCTACAGCTGCAACAGCCAACATGCTTGTTTACACTCCTTATCCTTAGGCTTTAATAACAAATGGGAATAGTATCTACGATAAAATTTTCTGCATGTTTAGATGTGTCATCCATGTTTGCATCCCAGATGCTGAGTTGTACTTTGAAATGGAGGCACTCTGTTTATGTGTATAGAAGTAGTCATTCACAAATTCTGAATTAATTTTTGTGTGTGTGTGTGTGTGTGTTTTCCATCGATAGATTGTGCAGAATTGCCCTGAAACATTTTACGAAGCAGAAAACTTTGCTTATCTGGCAATGGAACTCTGTTTAGCATACCTCAACAAAGTGTTTCAAAGGTATTGAGGCCTGCCATAAATATGTGGATTTGTTTTTATCTCTTTGAATATATCATTTGGACCAAGTGAAGTCTCAGTTGGCTTAAGGTTCGTACTTTTTGTGTTCCAGTACCGAGGCAATATCTCTGGATAAATCCTTGGAGGATTTGATATCCTCAATACTTGTCACATCAAAAACCCTTGTGAACTGTATTCAACCAAAGGTCAGTAAGATGTATCAGGCTATAAATAATAAAGTTATCTGCAATTTAGTGCTTAACTGCTTATTGTCGTTCAGTTTCATTATCTATTTGTTTTTTTTGTGTTATATCAACATCTTGTCATTTAGTAAACCTGTGTTGATTTTCAATTTTCATCTTTCTTTTGAACTATATCTCTTGACATGCAGAAACAACTGGTATCTGTGGCATTGGCGTTTCTTTTAATTGGTTACAAGGGAATCAGAGAAGTCACAACTGACTTTTGCTTCTCCAAACTTGATGAATATTTCAAGTGCACGAATCTCTTATTGAAAAGATTTATTGATGGTGAGCATTTGGACAATAACACTAGTCTGGCCAATGTTGTTCAACTAGTTCAATGTATAGATTATGCCATACTGGTAAATACCATTGGCTTCTTGGAGTCATAGTTAGGCTAATCAAAATCCATATTGCAGATATTTGCAGTGTTGGTGATGATGGTACTCTTCAGATGAGAAAAATATTGGGAACTTGTCTGAATGTGGTCACTAATCTGACCAAGGACTGCATTAAGTGTATTCGGATGCTGGAAAATAAGAGATCTGATTTGCATACATTACTGCAAACAAAGCTTGCCTTCTCTCTTGAACAAACTATATCATTTGCCAAGCTGGCTTATGAAATGGATTATCTTGGAGCTAATACAGATGGTGATTCGATCTATTATGGTATGTTTATATATTGCACCAGATGTGTCCAAGCTGCACTCACTGATTCAAGTTTACAGGTAGGTCCTTGTGCATGTCCATTGTATTTATTTTATACCAAGCATGTGGCAACTAATGATGATTCTGGTTCCACAGGTTCAAGAAATTGGGCTGCAAGTACTAAGAAACTTGATTCAGAAAGGCACGGCTGGGGAAGATGACACTTTCTTACTGCTTTTTGTTGGGGAACTTGCTACTGATTTTTTCCTGATAATGCAGAATATGTTAAAGGTATTTCCTAATTTCCATTTGGATATCTTCTGCACTTACTGATCACTCCGTTATTCCTTTTGGCCTTTGATATTTGTGGTTCTGAAAGAGTTTCACTTTGCTTTTGATTACAGAAACCTGTAACTGAAAAAGCGGCATCTGTTGCTGGTGAATGTTTAAGACTTTTAGTTCTTCTGCAAACATCATCAAAATCAAATGAATGTCAGAGAGGTTTTATGAATTTGCTCCTGGAAGCTGTTCTCGTGGTTTTCAAGGCTTCAGAAGAAGGTTCTTCTCAGGTGATATAATCAAGTAGCCTCTTCATTTAAATTGTATCTCATTACATCTATAAAAAAGTAATTTTCTGTATGCATTAAATACAGGAAGTGAATAAACTAAGGAGCACTGCTGTGAGACTTGTTTCTCATCTTGCTCAAGTTCCTTCCTCAGCAGTTCACTTCAAGGACGTGTTGCTGTCTATGCCTCTGACTCACCGACAACAATTTCAGGTGTCTTTTTTTTATCCTTGTTTTTATTGTTGTGTACATTCGTAATGATTTCACCCAAAAGAAAAAGGTGTCTAGGCTGCATTACTTGTAAGCTTAGAATTGAAGTGGTGGCAATGGCTGGGTTTTATACATATCTAATTATCTTTGTGTTTATTGGCTGCTCTTTCAATTGACAGTATTTTCATTCTTGCCTTCTCCGTCATATGTACATTATTACATCAATTTTTTAAAACGGTGAATATTAAAAAAATCTACCATCTTTATGCCCTATGTAATCCTTTTGCATAGTTGGTAATTGGCTATGTGGTGTTTTTGACCTGCAAGTGCATTTCTGCATTTTCAACTTATTTTCATCCCTCTGTCAAAGTTAGTCAACTTACATTTTTTTTTTTTGGTTCACCCAATATCCAATGGTACTAATGAATCAAAGTATCAAACCTTTGCTATTAACTGTTAGGGGATGCATTTTCTTAGTATGGTTTTTCATGTACTTTTTTCTGGCCGTATACTTTTTTTTTCTTTTCTTAATAATACTCTCGAGTCTAACAATTCAGAACTTTCACGAGTCCAAATCATGTTGTTGACAGCAAATTGCTTCAAATTCTTATATATCCTACTATTTTGATTGCTTCCAGCTCCGAAAACATACTTCCATTGTTCCAAAATTGCCTAGAAGATTTGAGAGTCGCAAGCTCTACTTCTTACATTATAATTGGCTCCTTTTCTCGCTCTTTTTAGGGGTTTATTCGTGCTTCTGTGACTCAAGAGCATAATGCAACACAGATGAAGCCAACAACTCCATTTTTGGAGATAAAATTACCGGTGCCAACAGTGGTAAGTAAAGAAAAGCAGCCTCCTTTACCAGCCACTAGATCACATTCTCCTGTTACTGATCATCAAAGAGATGAAGAGGGGGAAGAGGAGGAAGAAGATGATGATGAAGATGATTGGGATGCTTTTCAGTCTTTCCCTGCCACTACAAACGCAGCTGAAAATGACTCAAGAGTAGACAGTGCCTTGGAGACACCTGACCTGGTTGAGAAATCGTCTCTTTCGGAAAAGACAGAGAGTGATCAATTTCATGGATTACTCAACAATGTAGAGGCGACCAGCAAGGCAGACCATCAAGAGGCTGGCGAAGCTGAGGTGATATCTGATTCCCCCGATGATCTGACATCCTCACAGGGTAATATACTAGGTCACAATGTTGAGACAGAAGAACCCCATGATTCCCAACCTCTTAGTGGTGTTATCGAGGTATGTGATGATCTGAAGGAGAGAGACGATAAATTGTTGTCCGGACCGGAAGAGGGAAAGGGAGCAGGGTTCAACGAAGTTATCGAACACAGAACATCTGAACTTCATCCTATGGAGGATGCTCAAGGACTGGCCGGATTGGAAGCACACCATGAGCAGGGAAGGGAGAACACTGATGATAGACCAGTGCAATCATCATCAGATCATGTAAACCTTGATGAGGAAGTAAACGGAGCAGCATCGAACCAAGTTACAGAACACATACCATCTGAACTTCATCCTGTTGAAGATCCTCTAGGATTGGTTGCAGTCAATTCAACGCACCACAAGCAGGGAAAGGAGAGCCCTGAAAATAGACCGGTACAATTGTCATCAGATCTGTAAAGCTTGACGAGGAAGTAAAGGATAAAAGAGAAGATAAAGAAGAGCCGGAAATTGAAGAGCCTAAGCTCCAACAACACACAGAGAGCAGCGAAGTTCAAGATTTAGGAAAAAGCAAAGATGATACTGAGAAGTCTGAATGATAATACTTGTTGTAAAATTGTACCATCAGATACTGAAGTACACAGCATTATCATGGCATGTGTAATTGTATTTTTAACATTTTTTTTTTCCAACAAAAAAATACAAGTTAAAGTTTTCATTTGGCAAAAACTTAACTCGCAGTGAGTTGCTCACTGTTGGAGACCAAGAAAATCTGTTCTGAATCATGCTTCGAACATCAGAATAGTCGAAGACCCGAGGGTTTGTGTTTTTTTTTTTTTTTTTTTCCTGAAAGTGGACCGATCACTGCCTAGAACCAAGCCTAGCCAGCCCAAGGTTCCGCCTAGCCCGCATAAGGCCCACTTTCCTTTAAAGAGCACACGTATAAAATCGTCAGTGGACGTCACAAGTATAAAAGCGCACACGCTCTCTTTCCTCCTTCCTCCGTTTCACTCTCTGACGTGACGTCAGCGCAGTCAGCTGCACCGGAGACATGGAAGCGAGACCGAAGAAGCTACTGATTCTCTACGGCACCGAAACCGGGAACGCCTTGGACGCCGCCGAGCGAATCGGACGCGAAGCGGAGCGCAGAGGCTGCTCCGTCCAGCTTCTCTCCCTCGACCAATACGACGCCGTATAGTTCTTCCCCCCTTCCATTTCTTCACTAGAATCATATTAACTTTCCGATTAACAAAGCTTGTTTGGCTCAGAGTTGCTTGCCTCAGGAAGGCGCTGTAATTTTCGTTGTTTCTACCACCGGCCAGGGTGACACTCCCGATTCCATGAAGGTGTTTGCTTCTCAAAGTTTGATTACCTTTTGCTTAAATGTGATTAAGTCCATGAATTAAGTTTTATTTATTTATGTTTTCTGTATATGCAGGGTTTTTGGAAGTATCTATTGCAGAGAAATCTAAGTAGGCAGTGGCTTCAAGGACTTTACTATGCTGTTTTTGGATTGGGTGATTCTGGTTACCAAAAATTTAATGTAATTACTTCAACTTGTTTTGTGCTTGATTTTTATTTTATTCGTAATATATATGATTGCTGAGATTAGATGTGATTCTGCAATTTTATATGGAAAATATGTATGTTTTTTGGCTGCAGTTTGTTGCCAAGAAGCTAGACAGGAGGCTTTTGGATCTCGGGGCAACGCCTATCGTGGAAAGAGGTTTAGGAGATGATCAGCACCCGTCCGGGTATGATTCTACTGTTAGACATGTTATTAGGGAAATCTTGGTTTATATTTTAGATTTGAGAGAGTGTGATTTACCTTCTTTTTTTTTTACTGTGAATAGATATGAAGCTGCTCTGGATCCTTGGATGGCATCTTTGTGGAAGATGTTGAATGCAATCAATTCGAGCTATTTCCCGAGTGGCCCTGACTTTCTGATTCCGTATGAGGATTTGATGGCTCAACCGAAAATTCGGATTGTGTATCATGACAATGACAGGGTGGATTCACAGCTTTCAAATGGTTCAGGTAATTTTTTCTGTTAGAGTTCCATTCTTGGTTTAAATGCTGTGATTACTTTGTGGAACATTGAAGATGAATGTTGTTAGTGAACTAGGCCTTTTACTTCCATTGATAGGTTTGTAGATCTTATATCTTTGTTAGTGTCAATGAAATGTTACAGACTGTAGTTCCCTCTACGCTTCTAACCAAAATTAGTTGTCTTTGGAGTTGATGTCTGAAGTGGATATGTTGAAGTGGATATGTCATTAGTATTGTGTGCATCCTTCCTCATGATCTTTATGTCGTCTCTGATTAAGTCATGCTTGTGCTTTTCTTAGACTTGAATCGCATTGAGTTGCAGATTGAAAGGGCTCGCGAGATGTCTGCTGTAAAGTATTCTCTTGGCAAGAATAGGCCTGACTGCATTCTTAAATTGGTAATGTTGACACACTACAATACAGTATCCAGAAAGTTCAGCTTTGTGTAACTTCATAAGGATATGCTAATTCGAGCTGCATACTTTTTGTCACATGCATTCCTCCACTCATTTGAACTTGCTCATGTAGGTCAAAAATCTACCATTGACTAAATCAAGTAGTAAAGATAAAGAGGTGCATCACTTCGAATTTGAATTTGTTTCATCTGTAAGTTGTTCATTACTCTTAAGCTCATATTGTTTATTTAACTGATATGAATCATTCTTTTTCTCAAGTAAAATTTTCATTCTATGCATATCAGGCTGTTGAATATGAAGTCGGTGACATCCTTGAGATTCCCCCAGTCAAGATCCTGCTGCAGTGGATGCTTTCATTCTTCGTTGTAATTTGGACCCTGAATCATTCATCACAGTGAGTTGGTTTCTTGTGTATAACGAAGAAGGCATTGTGTCCCACTGTGTAGCTTATTGTAGAGTTTAGTGAAGGGGAGGTATAGACAAGGACATAGAGAATAAGGACATAGGAAGGTAAATGATTGGATTAAATGAGGCAAATTATCATAGAGAATATTTTTACAAATGCGTTAGTTCTGTATACAAGAGAAAGATGATTCTGAATGGTTGGTTTGAACGAATTTGTTATTATAGTTCTCATAATTCCATCAATTGCTTATGTAAATGATTGCATCCACAATTATCTCATCTGAGTGCCATTTTTAATTACTAATGTAATTCACCTTTGTTGATTTCAGGTCCATAATTCTGAGATGGAAAATCAGCTTCTTCATACTCATGTCCCCATCAAATTAAGAACTTTCGTTGAGTTGACAATGGATGTTGCTTCAGCTTCTCCTAGACGCTATTTCTTCGAGGCAAGATTCAGTATGTAACTTTGCATTTCTATTAGCAAGTTTCTTAGAGCACCATGTCCACCTTCTGTCACCTCCATATTGTTTCGTGCTTGGTCATGCTCGTCATCCAATTGTGTGTTAATTGTCACTAATTACTGAAGAATACTTTAATTTTTTATAATACGGCAATGGTGACATAAATTTTGACTGAACATGTAGAACATATGGAATAGCTAATGAAGATACTATTTAGTTGGTTTAGTCATTGTATACAAATGTTTGAGCCCTTCACTGATTTTCCTTTAAACATATTTCAGGTCATGAGTATGTTTGCAACAGCCGAGCATGAAAAGGAAAGACTACAATATTTTGTGTCACCTGAAGGAAGAGATGACCTATATCAATACAATCAGAGAGAACGGAGGACTGTACTGGAGGTGAGATCAAATCAAGTGATGAACTCCTTTGCTTTCTCTGTTTTTTGCTTGTCAATAATGACTTTTACTTTTTAAAAATTCAGGTATTAGAGGATTTCCCCTCTGTTCAGATGCCATTTGAATGGCTGGTACAGTTGGTTCCTCCTTTGAAAACAAGGGCTTTCTCCATCTCATCCTCCCCTTCAGTTCACCCTAATCAAGTGCACTTAACAGTTAGTGTAGTATCATGGACAACACCTTTCAAAAGAAAACGAGCAGGTCTTTGTTCAAATTGGCTAGCCAGGCTTGATCCAGAGCAATGTATGACACGTACTTTTACTTTTAGAGCCTGTTATGAGTGAAGCACAGGATTTGAATTACCCTTTGATTATGTTTGTTTTGTGTCATAAACAGGTGTTTATGTTCCAGTGTGGTTCCAGAAAGGTTCCCTTCGTCCCCCACCACCATCACTTCCTCTTATTCTCATTGGACCTGGAACTGGATGTGCCCCATTTCGCGGATTTATAGAGGAAAGAGCTGTACAAAGTTTGACTGGTTTTACTGCTCCGGTCATGTTCTTCTTTGGATGCAGAAATGAAGACAATGATTTCTTATACAGAGACTTTTGGTTATCGCATTCACAAAATGACGGGGTACTTTCAGTAGCAAAGGGTGGAGGCTTTTATGTTGCCTTCTCAAGAGACCAGCCACAAAAAGTCTATGTGCAGCATAAGTTGCAGGAACATAGCCACAGGGTGTGGAACTTGTTGAGCGATGGGGCTGCAATCTATGTTGCTGGGTCTTCGACGAAAATGCCCTCAGATGTATTATTAGCGTTTGAGGAAATTATCTCCAAAGAAAGTGGGCTTCCAAAGGAATCTGCAGTCAGATGGCTTAGGGCTCTGGAAAAGGCTGGCAAGTACCATGTCGAGGCATGGAGTTGAATGTTGTTTGAACCTTAAGACCGAAATTATTTTGGATGAAATATGAGAAAGTAGCCTCACATTGAAGCCCTAGAGATTGAAACTTTCATGGAACTGCATTTTATACGTAAGGTAGGTGATTATAGACAATGGAGACAGCTTCTGCTGCACATTGAGAAAGTGATCACAGGCTAGGGGCCGGGTAAGTTGTTGATCTCAACTTTTTCTTTCGGTTAATCCTTCAATTGGCCTTTTCTGTAGAAATAGAAAACGAATCAATTATTCTGATTCATGAGTTACTGTCACCTGGATAGATATTTATATTTGTGAAAGGAAAGAATGTCACTAAGAATTTCAGTTACTTCCTCGTTGGGAATGTCATTGTTCATCGTCATGAAATTCGTTATCGAAATTGTGTTCCAGTGGAGGTTCTTCCCCCCACTCAGTGAGGGATCACCACTTTTCTCTTAATGGCGTGTATACGCTCTAACAGACTGTTTGGGAGGAAAAAATAAGCAACAGCTCCAGGATTAACAACCTCTCAACCAGCAGTCACCCAAACCCCAACCCTTCTTATTTCCCTCGCTGGAAACCTAAATCTCACCACCCATTCTCCGATCTCTTATCCACTGGAAATTCGGATCCCACTCATAACTTATCGTCTCAATCTCAGTCTAAATCCTCAACTAAAATTTTGGAGATTCTGGGTGAAGGGTGAAGGGATGCGAGGTCGGGAAGTTTATAGAATGGTAGCTTCATGTGACCTTTCAGCTCATACAAAGCGCATGATCACTAATCCACTACCTGAATGCAATTTTGATTGTAAATGTGAGAGAAATATGTATGACTAAACAATGCAAGGGGCACACCACATTCTTCATCATATAGTCTAATCTCGATATTCAATTTCAACAACACATTTATAGACCTCATCGAACTGTAGAAACTGTACATGTAGGTGTCAAATTAGATATAACAATTGGAAAGTTCTTCTATTATGCAGCCCTGCATAGCATGTAGCCTGCTTTACAAGGCAAATATTCCAAAACAAAACACCCCCACCACCCCGTGCAAAGCACGTGCAAACATTTCTATTAGTGTATGTATGCTATGCAGCACTGCACAGCAGACAATCCCATAACAATTAGGATTGATAGAAGTCTTTTCTCTTTATAAATATTGAGATGGTGAGATATTGAAGTAAATTAAAATTTAGGAATCAAAGATAAGAATCACACTCATCTTTGTTATTTTTTGTTTTTCTTAAAACGTCGTGAAAAGGAAAGATAGAGTGTATTTTACCATCCAATAAGCATCACCATCAGTATTAGCTAGGAAAACAGAAAACATTGGCACTGCCACAGCCCAATAAATCAACCCTATAGTTGCAGCACTAGATTGGGATTCCAACCTAGAACAGAGGACGAGCGCATTGTGCCGCGTGTTGACATCATTGCACCTCACATGTGTCAGCTTTACACCAAGCAATTCTAAAATCTTGGTCAGGTGCCACTTGGCAACCGTCCACTATATTGGAACCTCTTCTGTGAGCTTGCTTATATTATCAAATTAGAAGAAATTTTGTTCTCAATCAAAAGAAATTCTTTTTTGGTTCTGATAGTTTGATACTCTTGATTGTGTTTTTAAAAAAAATATAGTCTCATGTTACATTCAAATATTTGATTTATTTTCCGCACAAAGTGATTTGGAGTTGATCAACCAGCACTATTAAGCATGTAATGATGTAAACACATATTGCTCATGAAATAATTCAATTTTAAGGTACGCAAATAGAAAAGAAATGAATCTCAAAAATATTGTTCAAACAATAGAAAAAATCTCAGAGAATGTAGATAACGTAGTCAAACAGTCCTAAGAAGAAAAACTTTGTTTTTTTCTCTTAGAACCCAGAATTTTTTTTTATACACACGACATGTAAGCATGTAAGTAGACGATGCATCTCAACGATTTATATGTTAGTAACGAATTGAGGGCCTTAAATTGGGACTGGGTTTGAGTTTGATAAAGCTAGCCCAAGAAACAAATGCGAAACGGGCCGAATGGCCATTTTATCCATTCACTCACATAAATAGACATGACGTCTCTCTCTGAGTCGCTGAAAGGTCGAGGAGGAAGAAGAAGATAGATAAGAGAAAATCGTAGGAAAGCTCTGAGAATGTTATCTATGGGCGTTGGGATCGAGTGCCAGGCAACCCTGAGTGCCTCCACCGTCGTCAGGCCGAAGCGGCCTCACCTCCTCAATAACAACACCTCTACATTCAAGCCCAGGAGGATCACCTCTCCTTCTTCTTCCTTCTTCATTTCTCACTCGCTGCCGCACCTCAAGCTCAGAACAGACTTCAAACTCTCCGCCGCCGCTGAAGCTCTAGTTTCCCAGGAAACCGCCGCCGATGACGTCACCCCTGAAGACGATGGCACAGAGGTTTTGCTTCCTCTTTAGACCTCTCTCTGTTTCTCTATTAGTCCAGTTTGTTTACAAAAGGTTGAGAGTTTAGGCTGCTTAGTTTAAGAGCAACTAAAGGGTAACAGGGATTGTTGGCATTCATGTTTTTATTACATGTTTTGTGTTTTGGGTTTGCTTTGATGAAAGTGTTTATAGACTATATATAATCAGTATAATGTACCAATTCTTAGACATGTGGTTATAATCAGTCACAATCTTCATTCTTTCTTGCCTTTCAATGAAGTTTATATGAAAATTTTGGGGTCAATTGGACAGAAGTGAGCTTATTGATAACACCTTTGGCAATTTTAAGTTCTTTAGAGTTTATCACATTTTACTGTAATTAACAGGATGAAGTATAGTTTGGACTTTAGAAAAGCACTACACTTGTAGGTAATTGTGTATTTGATATCCATTTCAGAAGCTTGGAGTGGTTGTGAAGCCGATGGAGAAACCAAGGCTTGTGTTGAAGTTCATTTGGATGGAAAAGAACATAGGCATTGCACTTGACCAAATGATTCCGGGCCATGGTTCAATCCCACTCAGCCCTTATTACTTCTGGCCGAGGAAAGATGCTTGGGAGGAGCTCAAGGTCTTGCTCGAGAGCAAGCCTTGGATATCTCAAAAGCAGATGATTATTCTTCTCAATCAGGCCACTGATATTATCAATTTGTGGCAGCAGAGTGGCGGCAATTTGGCGTAAGCTTTGATGTAAATTTTTTCCCCCTGAATTCTTAGGCGCTGTGTGTTGTACTTGAGCCCCCTTGAATGTTAGGAGTGCTGTTCGTGTAACATGCTGATTAGAGCTGTATGAATACTTGTGTATCACATTCTGTCATGTTGAATGAGATATGAGTTCGTAATTATCTTTGATAATATCGGATGTATTTGTGCTATGACTGCTATCCATCAAGAATTGATTTATGATAAAGCAAGTTTCATATGCAGTTGCTAGTAGATGGTGTTGTTGTCTTCTTCGGTAGTAAATCCTAGATACCTTAGACGATTGTAATTGTGTTGTGTTGTCTTCGCATCTCCTTCTGGATAAAGGAATTGGGGTGGTTTATTGTCTCTCAATGCAGTCATCTCAATCTAAACTTGAAGCAGATGCTGTCCTTTCCATCCCTATTATCATTTCACTATGCTGGAGTCCTTTGAATTGTGTGTGGGGGTTTGATTTGGATCTATGTTTTTATCTTCTCATTTTGAGCTGAAGTAGTCAAAATGAAGTTTATATACCATATGATTGTCGTTGGTCCCTGAAACTGAACCATTCTCAGTGTTGTCTAACTTGTCTTTGTCTCATATTAATCAAACCAGTCTTGACTCTTGAGATCATGGGCAGTTTAACTGAACTTGAACACATTTGCTACAGTGAGCCGGCTAAGTACTTACCGTTCAGAGCATGTCTGTTTTGGGGGTCTTCATTTTCATGTATAGTTTGATAATTGCATTGTATATATTCTAACTACCTGTACATATTTTGTTTGCTCCTCGTGTCAGCTTTAGTTTCATCAAATATTTCCTCCTGTAAAATCTCTTCGATAACGTCTTCCATTGTTATAATGCTAATAACTACTTCCTCTTCGGGGAGCTTCGGGAGTGCTTCATCGTCCATCTGAAGGATGTCTGAATACATCTCCTTTGACCATTTCTTGTTTCTGGACTCACTTTTGAAAGAATTATGTCCACTATTAGAGAGAGGCTTTTCACTATCAATGTCCACGCTCACTTCTTTCACTGAATTGTCAGCCATATTGCCATCGGGCTGCTGCTCCGCGGTGTTGCACCGTCTTACAACAGTAGCCATGTGACTGTGACCTTTCTGAAATCTGAAATTCATTCAGTATTTCATACAAGGGAAATGTGTTTTCAACCCTTGGGATCTTGCCTACAGTGACATTTTTTACAAGTGTTCATCTTCTGGATGAACTGTTAACAAATTTTTGACCAGGACAAGCCCAATTATGTTTGTAGGCTCCTCAGAGTACACTGGCACTCTACGATGCCCTTTCTCCATTATCAAATTCATCAAATTCATGTCAAGCTTGTCATTGATATCAATGCATCACTAGCAGTTTTCTCAGTAAGAGTTCAAGTGCTCCAGCAATAATTGTTCTCTCATCATGTGTCAGTTCTCCACCTTTTCCAGCCTCATTGCCATGAAAATCTACACATGTTTTTAACTCCGCTCTGCGAAACAGAGCTACATGTCTAATAACTTGCTAATTGGATATGCAATAGGATAGCAGACCCACAGAAGAAGACGGACAAATGGAGTCACTGCTGCACCTATCGCCAAACCAGAAGCACGATCACCAGTACGTGTATGAAGAAGCCGCCAGGGGCGGATCTAGGTGCAAGCAACATGGGACTCTCAAGTCCCACCCAAATATTTTGGGGAAAAAAATTACTACTTATAGTTATCACTATAATTTTATGGTATGATTAAGATTGTTGAGCTTAAATCCTTCTCAAATTCATTCATCTTGTACAATTACTAATCATATATATTTTTTGGATAGTCTCACTCAAGTTGTATCTAGCACTCATGTGCTTCAAGTGCCTAACGTATACTTAATTTTATTTTTATTAAAGAAAGGGATAAGTTTCTCTATATTCCTAAAAAAGATATACGTTTATGTTGCTTGTTGTCTTCTTTTCTTTCTTGCCAACCCTTGTCACGCAGCATCAATGAGGCTGTCAGTCTTATTAAAATGCTTCTTTAGTTTTTTGTTACGTCTAAGGAGTTTTATGAATTAAACAAGCATTGGAGTGGTAAATGTCTATTACGTCTCTCCTGACTAGGTTTATTTTTCTTTTCAATCTATAAATTACTCTAGCATAGCTAAAATTTTTTCCCTACCAAAAATCCAAGTCCCACCCGGTTGTGATTCTTGGATCCGCCCTTGGAAGCCGCTACTGCAACACTCAAACTCCACCGCCATTCTTTAAAACTTTGAAAAGCTCTCTTTTGTTCTCAGCCCCAAAACTCAATCGCTTTCACAAACTAAACGCTCCCTTCTCCTCCAAGCTTCTCTCCTCATAATTCGGAAACCTATATTGATATATAATATATGAGTCATTTATATAGAGAATTGCAAAGTAATTTTAAGTATTTTATATACTAACTTAGTAATCTATCAGTATATTGAACTAGAATTTCTTGTCTGAATAACATTAGACCAAGACACACACAAAGTGAATATTCTAGAACGTACATTATATACTTAAGATTTTCTAAATCCGTTGGAGATCAAATTGTCAACCAAAGATGAAGATGGAAAATCCGCAAAGCTCAAAATATCCACAAAAGTCCCAAATTGGGATGGAAAACATAAATACGTAAATTAACAGAGTATATATTGCGCACGCGTACAGGCACGTGACTCATCACAAGGTTACCCAATTTTACTTTCTAACCCAAATCAAAATCCAGCGCTGCACCACGTGTCAAATTTCCATTGGCCAAGAAAGTACCGCAAGAAAATTCACTATATAAAGTCACAAACGAGAAAGGAGACTACTGCTCTGGGTTAGCAGTGACCTCGTGCTCTCCCTCTCTCTTTCTCACTCTCTCTGAAGAAGCGTTACCGGCGGCTACCGGAGATCGGATACTCGCCGGAGAATCGGAACTACACGGCCTTGGCCAATCGCCAGAGGACGAACAACCGGAAACAAGACGATGAAGGTTTTCGTCAAGACCTTGAAAGGCACCAACTTCGAGATCGAAGTCGAACCCAAGCAGTTGGTACGAAACCTAAATTCTTATATCAAATAATTTCTATGCTCTTCGGATGAGAATTTCAGTGTTTCTGTGCTTGTTTGTGGAATTATAATCGCTTCAATTTTGTGTAAATTAGGGTTTTTGGGGATTGGATGTGAATTAGGGCTTTTTTTTTTACAGTCAGAGTCGTGGTTTGCGTAGTTGTAAAATTTAGTGAAATTGTTGTGCTTTTATTTATCTGTTCTGTAAATTGAGCTGCTTACATGTGTGGTTCGGCTTTGTTCCAGCTAATATGGATTCGAGGCGTAAGGTTTTATCACATTGTTACAATTCAGGTCGTTTCGCTTGTATAGCTTTAGTTTCCTTAATAATTTGTACTGGCTCTGTATTCAGGTGGCCGATGTCAAGCAAGTTATAGAGAAGGCACAGGGTGCGGATGTATACCCTGCCTCAAAACAGATGCTTATTCATCAGGGGAAAGTGCTTAAGGATGCCACAACTCTAGAGGAAAATCAAGTTGCTGAAAACAGCTTTATTGTGATAATGTTGAGCAAGGTGAGTTGTTATTTTTGCGTTTATTTTTAATTGCGGGGTTAGGGAAAAAGAGTTTTAATTACTGTTTTATGGGGTTTTTAGCTAACAGAAACAGAAGATTTTTAAATTGTCCAATGTGAAGGAGAAGAAGATAACTTTGAACTTTTGAAGATAATTAAAGCATCAATTGGGCGATATCAGTAACTATTGATTATCACATATCATCTGCCTTATGTTTTACTGAGTAGAGATATAGTGAGTTAGTAATAAAGTTGCAGAGTTTCGAAGTGACTTTTTCTCTGTTTTTTTTTTTCTGATATTGATTCTGGAATTAGGCTTCACCAAGTGGAAGCTCCAGTGCGCAAAGTGCCCCCAAAAATCAGGTAATATCAGCTCAGTCATGGTCTTTTTTAAGTTGTAGGTGGATCTTGTGATTGAAGTGTTATGGATCTCTTTTACATATAACATCAGTCACCTAATAAATCAACCTTGGATAAAGCTTATATATATTGTGTTCTATACTATGATATTGGGTTGTTCTTGTTTTAGAAATTGTTATTCTGACTTCCATTGTGATCCCCGAAAGTTTCTTCCTTGCTTTTGGGGTTCTTAACTATGTTTAAATATATTCCTCAGTTTGCTGAAAATGTGTCTATTGTTTCTATGTTCCCAGTTTAGTTTGTTTTACTATCCTTAACTGTTATAATATATTTTACCTGATTGAGAATAGATTCTACCATATGTTTACATCGTTCATTTATAACAAGTAAATTATGTTCATGTAAACCTTTACTATAATTACTTACTCTGCTGACAACTCCAGTACATAATGAATTATATCTAGAGAATTTTTTCTTGCTAATCTTGTAGTCTTATTTTATACAGGCTCAACCGGCCGCTACTCCTAGCTCGACGACAACACCAACAGCAGCTCCAGCTCCAACCCCAGTTGTGGCACCGTGAGTATTCTTTCGCACCTGTATCTTTTAACTCAATTTTGCTTCTCACCTTTGTTCAATGACTTTTTAGTTTAGTAGTTATAAGTGTTGGCTCATCCTTTGCAACTTTTCTGTATAAAAATCTGAAGCAGTTTTGGTACTAATATTCTCTGTAGTCAATTGGTTTTTTTTTTTCTTTTTCTTTTTTCCACTTGAGTAATTTGGATATGTTTCTTTATAAGAAATATGAGTTTATTGATTTAAAATGAAAATTTACAACTAAGTAGACAAAATATCTTATGAGCACTGGCTGCAAGAAACACCAACAAACAAAAGCACTAAGCAAAAGAAGAACAAAATACCAAGCTTATGTGGCTGTCATGTAAATTTCTAAACCGTATTAACTTTTGGCTATCAAGTTGGTAGGATTGCTTTTCGCAGCTACATAATTAATTTTGTTTATTCCTATAGTATCCTTTGCATCAATGTTGCTGATTATTTGGTTTTTAATGGTTTAATTCCTATAAGTGTAACCAATCCCCAATGTAGTCATCTTCTAACAAGCACCCTCATTCATTAGAATTAAACTAGTTTATGCTCTTTATTGGAAGAAGTTTATGCTTTCATATGTAACTCCTGAGTCGATTAAATCCTTTTTCTTGGTAAACTATTCAGGTCGCAACCTGCCGCTGAAACTGCTGCTGTTGTAGCTCCCACTGATTCGTGAGTCTTGTTTGTCAATTTGTTTGTGAACATTACTTTTTAGTATGATTTGGTTTTGGTTGTGTAATTGAACTCATTTGTCACTTTTGATAAGCCAATTTCATTATTTCTGACTTCATTGTATTGGTATGATGCAGTTCAGTAACTGATGTCTATGGGCAAGCTGCATCAAATCTTGTTGCAGGAAATAATTTAGAAGTTATCGTTCAACAGATTCTAGATATGGGTGGAGGAAGTTGGGATAGGGACACAGTTCTTCGTGCTCTACGTGCTGCATTTAACAACCCTGAAAGGGCTGTTGAATATCTATATTCGGTGAGTTCTCAAAACTTTGATTTTTGGCTTTATGTTTGTCATGTTACATAATGATTGGATCCATCTTTTTTATGTCTTTCTGATTCGGCCAAATGGCTTGTTATTTACCTGAGTTGATTTTAATATACGTTGTAAAACTTTTAAGATCTTGGATAAAGTTATATGTTTGAAGATACTAGATCTCAGTGTTGCTGAAACAGATTTTTTTTACTTTGTTTCCTTCATTCACGGTGACTATTGTCAGCATTGTGGCTATTGTATTTATTTGGCACTTTCTTCTTGGTTGGTGTTTTATGCAAATATTGATGCCCATTAATGAAAACTGAAATATTTATCACAGTAAATGATAGAAAGTGAAGTTGATTACTGAAGTTTTATTAGCTTTTAATAGTGATTACTAAAGTGTTAATCGTTAACTAGACTTGGAAGCTGTTTTTTTTTTTTTTTTGGCAATTAACTATATTTGCTTAGTTGAAAGTTAGTTAACTAAGACAGTGATTAGCAAGTAGTTTTCTATCTACCCACCTGTTAACTATATTACATTGATTAGAACTTGTTCTTAGTTCCCATGGTTGGTTATGGTATTTTACCAAGTATGGCATATAGAGCATTAATCAGCTGATGAATTTGACTGTCATTTGTTAACTGTTAAGTGCTAATCAGGTTGTTTTAATACCTCGAAGGAGTGGAAAATATAAAAAGAAAACCAAATAAGCCATCTAATACTTGGTTAGGATTTACTTGTTCAGATACTTTGTTTTGTTTCTCATATCTTGTATTAGTATATATCTTGTTGGTTTTATGTTGTTACTATTTGGTTTACAATAATGTTGCATATCAGGGAATTCCCGAGCAAGCTGAAGTACCTCCAGCTGCCCAAGTTCCTGTTGGTGAACAGGCAGTAAATCCCTTGGCAGGAAATCCTCCGGCAATAAATCCCCCTGCCCAGGCTCCACAAGCAGCAGCGCCTGCTGGTGGTCCCAATGCAAACCCGCTGGATCTGTTTCCACAGGTATTTATTGTCCCACTTTGCAGTATATTAACCGTGTTACCTTCCTATTGTTTCATTGGTGAAACTGTGCTTGTTTTGATCCAGGGCCTCCCTAGTGTTGGTGCAAATGCCGGAGCAGGCAATTTGGATTTTCTGCGAAACAGTCCACAGGTACACATTCATCCTTTTTACTTGGAGTCCGCTTATTATTTTGTTTGTAGATTTTGCCTAAATTTTTTGACCCGTGATTTCAGTTTCAAGCTTTGAGAACTATGGTGCAAGCAAACCCTCAAATTCTGCAGGTATTGTTTGTTGATCTTTGATGTTTATCTTGTTTTTGCTGGTCCTTCTATAAATAAGAGGGCTTATTGTTTTCTATCTTGTTGCAGCCTATGCTCCTTGAGTTGGGGAAGCAAAATCCACATCTAATGCAGCTCATTCAAGCACATCAAGCTGACTTCTTACGCTTGATAAATGAGCCTGTTGAGGGGGGTGGTGAAGGGTAAGATCATCCTGCTTGTTGAATTCTCGAAAATTAGATCCACATGTTGCTAAGTTATCGTACTCTGTGTTCAGGAACCTTTTGGGTCAGTTGGGTTCAGCGGCAATGCCACAGGCTGTGACCGTCACCCCAGAGGAGCGAGAGGCCATTGAACGTGTAAGTAATATTTGTTTGTACTTGTTGAGAGAGTTGTGAGGGTAATTTGTTTATGTTGTCGGTGCTCTGTTCGTTATCATCACCTAGTCTGAAAAGCTCCATGTATCATCATTTTGATAATCACAAATAATGTGAATCTCGTGTGTGCAGCTTGAAGCTATGGGTTTTGAACGGGCTCTAGTATTGGAGGTATACTTCGCTTGCAACAAGAATGAGGAACTGGCGGCGAACTATCTTTTGGATCACATGCATGAATTCGAGGAATGATGCGCTGAATTGGGGGTGTTTCTTTGGTACTTTAATTTCTTGTCTGAACTCTTCGGTATGTGGGTTAAGTTTAATAGGGTGTCTTCTTGTAACTCTCCAGACCATGTCAATCCCATTTTATGTTTTGGATGGCACAAAGTTCCCTGTTTCAAATATTGTTTACAGTATAATTTATAGATATTTTCTTTTTCCAAAAGAAATATGTCTTCACACAAGTCATAGAATGATCTTTAGTAACTGTTCTGTAGGAAATGAGCAAAATTCGTCTTAAAACCGGTTCTTATATCATATTGGGGAGCAAAATTTTAAACCCAAGCATGTACAAAGACCAGATGGGTTCTGTAGCTAACTACATTCAACCAATAAGTTTGATATTTGTTTGTTATTTTCTGCAATACAAGATTACAAGTTTACCGGTTCTCTCTTGAGCACCTGTTTCCTTTAGTTGTCACTGTTTTCCTCTAGTTGCAATGTGTTGAAACCATCATCTCACTAGGTAATTTAGACACTTCACAAAGCAATTCAAGTAGGAACGAGCAATGACTTGTGTAAGGGGAATCAATAACTACAAGTACTTCAGAACTTAGACACATCACCTGAGGCAATAAGCCAATAACTAGTACTTCAGAACGTACAAACATCACCTGAGGCCTATCGTTTTTCTTCTTTTATCGGTCCAATCTCAACCGTAAAGCATCTACCGTCAGTTAGTAACCAAGAGATTCATGCCTTTGTTTCCTTTTATAAAAGGCTTACCCATGTGCCCCTAATCCCTTATTAGGGGAGAATATGTTCCTTTCCAATTGCTTTCCTATACTGATCTGCACATTTTCATGTTTCCTTTTTGACTCTCGTAGTCAGCAATATATTCCTCTTCGTTTTAAAAAGAATCCAGACGTACGTTAAAGCATGGTATAATACTAATCATTAACAGATTAGGATTCTCCCCAAGTCCTTTCCGCAAACTACGACATTTTTAATCTTTGTTTTAAACTGTAAACATGCATATCTTCTCTCTGAGATTATCTCACTCTTTAGTCTCTAAAGATGGATATGTTTTACGCACCGACTCACGAATCATCGTCGTCCGACGGAAGTCGAACCTATCGATCCAAATATTCTCCAAGCTCCCGCTAATAATATCTAATTACTACTTGATCTTTTATCAAACTTAGAAAGTCTGGGTTGAATTGTTAATGGAATGTTTATATTTGTAATGTTTATATTTGTAAGCTTTGGGGCTTTCGGCTGGGTTCTTTCAACCACAAGGGTATGGTCAAGGTCCTACAGAATATATACAAGATTCAGTGCATTAGTATTGTTAATGTCAACCAGATCAAAGGTAGCTGATACCGATCATCGAATACTTAGCAACATAACAACACTCCGTTCAGGCTTCTGAAAGAAGCCCTCACTTAGCAACATAACACAAATTGACATAGCCATTATCATAGGAGATGAATTGAATAGTTTGTCATAGAATAGTCTCACTCTTATTATTCCAATGTAACTGCGAAGCAGCACCCGCTGAGGCGGGCACTGGACCGAGCTGCAGCGAGAGGGAAGACTACAGTGCTGATGGTTAAGCTACTGTACTTAACTTCTTTTCACACTATAATACACATGCATGAACAAAAGTACTTCTACATTTGGGAATATATATATATACTCTAGGGTAAAAGTACGATGAATGTGCGAGGCGGCACCCTTTTGTTTAGGGTCACTTTACTACCATCTATGTATTAGAACATCTTACGAGAATGGTGGGCATTGGGTTGGGCAAACTAAAGATAGGTGGCAAATTTGCATCTATTACACCGCCGCATATGAGAGGTATAAACCGCTGACTGCATGATTAAAAGTTTGGTGGTTAGTATAATAAATTAATTATGAGATTTTGGATACTTGATAGACTTATAAGTACAGCATAATAGATTATGTAGTGTCCTTGAATTCATGAATCTACTTATTCCACAAACAAGTATAGAGAAGCTTACGCATGAATGTAAATGTTCTCACAAGTTGGAGGAGAAATACACATGCATTCTTGATCCATGCACCTTGAATTCAACTGTTAATTACCGTAGATTTTAAGCATCGTTATATTTAACAAGTCAATTTGGCACCCCCTTAATCACTGATTTCTCTGATTCCCGCTGACTATTCTTTGTTGACTGAAAGAAGAGGTCAAAGCAGCTAGAGAATCGTTTGAATTCACCTTATTTCCCTCCAATTCCGAGTAGCTAACTTTCGCAGAGGTGCTAGCTAAGCTAAGCACACAGACTTATCATTAGGTTACGTATGTTCTGCGTAATTATGATCAACATCTTAATGCATGAAACTATGAAAGAATGGGGAGAAGAAGAAGAAGAAGAAGAAGAAGAGAGAAAAGAAAAGTTCCTGATTAGTGATTACTTCTGAGTGTCGAGAATGGAATTGGGTGGGCTAACAGCCTAACACCCAAGTTCTTCTTCTTCTTCTTTTTTTTGTTTTATTTATTTATTAAAACTGAAAGGTCAGTACAAAAGAAAAGAAAAAAGACCCTCGATCTGTAAGGAAACTAATACTTGTGCACTATCAGATATACAGCTCAGTTTTGCAGGTTTTTGGTTGGTTTAAATGTAGAAAATTGAATCAGATATAGAATGGGGAACATAACCTGGGTGATTTAGGAAAGTGAGATGGGAGGTACAGATTATCACTCATTGGATGAGCTGGAAGTAGGGATATATTCTCTAATTTCTCCCCAAAGACACATAGATGTATATATACTTGGTGCAAGAAATAAAGAATCTTTTCATCGTATTAATGCTCTTTCCACTTGTGACATTCCCAAAATTTAGAAATACTCGGGTTAAATTTGTTTCCCAAAAAAAAAGAGGGGTGGGGATCACCACATTTTTTTTTTTCTAATTTCTTGGCCCTTATAAAAGCGGGCTCTCGCTACTAGTTTCACTCAACCCACGCACACACTCGATCTCCCTCTGTGAGTAGTGAGAGAGAGAGAGAGATTTCTTGCTTGTTTCTACTCTTATTCATCACAACCAAATAATCAGCATGGCCCCGGTGGCTCTAACAATTCTGTTGGTGATATTCCTTGGTTTACTGGTTAGAATTGCTTACGACACTCTCTCATGTTACTGGTTAACCCCCAGACGCATCAAGAAGATCATGGAGAAGCAAGGAGTGCGTGGCCCGAAACCCAGTTTTCTGATCGGAAACATCCTCGACATGGCCTCCCTTGTCTCCAAGTCTACTTCTCAAGACATGCACACCATCGATCATGACATTGTTGGCCGCCTGCTTCCCCATTATCTCGCCTGGTCTAAAACATATGGTACTTTGTATAATTTGATTCAATTATTTAACATTAATTATTTACAGATTTGTTAACTAATTGGTTTCGTTTCATTCTTTATAGGGAAAAGATTCATATATTGGAATGGAACTGAGCCCCGGATGTGTTTGACGGAGACTGATTTGATCAAGGAGCTTCTGTCCAAGTACAGCACCATTTCTGGAAAATCATGGCAGCAACAACAGGGCTCTAAGCATTTTATTGGCCGTGGATTACTAATGGCTAACGGTGACGACTGGTATCACCAGCGTCACATCGTTGCACCAGCTTTCATGGGAGATAAACTCAAGGTATATCCTTATATATTTTATATTAGTGGTGAAGGGGCCGGAAAATAGTTAAGATTAAGATAGGTCAGACATTCGATGTTTTTAGTTTTTACATATAAAGAAATAAAATAAAAACGTTAATATGATCAAACCGCTTGCCTAATGAGATTATGGCTGGCGTTTAATATATATATATGCAAAGAATGTTAAAAGTTGATGGTTGGCTTGATTTGATTTGATGTTTAGAGCTACGCGGGATACATGGTGGAATGCACTAAGGAGATGCTCCATTCACTTCAAACAGAGATGGAATCGGGGCAAGGCGAGTTCGAGATAGGCCAGTACATGACTAGACTCACTGCCGATATAATTTCCCGGACGGAGTTCGACAGCAGCTACGAGAAGGGAAAACAGATTTACCGGCTACTCACCCTTTTGCAGAAGCAATGTGCTGAAGCAAGCAAGCACCTTTGCGTTCCCGGAAGCCGGTAATTAATTAGCGAACTCTAATGCATTTGTTTCTTTTCTCTTTGATATATATATATATATATACCGAAAGAGAAGCTTCACTTTGAAATTAAAGTGTGAAGTTCCTTATTTGACTCATTTTTCGGTCATATTTTCACATCTCCACCGTTCAATTTGTAAAACCTAATGCATAGATCATTTCTGCCAAGTTTCATTAAATTTAATGATCATTTGGGTTTTCATAATCGTTATTTACACAAACAGTTCTGAATAGACAGATTTATGGTCCATTCATTGATTTAATCTAATTCGGTATCTTAACGATTACCAATATGAATGAAACTTGGTATGAGTGATCTATGCATTAGTATCTACAAACTGAAATGTGGAGATGTGGAAATATGATCGAAAAGTGAGTCAAATAAGGAACTTCACACTTTAATTTCAAAGTGAAGCTTCGCTCTGGATATATATATATAGTTCATATCCAGAACGAAGCTTCGTTTTCAAATTAACGTGTGAAGTTCTTTATTTGACTCATTTTTCGGTCATATTTTCACATCTCTATCGTTCAGTTTATTGATACTAATGAATAGATCATTGCTGTAAAATTTCATTAAACTTAATGATTGTTAAGGTACCGAATTAGATTAAATCAATGAACGGATCATAAATCTGTCTAAATAGAACTGGTTGTGTAAATAACGATTATGAAAACTCAAACGATCATCAAATTCGATGAAACTTTGTTGAAGTGATCTATACATTGGGTTACACATATATATATATTATATATATATATATACATATATATATATATATATATATATATATATATATATGCATTCAATCATTTCTGGATTTGTTTTCTTTCATTTAAAAGCCAAAAAGATTTTTGACGTGCGGTAGCATTTTCTTGTTTCCGATTTCTTTAACTAGATTCTGCTTTTAAGCCATAATCTTTTTGTGTTTTAATTTATTTGTTGGAAATCGTTGAATCTTTGTCAATCATTTTCAAGCAAGCAAGCAACTAATTAACTAGAACTGCTTTTCTAAATACTGCAGGTTTTTCCCAAGTAAATATAATAGAGAAATAAAATCTCTGAAGACGGAGGTGGAGAGGCTGTTGATGGAGATTATACAGAGCCGGAAAGATTGCGTGGAGATCGGTCGGAACAACTCTTACGGGAACGATTTGCTAGGGATGTTGCTAAATGAGATGCAGAAAAAGAGAGGGAATGGTTTTAGCTTAAATTTGCAGCTGATCATGGATGAATGCAAGACATTCTTCTTTGCAGGACATGAAACCACTGCCCTCTTGCTCACTTGGACCGTCATGTTATTAGCCAGCAACCCATCTTGGCAAGAGAAGGTTCGAGCTGAAGTGAAGCAAGTCTGCAATGGTGAAACTCCCTCCGTTGATCATCTATCTAAACTCACCTCGGTAAGCACGAGTTTTTGTGCATATGTTTTTTGGATCCCCAAGTTTTTGGTAGGTACTTGTTATTCACACTTTTTAAAAGTCCTCCACACATTTTTCTTCTTCTTCAAAGAATCTATGGTACAATGACCCGAAAATTACTTTCTAGGAGTTGAATAACATTGCTCGTAATGTTTTGCTTTTTTGGTATAGTGGGTATTGGTCAAAAATTAAGGTAGTGATGGTAGACTAATGCCACTAAGCAATGCTTCCAAAACTTGGTAGGAGCCTAAAACTACACACTTGGTCCCCTTTTTGCTACTTTTTGAATTGAGAAAATGCACAACTTGAAACTTTAGGCCACTAAATAAAAAAGTAGCTTATTTTAGAGTTTAGACATGTTTGTGATTAGCAGTAAAAGTAAGCAAATTACTATATACTCTCTCCGATTTTTTATATAGGTCGTTTTAGGTTTTGAGTTTTGTTTCAATATATAAGTCGTTTTAGCTTATATTTTCTAATTTATCTCTGAGCCACAATAATGACATGGTGAAGTGAAGAGTAGTAATAAGGCAATGAAGCTTTAAATAAGGGTTAAATTGTCATTAAAATTGTTTCTTAATCTTTGTGCAAACTCCTAAAAGGACCTATATAAAAAATCGGAGAGAGTACTACTTGTTAGAAAGAAACTTTGAAGTATTGTAAGAGTGACCAAGAACTTTTAAACTCATGCACTCCTAATCAGTTGCTCTCGACTATCGTTGTGGGTTGATCATTATTTGTTTAAAGACTAAAATTTAAATTTAGGTTTAAGTTTTAGGTCGAATGTTAGAGATGTATTAAAAGAGAAAATAAAATAGATCCTAACTATACTCTGTTTTATATTATAATTTTAATTTATTAGAAAAAGCTTAATTTAAATAATTAAGAAAAAAAGTAACCCTGGAGTGGACCGATTGAATTTTCAAAAGGGGCTTAATGGAGATCAAATATATATGTCAAAAGCTGGTCAAAGGGCCTTGGCATTTGGCAGTGCCTTGCATGCCTTGTAATCACAAAAACCTTTAATAAGCTTTGTCCTGCCTCTTGTTACATCCTTTTATACTTTTATAGTAGTGACTTATGACTGATTGGTCATATTTTCTTTGCAGTTAAGCATGGTAATCAATGAATCCCTGAGACTGTATCCACCAGCAACTGTTCTACCTCGAATGGCTTTCGAAGACATCAAACTTGGTGACCTTCACATTCCAAAGGGGCTATCAATATGGATTCCAGTCCTCGCCATTCACCACAGTAAAGAACTATGGGGTAGTGATGCAAATGAGTTTAACCCTGAGAGGTTTGCATCCAAGTCATTCACACCAGGAAGGTTCATTCCTTTTGCTGCTGGTCCTCGAAATTGCATAGGTCAGTCTTTTGCTATCATGGAAGCTAAGATCATATTGGCTATGCTAATCTCGCGGTTTAGCTTCACCATTGCGCCAAGTTATCGCCACGCTCCGGTTGTTGTCCTCACCATAAAGCCTAAGTATGGGGTTCAAGTATGCTTGAAACCAATTGCATGCGATTGATCCTTGAAAGTATTTGTTTACTCACATTAAGTTTTCGAGTCAGTGATGTGAGACGGTGCGTGAGAGTTTGTTTTAAGTAAGTATATAATTAAGAAGAGCTTGAGATGGAGTTTTGGTACGTTACTGTTGTAACTTTCACTTTCTTGGAGCCGAAGAAATAGATCTTAATAAGACTGAAAATTACGTTTTATACATGCTATAGCTCTTGCTATGATTAATTACTAGCTAGCCTCTTCATTTTAACTACCTTCTAACACATATGATCTCTAAGAAAACTCATAACTTCTGGTTTAACTTAAGAGAGAATAACATCTCAAATGAAAATGTACAATTCACACAGAATTTCTAGCTAATAGGTGTACAAGTGAGCATATATACGTAAACTGATTAGGAGTATGCCTCGTCTGATAGGGTTAACCTCAAACCAGAACCCCTAATTTACATTTCACTAGCTTCATCATCATTTGTCGAAATTCAAGCAACAAATTAAGCACATTTCTAAATCAGATGAATTATTGGTACAGTGCATCTTTCAGTCTGATCAGTTCAAAACATTAACAGGACAGATATCTAGCCCCCAAAAAATTTAATAATCCAGAATTTTTTGAAGGTCAATCTTGCATTGAAACAATGGGGAATACTCATCATAGAAAGATATGCATAATTAAAGAAAGCAAAACAACACACGAAGTGATGAGTTAAGAAGGGTTTCTTCTTTACCTTTGCTGGCCCTTACAAAGTTTAGAAAAGGAAAAATAATCTAAACAGTGTACGTCTCACCTTTTAAATAAGTAAAATTTTGATATCTTATTTTTTAAAAACTTCAGAACGATATCTAAAGTTCTTACCCCCGACTGAAGAATGATATTTAAAAATGAATAACGGCAACCACGTTCGAATTTTGAATGTAAAATTCCGAATTTACCCTTTACTTTTTATTTTCGTTATTCTTTTCATATAATAAAAAAGCGAAAAAAAAAAATCAATTAGTTTTAAACAGTTTATTTATTTATATTTTCATCTTTCCCCATCTCTCTCTATCGATCTGCAAAGAGAGATGAGTCAGAAGACCAAGTATTGAACAAGATCCAGTTCTGAAGGAATCTGAAATCGGTGTACAAATGTCATCATGGAGCGTACGGATACAAAGATGATGGAGACGGAGATGGAGGTCGACACCGCCACTACTCGGCGGCTCGACCTGAGCCGCCGTCACCGGCCAATTCAAAGTAACGTAGTCAGGGACTTTCTCACATTCATGTCAGGTCAATCTGCTCAATCAATATGCTCAAATAGATTTCCGACAACTTTAGGAGCATATGATCTCCAGTATCAAAGAAGAGATTGAAGCTATTTTATTGGGTGGCTGCATATGATCTTTTGTGGAGCTTGAATAATGGAGGGCCATATTGATTTGCTGTGAGGATATGTGGGCAATATTGATCTGAAAAAGTAATCCATCATTAGTGACCACATTATTTGCTCTCCTTTCTTGTGGATTAATTACATATGTTCTCAGCTCTTGCAAATTAGAGGTTAAATCTGTAGTGTTGCACACCTTGAACCGGCAGAGGTGCATAGGAATCTGGAAAATAGATTGATTTTTGGTTTTGGGGTATGATTTGAGTAAAAGAATGAAGGATATGAAGTGGGTTTGTGATAAATTTCAATTGTTGAGAGAGAGAGAGAGAGTTATGGGTTTGCTCGCCTTCAATGGAAAGAAAGAGAGAGAGCTACTGCTCACAAAGGAGATCTCCTCACAAACACAAAGATCGTTTGTGGAGTTCCTTTTCATCAACATTTAAGATTCATCTTAGCAAGTAATTAAGATCCTCAAAAGCACAGGGGGTCGCGTGTTTTTGTTTGTGTAAAAAAAAAAATGCATTAGAATAAAAATGTTCGGAACTAACTGTATTAGATACTAATCTTCAGTCGAGATAAGAACGTCAGATACCGTTTTGAAGTTTTTAAAATGTGAGATACTAAAATTTTATTTTTCTTAAAAGTGAAACACTGTTAACATTAAATTCACGTATTTGACCCATAAGATTTTCTATATATCTGTCACTTTTAATACTTCTTTTTTTGCTTGTGGACAAAGATTTTTCAACTCTGAACTCCGCCTTCTTTTACTGAGTGACCGAGTGAATTCATTGAATTGTTATGTATGCATGTTTGGCTCAATATATGCAAAGTTACCGCATGAAGAAATAGAAGTTCGATTGGAGAAAGAATGCAGATGTAAAGGTTAAAGCCAAATTCACCGATTATTAAGTATATGCAGTGGTGATTTTATTCTTCATGAAAGTTAAAAGGAAGAAAAAAAAATGAAGTGAGATGTAATATCATTTTCTAAATTGTATACTTGGTGTTTTTACCCTATGAACTTCCTATAAATTAAGCAGTGCTTTACCAGTAAAATTTTTATGTGTATCACACGAAGGGAACCCTGTGTTAGATGTGCTTCCCTAATTATAAAAAAATATAACAACGTACAATCAGAGAGGTAGGGGATGGACTATCTTGATAGGGGGTCAATCAACTTACAGTTTTCCTCATATCTGGGTAGATTTAGTTTTTGATACTAATCAGTATCATTTACTGTTAAAAATTGGAAAATCTATGCTACTTGATCCGACAAGTAAATCTAAACATGCATAGTTTGTACATGTAATCAGGATACCCTAAATCTAACTTAGAAATAACCTTAGAAAATTATGTATATGAATTTATATTAAGGACATGTGATGCAGAAGTTGAGTGAAAAATTGAAATAAAACCTGCAGAACGAATCGAACGTACAGGTCGTAGTCCCTAGCTTGGATTACAAACTAACAAGAACCTTCCTCAAACCTAGCTTGTACAGCAAGAAATGCAAGAAGAAATACATTTTCAATTCAATGCTCAAACGTTTACTCATATTAGTTAATTTCCTGCATTCCTCACATGTGAATCCAAACCTTCATTCATTCGATCGCTTATAGTGCAAGGGTTTCCAAAGTATGACCTCTATGCGACAGTCTCCGTAGTAAAATAAATATAGTTAACTGTTGTTAGCTTGAAAACTGAAATTACAGGATTCACGATAAAATGAAATAGACAGTCTATTTTAGGGTTTGCTTAGTAAGTTGATAGTTTGTATATCTTTTAAAATGTAAGTGTTATGAAATGTTTCAAAACTATTGTACATGCAAAATGAAGTTTGTTCTATTCTTCCGATCCAAAGATAATTTTAATCGGTTAATGTGTGTTTTTATATCAATCTACATTTATATATAGTCGAAGTGCTAGGTCATATATATAGTCATGTGGAACTATGATCTGCCAAACATTTCTCATTATTTACCCATTAGGGCTTAGCGTATGTTTTACTTTCCTAGAATGAAAACGTCCCTTGGGTTCTTTCTTCAGCCAATCTGATTGAGTTAGTTTGAGCAGAACTTTGTTGTTTTATATCGATCAAAAGGCGTTGCCTCTCCTTTGCTAGTATCACACTATTGATCACTATGACAGAGTACATGTTGTATAGTGAGACTGTTAGCCACATGAATTGCTGTAATATATAACACTTTGTGGCAGCACGCAGAGATATATAAAAGATATTATCCGATGATAATGATTACATAATAGATATAAACCTTTTTATATATTCCGGGGTATTTCATTTTCCCATTGCACGAGTGGGTTTTGGTGGCTCAAAAGTGGTGGCGGCATGGTCTTGGAGAGTTGGAGGCTTTCTCCTCTCGGGAATAAGATCCAAGTAGAAGTAGTAGTGATATCTCCAAAACGGGTCCCTTCCATTTTAGAAATTGGGGTCGATCATCTAGTTAACAAAGGTGATTAAGCTTTTGCTTATAATACTCTGTAGCAATTACATATGTCTAATTATTATGCGCCACCGTTAATATCATCATCTCCACGGTCTCCACCACCTTTCTTCCCCTACCACTCCCCTTGGCCTCACATAACCCAGAACTATTACTCGATTAGATTAATATATCATCAGCTAGTTTGTCATAATGATTAATAAGGCAGTGCTTCTCAATATACAAATCATTAAGGGCGGACAAAGAATGGGTGTTCTGTTCTTGATCAAAAGAGACAAATCATTGTCTTGAAAGAAAGTGTGTGATCGATCTACTTTGGTTTCATATCATTGGATTCGTCTTTTTGTATCATATAATACAGATTCGAGTGGCTAAGCATGATATGATTATATAGACATTGAGCTACTACTTCGATCTACTTTCAGTGATGAGGCCTCGTGCGATAATTGTATTTTTGTCTAGTAGAACTAACTAATCAAATTAATCACAACTATCAGTCTATCAGTATTTAATAATTAGTGCATGAGTTTGTCGAATTCGCCGACGTTTCACTTATAAACAAACGTATAAATGTCATTATATCAATTGATATTAGGCGCAATAAGTGTATTTCTGTTAGGTATACATGTACGTATATGCAAACATTGAAGTCACTTTAACAACACTTTTCGAGAGGAAAGAAACTCCCTTGGAGCATTTTCAACGTATAATGATGTGACGCTAACAATAAGCAACAAAACATTCTTTGACGTTGATGGGCTCTCCATTACCCATTAGGATTCACAGTTGAGTGTTAATTCCAAACCGTGAGCAGAATTTAATCGACTATCCAGAGATCCCTATAGCTAGTTGTGCAGAAAACATACAAAAGATTAGGTTTTTGCACCCGGACAATAGTGATCTCAAAAATATCAATGTGTAGTTTTTTTTTTGAAAGGATCAATGTGTAGTTCATGAAATGCGAAATTAAACTGTACTTATGTTAGGGGTTAGGGTTAAGGTTTTCCATGGGATGAATCATATATCTCTGCTATATTAGAAAGAAAGTCAGACATTTTTGGTCTCAAAGGCTTCACCAATTTTATGAAATCTTCAAATTGTCCCCCACAAATATAAAGTTTACTAAAATAAAAGATATCAGAGAGGATTTTTTCTGTAAAACAAACAGAAATTCATCAAATTATGTTTTGTCAATTTTACCCTTAATAAGTTCATTGAAGGTTGTTAAAAATAAATATTATTATAGTGAGAAGCCAAATTAAAAAATAAAATAGTAAAATAAATAGATAATCATGGAGAAAAAAGTTGGTAGTGAGATGCATACTAGTTATTATGAAATTGTGATCCCTTTGCACGGGTAAAAATGCTAGTTAATAGAAAGCTCTCGATCGATCATCGTTTGGACTTTGGCATCTACCTAAAGGAGAAGGATAAAGACACTTACACATTATAACCATTATAGCTAGGAAAGGTGGCCGCCTCAGAAGTCGAACGAGTACAGATGACTCGTAAGAACTTCAGTAAACTTCTAGTGAATCCTAACTGTTATATTACCTTAATTCCTCACTGTTTTTTTTTTTCATTGATCATCGATGATGACAAATATATATACAGGTCATCTTTAACCCAAATCAAAAGATAGTGATGCGACTTATGCTCACTAGCTAATTGTATAATGTAGACATATATGCATGCGCGCTTGCTTAATGACTTGTTTGACTGATATCTAAGAAAAGATCTAAACCCAATCCCACTGACCAATCCGCGATTTTAGCAGGATCTAATTCTGAAAAGTATCAGATCATCTTTGGATTTGGGAATGTTTTGGTTGGATCCTTCATCATGCATGGATATGGTTGACATATCTTCAATATATATAACAACAAATTAAGCCAAATCTATTTATCTAAGATAGACTTAACTAAGGGTGAGTATTATATTGATTCTAATTATTAAGATAGACTTAATTAATTGTTACGTAAATATCATATGTATGGTGATTCTTACATATAAATTACTAAGATTGCACAATGTATTTGTATTGTTGTGTATACGGAAATTTATAAGGCTTGTTTGTCTTTTAACTTGAGTCGGCTTTTCTTCAGGCTTGTGTTCTACAAATTCTGATCAAGTTTTTGACCCGAAAGTCATTTTGACTCCATTTTATTTGGGTTGGAGATCCATTATGTGGATTGAGAAAGCAATTTTTACTTTTGACTAAGAGTTGGAGATGGCCTTGTCTTGGACTATCACGTTTTACACAAATTGGTCCAACTATATGGACAATGCCAACAGTATCTTCTAGATACATGCAACGTAGCACTCCTTTTTAATTCTTAAGACGGAGAATTACATTCATGCAAACTTGCAAAAGGATGCACTTCTTAATTCTTCAGATCGACGGAAACACGCTGGTTCGCAAGTGTAGTGATCACAAAGAATAGCACTATACAAGGTCCAAAATAATAGCCCAACATCATTGACTTGATCAGTACTCGTCTCTCGGAACACAAGTGATTACATGTTCTTCAAAAAGAAAAAGAAAAACACACACGCACACACAAAAGTGATTACATGATTGATATACAAAGAGTAGCTATGAAAAACGCAATGTGGACATCTAAACACTCTCATAACATGTTAAGAAATGAAGAATGTGAAAAAGTACGATATAATCGTAATCAATACATGCATGAGATAATGAGTAATTATAACAAGACAAGTGTACGTACACAACATTTCCTCTCACAATAGCGGTTTAAGCATGATCAACATATACCTATGCGAGAAATGAGTGCATAGGTTGTCTCTCTTGTGATATGATCCCATTCGATCATCCGTCACTAGGTTCTGAAACATATATGCATGCTCACTATATATGCTTGTGTAAGATGAGTCACTTCTTATGCTTGTTTGTTACATGTTATTCTCGTTTGATTCCTAAGCTTTGCAGGTCATTGTCTTGCTTAGTGTAATGGAGCTTGATTTACTTGCACATTGTTGGATTTTATTTGGTCAAAGTCAGACACCATGCAATGATGAAATCGGCGCCCATAGCTTTGGATACACGTACAATCATATGTGCTCTAAACAGTGAGGCCCTGCCGGATAAGGAGGAGCACTTGGTGCATGTCTTTTCCATATTGACATCCCTAGCAGAGCAGATAGCCATGAACTCTATCCGCAGATTTCAATTAATGACAACTAAGATATCAAAATGACTTGGATTTTGATCTGGAACACTCATTTTGTCACGTCTTGATTCAACATAGGATGGTGATGGTGGTGAGGCTAGTATTCATAGGTATGACTGAAGCCAATAACCCATAATTATATGGATAACAATCATACATAACATGAAATAGCCTGTCTCTTTCTTATGGGATTTCATGACAAGGCAAACACCAAAAACCTCTCAACAGAGTTCACCACGATACTAAGTGGCCAAGTTGAAGGAGCACTTAATCATCTTAAGAAAGAGTTTATTTGAGGTACTAGGCTTAGTTTAGTTGGGTACGTACTCGATTGCTTCACGTGTAAAGAGACTCATTCTTTGATCAAATCATGGAACACGTACTTTTGTGTACCAGATAGAAGATCACTGAGAAAATGTCAACCCTAGATCGCCAGAGTGCTGCGCACTCCATAGCTCCATGCTTGTTAATGCAGCAATGGAAATTGAAAATTGCCTTAGCAGATGGGACCTGTCGAGACACACTGTTTAAATGCCATGTGAATCGAGTTATTGAGGAAGCAAAACTCGTTGAGCATATTATCTTGTTTGAGTACGTAGGTTCACCACCAAGACTAGGACGCTTTGGAAATCCGAAAAGCTTCAGAGAGGGCAATATAAACTTTGTTGAAATTCCAGAACAGTTGGCATTGTCGGGCCTTGGGTCTGAAATCTAGGAATGAGCTGTCTATGCCTTAATAGCGAAAAGCAATACCAATTCTATGGTGCTCCGGAGCCGGGAGCCGCAGCCGGAAATCAAAAACCATTAGATTGCAAATTTTGGAAGAGGACCTCACCCTGAAGAACCATATGAATTCAGACATACGAGGGAAAGGCTGAAAATATCATGTTTGGAATTTGTTGCTTTTATTGGATACTCGCAAAGGCTGCAGCAGCTGTTTTCTTGTTATCATAGCTTGCCTTGTTATGATCACAGTACCTGGTTCTTATCGATTTAACTGATATCTCTCCAATTTCAAGAAGAAAAAGAATTTCAGGAATGGTGAAGAAAGGAAAAGAAAGATCCATAAAATAACCAACCATTAATCTCCATTCAAGACTCTATCCGTGGACAAACTAGCATCATAAACTCCTTGGTGTTAGAATCCCCCGAAGCACAGAACAGTGTTTCTTATGTGAGACCTAAAAGCTCAAAAGTAGATTGGCAAAATAGAAGTATCTTCTACGTATACTATTGGTTACACTAATAACACCAACAGTCATCTAGAATCACTATGATACAGAAACTCTGAACTCATCAGGGTCGGTACTTGTAGGCACCTTGCTGTGAGTTAGGGTTACGGTACGCACCTTGCTGTGTGTTCTGGTTATGGTATGCACCTTGTTGTGAGTTAAGGTTATGGTACGTACCTTGCTGTGAGCTCAGGTTATGGTGTGCACCTTGTGGAGCATTGATGTTGGGGTTTGGTCCTTGTGGAGCACTAAACTGATAGGAGCTTTGCTGAGCATTGAGTTGGTAAGGGCGTTGATGAGAATTTATATGGTAAGGGCTTTGCTGAGCATTGGTTTGGTAGGGGCTTTGCTGGGCCTTGATTTGGAATGGACTTTGTTGAGCATTCACTCGATATGGACTCTGTGGAGCATTCATTCTGTATGGACTTCTTGGAGCATTGATGTGGTACGGGCTTTGATGATCAGAGATGTTGGGGTAGGAGCCTTGCCGAGTATTCGCATTGTGGTGGGAACTAGGCTGAGCACTAGCATTTTGACCCATGGAAGCCATGAGGGCCTGAAGGATATTCTGTGCTGCATTCAACTGATCAGAACCACGGATCTCAGCAACTTGTTCAAAACCACCACTTTGCGAGTCTTGGTATTTCACTCTTGGTCGTGGAACCTGAACACCAATTAAAGAGATTAGCAATCTTTTGACTGGACAACAGCTTTGAACATAAGATCCCATTATGGCTAATAGCTGAGGATTCAGACTGATGCATTCCATAGCTAGAATTCAGCAACAATTTTTTTCCTCTAAAACAGGGTGTTTCCTTTTTTTTTCCAAAACTATCATCTAAAGTCCCGTGAGAAAAGAAAGAAACGTACTGAAAGGTTATTCGTGTCAACACATCCCAGGATAACACCAATGAATGAAGGCAGACTATTTTTTTCTTTTCCTTTTTTCCTACTGTATCAATTATTAGAAATAAAACCACTTTAAAATTTTTCTAAAGCTTTTGTGCAAGGTGCTGAGCCGAACTGCCTACCTTGTGCATCAGCTTTCTACCTTTACCATTTATCATCCACAGTTGTGAAAAAGAAAAAAATAAATGAAGTACACAAGTAATACGAATGCACACAAGCTAAAATGACATATTTTCAATAATGCCAACAAAATATTTTCATAAATTATCAATTAATAAAAATAAAACCACTTCCAGATTTTTCAAATGCTTGTAATATAGATATGCACCAGCTAAGTGAACTGCCCAAGCCAACCTAGGGGCAATTTGTTAACTCAGTACGGGCCAAGCTTGTTGCAACTTGACCGAATAGCCTAATAGGCTAATATATAAATTAAAGCTGGAGGACAACTAGTACACAATGAAATGAACACAAACTATAACTTCTCAATGTTTGATTAAATGATAGTCTGTAAGGACTTGTTCATTTCATGGCACGTCCAGAATGGACCCTAGTTCATTCTGCTTTTCTCTCCAAGATTCACTACAAATATTCATATTGCTATATGCTTAATGTCCTTTGTCCTTGTCCTATTACCAGGTGTCGAAAAATACCTCTCCAATATGGGAAACATCGCTCCCTCCTATTCCGGTAAAAGAACCCACTGCATTGTTTGGAATCCTACTGTCCAAAGCTCTGTTGACTCTTTGGTAGCTGTGACATAAAACAAGCCTAATATCAGACTGAAATATATTAAACTTAACAAGAAACAAGTGTTTGAATAGTTTCATACCCAGAAGCAGCAGGCGGGACCGGGTATCCCTCTGGTTCATATTCATGTCTGCCAACCTTCAAGGGCATAACCAAAAAAAAAGTTATATCTTCGCTACAACATTAATGTTATTGCAATAAATGCTATAGAGGTCTTACGACACATTTTCAATTTCTCTGGTGGTATACAACACATTACAATCACTAAAACACATAATATTTTTATAAGCAACATGCATATGTACAAAGTTTGGAGAGAAAATGATAAATATCAGTTGACTCTGTTTCATGTACATCATTGCTGCGACTACCAGTTCTCAAGAATTTCTTTCTTGCCATCAATATAATACCTCATTTTACCAATTCTGCCCATAACTAGTGCTATGAGTGTGTATAACTTGATGTAACAGGAATATGATTGATTCATGGTCAGATGCAGAACTTAAGGAGTGTCTAACATTCTCAACCCAAAGAAAAAAATACAGTTCGTTTAGTTCAATTCAGGGGTCTTAAACTAATGAATGATATTAGTGTACAACAGTAGATATAATACACATGGGGTTTATGCATTCTGGAATGTTTGATGTAGTTTACTGGTCCACATCGCTACCACCCACCATCCCAGACCCCTGAGTTTGACAACTAAAAGCGCAATGCAGAAAAACACTATAAGATATACAAATAATGCTTCACAGTGAGTATATTACTGCAGGTAGACCAATGGAGGGAAACCTTTGGAGCCTACCAGAGATACTACATTTCCCTGTGAACCACCAATCTAAGTATAACATATGCCTTTGTAAGGACACCGGTCTTCCCAATGATCTGTAAAAGCTCCAAACTTGAATCATTGGATTTCATAATGAGTCAGCGAAAAAAATGGAAAAATTTGTTTTTCTCTGTCTTTTTGGACTTCTGACAGTATTACTAATATGGGATAAAAAGTCTGGAAACTCTGACAGGTCTCTTTTAACTTATGCCTTCAACACTAAAATTGTTAAGCGAAAATCATCAAACTCATAGTGATGAAAACTTGTTTCTTTTTAGTGATGTTTTAATGAATTTAGGGAGGTTACCTTTAGATGGTCATATCGACCAGAGCTACCAGCTCTAACTGCACTAAGTGGTGGTGGCATTCCTCTAACAGGTAAGCTTCCAGGAGGAGCAAATCTAGGCGGAGGGCCAACAGGAGCATGTTCTTCTCCAGCATTTGTATCACGCAGTGTTCTCATTCTCAGTCTTGATGTAATCTCAGCCAAAGCATCTTTAGCAACAGCAAAGTTCCCAGATATCTTAAAGACCAAAACAAGAGTGATAAATCAGTAAATGAAAATCTAAAAAGATAAATTAAAGATGTCATGTAGACTATAACAGTGAAAGGACGCAACTGCATCACCTGCACAAGCTCTTCATCTTCATCTGCACACTTAGGCCTATCATCTTTCGAGTACACACGAATATCTGCCTGGGTTCTCCTTCTCATCTCATTAATAACCTGTCCTCCTTGTCCAAGGATGCAGCCAACTTTACTCGATGGAACAAGAAGCCTAGTTGTGATCGTACCTTTGTCAGATAATTCACTTGCTTTGTTTTGAAGCTGAAGAATTGCCTCAATTGTTTGTGACCTCGGACTCCGCAGCACCTGAAAGAGTATCAGCAAGGTGATCTACCACTAGCATATAATGTGGCATATAATCCACCAAGAAACAGTTGATGAGTAGGTCTTCCATGTGAAGTCCAATATGAAAAGAAGCTAGACATACGGATATGGTTTTGTATTAAAAAATCTGCATACCTCAAAAGCAGAGACACGAATCACACGTTCTTCTGAGTCTGTTGATGCATCCTGAACATGAATATTGGCTCCTGTTTCCTCTTGTAACTGTTTCACATTAAAACCCCCCTTGCCAATAACCCCACCAATTTTCCCAGCTGAACACAAAATCTTTATAAAAAACTCAGCTGAAGCTTCAACCCCATGCCCCGCAGGATCACCATCAAAACCTCCTCGACCATATCCAGAGGAATGATTTTCACATTCTCCTATCCATGGCATTGGTGGCATACCGTGGGAAGGTTCTCTATTAGGCCATATTGGATTGCCAGGTGGGAACATATTTGGGGCTCCTCGCAGATGAAACCCCTGACCCCCAAAAGGTATAGCCAATCCCAAAGGAGGTTTGTCCTTGCGTGGATTCTGATGCAATAGAGTAGACACTTCATAAAGTGCTCTTTTTGCCACGTCCGGTTTTCCAGATATCTGCAAAAGATGTTCAAGTTTGTAATTTTGTAAGGATGCTAGAAAACAAACAGATAGATAACTTCAGAAAATATTCCTTGAAGCATATTTGAAGTTACAGCAACCAAGCTATCAGGGATCGCACCAAAATCAATTCAATATTGTTTAACTTGTAAAAATAGAAATTTAAAACCGTCTTCAACGCCCAGAAAAAGAGGTAAGTAGACAAATGATCTTGTTAAACCTTTTATACCTACCCAGACAGAAATTCTAAAACTTCCCGGTGGTTGTACTATAGGTATTAACAAACCCAAAAATTATACCTAAAATACGTTTGAAGAAATGATGCCATACCTCATACTAAACAAAAGGTAGCCCATGCATGATTGGAAAAAATATATAAACAGTAAAAACACATGCCATATCCGTTGCTTAGCATCAAGATTCAAGAGACAAAAGAAAATCTTCCCACCTATAAGCTAGTTACTCTAGAAGCAAAGACAATGCTTTATAAGGCATTTTAATGCCCATAACCAACACAATCCTTCACACAGGAACCAATAGTTAAACTCATATAACTAAATTTGGAATATAAGTTATACTAAATTTGTTGTCATTTGTCATACATTGAAAAGTGAGCAAGGAAGCAAACAATAAAAAAAGAAAGAGAACCTGCACCAATTCATCAGTATCCATTGCACAAGTAGGAAGCTGATCTGCAGGAAGAACACGAATGTTTGCACGTGTCTCACTTCGCAATCTTTGTATAACATCCCCACGCTTTCCTAACAGACATCCTACCAAGTTGTTTGGAACTAGAAGTCTTGTGATAACAATATTCTCGTTATCATCATCAAATGTAACCCCACTATAGAGATCTTCCTCCACAATCCTGTCATGAACTTTCAATAGTGCATCTTGGGCAGCACAGTGTGGCTCCAAGGGCTTCTGTTCATCAGCACAGTGTGAATCTTCATCACTATTTTGTTTCCTCGAAATTTTGGTTGGCGGACTAAAGATAATAATTACTCTCTCATCTGAGCCAGGAACAGAATCAGAAACTGTAATCTTGGACCGTGTCTCTTCTCTCAGGGACTTGATTATGCCACCACCTTTCCCAATTACACCACCAATTTTTTAGAGGGGCAAAGTATACGATACACAGTCTCAAGGGACTGAGCATTTCCTGAAGACTGTTCGCGGTTTGAATTATTCAAGTTCCCTTTCTTGTTGCTGCTCCCTTTTCTTTTAAACTGGACAGTCGGCCGTTGGCCGAGAACATTCCGCTTGTTCCAATCCATAATACTCGCGGAAACTGATACCGAAGTAGACTAAACTCTACGAAAGACGAAAATGCCTAGAGAGGAATAAAGCTCATTACCGAGACAAAGCTGATACATCACAATAATGCTATCAAGAATTGAAATTGAAAGCAGATTATATTCAAGTGCCACGGGGAGCTGAAAATAGCTGATCCAACTCAAGAACACTAAAGCTAAGGTAAAAAAAAGCTGGTAAATTTAGTAATTGCAAAATCGAAATGCGAAAAATTACAGCATTGTGTTTGAATCACGTACCTTGCTGAACAATAAGTCAGGGATCCTAGTGAAGCAATTCCATGCCAGCTCGGCAAGCATCACCGGCTCCGGTTCTAGCGCACGAGCCCTAGGGTTTCAAAAACCAAACCATACACAGCTCAAAAACACAGAGATGAGAGACCTAAGCAGAATGAAGCTAGCTCTGTGTGAATCAAGCTCAAGCCTCGCAGGAAATCAAAGTTGCGTAATTTTGCGTAGGAATTAAGGAAAACAAAGAAATGCGGCGGAGGACTTGGAACGTTCGGTTTGATCGTGGACGGTGATAGGAGAATTGAAATGAAATAGATCAGTGAGAGCGATTAGGGTGAGAGGAAGGAGAAGAGAAGGAGAAGGTGGAACGTACCAGAGCGAGAGAGAGAGGAGTCGGAATCAGGAAGAGTGATGGTCGCCGGTTGCTGAGGCGAGTGGTGGTGGTGGTGGTGGTGCTCATCTGAGAGCAGAGAGAGAAATTCGAGCGTGATTGAGCTCTCCCAGATTTTTTGCGATGAGTTTACAGAGAAAGAAGGCGGAGGACGGCCCATTTTTAGTTGTCTATTTTTCTAGAATTACAGAAGGCCCAACTAAAGGCCCACTCAAACGAATGCCAAGAGAGGCTTCTTACTAATTTAGTAACTTTCTTTTACCTGGAGAAAAGAAGACTATTACTTCATAGGTGGTTTATTTTGATGATTAGCAAATGAAGGGGTCGGTTTAGGTAAATATCGAGCAACATGAATTGAGTTTTTACGTAACCCTCGAACCTGAATCGTGTTTGTGTTGGTACTTATATTTGACAAGAAATGAAACATTATTATTTAACGAGAACAGGATATTTCTCCAATTTTGTATAGCAACACCAAATATAATCAAATTTGATGATTAATCGAACTCAAACGGTCAAACCCACTTATTGAAAAGAGAACTACTCGAGCTATAGCTATAAAAGTCTGATGAGATGAAAGCAAGTGTTTTCTGTAGGAATAAATGAGGTCAAAACTCAAGGTCACAGATGTACATCAATAAACTGCTGCAACAATGAATCAATATACCAATTCTGCGGCCCTGCGGGTGTTAGGCCATAATGCAAATGGAACTGATCAGGTGATCATCTGGTGAGCATATAGATAATAGCATATACACTATAAAATAGGAAGCAGTGTGCATTGTTCCTTCCATTACAAGCACTTCTTACATAGCAGCAAAATGAAACATAATCTTTCATCAGACATTAGCAATCTAAGATTGTTCCCCAACTTTTTTCTAGATTTTCCTTATCAAATATATCTGCCCCGTAAGTGGAAACGAAGATCTCCACAAAGAAGGGAAATTGCATCCAGACAAATGAGGCGATTGGGACACTAGAAAGTAACATAACTGGAATAATGATGCATAGTTTCCCATGAAGCATAATGTAAAGGGCAGCAGAAAAAGTAATCATCATGGTGGCGATGGAGAGAAAAAGAGTGAAAAGACCCAATATCATTTTTGTCGGTAGAGATTTGAGAAAGTCATCTTCTTTATAACGTGATGTGAGAATTCCCAAAAATATCATCACCGAAGTAGTAGAAGAAAACAATGATATAGCATCTGAGATAATGAATACCATGAACTCCTTTGCCTTTAGGAACATGGGAGCACCTGTATCTTCATTGTTTCCGCCAGGAACTGTAAATGCTGCGGCAAACATCATAGTGACAATAAGAGCACCTACAACTGTACATGAAGTTGCAGTTTCTTTCATTGACTTTTCTCCCTCCTTCATTAATTCTCTATGATATTTGGTAAATATCGCACGCGGCGGCACTTGATCCGTATGATTTATAACTTCAAGCGACTCAAGCTCTGCCTGAGATTGCACCTCCTGCATTTCATCCCATGCATGCATGGTAAAATTTGAACTTTCTTACATGACATGATGATACTGATAACTTATGATTTTCTTCTCTTTTAGAGAATTTATTTGTAACATATTGGTATTCCCAACCAACAAAAAGAGAGTAGCAAATTTGAAAATAGATAAATACTAACCTTAAACCATTGTCGTTCTCGCTGCAATTGTAAAGCTGCACCCCGTATATTGTCCACTCTATTTTGGACAAATGAGGAAAATTTTCCGACTATATGTAGCATATTATTGTCAAACTTGTCTTTCTTCCGAAAAATCTCAATTATGTCTCTGTAATAATATACATACACGAGGCTATATATCTTTTCTTGACGACAATCAGCCGTAAATTGAAACACGGTCATGTCTTTTTCATTAGTAATTTGGTAGATTTTTGGATTTGCACTACATATATGAGTGATGAACTCAACTTTTCCTTGTTCTCTACTGCTCGGAAAATGGCTGACCCAAGAAGGCTATCATCTTGTATTTGAATAACATCTTCATTTTTCATCACTTCACACATACAATGTAAAAATTCATGAACTTGGGCATGTACCAATTTCATACGTTGTATGCGACTGATTCCTACATTAACCATGAAGACAATATACAATTAACAACGTATATACAGATAATTTGGTAAGTAACACACAATTAAATGGGAAAATCATGGATGTGCGGTAACCTATCATACCCAAAAGTCCTCCGAAAAATCGTCTGAATAAACTGGTAACTGCAATGTAAAAATTCAAGGAACAAATATGTGAACATATAGTCGTAACGACATGAGCATATGTTGTTGTAGTCGTTGTGAATTAGGTAAACATACCCGAGTGAATGAGACACCTTTGATTACATTTGTGATTTTCTGGGTCATTAACGTTTATGGTACTGTTATCATCTATTTTTGGAGAAGGTGGTATGACTATACCTGTATCAAGATATGTGAAAACACAAAAATTTAGGCACCTTGGATGAATGAGTAGTGGACAGAAGCTTAATCAAAAAGAAGAGAAAAATATGGTAGACTAGTTACGGTCATAAATCCATTGTTCCCAGAAGTTGAGTCCGCTTTCACTCAAAAATAAACGTTCCCATTTCATGCTCTCAGCCAATCTATTCAAAGGATATTTTCCCGACAAGTCTTTAGTAATACCCAAACTTGGGTAGCGCTGGATTAAATCCCACGAAATATCTGTAATAAGTCAAAAAAGAAAATAAATATAACATGAGAAAAATATAAACAAACTCTAGAAAAAATATATTTGTTGTAGAAAGACTACCAGACTGGCAGACTCACTAATTGCTAGGAGACATCAAATTAGTTATATATGATAAATTGATGATCGAGTAAGTGAATCTTACTTACCGAATCTTTTAAGAAGAAAAGCTTGAGAAATAATTTGGGCTGCTTGGTGAGCATTGAGAGTTTCGAGTGGAGTGACAGAATACAGATACTTAACCAAGGAAACTTTGTACTCTTCAGCTCCATGAGCCATGACAAGCGGGATCATATTGGTGGCAGGATCAACAATGCTAAGTAACTTCTTGTTCTTTTCAATCATGAGTTTTACAGTTTTCAGTTTACCTCCAAAAGAATTTTCAATAGCACAACAAATAGCTGTACGACCGGAAGGATCCAATATTTCTTCCAAGTCTTCCTCTGTCATTAATCGCACCAACTCTTTTACAATAATCAAATTACCCTCAGAGGCTGCAAAGTGAAGAGCTGGAAAGTGGGATGATGGATGTCTTAGTTCTCTTATTGGGTGTGGATACTGTTTAAGAAACTTGAGTGCATCACTTTCGTCATAATTTTTCACACAATCGAAGAAATGTTGATAAGAGCCGCGGTCAAGATCGTTGGTGTTGGAACTGGCATTGTTGCTGTGTCCTGCCGAAATCAATTGCCTTGCAGATAAGTCATGTTTATTGACATTTTATTTTTGTTTTGTTGTAAAGACTCTGACGTCATTCTCTCAAGGACAAAAACTAAGCCTTCTGTCCAAATAAACAAATAAACTACTAGCACCGTGGGAAAAAAGTATAGGAGGGTCGATCGAGATGATACCTTCTACTACTGGTTCTGGTTTGAGGTCTTTTAGCTGTAGCTCACCATCCATTGGGGACTGATGCTCAGATCTCGCATCTGGACAATAATCAGAAAAAAGGATAATTTCTACCAAGTCTATAAATGAATCAAGAAACATGAAAATCCACTACCCGATAATGTACGATGACAAATATTGAATATATGTTTTCCTTGATCGGTTTATTTTGAGATGTACGTACCTTCTCTTTTTGGTAGTCTAGCTCCAGCCGGCTTCAATTTCTTTTCCAAAGTATTCCAGGCAGCTTTAGCAGTGTCGATGCCCCGGATAAAAGGAAAGATATCTTCCCCGCAAGTAATATGAATAGCATGCAAAGCCTCTGCATTGTTCTTACTCCAAGCCTCAAAATCGGCCTCATCACCATCTTCTACCCTAGGAGGTTCCATGGCGGATTCGACCACCTTCCAAAGACCCTTGGCCAGCAAATAGGTTCTGACCCGAAAACTCCAATCTTCATAGTTATTTGTGGTTAAAACTTTAAGGACGATAGCACTGGGGACGGCCACTGTAGCTGCCATATGCTCTTGATCTCTGTCAAGAAGGAAACACAAACAAATCAGATGAGTTAAGTTGGAATTGCAAGGCGTAAGAGTCTGTGTTTGTTAGATCAGAGAAATGCAGTACCTCTGGAAATGGGATAGTCTGTAACTTGCGGACTGGGTTTTCTTGATTCTCTGACCTTATTTATCCTCGATCGATCGTCAACTTACTTTTCTGAAAGTAGACAACTAAGTTTCAAGGACTTCCGGCCGACCTCGCTCAATTATAACCGGTGTGACACACTGTCTCTGCTATTGCAAACTTTGTCTTGCTCCTTCGCTTTCTTTTGTTAATTATGCAATCGAGAAAAAATGGAGAAAGGCCGGAAGATTCTTAGTTTCTTATCCTGTTTTCAAAGTAGAATTGTGAGTAAAGAAAAGTATATATGGTGGCTGAATTGATTCTTTCTATTGATATGGAAGCAATATCAACAGATCTAATCCTTGTACAATACGAAGTCTCAATGATTTTAAGAAACCAAGTAAGGCAAGGATTGAGCTCCTCTACAGTAACTTTATGTAAATTTCATAATATCCTGATCCTCCAATTGATCTTATGGTCAGTGCTTGTCACATCATCCAATGTCATATTTAGAGGCTTTCTCTCAAACCGACGTTAACGTTAACTTCCATTTCTAGTTTCAACCATGAGAACTCGTTCTTAATCGACGTACATTCCAGCAAAATCTATATCGTCATCCCCCTCGATCGAACTCGTCAATTTACTCAATCACATCTACTAGAAAAACCTATTGAAACCCATACCACCATTGATCAAGTCTCGTCTTCCTCTTCTTTCTTCCTCAACTCCTTTCTCATTCTCTACTAACTTATCTGCTCGACTGCACTGCAGCCAAGAACCATGACAGATGCTCGTCTTCCTCTTCTTTACACACCAGCGTGGCCAATTAGAAAACCCAGATTTTGGCTAATATAATAGAAAAGCAATGCAATATAAACATGACTGATCAGTCAAATATGGATGGGTTTTGGGATTGAAATATGAAGTGTCCTCTTCTCCACAGAACCTGCAAATCCATATGAATTCTTACGTGAAAACCCATCGAATCCAAAACAAAAACAAGGATGCAAATTAGAGAGCAGAGAATTGGTAAGAGGAGACGAAATACAAGTTTTATATTGATTAAAAGACATGCTCTTTCAGTCTTTTGTTGCTTGAAGATCTAGTTCATGTTCTTCAAGACAACGATCTGGAATCGCGGTTTGTATGGAGAACCGTGTTTTTTTTCCTTTTCTTGATGGGGATAACAGCAAGTTTGACGACAGTTTGAGATGAAAACGCAAAACGTGAAACAAGCTGATGTGGCGAGTATCTGACCATTGGTATTTTCAATGACTACGATTTTATGAAATTTAACTTCAGAAAAATATTTACTGTGGAGGAGCCGGATCCGTAAGGCAATACAACTATTACAGAATCTTATATTCTTTACTTAAAACCTACTGATACACTCGTTACAAAAATAACAAAAACAAAACTTAAAATACAGTTTCCATACTCCTCCTCAATCCTCAAGTTGGAGGGGATTTTTTTAGGTACCTACCTATTTGCAAATAATGGATCAAATATTCCAATTTTGCATGTGTTCCGGCATAATGCATAGGAACTGATCAGGTGATGACATGAAATAAATTGGGCACTTCCGGCGCGTATAGATAGACTATAAAATAAGTACATTGTCCCTTTCATTATAAGCACTTCTTACATAGCAGCAAAATGAAACATAATCTTCACCAGACATTAGCAATCTAAGATTGTTCTCCAACTTTTTTCCAGATTTTCCCTATCAAATATATCTGCCCCGTAAGTTGAAACAAAGATCTCCACAAAGAAGGGAAATTGCATCCAGACAAATGAGGCGATTGGAACGCTAGAAAGTAATATAACTGGGATAATGATGCATAGTTTCCCATGAAGCATAATGTAAAGGGCAGCAGAAAAGGTAACCATCATGGTGGCAATGGAGAGAAAAAGAGTGAAAAGGCCCAATATCATCTTGGTCGGTAGAGATTTGAGGAAGTCATCTTCTTTATAACGTGATGTGAGAATTCCCAAAAATATCATCACCGAAGTGGTAGAAGAAAACAATGATATAGCATCTGAGATAATGAATACCATGAACCCCTTTGCCTTTAGGAACATGGGAGCACCTGTATCTTCATTGTTTCCACCAGGAACTGTAAATGCTGCAGCAAACATCATAGTGACAACAAGAGCACCTACAACTGTACAAGAAGTTGCAGTTTCTTTCATCGACTTTTCTCCCTCCTTCATTAGTTCTCTATGATATTTGGTAAATACCACACGTGGTGGCGCTTGATCGGCATGATTTATAACTTCAAGAGATTCAAGCTCTGCCTGAGATTGCACCTCCTGCATTTCATCCCATGCATAGTAATCTTTTAACTTATAATTATGAGTGAAGACTGGACTTTCGTAGACGACAGGATGATACTCATGAGTGGAAACTTATGATTTCCTCTTCCTCGAGGTTATTGGTACCACGTAATGGTATTCCCAACAAATGGTAAAATCCGCCAATAATTAATGGGGTAAAAAGCCTAACATGAAAAAAAGATAAATACTAACCTTAAACCATTGTCGTTCTCGCTACAGTTGTAAAGCTGCACCCCTTATATTGTCCACCCTAGTTTGGGCAAATGACGAAAAATTTCCTACTATATGTAGCATATTATTGTCAAACTTATCTCTCCTCCGAAAAATCTTAGTTTTGTCTCTGTAAAAATATATATATGCAAGGCAATATATTTTTTCTTGACGACAATCAGCTGCAAATTGAAACACAGTCATGTCTTGTTCATTAGTAATTTGGTAGATTTCTGGATTCGCTCTGCATATATGAGTAATGAACTCAACTTTTCCTTGTTCTACTGCCCGGAAGATGGCCGACCGCAGAAGGCTATCATCTTGCATTTGACTAACATCTTTATTTTTCATCACTTCACAAATGCAATGTAAAAATTCATGAATTTGGGCATGTACCAATTTCATACGTTGTATGCGATTGATTCCTACATTGGCCATGAAGACAGTATACAATTAACAACATATTTATAGATAATTTGGTAAGTAACAAACAGTTAAATGGGAAAATTGTGGATGTGAGCCTATCATACCCAAAAGTCCTCCAAAAATTCGTTGGAATAAACTGGTAACTGCAATGTCGTATTCAAGGAACAAACATGTGAATAGTTGTAACAACCAGAAGAGATATCGAATAAAGATCGAGGATCATAATATGCTGTTGTAGTTATATATACCTGAGTCAATGAGACACCTTTGATTATGGTTGTGACTTTCTGGATCATGAACGGTTATGCTACTAATATCTTTTATTGTTGGAGTAGGTAGTATGACTATACCTGTATCAAGATATATGAGAACTCAAACTCTAAGGTTCCTAGCTTAGATGAATAGAGGACAGATGCTTAATAAGAAGAGAATACTGAAGGTAGACAATAGTTACGGTCATAAATCCATTGTTCCCAGAAGTTGAGTTCGCATTCACTTAGAAACAAGCGTTTCCATTTCATGCTCTCAGCCAATCTATTCAATGGATATTTTCCAGATAAGTCTTTAGTAATAGCCAAACTTGGGTAGCGCTGTATTAAATCCCACGAAACATCTATAATGAAGTCAAAAAGAAAATAAATATCACATGAGAAAAGATATAAAGATATAAACAAAGAATATATATACCAGACTGGCAGACTGAACACTAGTTGCTACTTGCTCATATGAGATTATGAGCAAGTGAAAATCTTACTTACCAAATCTTTTAAGAATAAAAGCTTGAGAAATAATTTGGGCTGCTTGGTGAGCATTGAGAGTTTCGAGTGGAGTGACTGAATACAGATACTTAACCACGCCAACTCTGTACCATTTTGCTCCATGAGCCATGACAAGCGGGATCATATTGGTGGCAGGATCAACAATGCTAAGTAACTTCTTGTTCTTTTCAATCATGAGTTTTACAATTTCCAGTGTAACTGGATTTTCAATAGCATAACAAATAGCTGTACGACCAGAAGGATCCAAAATTTCTTCCAAGTCGTCCTCTGTCATTATTCGCACCAACTCATCTACAATAGTCAAATTACCCTCAGAGGCTGCAAAGTGAAGAGCTGGAAAGTTGGATGATGGATGTCTTAGTTCTCTTATTGGGTGTGGATACTGTTTAAGAAACTCGAGTGCATCACTTTCGTTGTTACCCCTCCAATAATATTCCACACAATCGAAGAAATGTTGATAAGAGCCGCGGTCAAGATTGTTAGTGTTGGAACTGGCATTGTTGCTGTGTCCTGCCAAGTTTTCATATATAGGGTTTTCTTTTAACATGCAATTCATCCGTATATAAAATGCTAAATATCGTTTTGGTTTTTTAATAGGGTTGATCGAGATGATACCTTCTACTACTGGTTCTAGTTTGAGGTCTTTTAGCTCTAGGTCACCATCCATTGGGGACTGATGCTCATATCTCGCATCTAGACAATAATCAGAAAAAAGGATAATTTCTACCAAAACCTATCAAATGAATCAAGAAAAATGAAAAACCATTACCCGATAATTAATGTACGATGACAAATACTTAATATATGTTTTCCTTGTTTGGTTTATTTTGAGTTGTACGTATACCTTCTCTTTTTGGTTGTCTAGCTCCAGCCGGCTTCAATTTCTTTTCCAAAGTATTCCAGGCAGCTTTAGCGGTGTCGATGCCCCGGATAAAACGAAAGATATCTTCCCCGCAAGAAATATGAATAGCATGCAAAGCCTCTGCATTCTTCTCACTCCAAGCCTCAAACTCGGCCTCATCACCACCTTCTACCCTAGGAGGTTCCTTGGCGGATTCGACCACCTTCCAAAGACCCTTAGCCAGCAAATAAGTTTTGACCCGAAAACTCCAATCTTCATAGTTATTTGTGGTTAAAACTTTAAGAACGATAGCACTGGGGACGGCCGCAGCAGCTGCCAATCCTGCCATATGATCTTGATCTCTGTCAAGAAGAAAACACGTACAAACAAATGAGATGAGTTAAGTTGCAAATTGCAAGGCGTTATTGAGATTCTGTGTTTGATGATCAGAGAAATGCAGTAGTACCTGTGGAAGTGGGAGAGTGAGTGAGTTGTGGAATGGGGTTCTTGATTCTCTGATCTTATCCTCGATCATCAACCTACTTTTCTGATAGCAGACAACTAAGTTTCAATGACGTCCGGCCCACCTCGCTCAATTTTATCCGGCCATGTCTGCCACTATGTCTGGCTTGTCTGCTATTGCCAACTTTTTCTAGCTCCTTCGCCTTCTTTTGTCAATTATGCAGTCCAGACCAAAGCTATTCAGTATTCACCCGGGAGAGAACAAAAAGATGGAACTAAGTTTTTTTTTTTTTTTCTCTTCAAAGAAAAGCTCAAGCGGATGTCTTTAAGTTTTCATTAAATATTCATGAGTGAGAACTTATGATTTCCTCTTCTTTAACGAGTTTATTTGTACAACCTAATGGTATTACCACAAAATTGTAAAATTCGCTACTAATGAATCGGGTGAAAACCAACTTGAAAATAGATAAACACTAACCTTAAATCATTGTTGCTCTCGCTGCAATTGTAAAGCTGCACTGCGTATGTTGTCCACTCTAGTTTCGGCAAATGACGAAAAAGTTCCAACTATATGTAGCATATTATTGTCAAACTTGTCTCTCCAAAAAATCTCATTTCTGTCTTTAGAAAAATATAAATATACAAGGCTATATATTTTTTCTTGACGACAATCAGCCGCAAATTGAAACACGATCATGTCTATTTCATTAGTAATTTGGTAGATTTTTGGATTTGCACTACATATATGAGTGATGAACTCAACTTTTCCTTGTTCTACTGCTCGGAAGATGGCTGACTGAAGAAGGCTATCATCTTGTATTTGAGTAACATCTTTATTTTTCATCACTTCACACATGCAATGTAAAAATTCATGAACTTGGGCATGTACCAATTTCATACGTTGTATGCGACTGATTGCTACATTAACCATAAAGACAATATACAATTAACAACGCATATATGGATAATTTGGTAAGTAACACACAATTAAATGGGAAAATCATGGATGTGAACCTATAATACCCAAAAGTCCTCCAAAAATTCGGCTGGGTGAATTGGTAACTGCATTGTAAATATTCAAGGAAAATAAACATGTGAATAGTTTTAACGACAAGATTTATATCGAATAAAGATCAAGGAGCATAATATGTTGTTGTAGTCATATATACCTGACTGAATGAGACACCTTTGATTACATTTGTGACTTTCTGGATGATGAACGGTTATGCTCTTAATATCTTTTATTGTTGGAGTAGGTCTATGACTATACCTGTATCAAGACATATGAGAACTCAAAATTTAAGGTTCCTAGCTTAGATGAATAGAGGACAAATGCTTGATAAGACAAGAAAAGTGAATAATTACGGTTAAATCCATTGTTCCCAGAAGTTGAGTTCGCATTCACTTAAGAATAAGTGTTTCCATTTCATGCCCTCGGCCAATCTAATCAAAGGATATTTTCCCGATAAGTCTTTAATAATAGCCAAACTTGGGTAGCACTGTATTAAATCCCATGAAACATCTATGATAAAGTCAAAAAAGAAAATAAATATCACATGAGAAAAGATATAAACAAAGAACATACACTTCTGTGTGATGAGTGATAATATACCAAGAAAAAATATATATGATGTAGAAAGACCTACCGGACTAGCAGACTAAACACTAGTTGCTACTTGCTAGGAGACATCAGATTAGTAATATATGAGATTATGAGCAAGTGAAAATCTTACTTACTGAATCTTTTATGAAGAAATGCTTGAGAAATAATTGGGCTGCTTGGTGAGCATTGAGAGTTTCAGCCGGCTTCAATTTCTTTTCCAAAGTATTCCAGGCCTTTAGCTGTGTCGATGCCCCGGATAAAAGGAAAGATATCTTCCCCGCAAGTAATATGAATAGTATGCAAAGCCTCTGCATTGTTCTTACTCCAAGCCTCAAAATCGGCCTCATCACCATCTTCTACCCTAGGAGGTTCCATGGCGCATTCGACCACCTTCCAAAGACCCTTGGCCAGAAAATAGGTTCTGACACGAAAACTCCAATCTTCATAGTTATTTGTGGTTAAAACTTTAAGGACGATAGCACTGGGGACCAGGGCCGGTCCTGAGAATTTAGAGGCCTTGTGCGAAATTTTTTTGGAGGGCTTATATTTTTTACATAATAAAATCTTTCTTATATATAAAATAGAAATAATTAAATTAATATTTCAAGAAAATCATTCAACAATCCTAGTAGATTTGATCTAGTGGCATAATTTTTATTTGTAAGTGAGAGGGGTTGTGAGTTTGGTTCATGGTAGACTAATTATAACATTTGAGTTATATATCCGATAAAAAACGCACACAAAATCATTCAACAATGTAAAAGTTTATCCCCAGAGAACTAATTAATTTCAAATATTGCCAAGCATGACACTATAGAACTCATCTACATTGATGACGATGTTGAACTTTACATATTTGGTTTTTGTTTGTGTGTTTGTGTTTTGATTTTCTTTCTTTCTACAAGGTGAAGAAAAGTTAGAAAACCCGATACTTTCTCAACAAAACAAAAAAAAGAAGAGGAAGAAGAAAACCGAGAAATTTTGATAAATGACCAAGTTTAGGTACTTGAATTGATTTTTAACCGTGTATTTGTAAAAAGTTGATAAATGACCATATGAAAGGATTAAAAGTCTAAATCACCCTAATTAATATTATGTAACCTATTGCCAAAACTTGATATTCTTTATTTTTATTCTTGATGAACCCCGTCTTCTTTTACATCGAATATAATTTAAGTATATCGATCTTGATTTATTCTCATCACCTACCATGGACGGGTTGATTTCGGTGAATTATAGATTTGGACACTAGCTAGGTTCGCCGACTCTAACATCTTAAAGCTTCAAATTGAAAGGAATATGAGAGATGTGCTTCAATAGAAAATCTAGTTCTTGAGATAAAAGTGAGAAAAAAGTAAAAAAATAATTGGATTGCACGTTCAAATTTGGTAAACAGTACGATTGGAGACTTGGAGTGGAGGAGGGAATCGAAAGAGGGTTGTGGAAAATGGGTGAGGGTAGGAAACGGGTTTTGGGGGGGTTTAGATGAAGGCTTCAGGTTTAGAGTCTGCAATTCTGCATTGTTAAGCTTTAGATGAGGATGAAAGAAGAAGAAGAAGAAGAAGAAGAATATACACAAAAGATGAAAGGTATTAGATTATACAAATTAAAAATTTAATAAGGGCAATTGAGACTTTTAATCCCTGGTTATTTATCAACTTTTTACAAAAACACGGTTAAAAATCAATTCGAGCACTTAAACTTGGTCATTTATCAAAATATCTCAAGAAAACCCTATGGAAATGTTTACTTACTTAAATGTTGAAAACGTATTTACAAAAATAAAGTGTTTAAGGAAATATAATTTATTATGTGTGTCTTAGTCAAAGTAGAATCAGAATATGATTCGATATCAATGTTGTAATAGGAATATATGTACTTTCCTTATGTATTGTATCCTCTATATATAGAGATTTATTCTATGAATGAAATAGAACGATATTCTCCTCAATTTCTCTCTCTCAGTTTATTTCTCCCGCAACACGTTATCAGACATTTTGCTCTATCCTGAGTTGATAGCGAAACCCTAAAAAGAAAAAAAAAACCCTAAAACCAAACTTTTCCTCTGTCACGTACCCTTTGCCCATACACAAATCTTTTTGTTCTTCTTCAACCTGCACAATACTTAGCCTCACCTTTTCTTAATCTAATCATACACTTGCACAGCCAATCACCTCCTCTTAGGTGATTTCAGATTGAAAGGGAGCACTACGTTTATGGACTTTGATAAAGAGAGAGCACCTACAAATTGAAGATTGTGCCTATTTCTAATAACAGGGCAAAAAGAAAAAAAAAAGAAAAAAAAGGGGATCCTTGAACATCTGGATCGTTATGGAACTAAGAAGTCAATACAGCAAGATCGAACGCCATGCGCGCCCAGCCACAAATGGCCAATGCATCTGATTTACAAAAGCTAAGTATTTTGAAGTACCCCCCTCATCTTATGAGTTAATTGTATTATAATTTACATATATTGTTTGATTATACAGTTATGTACAAGGTACTAATAAAATTACTCTATCTAATGCTAAGAAGAGGCATAACTGCCGTGGTGTGTGAAAGGTGATTACCGGAGAGGATCGCAGCCCGCACTAGGATCGATAGCACACAACAATCTTAAAGACTATACGTTTGCATTGGCACGTGCATATATCAAGAACTTCAAGCTTAAATTTTGTCAAGTAAGCTTTAAATTAAAGTTCCTGCTTTCTGAGACTTGTGTTTTTATCGGGGATTTTCCAACTTCCCTTCTTCTACATCCTGACCCCTCATATAGCATGAGACTTTTGAGAATTAATTGAATCATGGGGATTCATATGCTATGAGCATCGAAAAGAAAATTATGGCTATGAGAAAAATTCATGAGCCTCAAAACGACCATTTACACACTTGGTTTTGGTCTAATCCAAATTTCTTAGAAATATTAGTTGTCGAGGAAGTCTTTGGGACTATGACACTAATCTTCTTCTTGTTTCTCAAGATGTCGAAAAAAAAAGGGGCAAAGAAAAAAAAAATGCCCGGAATAATAATATTGAATATCACCAATGCATGACTGACATTGAGAACCACCTCACTGCCATGACATGACTTGGTATTTGAAGATGAGGTATATATGCTATAGACATGGATCTAATAAGCATTAATTTTGAGCATTGCAAGGCAAGTGCTAAATTAGCTGCACAATATAAAATATATAAATATATAAGAGAGCAAAAGGCTCATCATGCAGCTGAAGAAGAAGATGAAGATGACAATGACGTCAGTCTCACTATTACATACTTCAAATCTGGCAAAGAACATATTGATGTTGCAGATTTTGATTGGAGCATTTATTTTCCAAGAATACTTATACAGGCTTCTATGCCTCAATTCATAAATGACGTTTGGTCATGATTATTATTATTTGGATTAGATTTTGATTACAAAACCTCGATGTACGTTGGCATATTAATAAAATCTCGAATATATTTCTACGAGATTTGAGCTTTGTTTGAATTTATTATTGCAATGACATATTCAAAGCTGTGATCATATCTTATTCTGATATGTGGTTCGAAAAAAGAAATAATTCCACCATAATGCACATGGTGTGGCAATATGAGTCAAAAGGGTGACAAAATATTTTCGACAAAGAATCGAAAAAAAGTGAAACAGTCAACTATGACGAAAAAGTCAACTCTGACAAAAAGTCAACTGTGACAAAAGTCAACTGAGAAAACGGTACTGTTCACCGTGAACAATAACAGAAAAGAAAAAAAAAGTTGTTTATTTGTGTATATTTACACTCACATACTATATGTCTTAAATATATGTTGACTAATCTCCTATAATTTGTCATATATCACTTGGAGAGATCGAATATTCAAAGTCGATAGGATGACTGCCCATACAATACCTAAAAGTAGGTAATTATTTGTGGAATAATGTCTTATAATCCCTTTGTGACTCAGATGATTGCATCATCACAATTGATAAAAAAGAGCGATAGACGGCTCAAATTCTTGTCTTTATGACACTATGATTATTATCATTGAAGCTCTTTATGCTCCAAGAGCTAATCAAACCTTTATCAGCACTAAATGATATATTGCCAACGATTATCATGTGGAAACACATAAGAGAGAATGAACATAAGTTCCTTTGCATTACCTCTAATGACTACGGATGTACACGAGTATTAGAGAAGATTATGTGTCATTAGTGGATTAATTTTGTAACCGCTATTACAATTGTTGAATCCAACAACGTCATATGAGATGACATTGGGATTATGACACATATAGGCTTTGACATGACAGATTAAGATATCATGGTCATGGTTTGATGATCCGTTTATTGAAAAAAGGCACACGGACATCCATTATTTTGAGTGAAAAGAAGCAAGAACCAAAAAACATGGTTCAAGAGGCAAATACTGCTACTTGTATGAAAATGCCGTCGCTTCCCCTAGGCGGCTCTGGGACATTTTTGATGCATATGTTGGTGCAATCGTTCCCTATTATGCTTCTCAAGACAATTATGACTTTATGGCTAAACTAAAATCTTCATTGGTTACTTCTGAAAGCCAATTAATCACTCGTTTTGTAAAGCCTATTTCTTTGGAAAATTAGGATTGAGACCATTCTATGCAAATGACACATGTATTCTCATTATGATCTTAAATTACATTGAATCCAAGGGGATTCTGTAGACATATTCAACCAACTTGCGGACATATTTGATATTTTATGGTGTTGGTTGATGTGCATACACGTTGGTCACGTGTCGCACTATCGTCTACTAGTTATATATGCTGCTTATAATATAACTTCTAGCACAAATTATGTATTGGGCTCACTACCCATATCATCCCATTCAGTCAATTCGACTTGATAATGCTAGAGAGTTCACATCGACAATTTTCGATGACTATTGTACATTTTGATGGAATGATGTTTGATATCATGTTCCCATGTACATGCCCAAATGGTCTCGCGGAAAGTTACAAGTAAATGACTACGATAGCAGCCTAAATTTTGGTAATGCGCACCAATTTTTCCGCTTGGGTTATGCAATTGCATGCAACTATACTAATTCATCTACGAACCATCACCACTTAACCATTTTATGCGTTAAAGCCAGTGGCTTACGCATTTATGTGCCAAAATTGCACAGCCACAACGCACTATGATAGGTTCTTAGACATGAATAAGTATTTATGTTGGATATAAGTCTCCAAACTATAGTCCGCTTTGTTGAAACCTTGACAGGCGATCTCTTTACCGCAATATTTGCGGAAAGTCACTTTGATGAGACAATCTTCCCATCGTTAGGGGGAGATAAGAACAAGAATGTTCAAAGATAACGACAGAAAATTGTCGTGATTTATCCCCACTTTGTCTCATCATGATCCCCAAAACCGCACAATATTGAAGTGCGTAGAATAATTGATCTTCATAACGTAGCAGATTCGATGCCTGATACGTTTTGTAATATTAAAGTGATGAGATCATAATATACATGCTGCAAACATGCCTGTAAGGATTGATGTCCTACTAAGAGGACATAGCGCCACCTAATGAAATTGGTGTCGACGCCGTCACCATGGATGGTGGCATAGTGATGCCATAACGTGGCATAATGGTGTCACAGGCCGTGGCTCCTCAAGGAAAAGAGGGAGGCCCTATAGGTTCGATCAATACTCACCCAAATGAGTGAGCGAGTTTGGCACAATTTGATCTATTGATCATTGATACTCAAATCCGTCTCATGTGAATATTTATGAATTATGGTTATCATTGGAGGACGCCTCAATGTTAGAACCAATTCTTGAAATATAGAGATCTCTACAACTATATATTACACTAGTGTACATGCAGACGTGGGATATTGAGATATCGAACCTTACTTCGTTGTAAAAATGTAAACGTAGTTAATATTGGCCTAAAAGGAAAGAAGCGATCCAGGCTAAGTTGAAAGAAAGGTATTTGGGTTGGTGATGCCGACACCACTAAGTGTAAAGCCTATCAATTTAATAAGTCCTTATAAGAAGGCATAATTACTGACTCGCCTCATGGCGCAAGGCTTGTCATATTTTCCTGGGATCGACTACGAGGAGACATATTCTCTCGTAATCCACTACCTTGTCAGTTTGGTAGTTTCCGAAAAACTTGACATGCAGTTTATGAATGTGGTCACAATATCTCTATGGGGATCTAAGTTAAGAGATATACATGAATGTCCAAGGTTGACTTCATTTACCCAATACAAGTGGCTCTAGACCACGGAGTACGTTTACAATAAAGTTGTAACGTTCACTAAGTGACAACTTGATTAGGAAGGGATATGATGAATTATGCTTATGCGTGTTTATTATAAGGACAAGTTTCGGATTTGCAGTTATTGCGGTTTATGTTAATGACATAAGTTTTAATGGACTCTTGATGAACTAAGAGATACCGCTATGGATTTGAAATCCAAATTTTGAGATAAAGATCTTGGGAATATATGGTTTTGTCTCAAATTGGAACTCGAGCACCATAATGATGGTATTGTCCATCAATCGGCTTATATTATGAGATATTAAGGCACTCTAATGATGATAAAATGAGGCCTATAACTATTCTCATGATCGTTCGTAGTCTTAACCCTTAAAGAGATACGTTTCGTCCAAGGGATGATGACGAACACGTTTTAGAGGCTGAATGCCTAATATAAGTACAATAAGCGCATTATTGTACCGAGCAAAATATACAAGACTCGAGATCTCATCCATATTGTGAACTTGTTAGCTAGATGCAGTTATGCACCCACGCATTGCCTATGGATTGACATAAGATTAATCTTTGGATACTTATGATACTTTTAGGCTTATTCTATCCCTATATAAAGAGAAGAGTATTTGGCATGATGGATTGCATCACATAGCCATCGCCGCAAGGCATGCGTGAAGAAAAACGCATTAAAGGCGAAACCAGAAAATCTGTTTTTACACATCAGTCAACTTCGACAGAGTCTTGTGATCAGCTCAGGACGAATCTGATTATGAGTAATATATAGTTGGAAAGCTACGGATGTGTAGTTTCCAGAACTTTTTACGGTTTGTTCATATCTATTTTGAGCAGGAAGTTATGACTGATTTAGTATACGAAGGTCATGACACGCGTGAATCTGATTTTCGACGCAAACTCTTATTTTGAGTTCTTGGGCAGCCTTCTACTCATTTTACCAAATACTTTTGATGTTTTGGTGTGATTTTCTGATATTGGGTATCTCTTTAACCCACATAAAAGTTGTTTCCATGTGAGCTATGTATTGGGAAACAACGTAATATCTTGGTGAACTAAACAGAGTTTTGTCGCTACATCTTTGAATGATGTCTAGATGATTGCTCTACACGAAATTGTTCGTGAGTGTATATGGTTGAAGCCTATAATTACACATATTCTAAGAGCAAATGGTTTAATGTTTACCACATATGAACCTACATATTTTTATGAGGTTAAAGATGCTTGCATTAGACATATGAAGCAATGTTTTACCAAAAAACGATAACACCAAGTATATATCATGTACGTGATCAGTAAAGAATGAGTTTTCCTCATGATCAAAGTGAAACGAGTTAGATATGAGAATAATATGACATATCTTTTTACTAGATCATTGCCTAAGGTCACATTTGAAATACATGTCTAAAGCATTGATATGCTTAATTTATCTAAAGCTCCTATGATTGTAAGAATCAGGGGGAGGTGTAGACATCAGAGGGAGTTTGGCACATATATGTCAATTTCAAATGTGAATGATGCGTTGTACTCTTTTTGTTCCTTCGACCAAGGTTATTTTTGCCCATGAGGTTTTATTGTTACTTGGCAAGGTTTTTAATGAGGCAACATATAATGCATCTGAATGTATCATATTACTTTGACACGGCACAAGGGAGAGTGTTTAAGGAAATATAATTTATTATGTGTGTCTTAGTCAAAGTAGAATCAGAATATGATTCGATATCAATGTTGTAATAGGAATATATGTACTTTCTTTATGTATTGTATCCTCTATATGTAGAGATTTATTCATTCGATTTATTCTATGAATGAAATAGAACGATATTCTCCCCAATTTCTCTCTCTCAGTTTATTTCTCCCGCAACAGTGAGATGATATGATAATAATAAAAGATGGTAAAAGGAAAAAGAAAGAAAGGTAAGTTAGAGTAAATTAAGGAAAGAGAGAAAAAAAAGGGGAAGGACGAGGTTCGAACCCAGGACCAGAAACTTAAAAACGTGCTTAGCTTTGATAGTGAACCCACTGAGCCATCAAGATGCATGATTAAGAATGACATAAAGATATGTATAACATATCTAATACATACTAAAATTTGGAGGCCCCCAAAAATTAGAGGCCCTGTGCAACCGCACAGGTCGCACAGCCCAAAGACCGGCACGGCCACCGTAGCTGCCATATGCTCTCGATCTGTCAAGAAGAAAACACAAACAATTGAGATGATTTAAGTAGCAGTTGCAGGCGTAATAGAGATTCTGTGTATGTAGATCAGAGAAATGCAGTAGTACCTCTGGAAGTGGGAAACTGAGTTAGTTGTGGACTGGGGTTCTTGATTCTTTGATCTTATTTATCCTCCATCGTCAACTTACTTTTCTAAAGTTTCAAAGAAGTCCGGCCTACCTCGCTCAATTATTACCGGTCATGTCTGCCATTATTGCCAACTTTGTCTAGCTCCTTCGCCTTCTTTTGTAATTATGCAGTCGAGGAATCTTAGTCCAATTTATCTGGAGAGAACAAAAAATAGGACTAATCCTACCGAGAATTGAAATTGAAAGCAGATTAATTTTCAAGGTCAATAACACTAACTAAGATTTAAAAAAAATTGGTAAAATTCAGTAATTGCGAAACTGAAAGGCAAAAAAGTACAACATTGTGATTGGATCACAAACCTTGCTAAATGAAAAGTCAGGGATCCTAGTCCATGCCAGCTCGCAAAACATCACAGGCTCAAAAACACAGAAATGAGAGAAAAAGGACCAAAACAGAGCTCTGTGTACGAAATCGAAGTTGCGCAATTTTGCGTGAAGAAAACAAAGAATGCAGGGAAGGATTTGGAATCTTTGGCGAATTAAAAGAGGAGAAGATTCGATCGTGGATGGTGATCGGAGAATCGAGAGGGGATAGGTCATTGAGAATGATTAGGGTTCAGTGAAGGCGAAGTAGAACGTTGAACGTACCAGTGATGATCCAGTGGTGCTCCACATCTGCGAGCAGACGGAGAAATTCCAGAGCGTAATTGAGCTCTCGTAGACGAAAGATTGCGGAGAACGGCCCATTTTGGAAGTCGTAGGCCCATTTGTACGTGTTTTTTGGATGACGGCAGGCCCGAGGTCCACTCAAGCAAATGGAAAATCCCAAGAGAGGCTTCATACTAGGGCTGGGCACTTAGTACCGGAATCTCGATCCCGTACTGGTCTCGTCCGAAAGTTAGCGAGACGGGACGAGAGAGGTTTTGAAAATAGTAATCCCGTCCCGTCCCGTACCGTTATCGTAATGTTGAAACGAGACGGGACGGGACTATCCCGAAAAATCCTGTCCCGTCCCGTAATATTAGAATACCCGATTTTAATCATTTTATATTTGATTTTTTAGATTGCATGTTGTTACAATGCACTCAATCACACTCAATTTGGTCTAAAACAGTAAAACCTAAATACTAGAAAATTCGATCTCACTCTCAACCAAATGATATGCCTCCACTCCCTCTAGCCTCTTAACCAAATTCGATCCTCAAATGCTTGAGTGATTTTGGATATTTTCAGTTGTTGTTTGAGGGTTAATTTTTTAATGTGGGATGTTTAGTACTTTTAAAGTGGGATGTAATTTAGCACCTATGCACTTATGTTCTTGTTGATTTTAGTACTTTTAATTTCATTAATGTTCTTTTTTTTTACTTGTGTGATTTTGGATTTTTTTTTTTCATTAATTTCATTAATGTTGTTTGAGGGTTAACTTTTCGGGATTCCGATCGGGATCGGGACGTACGGGACATATTTCTAAAAACGCATTCCCGTCCCGTCCCGTCCCGTTCTTTTATTTTCGGGACTGGACGGGACGGGATTCACCAAATCCAGGCCCATCATGTCCCGTGCCCAGCCCTACTTCATACTGATTTGGAACATTGTTTTACCCGGAGAAAAAGACTACTTTCCTTCATTTTTAATGATTAGCAAAATAAATGGTCTGTTTAGGTGAAGATCCTGGAACAGGTCGAGACTTTTCAGTACTAGGGGATGATCATTTGGTGGTCTGACGTAGTTCTATCTTTCAATTAAATATCGACACGTGGATGTTGTCACCTAAAATTACTTAAGTGGTCAATAGAACAACAAATAACAGTACGACTAGATAAATCCAATATTTCTTCCAAATCTTCCTCTTTCATTAATCGCACCAGCTCCTTTACAATAACCAAATTATCTTTCAAGACTGCGAAGTGAAGAGCTGGAATGTCGGATGATGGATGCCTTAGTCCTCTTATAAGGTGTAGATTTTGTTTAAGAAACTCGAGTGCATCACTTGTGTTACGACTATCCCTCCTATGACATTCCACACAATGGAGTAAATGTTGATAGAAACCGCGGTCAAGATCGTTGGCGGTGGAACCGGCATTGTTGCTGTGTCCTGCGAAGTTCTCATAGGGTTTACTATTAACATGCAATTCATACAACTAATTTAATAATTAGCACTTAATTACAATGTTAATTGCTGTATCCAAATCAAGCAAAAGTTAACATGCAAAGCAAGGTCATCACATTATATAATTGAAGTCATCCATCACCCCAGTAATTGACTAACTCAAATCAAACACAACTTAATTGGAGTTGGGATTTTATTACAACATCAAACAAGCATAACGTCTTTTTTTCTTACAAGCTTCTTCAAAATGGCAAATCCAAAGCTAAACGTATCAAATAACATCAGACTCTAACGTACTAATTTTCCAACGTTTAATTTCACATGCACTTTCTTGTCGAATAATCTTCTTATATAAGTTGAATGAAAGATCTCCACAAGAAAGGGAAACTGCATCCATATAAATGAGGCAATTGGAATACCAGCAAGCAGAGTAGTAGGAAGAGCGATCCTTGTGTCTGATGGCAGGATGATAAAAAGGGCAGAGGCAAAAACAATTACCATGGCCGCAACGGAGAGAAAAAGGTTCAGAAGTCCCAATATCATTTTTTGAGGCAAAGAACTGAGGAAATCATCTTCTGCATAACGTGAAGTGAGGATTCCCAGAAATAGCACGACTGAAGTAGTGGAAGCGAACAGTGATATTGCGTCTGCAATTATAAAAACCCTGAATGCCCTTCTATATAGGAGTGGGGGATTACTATTATCTTCCAGAGGAGTAGGAAGTGTGAAGGCAACAGCAAACATCATGGTAACAATGAGAGCACCTACAACTGTACAAGATGTTGCTGTGTCTTTCATCGACTTTTCTCCTTCTTTCACTAATTCTGTATGGTTCTTAGAGAAAAATTCACTCGGTGTCATATCAAGAGTATCATTTTCGGCTTCAAGATCCTCCGGGCTAGCCATGCGCTCCAACTCCTATACAGCCATAAGTGCAACACTAGTTAGTTTTATTACAGTTGTGACTTTATCTTTGAGATAAAAAAAGTAATCCTAAATAATTTCTATCTGCCAATTCGTACCAATTCCTAGCTACCTTCTTTTTTAGGATTGTTTCAAGTAAATTTTATTTATCTAATGAAAAACTCATCCTAAATGATTTCATCTGCTGATAATTTTCATCTTCACAAGAAATAATGGAAAGATTTGCTGTAAGGTTGTTGTAAGAGGCTATATATCAAGTAAAGATATTAGTCGGTAGATAGTTACAAGCAGGTCAATCTAACCTTGAACCATTGTAACTCATTTTGCATTTGCAAAGCCGCACCACGAATACGATTGGTTTGTGAAGATGGCGATGAAATTCCCATCATATGTAGCATATTGTTGTCATCACCATCTTTCATACTCATACAAGCTTTTCTGTTGTCTTGGTTAAACCCATGTATAAGATTAAAAACTTCTGCTTGACGACACTCGACTGCAACTTGAAATAGGTTTTGGCCCTTTTTATTTTTTATTTTTGCCAAGTATGGATTTACTTTTAATATTTCAGTAAGAAACTCAACAAGCCCTCTTTCTGCTGCTTGGAACATAGCTGCTTCCACGAATTCAGCCTGCTTATTATCCTCCCACAGTTCTTTCTTCTTTTCTGTCGTTAATACTTTACACATGCAAACTAAGATTTCATGGACACGGAAATGGTTCACTTTCATTTCATAGATACGACTGATCCCTGGGTTTGACATTGAAAGCATGCAATATGAAATTTTAGCATCATATATAATTATATAATTATAATATGTTGGCAAAAAAATAAAAAAAATAAAAAAAAGGGAAGCAAAAAGTCACAAGCGTCAGTGTGGCATACCAAAAATCTTGCAGAATTTCTCCATTATTGATCCTTGAAACATGGCTGGAACATTCCAAATCCAACAACAGCTCTTGAAATAATCTGTTAATTTCATATACATACAGTAGCCCTATCATTATTTACTACAATATTTCTGATACATATATATACACACATGCGAAAACAATATGAAGCGCATGTGCGCACAGTGCGCACGTTCTTCCGTTCGTCACCGTTTGGCGCCGACGACGGTGCACCGCCACTTTAGAAGACTCCAGCAGCGTCCCTGACCACTTTCTCTCCCCAGCGAGTCCGTTTTTTTCCAGTTTTCTTGCGAGATCACCCAAAACTTCAAATAAAATCGATCTCGCCGGAAACTGGAATTCGGCGGACTTGTCAGGGAGGGAAAGTGATCAAGGATGCTGCTGGAGTCCGCTAGGGTGGAGGCGCGCCATCGTCAGCGCCGGATGGTGGCAAACGGAGGGATATGCGCAAAGCCAGTGCGGACGTGCGCTCCACATCCAGTCTGTATATATATATATATTGCTCGTAATATCCCACACTGATCACTAATTTGAATTTTGAAATCAACTGTAATTATAGAGAAGAAATTAACGACATCAATAAGCATGAATGGCGACTTCTACTCACCTGAGCGAACAACACCACTCTTCTTATCTTTGTCAACTTGATATGTCGGAACGTCCACTATAGTATGGGGTGCATGAGTAGGTTTTCCTTTGCCGTCTTCTTCTGGGTGAACGTCTCCGGAAACTGCATGGGGTTTAGGAGTAGGTTTTCCTTTGCCATTGGCTTCAGTTGGAACATCTCCTTTGTTGTCCTTGGTAAGACTAGGCCCTTCCTCTCTCTTGACAGAAGATTCTATGGATATAACTATCAAACAAATAAACAAAGTGAGCAGTCAAATGTTTTATACTGCTGCTTGTCGCAATCAAGGGAAAGGATCAATCATTTTTTTCTTTTTGAAGAAGATCCAGATGCTATAAACCATGGCCGTTGAACAATCGAAGAAGAATATATATAAGAACTAAATTAAGTCTACTGGTCATTCACCCCTTAATTATATATGTACGTCTAGAACTATCAAAATTGCGGAGTTTAATCAAAAAAGAAAAAAAACTAACATATTACTACTAGTTATGATGGAATGAAAACAATACTAACCATGATAAATCCATTTTTCCCAAAATTTGAGCCGGCTTCCACTTAAGAATGCAGAAGGTGTACATGCCAATTCGTTCAAAGGGGAATTTTCTGATAAGTCTTCAGCAATTGCCAAGCTTGGGTTTTGCCGAATCAATTTGCACGCGATATCTAGAGTGAAATCGAAGAACATATCCACAGTACAGTTATGATGTAAAATATATGAAGATTCAAGTTGTGGCAAAAGTTATTCATAAACTATCTTATATATAATTCAATCTTACCAAATCTTTTGGTGCTAAAACTGAGGGAAATAAGTTGAGCGGCGTGAGGGTCGTCAGTTTCGAATTCAGTGACGTTGAAGAGATAGTCAGCCAGTTTAGGTCTGCCTTTCGTGAAAGCTTCGACAAGTAAAAATGGATCATCGAAACTACTTGCACTTAACTCTCTCTTCTTTTGAACCAAGCATTTAGCTATTTCAACCATTTCATCTTTATCAGGCAACATATAACAATATTCAAGAGCTGAATAACATTCGCTGTCCCATCTGTCCAGAACATATTCATCTTTGATAAGCGGCATCAACTGTTTTACAATATTCACCCTCATATCTTCGACTGCATAATGAAGAACTGTCTTCTCTTCGTCTGTCGTAGCGGTTTCTTGTACTGCCTCGGGGTGTTTTTTAATTAAGTCCATCACTAAATCCCACTTAGAATGTTTCGCAGCACGAAACAAATCTTCATAATCAACTGCATCGGCGTCAGTGTTGTCGTTGCCACTGTTCTCATCTCCATCTCCTTCTCCTGCATGCATGCCAATTCATCCATTTACCCTTGTCTATATTATTATTAAGAGAACTCGTTTTCTCGTTAAAAAGAAACAAAATTAGGAGAACTCACTTTGCAGCTAAACTAGGTGTGATGTAACATAATCATATGGTAAAGCAATAGCTTGGAAACAATAAATCAATACCTTCATCCACTTCTTCTAGTTCATCAGCTTCGTCATCCACTTCTTCTAGTTCATCAGCTTCTTCTAGTACTTCCCCTGGTTGAGCATCATGATCACTTTGATGATCGCCTGAAAATGAAATCCTTGATTTTAATTAATATATGTGATGGACCACTCAAATTTACTTTATCTGACAGGAAAACATTTTAATCCTTCAATGAACTTTCCTTCTATTGAATGATCTTTTGTTTTACTGCAGGTTAGAATATATTAAAAGAAGTGATCGATTGCTGGGTTCTACGATACATTACCTTCATCAGTTGCTTCTTTCTCAACTTCTTTTTCAACTTCATTTTCTGTCTCAACATCTTCCTGCTTCTCCCCCAATTCTTTCGTTGACTCTGTATCAGTAGTATCGCCTGAGGTGTCATCATCACTTTAAGATCAAATCTCCAGTCATATGAATGGAATCGTGATGTTAAGTTATAAATAAGTTCAATTTGATTTGTATTTGTTGGAAAACATCATTAATTATCAGGGTTCTTCAATTGTAATATATCTTATATGTTTAGCCAATTCCTTTAACATTGTTAGCTAGATTTTGAAACTTCCCTAAACTTTCTCGCACAATATGTTATCAAATAAAAGTAGTTATAAACCATATATATATGATACAATAATACATGAATAACACTTATTTTTATCTTTGCAACTTATCTGGAACAACTTGTCATAATTATTTAAGGCATGAAAAAACATATTGTATACAAGGGTTAAACATCCATTTTTCAATTTTACGAGAATAGGGAGATCCATATGTCATATATTTGGCTTGAAGCTAGTCTTGAACGTAGATAGAGATATCCATTTACATACCTGAACCATCAAATTCGCTTAAAGCATACCAGGCTTTGTGGGCTCTCTCTTCGTCTCTGATAACATTAAAGGCATCATTCCCGCAACAAAGATGAATTGCATGCAGAGCCTCGGCGTTGGTCTTTTCCCAAGCCTCACGTTTATATTTGCCTTTGAGAGGAGGATCAGTGGCATCTTCTACAACACTCCAGAGACCTTTAGCTACTAAATAGGTTCTGACGCGAACATTCCAATCTTCGTAATTGTGCTTATTAAGAAGTTCATTGACAATCAAACTCGGGACAACTGGGGCAGCCATGCTCGAACAATCTATCAATCATATTCATACAATAAGCTAGATGATAAATTGCATGTCAATAATATTGGAGTTTCCGAGAGCATACATACAAGTGAAATCAAGCAAGGAAATTAATTTAGAGGGAATTGAAACAAAATATATTACTCACTGATCCAATAGGCTGGCTATCTTCGGAAATCGATCTGGTAGTTGCCTTCTGAGTTCTATGTGCAGGAAATGCAGTACCCTTACCTCTGATTTATAGATAAAAGAATCGTGTTTTTTATTTGTTTTTTTCTTTTCCCATTTGCGTCTTCGTTTGTATTAAAAGACTTGGCAAATTAAAGATTAATAAGATGCATGCCAGTTGCCACCAGAGTTGTGATATTCTACACGACGGTCGACGGGCTACCGCATGGTAATTTGGGTCTGCATTTGACATTGTTTCTTGCTAACTTGGCAACTTATTTTCGGTTAACTATTCAATATGTTAACATATGATATATTACCACTTATAAGATTAGATTAGAATTCAGCAAGAATAAATGTTCATTCCCCTCTCTGAAAATTCAATATATTCGAGTTCTCTGAAAATCAATTTAATAAAGATGGTCAACTGAAAATTTTAGTTGTTATATATAGGAAAAATTCTCAGTAGCCTTAAATTTAGAGATATTTTTCCCACTAACAAAATCATATTCTGAAATTCCTATCAACTCATAGACTCTTAAGAGATCTATTCCCACCAACAAAGTTTTTAACTTTTTAAATTTTTTACTGACCATAATACCCTCATTTTCTAATCTCTCCTCTCTCTCCCCCTTTCCGTCTTCTTCAGATCTACCCATTTTCTAATCTCTCCTCTCTAGCTCTCCCCTCTCCGTCTTCTTCAGATGTACTCTCTCTCTCTCTCTCTCTCTCTCTCTCTCTCTCTCTCTCTTGATGACGACGCCAGATCAATCTCGACTGCGATAACCTCCATCGACGACGTCGGCTTGACATCGACTCGGTCTCCAATTCCATCGCTGACGACCTCCGGCTCGACATCGACCTCCGGAGTAGGTTTCGATGCCGTCGGGAAAGGATGGTGGACGAGGACGACGATTGACGAGGTGATGGATGTCTTGTAGTCGGAGTTGGGCGTCGGGGTCTAGAGGGCGGTGAAGGAGGAGGCGAGGAGATCGTTGTTGATGGGGGGGGCACTTGATGGCTTTCAAGACCTGCTATGATGGTCACCAGTGATTTTCTCGTCATCTGAATCTGGTGTAGTTGGCTTTGGCTTTACTCTTTGTTTGGGTGCTTGAAGTGAGCTTAATCACACTGTAATTTCCTTCCCCGGTGGCACCATCAGTGTATTGCTTTTGTTTACTTTCTTATTAAAACACATGATATGGTTTCAGCTCTACTTGATCATTATTACTCACTGGATCTAATGGTAAACCTTGAGCTGGAGCAAGTTGTGGTAAGTTAATGTTTAATCTTACTACTGGAAGCATGTTTATCTTCTATGGAGTTGTGTGTTTAAATTGGTATGAGAAGTGTGTATCAACTACCAGATCTAAAAGCGTGGTTATTAGTATGGATATAACCTTCTAGTCTATTTTTGATGTTGCTTGGCACTTGATAGTTTCTAAATACGTACAAGGGTAACAAGGCAACAATTTGTTGTCTGCATGTCATTGTTCATTTTGACATTGGATGTGCATATTCGGATTTGTGTACGCATTTGACTATTGTCTTGATGGGTTTAATGTGCATTGATGTTGTCTTTTGTTCTCTATTATGTTTTCTCTTCTTGCTGCTGATTCATTTATCTTATTTGACAGAATATTTTATGTGTAATATTCTTATTTGTGTCCTATTATTATGTCTTATTAGATTGAATAATATTGAGCTGAGATTAAGAGACCTCATATTGCCTCAATAAACATCCTAGTACCCTCAATAAACACTTCGACAAACCTAGTAGGGACCTACTGACCCCAGTAGGTGGTTATATTGCCCCCAGTAAGAGGTCTTATTACCCCAAACAGGAGGTCCTACTGACCACAGTAGGATGTCATACTGCTCCCATTAGGAGATTTACTACCCCTAGTAGGATGTCCTACTACCCCCAGTAGATGGTCATACTGCCCCCAGTAGGTGATCCTACTGGCCCCAGTAGGTGGTCATACTGACCCCAGTAAGAGGTCCTACTGTCCCAATAGGTATACCAGTCTACCAGTCTATAATGTCGATTTAGTAAGAGGTCCTATTGACCCTAATATGTGGTCCAATAGGTGGTCCTACTGACCCCAGTAGGAGGTTCTACTGCCCCTAGTAGGTGGTTTTACTGACCCTAGTAGGAGGTTCTATTGCCCCAATAGGTATACCAGTCTACTAGTCAATAAGGTCGATTCAGTAAGAGGTCATACTTACCCTAATAGGTAGTCCTACTGCTCCTAATAGAATGTCCTACTGACCCTAGTAAGAGGTCTTACTGCCCCTACTGACCCCAACAGGAGGTCGTACTGACCCTAGTAGGAGGTCATACTACCCCTATTAACCCCAATAGGAGGTCCTACTGACCCCCTTGTAGGTAGTCATACTGCCCCCGTTAGGATGTCCTACTGACCTTAGTAGGAGGTCTTACTGCCCTAATAGATGGTCATATTGCCCCCGGTAGGAGGCCCTACTGACCCCAATAGGTGGTCATACTGCCCCTAATAGGGACTTGTTATAAGTGACTAAAGCACAACAGCCCTCGTAGTCTGGTTAACAGCCCCCGGAGTCCGGTCAACGGTCGTCAGAGCCCGGTCAACGGCCCCCGAAGTCTGGTCAACATCATTAATCGTGGAAATCCGGTCATAAAAACTTTATTTTATAATAGACTTTTATAATAGTCTATTATAGTTTATTTAATTCATTAAGGATATAATTGTTTTTCTGCTCTTATAATGGTCTGTTGTAGTTTATTTAATTCATTAAGGGTATAATTGTCTTTCTGCTATTTAAGTTGGTTCTTGGGAATTTTAAAATTTAATTTTGTTTGTGAGAATAAAATTCTTAAAATTAACGCTAGTGGGCATTATCCTTTATATATATCACAGGCATTCGCGTGGAATGAATGTTAATTACTTAATTCTAGACTTATATACTGTTTCAAAGAATCAAAGGTATGAAGGCCATGTGAAAAATGAAAAGATTCGGGAGATTATGCGAGTTGTGATTAAACTAACATCAAACAAGTTCTTGTCCATCCAGTTTGAGATTTTGACGTACAAACCATATCTGCAGTTTTTTTTTTTTTGGGGTCATTTTTCTTATTTGAAGGACTGCAAGATTCTTTTTTTATGCATCTCTCGCTCTCCATCATCTAGATATCAATTCAGGCTAACGCCCCACTTATATTAAGAAAATATAGCAAACAAATTTTCAAGTGCTCCCATTTGATATTGCGTAAGGATGACTATGGAAATGGGACGTCAGTTTGCTCAAATTGAACAATAATTTGGAGAGAGTTAGGTGTATGATCGAATATCATATGTTTTCAGATAGCAAATGAGTAGTTGATGGTAGCAATATGATTTACTTTCATTTTTATTGACTTTTGAATTTTGAATTTTGTTTTATTTTTGTAAAACTAGATCAAAATTAAAGAATAAAGAGATCTGAATACATCACCTCCAAGTAATTATTCCTTGTACCCGGAACACCATGTGACACTGTTATTTGGTATTCCTAGCTAATTATATAACTTAAATTCATGTGGGGACCAACATGAGGTGAAATAAAAGTAGAGAAATTTTTCAACATTACGGGAGGACCAAATGTCACGTGGTGTTCCTGGTACAAATAATAATTTCTCCATCCCGTAATGTAATTTGAACTTGATCTGACTACTTTGCAACTATGGTTTTACATCATTAATATAAGAGTCGGAGCTCAAAATTAAGTTGAGGATCAGTTATCAACGATACAACTTGTCTTCATTATAAAGCTTGCAAAGTTTCAATAGAATTACGTAAGTACACTTTCTTTTCCTTTTTCGGCTTTTCTGAAGCTCTTTTTTGATTCTTTCTGTAACAAACATATCAAAAGTTAAGTCTAAAATGATTGTTTTGAAATTGAAGTTGATTATAAAGTATCGATCAAATAAAGATTCAAGTAGCTTAATACCATTTGGTCTAGTGACATAAGTCTCTCATTATAAGTGAAAAGTTATAAGTTCGACTCATAATATTGTGTATTTGATAAAAATAAATAAATAAAGATTCAAGTATTGTTTAATCATTGTTGTCCATATTTAACAAGAGATACGAGCTAGCTTGTGTGGTTTGATTGGTTTCCCTAATCCTCAAGATACAAGGTCTCTAAAAAACTTTAAATTATTGCGATTTAATAAAAATGGTCAACCGGAAGTTTTGGAGCTACTATCTCATAATTATTATTTTCAGTTGTTACGTCACTGAAAATCGAGTGGATTCACAATCATGCCTTCAAAGTTCAAACAAATGAAGAGATTCCTGGTCAAACGAGAGATTAATCTTTTTCTTGGCGAAACATTGTTGGTACAAGAGAAGTGATTCAAACAAAACTCTTTCTGGCAGATTGGAAATGGGGAGAGTATAAAACTATAAACTTACCGACTGATAAGTGACTTCCAGGTGCACCTAATGGACAGCCTGAATTGCTCCCTAATGTCGTTCAGGGAGCGACAAAAGTAAGTGATTTGTTTTCTGTTGGCGTTTGGAATGAAGCTAAGATAAACTCTATGTTTGTCCAACAAGATGCTGCTATGATATTAAGCATCCCTATTAGCAGAAAGTGTTCCGGATCGGTTATGCTAGAACTTAGAGAAAGATGGGCGTTTTTTGGTTTAAGTCCCCATACAGGTATGTTTTTCTCAATTCTTCTAGTTATTCTCCCATAATGCTTAATGTTGGAGTTCAATTTTGGAAGAAATTGTGAAAAACTAATATTCCTAACAAGGCTAAAATCCATATTTGGCGAGTTTTTTTTTTTTTGGTCAAGACAAAGATTTCATTGAAGGCAAAAAAGCCAAAAGAACAGAAACAACAACAACAAGAAAAAAAACATCAGATCAAACTACACAACTCACACCAGAGCACAAAATAAAACCACGCATGGCACAAAACTAAGGGATAGGCGGGCCTGGCAGCCCATCACTTCTTAAAACAAAGAAGTTTGTTTGGACATGTTATCCTCTATGTAGTGGCAAAATTTAGATATTAAGAGGGGTGATAAAAGGAGAGAGCAAAGAGGATATAACTCCTATTGATGGTTTTATATATAATATATTCTTTAGCATGTATTACATACCTTTAGCATGTCCTATTGATTTTTTATAAGATATAAAACAATTAAATAGACTAGATATCAATGATAATATATACTCCCTCCGATTTTTTATATAGGTCGTTTTAGGAGTTTGCACAGAGATTAAGAAACAATTCTAATGACAATTTAACCCATATTTAAGGCTTCATTACCTTATTACTATTCTTCACTTCACCATATCATTATTATGACTCAGGGATAAATTAAGAAATATAAGCTAAAACGACTTATATATTGAAACAAAACTCAAAACCTAAAACGACATATATAAAAAATCGGAGGGAGTATAAAATATTCTAATCTAAGCAACATTTATGCATTTCTTTCTATAAGTTGGGTGTAGTTATTATCCATTAAGTGCTATTAGTTCTAATTTCATATGTTTAATTGTTGTCTTCATTGATTAGGGGGGTTCAAATATTCAATTAACACAAGATTTAATCATTTGCACTAGTACATGTAGTAATTATAGGTAGATTGACAAATGCTGGCAGGGGTCCGGACCCCTTCTAGCCCAAACATAGCTCCGCCCCTGCCTCTATGGGCAGTCTGGTTGCTAAGAGAGTTGTAATTGAGTCTACTTTGTGTGTGCTGTGTGGATTAGTTGTAATTGAGTCTACTTTGTGTGTGCTGTGTGGATTAATGGGGGAGACTACAATGCATCTTTGTAGAGACTGCGAGTTTACTAAGGCAGTACATGTGTTACAAGTGCATCCGGTTATTAACCAACTATATATGCATGTTGGTACAATTACATGGTTGAATCAGTGTGCTAGTGACTTGAATTTGGAGGGGACTTTGGTGAGTTGATCTTTATTCTATAGAGTAAAAGGAAAGAAAGAAATGAAAAGGTATGGAATCAGATGATGATGATGGGGGTATCTGAAGTGTGTATTTAGAGTCCATAGCAGTAGAAGAGTGTGGTGAATGTGAAGTGGACTGCACCTCCAGTAAGGGTGTGGAAGATAAATGTTGATGGCGCCTTCTCTCAATCAACTAAAGCAGGAGGTGCTAGTTTTGTGATTAGGGACTCTTTTGGTACGTAATATGGCTGCAGGAGGTGCTGTGCCTTTAAGAGTGTTAGAAAGTAATGTGCATTGAAACATATCTAGAATGTTCTACATTGATCAAGATGTCTAGAGAAGTCAATGGAAGTCTAGAGTTACTAGACTAATCTAGATTAAGAGAGTATGATCATGTACATTAGCTAGCTAGTGTAGAAACATCTAGACTAATCATGCATGTAATTAACTAAGTTGCTAGCTAGATGTATCTAGAAATGTCCAACAATGTCGGTGGCAGTGTCAAGGTCGGCTAACAAGGTCTATATATAGCCATGTACTCATGTAATCAAATGTAACAAACTAATGTGTGAATGAAATTACTTTGAAGCAGGCTTGTAAACTATCCTCCTCTGTTCCATATCCTCTGTTAACATCTCCTCTATCCTCCTAAACTAGTTGTCATAATAACTTTGTCCTAATAACAACCTTCTCCCAAGTCTAGCTCCTACATACAAAGTCCTAAACACTTCGTTTTAGCCCATCACCACTAAAAGCTTCCGCACATGGCAATTTCTAAGAGTGGTATCATAACCACTTCTAAAAACCATCAAAGAGGCATTATGTCAGTTGAGCAAGCTAAGTTTATGGCTTGTTTGAATGCAACTCGCTGAATCTCATATGCCGAATACTACAATGTTAGGAAGGATTTATGAGGATGTCTGGATGAAAATGCAGCATCATGGTCTTTGGAAAGTCTGCTACACTAGCAGAACAAGTAATACAGCAACGCATATTCGATCTAGCTGCACATGCAAGCTCTTTAGTTTCTGGTGAAATTTTTTTTTTTTCTGTTCCATCTTTTCTTGAAGCTGTACTCACAGCTGATATGTAAGTGTTGTCACTCCCTCAAAAAAAAAAAATGTGAACTGTGAATAAAACAAAATCAAACCAATTGTTGGGACTGATGAATAATGCAACTTATGGTCAACAACTTATGTGCAGTCTTTCTTTTTTCTTTTCTTTCTATCTAGAATTGCAGTCATTTTAATTTCAATTCAGCCGGATGCACCTATATGGCTGTATCAAACAGTACAGGAAATTAATTTCTGCTCACATTTGATATGATATAACAAATGGGACGTCAGTTTTGCTCGAATTGAACAATAATTTACGAGTGTTAGGTTAATGAAAACAACCTGGGCTAATTGTTTTCTGTTAGCGAATGAGTTAATGACATTTCACTTTGCTTTTGCTTGCAAGTTTTGGACTTGGTTCCTTGGACAGTTGGACGGGAGGCCCAATTTCATATTTGCATGATGAGCTCTCGATTCACAACTTTTCTGAAGGCTCAAATTAAAGAAGCCCAACGCCTTCCCAGTTAATTGCAAAGAGCGACAGCTAATTCGATGATTAGCACTAAATTACGAAGTTAATTTCTGATCCAAATCCTGCAAAGCAAGCTCATCATATAGTATAGTACCGACGTACATACTCCGCAGCAGACATTGAACCAAAAGTGAACAGAATTGAAGATTTACCTGGGATATGGTCAACCCCTGCAATACGAATAGCTACAAACTAAATACTGATGGAGCAGCTCTGGAAACAAGAGTGGAATAAGAGATAGGGTTAGGACTTAATTTGGAGCTGGTATTCGATCGGAATGAAGTTTGGTCAATTGCTCTCCCAGTTAGGGGTTGTTTCTGTCCTTTAGCAACTGAACTTTTGCTCTTAAGGCCACTCTTCTTCCTATGTATGGATACCGAATAAAATTAACAACAAAGTTTGTTGTCCACTGCTTTGAAGATGTAGTTCGCCTAGCTACTACTGAATTTTGTTGGTCTGAGACTCTGAGAGGGTGACTTGGTAGAAGATATCAAGACTCTCACGCACGTTTGCGGTAGCGATGGATAAAGTCATTTTCCAACCTAGCTCATGGTTTAACTGAATTGGTTTTGTATGAAATGATAGCTTGTTTCAGTTATATATTATTCGGGAAGCTAGCTGCAGGAACATAATGTCTGATGAAGTAGATTCAATCCGACTTGCTCAATTGTAAGATGCACTTGATCATTGGATCATCGATCACCCCAGTAATTAACTAACTCGAATCAAACACAAAGATCAACCCAGTAATTGATTAACTCGAATCAAACACAAGTTAGAGTTTAGACTTTATAACAACATCAAACAAATGAAACAAGCACAACGTCTTTTTTCTTACAAGCTTCAAAATAGCAAATCCAAAGCTAAACATATCAAATAACATTCGACTAGCTACTCTAATAACGTACGTACTTTCCCAATGATCATTTTCACATGCTCTTTCTCGTTCAATACTTTTTTTATATAAGTCGAATAAAACAGTGAAAGGACGCAACTGCATCACCTGCACAAGCTCTTCATCTTCAGCTGCACACTTAGGCCTATCATCTTTCGAGTACACACGAATATCTGCCTGGGTTCTCCTTCTCATCTCATTAATAACCTATCCTCCTTGTCCAAGGATGCAACCAACTTTACTCGATGGAACAAGAAGCCTAGTTGTGATCGTACCTTTATCAGATAATTCACTTGCTTTGTTTTGAAGCTGAAGATTTGCCTCCATTGTTTGTGACCTTGGACTCCGCAGCACCTGAAAGAGTATCAGCAAGGTGATCAACCGCTAGCATATAATGTGGCATTTAAATCCACCAAGAAACAGTTGATGAGTGTAGGTTTTCCATGTGAGGTCCAATATGAAAAGAAGCTAGACATACGGATATGGTTTTGTATTAAAAAATCTGTATACCTCAAAAGCAGAGACATGCTTGAACATGAATATTGGCTCCTGTTTCCTCTGACCCCCAAAAGGTGTAGCCAATCCCAAAGGAGGTTTGTCCTTGCGTGGATTCTGATGCAATAGAGTAGGCACTTCATAAGATGCTCTTTTTGCCACGTCCGGTTTTCCAGATATCTGCAAAAGATGTTCAAGTTTGTTAAGGAGGTTAATTTTGAAATGTACCCAGTACCTTGAGTACTGCGGCTGTCTGGAGCACGTGTCAAGCAGCGGGTGGAGAAGGCTTTAGCGCGTGTTGTGCATGATTCTCGGTAATTCTCTGTCCGTAATCGGTCTGCGATCGAGCTGGTGGAGGTGGGTAACTTTCTGAACAATGAAGAGGTGTGTTGAAGAAGCTTTGCATCGGGTATATTTGCGAGGCGGGAGAGTTACTCAATTACATGAAAGTGGATTACAAATCTGAAGATATGAAGAGGTAGACTGAAATCTGGAAATTCGATTAGGCGGTCTTCTGCTGGGATGACGACGGAGCTGTAGTTGTGGATTTTCAGGAATCGTCGTACCTCAAGAACTGCTTTGAGGAATTGGGTAACGAGGTAAATCTTTGCGCTCTTTTCTTTCTGTGGTTCATTTGATTTTCATGGTTAATTTGATTGAACCTGTGTGGGTTTTGGGTTAGATTCGATTCTAAAGTTTTGATCTTGGCTTTCGTTGTTTCTATGGTTTTTTGTATTCTAATCCAAGAATTTGGTTATGTTTCTATGGTTCGTTTGGCTATTAATTTGGGGGTGTTTTTGGGGTGTTGTTTGCCTGTGTCGGAATTCCTTCCCCGCCGGCGATCTCCTTTATTTCTGGGTTTGGTATCGATATCAGCTACGTTTGTAAACAAGGACTTCGAAGGGTTGATGAGTTTTTGGGGGCATTGGTTCTTCGACAGACAGTGTTCGGCAGAGAAGGAAGCAAAGTTTTTGTTCAATATCAAGTAATATTGAAGGTAAATTTTGAAGGCCCTGAAGCAAAGTTTTCGTTCATATCCCAATGGGATACATTGAAGGCTCTGTATCGCCCAACTTCAATGTTGTTTCAAACATCACGGTCACATAAACATTTAAAGAAAATCATTAACAATTTAACCTGCTTCGCGTAAATTCATAAAATTCAAATCATGAATGTAATCCGTTCAGAATATTGCTTTGTTATCTGAGTAAACTCTAAATTGAGTATTGAACTTATTTCAGGTCTTTGCTATGGAAAGTTGGAAGCTGGACTACTCACATTCATAATACCTTTGGTTCTTCTTGGGCACCTGGTATATTGCTCTTGCACATGTCTTGTTCAACTTGATCACTTCTCTTGTATCGTGTTTCATCGAGTCACTGATAAAGTTTGCATTTGAAATACAGAGTGGCTTGATGGATGATGGAGTGAAACTTTCTCTGCTGGGTTCATGGATGGCCTTGTTTGTATTATTTGCTGGACGGAAGTTCACACAACCCATTAAGGTAGTCTTCTTATTGACTCGGTTGTAATGAGGATTCCTGTTTAGTTTCTATTACCATGTGAGATCAATGTGCAATGCATTTGCTAATGAACAAACTATATTTTCACTTTCAAGGATGGCATTGGTGACAAGTCTGTCTTCATATTCCAGTCTTTGCCTGAAGATGAGAAGAAGGCCTTGGTCAAGCAACTAACAGGAGTATAGTCAGAATCCTAATTAGTAATTTAGTATGATGAGCAACAATGGCAGTTTAGTCTATACTCTATAGTTCTGAACAAGAATTTTGTGCTAAACATACTGAACAAGGGTGTAAAGCTAATTACGAAATATAGAATTGTTCTTCGTGTTCTTATGGTCTTGTGGTGCTTGGTTATTTTTAATTTATAGGAGCTAGAGCTATTCTGCAAGACATTAATCTTGATATCAAATTGAGTCCTGAAATTTTATTACTTTGAGAAGCGCCACTATAAGCTGAGTAAAAAGTTTGCAACCATTTACAAAGCTGAACTGAAATGCATAACATAGAGAAAACTTTGAGTTGCAGACCAGCTTTCTTATTAAAAACAGTAAATTTATAAACGGGCTAATAGGCCAATTGGTGAAGAAAACTTGATAGGATGACCATGAGAGCAAACTTGATCATGAATCAATCAGACTGCCGTTGCCGCTTTACCTTTCTTGTTCCTCACTGCCCCATCATCCACCATATTTTCGGCGTTGTTGGACGTCTTTCGCTTACGAGTTGATTTTTCCTCATAAGCTTGTTGCGGTGCAGTTTCAGTCTCAGGTGCTGGTGAGATGCTTTCTTTGGCTTCATCCACAGTCTCTTTTCCAGCAATGTCAATTTCTTGCAATTCCTGAGCGTTTTCTTCATCTCCTTTTTCCTCTTCCAAATCTTTCAACTTCTGCTGCATTTCTAGAATTGCATTCATAAGGTCCGTGTTTACCTGTCAAACGAGGAATTCATACGATAGATCATATATGCTTGTATCAACAGAATTACAAATCTTTTTAACCATTTGAAGCTCAAATTAGATTTATCATTACCAACTCCATCAGTCGTTACAATTGACTTTCCGAAACAAAGCAGCCAACCATACCTCTAGATTTTGTAGAAACTCAGCTATGTCAGTCGAACATAGCGGGCAATTCATGACATTCTTTCTTGGTCGTAGTGTTCTTCTACCTTGGCAGGTCCTCTCTTTTATATGACTCATACCATCAAAGGCACCTTCCAAGCAAGCTTTGCAGAAGCTATGAGCACATGGTGTCGTAACTGGGGATGTCAAAACCTTTTTACAGATATGGCAGCCAAACTCTGCATGTTTGTTCTGTAAACACATCAATAATTCACGGTAGCAAAACAAGTCATCACATACATAATGCGATCAGAAAACTATATATACCGGTCTGAATCTCTTCTTCCATGTTCTGTCTCCGGCAATAAACTCTCTTCACTCTCACTTGATTCCCCTCTGTTGAAACCCCGCTATCCTTGACTCGTTTCTTGCTAGGGAGTGGAGGCTTTTTCCATATCCAGCACTCCTTATCCTCTTGAGACGCAGAAATGACATATTCAGCCACAGTATTAACTCGATATGAAATGCAAAGCTAAACCTATTGAAGCAGCAATCAAAACAATCATAATCCATGATGGAGATTCTTTTCTTTCTGTTATATCAGTAGCATTCTTCAACTCCCTGATAGCTGGTAGAGGCCTTGGACGGTCACCATGAACATCACTACATAACGACTTTCCAAAAGTTAGTTGTGCACACATAAACAGCAATATTTGAGCGGAGATGATGAGAATTCATTATAACATACCATGTCCAAGGGGCAGGCTCATTGTCGCATCTGACAAAAAAATATCTGCATACCTTGAAACCCTGCCAGAACAAAACTCTGTCACTAAATATATTGAGTCTCTAAGCCTAAATTTTGTAAAGTATTTGAATCATGAGTGATTGTTTACCTGGGCTCCCTTCTTCATCCAACATTTCTCAATTCTGTAACACCTATCCTATCGCACTCCTTTTACTCTAGACGCATATGATGACCTCTCGTCCTTGTGGGTTCTGCCCAAAAAGAATAACCAAAATAATTGAGAAAATGCAACCCACAAAACTATTATAGCTACACTGTAATCTCTATATGAGTCCATGCTTAGCTTTTGATCAGCATATATATCAGAACGGACCTGAGTACTCGCACCGGATAACCCATCTGGCAACTGATCCTCAGCGACTCATTCCTGTCAATAAACTTCTGATCACTGCTGTGCTCTTTGCTCGTCCGCTTATTTCCTCCTAAATCTTTCCCGTCGCTGTACGAAACAAACAAGATCAGTTCCGACAAGTGAAAACAAACCATGCATTAACACATAGAAGAGGAGTTTCTCATCATCCAATACCATCCAGTGTAAATGAACCACTCTCCATGACCCTTATCGTCTTCGTAACCACCGGACAACACAACCGACTGAGCGCCATGATTATTCTGCCCGCAAATCCCAGCAACCGGGGAGCGGTGAACTAAAGTTTTGTACATGTATATTTCTGGGGATTGAAGTTCTTACCTTAATACTCCGTACCCCAACGATGAGAGACGGATCAATTACAGATAAGAGTACTGGCTGCTATACGTCGTCTCTGACTCCGTTTGCTGATCTACGAAAACCAACCAAACGGATGTCGACCCGATATGAAAACGTTGCCGTCGCTCAGCCCGGATCAATCCCCAGATAAACCAGACGAGCAGAGAAGCAGAGAGAGGAAATTACAAGAACCCTAAATCCAAACCATAACTCAGTTTCTCGCGCTTATATGAAAGAAAATAAAAACCCCTGCTCTCTGTCCACGTGAGACGCTGGCGCGTGTTCTTATCAAAAAGTAAAAATTTGTAATTTCATCGTTTGACAAAGTCAAAGACAACCCCAGTACTTGGAGTACTGGGTACACAGCAGACGTTACCTTGTAAGGATGCTAGAAAACAAAGAGATAGATAACTTCAGAAAATATTCCTTGAAGTATATTTGAAGTTACAGCAACAAAGCTACCAGGGATCGCACCAAAATCAATTCAATATCATTTAACTTGTAAAAATAAAAATTTTAAACCGTCTCCAACACCCAGAAAAAGAGGAAGTAGATAAATGATCTTGTTAAACCTTTTATACCTACCTAGACAGAAATTCTAAAACTTGCCGGTGGTTGTACTATAGGTATTAACAAACCCAAAAATTATACCTAAAGTACGTTTGAAAGAAATGAGCTTAATCATAGAAATTCGAGTATTAAAACAGGTTAGAATATTGAAACTTGTCGATTTTTACATAGCCCTCATAAGCTGAATTGTCTTGTTTATGGTGGTACTTGTATTTGGAATTTGTCATTTAAAAAATAAAAAAAATTCTTATGTAATGAAAACAGGATGTCTCTCCAATTTTGTATAGCAACAACAAATTTTATCAAATTTGATGATTAATCGAACTCAAACGGTCAAACCCACTTATTGAAAAGAGAACTACTCGAGCTATAGCTATAAATGAGATGAAAGCAAGTGTTTTCTGTAGGAATAAATGAGGTCAAAACTCAAGGTCACAGATGTACATCAATAAACTGCTGCAACAATAAATCAATATTCCAATTCTGCAGGTGTTATGCCATAATGCAAACGGAACTGATCAGGTGGTCTGGTAAGCATATAGATAATAGCATATACACTATAAAATAGGTAGTGTACATTGTTCCTACCTTCCATTACAAGCACTTCTTGCATAGCAGCAAAATGAAACATAATCTTCATCAGACATTAGCAATCTAAGATTGTTTACCAAGCTAATTTTAGATTTTCCTTATCAAATATATCCGCCCCGTAAGTGGAAACGAAGATCTCCACAAAGAAGGGAAATTGCATCCAGACAAATGAGGCGATTGGAACGCTAGAAAATAATATAATTGGGATAACGATGCATAGTTTCCCATGAAGCATATATAATGTAAAGGGCAGCAGAAAAAGTAACCATCATGGTGGCAATGGAGAGAAAAAGAGTGAAAAGACCCAATATCATCTTGGTCGGTAGAGATTTTAGGAAGTCATCTTCTTTGTGATGTGACGTGAGAATTCCTAAAAATATCATCACCGAAGTTGTAGAAGAAAACAATGATATAACATCTGAGATAATGAATACCATGAACTCCTTTGCCTTTAAGAACATAGGTGCACCTGTATCTTCATTGTTTCCGCCAGGAACCGGAAATGTTGCAACAAACATCATAGTGACAATAAGAGCACCTACAACTGTACATGAAGTTGCAGTTTTTTTCATTGACTTTTCTCCCTCCTTAATTAATTCTCTATGATATTTGGTAAATACCACACGCGGCGGCGCTTAATCAGTATGATTTATAACTTCAAGCGACCCAAGCTCTGCCTGAGATTGCGCCTCCTGCATTTCATTACATGCATGGTAAAATTTGAACTTTTTTACACGACATGATGATACTGATAACTTATAATTTTTTTCCCTTTAACAAATTTATTTGTACCATATTGGTATTCCCAACCCAAAAAAAAAATGACTAGCAAATTTGAAAATAGATAAATACTAACCTTAAACCATTGTCGTTCTCGCTCCAATTGTAAAGTTGCACCTCGTATATTGTCAACTCTAGTTTGGGCAAATGATGAAAAATTTCCGACTATATGTAGCATATTATTGTCAAACTTGTCTCTCCTCTGAAAAATCTCAATTTTTTCTTTGCGATGATATAAATATGTGAGGCTATATATCTTTTCTTGACGACAATCAGCCGCAAATTGAAACAAGGACATGTCTTGTTCATTAGTAATTTGGTAGATGTTTGGATTTGTACTACATATATGAGTGATGAACTCAACTTTTCCTTGTTCTACTGCTCGGAAAATGGCTGACTGAAGAAGGCTATCATTGGCGAATGAGAGAAAAAGGACCTAAACAGAGCTCTCTGTACGAAATTGAAATTGCGCAATTTTGCCTGAAGAAAACAAAGAATGCAGGGGAGGATTTGGAATCTTTTGGCGAATTAAAAGAGGAGAAGATTCGATTGTGGATGGTGATCAGAGAATCGAGAGGGGATAGGTCATTGAGAATGATTAGGGTTCGGTGAAAGCGAAGTAGAAGGTTGAACGTACCAGTGATGATCCAGTGGTGCTCCACATCTGCGAGCAGACGGAGAAATTCCAGAGAGTAATTGAGCTCTCGTAGACGAAAGATGGCGGAGAACGGCCCATTTTGGAAGTTGTAGGCCTATTTGTACGTGTTTTTTGGATGACGGGAGGCCCAAGGTCCACTCAAGCAAATGCAAAATCCCGAGAGGCTTCATACTGAATCGGAACATTGTTTTACCCGGAAAAAAGACTACTTTCCTTCATTTTTTATGATTAGCAAAATAAATGGTCTGTTTAGGTGAAGATCCTGGAACAGGTCGAGACTTTTCAGTACTACGGGATGATCATTTAGTAGTTTGACGTGATTTTACCTTTCAATTAAATATCGACACGTGAATGTTGTCAACTAAAACTACTTAAGCGGTCGATAGCACAACAAATAACAGTACAACTAGATGAATCTAATATTTCTTCCAAATCTTCCTCTTTCATTCATCGCACCAGCACCTTTACGATAACCAAATTATCTCTCAAGACTGCGAAGTGAAGAGCTGGACTGTCGGATGATGGTTGCCTTAGCTAGTCCTCGTATAAGGTGTGGATTTTGTTTAAGAAACTCGAGTGCATCACTTGTGTTACGACTTACGACTATCCCTCCTATGACATGCCGCACAATGGAGTAAATGTTGATAGAAACCGCCGTCAAGATCGTTGGCGGTGGAACCGGCATTGTTGCTGTGTCCTGCGAAGTTCTCGTAAGGTTTATTATTAACATGCAATTCATACAACTAATTTAATAATTAGCACTTAATTACAATGTTAATTGCTGTATCCAAATCAAGCAAAAGTTAACATGCAAAGCAAGCTGGTCATCACATTATATAATTGAAGTCATCCAACACCCCAGTAATTGACTAACTCAAATCAAACACAACTTGGAGTTGGGATTTTATTACAACATCAAACAAGCACAACGTCTTTTTTTCTTACAAGCTTCTTCAAAATGGCAAATCCAAAGCTAAACGTATCAAATAACATCAGACTCTAACGTACTAATTTGCCAACGTTTAATTTCACATACACTTTCTTGTCGAATAATCTTCTTATATAAGTTGAATAAAAGATCTCCACAAGAAAAGGAAATTGCATCCATATAAATGAGGCAATTGGAATACCAGCAAGTAGAGTAGTAGGAAGAGCGATCCATGTGTCCGATGGCAGGATAATAAAAAGGGCAGAGGCGAAAACAATTACCATGGCGGCAACGGAGAGAAAAAGGGTCAGAAGTCCCAATATCATTTTTTGAGGCAACGATCTGAGGAAATCATCTTCTGCATAACGTGAAGTCAGGATTCCCAGGAATAGCACAACTGAAGTAGTGGAAGTGAAAAGTGATATTGCGTCTGCAATTATAAAAACCCTGAATGCCCTTCTATATAGGAGCGGGGGAGTACTGTTATCTTTCAGAGGAGTAGGAAGTGTGAATGCAGCAGCAAACATCATGGTAACAATGAGAGCACCTACAACTGTACAAGATGTTGCTGTGTCTTTCATCGACTTTTCTCCTTCTTTCACCAATTCTGTATGGTTCTTGGAGAAAAATTCACGTGGTGTCATATCAAGAGTATCGTTTTCAGCTTCAAGATCTTCCGGACTAGCCATGCGCTCCAACTCCTATACGTACAGCCATAAGTTCAACGCCAGTTAGCTTTATTACAGTTGTGACTTTATCTTTGAGATAAAAAAATAAAAAAATAAAAAAATTAAAATGTAATCCTAAATAATTTCTATTTGCCAATTCGTACCAATTCCTAGCTACCATCTTTTTAGGATTGCTAAAGTAAATTTTATTTATCTAATGAAAAAATCATCCTAAATGATTTCATCTGCTGATAATTTTCATCTTCACAAGAAATAATAATGGAAAGATCTGCTGTAAGTTTGTTGTACGAGGCTGTATATCAATGCAAGTAAGATATAGTTACAGATCAATCTAACCTTGAACCATTGTAACTCATTTTGCATTTGCAAAGCCGCACCACGGATACGATTGGTTTGTGAAGATGGCGATGAAATTCCCATCATATGTAGCATATTGTTGTCATCACCATCTTTCATACTCATACAAGCTTTTCTGTTGTCTTGGTTAAACCCATGTATAAGATTAAAAACTTCTGCTTGACGACACTCGACTGCAACTTGAAATAGGTTTTGGCCCTTTTTATTTTTTATTTTTGCCAAGTATGGATTTACTTTTAATATTTCAATAAGAAACTCAACAAGCCCTCTTTCTGCTGCTTGGAACATAGCTGCTTCCACGAATTCAGTCTGCTTATTATCCTCCCACAGTTCTTTCTTCATTTCTGTCGTTAATACTTTACACATAAAAACTAAGATTTCATGGACACGGAAATGGTTCACTTTCATTTCATAGATACGACTGATCCCTGGGTTTGACATTGAAATCATGCAATATGAAATTTTAGCATCATATATAATTATATAATTATATGAATATGTTGGCAAAAAAAAAAGGAAGCAAAAAGTCACAAGCGTCAGTGTGGCATACCAAAAATCTTGCAGAAGTACTCGATTATTGATCCTTGAAACATGGCTGGAACATTCCAAATCCAACAACAGCTCTTGAAATAATCTGTTAATTTCATATACATACAGTAGCCCTATGATTATTTGCTCGCAATATCCCACACTGATCACTAATTTGAATTTTGAAATCAACAGAAAGCTGTAATTATAGAGAAGAAATTAACGACATCAATAAGAATGGCGACTTCTACTCACCTGAGCGAACAACACCACTCTTCTTATCTTTGTCAACTTGATATATCGGAACGTCCACTATAGTATAGGGTGCATGAGTAGGTTTTCCTTTGCCGTCTTCTTCTGGGTGAACGTCTCCGGAAACTGCATGGGGTTTAGGAGTAGGTTTTCCTTTGCCATTGGCTTCAGTTGGAACATCTCCTTTGTTGTCCTTGGTAAGACGAGGCCCTTCTTCTCTCTTGACAGAAGATTTTATGGATATAACTATCAAACAAGTAAACAAAGTGAGCAGTCAAATGCTTTATACTGCTGCTTGTGGCAATCAAGGGAAAGGATCAATCATTTTTTCTTTTTGAAGAAGATCGAGATGCTATAAACCATGGCCGTTGAACAATCGAAGAAGAATATATATAAGAACTAAATTAAGTCTATTTGTCATTCACCCTTTAATTATATATGTACGTCTAGAACTATCAAAATTGTGGAGTTTAATCAAAAAAGAAAGAAAAAAAAAAAACATATTACTACCAGAAAAAAACATATTACTACTAATTAAGATGGAATGAAAACAATACTAACCATGATAAATCCATTTTTCCCAAAATTTGAGCCGGCTTCCACTTAAGAATGCAGAAGGTGTACATGCCAATTCGTTCAAAGGGGAATTTCCAGAGAAGTCTTCCGCAATGGCCAACCTTGGTGTCTGCTGAATCAATTTGCACGCGATATCTAGAGTGCAATCGAAGAACATAACCACAGTACAGTTATGATGTAAAATATATGAAGATTTAAGTTGTGGCAAAAGTTATTCATAAACTATCTTATATATAATTCAATCTTACCAAATCTTTTGGTGCTAAAACTGAGGGAAATAAGTTGAGCGGCGTGAGGGTCGTCAGTTTCGAATTCAGTGACGTTGAAGAGATAGTCAGCCAGTTTAGGTCTGCCTTTCGTGAAAGCTTCGACAAGTAAAAATGGATCATCGAAACTACTTGCACTTAGCTCTCTCTTCTTTTGAACCAAGCATTTAGCTATTTCAACCATTTCATCTTTATCAGGCAACATATAACAATATTCAAGAGCTGAATAACATTCGCTGTCCCATCTGTCCAGAACATATTCATCTTTGATAAGCGGCATCAACTGTTTTACAATATTCACCCTCATATCTTCGACTGCATAATGAAGAACTGTCTTCTCTTCGTCTGTCGGAGCGGTTTCTTGTACTGCCTCGGGGTGTTTTTTAATTAAGTCCATCACTAAATCCCACTTAGAATGTTTCGCAGCACGAAACAAATCTTCATAATCAACTGCATCGGCGTCAGTGTTGTCGTTGCCACTGTTCTCATCTCCATCTCCTTCTCCTGCATGCGTGCCAATTCATCCATTTACCCTTATCTATATTATTATTAAGAGAACTCGTTTTCTCGTTAAAAAGAATTAGGAGAACTCACTTTGCAGCTAAACTAGGTGTGATATAACATAATCCTATATATGGTAAAGCAATAGATTGGAAACAATAAATCAATACCTTCATCCACTTCTTCTAGTTCATCAGCTTCTTCTAGTACTTCCTCTGGTTGATCATAATGATCACTTTGATGATCGCCTGAAAATGAAATCCTTGAATTTAATTAATATATGTGATCGACCACTCAAATTTACTTTATCTGATAGGAAAACATTTTAAGAAAACATTTTAATCCTTCAATGAACTTTCCTTCTATTGAATGATCTTTTGTTGTACTGCGGGTTAGAATATATTAAAAGAAGTGATCGATTGCTAGGTTCTACTATACATTACCTTTATCAGTTGCTTCTTTTTCAACTTCTTTTTCAACTTCATTTTCTGTCTCAACATCTTCCTTTTCCCCCAATTCTTTCGTTGGCTCAGTATCGGTAGTATCGCCTGAGGTGTCAACATCTTCCTTTTCCCCCAATTCTTTCGTTGACTCAGTATCAGTAGTATCGCCTGAGGTGTCATCATCACTTTAAGATCAAATCTCCAGTCATATGAAATGGAATCGTGATGTTAAGTTATAAATAAGTTCAATTTGATTTGTATTTGTTGGAAAACATCATTAATTATCAGGATTCTTCAATTGTAATCTTATATATTTAGCCAATTCCTTTAACATTGTTAGCTAGATTTTGAAACTTCCCTAAACTTTCTCGCACAATATGTTATCAAATAAAAGTACTTATAAACCATATATGATACAATAATACATGAATAACACTTATTTTTATGAACTAATTTTAGTTTACCCTCATCAACTTTAGGTCGAACATCATATTAGTCATTTTCTTTCAATTTCATAAAAAAACACTCATCGACTTCTAATTTTCATCAGCCGTGTCCAAACTTCTAATTTCCATACAATTTCCCGTCATGTGATGACGTGGTATTAAGAAGAAAGCCAAATTTGAAGTCACTTGGCTCACCGAAAAAGGGAAAAATAAATAAATTGCATTCAATCCCACCAAAATCACTAAGGTTAGGAGATTGTGATGGGAACAGAGATGTGTATCGATATGGGAGAAAAATAGTCTGAAAGGCTACTTTCGAAATTTGACTTTCTTCTTGATATCAAGTCATCACTTAACAGAGGAATTAGATAGAGATTGGAGGTTTGGACATGCGAGACTGATGAAAATTGAGAGTTGAAGGGTGCTTTTGATGAAATTGAAAGAAGAATGATTAACATTATGATCGACCTAAAGTTGATAGGGGTAAACTAAAATTAGTTCTATTTTTATTTTTGCAACTTATCTAGAACAACTTATCTCGAACGAAAATAGATAGTTTCCATATGTACTTACCTGAGTAACGAAATTTTCTTAAAGCAATCCAGGCTTCGGGGGCTCTCTTTTGGTGCCTGATAAATTTAAAGGCATCATTCCCGCAACAAAGATGAATTGCATGCAGAGCCTCGGCGTTGGTCTTTTCCCAAGCCTCACGTTTATATTTACCTTTGAGAGGAGGATCAGTGGCATCTTCTACAACACTCCAAAGACCTTTAGCTACTAAATAGGTTCTGACGCGAACATTCCAATCTTCGTAGTTGTGCTTATTAAGAAGTTCATTGACAATCAAACTCGGGACAACTGGGGCAGCCATGCTCGAACAATCTATCAATCATATTCATACAATAAGCTAGATGATAAATTGCATGTCAATGGAGTTTCCGAGAGCATATATACAAGTGAAATCAAGCAAGGAAATTAATTTAGAGGGAATTGAAACACAATATATTACTCACTGATCCGATAGGCTGGCTATCTTCGGAAATCGATCTGTAGTTAGCGTCTGATGTTATTTTCATTTCCCATTTGCGTCTTCGTTTGTATTAAAAGACTTGGCAAATTAAAGATTAAGAAGATGAGAGTTGTGATTGAACCAACATCAAACAAGTTTGTTGGGTCTGAAAAACAATGCAAAGGTTCTTGTCCTTTCAGTTTGAGATTTTGACGTACAAACCATCTTTGCAGTCTTTTTTCTTATTTGAAGGACTGCAAGATTCTTTTTTAATGCATCTCTCGCTCTTCTTCATGTAGATATCAATTCAGGCTAACGCCCCACTTATATTAAGAAAATATAGCAAACTAATTTTCAAGTGCTCCCATTCGATATTGCGTAAGGATGACTATGGAAATGGGACGTCAGTTTGCTCAAATTGAACAATAATATGGAGAGAGTTAGGTATATGATCCAATATCATATGTTTTCAGATAGCAAATGAGTAGTTGATGGCAGCAATATGATTTACTTTCATTTTTATTGACTTTTGAATTTTGAATTTTGTTTTATTTTTGTAAAACTAGATCAAAATTAAAGAATAAAGAATCTGAATACATCAATTCCGAGTAATTATTCCATGTACATGGAACACTACGTGACACTGTCATTTGATATTCCTAGCCAATCATATAACTCAAATTCATGTGGGGACCAACATGGGGTGAAAAAAAAGTAAAGTAAAAGTAAATAAATAGACCAATTAGAAATAAGATAAGAACACTTACACCAATAACATTTAAGATGACCAAATGTTACGTGGTGTTCCGGATACAAATAATAATTTTCTCATCCGGTAGTTTAATTTGTATTTGATCCGACTACTTTGCAACTATAGTTTTACATTATTAATATAAGAGTCGGAGCTCAAAATTAAGTTTAGGATCAGTTATCAACGATACTACATGTCTTCATTATAAAGCTTGCAAAGTTTCTTGACTTTCTTCAATAGAATTAGGTACACTTTCCTTTTTCGGCTTTTCTAAATCTCTTTTTTAATTCTTTTTGGAACAAACATTTCAAAAGTTAAGGGAGTGTATTGTATTTGGATTCATACAGACTTATTTTAATCAACTAACTTTTTGAAAAGTCTACAGACTGTTTGAAAAGTTCATAGATCGACTTTCACTAATTTTTGAAATCTACAGATTTCATATAAATGACTTATGTAGATTTCTCAATACTTACAGAGTTACAGGAAATAAAATAAATAAATAAAGATGCAATGACAAACACATAATGACACCGATTATAAGTTTAGTGCTCATCTATCTAATTTCGATGCATACAGTTGTAATATTTGATTGAAATACATAAACATAGGTAACAAAAAAGATTATATTAACTTAACAACACACATACTTGTACGTAAACCAAAAACACATGTTCTAAAGTGGGATATTAGATGTTCACAAGTTTAATTCATGTACGCAAATATAATAATATAATCATGTGATTCTAATATCAAGAGTTAGTAGATAATATTTAGGTTATCGAAGGTTCCAAGCATTACAATTGAAAGACAACAAAATGTTAACATTCAAAAAACACTGAAAAGAATAGGTAGAATAGAATATTGACAACACAAAATATTATAAAAAAAAATGATGTATCGTAGGATCAACCTATGCACATGTAAAAAGAAAGTCTGTCGTAGATTTTTCTAAATCTTTGCTCTAGTGGATGGAAAAATATTAGAGTTTAGTGTGTGTAATTTACACTACAAAGTCCACAATTATCCATGAGTTATTGATTTCATAAATATGAACGATATTTTGAATACATCTGAACTTCTATTCATTTTTAAAAGTCTTAATTGAATACCCCTGAACTTTGGTGAAATTCATAATGATTTTTTAAAATCTAGTTGAATACACCCAGACTTTAATTGATTTTTAAAAATCTATATTGAATACGCCTACACTTTCAAATTACATAGACTTCTTTAAAACTTCCACTAATTTCATATACAATACATCCCCCGGAGTCTAAATTCTAAAATGATGGTTTTAAAATTTTTGAAGTTGATTATAAAGTATCAATTAAATAAAAAATTCAAGTAGCCCAATACCGATTGGTTTATTTTGAGTTGTACGTATACCTTCTCTTTTTGGTAGTCTAGCTCCAGCGGGCTTCAATTTATTTTCCAAAGTATTCCAGGCAGCTTTAGCGGTGTCGATGCCCCGGATAAAAGGAAAGATATCTTCCCCGCAAGAAATATGAATAGCATGCAAAGCCTCTGCATTCTTCTCACTCCAAGCCTCAAACTCGGCCTCATCACCACCTTCTACCCTAGGAGTTACCTTGGCGGATTCGACCACCTTCCAAAGACCCTTGGCCAGCAAATAAGTTTTGACCCGAAAACTCCAATCTTCATAGTTATTTGCGGTTAAAACTTTAAGAACGATACCACTGGGGACGGCCGCAGCAGCTGCCAATCCTGCCATATGCTCTTGATCTCTGTCAAGAAGAAAACACGTACAAACAAATGAGATGAGTTAAGTTGCAAACTGCAAGGCGTTATTGAGATTCTGTGTCTGTTGATCAGAGAAATGCAGCAGTACCTGTGGAAGTGGGAGAGTGAGTAAGTTGTGGAATATGGGGTTCTTGATTCTTTGATCTTATCGTCGATCATCAACCTACTTTTCTGATAGCAGACAACTAAGATTCAATGACGTCTGGCCCACCTCGCTCAATTATAACCGGTCACGTCTGCCACCACAGTATCCCACTTATGATCTTTCACAGCACGATAAAAATCTTCATAGTTAACTACTTCAGCGTCAGTGTTGTCATTGCGACTGTTGTCATCTCCATCTCCTGCATATATGCCAAACATATCAAACTGAAAGTGATCAAGTGAAAACTTGATTAGCTGCATGCTGCAATAAAAATCATTAGTAACAATAGTGCTGGTAGATTAACCATATTTTTGCAGCTCACTTAGAGCCTAGGCCGTGACATATACATCACCCAATCAAAATCCTATGGTAAAATTAAGCAAATTTAATTATGACTAGAGTAGGCAAATTAAACAAAGAATCAATACCTTTATCCACTTCTTTCGGTTCATCAGCTTCTCTTACTTCCTCTGGCTGAGCATCATGATCACTTTGAGGTCGCCTGAAAATGAAATCCTTGATCTTTAATTATTATATATGTAATAAACCATTCCAATTTATTTTGACAGCTAGGAACATTTTCAGTATATTGAACAATTTATGTCATTTTGTTTTAGTCCGGATTAGAATATTAAAAGAAGTCTCTTGAGGATCAATCTAAGATACATCACTTGTCTTCCGTTGCTTCCTTTTCCGGTTCGTTTTCTGTCTCAATATCTTTATTCTCCAGTTCTCCTGCAATTCTTTCGTTGACTCAGTATCAGTAAAGCCTTAGGAGTCATCATCGATCACTTTGAAGATCAAATCTCTCGTCATATGAAAATGAATCGTGATGTTTAGTTTAGTTTTAAATTCAACTCCATTTTGGATTTGTTGGACAACATCATCATCAGGATTTTGCTCATCAAAGGTATTCGGTGGACTAAATTCAACGGATCTTCTTTTGATCGAGTAATCGATCAAGTCCAAAAACAATAGGTTAATTGCTTTTGTTATACATGCAGGTATGTTCCATAGAAGATTATTTAATTAAGGCATGAAAACAACTTATATGCATGGGAAACATCTTCTTTTTTCATTTTGAAATTAAAGAGATATCACCATATATCATATATATATTTGACACGGACGAAGATAGATGTTTCCATATGTACTTAATTACCTGAGTAATCAAATTTGCTTTTTAAAGCATCCCAGGCTTCGTGGGCTGATGACTTCACATCCTTGATAACTTGAAAGGCATCATTCCCGCAACAAAGATGAATTACATGCAGAGCCTCAGCGTTGGTCTTTTCCCAAGCCTCACGTTTATATCTGCCTTTCGGAGGAGGATCAGTGGCATCCTTTACAACACTATAAAGACCTTTAGCTTTTAAATAGGTATTCTTTGTAGTTGTGCTCATTAAGAGGTTCATTGACAATCAAACTCGGGACAACTGGGGAAGCCATCCTCGAAGGATCTGTCAATCATACAATAAGCTAGATGAAGAAGCCAAGCTGGAAACTCGATCGCTCAAGATATACTATACAAACTGTGCTCTTGGATTTGGTAGATGAAAGAGATCCTTGGTTTCTCTTAGTAATAGATAGCACTAAGTACCAACCTCATTCAGGGGCTATACATATATATAAGCTGCAAGTACTGAAGTCTTTTCGTCTTCCTTCCGATCACACACACCTAATTGTTTATCACAGCAATAGTAATTAACTAATTAAGTTAACAACACCGGTCAAAATTGTTGGGGATGTCAACTCGACTTTATTATTTGGATTTATTAGCTCATCAGCAGTTTGGCTTCATTTCACAATTGCAAAAAGATGTTTCTGCATAATCTCGGAGGCTACGTAGAAGCACGGTGGAACATGAATAACAGACAGTCATGAACAAGAGACAATGACGTATAGTGGTTCACCATGTCATTGAAGGACATGGCTACGTTCACTTAAGATTCCACTATCATGGCCAATATGTCTTTGGTGTTACAAGAGTTCTCCAAGATGGAGTAAGTAGGGATTGAGATGGAGATCTTTTCTACATATAGGAAGCCTTTCTTTTATAGCTAATGAAGGTTCCCTCATATTACATATTTCCAATGTGGGATTAAGATTCCACTATCATGACCAATATGTCTTTGGTGTTACAAGAGTTCTCCAAGATGGAGTAAGTAGGGATTGAGATGGAGATCATTTCTACATATGGGAAGCCTTCCTTTTATAGCTAAGGAATGTTCCCTCATATTACATATTTCCAATGTGGGACAAGTTACACATATCTCTTATTATGGTGCTTTTTTGTGGAGCTTGGATGAGGACCTTCCGGATGTGGTACTGATGATCTTTCACCATGGCAAGTTAGCCCGGATGTCGGTCTACCAGAAGTATGTTGGGGGCGGGGCCCTTTGTGACCGAAAGGCAGTCTACGAGGTCGTTGCTTATGCTTCGCGGTATATCTATTGTCAACATGTCCCCCCAAGTCCCGAGTAAGCGGACAATCTTACTTGGAGAGTTATAAATAAATTGTATGTCGCCAAGTGTAAGTGACGACTGAGTGACGGCATACACCCCTGGTCCCCCCAACTCTCCAAGGAAGAAGGTTCTCTTACTCGGAATAATGTCCCCCTCTTCCCTTTTTTCTCACGATTTTCTTCTCTCTTTTTGAAAAGAGTGACAAGATTCACTATGTCCCCCCAAGTCGTGCTCGGGTGTTGTTTTCCGTTTTTGGTACATAAGTGTTATCCTCGGTGTTGCTTTCTATTTGTTATACCACCGATGAATTTGGTACTCGGGCGGGTAGTGCTCAATGTGATTCTCGGGTTTTGCTTGTTGGGATTCTCTACTTTTGATGCGTTGGTCTTGCTCCTTTTTAAACATGAGTGTTAATCGGGTGTTGTCTATACTTACTACCCAGTAAATTTTACTCCCGATGTTACCTTTTCTACCTAACGTGATATCTTATTTCAGGTCTTACTTTTTTAGTTTTCTTGATATACATCGTAATCTTTAAGTCCGCCAATAAGACAAAAAATGTCTCTCCCCACCCCCGGCCTAAAAAATTCTTCCGTTTGGCGAGGTGTTTTTATGCTTCCAATGGCAAGGTACCGTTGGTTCCCCTTCTATGGCTATCTGGGTGTTACATTTTTCTATGGACAAAGGTAACGAGCTTTTTCCATATCCTGTGTTCTACTCGAGTGACGAGGTGTTAACGCTGTATGTGGTTTATCAAGCCATTTGCTCCGTTTTTAAAGGGATGATATAAATTGCTATCTCGGTGGATTGCCTATCTCGGTGGAATGCCTATCTCGGTGGATTGCCGATCTCGGTGGAATGCCTATCTCGGTGGATTGTCGATCTCTCTCTAGCTTAATACTTTCTTGCAAGCTTGCCAAGTCCAATCTTGGAGACTTGGAACTCCTTATAACCCAACAGTGTTTCCAATCTAATCATGAAAACTTAAACTCTCATATCCCGATCGTGTATCCAATCCAATCGTGAAGACTTGGAATTCCCTATGCAATGTCTGGGAGGCAAAATAAGATATCAACGTAGAGTATGTACATTTTCCTCAAACAAATTTGAATAGACAATAGTTGATAATGGACTGCATGTTATATAGTCCATATTAGTTACAACAATGCATGTTAAACCAACGACATTATGACTTAATTGTGAAACCTAATCAACAATAAATTTTCAAATTGAAACGTGGAGCAACAACACATAAATAATGCTATATGTGCCTCATTGGTGTTATACTAGTAGTATGTTATAACCTGCATGCATATTTCCCCAAACTCATATCGGATTTCTGTGTAATGGTGGAATAAATTGCATGTGCATGAGCAAACTTATATGTGGTAACAACTTATATGCTTATGAACATTTGACAAATGGAGCCACCACGAAATAGGCAACTAAGTGCATCTGCCATGCATGTGTACGTGTAGCTTTGCATGGAGTTGATATATATTATACGGAGCCGTTTGAGAGCGGACGTCTGCACGGTCCTTAAAATGCAGACGTCCCTCCGTTCTTGTCACATCCCGACCCGTAAAATTTTATCTTATTTACTAGCTTGATTATAATAAGAATTTTACCGTCTCCGACATTGCGATATAGTTTAATTGGTTCCTAGAGGGGTTTTGAGGGACAATTATTTCGGACAGTTATTCGTAGGAGAAAAATGTAACGACGGTAAAAATAGTAAATTTTAGCTAGTAAAAGGTAATTTTTATTAGGGTATTATTTTTGGGGGTGTTAAATTTTGGAATTGGATTGTATATAGAAGAGTTGGGCCGGATGGGTGAGGCCCAAAACTTTTTTCTCTCTCTCTTCTTCCCGGTTTCTCTCTCCCATGGCCTCCCGCTGTCCGATTTTTCCGGCCGCCCGTCCGCCGCCGTCCGGCCACCGTTCGCCGCCAAACCGGTCCCGTTCGCTCGGTCTCCAACCCAGCTTCCATTCTAGACAGGTGACAGCTGCCCTAGCTCCGCCGTGAAGGAGTAATCTCGCCCAAAAGGCTCGGCTGCCTAAAGCCTTCCGTCGCCGGAACTCCCTCCTCCGGCCACCAATCCGGGCAAGCTTGGTACGGTTTTGTAGCTCTCCTCCCATGCAACAACCCCTCCAAAAGGCTCACTCCCTCTTGAGCTCGGTAAGGAGAAATTCGAAGTTGAAATTCTAGGGCTTTTAGGATGTTTTCGTTCGATTGACCTAGTTAGGCTTGGAATTGGTGTTTGTGCTAGTTAGGAAAGTTGTTTGGGATGTTCAGAGGAAGATGTTGTTAAAATTTCATAGGATTTGGAGCTCGCTGGAATCGGCCTCCGGCCAACGCCGGCGCCGCCACCGTTTTGGGATTTTTTATGATTTTAAATGTGTAATAATTAGAGGAATTTAATGGAGTGAATTGTGGAATTTTCGGATGAGTTTTGAATAGGTTTGTGAATTTCCGAAGTTTGGTATTTTGGCGGTTAAATAATGTAAAATCCGGCAGTAAGATTTAAGTCAATTTCTGGGAAATGTTGTATTTACAGCTGCCGAGTATGGTATTAAAGTTTGGGTCATTCCGATTTAAGAATATCGAAGTTAGGCAATAATGAGTGTGGTCATGGCTCTCAGTTAATTTTGCCTATTTTGTATAAATATTGGATTTTAGTGGGAAATTAATTATATATTTGGAACAGGACGTGAGGAGGCCCAAGCAGAAGAAGCCTCGGAGCGTCATCAGGCTTAGGCCTAATTTGTGAGTGGACCTTTGTTTTAATTGAAAAACATGCGATGAAGTATCTTGTTAATCATTTATTTCTTTTTCTGAGATTTATTTCTTTCTCGGATATTTGGCAATTTTTCTCCTTTGGAGAGTTTTCCGAAAATGAGATTTTCGGTGGATATATATATTTTGGATATTATGAGTATAGTATGTATATAAATGCTAGCTAGCCATACGTGTTTGGTCCGTCATAATGAGGTAAAATACCATTATGGCGTAACGTGAGTGTTAGACACAAGCGTCATAGTCCTATATGAAAACTACTTTCTTTTTCGGTTTATTTAGGTTTTCATATAGGGAGTCCACACGTAAATACACCGTCCTCTTCGGTCATAATGAGAAAAAATATCATTATGACGCAACGTGAGCGTTAGACGCCAGCGTTGTAGCCTTGTATGAATTTCTATTTTTCTAAATTGTTTCTAGGATTCATACAAGGAGTCTGACGAGTGTAAATACATACGAATATATGTTTATATATAGTTTAGCCAGAGAGGCTCCATTTTATTTGAGTTTGTGACTAGCTAGTGCTAGTCGTGAAATTGTCAGTTTATGAGTTGAGCACTTTTAAGCTGCCGCATGCAATATATTTTTCAATGAAATTAAAATGGGAATGCATAAATATTTTGTTATTAAATTATTTTTGTCCACTCACTCTAACGTTATTAAATGTCTTCCCTTGGGCCCTTCGTTTTAAAATGCCAAGTCTGCAGAGTTCGGATTGGATCTAGTAGGAGACGAGGTATAGTCACCCGTATTTCCACCACCTTTCACCAGTAGGTTACATATTTAACCTACCTGTGTTTTCTTACTTCCACTAGTGTCTAGTAGCTCTGAATACTTAGGTTTAATGTATATATTTTTGGTTGTGGGTGAATACTTGTTGATATTTTAGAATATTTGACGAAGGATGTTTAATATCTTAGATAATGTTTATTATCTTGTTGATGGTGTTTGTTTTTGGGGAGCACAAAGGCTCCAGAAGTTAAGGTTGGATTTAGAACCTTTAGACGTGTTTGCAGGTTTCTATTGGAAGGGTTGTCCATTTTCAAAGGAGGTTATACCGAATTTTGCGGTAAATCTTTCCTTGGAGGTGGTCCCCGCACGATTTACTCCGGGTTTAGGGTGAAATTCTGGGCGGGTCGTGTCAGTTCTCCACCCTTTGGCGCGCCTCCACCCCATAAGACTTCAGCAGCGTCCCCGACGAGTCCGTTCTTTTCCAGTTTTCCTCCAAGATTGATCTTGTTTCAAGTTTTGGGTGATCTCGCAGGAAAACTGGAAAAGAACAGACTCGCCAGTGAGGGAAAGTGGTCAGAGACGCTGCTGAAGTCTTCTGGGGTGGAGGCACGCCGTCGTTGACGCCAAAGGGTGGAGAACGGAGGGACATCCGCACTTTAAAGCTAGTGCGGACGTCCGCTCCTGATTCGGCCTGTATATATATATACACGAAAACGATAGAGAGCGCACGTGCATACACCCCTCTGTTCGCCACCGTCTGGCGCCGACGACGGCGCGCCTCCACCTCAGAAGACTCCAACAACGTCCCCGATCACTTTCTCTCCTCGGCGAGTCCGTTCTTTTCCAGTTTTCCAGCGAGATCACCCAAAACTTCAAATAAAGTCGATCTCGTCAGAAACTGGAATTCGGCTGACTCGCCGGAGAGAGAAGTGATCGGGGACGCTGCTGGAGTCCGCTGGGGTGGAGACGCGCCGTCGTCGGTGTCGGACGGTGGCGAACGGAGAGACGTGCGTGCGCACGTGCGCTCTACATCCGGCCTATATATATATATATATAGAGGGCAATTCCACTAAGGGATCCATTTTTTTGACATATATGAGGGATGGGGGATTACACCAACTTTTCGATCACAAAATCACATCTCCACCGTTCAATATGTAGTTCTATATGAGTAGATCATTTCTGTAAATTTTCAGAAATTTTGGTGATTGTTAAGGCATTCAAAACTAGGATTTATAATTATAAGCATGAACGGTTCAGGTTTGGCAGATTTGGTTCATTCATTGATTTAATCTTTTTCGACACCTTAACGATCACCAAATTGGCTGAAAATTTGCATAATTGATCTATATATAAGGACCAACAAACTGAATGGTGGAGATTCAAAAATATAATCGAAAAGTTGATATATATATATATATATATATATAATATATATATATAAGGCCCTTCCAATGAGGGATCCCTTTTTTAGACATATATGAAGGATGGGGGATTACACCAACTTTTCGATCACAAAATCACATCTCCACCGTTCAATATGTAGTTTTATATGAGTAGATCACTTCTGTAAATTTTCAGAAATTTTAGTGATCGTTAAGACATTCAAAACTACGATTTATAATTATAAGCATGAACGGTTCAGGTTTGGCATATTTGGTTCGTTCATTGATTTAATCTTGTTCGACACCTTAACGATCATCAAATTGGCTGAAAATTTACAAAATTGATCTATATATAAAGACCAACAAACTGGACGGTAGAGATTTAAAAATATAATCGAAAAGTTGATGTAATCCCACATCCCTCATATATGTCCAAAAAATGGATCCCTCATTGGAAGGGCCCTATATATATATATATATTCTACAAGCGTGAACTTGGCATGTGTATTACCTCAGGTGATAACAAATAAGCCTACGGCTTTGATCTATAGTCTTTAGAGGCCATCATATTCATATTACAGCATGTTGTTTTGCATGTAGAACAATGTCATGGCATCAAAGTATGAACTTTCCCAAAATCAAAGATTATAGGATCATAATCAAGGCGAGGGACTTATCTGGAATTTGGATATCCTTTTGCAATACTCGAGATAAACAGAAGAGAGTCATCGGGAGGGAGACAAATCAAAGCTTTGATCAAACTGTCTGCTTGAAAATTTGAAACACACGGGATCGAGTTTCACCGGGAGATTAAATTGCTACCGGGAGGGACTTCTTCTGGACATAATAAGATGGGGTGTCCATAGCAGTTGTTGCTAGTGCCGAGAGTATTCCTTCTATGCTTTTAATTGATATCGACCGAGAGTGGATGTCTTACCGGATTGACCATGTGGAACATATAAACTAGGTGAAGGCTGGGTGAATTACCCGGAGGATATATCGACCGAGATGTTGATACCATCGGTAGACAATATGTGACTTGCATTCCAAACATCCCGATGAGGAATCACATGGGCACCGGGTCAACCTTTTTCATCCCCATTCTAGCTGGATTGGCCGGTGGTAGCAGATTTCCAAAGTGAGGTTCTCTCATATCGCCGATGTTGTCCGAGATGTTGGCTGATGCTGGAGAAATAGCTCCGGGTGTCCATAAAAATTTTCCGGTGGGTACCACACCCAACACAGTTTCTTCGGCAGATGAATGATGCTAACTGAACCATTGACCCACTCCGAGTTAGGAGTTGATACAAGATATTGATGCTTGATGGAGCTTCCCGGAGAAAACCATTGGTAGGTGTGGTTATTGCATGGAGGCTTGGCTCTCGAAAGATTTGTACTTTTGGGTTTTGACTTTCCCTGAGTCCCCCGAGTTCCTGGAGACATTGCCAATTCATTTGCCACCGGTATGCTAGTTGTCACATCTGACTTCCTGGCTGCTGAGAGTTTTTTTTTTTACCTTATCTCTCGGGTCTCGGTGACTGCAGATACCCGACCAAGAAAGCTTGCTTGGGCTGCATGGAGTGCATGTCTCTTGCTCACTTTTAGAACCTCAATCCCCCTCTGATGACTTCCCCACTCGGACTTATCTTTCACTTTCAACCTGACTTAATTATCCATACTCTTGGTCTCAGTCGTAATCAACCCTTTTGTATTTAATTCATGTTTCCCGCTGTTCATACCAGGCTCTCCCCAGATCACAATAGTAATACAAAACTAGCTCCTGAGAAATTTGGGTGATACCGGAGGTATGTTCGAAGGATCCCCGATGGCCTGTACTTTTCGGTAGGGTGCCTAGACCATACCGTAGTTTGGCCTTGTGTTACTAAGTTAAATCCTTTGTGATTGTACCTCAACAATAAATAAACGATCGATTAGCAACTTACTCATAGTTTTAATTGACCAACTAAATATAGAGCCAACCTATTGTCCAAGCACAGTAGTTCATGCAGTTTTGCAATATAGAACTCAACTATCAATAATGCTGCAAGAAGATATCAGCAATACTCATGTATGCTTGTGTGTAATAATACATGCCCAAGAGAATGTCAAAAACTTCCCCAAGTATGATGAACTGCAAATTATACTACAAAACCAATTTCCCCAAGTCAGACCAGTGTTCCAAGAAACCATTTTCCATTTATACTATCATTGCAATAATGCTACGGCAGCATTATAGTACTAATGTGTTCAAAACAACTTCAAAACCAATACTTAACCCACACAATTGAACTGACCCACCGTACATATATATGCTTCCAAGACTAATCACAATTATAGAACTTGAGTAAGGGGTCGAAAACACTGGATGCTAGATCAAAATTTCTTAGTGATCCCATGAAGAAATATTTAATTCTACCACTTCCATCAACACAAGTTTTTGGCCAACCACAACTACAAAATCAATATTTACACCCCCAGAATTCTTGAAAGATACATAAATCATCTATGAACTTGCATAGAACCATGTCATGATCTCCACTCACTCCACATATCAAATGATCATAAACCCCACTTTCACAATCAACTGGCCCATGAATTTCATCAAGTTGCTTCTATGTTAGAGAGATGCATACTGCCTAATTTGTGATATAAACTACAAATGGAATTATATGTAATCAAATAACAAAGCAGAGCCCCTGCAATCCTAGGCTAATGGCTTATGAACTGATGCCCTCAATATTGTCATATAGAGCTGGATCTATTTGCATATATAACAGACTGTCTATCAATAATATCAAGGATAACAAAAATTCCAGGTTGGATCCCCAACACAAGCAAGGCTAGGACAATACCACACAAATACTAAAAACAGCGACAACCACCCACTCGCACATGAATTACCAAACTCCTCCCCAATAATCTAAAATCCCCAAATCATTGATATAATCATTTTACCACCGAACAGTGTTAAACAGATGAGTAAGAAGACTTAGCTTGTCTGTCTGGTGTTTTGCTCTGCTATCCATGAGAGAGATATGAGTCTCCGAGATGCAAATACCCCCCATATACTCTTACTTCCAGTGGAGGGGAATACAGCTGACTCTCAGATGAATGATTACACATCGGTGCCATACTACATATGTGGATTATAAAACCGTGCCGAAGGATTACTGCCGTCCCGTTGACATAGACCCTTAGACCAAGCGGCCGGCGAGTGATGGTTCCCGCATGGCTTCTCCGGCACCTCGTATAGTAGGTGGTGGTTGAGGTCTCCTAAGATTAGGTGCTGACCTATCCGGGAAGTGATAATTGATGAACATAACGGGTCTTTGTCATCTCTGAGGGTCATGAGTGATGCCGGTGAAGGAGCTGACCCAAAGATTGTAACTCGAACGAGATGAGCTAGAACTGAATCAACGGGTGCGACATAAAGATACCGGTGAATCAAAGGATCTGATTGCAATAAACCCCCAGACTCTCCCTTTGTCGCTGCTCTGAATTGTTTGTCTCACCGAGGTATCATAAAAATCTGACCTTTGGTTGACTGCCGATGAATGCGAATGAATAGATTAAGTTGCTCGAGCCTAACCTTTCTCATTGCAAGATATGAAATTCCCTGTTGAAGTCAGGGACCCTGAGCGTGAATTGCCTATCCCGGAGCTTGCTTTTCTCATCTTAACAACGAGCCGAGAGACGTGGATTTGACCCAGATGAGAATGCCGGTGACATTGGGCACCCGGAGACGAAGAAATTACTGAGCGTATGGGATCAATATAAACCCTGTCCATCGGGGGAAGGAAATCTGCTCTGCCTAAAAACGCGTTGTGCCCGTTATGTGCCGCGACTACTGTTACGCCACATGTCTTCTTACAGATTTAACTGTGTTAAATCTTTTATTTTTTATTATTTTGTATTTAACATTTAAAATGATTGAAAAAAGTTTTGCCTTGAATAATTGCTTCGTCTCCTCTTTTCCTGATTTTCTTTTTGTTGAGAAAGCTCTTTTCCAGATCTAGAATCAAACAAATACAGAAAAAAAATCATCTTCTATTCCCCCTTAATTTTTTCATCCTTTCGCATATAGGTGTTGAAAATTTGACATGGGTTGATACATGGTGACTGGTGAAGAATGATTAAGGTGATCAAATCTTGCTTGGATTATTTGGATTCTATCAATTTTCCATGCCGGGAACCTCCACCGCCCACCACCGTCTGCTCCGCTCAAATACTCCAGCCGACCACTCTTTCAACCATCTCCTATGCCTTTTGTGTTTTGAGCCACCTCAAACACACCGATCTCCATCACAATTTTCTTTCATCAGTCTTTCTAATCACCCATGACCACATCATCTCCCCACTAATCACCCATGACCACCGTAGCCCATCATCTCTCAACTGCAATTTAATCTAATAAACCATATATTTACAGCTTATGGATGGAGTAAAGAAAATCTGTCATCGGTTTGATGAGAACAAAATTAGGGGACCAAATAGATAAGGATTCCTTGTAAAACGATGATTGAAGACTCAAGTTTTGCTTATATATGAAGAACATGATCAGAAGTTGTTATCGAGAGAAAGTCTGCAACACAGGTATTTCCAATTAATCTTGATTTATCAATTTAGTTTGAAATTAGAACTAATATAAATAAACAAGTGTTAAGTCGTTGTTAAGTGAGAGGACACGTGGAGAAATAATAGTCATGGTATATAATGGGCACAAGGTTTTTGGGCACAGCAGATTTCTTTCCGTCCATCGGGATACCATTGGAGTTGGGTCATCGGCACCAGTGACGGAATCAGGATTCAAGAGTTAGGGGGGTCCAAAATATAAATGATAGCATATGAAAAATGAATAATATATGAATAACCATATAATATATGCTCTTTGAATATAAAGAAGGAAAATTTATGAATAACCATTTCAAATTTGATATGATAAATATAATACTCCCTCCGATTTTTTATATATGTCGTTTTAAGTTTTGAGTTTTGTTTCAATATATAAATCGTTTTAGCTTATATTTTCTTATTTATCCCTGAGCCACAATAATGACATGGTGAAGTGAAGAGTAGTAATAAGGCGATGAAACCTTAAATAGGGGTTAAATTGTCATTAGAATTGTTTCTTAATCTCTGTGCAAACTCCTAAAACGACATAAAACGACATATATAAAAAATCGGAGGGAGTATAACCTAAAGGGAAAGAACTGATAGAAAACTTCCTATCAAAATTTGAAACAATCATTCATTTCATTAATTTATTGGTGATCTATCAATTATTGTTAACAAGAAATGACTACAATTAAGGTAAATTATGAAGCTTAATTAGATTGTTCAGAAATCAAGGGGGGTTTGTTAATGATTTTGAACAAAAAATAACTACAATTAAGCTAAAACATGATGTTTAATTAGACTGTTTAGGAATGTTAGAGGGGGTCTGGACCCTCTCAAAGACCCTCTCAAACCTATACTAAGCTTCGTCCCTGATCAGGACCCGAAGAGGATCACCTCCGATGATTGACTTATATGATTATCCCGGTCGAAGCTCCAACCGGCATGCTTCCCGGTGATGGCATGAGCTCAACGTGCCCCCGGGATGCTAGGCAGATCCCCTCTTCCACATGAGCTATCTCTCTTGACGAATTCTCATCCCGACCGGGGAGACGTCGAATTCCGCTGAAGTCACCGAGGTAAGATGATGATCGGGCAGTGGGAGGAGTGGGTCGTCACTAGTGAAGCTCCCAACCGACATGACTAAACTCCAAGTCTCGGTGAATCATCTCCGAGTGCTACTTGGACGTCGCTCACAAACTGTTGTGGTTTGGCCCTTAGAGACTACCCGAAGACAAAGAGAACCTGGGCGGGTCGAGTGATGCCTCATGATGGGTTAGGCATAATGGCATCGGCCTGCATACCGGATACCTTGGGTTGACCTCCCTACATGAGCTTGCTGGTAGAGCAATAAGACTTTTTGTAAAGATTTTCACAGACGGCGCCAAATGTTTCTGCATAATCCTGGAGGCTATGTAGAAGCATAGTGGAACATGAACAACAGACAATCATGAACAAGAGACAATGACGTATAATGGTTCACCATACCATCAGAGGACATGGCTACGTCCACTTAAGATTCCATTATCATGACCAATATACCTTTGGTGTTACAAGAGTTCTCCAAGATGGAGTAAGTTGGTATTGAGATGGAGATCATTTCTACATATAGGAAGCCTTCCTTTTATAGCTAAGGAAGGTTCCCTCATATTACATATTTCCAATGTGGGACAAGTTGCACATATCTCTTATCATGGTGTCTTCTTGTGGAGCTTGGAGGAGGATATTCCGGATGTGGTACCGATGATCTTTCACCATGACGAGGTAGCTCGGATATCGGTCTACCGGAAGTATGTCGGGGGCGGGACCATTCATGGCCGGAAGACAGTCTACGAGATCGTTGCTTATGTTTGGCGGTATATCTACTATCAACAAATAGCTAGTTTGAGTCTGTGACGTACGATTTGAAAGTTATGAATGTATTCCTCGCTTTTCTTAATTAACCAGACAGTAATATGATATGGGGACTCCTAGAATCAATGTCAATTTCCTCAGCTCAGTAATAAACTGGGTCCGGTAAGGTAAGATTGAAGTAGTAATTATAGATGGGAAGGGTTGAAAGAGTGTTTGGTGTTTGGTGTGGTGGATTAATCAATCAAAACAACAAGGAAACAAAAAAGAAGTAAAACACTAAAACATGATAATATACTGGAAAGAGACATATCAGGTGTACTGAACCCAGAGTGAGGTTCTTTACATAAATGTGATGGCTGCATGTGGATTTTGTCAGTTGCAGATTTTGTGAAACTAAGCACTTGAGATTTTCCTTGCATATAGTTTGAGAACAAAAACATTGTCCACAATGATAGATGACAAAGATAGAAACTCTTATCATTTCAGATCTACGTACAAGGTCTCTGATGATGAGAAACTTCAAATTAAAATGATCAAAACTGGAAGGTTAATTTGGAGCTACTATCGATCTCATTATTCTTATCTTCAGTACGATCCCATAAAGTTAATTGCTTCGTTTCCAGACTCAATTGAAAGAAATGAAGAGATTCCTGGCTAGAATGAGAATGAGAGATTAAGAATCTATAAATTGTGCGAATTGTGAATGTTGGGACTGATAAATAATGCAATGAACTTCCTATCAACAACTTTATCTGCAGTCTCTTCTCTTTCTTTTCATGCATCTCTTGCTCAAATATATTTCATCTTGTTAATTTCAGTGCACCAACCTTTATATTGATGCTCGAATTTATAATAGTTTTCATTTTGCTTTTGCTTGCATGTTATAGAGTAATAGACTTGGGACGGGTGGCCCAATTTCACTTTTGCAACTGGATTCGGTTTTGTGGGCCAAGCCTTAGGAATTTGGAAACCAACAATCGATTATATATGAGGAAGAAGCCCATAGAACCAATTCTAGATTTAGCTCAATAAGATGATCACCCAATAAACCATATCTTCCAAAGGTACGGGATCAGATGGTACGTACGTCCAAACCCCTAGCACTCCCAAATCCCAATCCTCTCCGTTTCTTTAATTTCTTTGAAAAGCGCCGTGTACTACTAAAATTGCAGAATAGCATGAACCTTATATCAAAACACAGATTTTCTATAAAATCTATATATTCTGATAAGTATCAATTACCAAATAGTGTACAAACAGATACTCCAGCTGTTTTGACATAACGGTGACATTCTAAAAATATAACTCCATTAACGAAAAAATAGTGTTACAAATAGCTTGTCATGCCACTAGAAGATTGAGCTCATCACTCATGTAATCAAATAATAAACAGCTTGCCGGCCTCGCCAGACCAGCAAAGACACACATAGCATGCATATCGGGACCAAGCCCACATCACCCTAACTTATATGAACCTAAGGCCCCCGTTGAGAAAGAAAAAGTTGTTATTAAAAGTTTTGCGACTAGAATAATCTAACTTGTCCAAATCTTTAGCAATTATAAAGCTTGACAGCTTCATTTGGCAAGAGAATTATATAACTTCAACCCTAGTGGCTGAGATGCTCAAAACAGCAACGTACAAAACTAAACCCGAGATTAAGATGTGTAGGTGAACAAGACAAAAACAAAAAGGCAGCTGGAAACTCGTTCTGGGTGCCAGAACTATTTTTGATGAACTACTAAGTCAATACATTGAATCTAAATATTCCAAGCCAATCCCAGCCAAAATTATTTATTCAAATTAAGCACATATTGTGTGCGGCTCTGGATTCTTCTTCGAGTCTTTGCTTAACATTATTGTGTGCTTAGATTACAAGTCACTAAACAAGTAGATTAGAATCATCAGATTCAGTCTAATTATGGGTTAATTAGGAAGGAGCCCATAGAAATCGGAGACCACTGGTTTTGCGAAAAAGAAAACACCTCCTCAAATTTAGGAGTTAAATTTGTTTAATCACAGGTGACGTTTCTCCACGTAACCAACGTGGCCCATTCTGCCACTTTCCTTCACTGAAAGTCTGAAACCCTAAACGTGAAATCCACGCGCTCTACTCGTGCTCTTCATGTGTGTCTGCTTCGATGCATGGATGCCACATTCCTCTCTCTGAGCTTTCCCTCAGCTTCATGCACGTGTCCTAGGGTTTACAGAGGTCGACGTCGTTCTCCTTCGTCCATAAAGCAGAAGCCAGTGTGTAGCCAAGTCCTCATCATCTCTCTGCTTTCTTATCTTCTTCTTCTTCTTCTTCTTCTTCCATCATCATCGATCTTCTTCAAACATCAATTCGTTTTCTAACTTTCTTATCTTCTTCTTGGCACGATCTTTTCGTTTTATCGAGATACCGCAGCTTTTGTAAAGTTTTTATCGATCCGTAAACCGTTAATAATAATAATAAATTAAAATTTAACTGAATTTTACATTAAAATACAAACATCTAGTAAGCGATTCATGTGACCTCAATTTTCACTATTTTGGCATGATTGAGCTTCTTATTTTACTGTAATAATAGTCATCTAAGCTCAATGTCTTTCGCTCATGGGATTCTTTTGATATTCTTTAGCATATATGTCCGTCAGTTTTGGGATTTTTCACGTCTCTTGTTTGCCAAGTAGGTCACTACTGATAGTTTATTACAATTGGATATGAGGGCGCCCACATCGGCTGGAATATAAAAGAACCCTAAAACCAAAACCAGGGGAAGAAGCAGCGAGTGGTATTTTGACTCTTGCAATTCTCCAAAGGAAAATGAGAAGCTTCCCAAAAACCAGGAGCGAGCTATAATGTGGGAAACCAGTTTGGAAAAGGCAGTTTTCACGCGACAGCGACACGTGGTAGGTTTACGGAATTCACCGCTCAGCTCGTTCTGGACATGTCATGTCTGTGTGTAGCACATTTTAAGTGTTCTCCTATGCCCCCGACACGTCTCTCATAGTGGTGCACTCATGGCGTTGGTGAATTTGAAGGCCGGATAACACAATCTTAGATTAGAGCATCAATGTTCGACCATCGTCAATTCACTCATAGAGTTCGAGAGTTAGATATATGTGCTTGTCATCTTCTAACGAATTAAAAGCATGTGGCTGGTTTATGAAGTTTATATAGCTATAGAAGTTAAACTATGTAGGCTGCTAATGATAGAATCCGAAAATGACTATGAGTATATCGGATTGAAATGAACACTAGTTAGATCGATCAATCTTTTTGTAGATAAAATGTTGTTATCTGTAAAAAAAAAAAAAAAAAAAAATCTAATTTATTTTTTCTTTCACGATACAATTATTGATTGTTTGTATCTTTTCTTTTCGACAAATCTCCTAATTACATGGATTACATCGACAAACTATTTTTATGATCGAGTTACATCCAAATCATATGATTCATATCTACTTGCATATTAACCAGGAATTGTATGTACATCACGCCAAATGTTCAACAGATTTAAGAAAAAATACATCTCAATTACAATCGTATATAGAATTAACTAATGCAAATGAATCGAGTTGGGTGAAAAAGAAAAGATGGATCATACCAAAAGAAATTAAATAGAGGCCGGGTTCGATTGGCACAATGACGGGTATAATTATTGATCTTCGTGAAAGGAAAGTCAACTTGAATTCTAATATTGAAACATATGAAGCATCCTTTGTTTTCTTTGGTTTATAGATAACTATGGGTACGGTCTACCAATAAAACTATGGAAAATGACTTAACCTCGAGAAAAACCTTGCGCTTTTTTGTTATATATATTGGTTACGTACACAATCCACCTTCCAAAGTTATATATAATACATGCATATATATATATATATATATATATATATATATATATATCGGTCCAATTATGCAAGACTTGTTGACATGTAGGGTTAATCATGTATGTAGTTTCATGGATGCACTAGATCCATATACAAGGAATAAATAGTAATCGAAAAAGAAAAAAAATTGGCTAGAGGAATACAATCTATAATGAAGAAAACAATCATAGTTGGGTTAGGTGGTAATGTATCCAAAAGCAAATGAGAGGCTTCGAATCTTGCGGTCTAATTCACACTAAGTAATACAGACTTAACATAATGCAACTTGTATGAGTCGGTAATCATGAACAAAACATGACAATGAGCAAGTTGGTTTTCCCTCTCAGTGCTATAATATTGGGCAGTACTGATAGTGTGATACTAACGTAATTAGAAACTTTCCTAAAAAAAAAAATTTAGTGTTATTAACACGCCTCATCTTATCTATAATGAGAGGCAATCATGAAACAAATTCAAGTAGCAAGTTTGTAAATCAAATTGAAATGTGTGGATAACTAGCCTAATAAAAACCTAATTAGAAACTTCTTTAAGAGTTTTTCCTTTATCAATTTATCTTGCAATTAGACCAATAATTTTCTCCGAGCTAGGATCGATCGATATATAGCCTTGTGGTTTGAGTCACCTTGTGATAAATACGTAGCTAGTGAGAATAATAGTCTAAGCTAGCTAGCTAATCAATAGAGGGCAGAAATTTTGGTTAACTATCATATTTCAAACTAAACCAATCAGTTCGATCATATTTCAAATAAATTGAATTCAATCAGTTCGATCGTATTTCAAATAATTAAATTGAATTCAGGGTGAATTGGAGTCTTTGTGTTCAGACAAACGATTGTCTTCCAGAGATCCGATCAAAGAAGACACGATTAAGTGCAATTTTCAATCCAATCTTGGACAGAAACAAAATCTTATAAAAATGAAAGAAAATTCTGTTAGCTTACATGTCGAGCATATATGGCAACTCCTCTCTCAAGTCTCAACTAACACTATTGTTTTGTAAATAAAGTACAATGGATTCCTGGAGTGAAGTGAATAGATAATTAAGGTGGGTCAAAATGACAAAATGGTCAATTTTTAATGATAAACCGTACGCTAAAAATGGTTAGTGCCTTTGTGGAAATTAACTTCCATTTGAGGAGGCTGCATTTGCGTTTGTAGTACCAACTACCAACTTTGTTTTCTTAATCAAACCCTAGCCTATCTATGTTGTATAATTGTTCAAGGCCGGCCCCATTGGCCATTGCCTTTACACAGAAGGCAGCAGCTAGCCGAACACAGATTGTTTGGAAGGTGGTAATGGCTTTGGGGTGTGACTCCTAAAAACCGGGAGCCAGCTAGCCAGCTAGGGTTTTACAAGCACGACGGTGTCGTTTGCAAAGTGATCGATATATGTGACAATTGATGACCTGAAAACCCCATGTGGAAGTTTGGAGGCTTCTGCATGAAACCGATCGACCACAATTCTGATTCAGCTCATTACAGCAACCTAGCTCATCCCACATGCCATGGCTAGGTTCCCAAGTTCCAGCTTCCGATTTGCCAGAAGAATCATCACTAAGCATTTTCTCGCGTTCAATTCGAACCGGAAACAATCAAACTGGAGTTTTCTTTAGGTCAAAGAATCAAACTACAGTTTAATTTCTTGACGTTTTCGAATACATTATATTGTTGTGGTGGGAAGGTTAGCTAGTTTGATTGTATTTTCTTGACGTTTTCCAGGGAAAGATATATATGTAGCCGCCCACTTATATCTATAATCACGACTTTGGTAATTTAAAGAATTATAACATATATAAGTGTTATAATTCGATCGGAACCGAGTGTGTGTGTATATATATATATATATATATATATTGAACTTTTTTGGCAAATTGTTTCAAAGTAATTTTGTGCAATAAAAACAACACTCGTATTTGGTAAAACATTGTTATTAGAAATTAATTTTTGTTCTATGTCAGTGTCGATATGAGCTAAGAGAAAACTAGAAATTAACTATAACACGTACAAGGTGGCATAGAAATTAGAGAACTCCAATCGATCACATTTACTGATTTACCGTACGTGTAAATGCATTGTGTACGTATTGTTCATGTATGTACGCGTACGTGAGGTGAAGTCAAAAAACCATTACAGAATACTATACTATACGCAGTTAATTATAATATAACATTTTTCCCATAGTCGCATTAACGATAATATTTTTGGTTTATCAAGCCATACGTACTTAAAGTAGCTAGATTCAACTTATTACAACTGAAAAATATAAACACACAATTCTAAAATATGTGTTCACCATGATGATATTAATGAACAAAAACCTGCCCCTTTTACTCACATCATGCATCTAGCACATGCAAAATTAACCAACGTACTTTTCCTAGCTTCATGTACGTAAAAAGTTTGTGGTTCTATTTCAACATGTTTGAGATCGAGTATTCATATTTGAGACGTACTACCTTACATTTCTTTTAAAATTATAATGAAAATGTATCCTCCCTGGAGCCGGATCATCTCTTAAGGGTGCTCGATCTCCTTATATTGTCCCGTGAGGATATATGGATCATTCAATCTTAATTTGATAGCTAGAGTCCCTTGCATTTGTGTGAGCTCATGGCTATACAACATTTAAATGCAGGGAATTTCTGACCGTAAGATTATGATTGAATGTCGCAGATCTTCTCATGAGGCTATTTGTCGAGAGGATGTCAATTATTTCTCACTATACTTACATATAGTAAAGATTTTGCTATCTGAGTATTTGGCTTTTAAATGTGACATTGAAAAAGTTTCTATTGCAAGATTTATATTGAATGTGGAGTACCTACTTGTTAGGAAACATACATTGAAAAATAATTCATTAGATTCTACATCACATGCATCAAGTTTGGGTCTCTATGTGCAATGAATCGTGACTCGCACATTGCAACTTTCTGTCGACCATGAGCATGTAAAATTTCATTTTTCGGTAACGATTTCCAAGTTTTTTCTTTGCCTTAGGCTGGAATAGATGAGAATATGTCAGCATATGACTAATATCGGCACTGGCGGAGCTTAACACAGACCAAGGCATCCCTCAAAACCCTTTAGAGGCTTGGCTTTATATGTTTCTTGTGTTTGGGAACTAGCTAACTTGGAAAGTTTATTATAATCTTCTCCTATATTGACCCGTAGCTCTCTTGTGTATTCTCTGGCTCCGCCAATGAAGATTGGTGAATTCTTATGAGCATTATATGACTATGTTTTTCGTGTTCTACCGATAAAAGATCTTAACAGTGTTGAAGTAATTTGAGATTCCTAAATCAATTGGTGATAGGTTAAGTGACCAAATCTCTTGTAAACCACAAACAATTTATTTATTTATTTATTTTTAAAGGTGAGATGGCATGTATGACGAGTTTTTGAAGCCATACTTACGTGTAATGTTTGGGTGACGTAAAACTTGTGTAACCATTAAACATGCACATATATGTAACTTGCTCTGATATCATGATAAAGTAATATAAGATTTACATTGATATCATGATGAAGTAATATAAGATTTACATTCAAACCAAATTATCAACAGATGAACCAAACCCCATGGTTTTGGTCTTTTATATGATTACTGTTGCGTGAGTTCTTTCACTTCAATGTGAGATATATATTACTTGACTCTTGATTGCTATGAGTGCTTAAATTAAATCACAATGAAAATGTTTAAGATAAAGATGTATAATCTTTTTTTTGAAAGTATTAAGATATATAATCTACAACTACACTCCTCACACAACCGATAAGATGTTGCTTGAAACGAAACTATTCTTGATACTAAACACAAGTAAAGATGCCACAATTATCTCTCCCATACCTTGAAATTCAGCTGACCAAACATGAACTTATTGTCTGAGTTATTTTACCTGTTCAAGGTAAAAAAAATTGGAATGACCTGTGAATGTGACACCTAAACTAACCCAAGTTGGCCTCCTGAGTCCTGGCTTATTGGATAAGCATGAGAGGGTACAACTGACAAATCACATGCCACTCCCTCTTTGTACGTGCTTGTGTTCTTCTTGCGTGTGTGCCCCGGAGAGAGTCTATCAGACACACACACCTCCAAAACCGTAGGCCTAGTTGGCGCCCACAGTCCCACTCCCCAAAACCAGAAACCGTTCGCCGGTTTTGTCACCTTCAGCGGTTTTGCGCAAAACCGTCTATCCCATTTATACGTCTTCCCGAAAACCAGGAGCCCTTTCTAGCCCTTCTTCTCTTCTCTTCTCTATTTTAATATTCGTTTTTTTATACAAAACCACGAGCTCCCACAGCGCGGGGCCCGCGGTCATATGTGGCGATTCGACCGCACCCTGACACCTCAACGTGCTCGCCACGCGCCGCACTCTTCCGTTCCCGCAATTTGTCCCCACTTGCATGCATAACTCTCCCGTTTCCCCCCACCTGTCCCTCTTTCTGACTCCATTCGAGTAAATTACCTTTCCTACCCTCACCGTCCCGTCCATTCGAGTGGCAGATACGTAATTTGCTTCGACAGTGGTTTGGATTTACCAGTAAGCCCCGTTTCGTCGCGATACCTATCGCATCAAGAGTGTACGGCCCAATCCCAATGGAATGACAGAGTGAATCCCCATAATTGGGGAGTGGGCGTCACGCGCTGGGAGCGAGATTTGCGAAGGGGGAATTATCACCTGGATTAAATGACGTAAAAATAAGATTTAGTTGAGAAATAAGAAAAGCGGGTCGAAGGCCAACCCTGCTTGAATGTGGAAACCAGTCTTGTTTGGGAGTTTTGGATAAAATTATATAAAACCACTGCGTCTCAGTGGGCAGTACCTGAGCAAACCCAGCGGCCCCCATTTTCTCTCTGACCTTCCCACTTAAATACCCACAAACCTTCTTCTTCCTCCTCCAAAACCAAAACCATTTCTCTCTCTAAAAATCTCTCAACAAGCTTTTTATCTCTGAAAATCTCTCACCTACATCGAAAGAAACCAAAAATGCGGATGAGCTGTAATGGATGCCGGATACTACGCAAGGGGTGCAGCGAGAATTGTAGCATCCGACCATGTTTGCAGTGGATTAAGAGCCCGGAATCTCAAGCGAACGCTACCGTTTTTCTCGCCAAGTTTTATGGCCGCGCCGGGCTCATGAACCTCATCAACGCCGGACCCGAAAACCTCCGACCTGGTTAGTACAAATTTTAGTTCAAACATAGTGATTAAATTGTGACGTGACAAATGGCTGACTGGAGTTTATGTTTTACAGCGATTTTCCGATCACTACTGTATGAGGCATGCGGGAGGATTGTGAACCCGATTTACGGGTCGGTCGGGTTGTTGTGGTCCGGGTCATGGCAGCTATGCCAAGCCGCCGTGGAGAACGTGCTGAAAGGCCAGCCGATTACTCCGATCACCTCTGAGGCCGCGGCCAACGGGCATGGCCCACCTCTCAAGGCGTACGACATTCGCCACGTGTCCAAGGATGAGAACTCCGCCGCGTCCACCGACCCCCCGAAGGCAAAGACGCGCTACCGGTTCAAGAGGTCCGCCGTGAAACCCAAGCCCAACAAGACCGGGTCGGGATCCGGAGTCGAGGACGCGGCGGCGGCTCGCTTTGAAGCCAAGCCGTACTGGGTCGGCGACGAGTTCAACCGGTCGACGAGTCACGACTCGTCGCTGAGTCATCAGTCCGAGGCTGCCAACGTGGACGGCGACAGCAAGGAAACCGAGAGCATGGTTTCCTCTGAGACGGCGGAGGCTTCGCTCTTGTTCCGAGCCGAGCCGGAGTCGTCGGCTCTCAAGCGAACCGCGCCGGTTCAGGAAAGCGAGTTGGCTCTGGAGCTGACCCTTGGACTCGAATCGTCGTCAGCACGTGCACCGCACGTGGTTCCAGTCAAGAAGAGAAGGGTAGATGCGTCAGGATTCTGCGGTGGCTCGTCGTCGGGCGACGGCGCGTGTAAAATGGAGCTGGGCCTTGCTTGAGCAAAGTAACTTCAAAAAAAAAAAAAAAACAATAGGTTCAAGTTTTGACGGCAGATATAGGCTCTTGCTCAGATTGAAGAGATCCTGACCCTTGCTTTTGCGTAGTAGTTTTACTTTTGTCGTAGTCCCTAGTTTCGAGTCGTTTTTACTTTTTTAACCCTTTGTGAAGCCAGCGATGTAAAAATGTGGGTTTGAACGTACAGCAGGAAATGGTAAATGAACAGAGGGGGACAAAAATCTTTGGGTTGATCTTGCTTTTAATACTCGCAGTAAAAGTGAAAGAAAAGTTAAATGTTTATTCACAGTGCAGGTACAAGTACAAGTAGTAGTACAGTAGAGTACAAAGGTGGTGTGGGCTTTGATCGAAGCCTTCCTTTACTTTCTGTCAGAAATGAGAGCGTAACGCTGTTTTCCTATGGACACATATTCCGCATGCAAAGGCTTTTGTCTTGTTTTGGGTGCCAATCTCATGGTTAGGAGTCAGACTATATAGGAGGATAAGCATTGGCAAGTACTAGCACAACTTTTTCTTTTCAGTTTTTTTTTTTTTTGTTCCCTTGAATTTTAGTTTTTTGGTGATGAACTGTGAGTGTTCTGTAGTGTTCCGGTGCTTAAGGAGAGTTCTGTACTGATGGAGTGTTCTGTAGTGCTTCGGCGCTGAAATTACGGTACTTGGATGTTGAAATTGTGAAATCTTTGGTTTTGAATTACCTGGAGTAGAAGATTAATTCATAGGAAATTGTTGCAAATAATGGCTAATGTAACGATTTTGTTCACTAAAAAGAAAAAAGAAATCTAATTATCTTTGAGACGATTAGTGATTAATCTACTTTGGGTCCTTGGAAAGTTTGGAAGTTCTTATTTTTCAGATTACAAGTGTTTGTCCCAAAAAAACCAAAGATTGGTAGGGACACACTCGAAAACAGACACACTTTGATGGCCTCCCTCATGAATTTGACGTCACGTGAATTTGATGGCCTCCCTCATGAAAATGATGTGAAAATTGGATAGAAGTGAACAATATGACTTGTAAGGAATCACTCTTGAGGTTTTGTTTTTAGAGACGAAGAAGGTCAACCTATCTTAACATCTACAAAACATATTGGCCTTAATGATGTTCTCACCATTGAAGCTTCTGCTTTACGCGCGGGTCTTTTAACAACATAGATTCATAGTTTTCAGAAAATTTTAGTTGAAGGAGATTCTCAAATCTTAATCAATTCCATCAATGGTACATGTTTTACTCATTGGGGGATTCAAGTTTTTGTCAAAGACATTCTTTTCTTGCCTCTCAAATTAGTCAAGTTTCTTTCACACATGTTCACTGAGAAACTAATTTCGTGACGGATGCTATTGCAAAACTGGGACATAAAATTGGACTATAAACTTGGAGTAGATCGCTTCCTCTTGCAGCTAGTCAAGCTTTTTATTTTGACTCTTTAGGTGGTAGTTGTAATAGGAATTTTGTAATTTGAGGGTTTTTTTTTCTTTTTATATGGTCGAAAAAAACAATATGACTTGTAAGATTGTTCTTACGTGTCAAGAAACAGTAAAGGCCCAATTGGTCTAAACCCGAACTTGACTTTCGGCCCGGTATTTTGAAAGGCCTAGTCCATATTGAGGCATGCCCTCCAGACTCCGGTGTATAGTCTACAGTAAGATCATAGTGGAAGACATAGAAGTATTTAAGATTTTAAGTATTATGGTATGGATTAGGACTTAGGGTAGGATAAGTAAAGTGAAATGTAACATTTTATGCAATATAAAGTTTCGATCAGTTCTGATCTAAAACCCCCAAACTAGCAAAGTTATTAATATATAAAAACATACAAAAAAGGTTGAATTATAGAACAATGGAGACTGCCTTCCAATATGAATGTGAATGCTAGGGATTCTTCCTAAAATGCAGACCGCCTTGTGCAGTTTAAAGCTGATTGTTGCGATGAGGCTTAGTTTGCAGACGTTCTTTCTTGAGAGCCATGAATTTAGCTGCAATATCATCGTAATCTGGCAGGTTCGGATGAACATGGGTAGGATACTGAAAACAGTCTGAAATGGATCGTTGGAACTCTTCTTGCCGCTTGTCCTTGACTCTTTCCGGCGGCATTGTCACGTTTCTGAAGTAAGGAGGTACCATTTCTTTTCTCATCCAAGAACTAGTCATGGATGGAGAAGATGATGATGAAGACGAAGTAGAAGAGGGAAGTTTGCGTTGAAAATCGGATTCCTCTATGGTTTCTTTGAACACTTTGTGTTGCGTTTTTAGCTGGTGATCAGGGTAAATGAAAGCATTGTACACCAAACTTTTCTGTTCATGACCCGGATTAGCAAATCCCACCCTAGTTGAAATCCCTCTATTTGTCTTCAGTGTCGGAACTTCAAATTCGACATTCTCTTTCCCATTGCAAACATAACATGGATTTACCAGGCTGCACTTGCATGACAAAATGTTAGGTCCCAATTTCTTCTGATGCTTCCTAGCATAGTAACTTGGAAATTCATTATCCTTCAAAAATTGATTTTCCTGGGACACTGATCTCTTCCTTGGTCTTTTCTCATTTCCCTTAAAACTTCTCCTAGAGACTCCTGACCCTGAATTCACACTCCATGTCGCCACATTACTATGATCAAAACTGTTTTCAGGATTCTCTTTTTTCGGGATGCTAGCTTTGAACTTGAAAGCTCTTTGGTCTTGGAAGTCATCTCCATCTCTTGTTGTGCAAGACTGAACCTCTTCAATGTCATCATTGTACACCACTATTTCTCCACCTCTTGGAGAATCCACTTCAGCATAGAGGTCCTGTATTTCATCATGCAGTGGAGAGTCTAATATAGTCGGGGCTAGCCTAGGTCCTTTATGAATATCTTCTGTTTGAAGCTCTTCCACCTTGCAAATTTGCATTTCAGATCTTTCGTAATAAGTCCGAACATTTGAATCCAGTGCTAGATGTCCAGTAGTTTCCTTCACCTGAGGCGCATGGAACGAAGGACTTAACATTGCAATATCATACTTTTGTCTAACTATAATGAACAAATCATGTGTATGTAGTTACTTACCTTCGGTTGCCAATCGGAATAGTATTCAATTGCTAAAACCTCTGGTTTGATGCAGTAATTCCTTGCTATTTCATTCACCAATCTATGTTTCATATCATCTGATACTGGCTTTAGCGTCAGTTTCTCTATTACCTGCGGTTTCAGATTTGTTAGCTCATATATTCATGTGATCATTTATTTTCTTTCTTGGCAAGGATCATGTGATCACTTCTAAACCCCTTTAAATACATGTCATATTGAAAGAAATTAACAGCAACCTGACAGTTCACAAGGTTCCCAGGGAATAGTTCAAGAGCAGTCATTGCAAATTTCAGGCCATAACGTTCTCCGAAGAGCTTTCGGATTGTTCTAAGCTCAGGAAGATCTCCACATCTAGCAGAAGCATATATAAGACTTGAAACTGCTTCATTTATGTCATTTGGACAGTCCCTAATGAAATTACCAAATAACAACAGAAGACAATTATTTCAGATCAACAATAAAGCAAAACAAATTGATTTAAGAGAAATCAGCAATGTTCAAGGCATACTTGCGTCTTCGGATATATGAAAGGTGAAGGAGGATGAATTCACAGAAATTGTCCAACAGTTCATACAGTTCCACAATACATTCGTCTTTGATTATCTGCTCAACCTGAAAATCAGAAAGAAAAGAAAAAGGAAATGAGGCATGATATTCCTCTGCAGAATGTTCGATACTAAAATGACCAAGCCATGTAATTGATCACATCCAGAAGTAAGATTATAGTCCATATGAAACAAAATCAAGATTTTCATCACCAAGATTTATACTTGGTTAAAGATGACATTAACTCTATTTTCTGGAATCAATATGAGCCTCATTTGTACCCCAGCTAACTAACTAGTTCAACAAACTGATGTCACATATGAAAAAACTAAAACACATTAGCGATGAAAATTAGAAAACAGAGGAGATGTTAGTTTGTCCTAGATAACATACCCTATTGAAGGCTTTGTCTTCGTAGCCATTCTTGATCAGCTCCGCTGCGTCTTCTCGCAATTGCCTCACAATAGTTGCCCTCTTGTTCTTCAGCAACTTGAGCCGGCACTGCACCTGCTTGATCAGCTGCTTGCTGCAGCAACAAGCAAAAACCTATTGGTCTATAACTGCCACCACAATAAATTCACTGCAAACAAAAAACAGCCTCAAATTTATGATCATTGTCATATGTGATTACCACTTCGAAGCTTTTCTCCACCCGAACAAGATGTCAAACATGTCTATGCCCGAAAACCAAGTTCCGAGAAAAACATGAAAATGGTTTGAGGAGGACCTGCTCAATTGCTGCAGGAGCTAGAGGAAAGAGAGAAGGAGAGGTTTTAGCAACGAATAAGCAGCATGATACAGTTGGGTGAATCAGTTGCAAATATAGGAGGAGTGGGTTAGAAAAAAGGAGTGGGAGAGAGTATGAGGCACGAGACAGTTGTTGGTCTCCTTGAAAAACTACTCCCACTATGTCAAAGGACACTTGTGAGGCTACTAATGCAAAACCCTCATTATGAACAAAGGACATGGGCTCAGATTTAAGCAAAAGTCGATTTCTTATTGAGTTTTGGGTAATTGGGTTAGAACGGAAAAGGGTCATTTTGATTAACAATAATTGAGGACTCAAAGAGACAAATTGAGAATAAGACTTGGGGGAAAACTTATTGATCATTGATTTATGATTGATTGGGTTTATACCTAAAGTCAAGCGTTATGGGACTAGTTAACTACAATATAAGATGAAAAGACAAAGTGGTTATGAAAATTTAATAGAAGAAACTAAATATCATTATCAAGTTTGTAACTTTGTGTTTGGTGGCCAGGAGAAGAAACGTTCTGATATGATCCCTCAGTGCGGATTAATTTTTAGACTTAAAAAGTCTTTAAAAATACCGTCGTTAATAAAAAGAAAAAAACTTTGTGCTTGGTATTTTGGATCACTACAATGTTTGATGCTCTTCTAATCTGCCTAAGATGGGTGTCATTATATTCGTTTGGAAGCTTGGGACACACGCACTGACACTGACACTGTAGAAGAAACCCAACCTGCATCATTCTCCTCTGTCGGAGAAAAGTGACCTGAAACACAAATGGCTGCGTGGGTTGGTTGTAGAAGGACTAGGTAACCTCTCCCCCTTTCTCTCTAGTGAAATTGTTTTATGTGTATTGGGACCAACTGATTGTGCAGGCATGCTCTGAGGTTGCATTCATATATAGCATGCTAGGGCTCTAATGATGATGATCCTGGGAGAAGACAAAAGGGACTTGCTCACTCTCATAACATGATCGAATCATCACTGAGAATCGTCCATTTGGAAAAGGGAACGTTAATGTAAAACATCCGGGTTCCATTTGTTTAGCCAAAGAAGTTATTAGATGATCTAAATTTTAGTGATGGGATGGTTTAGTTCATTACTTCATCATGACACATTCAAGTTTGGTCGTAAAATATGAAATTTAACTTGTAATTTACGGATATACTCTAAGCATGTAGTTTTGTACTAAATCTATTGAGTACCAAATTTTAATAATTCACTATCCGTCTCATATCTTATATGTTCGTTCGTTCATATGCAAACAAAAAATTTATTCAACTGTATAGTTGTAGATAATTGCAAGTATACAGGGATAATGAAGTGACACATCAACATGATTCCAAATCGATAATGAGCATCTTCTTAACATGATTAATTACAATAAAAAATAATCGTGTCAATCGCTATCTTTAATTGAAAAAAGTCGTCCATGGTGCAGTTTAACAAGCAATTCAATGATGACATACTCTTGAGATGATGTAGTCAGAAAGAGCCATAGGCACTCCCTTAAACAGAGAGCAGTACAGTTAGCATACACAGAGAATTCTGCTGTAATCATCTTTTAGGATTACACCCGCAACAAATCAAATTCTTTGACAATAAACTATCTAAATTAACGGAGCCCTTGTTTTATATTCGAGAAATTTTATATACATACTTCTAATCTTTTAATACACAACTCTATTTTTATATTTCATATCAGATTTTATAGGTATGTTTAATTACAAAAAATCCATCAATTATTAGGGAAAAAAAAAAACTTTCACTTCCTTAAAACCTAATTATTCTCCACTATTATTACGCATAAAAAAAATATTTCTTTTTCAAAATTCATCACCTGAATTTCAACTATTGTCGTAATCACATATACTATTTACCGATTCATTTGGTTTTTTTTATCAACTTAATTTTTATCTTACAAACTAAAAACTAGTTTTTATACTATTGTACTTCTACTAGTTTCTTAACTTTGAAAAAATTATGTATGTTCAATATTTTTTTTTTCTTTAAATTCTAGCCGATTGATGTCATATTGGAGATTTAGAGTTCAAATATAATATTACTCTTTTGATTATAAATTGAAAATATCAAGAAAAATTTCTAACCCGATCAAAAAAAATCTAACAGAAAATAAAAAAGAATACGTAAAGAGAGTTGTGAAATAATAATTATATTAGATTACATTATTAGTTTTAGATATTGAGCGTATTTTAGACATTTTAAGATGTGTATTTAGTATAATATTGAAATGAAAAACTAAATAAGTAGTGTATTAAAAAAATAGTGTGTATTAAGAGATTAAAAATATGTATTTAAAATTACTCTTTCTTTCTGATCTCTCATAAAAAGAAAAGAGTAATTTCATTATCATTTCAGGTTCATTAAAGAGGGTGAAAGCCCAAATTAAATAAAATTTAAAAACATAAGACAATCGTAAACCCAAACAAAAGGAAGACCACATTAAACCCAAAATTCAAATTTGGAGCCCAGTAACCCATCTATGTGAAACTGAAACAAGCTACCCTGCAACACCATTGATGACCCAAAGCATGGCTCAACAAGGGACAAAAACTTTCCATCAGCGTTCAATTTTGAATAATGAGTACACAAACTTGAAGCAGACTGACAAATCTATAAATCTGCAGTGTTGCATAAATATAACTGCTGCAGTATTAGTTTGTGTATACATTCTAGAAAAAATCGATTTTACCATTAATAAGCTTATAAGTACTTTTGTCAATAACAACAGCTATGTCAGTTTTTTGTCTGAAATGTCGAGATTCTTGCCTTGAGCCAAATTCTTGACGTTCATGGTGGTGTTGACATTAACCACGAACTGCATACCTTGGAGTATATCAGTACCTGAAATCTTAAACTTATTAATTGGTACCTTCGCTACAACAAGCAGAGGGACATTGTCGTTGTTCTTCAATTTATCTGCAAGTGATTTATCGGAGCCTTCTGCAAAACTATCTTTTTTCACCTCCCCATTGAGATCCATTTTTATCGTTGTTGTGTTCTTTTTGGATAGAGTGAAAATTGGGAGGGTCCCCGAACTAATCTTGAGATTGGAGTAAAAAATTTCGAACGAGTTGTCCTTGGGGTCCTTTGCTTCTCCAAAAACGAATTCGAGGTACTTGGTGGGATTCTCAGCTTTTACAGTGGCCTGAAGCTGTGACTTGAGGCTCCCATCGTCGCTAAAACCGAAGGACTTGGATTCAAAGCCATCAATGTAAAATTTGGGTACATTGGATGTGATTATGAAAAAGAGAGCAACACCTGCACCGACGATCAGCGCTACGATTATGAACAAGCAGCAGCAGCAACAACAACAATACACCTTTGAGCAACTGCAGTCACCTCTACGACTGCCAGCGCCAGGATGGCCGTAATAGGGCCCATAAGGCGGGTAGGCGCCTGGAGGTGGTGGGTTGTAAGGCCCTGGGTGCATGATGATTGATCGATGGGGTTTGACGTATAATTATGTACGTACGAGAAGAAGAAAAGAAGAAAGAGATTTTGGCTCCTTCTTCCTTCTTCCTCTTGGGTCGGGGTGATGATCAGCTTGATTCTAAATCATGGGGGGTATTGTGATGCATGTGTATTATATGATGGATTGATTTCCATTTATTGAAGACTTAATTTGTTTCTTCTCAAGAAATAGAAAAGGATTTAATTTGTTACATGTGTGAGGTTCTCGATCATAAAAGAAAATGGTTTTCTTTCTCAACCGATGCCGAAAATTGAAGGGTTTTTTTAGATGAAAGGCATCTCAAGCCTAGCTCTCACTTTCCTCTCAGCAGGAAAAAGGTCAGTCCAAATCGATGTATGTAACTACCACATAAGAGAGGTTTTTGATCGCCTTTGGCTTCCCAGAAGAACAGAACAACCATAGGTATATGGTCAAGATTGGTGACTCCATCTTATAGCTGGAAGATGACGGGTGCCCGTTCAAAGTACCATGGTCCTCCCATTAGGACCTTGTTGCGATCACTTATCAAATCAAAATCGAACAAAAACCGCTCGGGCTCCCTAGCGAAAGAGCGAAGCATATCCATTGCTCTATAGGGTTTTCGAGTAAGAGGCCTCGCAATGAGAAAAGCTTGGCCAACTCCTGGTGAGACACCGTTGTCCATGAGGGAGATGTCAAGCACATGGCACATCCCTCCTTGCAATGGCCAACAATTGCACAAAACATCGTGACATAGCTTCAATGGTGGTCATCGGTGCTTGGAAACGAATTGGGGAGAGGAAAAACAAGGAAAGGTTGGTTCTTATGGTTCAATGATATTGGATAACTGAGAATCCCATTGTGATTACTTATTCTCGAGAATATTCAATAAATTTCATATGTGAGAGTTGATTTTGGCAGATACTCTTACAACACTAGGCTAAAGACCAAAGCCAGTGGTTAGTACATCGAGGGGGATGAGACTTGTGCCTATAACAAAGGTCAAGAGTGATAGTAACCCAACCTATGTGATCGGAGATCTCATGAAGTAGGTTCATATGGGTAATAACAAGTCACTTGTTGATCAGTGATGCACTATCAAGTTAAAAATTTAGAGTCTATCCCTATGATGTAAAGATAGTGCTTTAACTGGAACGTATAAGGATAAACTTTGTTCTTAACGAGTACCATAGCCTATTCATTTAGAGGTGTTGTGTCCGATTCTAGTACACACTTGATGGACTCACCTATATGAGTGTGGAAGTGGGGCCGCTTCCTATGAGACTTGGGCAAGTCTTCTAGAGCACTCATGAATATCCAGGTAGGGGCGCATGACCTATTCGTGCCCACTCGCAGGACAAGCTTGATAGAGGTTCAATGTGGATAGTAGCTCTCTGATGCATATCGAGAAATTATGGTTCATAGAAAATTTTATTTTCACCAAATTTCTGTGTGTTATGGCTGATTCATAGTCGAAAAGACACCAGTTGAGATGCATTGTATTCTCACTTTCCTTTGGCACTCTTCCGTTTATCTCATTTCTTTCGAATTTTTGCATTTTGAAATATGTGGGGGATTATTGAAATTTTTGATGTGATATTTCAAAATACAAAAATTATTTATTGAGTTTAATTGTAGTCAATTAATTGATGCTTTGATTTCCAACATAACATTCATTCCATATATACATCCATTACAATTGTAACACATATTAACTCTTTCTTGTTCGTTACAAAAACCAAAGTTATGATTATTGATGCTCATTATCATGACTTGTAACCAATATTCTTTGTTGAGCTATATATATATATATATCCCCGCCTCATGGTTATGATATACACAACAGTTGTACATTATCATCAAAACATTTTCCTTATTAGTCTTCTAATTCTACTTGGTCATATGCTCTCTTATTCGTCTTTCAAGTGTCAAAGGAAATTATCAAGCGGTTCTAGGATCCAAGTATTGTGAGTACGTTTACGAGGATTAACGATTGTTGTACCCTGGGGAGTAGGGTGCCATAAACTTATTACACCGAGACATTGTCTCCGAAAGGCGAAATCTACTCTTAAGGGCAGTGTTTACATGCCTCAACTTTAAACATTTACTCGATCAAGTTTTCGACACAGGTTTCATAATCGAAGATAAGTATTTATATTTTGTTGTTTTCTGGTTATTTCGGCATAGTTATAAGTAATATTATTTGTTAATAATATCATGTATTTGTATAATTTTGTAGATGACAAAATTCGGTGGCGATATTTGTCACATCCCGACCCGTAAGATTTTACCTTATTTACTAGCTTGATTATAATAAGAATTTTACCGTCTCCGACATTGGCATATAGTTTAATTGGTCCCTAGAGGGGTTTTGAGGGACGATTATTTCGGAGAGTAATTCGTAGGAGAAAAATGTAACGACGGTAAAAATGGTAAATTTAGCTAGTAAAAGGTAATTTTATTAGGGTATTATTTTTGGGGGTGTTAAATTTTGGATTGGGTTTATATTGGGTTGGAACCAGTTGGGCCAAGCCCAACAGATTTTCTCTCTCTTCCCTCCGATTCTCTCCTCTCTCTCTTTCTCTCCCGATTCTCTTTTCCTGCCGGATTTTCTTCTCCGCCGTCCGCCGCCGTCCGGCCACCGTTTGCCGTCGCACCGGTCCCAATCGATCGGTCTCCAACCCAGCTACCGTTCTAGACCGGTGACAGCCTCTCTAGCGCCGCTGTGAGGGAGAGACGTCGCCCGGAAGTTCCGGCTGCCTTAACCTTTCCGTCGCCGGAACTCCCTCCTCCGGCCACCAATCCGGGCAAGCTTGGTACGGTTTTGAAGCTCTCTTCCCGTGCAACAACCCCTCCAAAAGGCTCGATCCCTCTTGAGCTCGGTAAGGAGAAATTCGAAGTTGAAATTCTAAGGCTTTTAGGATGTTTTCGTTCGATTGACCTAGTTAGGTTTGAAATTGGACTTAGTGATAGTTATGAAAGTTGTTTGGAATGATGAGAGGAAGCTGCTGTTAAAATTTGGTAGAATTTGGACGTCGCCGGAGCTGGTCGCCGGCTGCCGCTGGAAAAATTGTTTTAGGTGGAGATTTTTACGAGGAATTTAATGGAATGAGTTTTAGAATTTTCGGACGAATTTTGAATAGGTTTATGAATTTTCGAAGTTTGGTATTTAAGCGGTTAAATAATGTAAAATCCGACCGTAGGATTTAAATCAATTTCTGGGAAAGGTTGTTTATACGACTACCGAGTATGATATAAAAGTTTGGATCGTTCCGATTTAAGAATATCGAACTTAGGCAATGATGAGCGTAATTATGGCTCTCGATTAATTTTGCCTATTTTATAAATACTGGAATTCAGTTACTAAATTAATTATATATTTGGAACAGGACGTGAGGAGGCCCGAGCAGAAGAAGCCTCGGAGCGTCATCAGGCTTAGGCCTAATTTGTGAGTGGACCTTTGTTTTAAATAAAAAGCATGCGATGAATGATTTTATTAATCATTTGTTTATTTTGATGAGATTATTGATTTCTCGCCCATTTGATAATTTTTCCTCCTTTGGAGAGATCCCGAAAATGAGATTTTCGGTGGATATATATGTTTTGGATTTTATGAGAATAGTATATATATAAATGCTAGCTAGCCATACGTGCTTGGTCCGTCATAATGAGGTAAAATACAATTATGGCGTGTCGTGCGTGTTAGACACAAGCGTCATAGCCCTATATGAAAACTTCTTTCTTTTCAGTTTATCTAGGTTTTCATATAGGGAGTCCACACGTATATGTACACCGTCCCTTTTCGATCATAATGAGGAAAAATACCATTATGGCGCAACGTGAGCGTTAGACGCCAGCGTTGTAGCCTTGTATGAATTTCTATTTTTCTAAATTGTTTCTAGGATTCATACAAGGAGTCTGACGAGTGTAGATACATACGAATATATGAATATATATGGTTTAGCCTGAGAGGCTCCATTTTATTTGAGTTTGTGACTAGCCAGTGCTAGTCATGAAATTATCAGTTTATGAGTTGAACACTTTTAAGCTGCCGCATGCAGTATATTTTTCAATGAAATTAAAATGGGAATGCATAATAGTTTATTATTAAATTATTTTTGTCCACTCATTCTAATATTATTAAATGTCTTCCCCTGGGCCCTTTGTTTTAAAATGCCCAGTCTGCAGAGTTCAGATTGGATCTAGTAGGAGACGAGGCATAGTCACCCGTATTTCCACCACCTTTCACCAGTAGGTTATCTGTTTAGCCTACTTGTCTTTTTCTTGCTTCCGCTAGTGTCTAGTAGCTCTGAATACTTGGGTTTAATGTATATATTTTTAGTTGTGGGTGAAGGCTTGTTTATATTTTAGAATATTTGACGGATGATGTATATTATCTTAGATAATGTTTATTATCCTGTTGGTGATGATTGTTTTGAGGAGCACGAAGGCTCCAGAAGTTAAGGTTGGATTTGAAACTTTTAGAAGTGTTTGTAGGTTTTTATTGGAAGGGTTGTCCATTTTCAAGGGAGGTTGTACCGAATTTTGCGGTAAATCTTTCTTGGAGGTGGTCCCCGCACGATTTACTTCGGGTTTAGGATGAAATTCGGGACGGGTCGTGTCAATATTAACATCCATTGAACCAAATTTTCAAACAGGAAGAAGGCTCTGGAAATCCACCTAGGGTGGCCGAGTTTGGCTAGGATGAAAATCTAGGGTTGAGAGCTGCATAGCGGCACTCTAGGTTTCTTAGTCTCTTCTTCTAGACTTGTTTGTTTTGGTTAATGGTGTAGATATGAAAGTATTGACATTGCGATTACGAATATGCTATTACAATCGAAAATAGTCATTTCAGTTACTATTTTTAATTGAGAAAGTTGTCCATAGTGCAGTTTAACAAGCAGTTCATTGATGACATACTCTTGAGATATAGTTAGAAAGAGCCATAAGCACTTCCTTGAACAGAGTAGCTAGTACAGTTAGCAAAACAACCCTGCCATAACCATCTTTTAGGATTACGTTCAAAATAAAGCAAATTCTTTGAAAAAAAAAATTAATGAATTAACGAAGCGTTGTTTTCTTTTTGATCTATCACAAAAAGATAAAAAAATTCATTATCATTTCAAATTTGGAGCCTAAATTAGAATAAAATATAAAAACATAAAACAATCCTAAACAAAAGGAAGACAACATTAAACCAAAATTCAAATTTGGAGCCCAGGAACCCCATCTATGTGAAACCAGCTTGCCTGCAACTCCACTGATGACCCAAAGCCGGCCTCGACAATTAAAGGATAGAACAAAAGAGTAGGGTTCTGATATGCACTGATCAACAACAGAAACTTTCCTTCATTAACGTTCAATTTGAATAATGAGTACACAAACTTGATGCAGATTGACAAAACTATACATCTGCAGTGTGTTGGGTTCGTGGGGAAAATCTTTTACGACGGATGTCATAAATATAACTGCTGCAGTAGTAGTTTGTGTATACATTTTAGAAAAAATCGAATTTACCATTAAGCTTATGAGTATATTTGTTTATATGTAAAGCTATATCAGTTTTGCTGTCTGAAATTTCGAGATTCTTGCCTTGAGCAAGATTCTTGACGTTCATGGTGGTGTTGACATTAACAACGAACCGTACACCCTTAGAAATTTCTTGACCTGATAACTTGAACTTAATTGGTACCATTGCAACTGTTAGCAGAGGGACCTTGTCGTTGTTCTTCAATTTATCTGCAAGTGATTCACCGGAGCCTTCTGCAAAACTATCTTTTTTCAGCTCCCCTTTGAGATCAATTTGTATCGTTGTTGTGTTCTTTTTGGATAAAGTGAAAATTGGGAGTGTCCCCGAACCAATCTCGAGATTGGAGTAAAAGATTTTGAACGACTTGTCCTTTGGGTCCTTTGCTTCTCCGAAAACGAACTCAAGGTACTTGTTGGGATTCTCAGCTTTTATAGTGGCCTGAAGCTCTGACTTGAGGCCCCCGTCGTCGCTAAAACCAAAAGACTTGGATTCAAAGCTATCAATGCTGAATTTGGGTATCTTGGGGTCGATTATAAAATATGCAGCAGCTTCACCACCGATTATCAGCACTACGGTTATGAGCAAGAAGCAACAACAACAACAATACACCTTTGCGCAACTGCAACCTCCTCTACGACTGCCGCCGCCAGGATGACCGTAACGAGGAACGTTACGGCCATAGGGTCCAGGGCCATAGGCCCCAGGAGGAGGGTAGGCGCCTGGGGGTGGGTGGTAAGGCCCTGGGTGCATGATGATTGATCGGTAATGATATATATGTTATGATCGATATGAATACCTAAGCGTATGAGGTTTGACGTACGATTATCTACGAGAAGAAGAAGAAAGAAATTTTTGCTCCTCCTTTCTTCTTCCTCTTGGGTCTGGGTGATGATCAGCTTTGATTCTAGATCACGAGGGGTATTGTGATGCATGTGTGGATTATATGATGGATTAATTTCCATTTATTGAGGACTTAATTGGTTTCTTCTCAAGAATTAGAATAAAAGGATTTAATTTGTTACATATGTGAGGATATCGTCAAACATGAACTTGCTAGCTAGCTATAAACCACCGGCAATATTTGGGGCATTGTACTTCTATGTAAACCCGAAGTTTGCTCGCTGTCGACTCTCTAAATTAGGCTTCTATTAGTTCTATATATCGAAACGAATTAATGGATCTAGTATTTTAGTCACACAAGCCATCATCTCATCGTGGGCAATTTTGTTTCTTCTTTTCAATAAAATAACTGAAACCGGGGTATGACCGAGCTTCTCATCTTGGCTGGGTTCCAAACCCTTCATTAAAAAAAAAGAAAAAGGAAGAGCTTCATACTTTAGGGCGAAATAGGAGTTTAAAGTACATGTGTTGATCACATAATTACGTATGGCTTCTTAATTGGCTTGGTTATAAGTTGTTTGCAATTGATGAATTAAGTAGTTCAAACTCTTATAAACTTATACGCAAAGTCATATACATGGACAACTTCCTACGTCACGCGGAGCCTGTGTGACCGTTAGATGTCATGCAACGTGGGTAACCCACTTCCGCTCTGATATCATGATAAACAAATTCAAAACAAATTAGCAATTGATGGATCGATTTGCTCGGACCTCTATAAAACAATGTCTCACTTTTCCCATGTGAGATGTATATATTCTGAGTAACAAACATATTGGATAGTATTAAGTATTAACCGTTGGAAAGAAGGCTTATACCAATGAGGCAATGATATATTGATATATAACCTCTCTCTTTTGGCTCAGCATAAAATTCCTCAATTGATCGCTATGTGACTATTCTGAAAGTACAAAGTACACAGACAAAACAACCAATTTTCAAACAAAATCAATGTATACATTTATGCGTACATCCTTAATGCTCTTTGTAGAATCAGGCTTTGTACTATGATAATGTCACATAAACAATATTCTTGTATACATTTGGGGAAAAAAGAGGAAGTCAGGTTTATATAAAATATTTTACATTAGTCCCTTCACATATCATGTTTGACATCTTTAGCTGCTCCTTGCCTTCCTTGCCTGCGGACAAACTATCAACGTCCATGGAGCAGTTGGCCGCAAGCTCAACCTTGAGGTTATGCCCTAAAATGATTGCCTCTCCCTGTGTCTTGACTGCAACGACTAAAGGGATGCTGTTCCTCTTCACCTTTTCATTGAACGTATTCGCGGAACCGCCAAAGTCACCCTTGGTTAAGTCTCCTTTGAGGTCGATATTCATCGATGTGACATTGGCTGTAGGTTGCTTGAACTCCGGGAACATCCCAGAACAAAGCTTGACAAAGTTTGAGCGTCCGTCCCTAAATAAGAGGTGTACAGTGCTGTCCTTCTCGTAGACAATGGTGATATATTTGTTAATGTTGTTGGATCCGAGATTGACTACAAAGCGACCGTGGAACTTGAAGTCGTTTGTGAAGTTGTAGGCATTGGAGGTTATGCCAAAAACTGTGTACTTGGGAAGGCTGGGATTTACGATTGCCCAAAACCCGGCCACAACGGCTGCGAATATCAATGCGAGGGCAAAGAGGCCACAACAGAACCAACCGTAGCATTTCAGGCAAGGGTGTCTAGAGCGGCGAGCTCCGGCTGGAGCGTATCGAGGAGCATTACGGCCGTGGGGACCTGGGAACTGCTGATCTTGAACCATTGTACGTATATGAAGATATATTGGTTAGGGCCAGGACGTTGTCGCTGACGCCTAGGAAGCTAAGTGGATTGATAAGCAAGCATCAACCCTCAAATGAATAGAAGGATGAGTACTTAGCCCTTCTGGTGATATCACGAGGTGTGCATGCAAAGGAGAAAAAAAAAAGACCTTTCTTTCCTTCTATCGTTACAAGTTGTAAAGGATGAGAAATTCGAACTCCGTAAAATGCAGTTCTTCTTCTTCTTACAGACGTCAAAACCGAAGCAGAAATCTAGATGTGAAATCTACGTATGGGGGGACTTTTGGATATGCATGTCGATTGATGGCCAATGACTATAGGACATTGGTATAGCAGAAAGTTTTGTTATGTTAGGCCAGAAAAATAGGATTCCGTTACGTATGTGTGGCACATATTGTAATCTCCAGACTGGATTTTGTGGTTATCCTTGTTTTCCTCAATTTTCTATATTTTAGGCGGTTCATCATCATACGTACCTGTACCTGTTGTTCATGAATCTAATAATCAAACAAGACTATACTTAGCTTAGGCCTGCTCGCATGAGAGACAGTTTATAAGAGGACTGTGAGAGACAAATTACGTCTGCTTTTAATCCCTAATACTTAGCTTACTGCTCGTGTTCTTAATGGAAATTAGATTTATAATCTACAAATTGGTGGGGGTATGAATCTGTTACCGTAATTCATACTCGATTAGACAACATAATAACATATCAAATAAAATTGAGGTCGATGATGAACCAGATGAGCAAGACATACTAATTAAAACCACTCGCTACGGGGTTTAGGAGAGAAAGCTTGAATGGCCAAACGACAATTACAAGACCTAAAAGCACCAGCTTCCGATACCGACGACATGAGCTTCTTTACTGATGTCTTGACCTTACTAACCACCTTGTTCAACTTCCGACAACACACCGACCGCTGCGATTTATCCTCCGTTTCAAACTTGTAGGAGTTAATGAATATCTGCCGTCGTTGCTTGGCTTCATCCTCTGCAGTCCTCAAAGGAAAACTCGCCACTTTCTTGCGCTTAAACGACATCGATCTTCGCGGTGGTTCTTGCACGTTTTCGCTTCTCGTCGCTTCATCCAAAGGCTCATAGCCGTTGAACCGCCGGCTCAGACGCTTCACGGTGGTGTTTCGGGCTAGGCCGTTCATGGCTCTGCTTCGATCTCTATGAGCGCACACTGGTAAAACGAAGCTGGAGAAGAAGAAGTACCTTTTGAGTTGCTGGATCTGAGCTCTTATATATAATTAGTAGAGAAATCTACCTTTTCTTCTGCACGTTTTCTTGTTGGTTTAACTTGCTCGAGAATTTGAGTGACGGTTGACCGTTATTTTATTGTTTTCTTTCCGGTCTTGATTGGCGGCCCTTAAGCTCGCAAGTAGTGTTTGAAGTCGAACAGTTAAGCAAGTCAAATATGATGGATCAACAAAGCAGGAGCTTTCCGAGTAGAGAAAAGGAGAAAAGGGACGACTTAATGCTCAATACATGCACTATCTTACTAGCTCCCTTGGCTTGCTTGTGATCCACGTCCACCTTATATATCGACGCAGCAAAGTACGAGGCAAGCAAAATCCTACAAAGATAAACACGGACATTTACTAAAAGATAGAAAACTGTATGATTGAGATGCAAAATAGATAATACGATCGGTCTTTATATAAGCAAATTTAAGTCCTAAACCAACTCGACTTAAAATTGGAATCTTAACGAAATTTCAAAACAAATCCAAAAACAGAAAGAGTTCCAAATCTAAATCGTAAAAGACATGGATCCTAAATGAGAAACTAAATATTTTTTAAGATTCATTGCAAAATTACAGGTCATATCAATCTTAACAAAATCCCAAGTCCGTAATCTGATAAAAACACGCTCCTAAATAGTGAATGAGAAGAAGTATATATATTTACTACTCTAAAGCTAGCCCTGCTCATCAAAGGATAATTACACATCAGGAAGAAGGTTGTCTACAAGATTAGAGAAGCAAAAGATTCTCTTTACATCTAAATGCATACATTCTTAATGCAGTAGTTTGAAGTATTGACCGTTGATGATTCTTAGGCAAAATATTCATCAAGTCCCTTGTAGTCTTGTTGCTTGTGGATTGTGATGTATATCTGGAAGCCCCCTGGAAAAGAAAAACTGTGCCAAGTAAACTCTTTGTACATCGATCGACATCATATCATGTTCAATGTGGAAAAAGTGGAATTCAGTGTGACTATATATGCTGTTTAAGACTTTAATCACAATCCGGCCATAACATTCTAAATCCTTTTAAAAGTCCTCAATTTGGGTATCTGACAATCTGACTCGAGTCACTTGACTATATAAATAAATACTGCAATTGAGATTTCGAGTTACTGCGTTCTAATGTCTAAACTATATATCATAGTAAACATAAATATCACTTAATACCATAATCAAAATATAAATAAAACAGGCTATCATGATAATCGAATATCTTATTCTCTGTACAAGTTATGTTTTGTTCAAGTACGTACATACCTTGAGAGTCTTCTTCTTTGTCTAGTTAAGACTTTCTTCATAGCCAAATCCAGATTTCTGCATATACTCGAAGTCAATCTTATATAGACATGTTGTTAAAGAGAATCCTACTTAGAAATAAACTTCTACTTTTTCCTCAATATATAGGATCGATAGGGTTTATAATCTCCATATTTACTTATTCAGATTTCAGATTCACGTACAATAACTTACAAGATTTGTTTTGAGTTATATACACTACACCCTCTTTTGCTTAATTCCCAAGCAACATAAATTGACGATAATCAACATTAATGACTTCACCTCAGAATTTTTCCGAGTTTTTAAGACTCGTGTGCCAAATTCCAACGTTATATTAAATATATACTTGCCAAGTCAAGGTTGGGTCTTTACCGATGGGCTTCAATGCCACCACCCTCTTTAGCTTTTGTTCTTCGTAATGACGGCTTGCCTTGTCCTCCGGCGCCGGTTATGGGAATGATTTAGTTCGTCACTCTCTGTTCTTTGTTGTTGTTGTTCTGTCTCCTACTAGTTATATATCTAGTTGATAGAGCACAATGTACTATTACTTGTTACTGGGTCTTCGGCTCTTTGGGCTTTGCCTACTTCAATGAATTACTCATTTTCAAATAAATAAATAAAAAACTAGCTAGTGATCGAGATCATATATATTTGATCATCTCTATATAGTAAGTTCATAAAATAATTGAATCGATATATTATATACAACGCTTCTCAGCTGCGGATGTCCGCATTTATTCTTACGGTACAGATTTCCACTTTACACTCACTTTTCAATCGAATTTTCACATCTTCACCATCTAGTATTTAGATACTAATGTATAAATCATCTCTGCAAAATTTCAGCTAATTTAGTTATCATTAAGGCACTTAAAACTGTGTTTTTCTGTTATAAACATCAGCGGTTCAAGTTTGACAGAATTATGTTCATCCACAGAAAAACGTAGTTTGAGTGCCTTAATGATAATCAAATTGGCTGAAATTTTGCAGAGATGATCTATCCATTAGTATCTAAATACTAAACGGTGGAGATATGAAAATTAGATTGAAAAGTGAGTGTAAAGTGAAAATCTGCACCGTAAGAATAAATGCAGACATCTGCACTTGAGAAAATCTGTATATATATGTAATGCTGATCAAGTAAGGACCTCCTTACCTTAGCTAAGGTACGGATTTCTTTATTCGACCCACTTTTCGATCACATTTTCTCATCTTAACCGTTCAATATTTAGGTATATATGAGTAGATTATCTCTACAATTTTTCAGCCAAATTGATAATCGTTAAGGCATTCAAAATTGTGATTTAGAGTTAAAAGAACGTACGGTTCAGGATGAACAGATTCGGTTCGTTTATTGATTTAATACATTTTCGATACCTTAACGATAACCAAATTAGCTGAAAATTTACAGAGATGATCTAATCATGCATATCTAAATACTGAACGGCTATGATGAGAAAATATGATCGGAAAGTAGGACAAATTAAGAAAATCCGTACCTTAACTAAGGTAAGGAGGTTCTTATTTGAAAAGAATTGTATATATATATATATATATATATATATATATATATATATATATATATATATATAGTTCCTATCTAGAGTGAAACTTCACTTTAAAATTAAAGTGTGAAGTTCCTTATTTGACTCACTTTTCGGTCATATTTCCACATCTCCACCGTTCAGTTTGTAAAACGTAATGTATAGATCATTCCTGCTAAGTTTCATCTAAATTGATAATTGTTAAGGTACTGAATTAGATTAAATCAACGAACGGACTATAAATCTGTCTATTCAGAACTGTTTGTGTAAATAATAATTATGAAAACCTAAACGATTATCAAATTCAATGAAACTTGGCAGAAGTGATGTATGTATTAGGTTCTACAAACTGAACAGTGGAGATGTGGAAATATGACCGAAAAGTGAGTCAAATAAGGAACTTCACACTTTAATTTCAAAGTGAAGCTTCGCTCTGGATAGGAACTGTATATATATATATATATAGTTTTCATAATCGTTATTTACACAAACAGTTCTGAATAGACAGATTTATGGTCCGTTCGTTGATTTAATCTAATTCAGTACTTTAACGATTACCAATTTGGATGAAACTTGGCAAGAGTGATCTATGCATTAGGTTCTACAAACTGAAAGGTAGAGATATGGAAATATGACTGAAAAATGAGTCAAATAAGGAACTTCACACTTTAATTTCAAAGTGAAGCTTCGCTCTGGAATTAACGTGCGAAGGTCCTTATTTGACTCACTTTTCGGTCATATTTTTCGATCATACCCGGTCAGTATCTGGATACATATCATATGATCATCCTTACAAAGTTTCATCCAGTTTGGTGACCGTTTAAGCCTCCATAATCATGATTTACTCCAACGGTTCTACTTGGACATATTTTGTTCTATTGATTTATTTTATCTGATTCGGTGTGCAAACGATCACTAAACTGGATGAAACTTTGTAAGGATGATCATATGATATGTATCCAGATATTGACCGGGTATGAACGAAAAATATGACCGAAAAGTGAGTCAAATAAGGACCTTCGCACGTTAATTTCAGAGCGAACCTTCGCTCTATATAGGGACTGTGTGTGTCTATATATATATATATATATATATATATATATATATATATATATATATATATTGAGTGCAGTAAGTAACGAGTGACCACCAAACCCAGGGGCTCAATTGACATTCGAGACATACGGTCCATATATGAAGGACCATAGATAGATACCAGTATTACTACCCAGCTATCTAACTAGCTACTTGATGGATATTATTAATGGCAGTCACAGCATGTAGACGTATCCCTTCTCTATCACTCCCAAATTTATTAGCTTAACTCTTTCAAAATAAATAACAGAGCTCACACATTTATGATTTTATGGCTATGTGAAGCCTGGGTCTGAGTACTCATCACGTAGAAGAGGCACTATCAATCTCAGTAAATATATTGTTCGAGCTTCTTAATTTATATACTCACCCTTTCTTCCATGGAACCACAAAAGCGAATAGCTTGAGTCCTGTGACTTCTGTCTGCGTCTCATGTATAAATCCAGGAATCTTGTATTTCATGTGAACCCTGATCCTCTTCTCTCACACTGTACTACTCACTCCCTGTGATTTGCTTCAATACCACTTTCTTTCTTTATATTTGCTTGCTTCTTCCTCGGCCTTTATATATTCATCTTCTTCATCCTCCTGTTGATACCATTATCCATACTTCTCACAGAGCTTTTTCTAGCTTTGCATAGTTAATTAAGCTTAGTTGTTCACAGAAAGAAAAAGCCATGAAGGGTTGCAATGTTATTGTCATCGCAGTTCTCCTTGTTCTTCTTTTAGTTCCAGCTGCCATGTCTGCTAGGCACATAGCTCGCCCTCACTCACGTATGTATCACCAACATATACTCTACTTCCTAGTCTTATGTATGTGCTTGTATGTAACAGAATGATAAATATTATAAGCCCATGTAGGCGAATCGGGAAAATTATGTAAAAAAATTTCGAGGAGGATGTGTAAGAAGTTTAGAAAACACTCCTAGTCTGAGTTCTGTGAGTTTTAGCAATTCCTTAATGATTAATGTTCATAATGCAGGTCATGTACGCCATCTGCGTTCTTCATCTGCACTACCAAAAAGTACTACTACTACTACTACTACTACTGCCGCAACAAATGATCATCAGGGTGCTCATGTAGCTGCAAGACAATATTTCAGAAAGGGGCCGGACACACTTCAAGTGGCAGGCTCTTCGCTACCGGACTGTTCACACGCCTGCGGTTCTTGCATGCCATGTCGACTGGTGATGGTGAGCTTCGTTTGCGCAACAATAGAGGAAGCCGAGACTTGCCCCATGGCTTACAAGTGCATGTGTAATAACAAGTCTTATCCCGTTCCGTAAACGTGATGTTCATCAATGAACTGATCGATCCTATGTCAATTGTACGTAGAGGCAGTTAAATTAGCTAGCAAGTTAGAATAGTAAACACAACATAGTAGTGTTGCTCCCTGTGTTTGGTTTTAGGCTTTTAGCTTTCTTTTGGACTTCCAGTTTGTTAACTTTGTTTGCTCCAATATGTGTAATCAGAGAGCTTCTCTTCTTACTAGTCAATGATTCGAATTGTTCTGCATCCGAAATGTTCAATTACCGTGGACATTATTACTCGTCTCAGATTCTTCTGAAAATTAACATGTATTTGCTCAAATTTCTTCAATATCCAATGGCGCACATTATGATTAAGCTTGACCGGATGAACTATAACATCTTCAATTAATACAAATTTATCAAGTACTTTTAAACATGAAATGAGTGTCCTAAATTATACAAATGTGGATATTAAGTATTGTTAATCTTGGTTGGTGTTAATTTTGTCTTCTCTAATCAAGAAGGAAGAGGTCCATGTCTTTACGCGTTTTCTATTTAGCATTGAACCAACTGAACAACAGTCCATTGTCGTCCAGCGGTTAGGATATCTGGCTTTCACCCAGGAGACCCGGGTTCGATTCCCGGCAATGGAACTTTTTATATTTTTTGTTTTTGGATCATATATTTCATATGGGCCGTCCAAAAAGAAATCTTTGGTACCCGATAGCTACGTTATAGCCTAGTTTGCAGGCAACTGATTGGTTTCGTTGCCATTGATAGAGGGAGACACAACACTCCTTCCCTAAACAAGACTTTTTTCTTTCTCAGAAAACATAATGTTGTCTTCTTGTTGTTCTTCTTCTTCCATCTCTATCAATCTTGCTCCCTCCCGTTTCTTCAACTGGACCCCGCTGTTAAACCACCACCATCAACCTCATAACCACCAACAACACCACAACCAGAGCCAACATGTGTCCTCAGACGCCATAGCAGGTAACCCTCTCCTATGGTAGCTGTAACTTAATTTTGTCTTGTATGTATGCCATGTCTCACTTCACTTTCTAATCAAATTTTCAGTCTTTCAATTTTTCTTTAATTGCATGAACCTTTAATTTACACATAATTTCAAATAAAGACCCTTCAATGGTGCCATTAATCTTTTCCCCTTTTGAAAAGGTTCTCATCTTCCTTTGCTTTGACTCTTTCTGTCTCTCTTTAAAAGAAAAGTTGAATAAATTTGAGGTTGAATCAGAGGGGAATAAGAACATGAGTTGGGTGCAATCATTTCCCACCCTTTAAAGGGTGAAATATTCTCTCTTTCTCTTGGTTTTGGAACCCCCTAATGAGATTAAGGAGGAGCAGGAAATGCTTTCCTTCTTGCGCTTTCCTTCACCAAGTAAACTCTTTGTCATCTCTCTTTCCTTGATTACTCTCTATGTTTATGAAAGTATTTCTTTCTTTTGATCTGAATATAAGCTATTTAAGATTTCGAACATAGTAAATATCATTATCTATGTCTTGTATTTGGAACTGGTTCATTTTTGATAATGGATGAGCTATTTCTCATTGTTAGCTGGTCTGTCTGTTAGACTATTACTGATTGAATCTTTTGACCAAGTGTTTATATTATCAGTTCAAAGCTTTCATTTTGATTGTGTGCTGCATTTTTTACATTATATAGTTATCTGAATGTTTGTTTTTGTTAGGGTGTTCTTCATGCTTTTAGCTTCCAAATGTGTGATTGCGCAACTTGAGTGGAAACATTTATATGCTACCTTGTGTTATGCGGCAGTTTATAAATACCGAAAGGCACAAATCTTCAATGTAGGTTGATGAGGATGAGGTTTATTGGACACAGAAGAGCAAAAGCAGGAAGGAGTTGGGGAGACGTGGTTCAGCTCGAGTGATACCACAGTTAGTTCAATGCTTTGGTGAGTAGAGTTGATATTGTTTTTCCCATTCAGTGCTTAGTTCTGTTCTCCAGTCTCCCTCCTTTTGCTCAACCCTAGATAATAGATTTTAATGTTACTTTCTCATAACATTTGAGTTCTGTGTTGATCCTATTGCTTTCTGGGGTGTGTTTGCTCATCACTAATCCTTGCTTATGGTGGTAGTTAATGCTATGGTTGGACCACGATCATGGACAGGACTCTTTAGCCGCTCAAGACGTAGTGAGAAGTATGCTGAGTACCCTTTGAGTCCTATGCAGGTATATAGTTCCGTAATCAGTCTTCCCGTATAAACTCTTGTATATTGTAGTTTTGCTTCTGATGCTCATCGTTTTAGTGAATGCAAGTTTCCATTTCTCCATTTCACTTTGGACTACTTGTATAGATATATGTACAACTGAAACTATCCGTAGTGTGCAAGCATTGACATATTGATCATGGTATTCGTTTCATAATTTAATGATGTTGCTGGTTTTTTCTACAGCCACACATATTTTCATCATCTTCTTTGATTTAGTCATGACGACATAAGCATCATTTTTTTTTTTTTCGAAAAGGAAGACTTCAGCATCAGTTGTAACTTTGATCTACTGAATACTTCAGCATGGGAAATTCAATATTTATTTTGAACTTAACAGGAGCTGAGACTTTTGAGGCTTCAAGAACGACTACAAGTACCTTTTGACGTGACTCGCCCTGATCATCAAGTACGTTCTTCATGCTGTTTCTAAATCATTTTTTTTTTCAATCTATTTCCGCTATCATCTTGCTTCAATTTGATTACTGAGCTATGTTAAAATTAGATGACCTGTCATTATTGATCTGATAGAGGTTCTTACTTTTCATGACTGCCTGCTGGCAAAAAAAAGAGTCATATCATATTTCCCTCTTCTCAGTTGAAAATCTTAGCTGTTGCTTGAGGAAGATCCTGTTATCACCTCAGTTTTCATGCTCGCTTAATAGAAGTTCCTGACATTAGCTCTGTTCTCTTGTTTGTTGTTATATCATTGATTAAGCTTATGATTCTATGTAAATATCAGGAAGCCTTGAAAGCATTCTGGCATGCTGCCTTTCCGGATGTTGCTCTCAGTGGTTTGATCTCTGAGCAATGGAAAGAGTTGGGGTGGCAAGGTCCTAACCCATCAACTGACTTTAGGTATGGTATTGTATCTCTCAAAATTTACATGAACATATGAAGTCTTTGATCAAACGGAAAAGCTAAAAGAAAAACAGAAAGACATGAAGTTTGTGACTCCTCGCTTGACATTAGTACTATTGTGTTTCACAATTTTTATTTGTCTTATGGTGAGATGATCTTTTCAGGAGTTGCGGTGTTATTGCCCTTGAGAACTTGATTTTCTTTGCCAGAACTTATCCTGTATGCCTCTATCCTGTTATGTGGCTCTTACCTTCATTATATCTGAATTTTCATAAAAGATATGTTGGTACTAATTTTATAAAATTCACAATGAAGGCATCTTTCCGAAGATTATTGTTCAAGCAAGGTGGGAGACGAGCAACCTGGGAATACCCATTTGCTGTTGCTGGCATAAACATTTCATTTATGTTGATTCAGTTGTTGGATCTTTGGTCAGGTTTGTCACAAGTTCAATCAGCATCCTAGACTTTTCTTATAATGGTAGCAACAATTTTCAATTTAGTAGGTTGAAACGTTACTGACATCATGCTACCCTGCAGCAAGACCAAGGTGTCTTCCCGGGATAAATTTCGTGAAATTATTAGGAGGTAAACAAATTCACACCTCACACTATTACGTGGTGATGATTCACTATGTTCAATAATGTGATATTGAACCACCCGGATCTAATACTTGTGCATGCAGAAGATGAAGCTGCGTTTGATGTACTATTCTGTATAGCTTTCGAAATGGTGGATGCTCAATGGCTTGCTATGAATGCATCCTACATGCAGTTTAATGTAACCTCTCAACTAACACAATGCAACAATTTTTGTTTTCAATTTCTTTTATCATGATTGGAACTTAGCATTCGAAATTTGGTGAACGTTAAATTCTTTGTTTCTGCTGTGAGATCTCAAGATGACTAACTCAGCGCTTTTGAATCCTCAGGATGTTCTGCAAGCAACGCGTACGCAGTTGGAAAGAGAACTATCTTTAGAAGATACTCAGAGGATACAAGATTTACCAGCTTATAATCTGTTGTACCAGTAGCTTTTTTGTAGTAGAGAAAAACCTTAGCACTGTGCTTGAACTCGAAAATATTTGAATGAATTCAACGATTAACACATGACAATAACACCCTGCATAAAATTGTGGGAACTTTTTCATGCCCTCATTCCAACTTCGATATACAATGTGACTTTACCTGAGTTGTTTCCGTTGGATTGCTTCGGCATTTTAACCTTTGAAATGGGATCTTAATAAACACACATACCAAACGTGCAATCATGACAAGAATTCCACAGCAATATTCTCTCATCCTTTTAGTAAAAGGCAAACGAAAAGATCCAAAAGACAATAAAGAGAAGGATCATCACGTTTATAATGAGCAATGCTTTAAGTGATTTGAGGAAAACCTATTTCCAGAGTCTAGGTGAAGTAAGTTGATGTAAATTTGGCAACCGACATACCAAACAATCAACTCTAAGAGCCCTCAGCTGTGAGCTTAAGTAATTGACTAATATGTAGATTATGATTGTGAGCTGAGTTGGTTTAGTGCTTTGTTATTAGCAGTAGGCATGATATAAAAGGACTATGATGAGCGGGATTAAAATAGTGGTTTCAATTCTCGTCCTACTGGCAACAGAAAATAAAGAACAAACATAGCTGTTTGTTTACCCAGCGAAACCTCAATTTGAGGAAAAACACTATCGGGACTTTAACTCTTGAAAGCCCCTATTGAAAAAAAATTCACTATAATCAAGAACGAGTCAATTACAAACTTTGTAGCACTAACCGCGGCTACTATCTCTAGAACCCTAGCAGATATGTTTAAAGCACTCTTCTTCTTCAAGTAATCTTCTTCTTCAATCTCCAAGGAACTAACCACGTCCTTGATCCTTCAATCACATAAAAAAAAATTCAACTCAACACGAAACAGTTGAACTTGTGACCTTATAAAGTATTGCAGCTGAAATACTATCTCTCAAACGGTATGCGTGCAAAGATAGTTCTGTAAGAATAATTGTACAAAATGTAGTCTTCAAACAAGATGTTACGTCTCATTTATAGACATCCAAAACTCTTGTGCAAAACATCTTCTCATCATCAACGTCATAAATCTATTTGGTCTCTTAAAAGGAAATCTTTTAAACTGCACAATCACCAAATCAATCAAATATATCTCCTATATCAAATCTGATAATTAAAGGAATAGAAAACCTAATCAAATTAAGTTTTATTCCTTTCACGCATCAATAAACCCTAATCATATTAGGTTACATGCATTCATTCTCAAGTGAATCTGATTCAATAAGATCAACATCCTAATCAAATTAAGATCCTTGTCTATCAACGTAATAACTAAATCAGATATACTGAAGAATAAGACTTCTTCCCATGTGCATATCCATATCCAATTATACATGGATATATATCCATATATGTCATAGTGAAATATCCATATCTAATTATACATGGATATATATCCATATATGTCATAGTGAAAATACCCTTGCTTGCATGCACCAACCTAGGAGCTTAACCAAATCAAATCAAATCATACATATAATGAATCAAATCATATATATATATATATATATATATATATATAATTAGATATGGATATTTCACTATGACATATATGGATATATATCCATGTATAATTGGATATGGATATGCACATGGGAAGAAGTCTTATTCTTAAGTATATCTGATATAGTTATTACGTTGATAGACAAGGATCTTAATTTGATTAGGATGTTGATCTTATTGAATCAGATTCACTTGAGAATGAATGTAACCTAATATGATTAGAGTTTATTGATGCGTGAAAGGAATAAAACTTAATTTGATTAGGTTTTCTATTCCTTTAATTATCAGATTTGATATATGAGATATATTTGATTGATTTGGTCTGATACCAAAACACGGAAGCAGTAAATAAAACATTTGATTTAACTCAAGAGTTACAAACTTACAAATTAAAATTGATGCATGAGTGAGAGACAGAGCTCTCTTGATATTTAGGCTAACTGGTGGAGAGAATGGGAGAAAGAAGAAGAGAGGAAAAAAATGAAGCCTGCTCCTTCTGAAGCCAGAGGCGACTATAAATAGAAATTACAAAGTGATGAATAGTAAAAAGTGAATAGTGTGAATAGTAACTTGTCGGTCACAGATTTACTGTTGGTGAATAAGAGCTTGTCTGCCACTGAAACACTGCTGATGCTTTCGGTGGAAATACTGACTGGGGTTTACTGTTGGTGAATAGGAGCTTGTCTGCCACTGAAAAACTGCTGATGCTTTTGGTGGAAATACTGACTGGGGCAGTTTGACTGGAATTACTCATATTCTGCATATGGATCCTGACTATCTTCATAATCAGCCCATCTTTTTGGTGGTTGACTGGAGGAACTTTGATGACTGTGAGTTGATGATGACTCTGAGGAAGAGTGTTCTTCTTCATCATCTGTGGATAATCTGGCTGCCTGTTGTAGTAATTGTTTAGCTAATTCTTTTAATTCTTCTGCTTTGGAGGATGATGATGGACTGGAGGCTTTTTTCTTTTTAGAAGAAGATGGTGACTGAGGAATTTGAGGTGACTGAGAAACTGGCTGAATGGAAGCCGGAGTTTTTGAACTCGAAGGAGTAATTGAAAATTCTTCACTGAATTGGGTAAGGACTCTTTCAGTATTGAATTTGTCCCACTATTTGACTAAGAGTTGTCTTAGAACCATGTGATTTTCAAGTTTATACTGCCATTTGAAAATCCAAGAGATTTTATATTTGGCCATGAATTAGAGAGTAACTGGAAATCTTTTCTCATATTCTGAGAAAGTCATGACTGAATCAAATTTTTTGACTGCATTTTGGAGGTCAATGGGGAGAAGATCATAAGGGCAACCATGGTTTTCCCACAAATCACCAAACCACATTTGAAATTGGCGATTGAATCTCCTATCAAAATTTAGGAACCATGAATGACTGAAATCTTCTGACTGGTGGAGGAGAATTCTACTCCATGCTGCAATATAATCATGATAAGTGAATGTGATGGAGTTTAATTTGTGGGGAGTAAAGGGGGAATCACCCCATTGGGATAATGAAATAATACGGATTATGTAGAGGGAATGGTATAATATTTTGGTTGGATCTTTTGGGTCATAGATTGGTTTAATAGATAATGACTCGGATTTGTATAAGATATCTTTATAGAATGCTAAAGTTTTTCCTGGAAGGTAATGAGAATTTGGACCGAAGTAATATTTGACTAAGGAAATGAGATTTTTTATATGACTCATGGAATGTTCTACATGAAATAAGAAATGTTCATCCCTGTCAAAATAAGGGGATGATTTTTTATAATTGACTGGAGGTTTTGATGATGGGTCTGTTTTGTAAGGGTCATATTGGTTTACTAGGGCTGACTGATAATTAGGTTTTATTTGACTGAGGGTGCTTCCGAGGAAAGTATACGGAGCGAGGGGGGTGCTACCAAGAGCACTATAGTGGTTAACTAAATCAATAGGAGAATGACATGTATAAGGAACTATGTTTGATTTTGACTCGGGTGATTCTGGCTTAACTGGAGAGGATGATGTTTTAATTGATTTTCCGGGATTTCTCCCTTTGGATGAGCTGGGCTTCATGGTTTGGCACCCTGTAGAAATTCACGAGTTAGGAAATCGGGGATATGATTGTCATTGCCTTTAATGAATGCAATTTCGAAATCAAAGATACTTAAAATTGCTTGCCAACGGGCAAAGATTTGTTTACTGGCAATGTTTTGAACATCCTTTTCTAAAACATCTTTAGCACTTTTACAATCGACACGGACTAAAAATTTTTGATTTAATAAATCATCTTGAAATTTACTGATACATAAAACAATTGATAAAATTTCTTTTTTAATAGTACTGTAATTTGACTGAGCGGGGTTCCAAATTCCAGAATGGAAACGAACAATTTATTCTGGATGATTGGGAGAAAGCTGTTGTTTGAGAATACCTCCATAACTTATGTCAGAGGCATCAGTTTCTACTATTTTATAGGAATCGGGAAGAGGGATTCCTAGACATGGTAGGGTTTTGACATGACTCCAAATTAAACCCATTGATAAGGCGATACAATTTGCTGACAAATTCCCGGATGTCATTTTAGATAAAAATCAATTACAAAGGTTCCTAGGATCTTTAAACTATGTAGCAGAATTTTACAAAAACCTCAGAAAACACTGTAAACCCTTATTTGATAGATTACAAAAAAATCATCCCCGTTGGACATCAGTACATACATCCTTAGTCAAAGAAATTAGAGTTTATATATATATATATATATATATATATATATATATATAATGCATCAATGCTCATCAATCAAATATTTAACCAAATATATAAGTCCTAATCAAATTAGAACTTCCTTACTCGCACTTCTTCTATTTTATATAGAGATACCAATAAATCATATACCAATAATCTCCCCATTTGACATTCCTATACAAAACACCTGTTAATACATATAATCATGTGATATGCAACATTGCGCTCAACAATAATGGCAGTGACTTCTTGCTTCCAAATCAAATCATATTACCTGAAACACTTTCAATAAATAACCAAGTGAAAAGCAAGTGAACATATAATCATAAAGATCTCAAAGTCACACATGATCGAAGTTCATATAACAATATATAAAAAGAAACAACTCTCCTCCTAAAATCAACATTTTCCCCCTAAACACAATATCTCCCCCTTTTTGTCTAGGAATGACAAAGATGAATCACCCAAGCAAATATGGTCCAAGTATTAATACTCCCCCCTAAAAGTGATCATGATATGAAAAATGCAATATGAAATGTATACACATAATGAATTGGGTTATCTTCTATGAAATATCTGAAGAGGAGAAGCAAAGCATTCAACCAAGATACAAGTCATAGCTTTACACATATGAAACAGACAAACTCAATTTTCATGCTTGATTCAATCGCCACAACCCTGTAAGCAAGAAACATATGTTGATCAATCATATGTACCTTGAGTGAAAAGTGAACAGTCTTTGCTATGGGGTGAGAAACACCTTGAGATGTCAACAACTTAGCACAGTAAACATTATTACGCAACTCCCTTATATAACTCCTGTGTGGGCACTTCACATATTTTCTTTTACCTTTTGGCATTTCACATAATCTTTAATTTTTAAATTTTTAACTCATGTAGCAAATACAATATCAGTAACTCCCAAGCCAGTTGGCTTTAGGGTACTAGGTGTAACAAGGACACCCCTAAGGACATATACTCGAGCCAAATTCTATAAACCACCATAGTGACCAAGTCATTCTTGTTTCTTTCCCATAACCTTATATTGTTCATCACGACTAAGACATGTTTTTATTTTGAAAATAGCTTGTCTATCTTCAAACCATTTCGTTTCTCTCCCGTTCTTTTCTATATCGTTCGTCACGACACATGCATGTTTACTTTGGGAATAGTCTCAACTAGCTCCATATAATCACAACAATTATTCTTTTCTTGGAGCAATCAAGCAATATATCACACAAACACATCAAGAAATTCTCGTACCACCACAACAAAAGAGAGTGTGCATGTGAAATTTTTCAAAGCAACATTGATTATTCTAGCATGTTCAAGATTACAAAATCATGTCAACTAATATCAAAACCTGCAAATAAGTTTATCATTTTATACAGATAAAGCCATGACAAACTACTTGGCATCTCACTTCAACTCACTCTTTTAGATAATCAGGATTGAAACCCAGCAGCAATCCTCACGAAATTTGGAATTTCTTTGTTCAATTTTTTTTTCTTTTGAATGCAGAAAAATAAAAAGAACATATGCGCCTAAACTATCATGATATCATACAGTATGAATGCATGCAAAATATATCAAACTAAGGGAGAATACTTAGTGGCATTTATCCATTTATGACATTATCAAACTAATCGAGAATTCTAAGTGATTCATCAACATGCATGATATTTATCCATTTATCATCAAACAAAGTTTCTTTAACAATTTTTGGCTCAACAAGTGGCACAGAATCACAAAGAGAAACTGTGTTTTTGTTCACGTCATTTTCAACAAGAGGCACATAAGAGCTGAATCATTACTTACTTCATATGCAACTTGTCTTCGAGTTTGAATGCATGTATTTACATCACCAATGATCTCTTTAATTGGGTGATCTTTCTGAACTTGTTTGAACCCGATTCTCATGATTGGTGGAGGATCACACATAGGTTTTCTAATAAATCATTCTCTTCCTCAACAATTGTGCTTCCAAAAGGTTGATCATCATCTGTAAAGACTTCATTAGTACTCACAACAAATTCATCAATAGACACATTATAAGATTCCATAACAATAAAAGTGCGCTTATTGAAAACTCTGTAAGCTTTACTTTTAATGAGTAGCCAAGAAAATTACCATTGTCACCTCTCGTGAATCAAGCTTAGCATGATGCTCTATGTCTTTAAAAATATAACAAGGACTTCCAAAGACACGAAAATGGCTAACATTGGGCCTCTTATCTTTGCATAACTCATATTAAGTTTTAATACTACCTGGTCGAAGGAAAGCTCGGTTAAAAGTATAGCAAGCAGTGTTAATAACTTCAGCCAAGCATTGAATGAAGCCCCGCAGAGTGAAGCATAACTTCCCCATATCAAGCAAAACCCTGTAGTACTTGCAATCCACAACTCCACTAATGGGTGCTGAAAACTCATGTTAGATCTTATGCTCAAGGAAGAAATCAACAAAAGAGGCATTTTGAAATTCAATATCATTATCAGTTCTAACCTTGACAATAGATTCATTTAAAGCATGCTTTTCTTTTGAAACCAACTTGAATAGACTTTGAAAACACTCAAAAACATCACATTTTTATCTAAGAAAATAAACCCATGTGAAAAGAGAAAAAATCAACAACCACCAAAAATATACTTATTACCACCATGCTTTTGGTTGGAGAAGGTCCAACCAAGTCCATGTGTAAGAGCTCCAAAGGATGAGAGGTCGTTACCGAGTTGAATACACTATGAGTTGCTTGAGTTTGCTACCTATTTCATAGCCTTTACACATTCCACCATATTTACCGCTCAAGGAAGGCAGTCCTCTGACACTCTTCATGCTTGACAGTTTTAGCAAATCCTGAAATTTAACATGACCTAACCCTATGCCAAAGATGAAGAGCAACATCTGATATCATAGTTTTCAAACAAGTATTTACATCAATGCATTTGTTAGGAAAAACATGATAACAATCATCTTCGATCCTCAATCCTCCCATTATTCTTTTACCATTTTTATCAAGAACAAGGCATCTAAATTTGTTGAAATTAACATATTCATATTCATCAGTTAATAGACTCACACTAATAAGATTAGAATGAAGATCTTCAACAACAAAAAACATTATGAAGATTAGGTATACCTGGAGCATTTACAATGTCAAGACCCACCCTGAATTTCACCTTGAAACCCGAAGTAAATCATGCGGGGACCATTTTCAAGGAAAATTTACCAAAATTCGGTATAACCTCCCTTGAAAATGGATAACCCTTCCTAGAAATACATGCATACACTTCAAAAGAATCCATCTATAACCCTCTACTCCTTGAGCTTTCGTTCTCCCCAAATCACAACATCTCTCAATTTATTTACTAACTTTAGTAAGAAAAATCACAAACCAACAATCACAGGTTCATAGCAACTCTATTAGAGGATAAAAGAATTAGAAATATAGAAATGAGCGGAAGCTATACTATTGACTATGTCTCTTCTCTATGTACGCCTGACCTCAACTATGCTAACCTGCAAACTAGGCATTTTAAAACGAAGGGCCCAGGGGAAAACATTTGCAAACGTTAGAGTGAGTGGACAAAAATGAATTCATAAAAATATTTATGCATTCCCATTTTAATTTTCATAGAAATTATGCTGTATGCGACAGCTCAAAAGCTCTCAACTCATAAACTGGCAAAAACATGACTAGCTCCGGCTAGTCTCCAAAACTTTATAAAATAGAGCCTCTCAGGCTAAAATATAAATATATATACGTATGTATCTACACACGTCCATACTACTTGTATGAATTCTTATGAAAATATAAGAAAATAGAAATTCATACAAGACTACTACGCTTACGTCTAACGCTCACGTCACGCCTTAATACGGTGATACACTACGCTATTAAGGTAGACGGATAAGTGTATAAATATGTGTTCATACCCCCTATATGAATTAGACACTCATATAGGGCTACTACGCTCGCGTCTAACGCTCACGTCATACCATAATGTTGTTATATTCTACGACATTAAGATGTACAGACACATATGGCTAGCTAGCATTTATATACATACTCTCCTCATAAATATCCACATACAAATCCACCGAAAATCTCATTTTCGGTAACTCTCTAAAATAATAAAAATTACCAATTACAAAAGAAGCTATAAACGTATGGCTCCACCGAAAAATCTCATTTTTGATAACTTTTCAAATAACAAAGTTAACAAATAAAATATGAATAATCACTTCCGAAAATACTTCGCAGAAAACAATCGTAAAAGGAAATTATTCCAAAAAAAATTAAGAATCAACATATAAAATCAACCATCAATAAATATGAGACCATCACATGCATTTATTTAAAACAAACGTCTACTCACAACTTTAGGCATAAGCCTAACGAAAACCGGTTCGCCACTCAAATGAGGTCTCCTCAAATCCTGGTACAAAAACCATGCTTAGGACCAACTCCAATTTCAGAAATAAATAAATATATATCTCAAAACTCTTCCACCTAACCCACTACCTTTTCTAGGGTTAGGCTTATCGGATTCACGCCAAACTCCAACCTCAGCCTTATTTCATTTATTTCAACACTCTAAAACAATAATAATAGAAATCCAACGGTCGGATTCTACCCCATTAATCCGCTAAAATTACCAAACTTAAAAAATTTCCAAATCTATCCAAAACTCCTCCAAAAATTCTAAAATTCACATTAACAACTCCCCTTATTATAACCAATCTAAAACCATGAAACCCCTAAACAGTGGCGGTCGGAGGCCAACTTCGGCGACCTCCAATGCCTACCAAATTTTGACAGCAACTTCCTCTAAACTCACTCTACAACTTCCTTAACTAGCACAACACCCAATTTCAAGCCTAACTGGACCAATTGAACAAAAACATCTAATGAGCCCTAGAATTTTAACTCCATATTTCTCCTTACCTAGCTCAAGAGGGAGAGAACCTTTGGAGGGATTGATGCACGGGAGGAGAGCATCCAAACGAGCCAAGAATCGCCGGCTATAGCGGCCGGAGGAAGGTTCGGCGGCGTTGTGGCTGCGCTCACCGGCCTAGGGTGAGAGAGGAGGAGACGCCGTCCAACGGGACCGGTGCGCGGCCCAGCTTGTCGGAAGTCGGACGGGAAGAGAGGAGCTCGGGGAAGAGGAGAGAGAAGAGAAAGAGGAGAAAAGAGAAGGAAGAAATAGACTTCTCTCCCAACCTGGTCCAACACCTTAACACAAACCTAACTCCAAAAATTAACACCTCAAAAAAAATAATACCCTAATAAAAAATTACCTTTTACTAGCTAAATTTACCATTTTTACCGTCGTCACATTTTCCTCCTACGAATAATCATCCGAGATAAACGTCCCCAAAAACCCCTCTAGGACCAATTAAACTAAAAGCTCATTAACGAAGATGGTAAAACTCTTATTTATACCAAGCTAGTAAATAAGGTAAAAATTTAAGAGTCGGGACGTGACATACAATCTCCTTACCTGTTACTTTGGCTTTTTGACCATCTCCAAATGTTACCTGCTACTTATGGTTATCAGATGACATGCATACAAATCATGATACTACTTGATCTGCTTATGAACTTATCAGAGAATGATACAATCACCTCTTATCATCCAAGTCAGATCCCTTGAGGAGCCACTATCAATGTACCATGCATCACTTCGCCTCTTTGATAAATCCATTAGAGATACTAGACATGTGGTTTCAACATGTTCAAAAGCTTGACCTGGATTGTAAGATGATGAAAAACAAAAAGAGGCATCAGTCTTACAAGAATTATCAACATAAGCAGACAAATAACTTTTAGAACACTTTTCAACAAAGGCAACGTTATGCTTAAAATCAGTATGTCCTGAGATTGAAACTAGCCCTTCAATCCTAGCAGACAATACTCTTTCTTTTGGTGCACTCATTGAAGCAACATTGAGACTAGGTTGTAGTTCATTATGAGACTTCACAACTTATCGTTACTTTATGCTCCAAGACACCTGTTATCACACTTGCACAAAGATTGGTCAAAAGCACCACAATCACATACTAGAGATTTCACACACGCGAAGATTTGGAGAGCTTAGAAGAAGACTTGCTCTTTTTAAGAAACATCTAAAATTCTTTAATTAAACGCTTATACTCATCCATATCAACATAATTCTTCATATCATTATCGATGAAAGAAGAAGGAAAAGATTTTAACCTCAAAATGACTTACCGATGCATCACTAAAGAGAAGAGGCAATTGATCGAACTACCACTGCATCGTGCTCCATCCTTTAACTAACCCACGGATCTCTAGTACCGCTTAAAAGGAATAGGATGAGCGTTTTCTGGTATCAGGACTGAAACAGTGGTTTCAATCCTCGTCCTACTGGCAACAGAAAATAAAGAACGAACACAGCTGTTTGTTTACCTAGTGAAACCTTAATTTGAGGAAAAACATTGTCGGGATTTTAACTCTTGAAAGCCCCTATTGAAAATAAAATTTACTATGAATCAAGAACAAGTCAATTACAAACTTTGTAGCACTAACCGCGGCTACTATCTCTAGAACCCTAGCAGATATGTTTAAAGCACTCTTCTTCTTTAAGTAATCTTCTTCTTCAATCTTCAAGGAACTAACCACGTCCTTGATCCTTCAATCACATAAACAAGTTCAACTCAACACGGAACAGTTGAACTTGTGACCTTACAAAGTATTGCAGCGAAAATACTATCTTTCAAACGTTATGCGTGCAAAGATAGTTCTCTAAGAATAATTGTACAAAAGGTAGTCTTCAAACAAGATGTTACGTCTCATTTATAGACGTCCAAAACTCTTGTGCAAGACATCTTCTCATCATCAAGGTCATAAATCCATTTGGTTTATTAAAAGGAAATCTATTAAACTACACACACCTCACCAATCAATCAAATATATCTCATATATCAAATCTGATAATTAAAAGAATAGAAAACCTAATCAAATTAAGTTTTATTCCTTTCATGCATCAATATTAGGTTACATTCATTCTCAAGTGAATCTGATTCAATAAGATTAACATCCTAATCAATTAGTATCTTTGTCTATCAACATAATAACCAAATCAGATATACTTAAGACTTCTTCCCATGTGCATTCCGTATCCAATTATATATATCCTATATATATATATATATATATATATATATATATCATAGTGAAAATACCCTTGCTTGCACGCACACCTGAGAGTTTAACCAAATCAAATCATATATATAATGCATCAATGCTCATATTTAACCAAATATATAACTCATAATCAAATTAGAACTTCCTTACTCGCACTTCTTCTTCTATTTTGTATAGAGATGCCAATAAATCATATACCAATGATATCAATTGTGCAACAATCCATATCCCATTATCCCCAAGATTTTGAGATGTCAATTAGAAAGGTTAACCATCAAATCCATGATACGAATTTATAAATAATTACTGCATTATTGATTTATTGTCATCAAAAGTCATTTCACGTAGCCATAATAAGGGTTGGTGTTCAACAAATTATTTGTTGTACTATTACGTGATGAGATGAGAAACCATCTCTTTATATAATGTTAGAACACTTGATGAGATAAAAAAAACTTAAAATGGAAGCAGCTGCAGAATTGGATGAAGCAAGTCTGAGAGGCCAAGCAGATGTATGGAGTACATGCTCGGCTTTGCTGATTCCATGACTTTGAGATCTGCTGTGGAGCTCCGCATACCAGATATCATACACTCTCATGGTCGTGCATTGACGTTGTCTGAAATAGCCTCGTCCTTCGACTCTGCATCACCCTCTCCCGACATCTCATGCCTCTCTCGCATCATGCAGTTGCTGGTCCGCCGGAACATCTTCACCGCACACCATGACGGTGAAGATTCCGAGAAAACCCTCTACGGGTTGACTCACTCGTCTAGATGGCTCTTGCGCGACTCAGAGCTCACTCTAGCTCCGATGGTTCTCATGGAGACCAATCCTACTCTAATGGCTCCATGGCACTGTTTCAGCCAGTGTGTCAAGCAACGTGGCCCATGCGCATTTGAGAGAGCGCATGGGCGCGACATTTGGCAATTCTTTTCCGAAAACCTCAAGTTCAACCGATTGTTCAACGATGGCATGGCGTGTACAGCTAAGATTACAATGAAAGCGATACTTGCCGGATATAAGGGTGGGTTTGAGGACGTGGCAACACTGGTGGATGTTGGTGGTGGGACTGGAAGCGCAGTGGCGGAGATTGTGAAGGCGTATCCCAGCATTAAGGGCATCAACTTTGATCTACCACATGTAGTTGCAACAGCCCGGTGTACCATGGGGTGTCACATGTTGGAGGTGATATGTTTGATGAGGGCAGTATTCCAAAAGCAGATGCAATTTTCATGAAGGTAATTCAAATGCCAAAGTACGAAAAGGTTCTTGTAGCTAGTTTACATTGCAAGAGAACTCACTCCATGTTTATCACAAATCACATTAACATCGTGTTACTATATCTTGGATTAAAATTGCAGCGGGTTATGCACGACTGGAGCGACAGCGATTGCGTCAAGATATTGAAGAACTGCCGGAATGTGATACCGGAGAGAACTGGCAAGGTGATAGTTGTGGACGTTATCCTTGAGCCAAATGGTGTTGGCATGTTTGATGACACAGGCTTGGTGTTTGATCTGCTAATGATTGCACGCACCTCAGGTGGAAAAGAGAGGACTGAGAGTGAATGGAAGAAGATGTTGGAACAAGCAGGCTTCCCTCGCCACAAAATCATAAAAATTCCAGCTTTGATGCTCATTATTGAGGCATACCCTGTGTGAAATTATAGCTAGTTTTAATAAATTTGTGGTTATGTTAAGAGTCTATGCTTAAGATCAATAAAGCAATTGATTAATAAAAAAACTTATCTATGCACTTATGATATTAGTCTTATCGTATAAATACACTCATATATGCATGTTAGGGGATCTGATGAACACATGTTAGGGTTCTTATTGAGTATTTCATACCAAATCTATAATTTTCCATTTGATTGCACTGGATACTGGATGTTGGAAATGTAAGAAGTTTTCCAGGGTCAAGCTAAAAGGCTTCAAGTTATTGGGTGCACTGGTCAAATTAATGTGTTCTGTTGGATCTGCTCCTGGGCTGCAGCTTGTGGAAGCATTTGAGTTGTTGCATTTGTACATTGGGCGTTTTTTTTTCAGTTTCCTTGGGGCCTAAAATTGTTCAGAAATTTTGGTCTATTCATTATCTATCAACAATTCTTCTAGGTTCCTCCCACAACATAAGTCATAAAGACATGAAACTCTGAAACCTATGGATCCGGCATCCATAGATTTGGACATTGATGGTTTGATGGCATGAAACGGACAAATAGAGCAAACCGAAACAAGGTGAACTCGTATCATATATATATATACGAGTCGTGTGTATGCATGTTGTCCTTCGCCATATAAAAGTTGACAAAGAACAAGAACTTTATAACTTTGTGTTGGAAGTGAGAAGGGCTGATACCAATTTGAATATAGTTCCTTCTGCGTCTCAATTCTTCACGCTTGTAAGCCTCAAAACTACTAGGCACCAAATTGAAAAATAATAATAATAATAAAAGAATATATGCAAGTTCAAGCGTGACACACACGTGTAGTGTCGTTCTTAATCATCGACATGAGGTGGGTTAAGTGATGTTAGTTTTTTTTTTGAATAAAAGTGATGTTAGTTTTGTTCTTGATGTATATGTAAATATGAGAAAAAAAAATCATTTTGTTACTGGAAAATTGGAATGGAACAAGGTCTACTCATTCTCATTAGAAACCCTCTTTATATAGAGGTAGATTACAACGGTAATTACACGCATATAAACGATAATCAATGATAATAACAAGATGAAATTTTTATAAATAGTATCCAAACTCAAGGTCATTCATCATTTTGATGTCCCAAATTTAAAAACTATTAGATCGATACCTCAACATTTAATCCTAATACACTAATGTGATGAATGGCTTGTAATTGGGGTATTATTTGTAAATATTCCTCTAATAACAACATACATAATGACTAATATAACTAATTAAGCCGTTACATCCGTTAATAATTAATTCCTTAATCTACTCTCGTCAGTTACTTACTTGACGAAGGCACACATAAGGTATTTTTCATTCAACACTCCCCCTTGTGCTAAGTCTTAAAACGGTGCACAAGGTGTTGTCTCGTTAAAAACCTTGCCAAGTAACAAAACCCAGTGGGATAAAATAAATCTTGGTCGAAGGAAAAAATGCACAACGCACCTATGATAGTGTATGTGTGTTAGACTCCCTCTGAAGTCTACACTCCCCCTAATTTTTACATCAATCAATGGTGCTAGGAACATCCTCACATTCCTATGATTCTCACAAGGTATCATTATGTTCCCAATGGTGAATACATGTTCAGTTTGGGAACGACATATGGTCATAGATACTTTGCATTAATAATGACCAACCAAAGCATTGTTTGGTGTATTGGTGTAAGGGATTACAGTTCCATCTGCATTCCATTTTTTCTTTCTTTGGGATAAGATGAACATAAGTCAATGGTTTCTTTAAGTATCATGATACATTGTGTTGGCGCTTGAACAAGTTCAATGAGAATGTAATACTCGGTCGTGTTTATCGGGTTAAGTATAATATTGCCTATTGCACTTTAGAGAAGAGTTTTCATTTCTCTACCCTTCTTTGTCATATTCCTTTGGATGAAATAGATTTTCCTTTACATCCAAACATCACCCGATTATTGGGAGCGCTAACAGTATGCATTTTGTCCATGTAAATCGCCTGAGAATCTTTTAGACATATGTAGACTGGTGGATTAGTATTCCACAAACTCGTTATTAACCGAGTTCCCCAAGATTATTCATCTCAATCTAGATTTCATATACCTCGCGGTTTCTCTCTTACTTCATCAAGAGTACCTACTATGTTCCTATCATCAACATAAATGGCTATAATTGCAAATCCATAACTCTTTCCTATATGAGTACGCATGGACATAGTTCATCATTTGTATCCCTTCTCAACCAAGTAGTCACTTGTATAAAATGAGCGTTTCAATTCTAATTGCAGACGTACTCCGTGGTTTAGAGTTACTTGAATTTGATAGTTTAAGGCCATCAAACACTTTATGAATATCTCCCAATCAAGATCTCCATGAAGATAAGTAGTAACCACATCGATGAGCTACATTTCCATTATGAGAGATTATGTCTCCTCGTAGCCAATCCAGAGCGTTGCGAGAAACTTTGGCGCCACAAGGCGAGCCTTGTCCTTTAGGACTCCATTCTTCTCATTACGTTTTTTGACAAAGACTTATTTATGTCCTTCAGGCTTTACACTTGGTAAGGTTAGCACTACCAAAACCAAATACTTGTCTCTTTGTCAGAGAATCGAGCTCCTCCTTGATCGCACTTTTATTTCGGCCAATATGGTCTTTGTTGACATTCTTCAACTGAGCGTGGTTCGATACCTTCGTGCTTTATGATTCCTTGAGCAACAGTCTGAATCATCAATGTGTATGTACTCTCGTAATCCGTTGAGATTTTGTCTCTAGAATTATTTTAAACATCAGAGCGTCCTCCAGTATTGATTCATGGACATACTTGTAATCAAAGACAATCTCATGAGAGAGATTCTTTACATTGATGAGGTTGTGTCTTACTCGCCCAATTCCTTTAGGCAAGTATTGATCAAACCAAGTGGCCTCCTCCTATTCCCTTAGGGAGCCACGGCCTCAACCACACCTCCACTAAGTGTGGTTGTATCGCCTCTATCTGCGGCGACATGCCCCTTATTGGGGACTTTTATCCTTGCAGGCATTTGCAGCTCACATGTGTGATCTCGTCACTTCAACAATATCTATAAGAGTGCGGCTATTGGGACCTCCAAATTTGCTCAGTATACCTCTCATTCTCTCCACACCTCCATTTTACTTTTAAATACAAGCATTTTCTCATTAGATCTCATTTCAAATTTCTAAAATAACCTTGTTTATGTAATTCACATATATATTAGTATATTACTCATTACACCTCTTATTCACTCACTATACCTCCAATTCTTTTTTTTTTTTTTTTTTCCTTTTGCATGCAAACATCCATTCCTGACTTCCATTCTTTAATTTTTTTTCTTGTTTCTTTTTATCGCAAACCTCCATTCCCGTCTCCCGACCTTGATTTCTTAATTTTTTTATTTTTTGGATTTTTTTATTTTGCATAAAATGTCACTAGACATTCATTTTTTGATCAAATTGTAAGAAATAATTTTTAATGACATCAATTTTCGAGAAAAGTTCATTCGAATCATGAAGAATACTATTATCTTAAATATTAAAAAAAATACAAGGATTGTGTCTCAAATTTTATTTATCGATCATTAAACGAATGTTCTTACATGAACTATTATATATTTTTGTTACTTTTGTATTTCTATTTTACATATACTATTTTTTTTTGTAAGTTTATATTTTTGTTTTTATACTCATGATGATAAATTATTTTAATAATTGATAGATCATAATTTGTAAAAATATTATTATACTTATTTATCTTTTTTAATAATTGATAGATCATAATTTTTGTATAAAATCTTCACGTGACATGTATGATAATATAAATATAAATACTTTAATAAGTATGTGGTAAAACTAGAAAATAAAAATCAATAAGGAAAATAATAAAATGCAATCCATTGTGGCATTATTATTGAATTAGAAATTTAGAGAGTAAATGTAATATTACTTTTTAGTTAATCAGTGTCCTTAATAGTCATTGTGTAAGAGGATAAATATGTCATTTAATAATTCATAATAGAGTGAGGTCAAGTGAGCAAATTTGGAGGTCCTAATAGCCGCACTCTATCTATAAACGTCTCAGACATCAAAATTGTTAAGTTCAAGTTATCGATTATGTGGGGATTTAAGATGAGACAGAGTGGAGCAACCACGACAATTCATGTCGTTCCCATAGAAAATCTGTTTTCTTATCTCTCCCTAACGACGGGAAAACTGTCGCATCAAAGTGACATTCAGCAAGTTTAGCGGTAAAGAGATTGTTTGTCAAGGGTTCCGAATGGCGGATAATTATTGGAGGTTCGTATCCAACATAAATACATATTCGTTTCTAAGAACCCATTTATGATGCGTTGTGGGACAAAGTGTTGATAACGTGTTACAGGAAAAATGGAATGGAACAAGGTCTATTCATTCTGATTAGAAACTCTCTTTATATAGAGGTGGATTATAACGGTAATTACACGCATATAATGGCGATAATCAATAGTAATGACAACGTATATAATAACTGATATAACTAATTGAGCCGTTACATTCGTTAATCATTAATTCATTAATCTGCTCTCGTCAGTTACTTTGACGAAAGCACACATAATGTATTTTTCCTTCAACACATTTATATTTCTACCTACACTGTTATTTTTAAATTACATTTAAAACTGTCACGAAATGTGTTTGATAGTATCTCTATTGTCAACTGCAATAAAAGATACATGTGGCGGGCTATTATGATGTCTAAGTGGAGTATGAACAAGTGCAAAACAGCAATCCGTCCACGATCAATGTCTCTATAGCCAAGTTCTAGACAAAGAAATCCCAAATGGCATATTCCCATGCGCAGAGCAAATTGGTGGTATTTGGTAGTTGGACTCTCCCCCAAAGTCCATGTTATTTATTTGAGTTCACAATACATGATGCCTATCTATCACTCTATCAGTGTATATATGGTTAGTGGTTGCGCTTTTGAGATCACAACAGTGTGACCCTCATTTGTCCAAGAAGATAAGATCGATAGTGAGTGAAGCTTTGCGTTTTTCCACTTTTTGAACAAGAGCTTAATCCAAGTGGATCACATAGTCTGTTGCACTCAAAAAAGAGCCCTATAATCAGTCAATGGGATTGCCTTCGAAACCACTAACATGCTACATGTGCTATGTATATGTAACATAAAGTAGTAATATATGTACATATGAATGATCCATCAATTTGGGTTTGTTGGAAATTGACTTAGTGGGTGGATTATTGAAGCTTTATAAATTGATAAATTAGGTAATGTTGAGTATACATGGATGAGATGGGTATGGAGATAAGCAATGGAGCACTAATGGTAAAGCCCAAATGTGAAAATCCAATCAAGGTTGGTGAGTAGTAGAAATTAATTAACTTCATTATTTTATATACGGTTATGTCATGAATTTAGTCGTTGCTGGAGTCCAAAAATTGTAATAATAGGGTCCTTATCAATGCTTTTTCGAAGAGGAAGTACAAATGTGAAATTGTAAAATCCGTTTTTAGAAGGAAAAAACTACATAATAAAATCACTTTCTACTTTTCCTCTCAGCTGATTCAAGTTGAACGCGTGAGATACTTATAGGAAAGACACTGAAACCGTATTGAAGATCATGATGATTATGAGAGAATTATGCAAGATTGTCAGCTACAAAATTCCATTCAGGTTGAACATGTATGAATATAACAAAAGAGCACTTGGAGGCTTCAGATTCTCCAAGGGACCACTGCTTTATCCTGTGAGCTGTGAGCTCATATTATAAGTAGTTTTCTTAGGGCCAGTTTGCTCTAAAAATTCAAAAAGACGTTGATTTTTTTTTTTTTGAAGCTGTATCAAACAAGGCTTTAGAGTCCTCTTCAATATCCATGTGAGAAAGATAGTTAGAATAACAGTATGATGGCCCTCTCGTAAGGTTGAACCCTCAACAACTAGCACATTAGACGTCCCAATATATTTGGCAGCAGCTATAATAGGGTTTCTCCGATGATTTCGAAGAACAGAACCACCGGTAGCTAACCTTGACTTCTTATCCTTTTGGTTTGATAACCTACTTTTCTATAATAGGGCTCTCCTGGGCTTGGTCCAATTCAAGCCTTGCAGTTTTTCAGTTTTTTTTTTTTTTTTGGTTCTTTTTTCCCTTATTGTTGTAGTTATTTTATTGTCTGGTTTGGTTGCGTATTTTGTGAGTAATAAGACGATACATAAGTTGTGTAGCGTGTTGGTTGGTTTATGTGTTTGTGTGTGCATTCAAATTGTCTTGTATATTTTAGGTCTTGTATTTTCATTTAAATTGTTTTGTTTTTGTGTTTGTGTATGCATTCAATTATGGATACATAGTTAGAAAGCTGAATTAATGAACATTATATGTAATTATATTACTTATTAAGTGATTTTCCATTATATCACTGCTTTGTAAAAAGAAATGGAGTGGCCAGTAAAACACTACTTCTTGCTAGTTGGAGCTTCTTATGACTCACTTTTGTAAGATTTTTGAAATTATATCAGGACTCTAGATGTTTATTGTGATTAGGGTGCTTAGCTCAATGCCACCCTTATATATTCAACAGTTTGATTTATCCTCAAGGTTAACCACCTACTCTTTATAAAAAGGATTTTGAGCATTTATTGGATTGGAAATGCCACCACTTGTTGGATTGTTTGAACATTAGTAGTACTCTGTTTTGTAAACATGTCTTTCCATAACAATTTAGCGTTGCTAAAATCACACAAAATATCTTCCTGCAAAAACACCTCATTTTTCTTCAGGGATACCTAGCAAGATTTGTTTTTATTAATAACTACATTACCTATTATGATCGTCTTAACGAAAGACGAATATTGAGACACTAAATTCTCAACACCTGATTATTCTACAAATTAATACCCAACAACTTTGTTTTTGGTCGGTGATTAGTAGCAGCTTATGATGACTTTAATTTCCATCTTTGCGTTATATATGAACTAAAAAGCAACAAATTATGGGGAATGACTCTAGTGATTTTCAACTGGCTGGCGCACATAGATTACAGAAGAAATACAAGAAGACGAGACCAAGGATTTAGGGACCTAGTGTTAAGGTTAGTATCTGGGATTTTCATGTTTCCAACTAACAACAAGAACAACAAGAACCTGTCAAAAGATACACATAACTTTTCAAGCTAATCCAAGCACATTAGCACAACCCCAATTATGATTTGGTTTATAAAATTAGATTACATCATCATTTTTCATCTGCATCAGCAATAGTTCTGGATGAAATCCCAAAAAGACAAGTATTTTCTATCTCTTGGGTTAGCTTTTCAATCCCAACCAATTTTCCTAGAGACCAAGTCTTGTGGCAATAGATTGATGTGGTCCAGTGAAATGACGCATTGACACCAAGGGAAGAAATTTGCAAAACAGAAAGGTTTCATTTTCTTCATCTCAATTCCATAAAAATGGTCAAGAGAATTTTACACAAAGGCACTATAGAAACTCATAATTCAAGGCTCCATGAGCCTCTCTCTCTCTAACCTCACCCATCTTTCTCTCTAATTACATACAAAGCCCAACAAAAGGAGTCACAGTCAAACACTGAACACTAAAACACCCTAAATCAATACTCTCGGCCAAAACAAAGGTCCCGAAAAAAAAAACCAATTATAAGAGGAGGATGATTTTTTTTTCTGTGGTCAATTTCCGATTTCACTTTCCAAGTGAAATTTGTTTCCGAAGCTTCAAAGGTAGTGGCACTGGCCACCACGCTTAATTGAGGTGAAGTAGTTGAAGTCATGGTGCTGGACCTGGACCCTTAGTTGCTTTAACCATGAATCTGCCACGCTCAACAGTGACATTAGCCTCTCTTGGTCCCGGCCGCAATTGCCCGAGACCCACAAATTCCCTTGCATCTTGTAAGTGGCCAACCCGAATGGAGGCAGAGAGATGCCATCTCCTTTCTTACACTTCCGTTGCTCGTCACTCTCCATATCATCCTCGAGGTCCATGTCTAGACAAAGACGAGCATCATCTAGCGTAGGTTAGCAATTATCATCATGCATATGCATACAGCACCTTTTCGACAGACAATGGAACAATACCAATAGAAAAGAAAGTTACAATGAAATGGACCGCTGAGAGAACAATGGTACCTTGAAAAGAAGATGAAAGTGTGTGGTACGTGAGGAAGGATGTGGAGAGGTCCTTTATAGTTCTTCCCATTGGAATATGATAAATTGGGTACCTGAAATATAATCATATCCACAAATTTGACATCAGTTTTCCATACCTATTATAAACAAGGAAGCATGCTTATTTTCCAAACACACACACACACAAAAAAGGTAGAAGAAGAAGAAGCATGCTCATTGCTCATGTGTTCATCTATAGTCATTTGTGGGTTATTTACAAAGATGTAATTATTATTTGCAAAACCATGCCGGAGTGAGTGATCATCTAATGAACAGATCGCATTAGTTTAATAGCATTCTGTTACTAAATTGCTTCCAATTAGATAATGATTCGTGTGAGAAAGGGAAATACCAAGCAACAGACATCCAACTAGCAGGTGAAAGATCAACACTCCTCAATGACATCAAGCCGGGGTATCTTTGAGCTAATCCATTGATCTGAAAGCATTGAAAGAACAAAATGTCAGTCGAAATCCACATGCTTTTCTTTCAAGGCAGAGGAAGCAGAGAAATCAGCATAACTGTCGCAATCATCCAAAAAAATATAAACAGAACATGATGATCTGAATGGTATCAATATATTTTCGATCTTCCCAAAAAGTTAAAGTTAAAAAAAAATCCAAGGCAAGAACAAGTTCTCATGAATGATGAATGAGACACAGAAAGTAGAGGAGGAATCAGATAAGGGAGATATGGATTTTATTAGTTTCAAAGTCAAAAGTTTTAGATGCCTAACAAGAAAAGTAATCAGACATTTTTAACAAACAAGTCCTGTGTTTAGGGGCAAAAAATTACAAATCTACAAAAAAGAACTAGATGGTTTGCAGAAGAAGAATATGAATATTGAGAAAAAAGGTAGGTCGGTACCTTATCCATGAGAGGAACTCTTCCATACGGAGTTGATCTCTCAAAATACTCAAAATAAAGATAGCCTAATCTATCATTCAGGTGCCACAGATTATTGTCTTGCTCAAATCCACCTTCCTCTGATGAGCATCCATCCCATCTCCATAACTTATCACTTTCACTTTCGAAACTGCATGAATCACTAAACGAATCCCTCGTCTCACAATCACCTGACTCGGTTTCTTCCCTGCAATAATCAGTTTAAACGTTGTTTCTGTCATTACATGCATCAAATAAAGATCAACACCATAGTTAAAAAGACCAAAAACCCATTTAATTGTAGAAATCAGAAGGGGATGAATCACCAATTCGATGTAACCCAACTACCCTAAATCAGAATCCATCATTTTAATCACACGCCATATGAATTTGACATTATCAAAACCAGCAATTCATAATGTTGATCGTGACAAAAAGACAGATTACATAACCGCGACCGGGCACAGCTAGAAAAAAGTTACCAATGTAATTTTTACCGTTTTTCTAAGCACACACCTCAGAATGGTCATTTTGGAGGTTGAGATTTGAGAATAGAACTCAGTACCTGAAGCTATTTACAGACGAATTGCTGGTGAAGATTTGGATAGCAGAGAGATAAGGGACATAATACTGCACAAGGGTCTCACCGCTGTCCAAGGTGATCGGAACTCCGGCACCATAAGCACTCCATTCATCAAAACAATTCCACAAATCACTCAATGTGAAATACTCAACCTTTTCCCTCTCCCACGGGTGCCATAGACGATTAAGGTTCCTAATCTCAGACTGCAACAACAACATAATCACCTTAATTAAACCCAAAAATAGGATCAATAAAAAAAATTACACAATTGATTACAAAAGAACAAACCTTAGGCAAGAATTGGGGTTGGAGCACAGGGGTTGTACCATGTAGGAAGCATTCAAGGTTTGATTGCATTGACCCTTTGTCCAAAATCATGTCTGGAAAAAGATGGAGAGATTGTACAAGAGAGGAGGGGAGAGAGCGAATTCAAGTTTTCGGCTCGCTCTGAGAAACCAAAAAACAAAAACACGAGCCTTCTCTCACCCAACCCGGAAAACAGAAACGGAAAAAGCTATATAAAAATAGAGAGAGAAAATGAAAAAAAAAAAAAACAGAGGAGAGAAAGAGAGAGAGAGAGAGAGAGAGAGAGAGAGAGAGAGAGAGAGAGAGAGAGAGAGAGAGATAAGAAAGGGAGAGACTGATTGTCGGGATTTGATTTCTCTTTGAAGACAGAAGTGAAATGGGCCTACGTTGGCAAAGAAGAAGAAGAAGAAGAAGGAAGAAAGACTTCTATTTTTTGACGAAAAAATCACGGGGGGGGAGGAGGAAGAGGTAGTTCAAAGGGACTACTCAGTCTTCTCTTACAGAGAGTCTTCGTTGGCAACAACGTTACCAATTCCCTTTACGTACACCCGAGATATTTATTTCCGGCCAATTCTCCGGGCAAACAAACGGTCACTCTTTTTTCTCTCTCCTGTTTCTGTTTTGTTAACTAACCTTTAAGGAAACTCAAACGGTCGACACGAACACGAAAACTCTTCTCTGTGATCAAACGTCACGACACTTCAATCAGACGATAAGCCGAAATCAAACCCAGGAAGCGAAATTTGCGAAAGGAAAGAGTCGAGCAGAAAGAGTCGGGAATATCCGAGTTTGCTTTTGTGTAGTACACGATTTTATACCGGAAAATGAGAGAAAAGGGAAATGAGATTCCCGGAAAATCAGAGAGCGAGGAGGAAGCAGATGTCGGAATGATCGGAGTGACAAAAGCTCTGGGACTTTATAGTGATTGAAGGATTGTGTAGAGATAAAAAAGCAGAGAGATTTGGATACCCAACAATTATTTAAGGCATCAGAATACCAGATTTATATTTATGACTCATCTGTCTACCTCAAAGGTCCCTCCCTCCTCCTCTATATATTTCTTTTCATTTCTGGCCTGTATTTTTTTTAATTTTTGGATTATGAATTAATCCAACAAGAGACAGCTGAACATTTGCTTCAATGGGACATGGTCTTCGGCTTGATTAGTAAGTAGGATGTGATCAATGAGAAGAAAGGAGGATAGAGAAATTCTGAGTCATGGTATTGCATAAAGGTTTTCTCATATATAGTTTATTTGTTCAAACTGAAGATTAATGTATTTTAACCGAAAGGAAAGTAAAAGTATAATTTATGGTATTTTGTTATAATATAATATATATTACCGCTTGAATTGAGCAAGCCTTGTAATTTTATGTTAACTTTAAACGAAATATACGTTACTTAATAAAACTTTAAAACATGTTAAAGCATAATATATTCCGGTACATGTTCATATTGTCGTCCTCGTGTTATGTTCAACATATTTTCTTAAAAATTAAATTAATAGTATTACCATCTCCTACCATTTTCAGCGAGAAATATTCCAAAATTCCGGTCTTACAAGCTAATTATATTGCACCATTTCATTTTTCACATGCTAAAAGAGTGCATGTAATTAAATGCTGCATCTTATATAATTAATTCGAATATCAAACTTTTTTACGAAATATTAATTTACCAAAATGTATCCAAATAATAAATTTTCTTTTAGACTAAATGCTAATTAACCAACTAATTGATTATTGGTTGTCCACTTATGTTTGTCCTCTGACATAATAAAACACAACTAAACTAATCCTAATCCCATCACAATTGACTCTTCGTTAAAAAGATGGAGAAATAGACAATAGGAAAAAAAAATTCTTGCTACTAAATTAAACATCACCGATACAAATCTCTTCTTCAAAATTTTGACCACCCCATGAATAATTTTTAATTATTTAACTAATTATTGTTGTTTCTTCTTGTTCCATAGCTTAAGACAATAACAATTCTAATTAACATTTCACTAGAGAATTAATCAATTAATTAATTTTGTTATTATATACATATTCGGGCTTCATTAGCTCGGCGCTTAGGGCAACCGCGTGAACGTAACAATACCGAATACGTACTGTTATAAAACGACGACGTAGAATTGTTGTAACTCCGGCTCCCGCTTTCATACAGTGAAGCGAAAAAATAAATAAAAATTAGTAGTAGCCTACGACACCGCAAAGGTGCACGAATGACGCACAGGGAGCCACGTGGATGGACGTGTTCGCTTGCAGGACACGTGGACTGTACGGCGTGGCGTTTGCTGGGATGAAGTGAAAAACCCAGTGTCTCAGTGATGCTGAATTCCATGGCGGGGCCCACCTTGGTTTTGACAAGTAGATTTACAGCACGTGCGTGTGGTAAGATTTTGAACAGTAAAATGCATGAGAGCGATTGAGACTGTTCACCAGCTCTCTTTGAAATCCAAGGGGGTGAGGGATTTTACTGGATTTCATTTCGAAGGGGGTGGTGTGTTATTCAGTGACATGTTTTACGTTCTTTCCTTTCTGAGGTGAAAAATAATGTCTACTCTCACGCCTCATATTATTGCATGTACTAGGAAATTACTATTCTCATGTTATATTGTGGAGTTATGTTTAAAATGATTTCTTGGGGTCTTGAAATATTTTCAATAATTGAGCAATGGCGGATCTAGGATCCGGAAGTTGTCTAGGCTAGTTAGAAGCACTTTTTTTTTTTTTGAGGTATAACTCATTGAAAACTCATCGAAAGAAATTTTTTTTCTTAAAAAACACTATCAAAAGTGTAAGAACTATATCAGAATTTTTTTTTTGAATTTGTTATTTGAAGAGAGAAAAGTAAAAAATGGGCAAAAAAGAGTAAGAAAATATTGTAACCGAAGGAAGGAAGAAGAATTGTTTTGTTTGTGGTACGGAAGTGAGAAAAATTACAAAAAATATCTAGGTATGCTCTTCAGAGCAGTCAAACCTGCGACAAGGAGGATATAATTTGGTCAGGTTGCCAACTAAACCAAGCATTCTCATTGTTTTCATGGGTACTTAGTTACTACATATAAGATTTATGTCTCGGCTTTAGCCCAGACAGCCCACTACGTGAATCTGCCTATATAATTGAGGACCTATGATATAATTAGGTCGGTATATCACGACCCACTACCAGAAGAAAGGCTTTAGCCGACGAAAATAAAAAAATCAGGCCGATGAATTATTTTTTCCTCAGCTAAAGTGGACTTTAGCCGACGAAATTTTCCTTCGTCGGCTATGGTCAACTTTAGCCGACGAAATTTTAATTTCGTCGTCTGAATAATTTTTTTCGTCGGCTATAGTCTGTGAACTTTAGCCGACGAAATTTTAAAAAGTTTAGCCGACGAAAAATATAATTTTGTCGGCTAAAGTGCCTTATATTTGCAGATCTGAACAACAACTCATCTGGGAAAAGAAAAACTATACGTAGAACCTTCAAACGGAAAAAAGTCGTGAAATAAGATATGACCAGAATGGTGAAATACGTTTACGGTTGAAAAATCACGGTATTCCGGTAAAGTCTCGGTGTCGATAGTTACGGTCAATGCAATTTACCCTTATTATTCACTATGCTGCAGATTTGGCGTTTGGTGTCCGATTGACTATTATGATACCTTTTCGGAAGCGTAACGACCCTACGAGTCAAACTCATCGCTATTGCCATGACATATGGGCCTTTTTGGCCATCCGAGTCCGTTTAGGGCTTCAAAATGTAGTTTTCTTATTTTCGATTAGAGTTGACCGTCTCGATCGAGCCCTTAACGTTGTCAAATCCAGTTGAATTTTTTACCATAGACATCTTTCGTCATAATGATCATATCTGAGGGTCGAATTTTGGTTTGTAAATTTTAGTCATCGGAATCACAACGTGTCTTACTATTTACCGTTATTATTCCCTATGGGGAGCCCTATCGTCGGAAGGTAAATGTCTCAAATTTTTATATGGGCAGTTGCGTCTCATCTATGTAAGAGTTTTTCGTGTGGAAGGTTTGACCAAACTACGTAATATAGAGGGAGATATTAGCGTTTTCATGTGATAAGTGACGATGGATTATGGTTGACCGTTTTGATCGAGCCCTTAACGTTGTCGGATCCAGTTGAATCTTTTACCATAGACATCTTTCATCATAATGATCATATCTGACGGTCAAATTTTAATTTGTGAATTTTAGTCATCGGAATCATAACGTGTCTACTAATGTTGTATAACTTGTTTAGTAGGTTATACAACTTTGTGAACCAACTTTACATTGGAAACAAAATTATCAAAAATATCGTGAAATAAGATGTGTTCAGAATGGTGAAATACGGCTATGGTTCAAAAATCACATAAATCGGGTAAAGTCTCGGTGCCTATAGTAGCGGTCAACCCTATTTACGTTATTATTCCCTATGGGGAGACCTATCGTCGGAAGGTGAATGTCTTAAAATTTTTATATAGGCGGTTGCGTCTCATCTATGTGAAAGTTTTTCGTGTGGAAAGTTTGACCAAACTACGTAATATAGAGGGAGATATGAGCGTTTTCGTGAATTTATAGACTTTAGCCGACGAGATATTAAAAAAGTCGTTGGCTAAGGTCAAATATTTTTGGGCGGTAAACCAAATTTGGAGGAAAATTTTCAAAGGACTTTAGCCGACGAAAATATATGAAAAGTCGTCGGCTAAAGTCGAAAAATTTTCAAAATTTTTTGACGGTCAACCAAAATTTTCAAAAGAGTTTAGCCGACGAAAATAAAGAATTTCGTCGGCTAAAGTTCTTTATATAAGAGTTTTACCGAAGGTGGATGGTAAGAAGTCTATTTCGCCTGCCAGATTTCTTCTCGGCCTAGCTCCGCCGTCAAGCCACCGGAGACCGCCACACTTGCCCCAAAAGTTTCTCCGTCGTCTCTACTTCATTGCTGGACAGGTAGTGCATCGAGTGGTGCCGCCGTGAGGGATAAATCGAGCTCCAAAACTCCGCCGGTTCGGATTCGGTGTCGATCGAATTTCTCCTTCCTCAGGTCACCATTTGGTGAGTTCTATATATGGATAAGTTGAGTTTGATTAGTACTACATTCTCCTAGAATTTGGTAGCTCGATTTGGTGTGTGTGAGGAGAATCGAAGATTTCATGTTTTTAGGGTTTAAAATTGGGGATTTTTATATTTTGATTCAATTGACCTGTTTAGGCTTAGAATTGAGCTTCGACTTCTTCTAGAAAGTTGTTCGAAATGTTGAGAGGAAGATTCTGTCAAATTTTGGTGGTGATTGAAGGTGGCCAAAAGTTTCTGCAATTTTTTTTTTCAAAAACCAGCAACTTTAGCCGACGATATTTAAATACTATATTCGTCGGCTATAGTATTTTTAAATTTTTTTATAAGGTTTAGCCGACGAAATAGACTATATTTCGTCGGCTATAGTTATTTTTTTAATTTTTTGTAAGGTTTAGCCGACGAAATAGACTATATTTCGTCGGCTATAGTTATTTTTTTAAAAAATTTTTTATAAGGTTTAGCCGACGAATATCTTAATTGTTTCGTCGGCTAAAGTGTGGGAAAAAAACCGACGACATTTTTTTCGTCGGCTAAACTGTGGGACTATAGCCGATGACGTCTTCTTTTTTCGTCGGCTAAAGTCATCGCCGACGACCTTTTCCCGACGAAATCTTAGCCGACGAATTAAGCTAACAGGCCGACGAAATTTTTTCGTCGGCTAAAGTGCTTGTCCTGGTAGTGACCCTTCATTAATATTGGATGACATAGTACGTAATAGGGCATGAGCAAAATAAGCTAATCTCATGGTCTCCAATTTCCATAAAAAAAACTTCCAGCCCTTTACTCAAAAAAAAAAATAAAAAACTTTACTGGATAAGTTTTTAAAGGTGAGCATGAGATGAGGACCAAGATCGAACGAGTTAGGAAAATACGAATGCTTAATAATATGGTGTAATTGTACTTTGATGCGTGGAATCCGCCGCCGAATATGTCACATCAGCATGTTTCACATAATCCATGAAGTGAAGAAAATAATGTGTACGTTTCACACATAAGAGAATCGATCATATATACCTTTCATATCTCTAGCTCTATAAAGGATAATGAACATATTATCCAAAAAAAAGGATAATGAACATAAACAGTTTTTTTTTTTTTCTTTTTATCTTCTTTCAATTCCGAAAAAGCTAGAGACAAAGCTCTATCAACAATTGAAAGATCGATATACAAATTCCACTGTAAAATTTGTCCTGGCATAAACGCTCGAGAAGAAGCTGATGAAGATCATGCATGAACGTATGTGTCGACAGTGCAGGTGTCAAATGACTTATATACTGTTTTCTTCTGCTGATTTCTGTGACTGTGAAATACCTGCATTGCATGGACCGCAATTAAACACAAACCCTTTTCTTTCTTTTTTTCTGGTGATTGATGAAGAAAATGACGTGAGGGCTCAGTGACTGAAACCCTGCGAGTTCGATCGGCAAGTTAGTGCTTCATCGCTTTGTTCATTTTATTGTTTTTGGCTTTGGGTTTATTCCCAGGTACATACTCTTCTCTGTGATCAGTAAGAAGAGCAAGGTGTCAAGTCGCAACTTCTATCCATTAGGGTCCCATCTGCAACTCATTTTTCTGCATATTTAGTTTTGTCCATCCACCTCTACATGTTTGATCGCGATGATGATCTCATTGAGAAAAGAACCCCCAAGGAGCCCCCACCAGCATGAAGCTGCTGTCTGCTAGCACTTGAAAGTGTTTGCCGATTTGTTTGAAATAACCGAACAGATAAGTGAAGTGAAGTGTTGCCTAGAAACGATGACAAGTCGAGCCTCACTCAAATTATACTAGTTTTTGCCGGAAGAAACCAAAATAAGAACGAGACTCGAAAATCAATAAATCATGGGACGTGAGATCTACACCTATTTTTTATGAGTGTTGCTATTAACACACCCTCTTTTAGTATTAACACACCCCAAACTCAATTTAGTTTACAAACTACCCAAACGACTCTCAGTTAAATTTCTTTTCTGTTTTTATTCTTAATAACTGAATCTTCTCCTCATCCTCTTCATCAATTGCCAGTCCACCAATCACCAAGAACGTTGAATCGCCATCAACAGGAACAAGCTTGTGGAGGGAATCAGATGAGGAAGAGGACGCCGTTCCGGAGCCAAAGGAGGAGCAGGAAACGAGGGAGCGATCCTTCTTGGAGCGGAAGAGGCACTTGGGACTGAGGCTGTTGATTTTCATAAGATCGATGAAGAGGATGAGGAGAAGATTCAGTTATTAAGAATAAAAACATAAAAGAAATTTAACTGAGAGTAGCTTGGGTAGTTTATAAACCAAATTGAGTTGGAGTGTGTTAATAGTAAAAGAGGGTGTGTTAATAGCAGCATCCTTTTTAATTTTAGTCTTCATTTTTATAAGAAGACAAAAATAAAGTACTAAAGACAAAAATTAAGTTACCACAGATAAAAAGTGGGAGTATGAATTACAATTTAGGGAGTATGGATTTAACTTCCCTAAGTCATCTCCTTTTACTAAGATGAGTTTATTTACATAATAGTTGTGTTCTTTTTTTTTTTTTTTCCACATCGAATCGATCTATACTACCCCATCAGTGTGATGTTGAAAGTTGAAATTGATGGATCGGATCAGATGAACTGCATGGCCAAAAACACTGAAGTTTTTGAAACTTTAAACCAAACCACTCAAAGAGTTTAGTTCATGTTAATAAAATTTGGATGCCCTACCAAATGTGGCATTTTCCTTTTCCAGTAAAGACTCCCAACAAATAGAGGGAAGGGGACTAATTAAGTACAGACACAGGTTCCTAACTGATAATTAGCTAGTGTAGATTTGTCCCTCGTATTAACACAAAAGATATCAGAGGTAATCTAGCGAACTCAGTACTCAATTGTATTAGACTTTATTAGACCTAACTTTGCGCCAATGATGTAATAACTTCACAGAGGCTCAACCAGGGCTATTGGCCTCCATCATTAACTAAATAATGGCCTAAAATAGGTCAAATGCATATTGCAGTACAATTCGTGCATTCATTTATAACTAAAATAGGTCAAATTCATTTATAGAGTGGTCAAGATTCGAAAGCTCGCTACGCATTATTATATGGCAGAGTACATTTTGGAGCGTCTAGATGCTGCGTAGGCGGGTTGGGGGGTCTTGTTTTAGAACATTGCATATAGCTAAAGTTTGAAAATTCGTTCGACGTTACTAGGGTGGAGGTATGGCTTAGAGCGTCTAGGCGCATGTTAATTAGGTCGCTTTGTTTTAGAACACTAAATGTGGTATATGGTAGATGAATGAGGTAGAGGAGAAAACCAAACAAATTAAAGATACCATATTAATATCAAAACCTGATCCCTATCTCATTTATCAATAATAAAGAAAAGATAGTCTCGTTTATCTATAAGAGGTTAGGACTTGAGATAATAACACATACTTTTATTTTTAGAAAAATAGTTAAAATCTGATCCATAAGTAATGACGTCAATTGCATCAAACTAAAGAACTGATCGGAAATTTTTTAGTCCACCGAGTAAGTCTTTATTAAGGTGACGTGGCAGCATCATAACTTCTCGTTTCAAACCTATTGTTAGTGGACTTTTGGACTTGACTAAAATAAGAGGTTTATTTAAAGAAATTATGTTTTCGTCATTCTGTTATGTGTCTTGCCTTAATACACGTAGAATTGGTTAATCCAGTTTCTTTATTAGAATAGATTGCAGTTGATAGAACTTCTAGATCCTTCGGGAGACTCTATATAATACATATACATAGGTTTTTTATCAATGAATTAGACCATTATTCTCGTTATCTTTTCTCCTTCAACACATTATTAGCACGTAGCTTTCCAACCATACAAGGTCCATAAAGTAGGACGGATGTATCCGAGAATCTGTTTTGGCAAGTCAACTTCTACAGAGCTTTGTGATCAGCTCAAGATGAACTAGGTTATTGACCTTGTATGGTTGGAAAGCTACGTGTGTCTAGTTTCCAGAACTTTATACGGTTCGTCCATACCTATTGTATCGAAGACGTTATGACTGTTTAAGTACACGAAGGTCATGTCATGCGTGAATATGATTTTCAACGCGAACTTATGTTTTGAGTTGTTAGGCAACCTTCTCCTTAAAGATCAAAGTAATGCTAAGCACAGCAAGTCTGATCTAAGGATGTTGTGGCTGGATTTAATGACTAAATCGTTGCCCAAGTCTACTTTTGAAGTATGTGAAGTGTATTGGCTTGCGCCGTTTATCTGTACTCCGAGATTGAGTTACCAATTAAGGGGAGTCGTTGTGTAGACATCAGGGGGAGTCTACATACATCACATGTTATCTTCAATTGTAGTTGGTGCGTTGAGCTCTTTTTCCCTTCGTCCAAGTCTTTTGTTTTACCCACGAGGTTTTTGTTTTACTTGACAAGGTTTTTACCGAGGCAACACCATAAGCACCATATCGTATTAGAGACGCAACACAAGGGGGAATGTTTAAGGAAATTATGTTTTCATCATTCTATTATGTGTCTTGCCCTAATACACGTATGATTGGTTAATTCGGTTTCCTTATTATAATAGATTGCAGTTGATAGAACTTCTAGATTCTTCGGGAGACTCTATGTAATGCCTATAAATAGGTCTTTCTATCAATGAATTAGACCGTTATTCTCATTATCTTTTCTCCTTCAACAAGGTTATGATATTGTCACGTCATCTTAGTGAAAACTCACCCGGTGGATTGAAGAACCTCTGAGAATTGATACCCCATAACAAGTGCAGCACAAGAAAATTACAACGACCAAATCTATTATAAATTAAGTTATTCGCGAAAAAAAAAAAACCTATTATAAAGTTAATTTGGATGTTTTGGCCAGGTGACAGAGTTTAGGTCGGCAAAGTGATTGCGAAGCACGACCATTTGCTGGAATGCCTTATTGATTAAGGGTAGGTATGTAGCAAGCAATTTAGGAAAGATCGTTAGAATGTGCCTCATTACAATCTCGGTTTAGATTCCTAAAGCGATTCCCCACATAATGAATATCGATAACGAAGTGTGGTAATGAACTAATGATAGTGCAACTAAATTATCTATCTGATAATGAACCTGCTGCTGACTTTGGGGTTTGGAAATGAAAGTCAATCTCTGTAATACGTGTGTTCATTATCATATATTTTTGGGACATTTTACGATCACCAGAATATTAGTATAAACCATCATTTCTTCATGCCCATGCATTAAATTTGAAGATTATGTGCTAAGCTAGTACTATAGTTGGGAGTTGGAAATTTCATTCATTCATTATAACTGTGAACTGTATGCGCAACTGTTTTTCCCTTCTGGTTGGAGAGTCTCTGAAGGATGATCATACTTATTAGGGGCATTGTCAATTGAAATTTATTGTAGGTAGTAGAACAAATCACTATCATTTTGATACTTTTTTTTGTTAAAAGTTTAAAACTCATATCACATATTAATTCTTACGATATGCACTACGTACAAATCATCATCATGAGGATAAATAACTATGACTAAATTGATCTTGCGACGTAATTTTGGCCTAAAATCATTAGAAAATGCATGTAAATTTCTTTACCTATATATGCTTATGGGAATATGGGTGAAGAATCACATCTCAAGTGTACTGTGTACGTAGGTCGCCGAAGAGACGACTCCTTTTAATTTTATTTTCCTCTCCTCTAAAAGAAGAATCCAAATTTCAACCCCAAGCATAAGCACACATTAACTTAAGTAATTAATAAGCTAATCAAGTAAGGTCGGTGATTTTCTTTTGGTACAATGGGGGCCATGAAGGAGAAGTTTATCTGTAGTTATTCATTGATTTGAATCAAATAATACGAAAATGAGACAAAGAAATTGGAATTACACCTTATTTAGGGGTCTTTGCTGTCTTCGAATGGAAAACCTGATTATATATACAAACAAACACTGTTATCAACAGAATTCTTCATGTTACGAAGATATACATGACATTAGTGATGGGTCCTTAGTTTACCAACAAGTCCACAACCAATAATTCAAGGTGTTTATACATACAAGTCACATCGGAGAAGGTTATAGGGATCAGATTTTGGCATTCTGTGTAAGCTATGCACACTCACACAATTGTAGAATTTGTTTTACAACAACGTGATTCGACTAGCAGCAACACTCCAGCTAGCCGAAGTAGCAAGCCCAAAATGTGTGTGTTTGATTCTCGTTGTTCAATAGTTGGTTCTTTTAAAAATTTGACGAATCCAATGAGATATGATTCGGATCGGATATTACTTAATAACATGTCTTTTTCCTTTGCAATTAAATAATAAGCCTCATAAACTAATTTAGATGAATTGATAGACACTTGCTAACCATGATAAACGCCTGGATAGATGATCAGATGAAGAAGAGCATTCACAAACACAAGCATAGTTGATGATTAAGAAAGTAGTAAGAACATGGTTTTTGTCCTTTTCTTGATCCAAAAAATTAGACACTCTTACTGATCCGGAATATGCTTCAAGTTTATGCTCTTCACTTTTAACGAGTCATGAACGCTCGTTATGTTCATGACTCGCTATATAACAAATCAAATATTTGTCAACATCGATCTTCCGGTTCTAACCATTTGGTCTTTATGATATTGGCATGGTCTTCAAAGAAAAACAAGAATTCCATAGAAAATTATCATTTCCAGCGCAATTGAAGGGATTGCGAAGTTAAAGAAAAATTAGTGGGGAAGAAGAAGTATTGATGAAATTGAATTGGAGCGAGACTCGATTGACTTCAGCGTCTTGTGATTAGATTATGCGGTATTGTGTTGCCCATTTCTTCGGGTCGATCTGGCTAATTAGCAGTGTTCTAAGGCATCTTTGTAAATTGATTACTATATATACAATGTCAACAAATTAACACACAGTTAATCATTATTAGCGTTCTTTATACTCCGACTTCATACGTTCTCTTAGGTACGTAGTCTTTTTGTTGTTTCCATCTCCCTTACAAATAAAGAAAGAAAGACAAACTAGCTAGCTAGAGTCAGATTTAAGATTATGAGGCCCAGATTTTCGGGCCGATGAAGGGCAAGTTCTTGGTAATAAGCTAGGAAGAGCTCACATTTCATTCAAGTTCAAGGTTACGGCCTTACGGGGCCAAAATACTAGAGTTGAAGGTTGGAAGAATCCACATACCAAACAAGAGAGCATATCTGCTGCACTATTCATTTGACAAGAATGTTACTGTATTTACTGATTAATTAGGCGACTAAATACTGGGAAATCTTGCTTGTATTTGTCTTAATGTGGAAGCTAGAAGCCAAGAAGGGCCTAACATCACCGTGAAGGACGGGGTAATATGTGCAAGAATGCTGAATGCATAGGGCGTCTGTATACTGTTCAACAAACTAAGACGTGCTCTTCAAGAAACCATAATTATAGAGAACCATAATCTAGAATTCAAATCATAAAGCTCATGGGACGGTCGAGGTTATCCCAAAAACATTTACAAAGTCAATCGACGTTATCGATTTATCGTTTAAACTTCTGTGATCGATAACGAAAAACATGGCTACGGTCAAGAATGGGGTAGCTTTCAATAACATGTATGAATAGTACGTAGTCGTATCGAGTATGCAAAGATCGATAAATATACAAAGACTAGAATGAAAGGTAAGTATTAAGCTACCTGTTTAGGAAGAATACTACCCTATCAAGTAAGATAGATGCATATGCTGCTTCCTTCGAATGAGAGAATGTCAGCAAATTGCTTACGATGAGAGCCAAGCAAGCAAATTGCTTCTACTTTAGTGCAATCTCTCTTTAAGTGCAATTGATAGACTAAGCCTACACTACAGGGTAAGTTCTTTGAGTAAACTTATTGAACTTGTCTTTGATATAAGGCAATGAACTTTTGATACGTAATTGCCTTTCCAGCCATGGTGCTGAAGCAGTGAAGTTTCCACATAAACATCTACAACTTTCAGTTAGGCCCAAAAATCAGCCTCTTTTGTTGAACTGAAGCCTCATTAAGCCGTTTGAGCATTAGGCACTGACCCCAGTGTCAAATGGATTGGGCCTCTTGGATTTGCAAGCTTCAACTTTCAAAAGAGTTATCAATCAGATTTGCAAGCTTCAACTTTCAAAAGAGTTATCAATCAGATTTGCAAGCTTCAACTTTCAAAAGAGTATCAATCAAATTTCAATATATTTCATGGTAGGAAGCTCATTGCTAAGGACTTTTTTATTATACATATATAACATACATCAACCCGTCCGATCATCTTAAATTTTAAATTACTAAATAATCGGACGACTCACAGCTTGATGATGTATGCTATACAAATATGTATAGCAACCAAACCCATTGCTAAACTCTAGCTACAAGTTTCAATACTTGCATGATAGTCCTAACATATATATGAATGATTAGGTAATTCTATTTAGTTTACGAAATCATTAAAGGCAAATCTACGCAATAGTAATCACTTATATGACTATTAATCACTTATATGATTACTAAATCTACGCAATAGTAATCACTTATATGACTATTAATCAGGATATCAGTTGCATGTACGTAGCGGATGTTCTGAACAGGGTTTTCATGATAGTAAAAACCCTAAACCATTAATCTCACTATGTAACCTCAAACTTCACAAACAAAATTCAAATAAAAAACATCGTAGTAAATAATAGAAGAAAAGAAAAATTCCTCTGGCACTCTCCACGAGTACTTAAATTTACAGAGATTATTTTCTCTCAAGTATCTATCTACCCCTTAATAGGTTTTTCTCAGCAGTTTCGACCTCTTCCAAGATCCTCGCCTTTCTCTTCGCCGGAATCGGAGCCGTTGGCCCGAAACTAACATAGTGTCCCGAAACGGCATTGATCGCCGAGTAAATGTCTCTGAAAGAAACCCTAGCCAGCAGATTCTTCTCCCTCCTGTACTTAGCAACCCACGAGTTTGACGTTTCTCTGAGCTCCGCAACTGCGTTGGCCACATTGGGGTCGTTCTTGTCCATGTTGATGGTGCTCTTAACCTTCTGGATCACCTCCTCGGTCTCTTTAACGTACTCTTCATCCGAAGCAGCAAGGGCTGCTGGTGTTAATGGGAAGAGCCATGCAGGCGACGAGAGAGTTGCTGCGGCGATTGATAAGAACTCGCGGCGCCGAGCTTGTGAGACTGAGGTAGTGGAGGCTGCGGTGGAGGTGGTGGTTTTGGTGGCCTTGATGGGAACGAGTGATTTGAGTTTAGAGGTGGGAGTTAGGAGTGTTGGTGAGGCCATGGCTTTGGTTGGGAGAGGATTGAAGAGGAAAGAGAGTGTGTTTGTAAGGATCAGCAGAGGTGTAGAGCAGTAACTGGGTTTCTGCCACGTTAGCTTATCACCTTATCCTTATTTGTTGGCCTTTTGGATGAGAGAAGATGAGACCCAATCAGAACATAGGTACAGATCTTCCAAAGTTAGGGGTTTTAGGTTTCAAAGTTACTCGAAGTAGCTAGTTCATTTAAGTTACTCTTTTCTTCTTGGCAATACAGTTCAAGTTTAGCTTGGAAAATTAAGTTGAAAATGTATGACCTAACCTATCTAATCAAATTGTTTCCAATCTAATTTCTATTATCATTTCAGTTAACCCTAAACACAAAACTCATTAAAGTTATCTGATTGATTGATTCGGACTTAACTTTCTGATATATATCATTTCAATCACCAACTTAAAAAAAGAAAGAAGTTGGCACTACTAAGAAAATGCTACATCTCTTATTAGAAACCTCAACAACTCCCCACCTTGTCAAAACTATCGTTTTACTTGAACCGTAACTTTTTTGAATAGCGATGATGTCTCTCAACCTTGTCGTGGCTTCCCTTGTGTGGTTGCCAAAAGTTTTCTTCATCCCAACGACGGATCTCACGGTGGTTCCGTTACCTCACTTATTAGTGTTGTACTAGTTAATTGTGGTGGGTTTCCTCGCTTATCTTCGTAATTGAAATTAGTTATCTTTGTAGTTACCTTTCAATAAAATTGAGTTGGGCCAATACGTAAAGATATACGAGCCCGCCACAGTAGGAACAAATAAAAGCAAAGCCTATACATGCAAGCCCAAATATTTCAAAAAGGCATAAGACACAGGTTCTCCAAATCCATATTTCATCGCTCTAAATTCCCTCAAAGTCCAAACAATCTTTAGCTTTCCGTTGAATTCTCCGGCCACTCTCATTGCCTTTACGAGTGGATTCTGCAGAATATAACCTGTTCCCAAATCATGACAGAAACAAAGTTACATCCCATTGTTTTTGTAGAAAATTTCACTAAAGTCACTTTCTCAACATTTTTTGTAACATAAGTCCACCTTAATATTTTTACCCGTATAAGTCCACTTTTAAGCCTAAACCTGTCACTTTACTTTTATGATGTTCCTAAAATACCATCCCTTCCCTTCAAATCTGTTTCTCTCTCTCCATTCTATCACATGACTCGTTTTCACTTTCCCTTCTCTCTCTCTCTGGCTCTTCATCTTCATCATCCCTCTCTTCTCTAAGCTCAAATCTCTGGCCATGGCGGCTCTCAGACCAACACGGAGAAGATGCATGTTCGCCAGAGCTACCGCAATCTCCAGCCATGGCGGCGTCTCAAGTCATTACCGGCTCGGCACCGCCGGATAGATGAGGATGACACCTCGACCTCAACGTCGCCAGCTCTACCTCGACGTCGCCAGATCGATGATGACGACGCCTAGATCTTGACGCTACTGGATCGACGACGACGCTGGCTCGACGTTGACGTTGACGCCTTGACCTCGATGTTGCCAGATCGATGGCGACGACGCTTGCATCTCAACTCCGTTGGATCGACAACGCCTTGGCTCCGCCGTCTGTCTTGCAACAACGACGCTCGCATACTCATCATCAGCCGCGATCGGAGTTGGGAGCTCTGTCACCGACTCGCCGACCTTTCACACCTCAAGCGACTAGTCGGGAGCTCCTCATCTATCACTTCTCTGCTTCAATTTCTGGCCTTAGCAGAAGGGAAGCTTCTAAAATTGTAACAATAATAGTTTGTGTACGATGTATCTTTTTGATACACCAATAGTAGCAGCCTTTGGTGTCGGCGGTAGTAGCTTTTGATATAAGCAGTAGTAGCTCTTGGTGCCGGTGGTAGTAGCTTTTGGTACCGCTGGTAGTAGCTTTTGGTATCACCAGTAATAGCTTTTGGTGCCTTTGGTAGTAGCTTTAACTTTTGTAGGTGGTGGTAGTAGCTTTTATAGGCGGTGGTAGTAGCTTTTGTAGCTGGTGGTAGTAGTTTTTGTGTTCGTCGGAAACCTCACAGTAGTAGCTTTTGTAGGCGGTGGTAGTAGCTTTTGCAGCTTGTGGTAGTAGTTTTTGTGGCTGGTAGTAGTAGCTTTTGTGTTCATCGGAAACCTCACAGTAGTAGCTTTTGTGTTCGTCGGAAACCTCACAATAGTAGCTTTTGTAGGCGGTGGTAGTAGCTTTTATAGCTGGTGGTAGTAGCTTTTGTGGCTGGTGGTAGTAACTTTTTTGTGTTCATTGGAAACCTCACAGTAGTAGCTTTTGTAGGCAGTGGTAGTAGCTTTTATAGCTGGTGGTAGTAATTTTTGTCATCGTCGGAGGTCGGCCGGAAACCCTCCGGTCGGTCGGAAACCTCGCCGGAGGTCCGCTGGAAATCTCGCCAGAGGTCCGCCGGAGACTGTTCTGAAATGAGAGTGGTTGTTGACTTTTTATACTAGTGGCATTCTTGTAAATATAAAGGAGAAAATCTAATTTTTTTTGTTGGATGACAGTCTGTAATTATGTTGAACTTCAATACTTAATACAAAACTTTATTTAGACTTGGGTGGACTTATGTGGGTAAAAATGTTTGGATGGACCTATGTAATTGGCCCTTGTTTTTGTTCCCCAGGTAATTTTTTTTTATTCATTTCACTTGTAGCAGTGCTTGTTGCCAAAACTTACTTTCCAACTGTGTTCCTGGGTTCGTGATGATCCAGCAACTCAATCTCAGTTTTAATTTTATATTATATTCTTCGTACAAAGTTACAAAACCCCACTCAGTATCATTCTTCGTTTAAAATATGCAATTTTGGATGCAAAAAGATTTTAGGGTACATGCTTCTTACTTCATAAAGAAGCCAAAGGCTATAATTTGTCTGCCCCTTTCAATCTTTTTATCTTGTACCCATGCCATACATTTATAAAAATGAAAGTGCCACTCACTTTTTGACTAATACAAAGTGATCGATTTATATCTTTTTCTTTTTGAGTGTATGACATATATTGGAACTCTCTCGTTTCTGCGTCGATATGAAATAAGATGCAAAATTAGACTACTATGTTACCTTAATAAATATTTGAAACATCGATACACAATCAGTCTCCAATTTACCTCATACAAAATTACAAACAAAATTGTCAATGACTCAACCTAAAATAGAAAAAAACAGAAGATAACATGATCTTGCGAATATGTATCAATTAATTGATCGACATGATCATATCAATCAATATTAATGTGGAATAGTAGAAACCACTGATTGAAGTATTAGCCGGTAATAATAACGTACACGTTGTATGCTCATTCCATATGCTTATGATGATTTGTAATCATAGCCAAATAATCATTTGCTATTATAAAGTTAACTATGCGGGTTAACAAATTTCACTAGATCATATCGAAGCTCATACAGGGCCTACACATTTAGACAATTTGATGCAAAGATAGTAAAGCCATGTCTTAAAAGTTTGTGGGGGAAGATGTTGATTCTTCAATTCGATCAACTAGGTAGCAGGAAAGAAGAGAAAGAAGGCAAATGAAAGATAATAAAGGGTCAATTTAATTTCATTTTGGTTGGTTTTTGGATTGAGAAAGCTAAAAGACATATATAAAACATTCAAGCATGCATATCCGTGACTATTTCATTTCATATTTTTGAAAGATAGGAATTAGGGAGGACAAGAGGTTTTGATGATCTGAAATGATATATCAAACATATATTTTTGAGAAATTTTATTCACACATCCCAATATAATTAATACATACATTTTTATTTTTTATCTAAATTTTTTCTTAAACTTCCTTTTATGTCATCTTTATTTTACTTAATACACACTCTTTAACTTATCAACTTGTTCATATTGCCAACCAACTGCTCCTCATGAATCTATTACTATATTTTCTCACCTCTATGATCAATATTACCAATTCAACTAAAATCAAATCGAATTGGTAAGCAAATGAAGTTTAACAAACTATCAACAAATTAAGACAAAGTGATTGACGATTTTTTTTTAAAATTTTTCATTCAAATAACCTCTAAGATTTTCTACATACAAAAAAAAAACCTCTAAGATTTTCAATCAATCGAAATAGTATGTAAATTTGATATCTACAAGAAGTTTACAGACTGTATGTTTCTTAGAGTTGTAGATTTGTATATAATTTTTTTTGTATTTTTTTTGTTTTTTTAGGTTTTGTTTTGTTCATCTTTATCAAAGGGATAAAATTGTATTAAAAAAAGTTTTAAAAAATAGGAATGTGTATTTATAAATTGGTACGTGTGAATAAAATTTTTCTATATTTTTATATATATTTCTGACAAAAAAAAAGGATATATTTTTATACAAATGTAAACGCAAGTCGATCAGTAGGCAAGTAGGTCAAGTCTTGTCAATTGGATTTGGATTATGGAAGAAAAAAAGTATTTGGGATTCATGGTGATATGACCTAGCTAGCTAGCTTTTCAGAAGAAAGGAGAAAGGTGGAATGTGAATTCAGTCATATTCATGTCCATGTGATTGTAGCGTGTTCTGATCAATATCGATGAAGAAGATGAAGAAAAAGATATGTATATCCAGCAAAGAGAGAAAGCTCGAACGAGAACTGATTGAGAGCTCTGCTTAACCTAACCACAAACAACAGTGATACTTTCAGGTTTAGGGTATTCATCATTCCATCAGTCCCACATGAATATTACTTTTCAGCTGCATGGTTCTTCTTGATTATCATACGCTGCTAGCTCTACATGAGCTGGTTTTTTGTTTAGGGCGATTCGATCTTCCAATTAGCTTAGCCCTGCTCTTCACGATTATGCCTGTGGTTACATTTATTTGGGTCACAAACGACTCAGAAATGCAGAGAGGGCAGTGTTGCCGGCCAGTTGATGATCGAGTTTCATTTTTGGACCTGTGGTTATATTCAATTAGCTTTGAAAAGCATATATGAATTGTACAGTTGCCCGTTGTGAGTACCTGTGACCAAAACACCAAAAAAGAGAGCTCGAGGCCATGGAGATCATGAAGTTGTTTAGAGTTCTTGACAGCCAAGTCCATGCCAATTGCCAAATGCTTCAAATTATCAGAATTCAGTGGTCCTATATCAACTAGCTCCTTCCTTTCTTCCCTAGGTTTTGAGGGCAAGATAGATTTAAATATCCGAATGCCAGCTTTCTTTGTTTATCCACTCATTTTCATCTACATGGATGATGAAGTTGTAAAGCAACACCATCTGATCTATTAATCCATACTGTAGTACGTGTTTATCGCTCAAATTCAAATCCAACAGTTGCCCAATTTCACGACTCTAAATGCAAGTGTTCGGTGTACGTAACGTGTTTATGTATTCTCATGTAACTTAGTTATGCATCCTCAATTCCTCATTATATGTACTTAATGTCTATAAATTTTGTTATTTACCATAATTATTATTTAGCATAATCATGTCTTCAAGACCTGATTATATGGAGACAACTGGATCATATAAGGAATTATTTAGGAACAGACAAGTTTGGTAGAAAGCCTAATCGTGAGGCATAATCTGGGAGGATGCATGGAATCAGACCTTTCCAAGTATTAAGTTCTGGGTTGCTTCCTCAGTGCCAAGCAGCATGTCACTAAAATATATCTCTGATGCCCAATCCCACTCCCCTTTAACCCTCCTTTTCATTCATTTTAATCCCTAAAACTGTTTTCTTCTTCTCTGCTTGGAACCCTAATGGGAAATCAAATTAATACATGAGAGAAAGAAAAGGGCAAAAAAAGAAAATTCAAAATTGGAAAAGGAAGCTGGACAGCAAAGGCAGCACGGGCATGAGGTGAGTGACTGTGTATGTAGGCAGCTATAGGCTGTAGCTGGGCCAGGTGGAGTGGGAGTGGGACATTCAGCCACGTCACGTGTCGGTTCAACGTGTTTTTCTTTCTCTTATGTTTATGTTTGCGATTAATGGAAATTACATCTTTCTAAATAAATCGTGATTTAACTTCGATTTAACTTAAATTAATAGTTATTAATTTCTATATAAGATTCCGCTGAGAGAGAAACCCTAAAGATCAAGAGCAGCGGCGGCCTCCCAACAAAACAGAAATGGACTCGTCTGGCGGCGGCCTTGGTTTTGGTCTTGGCTAGTCTCTTGACCATGCCGATGCCCTTGGCTTGCAGCCGGACGAGATTGCTATTTTGCCCGAGGCTCATTGGACGAGTATGTTTTTGCTTGAGGTTCTGTAGGTGATGGTGACCATGATTGGTGGACGTCTTGCAACGAATAGGTCGTGTTGCATAGATCCGGTGGAGAAGATGGTTGATGCTAGACCAATTGGACGGAGTCAGAGCGAAGTTGGGTGGTTGCTTCGGGTGGCTGCGTTTTGTGTTTTGCTGGGTCGGGCAAGAGAAGCTACGCGGTGACGTCGGGCGAGTTTGGTGGTTGGTGGTGGACTAGGGGTGTGGATTGGCAAAGATCGAAGTTGAGACGGGAGCTCCGGCATGACTGTACGGTGCAATGGCGTTGGATCAGCGGGTGGGCCTTTTCCGAATGAGCCTTGAGCTAGACTCTTATTTGGCGGCTGTTTTGCTTTAACCTAATTCAAAGTATTTAGCTAGTCTATTTACAGTAAATCCTTGTTTAGAATATGTGATTTTCCTAAGTATTAGTACTTCAATATTTCTTTGTTTAGAAATAAATGAACGGAATATTTGTAATGAATGGTGCTAGCATGTCACGTCCTTAACTTGCCCAAACGTCTGGCAATAGAAGATATGTATCCGTGTCATTCTAGCTTGAGTATCAATGAATTTGCCGTATGACTTTTACATCAAAAATAGTTATTAATTTCTCATATTTAGTGCAATTTTGTTCATATATATCGGTGATTGAAGCCAGAAGAAATTATAAAAAAATCAAGAATTATCGTATCCTTAAAAGGTTTCTGGGCCTAGAGATGAACATGTTCTGAAGGGTCATGTTAAAATGTTTATTCCCTTTGACAACCAAGAACTCCAATCAGCACCAGCAGGTTTCGAGTTTTAGTAAGTGAGTTCTACATTTAAATTCTTACCAACCTAACTATCTGTGATAGTTTATGCGAATACATATAACATTAAAGATTATATGCGAAAAATATTCAAATTTTCATTGATGTTAATTTTCAATCCTGGATTCTTTCTTTTATCTTCTTTCTTTTATCACACTCGAACACACCTTCATATTCCATATCATCACTCCCTTAATTTACTTAAGTTTGAATTATCCGAATTCATGTTTCTTTTATCACATCACATCACACAACTTATCGCAACTACTCAAATTTCTAAATAAATAGACAAATGATGCCTTCTTGCATGCCTACATGGAGAGTAGATCATTAGCTAGCCTGCCTGCCTCCCTCGTCACTAAAGAAGAGTACTATTGCTCGTGAACTCATCAATTTGAATCCTTCTTCGTTCTTCCTTCTGTAACACCAAAACTGTAAGAAACACAAGAACAGTGAAGAAACAACGAGATAAGGTTCATACTCATACGCGCCTAAAAAAGAGGAAGAGGAGTAGTAGTTGACATCATCAAATTGATCAAATTGGTCTTCTTTCAGCCCGGGATTGCACGGCTACTCCACAGTAGAAACTCGACTCTTCTCTCTCTAAAAAATAGAGACTTTCTCTCTGTTCTGCCCTGACCCTGCTTGCTTTTGCAATCAATGCACCAAACCTCTCAACCCTCCTACCATTTCTTAACTCTCCACCAACATTATTAATACCCCAATCTCTTCCACTCTTTGCTCTCTTCTAAATTGCTCCTCTCTGATCCCAAAGCTCCAATCTTGAAGAGGGAACATTGAAGAAACAGGTACAACCCCACATACCCTTCTCTTAATTCTCAATCTAATTTCCAATGCTCTGTTTGTTTCATGGGTCTGTTTCATGATCAAGAATGTTCTTCAGCTCTTGGGTTTCACTTGAGCTTTCTAAGATCTGCATGTACAGCAAGTGTCTGTAGTTTTGTCTAATTCATTCCCCTGCATTATTTTTAGCAACAAAACAGAGCATTTTGGTGACTGCTTGTTTGTTACTCTGTTTGATAATGATGCAATATTCCAAGTGATCTGTTTTCTTCTCACAAGTTTTGGGCTTTTCCTTTAACGTTTCATCAGTAGCCAAACAAAGGATTAAGCTTTTGTTTGTTTGCTTCCTTTTTCTTCTTTGCGTAATATTTACATGATCATGTTTTTTGACGAAAATCATTGCTTTCGTCTTTTTCCTGCTTTTGTGTTTGGGTTTCTCTAGTGGGAATACTACAGTTCGTAATCCCCAATTTCATTATTGATTTTTATTCCAGTCTCCTTTTAGACTATTTCTCCTCCATATGGTTCTGTTGACCCAACTCTTGCTCTGTTTGGTTGCTGAGAATCCGGAGGAGAAAAAGAAATATACTTGAAATTCCAAATTTTCAAAAGCCAATTTAATACCAAATTTTGAGGTTATTGTTGATATTGGTCAAATTTATGAGGATTGGAGATTCATAACTTGGGTTTCTCCAAATGGATAAGAAGGTGAATTTTCTAACCATCTTCAAGATATTCTCGTTCCGTGGTTGTTGGTTTTGCTTTTGTTTTTATTGTTTTTTGGTGTGTCATTTTGGTTACATTTGCTTTGTTAGGTAGTTTGATATTTAGTTTGAGAGAGAGAGAGGAGACTGGGAGAGGATAGGCTTCCATAGTTGAAAAGTATCTCATCAGCTTTGGAATTCCCTGCTGGGCTATGTCTTTGGAGATTCCGATGGCCTTGGAATTATTTTCTTCTGTTTTATTGAGAGTTCAGATGCATATTCGAAATCACAGGAAAGAAAAGACATTTCGTCGGATCTATGGTTAATCAATCTCCTATTTTCATGTTTTTGAGGTGCTTTTTATAGGTTTTATGCATCATAGTTTCAAGTTCTTTGACTCAATTTGCACAAGATTGTAGCACTTACCTGTATCAAAACGAGTCCCTGATGAAGGGTAGAGGATCTTATGCCAGCCTTTTTTAAGCATTTCCTATTCTTGTTCACATGGCATCTCGTTGATAGTTTAATACCGTCTTGTTTGATTTGTTTCAGTTTCTTTACAAGCATCCAGTTTTCTTTGAGAAACTATAGATTAAACTATTGCATTACTGATGTTTTCTCGTTTTCCTCAGCTGGTTTTGTCATCGGTTCACGTAATCTCCACAGCTTGTATTTGACTATGTTAAAATGCCCCATGTCCCCAGTTTTCTATGTCAAGTTGTAAGGTGGCTTCGGCTTTGATGTGTGGGAATCTTTGGCATTTGGATAGTCTTTTGCTCAGTTGACCATTTCAGAATTTCATGTGAGATCTGTTTTGCCAAAAGGATGAATTTTATCCCTTTTTGCATCAGATGTATTCTTTGAGGAGCTGAGCAATGGGGGCTTGTGTTTCAACTAGTAATAAGAGGACTTGCAGTAGCAGAAACAATGGAGAGACGCTTTCTCCTTCGTGCTTGGGGATTGGATTCTCTGGGAAAAAGAGAACAAAGACATTCTCAGACCGCGTATATACCCTGCAGAATTTACATTCCATACCCAACCGGATTTTTAACAATGGAAAGAGCAAAACGTCATGCATCTTCACGCAGCAGGGCCGGAAAGGCATAAACCAGGATGCCATGATAGTGTGGGAAGTAAGTTTGGTCTTTACATTTGAAATTATATCTGAATGTGTTGCAGGATACTTTTTTCTAATCTGAGTTTGTAAATTTTTTGAAGGACTTCATATCAGAAGATGCGATATTTTGTGGTGTGTTTGATGGCCACGGTCCACATGGTCATCTTGTTGCTCGCAAAGTAAGGGATGCATTGCCATTGAAGCTGCTGTCCTTCTTGAATTCTTCTCAATCAAGGTCAAATGTATCGAGTAAAACATGTTTTGGAGGGAATATAGAGAAACTAGACGATGGAGAAACTGAGAAGGATGCTTCACCTGAGGAGAAATTAAATCTAGAATGGAGAGAAGCTTTCATGAAGTCATACAAGTCCATGGACAAAGAGCTTAGGTCTCATCCGAATGTAGACTGCTTCTGTAGTGGTAGCACTGCTGTCACTCTAGTCAAACAGGTAAGGCAGGAAGCACTTCCTATATTCTTCTGTGTGTTCTCCTTTATTTTGCTTGTTCTTGATTTCTTGTTTGCTATCCAGGGGTCAAATCTTTTCATGGGTTATATTGGGGATTCCCGAGCAATCCTTGGATCAAAAGACAGTAGTGATTCCATGATAGCAATCCAGTTAACTGTTGATCTAAAGCCTGATCTGCCAAGTATGGATGATATATATTTTTTTTTCCAGCCGTGTGTTAGTTTCTTGCTTTTTGTATAAAAATAATAACCTCACAGCGTTGTAAAATTTTCATAGGGGAAGCTGAAAGGATTAAACGATGCAAGGGTAGGGTGTTTGCTTTGCAAGATGAGCCTGAAGTATCTCGAGTGTGGTTGCCTTTTGATGATGCTCCTGGGCTAGCAATGGCTCGAGCCTTTGGAGATTTCTGTTTGAAGGAGTATGGAGTGATCTCCATACCTGAATTTGCTCACAGGATACTTACAGAGAGAGACCAGTTCATTGTCCTTGCCTCAGATGGGGTAAATTTTCATTTTTCAGAGATCTAGTTCCTTCATAATCATTATACGTACCACAATGATACAAATACACTTATCGTTCTGTATGGCTTTCAGTAACAACTAAGAAATAGAACTACCGTTTTTCGTCACATTTTGAACAGTAAACATGATGAGAAAGTGTGGTACATCTCATTGAAATTGGATGTAAAAAATCTAGATTTATCATTTGCAAGTTCACAAGAACTTTATTGGACATGATCATTAGATGTAAATACAATTTAGAAGTTTATCCCTTAAAGCATTACTTTACATATGTTACAGGTTTGGGATGTCTTGAGCAATGAAGAGGTTGTTGAGATAGTGTCCTCAGCTCCAAGCCGGTCAGCAGCTTCAAGATTTGTGGTAGACGCAGCTGCTCGTGAATGGAAACTTAAATACCCCACGTCAAAGATGGACGATTGTGCAGTTGTTTGCTTGTTTTTAGATGGGAAAATGGACTCGGAATCTGACTACGAGGAACAAGGCTTTTCATCTGCAACCCTCCAGAGTAATCACTCCGGCAATGCAGTTGAATCTGATGATGGCCAGAAGTCTGAGCCCACTTTGCAGAGGAATTGCACTGTAAGATCATCTGATGAAAGTGATACTTATGGACGACTAAATGTTGATAATGAAGGGAATTTCGAACCAATGTCAACTGAAGACCAGAACTGGTTAGGGTTAGAAGGTGTCACGCGTGTGAACTCCCTTGTTCAGCTTCCAAGATTCTCTGAGGAAAGGCCAATTCAAGTATGAAATGGCCTTTTGTTGTACCATGTTTCCTTCTTTTTTTTTTTTGCTCATTAAATCCAAAAGAAAGAAAAATCTTTCTGGATTGCCATTTCCTCCGATTTTGTTGTAGGCACGAAATGTCAGGGTACAGTTCTGTTCAGGTAACTGATGCATGAAACGGTCTCTGATTTTCTTCAGTTAATGTATATTCTTAGTCCCTATAACGCTTTGGCAATGTAGATGTAGCATTTCTTACCTGTGGCCTTGTAGACTTGTTTTTACATCTGCAGTATGCATTGGATTTATTCTTAGTAGTGCTTGGAATAACAAGGATAAATTGTTGTTTCTACTGAAGTCTCAAGTTCAGTTGCAGCATATTTACAAACTGAATTAGTGATCGGCACAAGATTGCGCATGTATCTATAAGGGAACACTTTTCATTTCTGTTTAGATGACATAAGTAGGCAAAATGGTTGCTGAAAGTTATACAATACACTGGCTAAGAAATGACATGACTTAATGTAAGAATCGGGAGACTTGATGGACAAATTGGGAGGTTAAGTCAAAGAATTTTATCACTTAATGGACATGGCACCAAACCCTTTGAAAGAACAGAGAGAAAGCATATATCATTATCTAAGTGAACAATAAAACGAGCTATCAGATAAGAAACAAGGTGTCAACCGTATTCCTAAGTCAGCTAGGTTGTACTTGGAAATCAGGATATTCTATTGAATGGTTTTGAACTTTTGAAGGCTCATCTTCATAGACGAGTCCAGTTTCCTTCTCTCCTCATCCACAAGGGATCAGGATACTACTAATTCCTTTAAATCCTTGGTGGAAAAGGAATGAAACATTTTATTTGGCAAGTTATTTATCCTTTATTGAATAGGAAAAAGAATCAGTCACCTATGAGGAAATGGAAAGAGAAACATACCAGCTCGCCCTATATAAACAAGATCTGGATCCTCTCCCAACCTATATTACCTGAGCTTGCCTAATCTTTTACTTACAAACTGACATGTGTCTAATAACACATCCAATTGCTGAAATGTGATATTTCCATTTCTTTTCTCTCTCTCTCTCTCTCTCTCTCTCTCTCTCTCTCTCTCTCTCTCTCTCTCTCTCCTAGAACGGGTTCTGAACTTTTGATCTTCATATATGCACAACCTTAACACTAAATTCAAAGTTTTCATGAAACGGTTGAAACCCACTACAGCTTCTTCTTCTTCTAACGGACACACATTTCTTAACGTCCTTTTTCATTTCGTGTAGTTCCTATTTCTTCTTCCTTCTCTTTCTCAGTTTCTCCTAACCTTTTCAGAGGGTTTCATTTAATTTATATTGATTGATATCTGGTGCTTGAAGTCCTCAAAAGGTAGGTTTTTTTTTGTTTTTTTTTTTCCGATTGAAATCTGGATCTATACTCTCCATTAATACCTGAGTTTTATCTAAGTAAGCAATCAAGCACTCCAAGATCAATCATACCCATCGTTTTGGTCATTCTATATTATTTCCCGAAAATCCAATTTAATGATAACTACTTGACCAGATGAAGAAGTGAAAGAAGAACAGAGAGAGAGAGAGAGAGAGAGAGAGAGAGAGAGAGAGAGAGAGAGAGAGAGAGAGAGAGAGAGAGAGAGAGAGAGAGAGAGAGAGAGAGAGAGAGAGAGAGAGAGAGAGAGAGAGATTACTCAGAATAGGCAAAAGAAATAGATAGGCACAATAAAGAGATAAGTTGCTTTTATTCTAGCCATATGATTAAGTTGCAAAAGATATCAGCCATTCGATTTGCTTCAGACACGTGTCAGTTTGTGAGCAAAGTCTTAGGTAGCTCAGGTAAGTAAGTGGGTTAGGAGAAGATCCTCCCCCATATAAACAGGACGTAGGTAGTTTCACAATTCCATAATCACATTTCACGCTCTTAATTACAACAAGTACTCAACGTTCTGCTGCAATCTCATTCCCACATACAAAACCATGTCCAAGACTTCTCTTCCTCACGACATGCAGCCGGAGAAGAAGCTTTATGCAGTTGATAATGGCTTCAACGATGACTTCCTCCCATCAAGGCTGCAGAAACTTAATCTGCTCAATGAAGAAGCTGCTACTGATTCAGAAGATGAATATGATAGCAATAGTATCGAGTTCTGTAGGTTTCATGGTGAGAGGCAATTGATGTATCCTAATGCTCCACCAAATGCCCCTACTAGAATCCTAATAAAGGAACATACAGTCTACAACATTCCCAAGAAGGATTGTGTGAAATGTAAGAAAGAGAAGCTCGCAAAGAAGAAACTGAAGAAATCCAAGAAGCCCAATATAGTCACCATGTATAAAAATGGCCATCCAAGGATTGCTCCACTGAATGAGGACGGCAAGTACCAGTTCTTGGTTTACTATTAGCTAGCTGGTAATCATTTGTTAGTCAAGAATATAACTTTTCTTTTCTGAATTTCTGTTACCTGTTAATGATAACTATGAACCATCAAACATGCATTAATATCTGTCCCGGAGCTTGTTCTTCGAAACTTTTGTATTCATCGAATTGTTGATAGTTTATGTTCCCTAATGAAATAAGCAATTGTGTACTTTAGTTTATCTAGTTCATCCAGTTTTGCACTACAGAACAATTTCTTTTCTGTTGTGATATAATCAAGTATGGACACATTTTGATGATATGCAATCCCAGTAAGAAGAAGATGAAGTACCAATGTTTTCTTTGTTTTATTTTCTGGGAATGGTAACATTGCATATGCAGAACAAAGAACTGACGACCACAATGCACAAACAAATAGACAATGCAAAGTTTCCCTCGTATGATATATGGGTTAAATTTTATAACTCAGCTGAAGTCTTGGTTCGCATAGTGATTTAGAGGAAACTAAACCATCAAAGCATAGGTACTGATCTCAACATGATGCACAGCCTTGATGAAGCTAAATGGATTAGGGCACAAGTTTCTCTTAAGAAGCCACTTTCAAACAACGCGAACAAGGTTATACAGTTAGACTTCCATATGTCAAATACTACATTCTTGTATTATGGCCCGAAAAATAATTTACAGAACTTTTTGAGAACATAAAGTAAAATCTTATATTTGACAACCTACATTGCAGGCTACCTAATAACTGAAACAGGTGAGATTTAAAGTTGAGGCAGTAAATCATTTGCAGCAGCTCTGAGATAATCCTCATAGAGCTCAACTGACCAAATAGGCAAATGGCAAAGAAGACAGTAAAGGGAAAACAGAATTGGTAAGTACTCTGTCATTCAAAGAGGAAAATCAGAATATGCAGGCTGATAAATCATCAGCCAAACCAGTAGATATGCCCATTAATGGCCGTAAGAGTTGCTATTACATATTGCCATTGCCACATGTAAATAGCTGCAAGGTTCATTCCAAAACCACACAAGCATGATAACAATGAAACAACCCCACCGTCCTATACAACCCATATTTTCAAATCATGAAAAACTCAATTGCATCCTAGCTTTTACTTTCACTCCCCATGTAGTTTGCATTTGTATCTGCTCAAATGCAACTGCTCTAATCGCCCATGGCTTCTACTCTTAACTCACCGCCAAATCTTCACCCAACAATGCTAAATCCGCAACTATAAGAAGACCTCTTCTGTTCCTACATTTCCACCACCAAGCCTTCTTCAGCAAGAAATATCCTATCCATTCCAGTTCAGTGATAATGGCAGCTTCAAAATTCCAATCTTCACTCCTGCCTCTCCTCGCCATTATTGTTATCCTTCTCACAGTAACTGGCCAGGCATTTGCAGGGCGCAATGTTCCGAAACAAACCAACGAAGATGAGAAGAAAGAGCCTCAGTTTTTGTTTGGGCATGATGGCAGTTTTCTCATTCCAGGCTTTGGGAGGGTGGCAAAACCATACAAGTTTTTCCCTTACAGACCTCCATACACTGCTCCACGCACCGGTGGAAGTACTGGAACGGGTGCTTCACCACCGGGGCGTAACTATGTTCCTGGTGGAGATGATACCTTTGTCCCAAACCCTGGTTTTGAGGTTCCAAACCCTGGCCACCCTTGAGTCTGTTTCCTGAGCTAGCTTGGAATAAGTATGCTAGATTATCTGTATCACTAGTGTACTAGTTATGTGTGTGTGTTGTATTCCCAGTCTACTGTGGGGTACTAGAAGACGGTGTACGTAAGATGGTACTGCAATGCAGTCTATGTCACTTTGAATAAAGTAGTAACTAGATCTATGTAAGTGGTTGTTTTTCTATGTACTGTTCCCTCTCTAGCAATAATTTGTGTGTTGTGTTTTGAATTTTCATTTTACACACCGTATGCCCAACAACGGAGAACAGAAATATACAACTACTTACTATACTAGTCTAGTAGTCTTAATATGAAGATATCTATAAAAATGAAGAATAATGCAATAAAGATCCAACAAGAAATGGAATGGACTTCTCGAATATGTCAGGAATTAGCATGTAATAATCAGCATCAATGTTCTCAACAAAGCAAGACTACACATCTACATCAATTACTCAATTAATCAACGGTTGGCAAGTCATCAATTTAATCTGAAAACAAATAACTAAAAGCGTGCCATCAATGAATACTATGTAGTGATCGGTGCGGACATATCAGGCAAAACTTGAACTTTCATTTTGGTAATGATAAACAATGGACAGACAAGATCATGTTTGTTAAACATGAACATCATGAAATTATGATTATACAAATAGTACATGTATTTTTTGTAATAGACTGCTATAATCCCACAATTAGAGGCCATAACAAGAAACTGTTTCAAAATCACATTTGATCAAAAGGGGACATGATTTTTCAGTACCAAGAAACCATCATGCATTTGAGATCGAGAATCTGAATCCAACACCAACCCAGCTCCAGCAAAGCCTTCAAGCTTGTACTTTACCCTGATAATAATAGATACTTCATTAAAGAAAACAGCTGCAGAAACTTAAGCAACTGCTATACGCTAATCCAGAATCAGTCTTTAACAGAATGAGCCACTTTACAAACCATTAAACTCTGTCCATCCTAGATGTTTTTGGTTAGCCTCATCACCCAATCTAAGACACAAACATGATCGCATCCTACGACATTTTTCGACACCACTCAATTATACAATGCAAAATAAACTGTACACATAAGTGGTCTTTCGGGCCACCACTTTCTAATAGCTCACATGAATCCGATTCAGAATAACGCACATTCATGTTCTCTATCCTCATAAAATCTAAGAACTCAGAATTTGATCGATTACTTGGATTGAAAGCAACATACTTACAAAATTGAAAACACACCCTACATGATTCAGACCCTTATTGGTGTAAAATAGCCTAGATTAAATGTCACCACCAACCACATTATCACACCATCAATCTCAACATTTCAACTACCCGAAAGAGCTACTAATTCCTCTATACACATAACATTCTTTTTAATTTATAAAAATCGCAAAGTAAATCAACCTCTATTAATAATATATAAAAAAACAAAGAAACAAATTTACCTGAATGAAAAGAATGTAGGTTTTTGTTTTGGGTCTAGATAGAGAAAGAATCAGAAGCGAAGAGGATCTTGAAGGCGATGAAGCAGAGGAAGGCGAAGAAGATAGCGAGGAAGAGGTAATCGACGAAGACGAAGAACTCGGTGGAGCCGTGGTTTCGTTTATTCTGCTTCTTCTTATTATTGGCGATTTGGTTTATGGGACTAGCCCTGGAATCCTCGCCGCGGATCTCTTCGACTTTCGCCATTGCGCCGCCCAGGTGAGTCGGATCTGGAGGAGTCGGGTCACGGGAGGATCCGGGAGCGACGGAGTCTTTTTTTGTTTTGTTTTCAGATCCAGGGAATTTAGGGGCGGTTGAATCCCCGCGCTTTGTGAGTGGCCTCAGTCACGTGCATCGCATGTGATCCTTTTACAGTTTTACCGATTTTCTTCTTGGTTAAATTTATGCATTTTGATTTTGAATGTTATTTCTTTTTTTTTTTCTTTTTTCTTTTTTCTTTTTTCTTTTTTTTTTTCTCAATGATTTTAAAGTCATACATTTTGATTTTGAAAGTTATATCATAATCATAGTGTCTTCCGATCCACCCATTTTTTAGTCCAATTAGTAGAAGGTCGCGGATTCCACTCACGAAAAGAATAGTTTTAGCGTTTAAGTTGTTTATCTGAATTTGTTAAACATTTGGTTAGCGATACCCTCTAAACAAAACGTACAATGTGATCTCATTTGACTACGTTCTGGTTTGGCCCGACTTTGGGCCTTAAATATGGCAAATATCATTACAATAATCAGATTGAATTTCAAGACCAGTTGATTACCAGCTCTTTGTTATCGGTAATGAAATATTAACAAATCTAAAATTAGATAGCTATTGTTTGAGCCCGATTTGGAATTGGCTCCAAGACTAATTTTGTTAAATTTTGCACGGCATTTAGGCCAATACATGTGGCCCTAAAAAAATAGCTTACTAGGCTTTTGTTACAGATGATTGTTGGTCGAAGAGCCAGGGTCATGTTTGGACTCTGTGCCTCGCGAAGTCAACATCCTTGCAGGAGACAAACTCTGTCTCCGCATAAAAGACTAAGAAGTCTCTTGATATGCGAAAGGTCAGCACCTGTGACCTATACGAAATCTACTTGCGTGATTGGAAATGCACCATCTGATTGCGTGGTTGTTAAGTAAAAACGAAGCCTTATACAACTCAAGTAGTAGAAACCAACTAAGTTGCAAAGACTGCATCCTTATCTATTAGTTATGCGAACTCGCCACTATATAAGGAGGGTTCGAGGATCAGTTTACACACACAATCTCTCATACAACAATAGAACTACAAACTTTCGACCTAGTCGAACTAGACGCTAAAGCATTTCCTTTTCAAGCTTCAGGGAGCTTTTTGTTTTCGCTTTCCTTTCCAATTGGTTGTTCTACTAAAGCAATTCCTTTTCAAGCTTCAGGGAGCTTTTTGTTTTCGCTTTCCTCTTTCCAATTGGTTGTTCTACTAAAGCAATTCATTTTCAAGCTTCAGGGAGCTTTTTGTTTTCGCTTTCCTTTCCAATTGGTTGTTCTACTTGCCCTCATGGCAAATATCGATATTGGTGGCGCATAAAGCTATGTAAATCCTTGCCCGCAAGATGACACCAGAACTTTGTGATCGAGCTAGTGCACTCTCGATTCACAATCGCTTTGATTATAAGCAACAGGTTAAACCCACTACACAGACGACTACTACTACTCGCGCTGGCACGCCCCCGCATTCACTCCAAGAGATTTGGTACTTCGCACTTCTTTCCCTGCTGAAAGCGTGGCCAAAACAGCTACAAAACGTAGCGCGACAAAATCTTCTTTCTTTGCACTATAGATACATGTATACAGACTATACATGCTATAACAAGAGTTGCAGCACGCCTGTCGAATAAAATCTAAATATCGTATGATCACCAGGAATAGCTGATTCAATTTGAAGCAGATATACAACATTAGCTACTAGAACTGATGGATGCTGGCTTCTCATTGAAGCTAATATGGGTTATGCTCCATTAGGCAATCAATAGATGATGATCTCCCCTTACTGCACATCTGGACTTGTGCTTCCCAGCATCCAATGTTTGGCCTCAGACACTAAATGAGTGAATATGGTGATTACTGTAGGAAACTTCCTTTCTCAGTACCTTATAACACTAGTCCTGCTCAAGAACAGTCAACTATTAGCAGATCAAAAAAATTCATAGACTATGGGGAGAAATTCAATAATCTTTTATATTGGATCTAAAATTCAGGCTGTCATAGGCTAGAGACCCTACATTAAAGACACTAATGCGACATACCTCAGGTGAATTGCTTGACGAAGAAGTGGAATCTGCTCCAGATGATACCTCCAATATAGTGGCCTCTGACTTTTCATTTGAATATCTACATTTCCACCAGTGAGACAAGATAGAGAAATCTATTAGAAAACAGTGTCCCCTTACTTATGTATATGGAACAAAGATGAGATAAAACAGCTAAACATCAGGATTGAAGACCCCAACACATTAATGATCTGATTATGTAAACGATGAGATGCAAAATAAACTGAAGGGCCTAGAACTAAATAGGAATTATGTGAAAAGAAAACTAGTAGGTTTAGACTGACTAGGATGTTATCATGACAACGAAAGCATTATTGGTTGATTCTCTTTGGTTGCTGAAAGCGTAAAAGACGAGCATAGAATATGATGAAAAAGAAGATAAAGAATTGATTAAACAAGTAAAAATCGCAACACTAAATGGTCATATCTTCTAACAAAGATCCAAGACTTTCATAAGGAATCCTTGCCAAATAAAAATGATTAAGACCAGATGCTTACGTCGAGAGAATAGTAACCCAAATCAGCTCCACACAGTCCACCCAAAGAAGCCTTTGCTCAAGAGGAATCAGGCCATACGTAACTAGATGAGCAAATGGCCAAAGTTTCCATCCTGCCTGTCATGTCAGAAACTTAAGCAGGTTACAACTTGCCATGTAATAACTAAACCTGTATGAGAAAGACTTAGCATCAACAAGCATTTCGATCAAGTTTGAGAAAAATACACTAAAATCTGAAATATATGCCTTTCTTAAGAGTATTGAGTCAAGCTCTGCTGATATCTCTGACATCGTTATTATTGATAGTACTAGTAATTGAATCAATCACTACTTTCTGCAGGCACATCAAGGCACCCGTCTCTTCTTTTAGTTATATGTTTATATAGTATCATCATATTGAAGTTATTTACCTGTTGTTGTTTACATGTATGATTTTTATTATAATAAACTGAGAAGGTTCTTCAAAGCAAACCGTAAAGCTTGAATCAGAGATCAGGTGAAAAGTTCTGCTAAGTGTTACTCTATCTAATTTGAAATACACTCATGTAATCTATTCAAAAAGAACTGAAATACACTCGCAAAAGCAGTACAAAGGTATTCACAACTGTTAGAATGAAGATTGAGAAGAGTTTCTTACAGTCAGCATGGGTCGAAATGTAGCCTTCAGTTCATCAAAAATCTTGTTTGGGGACTCAAAACGCAAGAGCCCCAAAGCAACAAAATAGATGCTGTTCCATATAGCCGCCCACACTGTTTGGTCAAAGGCTATTTTGGCCGGGACCACCCACCAATCTTCCAAAGGAAAGAGAGCCTGGAAACCAGATTATATGGTTTTAGCCACTCAAGAAACCCATCAAAGAAGCCAAAAGTAAGCAAATATAAACCAGAACCATTACCTCACACAATTGGTAATAATAATGAGAAAGAGATCCGTGGAGGGAAAACCCTACAAGCCCTGATCTGAACATGCGTGTTCTATCAAATTCCAAAAGCAGCTTCCCTTCATAACACTACATGTTTAATAGAAATAACTCAGAAACCACATAAACAAATCATATAGAGATAAAATTTATGAGAGAATCATAGGGAATTAAGACTTACTTGCGCAATCCAATCTCCTAAAGTATAGACTACCCCACTTATCACCATTTTGGCTAAAACCGGGTTTGCATTGAGAGCTTGTTCATAGGCAATCCAATTGTGTTCAGGTACATACTTCACTATCTCGTAAAGGGTCCATCCCTGGAAAAATAGCTCAAAAATTAGTTCCAACACACAAAATACTAAAAAACATACAGAGACAAACCCCTCATTCAATGAAAGAACTCGATTTTGGTTCAGCTCTCATCATTAAGTTCCAAACCCGCAGATACTTAACAGCGTAGTAACATCAACAACGTATTCAGGATCCATCAACTAATTCCAGCAAGACAGGTTAGAACTTCAAACCAATCATGAACAAATTAACACATTCCTAATTCATTCTAGTAAAGGAAAGAACCCAACTTTGGTTCAGCTCAGTCATTATACTAAAAACCATTCAACCTAAACAACTTCCAAACCCGGCTGAAACCAAGTACAGTTTCATAACATCATTACCTATCAAATATCAACTAACTCAAACAAAGCTTAAAGATTACAAAGACAAACCCAATTAAAACCTTTGCATCTCATTTGCATATGAACATCAAAATCCAAAATATTCAAACCAAGAAAACAGAATCCAATACAAGAAAACATACATGCCAATAGTCATGGTCAATCGTGAGCAGCTTAGACACAGCAAACGTCCCAAACCCCAGAACAATCAAAGCATTGATAGCTCTACTGGTCAACTTGTCCAAATCATCCCCATCTCCATTTCCTCCAGAACTAGATTGAAGACCCACAAACTCTTCAGACCCATTAACCAACACCCTGCTCTCTTGCTCAGCTACCACCTCTCTGTCCTCTGTCACCGACCCAACACTGAACCTTCGTTTTCTCCGGGTCGGGACGACCCATTTCTTAAACGGGCCGGGTTTGCTGCAGGTTCGGGCAGACAAGAAGACAGGAACAGAACTGGGTTTGTGGAGTTGAGTGTTGAATAAGGTTGTGAGGTTATGAGGTGCGGTTATGTTGAGTGTTGCCATTAGCAGAGTGTTGTGTTTGGGATGGAGCTGAGATTTGGGATATAAAACACGATGGGATGGTGGTTTACGTGGGAGTTTGGGACTTGGTCGGAGCCGAACTGTTGTGATTACGATCGTACTTGCGTTTTCTACCATTCATGGCTTTGTTTCTGCCACCGACCCGTATCAGGTTACGTTTTTGACTATCTCGTTCCCGGGCCATGTTTTGCAATTCATGAGGTCAGAAAGCCCAGACCCAATAGACATATTGGGGTTAACTTCAAGCTCAAGTCGTCATTTCCAAAAAAAAATCGTCAACTCGTCGAGCGTGAACCTCGGGCCCCCAATTCGATTCATGAAGCTGTTAAAGTAGCAAGACACTGTATTCGGAGCATTTCACATGCTTATAGTGATCAAGTCTCGAGTTAGGTTTTACTCTATACAATAATCGTCTGATCTCTAATCATCAAATAGTACTGATTTTTAGTATGTATCAAGTATGCTATTGCTTATTTGAAAATATTATAATTGTTGTAAATAGTTTATTGAATGAGCATTCTTATAATTAGCTTACTAGGAATATTCATGTAATTTACATACTGATTATATCTCTATATAAGAGATGTTCCATACTCAATAATAGACAACATATTCCCTCATTCTCTTAGTTGTTTCTCTCCTTTCTTAATCTCTTTTACTTTTGTTTTACAACACGTTATCAGCACGAATAGTTCTAACACTGAGATAGTTTTATGCAACATGAAAAATTTCGAAGATTGTTGAAGAATGAGCATATATCATTCAATTTGCTACTTTGCGACATTGATCACAAATAAGCTATTGGATTGGCTGAGAAACTATGTACGAACAACCTTCTCAGCTCTGCACAATTAGAATGAAGATCCATTCATTCTACATCAAGTAATGTTTTCTATATTCTAATTTTAATGCATGTTTTCAATCCTTGATTATATGAACAAATCATCATGAAGCATGAACCATATTCCGTTTATAATTTTGAAATTTGTATATGCATGCTTATTGATTTGTGGTCGCATGTAAAATATTCTCCTTTGATGCATGAACCACCAAATTTATATTATTCATCTATTTTAGTTTATATAATAAAAATGTGTTCATGTTTTGATATTGGAAAGAAAATTATGACATGAAAATCATCGAACGGCCGGTAGCCGTTGAAATTAGTGACCATCACATGCCTAGTAGTGCATACTTTAGATTCGGTATCTCGTTTTCCTGACATTCGAACACATGCAAGAGCGTGATTGCATTCTAGAAATAATGCATGTAACTGCTAATGTAGGAACATTAATTTGGTCATTTATACCAACGGTTATATATATGAAATATTTATGCCTGAAGCATTTAGTGATACAAGTGAATTAATATTGCTCTTAATGAGTTTCAGTAAAATCCGTACATCGCGTAACACTGATTATGTTATTTATGTGTAAATTCGAGTACATAAATGCGTTGCAGAAGTAACGCACGCAACCATTAATTTGGTCGTTTATACTAGACGTTACATCTACACAATAATCGCTGAAATTATGTCCATCATAATCAATTATGCTAGAAGCGTAATGAGCGAAATTATTACTCAAATTAATATATAAGCGTTATGAGTTTTAATCTTCGGTTACACCAACTTAAATAATATCATTACAATTCATTATGCTAGAAGCATAATATTTGAGTTTTAGTTACGTGATTTATTACATAAATGTTATGCCATAAGTTTTTATCAAATTTATTCCATGCACATAATGCTAGCAGCATTAATGGGAGTTTGAACCCATTTATTTAGGAACAAAACCGCTACATAATGATATGGTCAGTTATACCATATGTAATGTTTACCTCATGTCGGTTACCAAAAATAAAACGTGTCAGTTGTATTTTAGTTTAATATTCAATTACATTACCTTTTATTTTGATAATTATGGAATGTAATGACGCATTATGCCAGAAGCATTTAACAACAGAAATGAATTAATCTGTTGCATAACAGCCGAATCGTCAACATTTATTGTTCCAGCAAGTACATATTTAAATGTATGTACGTTATGTAAATGTTAATGTTTCCGTTATAATTTAAATTTATTTTCGGTTTAATTGATAATTATTTTGGAATTCAGTTAAAACCGTTATGATTTAATACCGTATATTGAATTGGTATATGTTACATGGTGAATATTAATGATATTAAGCCAGAAGCTTAAATTAAGCCTAAAGATACTACAACACGTTATCGAAACCGAGCCAGAAGCTCGACTCAAGCTGCAAGGCTAGCACATAAGCTCATCATGTGTCGTCATAAGTCCATGCAATGATTATGACTCTTCTCAAACTAGGCTCATCCAGTTTGATGCGATGTCTAAGCAAGTTTTTTTGAGGATGTGTACTTAAGTGAGCCTCGCTCCATCACCTCATCATGTCTTACCTGGTCGTATACAATTGGAGTTACCGAAATGGTTGACTAATAACATTGCATTTCTTGGCAGACTATTTTGAGCCCTAGTAGGCCCACTCTCCCTCTACGGGACCTAGATACCCAGCATACCTCCCAGAATGTGCCCCGTAGGCTTGTAAAGTATGTATATGTTTATCTCTTTCACTATAATGTCATTTCCTTTTGTCCAGCAGAATCAAACAAAAGGAAATGATCTAATGACACTGGTTTTTAACACCTAGTCATTATGTATGTCTATAAGACTCTTCAAATACTTTCTCATAATGACTGTTGTTATATTAATATATTCACCATATTTAATGTGTAGTTAATTGCCAGAAGCATTTACACATAGTTACGTGACATATTCACTATGCTAAATTAGTAGCGTGGAATTAATATAATCAATTGCTACATGATTATAATTTGAAAATACATGTACCTAATGAATCGGTAGTTCAAAAATGAACCAATAGTTCAGAAATGAACCAGTAGTTCATGTATAAATCGAACATGTAGTTTCGATAATAACCCCCTTAAGAAACTTGAAGTTTCATTTCAAAATTCACCAGACATGATAAAATCGATAACTTATCATGTTAATTGGTAGTCTCCAAAAGAAACTATTTGAAGTAGTCATCTTCCTTGCCTGAAGCAAATCATAATTAGAGAATACTGAAATCAAAAGGCTTAATGTCCTAGAATCTAAATCAAAATTTGATGTGTTATCAATATTAAAGAACTGAGCATTCTCGTCTGGCTGACGAGGCAAAATACCTTTACGTTTCAAAAGAACGTTATCGGAAGATAAGTTCATTGAAACCAATGCTTAAAACGTTAAAACCACTAGAAAAATGGTGTAATATCTTTGCATAACCTTCGAATGTGCGGCCAAAGCGTACATTGAAGATATTAAAAATTATTAGCTAGAAGCTAAATGATTCGAGCAAATACTAGCTATAGTATTGGTGTTTAATGCACTTGGGAAAAACATATGATGCACTGTATCCTCAACTCAATTATTACACGGGCATCCCCCTCAGAATAAGGGTCTTGTCTTTAATGACACATTATGTCAAGCTGCTCGTTAAGAATGTTGAATACTAAACCATCATATGCAAATACTAGAATATACACTATCTCTTTATGCACAGAATGCAAGGGAAAATACGTGGACCTATCCAACAACCATACGAACTAGTTAAATATTAATGGTTTTGGTTGATGCATCGACAAAAGTGATCGAATGTCACTCACTGTGCACAAGAAAATGTTGCGTTTGCTAAACTCTCACCCATGAAATTTAGGGTACACCACTCAGATTATCTTATAAAGTTTATAAGGCTTGATAATACCAGAGAGTTTACATCGACGGCTTCCAATGATTATTGCATATCCCTTGGGATCTGTTGAACATATAGTTTCCTATGTTCACACCCACGATGGTCTTGCAGGTAGAACCTTGGTAATACGCACCAAGCTTCTAGTGTTTGCGTCGGGCTATGCAATCTTGCATGCAACCATGTCGGTCCGGTTGAGGCCCACCGCTACCCACCTTACTTTGTGTTACAGTTGGTGACTGGGTGCGAACCTGGTGTTTTGCACTTACACAGATTTGGGTGTGCAGTTCTCGTGCCAATTATGCCGCCACAACGTACAAAATTGGGTCTTCAACAAAGGATGAACATATATGTCGATTATGAACTCTATCCATTATGTGCTCCTTAGAGCCCTTGACAGGAGATCTCTATACCGCTAGATTTGCGGTCGTCACTTTGATGAGACAGTCTTCCCGCCGTTAGGGGGAGATAAGAATGTGTGCGTTCCTGATGAACGACGTGTAGAATGTCTCATCTTGATCCCCAAACCGCACATGTGAAATTGAAGTGCGAAGAATTCTACTTCTAGTTGAAGTGCAAAGAATCCTAGATCTACGTAGTGTAGCCCATAATATGCTAGACACTTCACTAGATCTAGTTAAAGTGACGAGATCATATATACCTGCTGCAAACCTGCAAGGATAAATGTCCCCGTAGGACGTATCGTCCTAGTTGGACGAGATACGACCATGGTGGCTAACTAGTCATAGTCCCTGCCCAGAAGCGAGGTAGACCATTAGGTTCGAACGATTCTTATCCCTAGAAGAGGGTAAACTTGGCATAAATGAATCTTCTTGCCATCGCAATCTCAAACCAATTCAACTCACGAGATAAATCCGGATTATGGGTTCGTCCTAGAAGAGATGAAGTTGGGGGACGCTCCAACATTTAAACCCACTCCCGAAAATAGAAAATCTCGGTAAATTTTGTGAGATATTGAATCAAAATGAGAGTTCATCGATGATATGTTTGTATTTGCGGTGGCCACCGAATTTATAATAAGCGATGATGTCGAACCTTGCTTCGTTGATAGATCTCAACGAAGAGACGACTGGCTAAAAAGAAAAGAAATAATCTAAGTCAAATCAGATTCCTAATTAACTAAGAGAAATGTGTTATGGGTCTGTTGTTCCCACACCTACCCATGTTAAACCTATATTTAGATGGGTATTTGTAAGGAAGCGTAATGAGAAAAACGAGATTGTGATATAAGTCTCGTTTAGTGGCGCAAAGATTTTCTCAACGCCCTGTGATTGATTACGATGAGATGTACTTTCCCGTAATAGACGTCATAACGTTCCACTATCTTATCAGTTTGGTAGTTTCCAAATAACTGAATAAACAGCCTATGAATGTGGTAACAACTTATCTCTATGGGGATCTGAATATAGAGATATACATGAAGTTTCCTGAAGGACTTCTGTTACCCAATGCAAATAGTTCTAGATCACAGAACATGCTCTCTATTTGCTAGAGTAGTTCACTTTAGGGGTTCAAACAATCCAGATGGAGTTGGTATAACCATCTAAGTGAATATTTGCTTGGGATGAGATATATGAACAATGAACTATGCCCATGCGTGTTTATTAAGAAAACAAACTTTGGGTTTGCAATTTTTGGCAAATTTTTGGTGCCCATGAATTTGATTGATACTCTTGAAGAGATCAAGAAAACCACAAAACACCTGAATATGGAGTTTGAGATAAAAAGACTTTCAGAGACCAAATCATTTTCTCGACCTGGAGTCGTGCAATGCAAAGTGCAAATGGAATTTTGGTCCATCAATCAAATTACATCTAGAAGATGTTAAGATGCTTTAATGAGGATAAAACAAAGTCTTCAAGCTCACTCATAATCGTCTAAAGTCTAGTGAGACCCGTATCATTGTGTAGATGATAATGAAGAGATATTGGGACCAGAAGACCCATATCTAAGTACAATAGACACATTATTGTACTTGGCTAAATGCCCTAGACCAAGACATCTCACCCGATGTAAATTTGTTAGCTAGATATAGCTCTGCATCAACACGCCGTCTCCGTAAATGGCATAAAAGACAATTTTCCATTACTTTAAATGTATGACGGAAAATGGCTCATTTTATCCTTAGGCATCATGGAATGGATCAACCGCTTATGATCCTTGAAATGATGTTTGCCTTGTTAAAGTATGCTGATACGGGTTATGTAAACTCACACAAGGCTTATTCCCAACTAGTTATGTCTTTACTATAGGGAATACAATAATCTTAGAGGTATATGAAACAAAACCTCTTTAAATCATGTTGATTGTTAAGTGATTCGAGAAGCATGATCAAAGTGTTAGTTTTTATCTAGTTTTCATGGGGAGTTAATATCAGAGGGAGTATTCCGAAGCATACTATTGACCATTGTGTACTCTTTTTGTCCTTTGTCCATGGTTATTTTGTCCCACTGGGTTTTGTTACATGACAAGGTTTTAATGAGGCACACATGTAATTGGTCACCCTGCTCATACTATATCTTGAAGATGTCTTTATTTGAAATATATGCATTTGCTCATCTTTTCCCTTCGACCACGGGTTTGTCCCACTAGGTTTACCGGGCAAGGTTTTGGTGTAGCAACTGTTATACATCTATCTCCCACGGACTCACATCTTATGATCCAGACTAAACCGCTTCACCGAAATCAGGGGTTCTGACTACCACTGCTACGTGTGCGTTGTACTCTTTTCTCCTTCGACCAAGATTGTTTTTGTCCCATAGAGTTTTTATTACCTGGCAAGATTTTGACGAGGCAACACTGGAACACATATCAGATGAAGCTAATAACAGAGAATACCCAATGGGAAGTGTTGTAAATAGTTTATTTAATGGACATTCTTGTAATTAGCTTACTAGGGATATTTATGTAATTTACATACTGATTACATCTATATATAAGAGATAGTTCCCTACTCAATAATAGACAACATATTCCCTCATTCTCTTGGTTGTTTCTCTCCTTTCTTAATCTCTTTTATTTTTGTTTTACAACAATAATTTCTTTCTTTTGTTTAATTTTGTTTTTTTTTCTTTTTGTTATTACTTTCTTGTATTGTTTGTAGTGACTCTACCCAAACATTTAAGGTGAATATGATAAAATCAATCTTTGTGATTTCACTCATTTCAGGAGTATATTTTCTCCTGCACTTTTCACACTGCATAATGTTGTTGTGTGTCTTATTTTCTTGAAATTGAAATGAACAAGAGAGGCCGAGTTTTCTTGTTTCTATATATCCTGGGGAGTTAGATTTCATCATACCATACAATATTCACGGCCAAAACGCAGCTTCTTTGCCGTAACTTCTGGGTATTGCAAAGATCAAGAGGTTTTGATCTGATATAGTTTAGGTCTTTATCTGGGTATTGCAAATTTTCTTATGAGTTTTGATCTGGATCCGCAGTACTGTCTCACCAAACATGGTTCAAGCTAGCATTGAGTAAGCCTACTTAAATAAAAGTTGGCCAAATATTAATAATAGAGTAACTCAAAATAATACTCACTACCAAACATGCACATAGGCCCGATAATAAGCTCAAGTTATATGTATACTCATGAAACAATTGCTCATGAGCAGCAGAAGAAAGATCCAATAACATTTGAATTAAAACCTAGTAAACAGCTCAACCCTAACAAGAAAACCAGAACCAACTTTTGATTCCCATGTCTGTATTTTCCACCTCATGTGCAGGTTATTGTCAATAACAATCATCCTCCTTTACTACTTCCCAATCTTGAATATCTTCAAGACCGGAGGAACACTCATCACCTGCTGCTTTATTCTCATCGTTGGAAGAGCCGGTACCAGAATGCCTCAAAACTGCTGATTGCATCGCTCTACAGCTCCATCTTCCTATCAACCAAAAAATCCTTGCCGGAACATAAACCGGCAGAGCTATCACCATCCCACCAACAACCCACGGATATAATTCAGCAACCCGGACCAAATCATCATAAGACATGAGCTCATACTCGCCCAGTTTCTCTTTTTCTTTGTTGATGATCTTCAATCTCTCTAAACACTTGACAAGTATCAACCAACACTTATAAAATTCTCTCTGCGCTGAATCCATGAGCACATAATATGAAATCACAAGATTTCCGAAAGGAGGCACAGATCCTGACTCGGCTTCTTCATTGTTTCGCTTCTCCTCGATCCATTGTTGTAGAGAGGCGTCCGTATCCTTGTGTTGAATTCTCTCTCTGATCTCTTCTGACGTGAGATTTGACGGTAAACCTTTAGATTTGCAATAGCAAGGCAAAAACAGGGCCTCAAACGCCTCCGTGATCTGTTTGTCTGTGAATTTCTTCTCGTCGCACGGTAAACCAAGAACCTTGTAATGATCATATATATAGAAAAGGAACTCTTTCTCCGGTGACGTTTTCAGCATCTCTTCGATACTCGTCTTGATCACCTTTGCCGTCAGTCCCGTCACCATCTTGTAATAACTAGCGTAGCTCAAAGCCAACTTACCTAGCTAGGTTAAAACTTAAAACCTTCATGTATATCAAGAGTCGATCAGTCCCATATATATAAAAAATTAAATACGTCACCGTAGTATGGTAGGATTCCAATCATTCCGGCAAAGAGGGATTATGGATAATAACTGATACAATTTTTCAAATAAAAGAAAATGTCTGAACTTTTATGTAATTAATTGACCTAATATATATCAGAAACAAATGACAAGCCTGAAAAAAAAAAGGTCCCACCGAGATTTGAACTCGGGTTACTGGATTCAGAGTCCAATGTCCTAACCACTAGACCATGGGACCTTTGATGCCCAATGTTCCACGGTAGAAAAGATAACCTATGCTCTAAACCATTCCAGGTAATCAAAGCAATAAGCAATGACTACTGAACTGTGAAACCAAAACCCTGATGAGAAGAACCCTCCTCCATCTCAGAGCTTCCTCATCAACCCATTTCCTTCCTCCATGTCCTCCTCTCTCCTACACCAATGTTGGGTCTTCATCAAAAGCCTCAACCTTTCATTCCACGTCAACTTCCGCCTCAAACTCCAGGTGGGTCGCCGTCACCAACTCTCTTCCTCCACCCGAATGGGTCGAGCCTTTCCATGACGTCTCCGACGTCATCTCCAGCCCCCACCGCTTCGACCCATCTCCGTGGGTCCCCCAAATCCTTAATCTTCTCGACAACAACTCCCCCCAAATGGAACACAACTTAGACTCTTACTGCCGCAAGTTCCTCATCAAGTTGTCTCCCAACTTCGTTGCTTATGTCTTGAAATCCGACAACCTTAGAGATAAACCCGAGACTGCCCTCCGGTTCTTCTCATGGGCAAGTAAGCAACACAAGTACCATCATAAGCTTGAGTGCTATGTTTGTTTGATTGAGATTTTGTGTTTGTGTGGTGAATTGGATAAAGTTAAATGTGTTGTTAATGAGCTTAGGGAGATGAGGTTGTTGATGAATGCGAATGCGGCGAATAGTTTGGTTAAGAGTTTTGGGAGTGTTGGAATGGTTGAGGAGTTGTTGTGGGTTTGGCGTGGGATGAAGGAGAATGGGATTGAGCCTAGTTTGTTTACTTATAATTTTTTGGTGAATGGTTTGGTGAACTCGATGTTCATTGAATCCGCGGAGAGGGTTTTCGAGGTAATGGAAGGTGGGAAGATTGTGCCTGACATTGTGACTTATAATACAATGATTAAAGGGTATTGTAAGGCAGGGAGAACACCGAAGGCGATGGAGAAGTTTAGGAGTATGGAGGGGAGGAATGTGGAGGCGGATAAGATTACGTATATGACTTTGATGCAGGGGTGTTATTCGGAAGGGGATTTCGATTCTTGTTTGAGTCTTTACCAGGAAATGAGGGAGAAGGGGGTTGAGGTTCCGTCTCACGCGTATAGTTTAGTTATCAATGGGCTTTGTAAAGGGGGGAAATGTGTGGTGGGGCTTGCTGTTTTTGAAGATATGATTCAGAAGGGTTGTAAAGCTAATGTGGCAAACTATACGGCTTTGATTGATTCGTATGCGAAATGCGGGTGCATTGAAGAGGCGATGAAGCTATTCGAGAGGATGAAGAGTGACGGGCTTGAACCAGATGGGGTTACTTATGGGGTTATTGTCAATGGATTGTGTAAGAGTGGGAGAGTGGAGGAGGCCATTGAGTATTTTCAGTTTTGTCAAGACAGCGGAATGGCAGACAATGCTATGTTGTATTCTAGTTTAATCGATGGTCTTGGGAAGGCTGGAAGGGTTGATGAAGCTGAAAGGCTGTTTGAAAAGATGATCGAAGAGGGTTGTCCACCGGATTCATATTGCTACAATGCGCTTATCGACGCCCTAGCAAAATGTGGAAAAACTGATGAAGCTTTAGCACTCTTTAAGAAAATGGAAGATGAAGGGTGTGATCAGACTGTTTATACATACACAATACTCATTGATGGACTATTTAAGGAGCACAGGAATGAAGATGCATTGAAGTTATGGGACATGATGATTGATAAGGGCATCACGCCTACTGCTGCTTCGTTCAGAGCTCTCTCGATTGGGCTTTGTCTCTCAGGCAAGGTAGCCAGGGCCTGCAAGATTTTGGATGACCTAGCACCAATGGGTGTAATTCCTGAGACAGCTTTTGAAGATATGATCAATGTGTTGTGCAAAGCTGGCCGTGTCAAGGAAGCTTGCAAATTGGCTGATGGCATTGTGGATAGAGGTAGGGAAATACCAGGAAGAATCCGAACTATACTAATCAATGCCTTGAGGAAAACAGGCAATGCAGATTTAGCTATGAAGCTGATGCATAGTAAGATCGGTATTGGGTATGACCGATGGGGTAGTGTCAAAAAGCGAGTGAAGTTCCGTATTCTCATTGACATTTGAATCTTAGCCATGTTGTATTTCTCAGGAGTTCCGTGTATGTATTCAACCATTGCTTCATAATGATTATCATCGGAAGTAACAAGAGTTGATGTTCACCTTCCCATTCCTGCATATTACATCATTCAGTTTATGGAAACTTTCCCATACATGGTCTGGACTCTTGAACAAGTTTTTTGGGAGTGTACATTGTCCCAAGTTGATGGAAGGCGCATTTGTTTCACTTCTCTTTGGCTATTGCAAGATCAACACGTGTTATCTCTGATCTCCGAGTCAATAACCAGGTGCGGCTTTCTTCCTGTATTTCAAGACCAAGTAATTCGTTCATGAACTTTCTTTAGAAAACATGTTACTAAATAGAGATATAGAATCAGTTATCAAAAGAAGACCAACATGCATCCTCTTCAATATCCTTTTAAGTGTGTTTCGTTACTTTGTCATATATAGAAAATATCACGGAATACACAGAAATAAACAGTATTTGTGCTATTAAATTATTCTTGGAGAAAACCAGAGGTTAAAAATTCATTTCCTTGGAAGCTGAGATTCCCCAGAATATCATCTTGACGATGTGATGGTCCTTTCTATGTGCTGCATATACCCAAATAATGGATGACAAAAACTTAACAAAGTGACAAACATATTTGAGAATCAAGATATTTTTCTCCCCTGATTTAGTGATCAAGGCTAGCTTGTATTTGCAAGCTGGAAAGAAACATAAAGAGGTTGAGAGAATTAATGCTCATTGAGATGAAGGTCCCATGCTCCCAAGGAATGGCTATCAAAATTGTCATTATTTGTTTCTTTTCCTGAAAAATTGTAAGCAGAAGATTCTAGGCTTGTTGCTTTGTAGAAACCATAATGAAAAGTTGGGTCCCAAAGATAAGATTGAGGATATTGTACCTAAAAGATGCTTATACAACTGGGCTAGGACAAAATCTTGTATGCCCTACTCATATCAGCAGTGGCTTCCATCATCTACAAAGATGCCTTTGCATTCCTACCTTCTTACAGGATCCGGATCCTCTTCTAACCTAGCAAATCACCTAAGCATCCTAAGCCTTCTACGAGACATCGACACGTGTACATTATTAGATCTTATGGTCTACAATTCGTCTTAGGCCCATTTGAATGAGGCACATTTCTTCAGTCTCTCATCAAATGACTTGATGTCTGATAGATAGTTGGTCATCTTGCTTTTGAGTGAGAAAAAGTGTTGGCCTCTTCTGGCTAGTTATATATGCAGATAGGTAAATTCTTTGTGTCATGAAAATATCTGTGAGCGAGTCCTGAAATCTTTTATGTTATAGATGTGAGGTGTGGGAATTTTGGACCCCCGCAGATCGGAGAAAGGATCTGTGGCTCTAAGCCGATACACGTAAATGACTTATGGATTCATGAAGTATGATGATCAGGCAGGAAAAAATCCATAACAATATATTTGGACATAAACACAGATCAGCTTCAGACAGTTGTGCGTACCAGGACCAGTGATGCGACGCTGAAGAAAGTGAACCAACCAAAGTTTTGTTTTTGCCCAAGAACATCAATATTAATGTAAATGGTCCAAAATAGTAGACAATGTTTAAAATCAGGGACCCCAAAGAAGTGAAATTTAATCACAACCACAAATGAATCATCCAGCCAGGGAAGAATTAGAGCAATGAAAAATGCATAAGGCATTATTGTTGCACCAATATGGTTTGAAAGTGAACTTTCCTGGGGATTTTTTCTGATAAATTAGTGGTTTGGTTGATCAGAGAGAAATTTTTTGAAAATCCCAAGTTTAGGATTCCTGACTAACCAACCTGCAGCAGCATTTGTTTGAACTACTGTTAAAAGCACTTTTGTTAAAAGTAGATCATGAGTAAAACACCCTACAAGTGCTTCCCAAAGATTCAGAGAGCCTAGCAATTCCCAAGCATGTATACATTTCTATGTTCTCTGTATACCCATTCAATAAGCACTTTTAGAGGCCAAAGCACCAACAAGGGGATGCGAAGAGACCCCAACTTGCTTAGCTAGTTTGTCCTTTCCCATTTCTATTTGAAGCTCCAATGTTAGAATTCTGAGTTTCTAATTGGAAGATGTTCACAAGTTGGAGCATTTCTGTGACAGACCTGAAAGCGAGAGGTGCCACTGTCACATCACAAATAGAGCTCACTCCCAACTAAACGCCAATTGTCCATCTGGATTTTGATAAGTTTCATACTACCCATTTCGCTGTACAACATCAAATGAGGTAAACAATGGTTCTAGTTTATAATGACAGCTAGGAAGAGCAGCCAAGTACAATATAGGATGCTTAGTTTGCTTACCTTTCAACTGTGTTTGTTTCTTATTTGGTTCTAGTTATGCAGATGATTATATTAACCCAAATCCGAGCATAAATTCCAGCTTTGATCAACTTTTGGATTAATTTCGACCCTAGCGGATGCCTATAAATTGCAGTCGACGGTTTTATAGGTAAGCTAGGAAGATTTCTTGGCATTTGGGTTAACAAAATCCAACTCCTAGAAGTAGAATGAAAATTTTCTACCTAAATCTGTTTGTCATTCAAATTAGCGCATGCAAGTAGAAATGAGACCTAACAACACAACTTAACTTTACCGTCTTAAAGGGTTACCTTTTGCAGGGCAAGACATAGTCATATATCTTTGTGCCGACTGCAAAGCTAAGCTGTCCAAGCTCGGTCCCCTGCCAATTACACTCGTCCAGTCCAGTTGTCCCCATATGATTTGAAAGAAGAATCTCTCCTTGCCTCTCTCCCACATGTCTTTCAGAAAAGGATGACACTATACATGTTATGTGGTCTACAGACTAACGTACACTCTTCCTAAGATGGACGGAGCTTCTGCAACATGAGGAGGTTGGTTGAGCTTTCAGTAAATGACAGAAAACATAAATCTATCAAAGAGTGATGATTGAACATACACATCTGTATGTGTATATATAAGCTGTGCAGTGTGCTCTACTATATGCTACACAGCTACTTGTAACAACTTCATTTCTGTAGTACTTCTCAGATAGCCTTCTCTAATGGAGCCAGTGTGCAATAACCAGAGCAGTGGCCATGACATCATCCGGTGGTTTGAAGATGTATCGGAGAATGCAGAGTTGGTTCAAACGCAGACGCTGAGGCGAATACTTGAGCTGAATTGGGGAGTGGAGTATCTCGAAAAATGGTTGGGGGACGTCGAAATCCATGATGTGGATGCATGTACATTGGAGTCACTTTACACCTCTTTGGTACCGCTTGTTTCACATGCTGATTTAGAGCCTTACATTCAGAGAACTGCAAATGGGGACTCAGCTCCTCTACTCACCCAACAGCCTATGACTACTCTCTCTTTGAGGTCAGTTCCTATGTATTCCTGCTCTGAATGAAGGATTAAATGTTATCTTATATATGCTGAACATTTCTGGTGTTACATCTAAAGAATCAAAATTAACTTTTAAACTTTGGCTTCATCTTTGCACTCTTGATGAGTCTAATATGCTTCCTATGTCATCGGTTTTTAGTTCCGGAACAACAGAAGGAAGACAGAAGTATGTACCGTTTACCAGTCATAGCGCACAGACTACTCTTCAAATTTTCAGGCTGGCCGCAGCTTACAGATCAAGGTTCAACCTTCGTCTCTTTCTCTGCATTAGCCTTTCAACACGTCTGAACCAATTTACCACTGTGTATAAGACCAATGTTTTGCAATAAAAATACTTTTTTTTCTTTTCTTTTTTTTAACAATGGCTCTTTTTCTTGAACTTGTAGGGTTTATCCAACAAGGGAAGGAGGAAAGATCCTGGAATTCATATACAGCAGCAAACAGTTCAAAACAAGGGGAGGACTAACCGCTGGAACAGCTACAACTCACTACTATGCAAGTCAAGAATTCAAAATCAAACAGGAAACGACCAAGTCATTCACTTGCAGCCCAGAAGAAGTCATTTCAAGTGGAGACAATAAACAAGCTACGTATTGTCATCTCCTTCTTGGCCTCTTCTTCTCTGATCAAGTAGAGTTCATAACCTCTACTTTTGCTTACAGCATAGTACAGTCCTTTATCACGTTCGAAGAGCTCTGGAGAGACTTATGCATTGACATTAGAGATGGCACTCTGAGTAAAAGAATCAACATACCGAGAGTGCGAAAAGCAGTGTTGGACATCATTTCCCCAAAGCCAAAATTGGCTTCAAAAATCGAAGCTGCGTGCAAGGAACTGGAAGACTTGGATTGGTTTGGTCTGGTCCCTAAGCTTTGGCCAAATGCAAAGTATGTGTATTCCATAATGACAGGGTCAATGCAACCATACTTGAAGAAACTGCGGCGCTACGCAGCTGGTGTGCCATTGGTTAGTGCTGAGTATGGATCAACTGAGAGCTGGATTGGGGTGAATGTGGATCCTTGTTTGCCACCAGAGGATGTCACTTTTGCAGTGGTGCCAACTTTTTCGTACTTCGAATTCATACCTCTTCATAGACACAAGTATGATTGCAATTTAGCCACTGATGACTTCATAGAGGATAAACCAGTTCCACTATCCCAAGTCAAGGTTGGACAGCAGTACGAGATCGTCCTCACCACCTTCACCGGTAAGTTAAAATACTGTTGCTAGTTACTTTTCGAATCTAATTAGTTCTGCATGTTAAACAATGTACCCTATTACCTCCCGACATAAATGATCCTCATAATAGTAATTAACCTTGAGTAGGACATGTCTCTGCAACAAGAGCCAAGCCTCCATTAAACACAGACATGGGCTGTTGGTACTATCTTGCAGAGCAATCATCTTCAAGAAATCAAATCTCCTTTCAATGACTATTCATGGCCCACTCGTTATCATTTGGAAAAATTAGGTAGGCACTGGAAACGTGGATAGATCTAAAACCATAGTATGCTCATGCATCTAGTAAGATTTGTGTGGTGTCTCGACTCTTGAAGTTTCTTCTGGAAGTTGAGGTAGCCCACATTGAGCAAAAGGGAGAGTAGGAGTAGAAGCACTGTGTTGTCACTTGTCTATTACCTATCATAGCTATAAAATTTCAGTACAGAACATTTTTCACTCCATTTTGTCTAAGCAAAATTGTAAAATAGGTTGAAATCATCGGAGGCTAAATGAGTCGCATATTGAAAGTTCGTAAAAAGAATTATTGGTATGATTTAGCAATCTTCTGTAAACTCTTAGAAATATAGCCATTCAAGGGGGATTCAAGGGAAATGTGTTCAAGGGTCCAACTTTAAACTATTTTTAGCAGTTTTGAGATAGCAAAGGATCCAACTTTTGAATAGAATTTCCATGTGACTTTGCAAATTGTAAACTGAATGAATTTTTACCCCTAAAATTTTCTTTTTTCAGGACTCTATAGGTACAGGCTAGGGGATGTGGTAGAAGTGGCTGGATTTCACATGGGGACTCCAAAACTGAACTTCATATGCAGGAGCAAGCTTATACTGACAGTAAACATAGACAAAAACACTGAAAAAGACCTTCAGATGGTGGTCGAGAGAGGGTCTCAGTTGCTGAGCAAATCCAGAGCTGAACTAATCGACTTTACAAGCCATGCAGATGTGGTGAATCAACCAGGCCACTACATAATTTACTGGGAGATTAAAGGTGATGTCGAAGATAGGGTTCTTCGTGAATGCTGCAGAGAAATGGATGCTTCATTTGTTGATCATGGGTATGTAGTCTCAAGGAGAAGCAATTCAATTGGGCCTCTAGAGCTGAGGATTGTCGAGAAAGGAACTTTCAAGAAGATTTTAGAGTATTTCATAGGAAATGGATCAGCATTGAGCCAATTTAAGACCCCTAGGTGCACCAGCAATAAGGTGCTCTTGAGTATTCTCAACCTGTGCACCATTAAAAGGGTTTACAGTACAGCATATGCTTAGCAGTATTGATCTTGATGATTTAGTTTCTTTCAAGTCACAATGTAACATCAAGACTTCAGCAGTTCGGGTAAGAAATAAATTTTAACCTATAGCATATCAAGGAAACTCTGCATTGTCTAGTAGTGCATTGTGGTCTTCAGGTTCTTTTTTCTGCATATGCAATGCTACCATTCCCAAAAACTAGACAAAGAAAACATTGGTAAATCTTCTTCTTAAGGGATTTAAGCTTGAGTTCAAAATTGCTTATTCTATTAGGAAAACATAAACTCTCATTAAATCAAGGAATACAATAAAAGTTTCAGAGAACAAGTTCCGGAGATTGATACATGGTTCATATATTTATCATTAACAGGTAACAGAAGTAAAGAGAAGTTATATTCATGATTAACAAATGAATACAAGCTAGCTAATAGTAAACTAAGAACTGGTGCTTGCCGGACTCATGCAGTGGAGCAACCCTCGGATGACCATTCTTAGACATGGTGACTATATTGGGCTCCTTGGATTTCTTCCGTTTCTGCTTTGCGAGCTTCTCTTCCTTACACTTCACACAATCCTTCTTGGGAATGTTGTAGACTGTATGTAACTTTAGTCGGATTCTAGTAGGAGCATATGGTGGAGCATTAGGATACTTCAATTCCCTCTCACCATGAAACTCACAGAATTCGGTATCATCTTCATCTTTTGATCCAGTACCAGCATCTACTTCATTGTAACTATTGCCATCATCTTCATCTTCTGAATCGGTACCAGCATCTACTTCATTGTAACTATTGCCATCATCTTCATCTTCTGAATCGGTACCAGCATCTACTTCCTTGAGCAGATTAAGTTTCTGCAGTAGTGATGGGAGGAAATCCTCGTTGAAGCCATCACCATCTACTAAATGAGGCTTATTCTTCGGTCCCTTTTCTCGAGGAAGTGAAGTGTTGGACATGCCTTTGTGTGTAGAAATAAGATTGCAGATTGCAGCAATAGTGTTGATGACTTGAGAGTAATCAAGAGCGTGAATATGAGAATTTAGAAATAATACGTACGTTTCCTGATGGGATACTAATTCCCTTTTCCTATTCAATAAAGGATAAATAACTTGCCAAATAAAAAGCATTCCTTTTCCACCAAGGATTTAAAGGAAGGATCAGTATCCTAATCCCTGTGGAAGACGAAAGAATGAAACTGAACTCTTCTTTGTGGACCTCATCATGGATAGTAGCGACTATGGTAGTCACCTTTGCGGGTCAATTCCAATGACGACCGAGAAATAGTTCAAATTCTGCATTCTTGATCAAATTATACTGAAATTGTGGATCCGCGGAGCACATAGTTGATACATATTTCCCAAAAATCAGAGTTTGTTCTTAATATCATAAAAGTTTAGAAAATTAAATACAATTTTACAATTTTACGCGTGGTCCAGACTATAGTCATGAGGAAGGGAAGGTAATGAAAGTTAAGAACAGCTCTTGGACAAAAGGAAATGCATCCATTTCTTATCATCATTCAAGGTTTGAGCATCACGTCAGTATATGAGTGCACACATAGTCAGCACCCAAATTCAGCTTATCAGACACTTCAGAGTCTGGGTACAAGAACATGCTAAGCGTTAAGTCATAGATGCAGATATATGGAAAATCTTGAAGAAGATTGGGGAAAACATGATATACTTTGGTACTTTGGTAGAATCAGATCGACCGCATGGCAACCTGCTCGAAGGTATAGCACCCAATTTTAGGAGAAAAAAAAGTGAAAAGGAACCGACCTTCAACCTCTTTTTCTTAAATTTGGTGCTATACCTTCAAGTAGTTTGTCATACGGTCAATCTCATTCTACCAAGTATATCATGTTTTCCCAAGTCTTCTTCAAGATCTACCATATATATGTATTCGTGACTCGACGTTTAGCATGTTCTTGTACTCAGATTTTAAAGTGTCTGATAAGCTGAATTTGAATGCTGACACAGGCGCACTCATATAATGTCGTGCTCAAACTTATTTTTAATAATCCAAGTTCTTGGGATATCAAGAACAAACTTCAATTTCTGGCAAATATGTATCAACTATGCACGCTCACAAAGGAGCAATATAAATATAATTTGATGAAGAATCCAGAATTTGAACTCTTTCCATCTTCATTGCGACTACCCATGCCGCTCCTCTCAACTACCTACGTCTATTTATATAAGGCAAGCATGCATGTTTTTATCCACGTTTCCTTATAGGATACTAATTCCCTTTTCCTTTCAATAAAGGGATAAATAACTTGCCAATTAAAAATCGCATTCTTTTTCCACCAAGGATTTAAATGATGGATCAGTATCCTAATCCCTTGTGGTAGAGGAAATAATGAAACTGAACTCTTTTGTAATGGGTCTCGTCCTTTAGGCCTCAATGTAAACTCGAATTATAAAAATGAGCCTTCAAAAGTTCGAACCCTCTATTTCTTTATTTCCAAGTACAATCTAGCTACCTTTGGAATAAGGTGCCACTCTTGTTGCTTACTCATGGACAATTTGTTGAGTAACGAATTTATGTTTACTTTGTTCTTCAAAGGTTTTGGTGCTATGTATATCAAATACTCAAATAGTAAAATTTTGTGATCTTGACTTAACCTCCAAACTTGCAAGGTTTTCAGATCTCTTATCCAAACAAAAAAAAAAAGATAATAAAATTTCATGTAGGATGTATTACACTAAAGCAGACCAAACCAAAAGATAAAAAACAAAAATGTAATAAAGCAAACTTGGAGAAAGGAACACTCCTGATTTCCTATGCTAATCTTATGTACGTGTAATTATAATTTAAGCTCAACTTCATTGAAGAATCTATTTACAATTTGTAGCTCTAATGATTAATAACACATGTAGTTCCAAGTTTGATTGCTCTTGTCTCATTAACAGCTTTTTTTTTTTTTTTTTTATGAAAAGGGTTTGGAACTTAGCCTAGCTGGGAGGCTCAGCCCCACTCCCGGTTCCATTTATTTCATTAATAAAAATAGTATTTTGCATCTAGGGGGACATAAAACTTAAACTCCGAGCTACATAATTAATATAACTAGTATCCTTGTAGAGAATGTCCTGAATAATAACAGGAGTCTCTCCTAATCAAATATCATTAAGAACATATACCCAAGGAATTTGGAAGAAAAACTCACCTCTAACTAGACTGGAGGGAAATTTGAGAGGACAAGAGGTAGGGTAAAAAGGAGACATATTAGAGTAAAGTTGGCAAAAGTTTGCTGAAGGTGTCTTAGGTACACTTCTCATATATATATATATATATACACACTCCTAATAGGGTTCCTTTTTAATCTGTAAAGCCCAACCTGCGAACAGTCAAGTAGCTTAAACAATATAAAACCTCATCTCCAAGTTTCCAACTTGTCTCTCTTCCTTCATCTCCTTGTTTATTTTTCTGTGTTCTGCTGAGAGTTACAATTAATGGGAGGTGAATATAGTTGGAGAACCACCATAGCTCTGGTACCTCCAATGGTAGCTCCGCTTAATCAAAATGCAGAGAAAGAAGATGATCAGCAATGTTGTAGTAATTTCGACAACTCTGTCAATGCTGTGTACATGGGGTTTGTAGCTACTGCCATCCTCATATCAATGTTTATTGTTATCGCGATATTTGAGAGATTCTTCAGGAGGTCCAGAACAGCATCACAGCTCAGTGATACTGCTCGGACACATTTCAGCTACGATAACAATCCCAAGCTTGATCACAATTCTTCCAAAGTAAGCTTTATTTTTGTGCTCAAACTAGGCCTTCGAATAACATTTTCAAGTTTCTTTCGTTCCCTAATTGATTATCTGAAGTTACTAAAACCATTTTTGAGAGAAATTCATTGTTCCATTGATAATCCGAAAGCTGGAAACATCATAAATCAGGGTTCAAACCAAAACAGATATAGAAAGCCACATGGAATAATTTAGGATTTAGGAATATATGTTCCTTTTGGAATTGTTTACCAACTGATTTTTAAAATTCCTTAGTTTCCTCAAGTGATTATTTAAGCTCAATTTAGCTAATTGGGTTGGTTGGCTGGTGTTAGGTTAAGGATTACAGGTCATGGTTGCTTAAAAAGTTGATTAGAGGTATAATTTGAAGTTTCTAATTCTATAGTGGGTTGCACTATATGTCTGATACTGCATATATGGTACCTGCATTATTAACCCAAAATTCATAATTTAGTACCATTTCATCACTTTCAGATCATTTTGCATCACTTTCGAATCATTTTGCATCATAAGTGTATGTCTTTGTTCCTATAAAGATGTATATTTATGTGTGCTTGGTTTGTGTTCTTGTTATCAACTGGCCGGGAGATCTGTATCTGAAAGTTCAGATTTCAGAAATGAAGACAGTTGATTTGAATAACTAATTGTACCCAAAATCAAGCATGGAAATCCAAACTTATCACATGCTTGCGTGCGAGGACCTATGTTAGGAAGTTCTTAGTTTATGGAATTCCAAGTTCAAAGTCACCATATGTGCCAAAAACATTGATGCTTTCTATATGTATATGATCTCGAAAAAGGGCATGCCTCTCTTGTTTAAGGAAAAACATATAATTGACAAACTTGGCTTGATTTTCACTACCTTATGCCAAGCGTCGCGACACGATTGACTAGTTTTCTTAATTTACAATGTAATTCGAGAACACTTGGTTAATGTGAAGGGTTTGTGTTATGAATTCTGCAGACAAGTTTAGTATTAAAAGGTTTCAAGAAGGAATTCTATATCTATTTCTTGTTAACCTAGTCGAGAAGGAAGGAATGACTATAAAATCAGTTTTTATCTTCTTTTCTTGTACTGTAAGAATGGAAGATTCAGAGCATGCTTCCTCCCTTTTCACAGTTGAAGTTACTTCTTTTCACTGTGACATTGTCGGTAAATGTTAACGTTGATGTAATTTGACTTGTAGGCTCTTTCTTTGTTTCTGCAGATTACAACCTATGCCAGAGAAGTATCTGTAGTGATGCCCGGAGAAGATACTCCTACCTTCATTGCACACCCTGCTCCACCACCATGTCCTCGAGAGCATGTCACTTGGCCTCACCACTCCATCGGCGCAAATGCTTCAACTTCAACCCCAACTCCTGAAGCAAAATTCCTAAGCCAAAGCCAGACATGAATGCGACTGCAAAACCCAAGTTTTTCTTTCTTATTCTCTATTTTTCATCATACTTGGGTTAGTCCACAACTTTTGAGCATAGGAAAGCCAGTTGTAGGCAAGAGCTGAACGATATGTACACTCACCAGTTATTTACTTATGTATAGTTTTTTTTTTTTTTTTTAGTTTAACAAGAGCTAGGTAAAGCAGAGTGTTCTTTTACTTTAAATTTATTAATAAAAAAGAAAGATTATAATCAAGGTTAAATAAAGCTAGTACCTGAAAATACCAACAAGAGACATCAAACTACGTTATAAAACAAATCAATGAAAACGAAAGTTAAGAAGACCGAACTTATCTCGTTGGTACATGTCCAAAATGAAGTGGGGAGGTTCATCCCTCTAAGATAATGCAGACATCGACAAACCCATATTGGCAAGAGCATATCAGCCACTTGATTACCTTCCCTGAAGATATGAGAAGATCGAAAATTCATCTGAGAAATGCGGTGCAAACAAGTACCCCATGCCACTCTCAATCGCCATGGAACAATATGAGGATCCCTCAAGAAATTAAGCACAGAATGAAGTGGGGAGGTTCATCCCTCTACGATAATGCAGACATCGACAAGCTCATATTGGCAAGAGCATCAGCCACTTGATTACCTTCCCTGGAGATATGAGAAGATCGAAAATTCATCTGAGAAATGCGGTGCAAACAAGTACCCCATGCCACTCTCAATCACCATGGAATAATATGAGGATCCCTCAAGAAATTAAGCACAATTGTTGAATCCACCTCAAGCTAAATATGCTTCCAATCCCTAACCCAAGCCAGCTCAATAGCTTGAATAACCGCCATAACCTCCGCATCCACAGAGTTAGAAATTTCAAGGTTTGAAGCAAAAGCACCAAGGAAAGAGCTGTGAATATCCCTAAAAATTCCACCATAATCAGATTTCCCTGTAGTCTTTTACCATGCACTATCGGTATTGACTTTAATCCAACCAAAGAGAGGAGGATGTCAGTTAACCTCTGTAATCCTCGGAGCCCGACGGGGACAACATAATAAACCAAACTTCTTCAAAACCCGAGGCTCTGTTAAAGAATTAGACATGCAATTTGAGACTAATTTGCTAGTGCTTTCATGTGACCCATAAGTAGTTGACGTACTACTTCTACAACAATGGTACAATTATCATGCCTCAATTTATTCCTTGCTTTCCAGATAAACCACAAGGTAGTGGTGTAGCATATAAACCAAATCTCCTTGAGCTGATGACTGCATCCAACACCTCTATAGTATAGTAGATCAACTAAATTTTGTGGTAGATTTCCTAACTCAAATAAGCAAGCCCAATTGTTCCATAGTGAAGCAGCAAAAGAGTAAGTCACAAAGATATGTGACAATGACTCACCATCCCTACCACAAAGGACACAGCGAAAAGCCAAAGCAATCCCACGACGTTGTAGTAAATCCTCATATAACACTCTACCCCTCAACACTTTCCAAGAATGAAGAGAAATACGGGGAGTAATGAATTTAAACCATATGAGCTTTACCCCAATCCAAAGATGGTAAATGTGGGAGCATAAATTGGAATGCCTCATTTGCAGATAGCTCCCCAGAAGATGATGGAACTCAAATTAACTTATCAGACATATCACGAACAATAGAGATAGGGACATCATTAATTAACTTACATATGTCTGGGAAGTGAAATTGAAGCAACATAGGAAAGTTCCAAGCCCCATTATGAATATAATCAGCTACCTAGTCATCATGTAGAGTAAGCATACTTGTATGAGACCCAAAAAAATCCATGAGAGGTTTGCCCAAGAAGTTATCATGCCAAAAAGAAACAGAGCGGCCAAAACCAATAATTCATCTTGTGTTATCTTGAACTTGAGCCCAAAACCGTTTTATACGGGGCCAAATGGAAGAGCAAGCATAAAAGCGACGTTGTACGCCATTTCGCCAAAAGCGAAATCGAAGAAAAGAGCAAGCTAGCGAAGGAGAGGTAAACACTTCCGAACTCTTCTTAAGAAAGAGTGAATGGTTTAGGACAACAAGTTTCTTTAAGCCCAAACCACCTTCCTCCAATGACATACAACATGTTTTTCAAGAAACTAAATGAACTCCTCTCTTATCAATAGATCCAGACCACAAAAAGTTTCGACACCACACCTCCAATCTTCGCAATAAAGAGATAGGCCACTCATAGACTCGGAAGCTATATACAAGCATGCTATTGAATATATGTATAGTTAGGTATAGCTATCTGAGGAATCAAGCGTTACAGGAAACTTCCTATGATACAAACTCTTTCAAGCGCATGACAGAGGCAAAGACAACACAGGCTTGCTGGAAGCATTGTATCACTAAGAAGCTTACCAGAGTCTTTGTCCTGCCCATTCCAAACATATCCCAGCGACAGATACCAATGCCAGGGCCATTACTACATATCCCTAGACACATTTTGCAAATCTATCTCAACTTCATGGAAACAAAACAGAAAGAACTCTGGATTAAGCAACATGAACAATGTTGCAACCATTTCGCGAGAATTTACATCGTTTTCGAAAGCAAAGAACAATTTTGCATTCCCTTCAAAGAACTGGTTTTGCTACACCAATCTTCTATCAAAGCATGTTTTGCTCAATTCCGCTAACAAAGAGAAACACTAGCACAAAACCATAAAATCAACTAGACAAAGATGAAGCACTCTAACGAAACCAGAGGGTTGTCAAGGGACTCCTTCCCCTCCTGCTGCGGCTGCTGCGAAACGCCGTCGTTTGATTGCTCCTCTATGACCTCCTCCTCCTTTCCGGCCAACACTTCCTCTTTAGACTCTTTGTAGTTACCCTTCTTCTCACTCTCCTCCACACTCACCGAGGAAGAACTCCCTCGCCCGGTCACCTTCGCGGGGCTCTTTCCTCTACCCGCTCGACTCACTCCACTGCCACTCCGGGTAGCCGGTGACCTCGACCTAGACGACACCGTTTCACGCCTCACTCCAGTAGGGACCGCACCACTCCGCTGCATGTTCCTCAGCTGACCCGACTCCCTTCCCCGGAACGACGCAGTCTCCGTCCGGTTCCTCTTCCCAACAGCCGGCTCCGGCGTCCTCCGCGGCGGCTTGGGTCCCCTCTCTCTCTGCCCACCAACCTCGCCGGAGTAGGGACGCTTACGCCGCACCGGCCCGGAAGACCCATTTGCTCTCGGACCCAAATCCCTCTTCCGGTTACTTGTAGCTTCGTCTTCTCTGGCGTCTGCAATAGTAGTGGCGGTAGTAGTTGTGGAGTACGAGTAGCTCTCGCTGACCCCACAAGCCTCCGAAAGCTGAGAAGCCTCCGACACCGCCGGCTCCGATTGCATTTTGGGCTGTTCTTCCGCCGGTTTCGGCACTTGTTTCGGAGGCGAAAGGGTGATTTTCTCCGGGGGAGTTTCTGGGTGTTGGGGCTTGGTTATTGGGGTTTCGGAGAGGACCTCCTTAACGGACTCTTCTTCCACAGCCAGTGGCGGTGGTGGGGATCTGGTTTCGGGTTTTTCTGCATAGCTTTTCTGCTTGATTTGGCTCAGGGTGTTGGGTTTCTGGGCATGGAAGTGGTGGCGGTGGTGGTTGGGAGGTGGTGGGACTGGTTTTGGGGTCCTGGAGGTGCCCAAACAGCAACCCATTTTAAGGATTTGGATTGTGAAAACTCAAAGCAGGGAATGTCAGAGTGGTTAATGGTGGAGACTAGAGGGTGAGGGTGGGAAAGGCATTTGAATTTTAACGGTCATAAAGACGATTTGGGGGAAGTGAAAGAGACCGGGTCTTTTACAGAGGGCGGAGATATTTGATGGGAGCTTGGTCATTTTTCACAGGAGGGGTATAAAAGGTAGAAGAAAAACATTTTTATTTGAAAAGAGGAAAAGACAAAAGATTGAGAAGAAAGGTTTTAGAAGGGACAAAGTTGATAGATACGCTCATACGCATACGCCACCATCAAGATATGGTCCCAGATGGATGCATGTGACCTACTGACAGGACCTCCTGAAGTTCAATACAAAAACGAAAGCCTGGGCATCAAGACCCCATCGGAATTCTAGTACCCAGTTCTGTCATTCCTCATAATAAGTGAGTAGGTGGTTCATGGTTGAGCCCCCAACGAGGACCTCCGCAACCCAACCTGTTTAGCCCATTCAGCCAGAAAACGAAGAAGCAATAGTATCAGTCTCCCGTGTGTGTGTTTCATGGCAAGGCCGACCCAGAACAGAGAGAATAGAGATTAACTAACTCATTAACAGCAAGAATCAAGGAAACAAAACCTCAATGGGGCGGGTAATATCGGGTTAATTACAATGAATAGAGGATACAGCTCGAACAGTGTCAAGCCCATGTAAGCTTCAGTCTATATAATCATTACTTGTACAATACAGACTGAGCCAAGCAAGGGGAAAAGAATACATAGCGATAATTTAGGAAAATACAGACATGAAAATTTTGTATGTAGGAAAGAAACCCACTCATCATGTGGCAGAAGAATGCGAGGATGCAGCCCGATCGGCATCTATCATAGATTTGATATAGTATTCACCTGCTTTGTATGACGACCTGACCATGGGGCCAGAAGCCACATACCGAAATCCCTGTTCCATTCAAAATATTTACTTAATTCATCTGTTATACATTCTGATCATATATTTGATCTGGAAGAGATGATATGAAATCAGTCTGTATATTTGTCACTCAATGATCTACTTTCCCAACAATACAAGTTGTCACATATTCAGTCATTTGATAGATATCAGCAACACATTTGGTACAGTAACAATTATAGAATGATCTAGTCAGTTGTTCCCTGCACTTTACTTAAAGCCAAGGGTATTTAATGGAATCATAATGCAAGACACATATCAGGCCCCTACCTTAAAGAAAGTGAGAATTTGTATATTCATAGGGATTCAAATCTTAGAGGTTGGTATTTAATGGAATCATAATGCAAGACACATATCAGGCCCCTACCTTAAAGAAAGTGATAATTTGTATATTCAAAGGGATTCAAATCTTCGAGGTTGGTATTTAATGGAATCATAATGCAAGACACGTATCAGGCCCCTACCTTAAAGAAAGTGAGAATTTGTATATTCAAAGGGATTCAAATCTTAGATGTTGGTATATTAAAATATTAAAATATAGAATGTAAATGTTATAGAATCATCACACAAAGTTTACCAAGGCCTAAAAGATCTGGTATCCAGGTTTAGGGAATTGGGAGCAATCAGGCAAAACAGAGTCTAAAGCTGCCTATGGTGGACCATTACGATCATTGGTCTATAGTGTTCAATTGTGAGTATAAAAACTATAATCAATCCTCTTATCATTATTTCAGTAACAAATCACAGTTGACATTTAGGGCTACCCTGAATGATTTAAGAGTTTTGTAATATTCATCCCCTCTTTCTATAAATTAGTGGTCCGTAACAAGAACTTGGGCTACTCAATGCATCTGTCCTTGTAAGAGTTAGTCATATGTACTACATTGCATTGCACATCCCTTGAACAATATGAGAGGTGAGTGAAAGCTGAGCTATTGAACCAGAGATGTAGCAAGAAGAAGATAAGAAAGGGAGAGAGAAAACGTAAAAGACTGAAATGAGTTTTACTGACTTGAGATGAATATTTCATTGTCAAATGCTTTTATACTATGTCTAAAATAACCACAACAACATATTCCCTATTATACCCTTAACAGTGAGAACACTCCTATAGCTAATAGGTTATGGCATCTAAGTGGTTTTAACTGCATACTAGTAAGTCAGAAATGGAAGACACTAAACAAAATTACTATCAATGCTGAATATAAAGTAAAGAAGTAAGGGACAGATTGGAAGGAAAAATAATTTGGTGCCAATGCTGTTGTCCTAGCCAACACAGGCTTACGCATAAAAAGTATGACATGCAAGAAATACTATCAGCCCTCAATAAAGTTTCCCCAAACTACAAGGAATAAGGATAGAACTTGTAATGCATAATAGAACTAGTTCTAACGTATAACCAGATATTTAAAACAAAAACAAAACAAGAATGAAAGCATACCATTTCCATCCCTATCTCTCGATACTTATCAAAAGCCTCAGGGGTGACGTATTCAGACACAGGCATATGTCGCTTTGATGGTCGCATATATTGACCAAATGTCATCACGTCGACACCAGCTGCTCTCACCTTCTCCATTGTCTTCACAACTTGATCAGGTGTTTCCCCACAACCCAACATTACTGAAGTCTTTGTTAGTGTCCCGGCAGGAGCATACTCCTTGGCCATCATCAGAACATCTAAAGATTGTTTGAAATTCGCACGATGATCCCTCACTGCACTCTGAAGCTCTTCAACGGTCTCAATATTGTGAGCAAGGACATCTAGTCCTGATGTTGCAACTGTCTTAACACAATCCGAATCCCCTCGAAAATCAGGAACTACAACACGCAAAATCAAGAACACATATGAAAAACGAATCACATATTGTAAGTATACACAAGAATGAAATCTAACCACACAATTGCCAACCCTATATATCCCACTCCCTAACAATCTAGTGCATACAATGGAACAATCCTAACTTAACTTCTACCAACCTAATTCAAACAATGTATCAACACAACAATTCATAACCAACGCCGCGTAGCTAAATCAAACAAATTTCGGTAACAAAAACTTACTTAATGCCTCGATTAGCATATTCGGTTTGAGCTTCTTCAACTTGATCACCGTCTCAGCAAAATGTCCACTCCCTTGATCAGCCATATCATCCCGGTCCACGCTAGTAATCACCACATAATCCAGCCCCCACGACGCAATCGCCTCCGCCACATTCGCCGGCTCGTTCGGGTCCGGCGGCGGCGGCGTCCTTGAAGTCTTCACATTACAAAACCTGCACCAAATTCCAAACAAAAACTCCGCTCAACATTTCAACTAACAAAAACGAAGACCTCATCATCTCTCACACGCATTTCATCGAACACCTCACCTGCAACCCCTGGTACACGTGTCGCCGAGAATCATGATCGTGGCGGTGGCGGTGCCGGTTTCGCCGCCGGACCAGCACTCGCCGAGGTTGGGACACTTGGCCTCCTCGCAGACGGTGTGGAGCTTCAGCTCCCTCAGCTTCTTCTTAATCTGCGTGTACTTCTCGCCCCCGGGGATCGACTCCTTCATCCATTTCGGCTTCGGCAGCGGCTTCTTCTTCGTGCCGACCTCGACGGAGTACGGCCCTTCGCCTCCGACGAATTCGGTGAGAGTGGGCGACTCGGCGGCGAGGCGGGCCCGGAGGCCAGCGAGAGTTGGCGGGAAATCGGAGGAGGCGGTGGTTGAGGTCTGCGAGGAGGACGAGAAGGATCGGGTCGTGGATTTTAGGGTTCGGGTCAGGGCGGCGAAACGGGTCTGCATCTTGGCGCCTGAGTCTGGGGTTAGGGTGGTGAGAGAGATTGAGTCATGTGATGGTGGTGATTCGATGGTGAGGAAGAAGATGAGAGAGGTTGGTAGTTTCGGTTGGTTGGCGCAGACTATTTTGGATCTTGGATCCAGCTCTTTCCGGACCTACGGCCCATTCTAACTGGATATTGGGCCTGAGATCTTTTCGATTCAACAAAGAAGTAACACAATGGCCCATGATCCTATCTGACCTTCTTTTAGGCATATTCATATTCTTTTGCGAGTTGATGCATCGATACATAAAAAACATCTCTAGCAGCATATTGATAAATTGAAAAAAATTAAAGATTTATCAATTTTTAAATGAATCTTTGCTCTAGCAGTATACTTAAGAAGTTGATAAATTTAAAAATTGATAGAGAAAATTGATAAATTTATCAATCTTCAATCTTGGGGAGACAATTAACTAAAACTTAGCTAATGTATACAATTTAGCAACACTGTTGGAGAAAAAGTTCAAAATTGTTATTTTAAATCTAAATGTTGACAAATTTAGCAATAAATTTAACTCTATTGCTAGAGATGCTCTAAGTGAACTATCCGCTATTCTATATGAGCCTGCGATGCATTGATAACAAAAGAGCTCTTAGAAATAATATATTTAGCTAGTCATAAAATGCGGAATTTCTACTTGAGGTTTGTATGTAATGTCAATTTTTTCCCATACCTTATACCCCTCGATAGAAGAGGCTGTGACAAGTTATGATAGTTAGGTGTGTGTGTGTGTGACCGTTGGGAGGAAAAAGACCCATGAATAAATACACAACAATGTAGTTCACTAGCTCAACCCGCTAATCAGAACTATTGGCCAGGTTGGATTAGCACAATAATGGACCTAGGATAATGAGTTCAATTCTTTTGTGAGTTGACGTATCGATACATAAATGTAAATCAATGTTACTATCATTAAGCGAAGCTGTTGAACTACGAGCTACTTTATAAGAGCATGCATTGATAAGAAATAGCTCTTGATACATTTAGCTACTCGCAAAATGTGAAATTTTAGCTTTAAGTTTGTATGTAATGTCAATTTTTTCCCATACCTTTTACCCCTTGATATAAGAGACCGTGACAAGTTAAGAGTGTTAGGTGGGTGTGACCGTTGGGAAGAAAATGACTAATCAATACACAACAATATAGTCACAAGCTCAACCCGCCAATTAGAACTAGTGCCTCGGTTAAAAAGTTTAGCGCAAATATGGTCCCAAAATTAAATTCAGGACCAATCAAGTAGTAGATTTATAGGGATGCAAGCGTATTTCTTAGCTAGACATCTATAAAATGGAATGATGTATTATCTTTTAGTGGTTTTAAGTTTTAACGATGGTATGATCGTCGTGAAAAATGGTTAAACTTTTGCTTGTTTTTTTTTTTTTCATTCTATGATTACAAGAAATTAATATAATAAGCCATTTGGAAATACCTCAAATAGTGACCAACGAGAGATGGTGTGAATATGAATTGGGATTAGACAAGATTAGAGGTTGTTGGAGACTTGGAGTCAGCTTGCATATATTATAAGGTGGACGAAGACATTAAGCGGCGGTTAGCAAAACAATTTGAAAACCCAGATGTGTCGACTGGGGATTGGAATCAATGAAGCAGCCAACAAGAAGATCCATGTTTGAATTTGATTGATGAAACTGGGAGCTAGTGTGTGACACTTTGAGCTGTCTTATTCATTTGCTAAAAATCTGTGCCTTTCTTTTCTCTCATCCAAGTCCAAATAACAATTGATATAAGTTGGTCTAATTGATCAACCTACTTCTCTTTCGTATGTTTACGCGATTGATGTCACAGCTGATTAAACAATTAATGGAACAAACCCGACGATTGGATATGAATCATATGATAAGGAAAAGCCTCCAATGCTGCATACATCAGGAAAATGAGTCTAAGTTCTTCATATTGTTATGAATAAATGACGTTTAATTTGGTTCGATGAAACTACACTGCATTGATGCTTTCGTTTTCTTATTCTAATGTCAAGGTTGAAAAGTCTATGTTTGAAATTAGGACAACAATGCAAACGAATAAGCTAAATATTATCCAAACGAAAATCGTGACATTCAAAAATATAAGTGTTTTCTAAAACAAGGTTGCCCGTCAAGGTGTTCCGAGCCGATCATTCGTCCTAGTAACGTCTAGTGAGGTTCTGAATCCTGACTATATACAGTTTTATAAAATAAGGCCACTCAATCCGCCTAGGTGGCTTCTAGAGGCTCCAAACCGACCATTTGCCTTAGAAGCGCATAACGAGTTTTCAAACCTTGAAATATATGATGAGCTCGCAGGCCGAAGAAAGTAACACCATGATTGACCGATCAATATATAGAAGATAAACAGTGAGTGTTTAGACATTATGCAATGTAAAATGAGTTATTATAAACTGTAAGTTTTCGATGCAAAGTCATATGATTGGTGAGTCCGACGTGTCACGTTAGTATGTATTTTTTTTAAATTAAAAAAAAAAACAATGCATATTTCTTCGTACATATACTATATGCTCTTTGGGTTTGTCATCAGTAGAATTGATCAGTTCAAATAATTTCTTGAATCATCCAACAATAAATGAAAAATAAAAGAGAAAAATAACAAGAAAATGAAACGCATGGAGAAAACGACGGAAGAGGTGGAGTTCTCGGTAAATAAGTCGGTGGCTAACTGAGTATTAGACTCCGTGATTGAATGGCAGGCTGACAGCTAAACATCGCTTGCCTCACTTTCATGAGATTCTATGATTTTCCTCTCTCTCTAAGTTTTTTGTTTTGTTTTTTATGTTAGAATTTTCCAGATAAAAGGAAATTGCTTTTTCCAAAAGCCGCTTTTCTCCTCCAAATTTTATATTCCCACACCACTCGGTTTTACTTTACGACTAAGCTACGTCTCCTATCCAAACGGACTTTTGTAGAAAAAGCACTTTTATCGGGGGGAAAAGAGTTAAAAAAATTCTGGTCGTTTTTTTTTTTCTTAACTTTCTGCGTAATATTTGGAATTTATTGAAAAAACAAAGCAGAGGAAACTGCGTGTCTCTGAATTTTGTGGGCCTGTGATTGGCTGGGCACGAAAGCCCATGACATGGCATTTCAACACAACACGTGAAGCCCATAGAAATAAAACTGGCGGCTATTATTGGACATGTACGGTCTTTAAATACCACCATAATATTTCGAAAATGTAAATTTTACCGTTTCACGCGCGCTGGCGGGAGCGTGGCTAGACTGTCCCCATCGCAAGCACTGCAAAGCTTCTAGGATTTTGGGGGTTCCAATTATATGTCACACACTAGAGTTAAAAGTCACATGCAGAATGTGTCGATTTTGGTTCATGATTTGTGTGGTCAATGATATCTAGCGAATGTTTTCGGTAGGGATAGCAATGGGCTGATTTGGAATAAGGATTTCTGTATTATTTTCATTTCAAAATGTAGCATACTTAATATTATCTTGTTTATGAAATTACATACGTAATGATGTACGTTCTATAATGATTGGTATAGTTGATAACACAACGAATTGCTCTACGCGCGAGTCGCGCGTATAAAAAAAACCACTCATATTTGCTATAAAAGTAAAAAAATATCAGTATAAATGGTCTAAGAAACAAATAAAAAGTACCGTAAACTTAAAAGTTCATTATTGTAAGACAAATAAGATCAATCATATTAACTAAGATATTTAGTCCATTTATAGACAAAAGATCTCAAAATATATCTTAGAATGAATATCCATTGTCTTCTAAATCAATCTCCAAATCGTTTTTTCAATACAATTAATCTTCTAAATCTTGTTTGCAATAATCCAATCTCTTGATTCGGGGATTAGGAAAGAGAAACTTGATGATATTTTTCTCTTTATACAAGATGTGTAAATACACGATGAAATCTTAACAATCTATGTTATCAAATTTTAAATCATTCATAAAGATATGTATAGATTCATACCCTCTACTGATGATCCTCTTAAAAAGAAAAAGAAAAAGAAATGGTTTGATGATCTTGTAAACTTTGAAGAACTTACCATATAAAAGTAACCGCAACACGCGCCACATGGTGACGGTGGCCATAGGCTTTCACCATTTTAAGCAAAGAAGATATGTATGACTTACGCACACAACTATTCCTTCAGTTGAAGAAGAAGTTCTACAGCGAGAAACTGAGAAAGAATAGATAGTGGTTAGAGAGAGAGAAACAGAACAAAAGGCAAAACAGAGAGAGAAGAGTTTCAGAGCTAGAAGCACCTCATCACCTTCTTCCTTCCACACCTGACCCCCTTCCAACTTTTCCCACATTTTTCCTCTCCACCTTTCTTTTTGCTTCCCAAGGTATCTAAATCACTATTTCCAATTTATGATGTAATAATTTAATCTATGCTTTGCTCTCACTTACCTCACTTCCATTACTATATTCTCTGAATCTTAGCTTCTAAGTATTTCTTTTAGCTCTAATCCTTTTGGACTTATCATCAATCCACAAAAAGCTCTCTGCATTTTTTTTATTCACTCTTTCTCTGCTTCCCTCGCTTCATTTTTCTCCAGCATTTACTATTTGCTCCTCCTTGTAATTTTCTATCTCTGTATTTTTGATATGTTTATGAGCTGTTGATTTGGTTTTGGGTTGTGACAATTGGGTTCCAAGTTTGTTCAGCCTTTGGGCATTGATAAGATCAGGGGCTGTTTTTTGTTTTTAGTATTATTCGTTTGTTTTTTTATTTTGAAGTGGTTTTTGTATTGGTTTGATTTTCAGATTGGAGTATTGTTTTGTGAATGATTGCTTGGGAGTAAAGGAATTGGAAAGAAAATTGATATGAGATCAATGGGGAGGAGAAGATCTGAATTGGACTACAAGGAGCTGAAGATCTGTGAACATGTTCTGATTGGGTTTATATTGATTTGCTTGGCGCAAGTTTCGCTTGGAGCTACTAATCTGCAAGATGGTAAGGGTCAACCCAGTTTCATATGTTGGCTGTTGTTCAGCATTGAGATTCTTATATCTCTTTGTTCAAGTGTAGTTACATGTTTTCGTAGTTTACGAAGTAATGAACACTTGTTATCTGCATTTGCTTTTCAGTTGCTGCAATCAACAGCTTACATGCTGCGCTCGGCACGCCTGTTCTTCCTGGGTGGACTTCTGCTGGAGGAGACCCTTGTGGGGAAGCATGGCAAGGGGTTCAGTGCAATGATAGCGCAATTGTATCAATGTATGTTAATCTAATTGACCGACTTCTTTTATGGATGGATAATTCTCAAGTTCTTTGTTGGCAGTGGTCTTACATGTCATTGATTATATGGTTTTGCAGAATTCTTAATGCTGCCAATCTGGGAGGCGAATTGGGTGAGAACTTGGGATCGTTCACTTCAATAAAAACAATGTAAGTTATACTTTCCTTCTCTCCCTGATGGGGTGAGTTAGTTTGTTGTTTTATCATGTAATTTCATTTGTTGATGTGTAGCATTTCTTGGAATATAAACGGTATTTTTTGTTGACACATTACTGGATTACTGATTGGCGGTGTTTTTAATGTTTGTGTGCAGAGATTTAAGCAACAATCATATTGGTGGAACTATACCTTCCGTTTTACCTGTTACCATGGTAACCTTGTATGTTCTGCCCTCTTTATGAAACTATGTGTTTATACGGCATACATAATATACTAAACTGCGAATGCTGATTATCTGCCTATTGTGCACACCTGCTTATGCAAAAGATATGATGGTCTTTACCTTTGGCAGTTTTCTTTCAGCTAATCAGTTCACTGGAAGTATCCCAGTTTCTTTGTCTTCATTGGATCAGCTCACAGATATGTAAGTCCATAGCTTTATTTCCAGTGTTAGTGCTCAGTAGAGGGGTCCCCATGTTTTAATTTCTTTCATTACTGATTTCTCACTTTAGCTGTTTTACCAATCAGGTCTCTTAACAATAATCTCTTAACCGGTGAAATACCAGATGCCTTTGAGAGACTTACTGCATTGATCAATTTGTAGGTTCTTATTCTAAACTCTCCAGAGTTATCCTTTCCAGATATACTTGTATAAGCCACTAGTAGCTGATACGTACTTATCCTATTTCAGAGATTTGTCCGTTAACAATATGAGCGGGGAACTGCCACCCTCTCTGAAAGACGCTAAAGCTTTGACCAGTCTGTGAGTATCTAGCCTGAGTAAGCCATTGATACCATGCATATTTCATCTCGGTAATTGATCCAACAATCCTTTTTGCAGACATTTGCAGAACAATCAGCTGTCTGGAACACTTGACGTGTTACAGGATCTTCCCTTGAGCGATCTGTAATCCTCTAAAACAATCATTTTAATTGTCCATTTGAGGTTATCCTTTCCAGATATACTTGTATAAGCCACTAGTAGCTGATACGTACTTATCCTATTTCAGAGATTTGTCCGGTTAACAATATGAGCGGGGAACTGCCACCCTCTCTGAAAGACGCTAAAGCTTTGACCAGTCTGTGAGTATCTAGCCTGAGTAAGCCATTGATACCATGCATATTTCATCTCGGTAATTGATCCAACAATCCTTTTTGCAGACATTTGCAGAACAATCAGCTGTCTGGAACACTTGACGTGTTACAGGATCTTCCTTGAGCGATCTGTAATCCTCTAAAACAATCATTTTAATTGTCATTTGTAGAATATTGTAGGGTTACTTTGGGTTTTATTGTTTTCCATCTTATATCTTCCCATTATAAATGAGTTCTTCCTCTGTTGAACAGGAATATAGAGTACAACCTATTTGCTGGACCCATTCCTCCAAAGTTGCTGAGCATCCCAAATTTAGGTTAGACTCACTGAGTTTATTAGTTTACCTTTTAAACTGATTGATTACTTGCAGTTTCATGCACACTATAATCTACTTATTATGAACTGAAGTGTTAGGGTTTTGTTGCAGTTAACTTGGAACATCTAAGTACTTATTTTGGTTATACATTGTTGTCAAGTAAAGTAGAAGCAATTTATAATTTAAATCTTTTGAAATGCAGAAGTGACGGAAATCCATTAAATTCTTCTATTGCTCCAGTCCCTCCACCTACATCTCCATTGGCTTCGTCACTCCTTCAACTTCACCACCATCTCCTTATGCCTTTTGGGGACCACCTTCTGGGAGAACACCACCTAGTAAAGCACCACCTGGAACACCACCCACATCTGAACAAGAAAAATCAAATTCTGGAAAAGCAAAGAGCTTTTTTACCACTAAAAGGGTAGTTGGGATATCAATTGGAGGGGTGTTTGTACTTATTATTTTGGTACTGGTAGTTTTGTTTCTTATGCCAAGAGGTACCAAACAAAGAGGAGCGTCTGACAGAATATCCAAGCCGCATCAAATAGGAGCTTATCGTGACACACCCCTCCTCCACCACCATTTCCTGTTGAGAGGGTCATTGTAAAGCCAATCGTGCCAACTGAAGTAAACACAGTGAAGCCTTCCACAAGAAACCTCACTATTTCTGCCAAATCTTTCACCATCGCTTTACTCAGCAATATACAAACAGCTTTTCTCAGGATAATCTTATCGGAGCAGGCATGCTGGGAAGTGTCTACAGGGCACAGCTTCCTGATGGAAAGGTTTCTTTCTTAATTAAGAATTGGTTTTCATTTCTTTCTTAATCAATCATTGCTGATTGATTGACTGGTTTTAGGTGTTATTCTTTGTTTGCACATTGTGGTAGTTTCTGTGCATTTGTATGACTATCTGCTTTATGCTCTACCAATCTGGATTCTTTCTACACAATATGAATGAACTTTATCAGAAAACCAAGTGAAATGGGTATAATAATGAATTGTAGGTTAGTTTAATGCTTCATGTTCCTTCTGTCATAAGTTTTCTGTCATGTGATAGTAGTTTACTGTCACATATGCATAGAAGAGTTCAGAAACTGACGTTAAATCTTTTTTTCTTTTCTTTCTTTTTTATGCTATATAGCTACTTGCAGTCAAGAAATTGGACAAGAGAGTTTCTAATCACCAGAAGGATGAGAGTTCTTGAACTCGTAAACAACATTGATAGAATCCGGCATGCTAATGTTGTAGAGCTCATAGGATACTGTGCAGAGCATGGTCAAAGGCTTCTTATCTACGAGTACTGCAGTAATGGTTCACTGCATGATACTCTGCACTCGGACGATGAATTTAAAAAGAAACTCTCATGGAATACTCGCATAAGAATGGCACTTGAGGCTGCAAGAGCTTTGGAGTGAGTGCCAATTTTTGAACCTACTTGTTTGCACGTATATTTTTCGTGATCAAATTCTGAAAAGAAGATATGAGTCTAAACTGTCTCTGTTTGTGTGAGAAGGTATTTACATGAGGTCTGTCAGCCACCTATTGTACACAGGAATTTCAAGTCTAACAACCTTCTCCTTGATGATGACCTTCTATCCGCGTCTCGACTGTGGCTTGGCTTCCTTAATATCATCTGGCTCCGTAAGTCAGGTAAGAGATAATCCCACTAAGATGTAGTTACAAAAGTGAAAATTCTATCAAGCGATCTGTGTATTCTTGAGTGGGCCAAAAATCTGGACTGCTTGGTCCCAGCTACATTAAAGAGATTAGGTCTCCTTTGATATTTATAATTTATTTCATTAGTTATATTTCTCCTTTCATCTTGGAGCATGCTACATTTTTTTTTTTTTTGAGACAACACGTTGAGGTCTTGGTTTTTATTTATGCTTTCATGCTCACCCCTACTACTAATTCTACTGCTAACTGTTTCATTCTTTCAGTTGTCAGGGCATTTGCTATCGGCCTATGGTTACGGAGCTCCAGAATTTGAGTCAGGAATTTATACTCATCAGAGTGATGTTTACAGCTTTGGTGTGGGATGTTAGAACTATTAACAGGCCGAAAATCCCATGACAGGTGACCAAAAAAAAATATTCCGTCGTAATGGCTACTCTTCAATTCTATATAAAGCTTAAATTTGTCTTATCCACTTTTTACAAATATAGGACACGGAATCGAGGGAGAGCAATTCTGGTTAGATGGGCCATTCCCCAGCTTCATGACATGATGCATTATCAAGGATGGTCGATCCCTCCTAAACAGAGAATATCTAAAAAATCCTTGTCACACTTTGCTGACATCATATCTGATGTGTTCAGGTGAGCAATTCGTAGTACCTAAAAACTCTTGTTATATTCCTGGGTGTCTCAGTTTTCTTCAAAATGGCACCATCTGGGCCTGTAAAATATAGCCCACCTAAACTCAAACCAAATCATATGTTCAACAACAATTCTATTTGACAGTCGGAGCCAGAGAGTCAGGCCACCAATGTCTGAAGTTGTTCAGGACCTATTAGACATGATACGAAGAGAGCCTCGCGGCAGCGGATCAAGTGAAGACTGACCTGTCAAATAAGATCTATTGAATGATTATCAAGGAAACAACAATGACAGAGACACTAGTTCTCACTGCTACCATCAACAAGATACATCTCTCGTGAACAGGGCGCAGATGATGCTCCAAATTAACACCACCAAAGTTCACATCCCTTTGAAGTTTTACTGCCGTCAACTACCGGCAGGTGTGGATGTGACAGTCAATAGTTCGGTGTTCAATCAATAGTTTGATTCGTGCAATGATGTGTGTGCTGCATAGTGTAGTATTTCTTGATGTTTTAGGAGCTTGTTTTCTACCGATTCAATTATTCAAATATAATGATATATTCTATTAGTCATGGTCTTATTTGATTAAGCTACATTTTGGTTCAATCACACCTCCATGCTAAGCATGCAAGAACTACAAAATCAAGATAGGCTAAAGCTGCATCATATTATTAGTTTGGAAACTGCATCATATTATTAGTTTGATCCTAAAGCACAATTAGCTGCTTAAAGATAGGCTATTATCTACTTGTGCCGTTAATCTACACCATTTTGATTTTGGTTTTTATAGTAATTTTCATTTCTGAGTGACTGTGAATGTTCTTAAGGAACGTTATTTGCGCTCCCCAAAGTACGATCAGAAAGGTGGAGCGCAAATAGCTCCACATTTTCTTACTCCAAGTTAGTTTTACAAAAGAGTATTGTATCCTAAACACATCATATAATTAGTCACTTTTTATTTTTGTGTAGTTCAATGAAAATTCGTCAATAAAATTTTCCTCCAAAAATATAATTCTTTTTGGATTTTTTTTTTTGAAGTCGACAGTCGACTCATGTAAGCAAAGTTGCTATATAAACAAAGCTATGAAATCTTGTTCTCTGTTTCACGCGCGTAATTTAGCTCTCTGATTTGTTCCGTTCCGGTTTTCCCAGGAACCAAGAGACTCAGAGGCCGTCCGTTTTCCGAATCCAAAACGCTTCTATATCTCTGTCTCCCTCTCAAATTCTCAAAAACCAAAAACAAAACCCTCTCTCTCTCTCTCTCTCTCTCTCTCTCTCTCTCTCTCATTTTCACGTTCAACGCTTTTCTAGCACTCTTTCATTCAGATAACCAAGTCCGGCTTGCACTCACGGAGGAGCTTGGATCGCCTGCTTCGCTCCCATGAGTCGCTACGAAGCTAACCCTTTCGCTGAAGAAGATGTTAATCCCTTTGCGGTAAGTCACAATGTATACTATTTGTATCTATAGGCCAATAATATTTGTCTTCAAATCTTCAATGTTAATTTGGATCTCTCTGTTCCGTGAATTTTTGTTCATAATGCAGCTGTTTCTTAGTGGCTTACATTACGAAAATGAAGAAACATGAAGAAACATAGAATTGGATCACAGGCGATATGTTGCATGTGTTTATAACTTTATCTATATACATATCTCCTGTGTAAGAACCTTTTACTTTAATTTCAAAACGAAGTTTCGCTCTGGATAGGATTTGATATAGATATGTGTGTGTATGTTTGTGAAGAATTGTTGATGTACATGACTTTGCAATCTTATTATATTTGTGCTACATTTCAGGGAGGTGGTTCAAGGCTTACACCCCTTCCTCCTGAACCCTATGATCGCGGTGCAACGGTTGATATACCTCTTGATAGTTCAAGGGTCGGTTGCCTTTGCAAGAAGCTGAATCAGAGTTTTAGTTTTCGTATATGTTCTTTGTGAGGACACACTTATTTTCTAATTGTTTTGATTTGCTACTTCAGAGTTTCAAGGAAAAGGAGAAGGAACTCAAAGCTAAAGAGGCTGAATTGAGTAGGAAGGAACGGGTAATTGCCTCTATATACCTCAATGCTGGTTCTACAAATTGTAATTCCTGCAAGTGCAAATAGTTAATCTTTCATACAGTAACCAGAGTTTATATATAATATCATCATCATCTTGTTGCAGGAATTAAGGAAGCAAGAAGAGGCCATAGAAAAAGGTTTATATCCATGTTCATTATGTTAAAGAGAAGTTATGAGATCAAAGTCCAATTACAGATTTGTAATTTGAGATATAATCCCTTGTTTTGTGTTGGCAGCTGGTGGAAAAGTTGTTAAAGACAAGAAAAACTTTCCTCCATTTGCCCCATAATTCATCATGACATTCAAAACGATGTACCGATCCACCTACAGAAGATCATGTATGTTGCGTTCAGTACATTTTTGGGTATGTTTATCGCTGTATACATTCTTCTGTAGTAATTGTCAGGATTCAAATTTGCTTTATGTTCTCTATCTCAAGGTCTTCTAACTAATCAAGTCAAATTGTGCTGTTGCATGTAGCTTCAATTGACTAAGTTTATGATATTTCTCAGGTTTCATTTTCTGTATGTTCTGGAGTATTGTTGCAGCTTCCGTATATTGTGTCAATGGTGGATGTATGATCGTAAATCCATACCATATAAATATTTAAACTGTTGCATATATATAAAACTTTGCCTAAACTTGTCTACGTACTGTTGTAGGGCTTGGGACTGGTATAGGCGCTGTCATTTTGTCTATCTTCAATTTCATCATAGTGTGTCCTCTAGCATATTTTCTCTGGTATCGCCCTCTTTATCGCGCTATGAGGTACTTACAATTCTATGGAACTCCCTTGTTTTCACTTTCCAAATCACTACACAAAAACTGTAATGAGGCTAGCTGGATAGGCCTATGAAGATGATTACCCTTTTGATGACTTAATCATCCACTCAGAAGATGTTAATGGGAAAATGCACTCTGTTCTACTCTATGTTATGATATGCTAAGAATGCACATGACACAGCTTTGTCCTATGAATTTTTTTCTTACTTTCTTATTCTAATCGTGTGCCATCTATTACAGGACCGATAGTGCCCTAAGTTTTGCTGGGTTTTTCTTGAGTTACTGTGTAAGCTTATATTCTAGTTAGTAGTGCTATTATCTGCATTCAATTTAAGATGACAAGGAATTCTCTTATGTTGCCCCTTGTTTCCTATCTGCAGCTCCATATTGGATTTTGCGTCTTTTGTTCAATTTCTCCTCCAGTTCTCTGGTCGGGAGCAACTATTGCGTGAGTTTTTTACCTAGTTATCTATTTTACTCAGATTTAGTGATGACTGCTGTCAAAATGTATCAAAGATGTGCCATTCAACGTTATAATATTTTAGCTTATTGATGAATAGCTTGCATCAATGTCCACAGCTCTCCTATAATTTTGATATCATGCAAATCTCAGCATAGAGATTTCTACCAATGCTAAACCTTGGTTTCTCTTCTAGTAGTGAACTAGTGATCACCGTCCATTTTTAAAAATGTTGTCAAGAGTGTACATTCATCAACAATAAATTGTCCTCTTTCCAATGAAGCTGATTTGTGTGCTTATGTGAACAGAGGTATTATCCCTGCAGTAGTATATGCTCGGAACCTTTTTGTTCGGGTAAGTTTCAAGCTTTCGATACTTTATGTTGGCTTCATATTGTTTTAGTCTTCTGTACAATACCGAAAAAACTGAGAGACTGTTAGCCTAGGGAACTGAAATTATTATTAAAATAAAAATAGAAATGTTCAAGAGACTGTTATAGCTTGCCATTGTTGATGGTTTGATCTCTCATGAACACTTTGTAACTCTATCGCAGATGTTTTACTTCATAGGATTTGGGCTGTATGTCTGCGAAACACTCCTCTGCTTGTGGGTTCTTAAGGTCAGATGATTAACCGACTGCCATACTCTCATCATCGGTTTCTTTTTCCTCTTGGGAGAAACTTACTTGTTTCATATTTGCAGCAAGTGTACACGTACTTCAGAGGCAGCGGAAAAGGTTCAGAAGCGACGCGTGAGGCTATGAGGGCAGCAATTTGAGAGTGGATGCATATGCTGCTTGTTGATTTTGTATTCTCTGGTTCTCTGATATATAGGGTTCTTTTCTGGTCCCCTGTCTTCTATACATGTCACAAAATGAGTAATCTTCAGTGTTCACAAATCGAAGAGTTTTTGGATGCAGTCAGATGGAGAAGACTGGCTCTTTTAGCCCACCTAGATAAGTAGCTATATCGCTTTTACTGTGTCTAGTTATAGAGAAGACTGTCTATGAGGTCGTTCTTGTGTCCTTGTTACAACTTTGTGAGTGAATGCTTTGGCCACCTCCCATGTGACAATTTGTTAATTGGATATGTACATCTTAAATTTGGATAACATAGCTCTGTAAATGAATCATCTTAAAATTATGGATAAACGATCTCAAATTTGTAAAACCATTCATGTTTATCAATAGACGAGTTAAGTGTTTATTTTCATCGTTCAAATGTGTTAACAAACTACATGCTATGGTCTCGGATTTTTGCAGTGGATTATGATTGATTGATTGATTGAGATTTGTAGACGTCAACTTAAAACTATAATTTCGTTCTTATGTCTAACGAAACAAACGTACATAAAAAAAAATGATAATGATCAAAATCAAAACAAAAGTTAACTAGAAAATAATCAAATAGATGATAAATATCCCTTAGATACGTTATTCTCCAACCATAACAATCACAATCATATGGAGTAGAGATTAGTTGATAAAAACAAGAATTCAGAAAAATCAGAAGAAAAGACCAAAATTTTATTTTGACGATTTTACCCCTAAAGGTTCATCCTCCTTCCGCACCATTCCAAGGGCAGTAGCAGGAAATCAAGAAACTCAGCATTAACAAGCCTCTTCTTCTTCCTTGTCTGTGTCTTAACCCTAATTACATTCAGAGCTGGAAAACCGTAAAGTCCCAAGATTCAAACTTGAAAGGCAGATTGAAGATGCTTCACTGCCAGAGCTACAATTCCACAGAATTAGGGCAAGAAAGTCTCCACAGCTCAATGCAAGGCCACACCTTTTCACCAAGTAAGCTTCAAAACCCCCAATCTAATTTCACTGCTAGGCCTGTTCTAGGGTTTAATCTCACTCACCACAACCACACCTTAGCTAAAACCCAACAAAACCCTCTTCCAATTTCTCAAAATGGTACTTGTATTGTGAATTCAAGAGCCCAGAAGCAGAGTTCAAGTGGGTCTAGGGTTTATGTAGGGTTTAAGCTTCAGTGTCATTCAAAAGCTTTGGTCTTGCCCACTAAGGTTTCTTTAGTTAATGGTAAGAAGAAGAGGTATGGAGGCGTGTTGCCTTCGATTTTGAGGTCTTTGGAGAATGAAAACGATGTTGAAAAGACACTTGAGTCGTTTGGTGAGAGTCTGAGTGCGAAAGAGCAGACTGTGATTCTTAAAGAACAGAGGAGCTGGGAGAGGGTTCTTCGTGTTTTCGAGTGGTTTAAGTCACAGAAAGAGTATTTGCCCAATGTGATTCACTACAATGTGGTGCTTCGGGTGCTTGGTAGAGCTCAGAGGTGGGATGAATTGAGGCTGTGTTGGATTGAAATGGCGAAGAAGGGTGTACTGCCTACTAACAATACGTATTCGATGCTTGTTGATGTGTATGGGAAAGCAGGACTTGTGAAGGAGGCGCTGTTGTGGATTAAGCACATGAAACTAAGGGGGATGTTCCCGGATGAGGTTACAATGAATACGGTTGTTCGGGCATTGAAGAATGCAGAAGAGTTTGATAGGGCGGATAAGTTTTAAGGACTGGTGTACGGGGAGGATTGAGCTTGATGACCTTGATTTGGATACAATGGGTGATTCTGTGGTTGGTTCTGTCTCTGAGCCTATTAGTTTTAAGCATTTCTTGTCAACTGAGCTTTTCAAGACTGGTGGGAGAGTTCCAACTTCGAAAATTATGACTTCAATGAATACAGAGAACTCTATTCAAAAACCACGACTTACATCTACGTATAATAGTTTGATTGATTTGTATGGAAAGGCAGGGCGTTTGAATGATGCGGCTAATGTGTTTGGAGATATGATGAAGTCTGGAGTTGCCATGGATGTTATTACTTTCAATACTATGATCTTTACTTGTGGAAGTCATGGACATTTGTTGGAGGCTGAAGCTTTGCTTAAAAAGATGGAAGAAAGGGGAATATCTCCTGATACAAGAACTTATAACATTTTTCTATCTCTTTATGCTGATGTGGGGAACATTGATGCTGCTCTGGACTGCTACAGGAAGATCAGAGAGGTAGGTCTTTACCCAGATACTGTGTCTCACAGAACTATTCTTCATGTATTATGTGAAAGAAACATGATCAGAGATGTAGAGATTGTGATTGAGGATATGGAGAAATCCGGTGTCTCTATTAATGAGCATTCTCTTCCTGGTATCATCAAGATGTATATTAATGAAGGATGGCTTGATCAGGCAAAGTTGCTTTATGAGAAATGTCAGTTAAACCGTGGGATTTCATCAAAGACGTGTGCAGCAATAATAGATGCATATGCTGAAAAGGGACTTTGGACTGAAGCGGAGGTTGTATTTTCTAGGAAGGGAGATTTAGGTGGACAGATGAAGGATATTGTGGAATATAATGTTATGATCAAAGCTTATGGCAAGGCAAAGCTTTATGATAAAGCTTTCTCTCTCTTCAGGGGCATGAAAAAGCATGGGACTTGGCCTGATGAGTGCACTTACAACTCTCTCATCCAAATGTTCTCAGGAGGTGATTTAGTGGACCAAGCAAGGGATCTTCTAACAGAAATGCAGGAAACTGGTCTGAAGCCGCAACCTCTAACCTTTTCTGCTCTTATTGCCTGCTATGCTCGCCTTGGCCAGCTTTCAGATGCAGTTGATGTGTACCAAGACATGGTAAAGTCAGGAACAAAGCCAAATGAGTTTGTGTATGGTTCTTTAATTAATGGATTTGCAGAAACTGGCAGAGTTGAAGAAGCACTGAAATATTTTCACCTCATGGAAGAATCGGGGATTTCTGCAAATCAAATAGTTCTTACATCTCTGATAAAGGCGTATGGTAAGGTGGGGAGCCATAAGGGAGCAGAAGTGTTGTATGAGAGATTGAAAGGTTTTGATGGTGGCCCAGATGTTGTTGCATCTAACAGTATGATAAATCTGTATGCAGATCTTGGGATGGTATCTGAAGCCAAATTGATTTTCGAAAATTTGAGAGCTAAGGGTTGGGCTGATGAGATCGCATTTGCAACCATGATGTATCTTTACAAGAGCATGGGCATGCTTGATGAAGCCATTGATGTAGCAGATGAAATGAAAGAATCGGGTTTAATAAGGGACTGCGCTTCATTTAACAAGGTGATGTCATGCTATGCCATTAACGGTCAGCTACGTGAATGTGCTGAATTGTTGCACGAGATGGTAACTCGGAAACTGTTGCTTGACAGTGGAACTTGTAATGTATTGCTCACTGTATTGAGAAAAGGAGGGATTCCCTTGAAGCTGTAACCCAGCTAGAGTCATCTTACCAGGAAGGGAAACCTTACTCTAGACAAGCTATCATCACCTCTGTGTTCTCACTGGTTGGTATGCATGGTTTGGCGCTCGAGTCCTGTGAAACATTCACACAAGCTGACATAAATCTTGATTCGTCTCTCTACAACGTTGCAATATATGCTTATGGGGCAGCTGGGGAGATTGACAAGGCTCTGAACATATTCATGAGAATGCAGGATGAAGGTGTGGAACCAGACATTGTAACACATATTTTCCTAGTAGGTTGTTATGGAAAAGCAGGTATGGTAGAAGGAGTGAAGCGAATTTACAGCCAGCTGAAATACGAAGAGATAGAGCCCAATCCGTCCTTGTTCAGAGCTGTTATAGATGCCTATACAGATGCCAATAGGCATGACCTTGCCAAATTGGTTAAGCAAGACAGGAAATATGCATATGACTTGGAGCATCATGTATATCCCGAAACTAAAGATGATTTTGATGAAACCCCTTCAGAGTATGAGGATTGACAGTATCCAACGATGTCACACTGTACAGAAACTAGCATTAGTGCATGCATCTAATACTGTATATGTATGTTAGGAAACAGCTGAATTAAGATTGTACAGAAAGTACTGGTTTTTGTTGGAAGATGTATTGTATTCCACATTTGTACATTATAACATGCCAACACTGAATGCAACTTTGGCTGCTTTATATCAATTTCATGCCGGAGTTCTCTGCAAGTATTGTTGGCTTGCGAGTCCGCCCAGCTCTGCATCTCAAGCCACTTTTGGTTGTAGGTTATAACATGGTTTACTAGCTGGTTAAGATTAAGGGTCCTTGTATGGTGGCAAAGCATGCATAATGAGACTAAACAATACTTATGAGTTATGAGATCAAAACTGTACAACTCCAGTTTGTTTATTGCAGTAAGAATAACCAAGAATACATGGGATTTTTTTTCTGACCATTTCACCTCAAAACAAAAGCTGCATTGTACCAGGTATCAGAAAGGGCAATTGCCTCCGCCTGGTTCGTGCATTACATAATACATGACGTCCAATATCGAGGACATGAAGCAGTTCCATGAGGGGTGCCAATTACTTCTCTGTTTGAACTATACTCCAGCCTCCAACATGGGTTGATACTCTATTGATTCACTCCGATCTATTCTGGTTTTCACACAATGTCCCCAAACGGCATTAAAATCGATTTTTCTAGGTATGTGCACATCACCAACACGAATATGAGAACCCAATCTACTATTAGACTCAATCCAGCTCTTAGCCGGAGTCTTCTTAACTCCTCTATCTTGCATCAGCTTGGCAATCTCCATGGCATCATCCCATCGGCCTACTGATCTGTATACGTTAGCTAGAAGAACATAACTCAAATGGTAGTCAGGTTCAAGTTCTATCATTTTCTTGGCTATGCGCTCTGCAGTAGCAGAGTTCGTACTGGTTGTGCTAGCACCTAGAAGAACTGCCCAAAGGGAAGAATCATTTCTACACTCGGCACTCTCTATTAAATTCTCTGCTTCTTCCAGTAGCCCCGCACGGCCGAGGAGATCAACCATGCAACAATAATGTTCAATCCCAGGTTTGATCCCATACTTTTTCGTCATTAAGATAAAATTCTTTCGCCCTTGATCAACTAGACCCGCATGACTACAAGCAAACAAAACCCCAATAAAGCTGATATAGTCAGGCTTCATCCCCTCCTTAATCATCTCATCAAATATTTTAAGAGCTTCTTCACCTTGCCCGTTCTGAGCAAACCCACAAATCATTGAGTTCCATGTAATCAAATTCTTAACCAGCATCTGCGCGAAAACACTACACGCAAAATCTATGCAGCCACATTTTGCATAAAGATTAACCAGAGCCGACTCGACAATCACATCTCTCCAACCACACCTTCTCACATACTGGCAGTGAACCTCTTTCCCATGCTGAACAGCCGCCAAACCTGCACACGCACGAAGAACAGTTCCAAAGCAATACAAGTCAGCCTCTTCCATTTCCCTAAAATTCTTAATAACGGACTCAAACTCCCCAGCCTGACAGTACACCCCAAGCAACGCAGACCACGAAACAGAGTTCTTCACAGGCATCCTATCAAAAACCCGTCGAGAATCATCCACACTCCCACATTTCCCATACATATCAACCAAGCTACTCTCCACAACCACATTCCCCTTAATCCCATACGTAACCACCTTCGCGTGCACTTGTCGCCCTTGCCTCAGCCTCTCCAAATTCCCACAAGCAGTCAACACAGTCCCAAACGTAAACCCATCAGGAAACAACCCATGGCATCTCTGCATCAAGTAAAAATACCCCAATGCCTCCCTAAACAAATCGCTCCGCGTCAGTGCAGATATAACCGACGTCCAACATATCGCCCCCGGTTCACGCATTTCATCGAACAGCTGACGTGCATCCCCCGGCCTACGGTTTCTCCCATACATATCAATGAGAGCACTAATAATTACCGGATTCGAATCACATCCTCTACTCACAACTAAACAATGTAAGCACCGTCCCAGGCTTACGTGCCCGAGCTGCGAACAGGCCTTGACCACCGCGGAGACAGTGAAGTCATTCGGCTCAATTCCGAACCTCACCATCTCCCAAAACAACTCAACTGAAATGGCAGGCTTCCCGGCGCGAACGTAGCCGGTGATCATGGAAGTCCACGATATCACATCTTTAAAATACAGGGCATCAAACACTTTTTGGGTTTGGGCCATGTTGGGGATGAGCTTGAAGTAGAGAGAGAGGAGGCTGTTGCCGACGAAGCGGTCGGTTTCGAGGCCGGTTTTGATGACGTGGGCGTGGATTTGGAGGCCGTGGGTGAGAGAGACGGCTTTGGTGCATGTTTGGAGGAGTGAAGCGTAGAGGAGAGGTTTGAGGGTGAGTTTGGAGGGGTTTGTGGAGTTGAGGAGATGAATGGCGTCGAGAAGGAGGCCGGATTTGCAGAGGCGGAGGATTTGAGATTGTTTGGGTGGTGGGTTTTGGGGTTTGGGGAGATTGGAGGGGAGGAGTGAGGTGTGATGGCGCTTGAAGAAGAAGAAGAAGAGCTTCATGAAAGGAGAAGCTGGGTTTGAAGAGAATGTGGCCGTTTGAGTGCGCGCCCTTATTTTCACGCAAAGTTTGTTGATCGTTGGGCCTAAACTAAGCCCAAATAAACTTAAGAATGCCCGTGTTTTAGAGAGGCAAACTCTGCAGCAGTTGGTTTTGCACGGAAAATATGTCTCACAAAATATGTGATTATCATTGAGTGAAGAACCAATTAAATGACCAAAAAAATAGGTATTTACAATAGGTATGTTGTAGTCATACAATGAGACACATTTGTAATAAGTATGTTATACCATATAGTATAATAGATAAACCCGTTTTGCACTAAAAGTCACCAACTTTATAAGGTCGTGTGTGACAATATAGATATTTAATGGTTTCTTTTAAAGTTTTTTTTGTTCGATAATATAAATTCAGGTTGTCTGAGAGACTTTACATTGTAATAGCTTTCCTTTCGTATCAAAAAGAACTTCTATTTTTGACGTGTTACGATCCGCAATTTTGATCCTTCATTGTACAAACTTAAACACTCTAAAAATATCTTGATTCTTCTAACTCTGCAATTATTGATCTTCCAAAAGGATTTGAAACACAAATAAATCCACTTGTATTGTTGTTAAACAAATAAGGACAGTTTTTAACAATTAAAGACAATCTTTTCTCTACATGTCATGTGTCATGATTTAATTTACCAAACTAACCCTACACTAATTAAATATGCTTTTAGAAGAGAAAAGTTTCACCTTTTGAGATTTTTTAGTAAATGAAATACAGTAGTAGATTTTCAATAATTTAGTGTAGTAGCAGTTAATTTCAGTAGAAGTAGTAGCATGGGTTAACATTCCAGTAGAAGTAGTAGCAGGGGTTAACATCCTAGTAGTAGCAGTTAATTTCAGTAAAAGTAGTAGCAGAGGTTAACATTCTAGTAGAAGTAGTAGCAGGGGTTAACATCCTAGTAGTAGTAGCAGTTAATTCCAGTAGAAGTAGTAGCAGGGGTTAACATTCCATTAGTAATAACAGTAAATTCCAGTAGAAGTAGTAGCAAGAGTTAACATAACAACAACACAGTAGCAACACACAACAACAATAACACGTAGTGGCAGCACATAGCAGCAGCATGAATCAACAACACGCTGTAGCAACACACAACAACAACACAAAGTAGTTGTACACAGTAGCAGCATGAATCAATAACACGTAGTAGCAGTACGAAAAACACGCAGTACGAAAAACACGCAGTAGCAGCTTACAACAACAACACGACACAACAACACCACACAGTAACAGCACATAAAAACAACATGAATTAACAACACACAGTAGTAGCACATAAAAACAACACAAAGTAGTTGTACACAGTAGCAGCATGAATCAATAACACGTAGTAGCAGTACGAAAAACACGCAGTAGCAGCTTACAACAACAACACGACAACAACACGACACAGTAACAGCACATAAAAACAACATGAATTAACAACACGCAGTAGCAGCACATAGCAGCAACAAGCAGCAGCAGCAGCACATAGCAGCAGCATGAATCAACAACACGCAGTAGCAACACACAACAACAACACAAAGTAGTTGTACACAGTAGCAGCATGAATCAATAACACGTAGTAGCAGTACGAAAAACACGCAGTACGAAAAACACGCAGTAGCAGCTTACAATAACAACACGACACAACAACACCACACAGTAACAGCACATAAAAACAACATGAATTAACAACACGCAGTAGCAGCACATAGCAGCAACAAGCAGCAGCAGCAGCACATAGCAGCAAAAAGCAGTAGTAACACATAACAACAACACATAGTAGCAACACACAACAACAAGAATAGCAGCATGAATCAACAACACGCAGTAGCAATACACAACAACAACACAAAGTAGTTGTACACAGTAGCAGCATGAATCAATAACACGTAGTAGCAACACACAACAAACAACAACAACACATAGTAGTAATGGATACTAATGCATTATTCTTCTCCGAAGCAGCCATGGCCACTCTCTTCCACCAGCTCCTCGGATTCTGATCCTATTCCTGCATAATCAACTCCATTTAATCATTCCAATTGCAAAAATTTAACCCAAGAATGACCTAAAATCTAGTCTACAATACAGCTGAAACAAATTCGAGATTCTAAACAAATCGTAATTCATCCACCTTTACATAAACAACAATCAAAAGCTCGAAACTTAAACCGAATCATGATATAAACAACAAAAAACAAAAAAACACAAATTGAGAAGCTGATCAAGTCAATGACGAGTGAAACCGAAAATGGAGACAGTCAATTCTACACTGACAGTTAAAAACAGCCCTAAACATGCAGAAATTGAAGAAATCGATCCAAATTTACAATCAAGATCGAAAATTGAAACGCATGCGTATACCAATTGAGGCACAGAGATGAAGAAACTAGCTTAAATTCTACCTCATTCCGATAACTCGAACAAAAATTAGATTTCGAATTTAGAGAAAAGGAAGAGAAGCATGTAGATTGCCTGGGGAAAGTGAAGTAGAAGACCCAAAGCGTCTGGGTGTGCTTCTCGATGGATCCGATGTAAGTATCGGGTCGGAGCAAGATGTGCTCCAGCTGGCTCTTCTTCTGATACATTTCCTCGATCGTCTTGTCATCTATCGCCGCCACCGTGTTGTTGCTGCTCTGTGGCGAACGCTTCTCCACCACCATGGTTTAGAGACCGAAACGATACGTTTTGGGGTCAGAGAGGAGAGAGAGAGAAATGAAATTGAATGTTTGAGAGAGAGTGTGTGTGGCATGGTCTGTAATTTTGTCAAAATTCTGAGTATTATGGTCATTATGCATTTAGAATTTGGATTAGGCTTGATGTTGTATTGTTTTGGGTTTGGACTTCCGTCCTTATTTGTATAAATCTTTTAGAATGTGGGTTTTCTGTGTTTTGCAACTGTTTATGGTAGCGTCATTTTCTAAATTGATTATACATGGGATCCTATCATATTAGTACGCATGATTTTATCATGTTGGGACAGTTATGTCGACTTGAACAATATTGTGCTTTAATTTGAAAGGATCGATCTACGTACCAAATGTGACATATATACGAATCCAAACAAGTGAACAACCAACCAAATAGTAATGACATATACTTGTAAGGATGTAGCCATTATATACCATGCAAAATCACATTCAATTCTTCTCCTTCCCAAAACAAAAGCCAACCATTTCTATGCTCACCGTTAGAACTTCATGTATGAGCCTCCAATCTCAACAAGGACCTACCAACTGCCACCCATATTCACTCCGAACAGAAACCCAGCACCACCCTATTAATCACAGATTCATTCTCGACCCTCCATCCCTAGCCAAATGTACGGTCACAGACCTAGCCTTGTACCAATTGGCAACAACATACAGGTCTCTACCCTAAACCTCGAGCATCTCCATCGCTCAATCTCATGTCTCAACGTCCCATCTCACCCTAGAAACCGAATATGCTTTCAGAAGTTGCTCGAGCTTTAACCCCTCCCATCCTTATATAACCCTAAGTTTTCATTTCTTTACTCCTCAAACTGAATTCCCAGCTCTATCTAAGCTCTTTTAGTTCATCCTCACCTCCACAAAACCAAAACCTTTCACATTTCACATTTCTCCAGAGAAAATTTCAGGTTAGCTATCAAGCATGGTGGTGTTTTGCTTTCTGGTGGATCAGACGAAGAAAGTACGGGGGAGCAAGCCGGCGGCCGGAATATGCTCGAGGTGCGGCGGCGGAGCTAGCGTAGCCGATATGAAAACCGCCACTAGATTTTGTTACGTGCCGTTTTACTGGAAGTCTTGGAAAGCCATCATATGTACTTTCTGCGGAGCGGTACTTCGATCTTATTCATAATCTTTCATCGCTTCGCCTACACTCCTGCCTGCTTCTTAATCTATTACGATCAAATTCTAAGTAATTAGTATTAATTCTCAGACTCTTTTGTATTATGCGGTTTGCAGATTTTCTGTGTATAACTTATACATATCTAGCCTTTTTCCATGAAGGAGTACATGATTATGAGTTGTTCTGGCTCATGATTTTAAGAATATTACTGCCAATCTAACATTCTAAACCCTCTTGTTATGCAACAATTGAATCAATTTGTATGTGATTACTGGGATTAGAAAGGGTTCATTATTATGATGATAGAAGGTAGGTCTGGTATGTTGGTTGGGGTAGATTAAACCAAAACGTGTGCTTCAGGTCCAGATCGACTATCATAAAGATAAGATAGGTTTCTCTGCTGGCTACAGGTAATAAATAGCATGCAAGTCAAATGCTAAAAAACCCAAAAAATAGTCAAATGCTTCTCATTTGTTTGTGCTGCATGCAGTCAACTAACTAAAATAGAACCAACCAAATCTACTCGATCTTTGCTAAACTTGAAAATTGTGTTTGGTGGGAAGAATCGAGAGAGGACGAATTTCTAATGTATATATTTTCGTGCTTCAATTTCCTCTTCAATAATGTAACCAAAGATTTATTGTGCGGAAGCGTCAAACAAACATGAAGTACCGAAATATGAGAAAAGATAAATAAACAGAAAATCTAAGGAGACCAAAGATTTATGTGGTTCACCCCAAAATAAAGGGCTACGTCTACGGGCGGAAACGATGAGGAGATTCCACTAATATCAAAAGGAGATTACAAGGTGTTTAACACTCAAACCCAAAAATACCTATCACACCTAAAATACACTCACAAAAGAGAAACATCAAATAGAAGAACAACTTCTATAAAACCCTAAACTGCGGCTACTTCTCAATAACCTAAAGTTGCGGCTCTTTTGTCTCTCACACCTTAATTAGTGACATAAAGCATATATTTATAGTGCATAGACAAAACTCTAACCTAAGATCAGGTTGATTATATGGGTTTGCTAAAAGATAATTGATGGGCTTATATTAATTTAAGCCACAAACCAACAAGATTAAAAAAAAAATTTTCCTTTTCTTAAAAATGAAATAAACAACATAATAGATGCTCAATCAATCATATTTTCGATGATGGAATTCCATTAAATTTGAAAGTGCCAATGAAAGAGAGCTTAGAGGTTGAATATAAATTCGTGTAGGCCTAGGTAGGTAATATCAGAAGACAGGAGTACTTTAGTACTGTTATGATCGACATGAAGCTTTTAATTTCTGATGTTGTTCGTCTTTCTCATAAACAACTCAAGAGCTTCCTCGCCGCTTAAATACATTGGCTCATTTATAATATCCGTTGTAATGACTCTACTTCCCTCACCGAATGCATGTAGTCTTCCATTTATGTTTTAGTTTAATTTCTTTGTTCCAGTCCCTTAAATTTGTTGCATTGGCCATTTGTTTCTGTACGTACTGTAACTTTGTTAGGTGTTGTGGAAATGATCACACGCGATGTTAACCTCTTCTGTCATCATCCATCAAGTGTATGCTTGGTCCAAAGATTCAAGTGCAACTAGTGGGGAGATCATATGTTCTTCATCTTTTGAAAAATATAACAAGTAAGGTTATGGCATGGAAATTAAAGCTCGATCCCTCCAACTGAAAGAAGAAAATAGGTTGAGAGATACACAAAAGAAAAGAAGATAAACCTATGTTTAATGTTTTAGTAACTTCAATGATACGTTGTTGGTATGTTGCATGCCATACTATGATGTATATTTAACCGTCATTTTTCTAATCCTCCACCTAGCTGTAACTGTATAGCTACCTTTGCATCTTTCCAACTCTTCTAGTTTGGAGTAGAGAAAGAAGAGAAGGATGTAGTTTGAGCATTCTCTCTTTCTCTCTCTCGTTATAATATGTAAAATTTAGAATTCAGGCACCAACATGAGATGTGACATATTGGTAAATTCAATATTGCAAAAGATAATGAGTTCGATTCTTACTGCATGTACTGAACCTGTACTTGGCTAGACTATCCCCCAGATTGTATCACTGATCTCATCCAAATCGAAATTTAAAGACTCCATTGAGTCTGGTTAACGAAATCATTTCATTTGATAAAAAAAAAGACTAATTTCAGTTTACTCTCATCAACTTTAGGTCGATCATCATGTTAGTTCTTCATTTTTCAATTTCACCAAAAACACATCTCAACTCTCAATTTTCATCCCCCATACAGTACATGTGTTTTTGATGAAATTGAAAGAAAAAAAACTAATATGATGATCGACCTAAAGTTGATGGGGTAAACTGAAATTAGTTAAAAAAAAAAAGGACTACATGTACTGTATGGGTGAGCAAAACTAAAACCTTATGAAGTTGAAGGTATTTCTCCATATTTGGAACTTGAGCTAAATTCAAACCATTTGGAACTTGATTTTCGACAATACCGAAATGAAAAATTGTTGGGACACACAACTTGGACCCTATTATGGACTTGAAGCTGATTTTAGACACTTCACCACATTTGGCCCAAGACTTGTGGATTGCAAAACCTCAAGACCCAAACTCAGAATAGAAACTGTGCAAAACGACGTCGTATAAAGCTTTAAGAAAATTACCTAAATCTTCGCCTTCTATATAAATCTAACCTGAAAATTTCGAAAACCCTAGCCAAAGGGTTTAAGCGCACCTGACCTGTTCCAACCAAAAGCCCCCTTTAAACCCTCAAATTATATAAACTCGCTTCTTTCTCGCACCCATGGAATTTCACTCTTCTCCTTCTTCACCTCAATTCCCTCTTCTCCAAACGCTAATTTCTTCCTTCCCCAAATGGTAGGTCTCTCCTCAGAACCCAACCTCGATCAAGCTTCAAAGCTCAAGCTTTCAAGGGACCCACCGGACGCCGTCGATCCCAGACCCATCGCCGACCTGTCGTTTGTGGATTCGTTGCTGGATTTCGACTCCATTGATAGTTGGTTTAGGGATTTACCGAACCCGGGTATGGATTGTGAGGCGGGTAGTGTGGTGGAGGTGAAGAATGAAGTTATTGAGGTTGGTGGTGGAGGCCCAGTTGTGAATGGGTCGGACCCATTTGGTTGTGGGCTTGGTTCGGCGGTGCCGGTGAAGCCTGAAGTTGCGGAGAAGTTGAGTTGTTGTATTGAGGAGGAGTTGGGGAAGGTTAGTTTAGTTGGAGGGAGTGAAGAAAGTTTGGTTCTTGGAGCAGTGAGTGAGAAGTTGGAGCCGAAAATCGAAGGTGTGGAGAGTAAAATGAAGAGTGCAAGTTCGGAATCGGAGAGTGAGAGTGAGAGCGAGAGTTCATCAGCAGCATCGTCTTCGAGTAGTAGTAGCTCTAGTGAGGAGGAGGAGATGGATGGAACAGGGAATGTGAAAGTGGAGGCGGAGACGAAGGAGTGTGAAGAGGAGGCTTGTGAACTTGAAGAAGGGGAGATAAGTGGTGGAGAGGAGAGGGGTTATGGAAGTGGGGATGATGGTGATGAGGAGGGCGCCGAGGTTGCTTGGAGTGATGTTGATATTTTCGATGAGGGGGATGAGGAAGAGGACGCTATAAAAGGACCCATTAGGTCCAAAAATGAGCTCGAGGTAAGAAATTTTTTGCTGAATTGATTTATGGCTACATAGTGGAGTTTGGTTGATTGATAACCAGCAGTTAATTAGACTTAGTCTCCATTCATTTCCTTGTAGTCATGACTTTGTACTTCATTATGCTCTGATGAATTAACTTAGTGGAGCTGAGGGGTACAGTGTGGTTTCTGTTCAGTGGAGATGGAATGTAGCCGACCTCAGTTTGATAAAACATGATTTGTTTAGTCAGTTCACTGGCTAACCTTACTTGATACAAGTGACTGAGAAATAATCTTCTGATCTGATGTCTGACAGCATGCCATGCTTTCACAATTTTATGCTTTCAGTATATTTGTTTGCCGATTTCTGTATTCTCTGTTATCTTAACACGCACGATTTATAGTGTTGTGAATGAATTACCTTTATTCATAATAAGCTGAAATGAATATTATTTGTTAACTGTACAGGAACTTCCACCAGTTCCACCGGTTAATGCAACCTTGGAACCACATCATCAAATGCTGCCTGTGGGAGTTGTTTTATCGGTAAGCCTAGAGGGATCTGAAGCAGATTTTCTTATTTGTGATTATGCTAGTTTCTCGTGTTGTAGCTCCATCAGTAAGTTGGCATCACTGAAAACTTAGAATGTGGACGATGACACTTGAGAAGATGCATATTGAACTGTGGCCTTGCACGTATGTGAGTTTGATGTCAGCTTCATTTTCTACAGGTTGTTGGTACCAAAGTCATTGTAGAAGGAGTTGAGAAGCACAACCCTCTGAACGAGGGTTCTATTCTGTGGATAACTGAGAGCAGATCTCCGTTGGGACTGGTAGACGAAATTTTTGGACCTGTTATAAACCCTTACTATATGGTGAGATACAATACAGAAAGTGAAATCCCTGCTGGTATACAAGTTGGAACACCGATCTCTTTTGTTCGGGAGTTTGCAGATCATGTGCTCAATAACAAAGATCTTTACAGAAAGGGTTATGATGCATCGGGTGCAAATGATGAAGAGATATCAGATGAAGCAGAATTTTCAGATGATGAGAAAGAGGCTGAATACAGGAGACAGCAAAAAATGGCAAAGAGGGGAATGAATGACCAGAATGCCGGCAGTAAGAAAAACAACAGAAAAAAAGGTAAAAATAAGATGGGGTCCTGGAAGAACGATCAATCTTCCCCCAGCAAACACCTCCTGATCAACACCACGAGCAATCTTCAGCTGCACCTGCTCGTCGTTATGGTCCATCTTCTTCTGCAGTCTCAGAAAGTTTGGTTAGTGGGCGTGGATCAGGTCCATTTCCAGGTGCTACACAGGCTGGTGGTATGCATGCAAATGGAGTTTGGACAAATGGAATGCCGTGTCAGCTACAACAGACACCTTTCCCCAATGCATTTCCAAATAATAATATGCCATTTTTTCCACAGTACCCACATCAGATGTCTATGCCAGGCGGAATTCCATTCCATCAGCAGCCAAATGCATTTTCAGGACCCATGGGTTCACAAGGGTTGATGGGTCAACATGGCTTCCACCAACCAGGTTTTGGAATAGGTTTCCAGGGGCAACCTACACCAGGGCAACAGTTGAATTCCTTCCCAGGACCGATGCATGCATTTGGGATGGCTCAACAGGGTCAACTTGGCTTCAACCAAATTGCATTTGGGATGGGTCAAAATGGCTTCAACCCGAATGTTTTTGGGGTGGGGCAACCGGGTCAACATGGCTTCAACCCAAATGGATGTGCAATGGTTCAACAGGGACAGCATGGCTTCAACCAAAATACGTTCCCGAGTATCTCACAGGGTCAACCTACAAACCCAAATTTAGAACAGAATATGCCACAACCTGGGAACCCAGTTGCAGGTGATGTTGACGCTCCCCAACAATTTAGTCGAAGTACATCTGCTAATCGTGGAAGAAGACCATATCGTCGAGGGGGTCGTCAGTTTGCAAGGGGAAGAGGAAGGGGTGCCAGATGAAAGTTATAGCATGCTCTGCTGCACCAAGCAACTAAGGACTACAGCAGACTATCAGAAGAGCCATCCACTGCTTTGTTCTTTTTCTTTACCCTTTTTTTTTTTTTTTTTGTATTATGGCCTCTTGCTTTCGAATATCTTCTAATTAGTATTCTTTGTATTTTCTAGTTTATGTATAATGATGGACAGATGTTTTCATGTGTTATCCATTTTCTTGAAATACAACATGCTCTTCACATGGATGTTTATGTACATGGTTAAGAATAGAGTTTTGGCAATCAGTCTTTCTCGAGCTTAAACTATCTTCACGATGGTGTATAAGATACATTTCCTTTAATCATTTGCCTGACATTCATGTTCACGTTCCGACATATAGTACCCTCCACATTTCTCAGTTTCAGTCTCACTTTATGGAACAAACCCAAAAAATTCTTGGTTTCTTTCACTTTCTCAGATGCCTGCATTCTCCTGATGTTCGGTATCACTTTCTCAGATGCCTCCTGATGAACAGTAGATGAGCCCAACTCGTTTATCAATTCCTTCTTAATGGTTGCCAAAGGAGAAACTTTTCCATTTCCTCAACTAAAATGCCACCAAAATGTTCAATTCTTCCCTTAGTCACTCTTACATCTTCTGATTTCATACTTACAAAAGCCATACGAAGGAAATAATCTCCATCAACCTACAAGCTTCCCAACATGAATCAAATCACGAATCTTTGACTAATTTGCAAAGAAAAAAGGAATCAAGTGCACCATAAACTGCCAATATAAATTATGAGTTTAAATCAGTAAATTAGAAAGTTCTAAACCAATCGAGAGAACTACATAGAATGAACTCTGACCGGAAGCAAGTTTAGCATATAACGATAATGTCACCAAAAGATCTGCCTTTTAATTTTCTTTTTACTTTTTTCTTCCTCTTTTTTTTGGATGAGCAATCGATAGGGGAAGGGGTGCTTAGAACCAAGCGACAAGGGTACGCATAATCCCTATGGATGAAATGAGAAAATGACGACCCAGATTATGACTCAAGGTTTAGCATTTCTGGTGAAGTCGGTGCAAGTTTGGCAGCTGCAATCTGAGAAACGACAAATTTCACAGCCAAAACATACACAAGAAGTGCAGCCTTGGCATGTTGGTTTACGGCTGCAGCCTCTATAAACCCTACGACTTGCTCTTTCTTCCTCATCATCACAAGTTATTCTGAAACACACAAACAAATGTTCACATCATTATTTAACTTTTATACAAGTACAGATAAAAGATAGCATTTTTGAACAGCAAAACAACATAGCAGCAGTATAAACTGTGGTGTTTGCCTCTGTTCAAGTCTGTCAATATATATGTAACAAGGAGACATTGCTAACTTGTAAGGCAGCATTCAGTCTATTACATAATAAAAATCGTAGCCCAAGTAAAATACAGTTTTTCCCCATAGAAAGCTAGAAGTACATCACTGTGGAAGAACCTTCAATTACTGGCCAATGGGCATTTATGATTTAATATGGGTTACCTCAACTCTAATTCCCCCAAGAAGATTTCCTCAAGTGGGTCATCTTCCCATATCTTCTTCCTAGCATAATATAGAACAGACTATAGTTTGGTTTGGTAATGGAAACTTTTTCTCTATGTTCAACATCTCATCTGTTCTAGCTTCTATGAGTCTCATAGAACCTTTTGCAAATTATTGGACATCATATACTATCCCCTACCAACACGGGGGCAAACAATCTTTGCACATGCTAATTTCCACCTCTAAGTACCAGGTCGGTCTAACTACTCACTCATTAATTAATCAAATTCCATAGACAGTATATTAATAGGTAATATTAATACATGCTGCAAGAAGAGCTTATTGACATAATCTGAGATGAATGAATAAAATTAGTAATATGGTTCCTGAAAGGATAATGACCAGTATAGAACAATGGCTTGATTCATTAGAGAGTAGAAGTAAATATACAAATTAAGATAAAGACATACTTGTCATATGGCAGATCAGTACATTTCCAATTCACATCAGCCACAGCATCATGGTGAACCTGGCATTCCTCCTTTGTTCGGAGACGAAACCTGCGCTCCTTGTTGCATCTAGTACAACAAACAAACTCATCACGGTGAGAAGCTCGTCCATTCTGGGATCTTTGGGCCGCATTAGCATTCTTTGATGCCTCATTGTGGTACTTGAGTAGCACTGTCTTACACAATGGAACCTTCTTCCCATTAACAATGACCCAAACATTATTTTTCCATTTCCTAGCTGTCTCTCTTCCAGAATGCTTCTCAAATAGTGAGGGACTCAATGTGCCTAGTCATTATAAGAAATTGAAAGAAACCAAAGATGGTCAAAATACAAGAGGTGAATGAAATGAAACAAAAGCCAATAGTATAAACATAAATCAGCAGCACAAGGAAATGAGCTTCCCTCACAACCACTTAAAAAGCAGTTAAACAATAGGCACAAGGACTTGCATCCCAATCGGTATAATTTTCTTCATGTCAAAAAAACATCCACACAGATATTAAGAGACAATTCTGACCTAGACCGGTGTTCAGATTAAGATCAAAGATATAAACTTCCCAGAGCCATAAAAGGAACCAAGAGTAGAATGAGATTAATCTCAAAAGACAAAAATGTTGTAAGCTGTGTTTTCAATTATGATCAAATTGCACAGAACCAAACAGCTTTTCTATTTATGATTTCAAGGAAACTATCTGCTTCAATAACGGACCAAACAACCCAAGCTGCAAGTTGACTCACATGAGGAAAAGAAGGACCTACAAGCTCAATGCTTTGAGTGCTTGTAACCCAGTTCAACCCAGAAAACTGTAGTGGAGAGACTGAGCTAGACAAAGCTACAAGAACTCAATATATGCAATTTATGTAAACGATGATGCACCACTTTAAAGAATTTAGCTGTCACTAAAAGGTTATCTTGAAAATTTCATGCCATATACTTGATGCTTAGTGATAATAATAACAAAAGAGAGATCTGATGTAGAAAAGGACATCAAAGACGAGCTATACAATTTACGTATTGCTTCATATTAGAACTCAAGTGCAAAGAAGAACAAAATCTTTGATACCGAATTGACCACAACGTCAGATAAGCAAAAGATGAAGAAGCAACTCGTCAATCGCACTAGTCCTCACATGTCTACAAAGAAAGGAAGAAAGAAAGATGGACAAAAACCATGTAATATGGTAAGCAACTACACAGCCCTTACTCTGTAGAACAGAAAGAACAGAACTCCGGTATCAAAACCAAAAACCTAAGAAACCGAGCCTAAGAGGTACCAAACACCACCACAATGCCAATGCAGGTTCCATTGCCAACAGACTCACTCAAAGCAACGCAAACCAGACCACCACACACTCTGATCTCACAAAATAATGAAAAAAGCATATAACTTCATCACGTTATTACACACTCGAACGTGTAAAACCAACCAGAAGAGTAACAACGGGACAAGTTGTAAAGCTCATGACAATAAAACAGCGAGAGCCGAGGAAAGTGACAGCCACCAACGTCAGAAAAACTCATCAATCTCAAAAACACACACAACAGCAGAACAACATGCATAGAGGAATATCACACACACACACACACAAAAAGCCCTTATTATTCTCCAAAACAAGGTAGAACAAGGCAGAGAGGAAGGACCTTCCTGACAGCCAGGGGTGCATTCACATGTGATTTCAAGTTCACCGTTCATGAAAACCCTAAGCCTCCCAACAGCATCTCCATATCTGTGACTGGTACAGCCGCACGTGACCTCAATATGGTCCACCCCTCTCTTCACTCCGCTCATCTCCCTCAGCTCCTCCTCGCTAAACATCACCACCTCCCCCATTGCCTCTCTCAAGATCACAACTTGATCCAAGCCCACAAGACCCAAATCAGTTTCCGACCACAAATCAACCCACCAAAATCAAAAACAGATGAGGAGGGGCTGGTGGGTTATAATGTTTTATCCACTGAAAACCACAAAAGCAGAGAGGACTAGTAAATTGGTACTAGTAGGCACGCATCTCCAAAGCCTTCCTCCGAGAGATCTGGCTGAGAAGGTGATAAAAAATATGAGCTCTTTGTAAATAAGAGAGAGAGAGAAAGAGAGAAAGAGAGAAAGAGTGTGAGGTTGGTAATGGGGCTTTGAATGAAATACGAAGTGAATGAGCTGGCGAGGGGTTTGGCTAGTTGCAAATGCATGATATGACATTAGAGAGAAGAGAAAGAAAAAAAGAAAATGGCTTTGGGGTCAGGGCTTTTTTTTTTCGTTTATGGGAAAATCTCTCTCGTGGGAAGGAGACGAGGTTTTTCGGTTTCTGTTTTAATAAATATCTCGTTTCTTTTTCCACTGCTCTCTCTTGTTTTCTTCTCTGTTGAAACACTGATGATAACAGAGAAGATGGTATCTTTATTATCTTTTTATATATGCCACTGTGTTGCGTGAGGATTCTGATCAGGTTTGGACTTGGGCTTTGATCAGAGATTGTAGGTACTAAAGACTCATGCTTTGAATAGAGATTGTAGGTAGATTTAGATCAGGAAGCTTGGAGATACACATCGGGTTATGAGTGTGATTTTAGAGTCGGGAAAAGTGAGTGGAGCATATTGTGCTACGAGAAAAATTATCGTGAAATCCTATAAGAAAAAGGTGGACAAAGTGCTAAAAATAGCCGAAATTATCAAGTCCCAAGTTCTCAACCAACCTTTGAACGGCCTCAAGAAAATCCCAATACAAGTTTCAAGCTCTATATATAGACAGGTGATAGTAACACCTAGCAAGTGGACAAAATAGTGGTAAACACTTGAGGATGCATCGATACACACAAGTGAATACAAAGACCAATATTCGGAAACAGAGCACGTAGCAAAGGCCAAGGAGTTGATGAAAATCAAATGGCATCACTAGCATGAACAAAAGCTCAGACCTTTTCTCAGGATTGCCTGAAGTTTTTGCAGCACTGATGACCTTGGATGGAGTTTAGATGTCAACTAATACATTCACTAGTGGCCACATGCATCTTCTCTGTTTTCTATGAACTCAAAGCCTACTGTGAAGGGCCATAATTGATATATAATACGGTTAAATTTAGAGGGTGAGATACTCAATAGTTTCTTCCCATATTCTCAATGCTAGATGCCGAGTTTGCTGACCAGCTAAGATTGGGGTTAAGACAAGTTTATGTATGCTTTACCAGTAGTAGAGCTATGACTATGCATAATGTAGATTGTGTTTTAAATTATCAAATACAAGACGTGCAGATTGTTTAAGCTTTAATCTTCATGCCTTAAGCTTTAATATATAGATCAAGTGAATAAATCTCAACATCACATGTTGGTTCTTTTTCGGCACCAACCACAGCGTCTATTGTTTACTAGCACATCAACATTGAACTATTGTAAGCATTCAATCGTTAGTTAGACAATTTCATATATAGTTTGCATTAGAATTCTGCGGCTAAATCGGAAATGATCTTCATGATATATACTCTTGCTTGCCACAAAAGACAGTAAAAGTTTACTGTGTCCTAGAATTTACATGCCAAATTAACCCTCTGAAGCTACCCGACTCACAATTGTACCAGTGAACCAGACAACCAGAGCAGCTGGAGATTTTGAGTAAAGCACTGTATATAGTTTGGTTTCATGCATATTTCAACTAGCTTATGAGTATGTCTACAGCAGATCAGTACAACTAGCCATTTGTTTATATATATGTTCTTTAGGGTTCTGTTGGATTCCACAACTACCTGATAGGCTGATATGATATATGTCATCATCATCATCTTAACAAAAAGCAAAGATGAAGCATTTAAGTTTAATATATTTTAGTTTTTAAATTTTAAATAACACCTCTTTTTACTGTTCCATATGGGAGTTTGTTGATGATTCGTTTGATAATTGATACCCTCCTCTTCATTGGCATTAAGAAAATTGCGCATTATTGGTCCCTAAATTAACCCATTGAAATCATAAAACCTTTAGAATATGTTAGATATCATGATGAATTACTGACAAGAATGATTGTTAATCTTTGCATTATATCAAATTATATGAAAGCAAGTGTTACTACTAATAACTTTGTTCCATGGTTAGATCATACTATTGGTGTTCACCTTGACTAATTGCAAACTGGGTAGAAGCCAGTTGTGATTTACTTTGGATTCTCCAAGGACCACTTCTACCTTTCTACAAACAACAAAATAACTAGACCTACCAAATACATTCATTAGGTATCATCAGAAAAACTTATTCATTAGATTAAGGGAATTGTCTTTTGAGTTTTATATCTCTTCTGTAATGACTGTTTTGTTAATTTGAAACTACTGTATTAATTTTCCAATCTATAATACAACCAGAATTAAACTACTTACTTGACTTTGGTACCTACCAGCCACCTACTCCTGAAAATAGAGGCTTCAATAGTCCAAAATCAAGCATCAAATACTTCTAGCTATCTAGTTTTCTAGGTCATCCATCCTTTGTTCCTTACAGCTAACTTTTAACTTAGAAATACATATATGCAGCAGCGCTGAGCTCTATATATATGAACCATGCTTCTGTAGCTGTGTTGGCACTGTGCCCTTGACTGATGCCAAATTTAAGGTATGTGCCTTGAAGCTTTATTCATGTGCAATAACAGTACTCATGCAGCTGTCTGATTAATCTGATTATTTCTCATATCCCGGAAATATATAATAGCAGTGTAGTACAGAATATATCAGCTTTTACATTCTTGAATCTTCATTATATCAGAATATATATAATCTGATATAAATATATATATAATGTATGTATCTGAAATCCTGATGAAGTTAGATGCTGAGGTTGGCTGCATTTGATTTTATCCAGGTCATATCAACAAGATCTATAAATACCATGAGGTTTCAAGTTCAAGGATTAATTCATCAACACCAGAAGAAACTCAAAAACTATATATATATACACGGATTTTTACTCATGAAGATAATTAAGTTAACCAGTTACCTGTGGTTATTTGCTCGATCAAGTCATATAGTGATGAAGCTCAATCCTTACCCACCTACTAACAACTGTTACTGTAACTGTGCTTGGAAGGGAATCTTCAATCCTATCATTATTACATGTATGTTTGTAATGTACGTATGCTCAAAGGAACGTCACTGTCAGAAGAAGATAGATGAGGTGAGATATACAAGAGCAAGAGGTGATCTCATCTCATCTCATAACTCGCACAGTTCCTTAGCAGCTGGGTACCATAGGCATAAGGAGCACAGAAACGACGGCGTACGTCCCTTTTCAACTTTTTTACAGCAAAAGGTCAACTGTAAATTATCATTTTATTACTCTGTCTCTTCCTAGCGGTCAATCAACAACAGTAACTCAAAACTACTGCAAATCATCTTTTAAAATAATAATAATAGTAATATTAATATTAATAATTATAGAAATATCGATTTTTTGATAAAAAAAATTAATAATTATATCAAAAAAATATTAAATATCAATAAAAATTCATTTCAATTTTTATATAAAATTTATATATTCAACCGATAATAAAATAAATATAAAATATCAGAAAAAAAATAAAAATTAATATCGATATTTATAAAAAATAAAATTTTAAAAACATATCTAAAATATTGAGGATATTTTAATCCATATATAACTCAATGTCCATCAAAACGGAATCCAACTAGGTATACATTTCTTTAGTTCCAACGTGACAAAAATATGTCCTTGTCCAATTATCCCAGCCTCAGCACTCTTCACAAGTCCATACCTCCCTGAAGTTTTCTCACCAGGCCTCGGCAGAGGGATCCTGCATCGACTCACTGACTCAATGCCATACACAGTCGCACCAGGAGTTCCCGGCTCGACGACTTCCTCTATTCCATCATCCACCACCGTCGCTATGCCACCGGAAGTTCCCGCTGCCCAATTGTCTCGTCTCCTCATAACTTCCACATGAATAAAGCCAGGCCACACATGTTTCTCCAACCGTTGAGTCCATATTCTATTCCATGCAGGATCAAAAGGCTTCCCTGGCTCAGGAAAAGGTGCCCAGTGTCCTATCCCGGGTACGATCCACCACACCAAGAAGTACGTCCGGTCAGTGATGCGTTCACTCGGAGGGTCGATTCCTTCGGCGCGGTGAACGGTGAAAGATAAATCTAGGTCATAGTCTTCTTCTCTTAACATGCCTTTGATCCAATAAGGAACTGCACGTCTAGTGTTGTAACGTCCAGGGTTCCTCCTGGTATCCACGGTCATCTTCGTCCTCCTCTCCATGGTCGATAACTAGGTTTATGTGAATAACAAGAGGATTATAAAGAAGGTGTATATAGATGGAGTTTACATATGATAGAAACTGATTATAAAGAAGGTGTATATAGATGGAGTTTATATATGATAGAAACTCTGAACTCTCTAGGAAAACTATTAGAAATGAAACAAAATGAAATTTATACGAAACAAAATGAGAGATGATGATTTAATCGTTTATGTTTTGGGCTTTTGGGCCGGCTCAATGGCTATTGTAGGCTTGTTTCTTCAACTTTTCAACGTTTGATTTCAGCCCAAGGAAAACTTAAGAGAGGGTCTCGTACTTTTGCCAAGTTAGCTATATATGCAACGGTTGTTGAGCGGGTCCTACAGAGGTATGTGTACAATATACGTGACAGCAAAAATACGAAGTCATGAACCGACATTTTTTAGGCCAGTGAGACTTTACAAATTGAAGATAATGATGATCAATCCAATTTTCTCTTAAGCTAATAATAACCTACATTACATATAAATATACAAACCACCAGACCTACAAGATGCGATTGATGTATGACTTTTTTTTTTTGAGTGGGAGTGTAATAACAAGTCATCACGGTTTATAAAACAAGTCAGTAACATTTCCATTCAATCAATGCTCATATCAATGTCCACAAAAATATCCCACCAAAATCATATTAATCTCATGGCTAGACGCACAAACCTGAGACCTCTCAAACGTGCTGGTCACAAATTGATGAGAGTTGAAACTCAAACGCGTTTTCTACAAGCTGGTGGGAGTTGGAACTCGAACTCTATACATGAGAGTTTCATACTAAGCAGCTCGACCAACTTTACCATACCAGTATGACTTCGAATATGCAATTTTTTTTCCTACTACAGTAAAAGAAATTACAACAAAAATCTCTTACATAAACATAACCCGACTTAACAAAAAAAAAAGAGTATAAAATGGACTCATAATTTCACCGACTCATGACTATGTCTAAGAAAAACAAAGACATTCGAACATGCTAGTCTCGCTTCCTCTCTTGTCATTACAGAAGAGAAGAGGTCGGCGAATATGTGTCCATCTAAGGTAAAGGGCTTTGAGATAACTTGCAGTCATTGTGAGAAAATTAAGCAAGGGATTTAAACTTGAGCTACATCAGACAAGAAGAATCATAAACAAACTAGCAACCATTGCTACTTGCTAGATGCTGAAGAATTAAGTACAAGTTCTAACCCTTAGACCATCTCCATCATAGGCTAAAAAACCAAATTTAGTATATGTTTACTGTCATCATAAGCCAAATTTCAATTCTATAGGGATGTGAAATTCACACACCCCAAATTGAAATCCACACACCATTTCTCTTTTTTTGGTAACTTAAATTTTGTCTTTTAGTGACTTAAACTTTGTTTTTGTGTGTGAATGTATAAACCAAAAAAGAAAGATGGTGTGTGGATTTCAATTTAGGATGTGTGGATTTCACAACCCCAAAAAATTTAGCCTAAGCTATTTGGTAAGCCAAATTTGGCCTTCCATTTCTATAAGCTAAAGCCAAATAATATTTTATTTAGTTTTATTTTTTTTCTAGATCTACCATCTTATTTCATTTTGTCTCTTTTTTAAATTTGAACTAAATTTTTTAATTCCTCACAACTACATAATTAAAAACTCGTTTCTATTTAATTTGTTTACCATTGCGAAGATCTCGATGAGACATTTCATATAAGCCTCATATCTAATATATTTAGATAAAATCATATACTTAATTAATTATTGAATTAAAAAAAGTACATAACTTATTCATGTAAAAAGTACATAGCTTAGAACAACTTTAACAGACTCTCTATTTTAGCTTTTAGCTATTTTAGAGAGTATGTTTAGTTTTTTTTGATATTTACGAAGCTCTAGCAGACTAACCAAAATTTAGTTATTATGACTTTTAACTATCTCGCTAGCTAAATATAGAGAGCGAGATGACTCAGATGAGACTAGCTATAATTTAATACATTTCTTATAAGATATTTTACGTGATATATAAATATATTTAAAAATATATTTAAAGTATTTAATCTTTATTTGAAGAATAATGTTGATGTAATGCTAGCTAAAATAGAGAACATTGATGTAGTCGCATTTCTAAAATGGCTAACTAAAATGACATTTTAGCTAATTTGACTAAAATCTAACTAAAAAATAGCTAACATTACTAAAGATGCTCTTACACACTTATTAAAACGTAAACAACACAAAATGCTTGAATTAACTAAACAATGAACTTCAAGATGTTTTGATTGAACATATTTGGCAGCGACATGAAAGAATATAAGTTTGAAATATGATCGATAAATGTTTATTTTTAAATAAATATTTTTTTTCAAATAAATTTGTTATTGTATTTTTATTTTATTTCCGTTGGTTGTATCTTTTAATTATTGTATATTTCCTAAGGAATAAGATCTATGTCCTTCTCAATATTTGTAGTTTCAAATTATTTTTAATATTACATATATATATATATGAGACAAGAAAAAACATGTGTAGAAATATAATATTACATATACATGACAAAAAAATTAGAATTGGCTTTATCTTCAGATTTAGCTTACGGTGAAAGTGTTTTTTAAAGTCAAAAGACTATAAATTTAGCTAAAAATTTAGCTTACGGTAGGAGACTCTAATAGGCTAAAAAAAGATTTCAAAAAATATTCTTATTTTTTAAACTAAATTTGGCTGGCTAAGGATTTAGCCTATGATAAGGGAAAGGAATTTGGTATAGCTTAACTATATCACATTCTAGGTGATTAACATTTTTTAGTAGGGATCACTTGCTCAATTGTTTGTATCAACATTTGAATGTTGACATATGAGACTAAATGATTGATTTTTTCTTTTTCTTTTTCCGATAGTAAGGTTATTCTTACGAAAATAGAATACTTAACCTGAGTATCGCTGAAATTTTGACGGAATTTTATTGATTGAGTTTGAGTGCATGTAGAGTCTAGCATCAGTAGCATCACTAGCATGTATAAGCAGACTGTTAATTGTGATTATAATTTCTATTTTCTGTTTTTAAAAAAAAACGGTAAAGTAATCCCCCAAATTTTCATTCCATTCAATTAGGTGGGTCATAATTCTTGCACTCACACAGTCTGCTTCTTTGAGAACTTTTAATATTTGAGAAGATTTTGTTGATGCTATCAAGTGTCATTAACAAATTAACAATCGGTAAACTGCAGTTTACTCCATCACAATCAACTAATCTTTGTATTAGTCCTTGTTTTTGCCCTCAATCAAAGCAAAGCTTGATTATTCTTTTCCAGAAAAAGAAATAAAACCCATCGTCCTCTCTCTTTCTCTCTCTTGTTGTTCTTTCTGATTGCCATTACTAAAAGCTAACCACTTTGTAGAACTCAAGCTCTGAGCTTTGTCTTGCTTCTGAATCTTAGTTGGATCCCTCTCTCTGTCCAAGTAAGCACTTCTCATCTGTTTCCTTCTCTTCAGGTCATCTTAAACTCATTCTGTGCCAAACTTGGTTTGGTTGAAACTTCTATCTGACTTGAAACAGTCCCAAGTTGTTTGCTTTTATTGCCTGTATTGAAGTTTTGGGTACAAGTTAGATCTGAGTTAGGCTGGGGAAAGAGACTGGCTTTCATTAATGGGCTTTTGACGAAAGAGAAATCTAACTCCCAAGTGTTTAAACTCGTTTAGACGTTACATATATTCCATTGCTTGAAAGCTACTTTCACTTCTTCATCTGGGGCATGTTCATTTTCGACCAGCATATGCTAAGCTTATTCAAAGTTTTGAACTTTATGCAATTTGCTTCATACCCATTTTTTAGTGATGTAGATTATTAAGACCCAGCTTTGATGTTATTGGTTTGCTTATTGAAAAGGCTTGAGCTTTGTACTCTTCAGATTAGTGGTGGGTTTTGGTTTGGTGTTCAACCTTTCTGGGTTTCTGAGGTGATAGGTACATTGTTTGAGGTTTTGGGTTCCTAAACCAGATATTAGTTGGTTAAGATATCACTAAATGAGTATGAGGAAGTATGTGAATCACCATTCTGGAAGGGTTGTCGGTGATAGGGTTTGGGTTCTTCCATTCATTGCTAGCTTTGTCATATTCATTACCCTCTTTTTCTCAGTCATTTCTGGGCTATTTACTTTGCCACATAGTAAAGAGCAGTTGACTGACATTGTTGCTTTTAATTCTGATGACTCGGCTGGGGGGTATTTTGTTGAGTCTGATTTGAAAAGATCATTGGAACAAAATAGATATTCGAGAACAGGAGCACCTAGATTGGCATATCTTATATCAGGTACAAAGGGGGATAGTCATAGGATGATGAGGACTTTGAGTGCTGTATATCATCCGAGAAATCAGTATGTTCTGCATTTGGATCTTGAGGCTCCACCTCGAGAAAGATTGGAACTTGCAAGTTTGGTTAAGGCTGATCCTACATTTAGTGAAGTGGAGAATGTGCGTGTTATGGCTCAATCCAATTTGGTGACGTATAAGGGCCCTACTATGATTGCTTGTACACTGCAAGCGATTTCTATTTTGTTAAAGGAGAGCTCAGAGTGGGATTGGTTTATAAACCTCAGTGCATCGGATTATCCTCTCATGACACAAGATGGTAAGTACTAAACCTTGCTCCCCATTGCTCATTGTTACTTTTATTGAAAATTATGGATGCTGTCTTATTTATTGCTGCATGATAATTTGTCACCTTAGGGTTAGAGAGATTGCACTGTCAAAGAGATTGTGTACATGTTTTGCACACTAGGCAACACTGGTATGGTTGTGCTCGAGTTACTTTCCCATCATATCTGGCCTTACTACAGAGTGCTTCTCACATTCAAAAACTGCTCACCATATGCATAATGTCTATTATGTTAGATCCAATTAGGATGGATTGGCTCAAGTGAACTAATGGATGAGATTTGGGGTTGGAGACTATAAGGGAAACCTTTTACATCCATCTTAGTATGGTAGCAGGAGGTTGAGGTGATATGTTGTATAGGATGTTATCAATTTTGTGTGTGAAAGGACATGGTCAAGTACAGGCTAATTGTTGTGCTTGTCATACAGAGATGATTGATATATAATGTGGTAAGAAAGGATATATACAGGCGAGAAGTCTATTGATGAAGTCGATCTTAGCTTTAGATGATTGAATACATTCAACTAATATTTTATCAGATCTAGGTCTAATGTTTGTCTAAATAAAACTTTTAATGCACTTTACCCTCAAAGTTGAAAATCTTCATCAGTTTCCTGGTAATACTGTCTTCGATTTGCCTGTTTCATGAATGTCACTCCTCTTGATTGGAGTTTTTTCGGTTGTTTTGTTTATAATATCTTGTGCATGTTTATGATGCTACTAGCAGAACCCTGTTGGTAGGTTTGTGCCTGTCTGATATAACTGATATCTGTATACTTACAGATTTCCTAAAGCATCAACTGATATTCTTCCTGATTGTGCAGATTTGCTTCATTCCTTCTCTAATCTGTCTAGAGATATCAACTTCATCGAAAATATGCAGATTACTGGATGGAAACTGTAAGTACCTATATATAAAGAATTAATTCTTTTGTTTTTGGTGAACTACAAACATATCATCATGGATATGCTATTACCTCTTATGTAGGAATCAAAGAGCAAAACCAATCATAATTGATCCTGGCCTGTATTTATCAAAAAATCTGATCTTGCATGGACCACTCAGCGTCGTTCACTTCCTACATCGTTCAAGTTGTTCACAGGTAATAATAAAACTGTATAACACAGTTAATTGAGCACATAAGATCATTAGCATATTCTTAATGCTGTATAAGGTTGTATTTCAAATGTAGATTTAAAATTTTAAATTAGCATGAAGATATCTCCAACACTGCTTTAACATTTTGCTTTATGTGCAGGTTCAGCTTGGGTTATGCTAACGCGACCATTCGTTGAGTATTGTATATGGGGATGGGATAACCTCCCTCGAACAATCCTTATGTACTACACAAATTTTGTTTCTTCTCCAGAAGGCTATTTTCATACTGTGATTTGTAACAATGAGGAATATCGCCACACTGCGATAAGCCATGATCTCCACTACATTGCTTGGGACAGCCCTCCGAAGCAGCATCCAAAATCTTTGTCAATGAAGGACTTTGACAATATGGTAAAGAGCAATGCTCCTTTTGCACGAAAATTTCCCAAGAATGACCCAGTCTTGGATAAAATAGATAAAGAACTTCTAGGTCGAACAAGCCGGTTTGCTCCCGGAGCATGGTGTATAGGTAGCTCAGAAGGCGGGGCTGACCCGTGTTTGTACGTGATAATGATTCCGTTTTTAGGCCAGGTCCTGGTGCTGAGAGGTTTCAAGTGTTGCTTCAGACATTATTGTCTGAAGAATTTAGGAAAAAACAATGTTCATGACACAGGTGAGAACTGGAAATCAGTGTACATTACTGTATTAATAGATCACAAGGCAGATGTAAAACGCGGAGAGTTTTGTTTTAGATTATATTAACAAAATATGCAACTTCACACTTAACAAATCTACTTGACAACATTGTTCTTCACCTCTTATAGTTTGTTTTCTTGACCCACACTGCCCCAGCAAGTTTCTTTTGTCTAGTTTCTATCTGTAGATATTAGTTTCATGTACTTTTCAATTACCATATCTGGTGAGTGATCAGTGAAGTAACCCTTCTCCACATACAACCCTTCTTCTGCTGCTAGCATCTCAACTCGGGTCTGGACTCTGTCTGCTCCAATCTGGTTTGGCTCTAAGAGCATGCAAGCTATCTCTGTGGAGTCCTCACCATGAACAAGTCCCAGTGTTTGCACAGTTGGGAGACCTCCCCCTCGAGCACTCACCATTCGTGCAATCCTTCGAGTAGCTGCAACATCGGTGGACAGTATAGGTATGTTGTACAAGGCAACCCATGGTCGTGCCCCGATCATTGCAATGCCTCTGGTTGGAGATACACTAGTCGGGCCTCATCGGGTGTCTCTTGAAGCACTCCCGGCATGGCCCATCCTGCCCATTGGTTGCCCATGAAGTTTGGTCTGTAGTAGCCAAGCTCACGCCTAATGGTATCAAGAGCCTTGCCTGTAGGGTGTGCTGCAGCATATAGATATACTGGAACTGCAGTGCATCATTTAACCCACAAAATTAGAAAACGTTACAAGCTAGCACAGAACAAGTATACTAATCAATAACAACATTTCCTTGACAATGTACCATAAAAATTTATGAGTTAGGACCAACCTTGGAATTTATTGCCAATGTCTGCTCCCACAGCCTTAGCAAGCCAAGCTGCTTCATCTAGAGATGCTCTTGCCAAAGGGTGGAATACAATGTCGTCGACAACCCCTAAGCGAGGGTGAGCCCCTGAGTGCTGCTCGAGGTTAATGGCGCCTAATGCTGCCTCGGCCATGGCTAGTACAGTTTGCTGCAAGGGGCTGTATATGGCACTTCCTGTGCTATCATGCAGAACATATGACACAATAGTATACCGGACCCTATTGTAAGCTCGGTCCTCAAATTTGTTAACAATGACAGACTCCGGGTCAAGCCTAGCGGCACGTTCAATGGTGTCAAGCACAGTGAGGTTACGCGATTCAGATATGAAAAGCTTGCAGCACAGCAGCATGGACTGATCTATGGTTTTCTTCTTCTTGTCCTTGTGCCAAGAACAACATTATTTCTTTAACATGTTGTGGAGGCACAGAAAGGAAAATGCACATAAAACACACCCCACAGTCCAGAGATTAGGTACTGGAATAGACTAATAACTAGATTATCTAATCATGTGAACTTAATAACTGGGTTTATTAAAGTTATCAAATTATTATCAAGTTATCTTAATATTAAATATGTAGATTTTCTTCATGTGAATCACATCTTATTTCATAAAGCTTCCACTAGTTAAATGACGAGTGTATGGTCTATTTTTCACTATCATTGTTCTTCTCCGAGTTAGAGCCCCATAGAGGACCCTATTGCTTAATTAGCAGTACACAAGTTTGATCTCTAATTTGTTTGAAGAACATTACTAGTTAAAAAAATGTAAGAACCTGCTGTGAAGTTTTAAAGATCAGAAAGGAACTACTGCATTGCATTCAAGTTCTAATGATTTTCAAGGATGATTTGTGGAAAGTTCCTGCAGCTGAACTGGGTATGGGAAAATTTACAAAAACAAGAAATCTATGAACATCAAAAGAGATATAAAAGAAGCATGAAGTCAGATGATCAATCTTTCAATATGAGCACACACTTCAAGATTAGAATCTATAACAAGTTCTTACCTTGCAAGCAGTGTTGTACTCCATTTCTTCTCCCCAAGGTCAAGTCTTTGCTAGTTCGCCACTAAAAGTTGGTTGTTAAATTCTGGGGAACTGACAGAGAAGGCGATATAACCAACTGAACTATTAAGTAGAGGAATGGCTTTCTTATTCTGGTCTGAAATGTAGAGGCTTTCTAAGTTTTTATATGAGTCAGCATTGATGCGGCATCCGTACCCACAATTTGACAAGTCTGGCTTATTATTTATCATTATGGAAACTGCACAAAACACGTGGTGCCATGGTGAAAATGAAGAGCGTTCTCACAGTGCCTCCTATTCAGTAAGAACCGTTTTTATGACTGAATATTTTCATTGTGAAAAACATGATGGTTTATCTTGGTGCTCTAGACGATCAACACATAGCAAGCTCTTTTTTGATGACTTGCCTAAGCAAAGCTCTGTTGGTCCATTTCATGCAGGTGTCCAATTAGAATAAACTATAGGCTTCATTTAGCCATGAGAATTGAGAAGCAACCAAAAAGTTTGACTCAAATGTATAAGGCAGTATCTATCTCCTCTTTCTTTAGAACCGGTTTTCCTTCAATTCAAGAAAATGACAGGGAAACACAGGAAAACACCCCCAGAATCACAAGTAATGATATCAAAAGAAGAAAGGTTGCCCACAGCACCAAATTGGACAAAATCTATAACACACAAATGTATCATCAAACATAACCTTCTATGCACTTAATGATGGACTGATATTTCATGTGAAGTGACATTATTTTGGCCATTGAATTCATCTTAAAGCTCTATTTTGACATATTAGTCATATTACCTAGGCTTTAAGGTACTGTCAACCACTCAACTTATCATGTATCAAATAACAAAAGCAACCGATTATATTAGTTGGACCTGATGAAGTGATGAGCGATGACATGAATGCCGTTTCATATTTGGAACCTTATACAAAAACAAAAAACATTACAGGCATAGTTTATAGCAAGAAAACCAAATGAACCAACAACTCTTTTGACACATTTTCAACTAACATTCATGAGGATTAAGTCTGGATAAGAATTCGCTTAGCTTGTCTGCTGAGGTACTATGAAATCGAACTTTCATAATTCAAGTAATATAAAAATGTGAAGATTAAGCACAAAATTATATAAATTCCAACAGCAAGGACAAAGATGAATGTGTTTGGACAGTGACTTGACATGGATGGATGGAGAAACTTCAACCATACACTCATACAGTACAAGTTCAGAAATCTCATCTTTCAGTTGTGGGTGATGGATGATCCAATACATTAGCTTCATTTTGGAAAATCCAGTACATTCTTGAAAGAGAGGCCTTAAAGTTTACAGAGGCAAAACTGTGATAAAGCAAAACTGCTGCATACATGTAAATCAGCCTCCATATGACAAAACTCTGATAAGGCATTCTTATCTTTGAGCTTAGAGTATCAAATATGAGACATCACTAACAAAATGTAGATCCACATGCAGCCTTGTAAGCCACCTATTTGCTCAACTGAATCTTCACATTTCAATTCTCTTCATATAAGATAGAAGTTGACAACTCATGAATCTGTATGACAGTAAGTTCTTACTTCATTTCTCTTCAGCAGAAGCTGACTGCAAATACCTTTCAATTAACTTTTCCTGATAAAGATCAGTGAAGTAGCCCTTCCCCACTGTCAAACCTTCTTCCTTTGCAAGCCTTTCGACTTCATGCTGAACCCTATCTCCTCCCACTTCCTGTGGTTCCAACAAATTGCAAGCTACCTCCGTGACAGATTCACCATGCGCGAGTGCCATGGCTTGGACTGAAGGAAGTCCACCTCCTCTGCCACTCACACGTTTTGAAATTCTACGAACAACAGCGATATCAGTAGAGTGGACAGGGACATTATAGTTATCCACCCACCGGGTTGCTCCAATCACGACGACACCTTTCTCTTGAGTCACTTGAAGGGGACCCTGTCTGGCTTCAGTGCCAAGTATTCCGATTTTGGACCCCCAACCCACTGTTCTCCGCTGGAGTTTGGCTTGAAGTAACCGAGCTCTCTTCTAATTGAATCAAGTGTCCTCCTCTCTTCATGGGCAGCTCCGTAAAGAAATGTAGGGACTGCAGCAGGCTTCATTTGCATGTTTAGTAATGATAGAAGATATAAACCAGATGCTTATCATTTGAATAACAACCCAGAATCTATCATTGTGTCTAAGCATTATTGTTCAATGTTATACACTATCTACAATCTAGTTTGGTTCCCTTTCAAAATTTCAAGGGGCGAAACTCTAGAGACTAAGTTATTATCTGCCACTTCTAGTCACATGACAGTATTATGATTCTTACTTCCAGATTATAATCGCCCATTTCACCAGCTGATTATTATATTGTCCTGATAATCATCTGCAATAGCAAATCATATACATGTGCGCTATTTTGAAACCATTTACAGTCTAATGTGGAGAATCAAACCTCGAAGACTAGAGCCAACGTCTTCCGCCAAGGAGTTTGCAACACCAGCCATCTGTTCCAACGAAGCATCCAGAAGGGGGTGAAAGCATATATGATCCACAACTCCAAGCCGAGGATGACTTCCACAGTGTGACTCAAGGTCAATGGTTTCAAAAGCAGCCTTAACCATGGCAAGGACAGCCATCCTCAAGGGACAAGGGTCCCAGATGACTTAGGAGCCAGCTTAGAGACAAGAGTGTAGCCAACTCTATTGTAGGTTTCATCTTCAAACTTATTGACAATGGGTGCTTTTGAGAATCGCTTAGCGGCCCGCTCAATTGACTCCAGTGCAAGCCTGTTTCTGCTTTCTGATATGTACACCTTGCAGCAACCAAGCATCGATTTTAACATTTTCCCCTCCTCCTTGCTGCACATCACAAGCTGTAGAAAATCATTGATTACGATAACAAAACAAGCCCACCAAAAAACAACCTGGCCATAGTTTTTCTCAGACCACAAACTGCCATAACCTTAGCCACAAACGTGGCTGGTGATAAAACTACCTTCACATACCCTAAAATTTTCAATAAAAGATGCAGCCTTTCACTGTCTATCAAAACTCTGATGCAAAGGGAAATTCAGCTTTGAAACAACCACTAAAAACCTCCAAAGATCTTAAGCATGATAAACCAACTTATTACGAATGACAGAGCAGTAAAAATTCCAAAGCACATTGTCTTGCAAACAATTCCTTTTCCAAATTAAAGTACTGAACTCATCAGATTAGCATAAAGCAAGTCTCTTTCTTTTGCATACATTACTGATCAATCTAAAGTTGACTGAACCTGAATCCAATTTCAGCATCACATATGAAGCTAATGTGCAACCCAAAATCTAGAACTAAAAGTAAAAGCACCCTTCACACCCCATAACTAAAGCTCTCAACTTTAGCTACCAAACCCTCAATTCCACACCAACCCACTTCGACGTTTACAACAACAATCAAAACCCTAACCCTAAACCCTAAAACGCAACGTCTTTCGCCCCAGAAGAAGAGCCTCTAGGGTACCCATTGTACTCCAATTTCACACCCAAAGAAGCACAGACCGCCTTGAACTTCAACCTCAGCTCCTCCATAATCTCTTGCACCTTCTCATCCTCGGGCTCCATAACAGGGTACCTCTCCACCAGCTCCGCCATCTGCCTCACGCCCTTCTGGACCCGGGTCGAGAACCGGGTCGGGTCGACCCGGATGGCGGAGTTCCAGACGTCGACGCAGCCCTTGTAGAACCCGAGCTCCTCGCCGACCTCGAAGCCGACTTTGAGGCCGACTTGCTCGGCCTCTTCTTTCCCGGCGACGAGGCCGTCTTTGTGGCCGTCGTCGAAGCCTTGCTTGATGTGGATCTCTTCCAAGTTGACAGACTCCCCGAATATGTCGTCCATGAAATAAAAACGGAAACTTTGAGGGATTTGAAGAAGTACCTGTTGTGGGTTTGTGGAGTGATCTCAAGTCTCCGATGGTCTGCAATGGGTGGTGGCGGTGGTGGTTGTGGATGTGAATTTAAACGTTTTGGTTATGGTGGGTTGAGTTTTGGAGGGGTACTCTTGGCCCATTGGGCTTTGGGTATCGAGAAATTTTCATTCCTAGCGGTTTAAGGAGAGACCCGAATCCATTCGGTTTTGGGATTTTGATGATAATGCATGTACTTCGGCAGTATTTCTAATGATGACTATTTAAGTTGAAGACTTCTTCGTTTTTTTTATTTTTCGATCGCATATTCACATCTCAATCATCTAGTTTGTAGGTATATATGAGTATATTATCTTTAATTTTTTTTATTTAAATTGAAAATCGTTAAAATCGTTAAAACATTCATAAATATGATTTACTAATCATATACTTGAACGGTTCATGTTTGACAGATTTTGATCATCCATTGATTTAATTTAGTTTGATTGCTTAACGATCACCAATTTGGCTGAAAATTTATAAAAGTCCTAAAAACTGAACGATTGAGATAGAAAAATATAATTGAAAAGTAGATGTAATAAATGATTAACGAGAAAGTCTTTAACTAATCATTAACTTAGTGGTCCTCATTAGAACCCCTCTCCCATGTACTTTCATGTCATATTCAAAGAAAAACAAGTTCGATTAGTGTATAATTTTGGATAAATGGTGGGACTCCGGTCTGATTATGTTTTGTGTTGTTTTTAGATAGAAATATCAACTCATGATTGTGCAGGGGTCTTGAATTTTGTATTTGTAGTCCCTAACAATATAGTGTTGACACTTCTATATGGAAGGTGGAAAAGGATCATGAAAATGTAGACAAATTAAATTGCCACTACAGATGCATGGTAGTTCGATACTAGATAATTTGTTTAGATTGTTGAATTTGGAAATTTCAACGCGAATAAATAAAAGAACATGATTTTATAGCAACTGAACATGAAGGTGGAGTTGCTCCTAAGTCCTAATAGATTTAAGTTAGAATGAAATCCTTGTGTTAGTGAATAGTGATAGAGGGACAATCGCTGCAATCTTACAAGCAAATTCTTATTTCAAAAAAAGAAACGCACTTGAATGATACAAGGTATTGAATTAAATCTTGAATTAGATAACAACACAATAGGACAACAAGGCGTTGAGAGGATAGCTGATCCTCTTCATTCAAACATGGAGCTCATGAATTGTTGCAGCTGGATCACTCACTATGCAGTCCCTTCAGTACAAAGCCACTGACCCACGAAGAAGCTGTCGCAGTTGATATTAGGATTGATGGCAAGGAAGAAATCGAAACTCAATTGGAACTTGTCAACGACACTACCGCAGGTATCACCAGCCTCTGCACCATAAACAGAATCGCAAACTACGTCTGAATTGCTAGCTTTAAGTCCAACTGCATGCAACAGATTCAAATGTACGTATTAGTTGAATAGCAAGAGAAGAAGCACATATAATTTCGTGTAACCATGCAAAACGTAAGAACATATAATCCTTCAGATATTATGTTAGAGTATCATATATTCTTACCGCTGAGTCGTTTACTCTCAGCTAAAGACATGACGAGGAGAAGAGAAACAACTAGAACCAAACTAGCCTTAGCCATGTTATTCTTCTTCTATCTAAACAACTCTGTGTCTTTGAATCTTTGGATTATTGTATTCTGTCAGTGTGTCTTAGAAGAGAATCACCGAGTCAATTTATAGAAACTAGATAGGATCACATTGGTTAACTACAATGCCTCCTGCTTCAAGAGGCCGATTAATTTCCCCTGCAGATTTAGTCGATTTTCTTCCTTTGCATTGGAATGTTCATTGCAGGCCTGGTATAATTTCATTCATGCCGAATGGTTTAACCGGCTGCCTTACATGGCTGCGTATATGTGATCCTGTCAGTTTTCTTGTTCTTTGATTAAGAGTAACAGTTAAAAATGGTTAAGGAACAAGAGAACATAAAATAATGTGTTCAAATTTGCACAAATACTGTATGAATTTTTTCTAAATACTTTGCAAATTGCAACATAAATGAAATCGACATGATCGATTTGGGTTTGTTTAAGTGTGATACCGGTGAATATATAACATGTCTGCTTATTCAGTTATTTCAATCTTACACCTAAACCATGAACTATGTGTATATTTTATTTATTCAAATAATAACATCTATAAACATTATCTTATGAGATGTTGGAAGAAATTGAAAATGTTAAGATATTAAAAAGACGGGTCTAGTTTAAGGGACCTTTTTTTTTACACAAATTTTTCCACTTTTTTTTAGCCATCAGATTTAAGAACTTTTAACGGTCTAGATTAGTTTCTAATGTGACGTGGCTAATGTCCTTATGACGTGGAAACAATTAAATTTGTCAAAATAATAAAAACTTAAAAACTACAAAGAATTTAGGGTAAGAAGATTCAAATCAAAATGAGGAGAATGTTGTCATCTTCTTCATTCCTCTGGCAAAATGAAAAGGAAGGCATGGTGTCTAATCTCTCTCTCACCCCATATGCACACTGTCCTCAATTGCAATCACCATAATTATTAATAGTTGATATTCTTCAATTGCAATTTACTAGGATTGTACAAATTCAGAAGAAAACAAAGAAAACTTAAATGTTATCAAGCTAGAGCTAGAGCTAGATTGAATGAAGATAGTTTTCGAAGAAAAAGATCATCTTCGAAAAAGATCATCTTCTTTTCTCATTTTGATTTTCTTTATAAAATTAATTATATCAGTTCAAGATTTTGTTATTTTTGGAAAAATTATTGTTTCCACATCATTTGCCACGTCACATTAAAAACTAATTTAGACCGTTAAAAATATATCAATCTAATGGCTAAAAAGAAGTGTAAACATTTGTGTAAAATAAATGTCTTTTGATCTGGACCCTAAAAAGATTGATTAAAGCAACTTATTAATGTAAATCTGAGATAACTAATATTCTCAGTATTGTTATCTATTCATCAAAGAAGAAATGAGTTTGTCAGTAAGATCAGTTGAAATTTAGACATATATGAGATCCACTAATCTCATAAAGACGTGTGGGCTAAAACATGTTTAGCCTAGTGATCAGTTAAAGGTAGTTGATTATCCATTCAACTGTTATGAGCTGGCTTTCCATTCATGGATATGCAAGATTTGTTTACATTTTGACATTGATTCAATTCGATTTTAACTTTATAATGGACACATTACGTATTTATCCTTAAAATCACTAATTCTTTCGATAAAATAACAATTGCTATTCGATCTTTTTGATAAAAAAAAAAAATCACTATCCATCAACTTTTTTCAATTCATAGCTGCAGTATGGTATAGGATTCAGGTTAGATGATTTTCGATTAGTATCTATTTTTCTTCTTGGTTAATAATTTAATTTCATGAGGCATGTTGCAGTTTATTTCTTATATTAATTGTTAAATCTCATCACTATTGTTAAATTTAACAAAAGTTTTACTTATACTGCTGAACATTATTAACTTTCTTTCTCTTGCTAGAGAGGCCAAATTAAAATCTTATTCCAATGATATTTTTGATGTAAGTCTTCCGTGTGGTAGAGATGTTATTTCTCAAGAATAATTAAGCTTAATCAATAAAGTTATTCATTCTCTTAAAAAAAACAAGTTTAATACACATGAATTAGAACCTCTAGCATACCCTACTCCATCTTCAATCTTGATCCAACCTAAGGGACATTAGTGTAGTTTTGAAGAAAGGAGAAGAACATGGGAAAGCTCGAGCAATAAATAATAATGGTCAAAATGCATTATACATTAATCTCCAGAATCAGTGCCAGTGGACAGTTCCCACGCTTCCTTGTAAACTCCGCTCTTCTCTTGTGTGTTCTGAGTAGTTGCAGAGCTCTTTTTACATGACAAGCAACCAAACATGCCTTATATTTAAAACCCCATTATAATTATTCTTCTTGACCCTCGTCACTTTGAGATTCTCACAAGTCTTTGAGAGAAGGATGGCCATGGGGGGACCTTATAATCACAACAAGGGTGGGAATAGTAGTAATTCTAGTAGCAACAGAAGGAGGCCTTATGGTTTGATGCTGCTGTTGGCATTTGGGGCTGCATTGGTTGGAGTCATGGTGCTTCATAAGTTCAGAGAAAGGCGCATCTTCAACCTTGTTATCAAAGAGAAAGACACTCAGCTCGTTTCGCTTCACCTCGCCTTACAGGTATACTAGTACTTCTTCAATTCACAGGTCTGTTAGCTGTGATGAATCTTGCTTCTATTTTGAATTTTGATGTTGGTTTACTCTAACAGAAGGAGAGAGACTACAGCAGGGAAGTGAAAATGAAGCATGAAGAGCTGAAAGCGAAGATGTACTCAATTAGAACACAAAAAATGCAGCTCGAGAGGACGGTGTTCGAGATGAAGTCTACTATTGGTTCGCTTAAAGAGGAGCTGAGAACCATGGAGGCTGCATTTGAGGAGAAGCAAAACGAAACCAAAGTGACGAGATTGAGTGATGATCGGAACGATGATCCTCGGATGATGGAGTTGGTGGAAAGGCCTAAAGCAAAAGGAAGCTGAAATTGAGGAGTTGAAACACCGCCTCGAGTATAAGGTATGGTCGGTAAGTGCTGACGACACATCAAACCCAACCGGAAATCTGACCATGTCCAGAAGGCGAGAAGTGGCTGATCAAGTGTCAGGTGAAGAAGGAACTGCCAATAAGTCCATGAATCTTAAACAGGGTGAGACTAGGAAAGAAGTAGACGATCAAACTGGCAACGCAGAAGGGGAAACAAAGGTGGATGATTCCCGGGTTGTGAATATGAAAGGTGGCAATACCACTGAGGAGGTCCAAGCAAAGAATCAGGATTTCAAAGAGAGAGATCAGAAAGCAATTGATGGTCAAAAGAGAAGTAGGAATCTCCAAAAAGTTGAAAATTCTGAACAAGGTGATGGACAGAAAATTCAAGTGAAAAAAGAGCGAGGGATGAAGTTGGAAATGCAAGATGAGGGATCTGAAAATAAGGAAAGGTCTAGAGTGGGAGGGAAGCAAGACTACTTTAGTGGTATCAAAGGAAAGAAATGGAGATTTGTTCCCAGGAATAGGAGGATGGAGAAGAAGGGGAGTTATCGAAACAATGGGGTGGCAAGCATGAGAGGTAGGAGATTCTTTGAAGGTGATCAGTATAAGGGCAGAGCAGAGGAAGCGGCTTTGAACAGGAGACTAACAAGTGATGATCGCACAATGCAAGCTAGCGAGTCTGCGGATTCAAGTGATGCAGAAGATCTGGAAAACAAGCTTACACATTTTGATTCAACTCATTCAAGTGATGGTAATGGTAAAGTCAGTGGCACAGCAAGTAATGATACAAAACAGAAACAAGAAGTTGAAAATTCAGAAGACCATGAAGCCGTCAATAATATAGGCAACGAAGAAGATAGAGCTGATGCCGATACACAGGACTTTCCGGGAGATATGGAAATTGCAGAGGCGGAAGAACAGGAGAATGATGTAACTGAGGACGGTTTCCTTGCTGAATCAGGTTTCAATTCGGAAGATAGAGAAGAGTACAAGGAGGAAATAGATGCGTCTGAATTCTAGTTTTAGCATGTTAAATAGATTGTGCAACTGGTGTGATAAGTGACTGTCATATGCTAGCTTATCTTTTCTTTGCCAATTAGTATTTAGTACCATGTACTAGTTTCCTATAGCCTGTTTGAATGAATCAAAAGTTGATGCGTCACAAAACTCTGGTTGTAGCTATTGTTGACAAGAATTCCGGTTTTCTCCTGAAATTAAAGAAGAGTTCATTGGATCCACGGAAAACAGATATAGTGCCTTCGTGCCCAGCAGAGTTACTTCCCACTGCCTCATCCCCTCCTGCACTACTGAAAGATGGCCTGCTGCTTTTAAGAGAGAGCTGTTCTTTCTTTCCATTAATCTTCTATCGCACATTTTCAGCTTTTCTTAACTTTTTTTTCTTTATCATATCTTATATCGGAGGATTTTAATTTGTGAACCCCTCGAAACTAAGTGGAAAGAAAACTGGAAACTCTAAAAAAATAATACTACACAAGGCTAGCTGGTGCTGGTCCCTTATCATCACCTTCCTTATAAGGTCATTTGATTTCAGGCCTTAATTATAAAGAGTATAGTAGTAGCAATAATGAGTGATTCTATACTGCCTTTTAAGATACATCAAAAGTTTGAACTTGAAAAGATGTCATTACATTATTGAAAATAAAAGGTTAATGCATCAAAATCATATGAATAGCTACAAAAAGTGTTCACGAAAGGAGACAAACTCCAAACATGGCTAATAACTCAACTTTTATCAATGTATCACCATTCTCCATTTTGATCATAAATCATTTGCAGACAAACAAAATGAAATGTCAAGACATTTTATATCCAAGCAGACTCATTATTACCAAGAAGTTCTGGGAAGATTTGAAACTCCAAACACCTCAGTGTTTTGCTTCTACCAGTTTCTGAAAACAAATAAGAAGTAGTCAGCAAAAGCTTAATATACAATACAAAGGCAAAAGTTACATCAGTTACCTGTCCCAGGCCTAATCCTAGAAAACACGCCCATTCAGGCAGGACAAGCTTATTATGGTGGGCCAAGAAATACTGAGAAAAACCAATTGAAGAAAAGGCACACTGTATTGACCAGACCAAACCTTAATCCATCTAAACTGATCCATTGGTTGCTCTAAGTGGGAACTTCGTAACGAATCAGCATTTTTTGATAATAAAATGACCATATGCTAACAATGGTCCCATAAGATATGGTAATAATTCCAAATCTAAGTTCATCCAAACGCTAATAATTGCATACCAAGCTTCTACATCCTACCAAATTAAAAAAAGGCTAACCATCGAGCAGTGAAGTATGATGGATGGGGAATGAGTTCCAGCATATGTTCTACTGGTATTAAACTGAAAATTCATTGTGAGCGCTCTAAATTATGCTTCTGGGATCCTACAACTCTTTTAGTGCACAGGTAATTCAATATTTACAAAAACAATCATTTAAAGGGAGGCATATCATGTGAGCCTTTGCACACAATCTTTCATCTACAATACAAGTCTAAACAACCCAGAAATGAAATATAGCTTTGCATATCTGATGCCTAGGCCAAACCATATGCAAGAATAACAACACATAATGCTCAAGGGTTAAAAGAAGATGAAATACCTCATCCTTCTTGCCTTTGCCGCCGGTGAAAAACTTGTATGCACTAAAAATAAGCACACCCCAACCAGTCAAAGAGACAATTACGAACTGCAAAAGTACAAACCCATGGAAAAAATGATTCAAAAACTTAATGTATCCAGTAATATCTCACATATCAATGGTTCAAGAACAATGCTGATCAAGTTCAACCAGATCAAACTCATAACACCACTCACTATGCCTAAAAGCCTATTGCTAGCAAGTCGATTTTCAACCAAACTCACCACAAAATTGTCTTAATACTATTAAGCTTACTAACAGAACATGGAATCAAATGACTTTTCTGTTAATATTGACCCAAAATTCTCTGAAAACATAAAGATCCCAAACTTTTCTTCTGTTTATTCAGTTCCAAACAAATGGGGTCAATCGAAAGCCTAACAAAACAATGCATCAAGTTCATCAAATCCCATAGATTTTCAATAAACCATTTCAATAATCATTTACTTAACTAACATAAACAAAACAAAAATAACAAACAATCTGATTAAAGACATGAAAACGAAGCTGAGAGAGAAACTGACATGCTCGTCCTTCCATTTAGATGGGCTCATCGGGTCGGACCAGCAGTTAACCTTGGGCGGCCCATGGTGATCTGCAGAGTATCATTTGATTTCAATCAGCTGAAAAAATGAGATCGGGAATCGAAGCAATGCAAAAGCGAGATTGGGATTTAGGGTTTGGTTTACCTGCGGCGCCGGCGAGGCCACGTCGCTGGATTAGACTGGAGGATTGACCGGCGGACCTGGCCGTTGACAAGCGGAGTGAGCTTGCGGCTTGGCGAGCTGCGGCAGCTGCTATAGTAGCCATGGCTTTCAGAGGTGAGAAGGAGAGAGACGAGCAAATGAACCAAGTCTTACGACTCTCTAACTAACCAGGAAGGAGGCGACGTCGTTTTTTAGGGTATAGTTCTCAACTGGAGCCCCAATATACTTGTTACTTTGTTAGCCCAATACCACCAATTGAGCCCACCCTATACATTTAGAGGGATTAATTATATATCACCCGAATGCTAACGTTTGGGTTCATGAACTTACTTCCGTTAGACATGTTCATATCCGGAGTTAAAAACTCCGTTACAAAAATCTGTCATTAACCTGTGTGTCAGTTAACTGCTGAGTTTGCAGTTAACTCATGATGTGGCACTTCCTAATACTTGAAATAAATAAAGGAAAGTGGCACCTAAATATCATCTTCTGATTTGGGGAGCAACACCCGGTACATTTCAGATGGAACATGAATCATGAAGCAAGAGAAGAGTACTGCCTAACCCAAGAACCAATATACGGGAAAAGCTAAAGTCAGATTTTGAAAGGAGAATTTGGCCAAACATTGACATTAGAGAAGACCCATATGCGGAACCGACTAGCCGGTCACCTCAATTGTCTCAATAGCGCCACCACTACCGCGGCGGCGCAACCTCTACTTCCGGCATGACTCTCTCTCTCCCTAACCTATTTCAGTTTTCGATTTAAAATTTGAAATTTCAGATCTAAAGCAAAAAATTATGTACCTATAATGAAATCTTGTAGGAGATGGTCCATTTCGAGTTTCGATCTACTCTAAAACTGTAGCACTGAGTCATAACTTGCCTCAAGAAGCTCTTGGACGGCCGCGAAATTCTAGCTAGCCATGTCCATCGCAGAGCTCAAGTCCAGTGCCCGAAAACTTACCCACAACTCTGCTACGATCCTAATCGAGATCACCGTTGGGTCATCATTTTTGAAGTCGTTGATGGACCTTTGGCAATCGAGCAACATGGCTCCAGCTCGCAATCGACCTTGCCTCTCCACCCTAATCGGAGTATGCAGCCATTAGAATTATAAAATTAGAAGTCTTTGGTTAAAGGAGGATGGGAGGAAAAGAGGAATTAGGTTAGGGTAGGGACTGGGTTTAGGATCGGTCGACTGAGAACAGTTAGAAGGGAAGGCAATGCTCAAAACCCATCTAATATATTTTGAATTTTTGATAACTGTTTATTTATTTTCTTGAGTTTATCAAATATATGTGGCGGTGATACATCATGAGTTAATTGCCAACTCAGCAGTTAACTGACACACAGGTTAATGACGGATTTTTGTAACGGAGTTTTTAACCCCGGCCGGGTATGAACATGTCTAACGGAAGTATGTTCAGGTACCAAAACGTTAGAATTTCATACTTGGGTATGAAAGTGAAAATGCCTTCATAGTTCAGGGGGTGATATGGGTGATATGTAATTAATCCTATTTAGAGTTTATAGTTGTCATAGTAGCGATCACCTGGTCAGTTACTGATTAAGGAAAACATTTGGATGTAAATCCAATGATGAGAAATATTCTTTTAAAGTTAAGTTGTTTTGTTTTCAACCCTTAGATTTACATCTAACAGTGGTTTATCATGGATCCCTTGGTGTCATTTCTATTATTTTGTTTAATTACTCAAAAAAGAAATGGAGGACACACATTTTCTTCCTTCAAACCCCTTTTATATTAGTTTTTCACAAGACGATACGTAGAGTTACTAGATTCGTGTCTTTAATTTTATAGAAGAACGTATCGTTGAGTTTTAATCTTAAAGTTTATACATGTTTCTACATACTATCTTCATTTTCAGATTCAAATGATTTTAGATTGCGTTTAAAGCAATCAAGTGGAATCACATGTCACACCACGTAAACATAGCTCTTCAAAGAATTGATACAAATTTTCTTGAATGAATATTTTCTGCTTTTATGTGCCATAGAAAGATTGTAGAACACTAACAAGAAAAAATACAATAGGAGGGCAACTTTGCTTTCAGAACAGGAACGCGCTTTGTTAACTCTTGAAGTGAATCAGAATAGGAAAAAGAAGAATGATAACCAAACAAAAGGCTAGAACTATGCCAATGCAGATGCACTTCCTGCTGCTCTTCTGGTATTGCTTAGCTTCCTCAAGCTGCACAGTTCCTCTCCTAACAAATGAGCTTGCGCGTGCAACTTGGCTCTCGATGTCATTCAGCTGCTGCCCTTGTGCCTCCACCAATGCAGCCATGTCTAGGAAAACTTGGTGCAGCTCAATGAGGCTCTGCTCAATCTCCTTCACAGCATCGCGCCGCTCTTGGATTTCTTGAATTGTGTCCAAAATTTGACCACGACCCTGTTCCTGAATAGCCCTCTGAACCAATGTTTCACCCTCTCCACTAGCAATCAAATTCTCAATCATTTCATTGTTGGCCTTCTCACCTGTTATTGTGAAGTACCTCCTTCCAACTGTCTCTTTGTATTCCGAGGCTATTTTGGCCCTTAGGCCTTGAAAATCATCCATCATGGCCTTAAGCTTTTTCGTCAAACCATTAAGTAATGAAGTTCTCGTACGATCAGAAGACGATCCAGGTCCACAGCTGGGGAGTTTGCGCTGTTCGGCATTTGAAAGTTCAAGTGCTTCCAGCTTTTCCTTGATGACTTTGGCAAGTTTCAACACTTTCTCAACATCTGAGTCCATCCTGGCGCGAAGCCCTTTCATGGACTTGGCATCATGGACTTGTTTGCTCTCCTCATTCGCTTCCTCTAGCTGCTTGAAAAGCTTCTCCACAGCTCCCATGTCTTCCTTCACATTCTCTATTTTCCTGAAGTATCCATCAAGATTGACAGTCTCATCCCACGCCTCGCTGCGGACATCATCAATGTAAACCTGCTGCTCAAGATCCTTGTATCGTTTGAATGAATTATTCGAAAACAGATCGTTCATCTTGGCAGCCAACTTTGATGATAGCTTTTCTTTTTGGTAATGGGGAAAACTTACATCGAGGTATTTGATCTATCAAGGGGTTTATAGAAAGAGGAATTCATGGTTGCCATTAACATGGAGATACACTCGGAATTGGATTTGACTTCGTCATTGATTTTCTTCTTAATGAAAGTTGACATACTTCTCATAGACCTGACTTCAAGTACACTAGTACGTGTTGACCAAATGGATTTAATATAAGAAACATGATTAGCACTAAGATGACGGAGCCAGAATCAACAGTCTATCTTTCTGATATTGTAATCAAGATCCGACAGTTGTGTCACTCTGAAAAAAATGTTATTTACCCAAACAAATAATGAGGTTCATCGGTTAGTGATCAAAATTTTGATGCTTATTTACAGAAAGCCTATAATCACGTATCAAAATGCTCATTTCATCACTCCTAAAAAGAACTGAAAGAATAATCATGGCATTATATCCTGTCTTGGTTGCTGTAGTTGCAGCTGAATTTGCTCTTGTTTCCATGATTCCAGTTGAATGATACTACACTTCAAACTCCTCTCTTCCATCTGTTTGTACAAAATCGAAGATATTCATAAGAGTCTAGCATTCATGTTCTACATGTCTACCATGAAATCCTAGATTTTGTAGGTACAAGTCTTCCTGGAAAATCTGATATTATTGGTGGAATTTGAACATGTAGTCATCAATGATGGAATAAAGAGAATTAAGCTTACCTCTAGAGCTGATATGCTTCTACAGAGCTCAAGACACTCATCAGAAAGCAACTTTTCTTGCGCAACCACCTCTGCTAATTCTGAGAGCAACACACCAGTCTGCTCAGCCTGTTTGAAGAATCAGCTTCAATGTTAGTCCACGTTACATAAAGGTATGCGCTGGTATATAAAAGCTTTCAAGCTGAAACATACCGAGGGGGCAAATGTAGCCAATATCAACTTAATGGAGGCCGAGTAATCTGAAGCATTTCGAAGATGGATGGCAGCTAATTGTGTATCCACCTACATATGATTGGATTCGTTAGCAAAAGCAAAATCAAATCTCTTTCGCCAAAACGAAAGCTCAATCACAATGAAACACTTTCGGCCTACCTTTGCGCCCTCAACGAGAGGTACTCTGCACACAACAGAGTGTAAGCATTCTTTCATCATAGAAACTGCTCCCATGTGTTGCCTTTCCATATCTCCCCACTCTTCCAATGGCTTAAACTGCACAAATAACCAACATATCAATATACACATACATCATCAACTTCGTAGAATAAATCTCTAGTAGTTGCAATACAGGTGCTGACTTGAGAATGTAGTATTAAGTTCAGCTTCATTTCGAGCCTTTCTTTCTGAAGCTTCAGTTTTTTGTGCAGCACAGATTGCCGCAACTTCATCAGACTATCACAAGCGCTCAAAAAATTGCCCTGCCAAATCATTCAATACGAACATGTTAGTCCTAAACTCACTAGTCACTAACATACAACAAATATTCAAAACATGCAAGAAACTAGAGCTAAACCTGTGCTTGATCAGCAACATTCCCATTCACAATTTCAGCTCTTGCATTTGCGTACCGCCATTGCATCAACCTGTTCTGAAGCAACCGGAGTTGATGAGCGGTATCGGTCACACTATAGCCGGAATTAGACCTCGCCAGTGACTTAGTAGACGATGAAGATTTTCTACTCTTGAACAGCTCAAACCCCATATTGATCAACTTCTCCACTCCCTTACTTTTCGAAGGACTAGTCGGCGGCTTCAAGCTCGAAAACGACGTCGACTTCCCCAAACTCTCCGCCGGCACCGGCTGCGTCGCGCTTCTCCCCGGCGACAACGCCCACTGCGTCGTCCCGAACTTTGACCCGGTCAACGAATTAGCCCTCTTGATCACATTTTTCAGGTTAAACTTGTTCATTTTCGGTGAGCTCTCCGCCGAACTCGGATTCCGGAGATGAGAATCCGACGTCCATCTCCGATGATTATGCTTCGTTTGAATATCAGTCATGTACTTCGACGAAACCTCCACCCCCAGCTTTCTCGAACTTGTCGAGCTCTGAACCCCGAAACACGGAGAGCCGATATTGACATTCGTGCCGGAACCGGGGTCACTGATCTCCGATCCCGAGTCGAGAGAGTCGGCGAAATTATCGAAACTCCGACGACCTGAGTTCTGATACACACCGCTCCCATCAACGGAAAATCTCCCCGTAACTACCGCCGCCGCCGCCGCTAGCTTATTCGAAGACGTTGAAGTCGAATACGACGACGGCGACGGCGACGACTTCCCTGAAAAATTGAACTTCCCGGTGTATCTTGCTGACCCTCCGATGACCGGTCTGTGATTCTTTGGCGTTGTCTTTCTCGTTCTCTTCTCTCCGGCTTCTGCTTCTGACTAAAGTCGATTTGTTACGATCAGTATGATCTTTGAGTCTATCGATTCCGAGATGGACAGCTAAGGACTCGAAGTTCTTGATTGAAGGAGTCGTTGCAGAAGGCCATAAGCCTCCGCGGATTGAAGAATCGGGTTTTCGGGTATCGGGTACCGGCGAGCTGGGTTTTCTCCGGGCCGGGGAGAGAGGGTGGTTGGGAGATGGGAGCGAGGAGGGTTCGGGTGTGGTGGGAGATAGGAAGCGGGAACTGACTTCCCGGGATTTGGGTCTTCTGGGTTTGTGAGAGTGATCCATGATGTGAAAGAGAGGAAGGATTGTGTGTGTGTTTGGGGGATTAGTTTTATATTTGAATTCAAAAGAAGGTTTGAGGATTTCAAAAGTGAGTGTTTCTTGGGGAAGCAGATAAGACCAAAAACAAACCAGCAGATGTAAAATGGCGGCAAATTGGATTGCGTAGATTCTTCGCCGGCGTAGGAGGGTTTTGGGTTTTTTTTTTTTGAAGATGAATTGGCTGAAATGTCCTTGTGAAGACTGAATCAAGTGTTTAGGGTTCATGGTTTTACGAAAGCATCACTACCTTGCGCTCCGACATTTCTATAACATCTAGCAAATAAATCTTAATCTTCTTTCTATGAACTTGTGTAGTCTAAAGAACCTTTATATTATTTACACATTTAGATCCGAAATAATATATTTTACTATACATGAAGTGCACACTATACGTTATAATTTTGTATATGCTACATTGAACGTACACATGTGTATTGGCCGGGTGATCCTAAGAACATGTAGTATGACTAATTTAGATTGAAAAAAATAAGAATGTTTGTGATGATGGAGAAGGAATGAAGGGTATAGTGATAGGAGTGATGCAAGACATTAGGAATCATGAGAAGAAAAAAAAAATTGCAATAATCATTAGTTACTAGTCAAGTGTTGAAGGAGGAGTGATGTGTAAATTCCATTGTGCCGGCAGTTAAGAGTTAACGATGGGTTTCATTGGCATGATGTTGCCATATGTCAAATTTGTTTATTGCTGCATTTCAAATGATACTGTTATTATCATGAAACTCAATCCCATTGCTACACGAAAATGAACGAGGAAACAGTCAATGTATATTAATCACTGAAAATCACAAAAAAATCAGCTGTCTTGTGGTTTCGAACCTGAGCGGCAGAGTGACAAGCGAGTTTGCCTACCACTGTAACACTGTGTAAAGCGGATTTTTGTCTTTGCAGTATTTTATTTACCTCCATTCGCAAGCCGTAGAATCATATTAAAAAAACGCCGTTGCCGGGGATCGAACCCGGGTCACCCGCGTGACAGGCGGGAATACTTACCACTATACTACAACGACATTGTTACTTGATCGGTCTCTCATTTATATTATTAGTATAATTAAGTTAAGAAGAGGACTTTACCTGAAACGATTTGTTGATCCCAAAATTGAAGTCACCTGAAATGTGAGCTTATAATGTTTCCAGATAATTGTACTTCTCTTCTCATCTTGTATCACTTGATAGTTGAAACGTTATATTGGTTGAAAGTGAACAGCATTCACTGATTTTTTCTATTACTCATGTTAGAGTTTTACCAGTAGTTGAAAGTTGAAACTGTGGAAGAGTAGAAAATGAAAACATTGGCAGATAGTGATAAGACTTAATAGGACGTGAACTTGGCGTACCATTGTACCAATACCAGTACAAGCAGAGTATCCATGTAGAGTACAGAGGTTATACAGTTCACCCGAGTGCAAAAGTTGGTCTTGAAGAATGTAGTAGTTAGCAACTTAGCATTAACAATTTTGAATGATTTATATAAAACAGCTATACTACAACATAACTAGAATTCAAAATTAAGTACCCATATTACAACCAATACCAATGTTCCTATTCGGCCAGTCTCCTACCCATGCTTGATCTTGCAAAAGCTATCAGCATTCTTGACCACAAAAATGTTGGATCTCCTTGTGTGCCTCAGTTCTATAGTGGGAGAGTAGTAGCAACGTCATGACCGAAAACCAAAAGTGTTACAAACTTGCTTCCCATGTCTGAAATCAATGGAAATTGCACCGTTGCAACAAAGGATGAGTATAATCAACAAATTTCTCCCAAAGGGGCTTGTACTTTTCCATCCCAATCTTCAACCACGGTTTTGAGTTTCCGTTGTAATGCAGCACAGCACCCTTCTCTATCAAATGAGGATCAACATTTGTGTACCCTAAGCCCAAAACATGCCATGACGGCTCCAAAGGCTCGGTCAGTCCATAGAACGTCAACAATCCAGGTGGCAATGTGCCAAGTTTCCACAATGTTCGATCAACATTTCTTTCCTGCCAGTAGTGGTAGATGCCAGTAACGTTCCTTTTCCTCCACTGAACCAAATCAAACACATTCATTCCAAATGCCCATCCACAGGCATCGGGATCAAAATGTGATCGAATGAGAGGGTGAGAGTAGTTCAGATATTTATGGTATCTGTGAAACGTCTCCATGCATGTCTCCACTGCTCCATTTACATTGCCATTCAAATCGATCGAGAACAGGCCAGACAGATCCTTCTGGACAACAACATCATCATCAAGGAATACCACCTTCTTCAGGGCAGGAAAAACTTCAGGAATATAGAAGCGCAGATGGTTAAGCATGGAAAGATACTTTGGGTTCCGAAACTTGATTGGTGTACGGCCATTATCACTGTTTCCAGAGAAATAGTAACTTTGAGTTTCAGAGTCTTGGAGCTGCTTAAGCACAGGAACATAAGAAGCATTCAGCCATTTAAAGTCCTCAAACTTCTGAACCTCGACAGTCACTCCTCTGAAGCTGTTCATAGAGAACCAGGCCTTCATTGCAGCATGGTTGATTTCATCGGTTACAAGATGGAAGACAACCTTCTCTGGATCGTTGGAACTTAGAGCTGTTGAATTGACCACAACTGAAGTTGCCAAAATGTTGTCAGAGAATACACAGAAATGATAGAGATTGTTATCCTTTACTTTCATTTCTATTTTTCTGTCCTTGAGTTTCCTCTGCAGATTTGGGTGCCTGAACCATTCACTTGTCAGCTGAATACCAAGGCAGTAAAGGCTTTTAGGGACCTCCTCAGCAGCTATTTGTCCATACTTGGAACTTTTCTCACTCACAGAACTCATCTGTTCTTCCAGAGATTGTATTTTGGCTTTCAGTCTCATAATCATGGTTGCACTATCGTAATGGAGCTGTTGCGCTTGGTACAGTACAAGTGCCATATCACGAATTGCAGTTTCTGATTCACTTGCCGTCAAAGGTCTCCTTGTTGCAGCATTTGACAGCAGAATCTGTGAGTTCCGGATCTGGGCACTTAACTCCCACGCAAACTGAAGGTTGTTGCTCTCTTTGGCAATCACAACGAAAGCCTTTGCCAGAGCTATTTGGTCACTGATCTGCCTGGCAACTGAGTTGGGGCTCAACATTTCTTCAGTAATGTTCAGACCTTCCATAACTCTATCATGCCTATATCTCTGCAGAAGGAAGAGAACGCACATACATCTTAATACACACAAAAAAGGGCAAACATCAATACGGAAAGAACATGAGATAAAACCAGAATTTCCTATATAAAAGAAGATAACAACAAAAATTCAATCTATCTTCCAATGTCTTATAATACTGATACCACTGCCTTTTGATATCAATGCATCCATGATATCAATACCTCCGCCACACACATCTTCCCCAGCAATCTATAATCTACCTTCCCAACAATCTACAGTACTAATTTACTATATCTTTGTTTACTGCCGTCTTTAATTCCATATCAGTAATCAATCTCTAAAACATTTCATTAAGCATCTGGAAGTGACAAAGATCATGTTTACCACATCTAGATCAAGCTAAGCACTCATACTATGAATTGCAAATATAGTAATCAAACTATACAAACCCAATTTTCCCAAGCAGCAAACAACACAATTGGATTATAAAGCTTACATCTTTGTACTGTTCCAGCACCCAAATGCCAAACTCATTCTCATCACTATCCACTTTTGCCAAAACCCAATTTCATCTACTTGAAACCAACACCAAAACTAAACAAAGCAAAAGAAGAATAGTTACATACAGTGGTCAATACAGGTCTGGATTCAATCTGACTGCCTCTGCTCAAAGTATAGATAAACAGCAACACTGCAACCCCACACAGAACCCACCAAAACGCATTCGGAAACCTCCTCGCCCTCAACGGCCGCCGGAAGTCCGCCGCCCTCCGCCTCATTCTCTCCCCAAATCTGAAACCTTCCGGCTGTCGGTGATCGGAGATCGCGAGATGGGTTCAAGTCCCAGTGATTGGATCTTACCAAAAACGGCCCCAAGATTGAGACTTTGAGAAGAGAATTGGGATTTGGGGATTAGGGTTTTCTAAGATTGGACTAATGCAGTAAGAGAGGAGAAGCTAAGCTAAGTTCAAGCTGAAGCTGTTGTTGATGTTCTTGTTTCAGTCTTCGGTTGTGGACAATGACGGTTGGGAGTTTTGTGGAATTGTGTGGAGTAAGAGTGCTTCTGCTTCTTCTGGGTTGTCAACATGATTTAATAATCTTATTGCACGTGTTATATATTTTATTTTTTGGAATGACTGAGATGAAGTTGATGATCCCATATGAGCAATGTAGATGTCATTTTCATTTGATTTTCACAGATTATATTTGTTTACTATGAGATCGTTTTGATGATTCCAAGTTGATTAATCGTTTGAGTTCGGTGAGAGTTTTGATTTTGTTTAATACCAATGAGTGTGATCTATTAGAATTTATATACGGTTATATACTACAACGCTCTTAAACGGTGCATTTAATTGTTAATAATGAGAATAAATCATTCGATCTAAATTACATTCTCATGTAAAGCTTAATAACTGCGTTTCCTCGTGTTATTTGGTAATGCGCAAATGTTTGATACCAAAAAGGCCATATAGAGCTTTGAATCCGAATAGAGCCGGTAAGTGTGAGGATGTCAATGTCCTAAACCTTGAATCCCCCCAACATTAGTTGGATGGAGATCTAAGGTGATTGAGAGTTTTGGTGACAATGTTTGGATTCATCACTCTTCATCACAAAAGGTTTGTTTTTGAAGGAACTTGACTGGCTTAAACTGAGCTTTTGTTCCAAGTGCTTGGTGGTCTTGCCAATTTAGAAACTTTCTCATTGTTTGAAAAAACAAGGTAACCTCATAGTTGGAACTCCTGCGTCTACAACTTCCGGTTCTTCAACCTCAAAAGAATCATAACAAAATGGATACAAAAAGGACTATTTTCATGGCACAGTGAAATTCACACACAAACATCAATACCAAAGCCTTCATTCAAAATAGTTCTTATTGCAACATTTCATCATCAATGCCATACCTTTCAGCATCAAATATCTCCTCTCAGTTTGATCCAAATTCAACAATCCAATGATTTTGTGAATACTTTACAACAAAGACCGACTATAAAGAACTTAGAACATAATACTCTAAAGAGCGTAGAACCCTATTCTATGGCCTAAGCAAGATGATGCTCTTCAAAAAGGTCTGAGCCTGCCTTCTACGGTAAAATAAGTATGAACTAGAGCAGAAATACTGAAAAATGGGAACTTAACATACTTGCCAGCAAGAGCACACCTTATGCACTCCAACAAGATCAAAATGTACAGGAATGCCAGGGCTGCCCAATACTCTATGCCGAATGTACCATTGAAGTTGATGAGTGGAAAGAGATTGCTCGATTGCCCTACCACTTGCAGCATCGTATCTAACAACATGGCCATAATCACATGGTACCTAAAGAAGTGAGGCCACTGTTTATTCTTCACCACTCCATAATATGCCCCTACGCAATATGCAGATGTGAACCACCAGGGTAGCCTCTTTATTGCTCCGGGGACAAAATAAATCAAATTTCCAAAGAGTTGATAGTGTTCTGCAAATGGCTGAATATAAAAGCCAACTTCGGACATCTGCAAAGATGCTAAATAAGGAAGACATGCTAAAGTTCTCCACCACCACTCTGGCTTCTCAGTCATTTTCGGGAAAGGCATAGTGATTGAACTATTATCCTTCTTTGCTTGTACAAATGTTGAAGATTTGCGTTGTCTGAGTAGAATGGATGTTTTCTGTGACCGGCCAGCTTCATTCCCCCTTAGCACTGTGGATGATACCGCAGAAAGGTCCAAGCTTGGCAGTCCTGAAACCGACAACTCTGAATATTATTAAATATAAAGAAATCTAAGACGCTCCAAGAAAATATGCATTTCATCTGTATCTGGGAAGATATGAGGAGCTCATGTCATACCAAAACAGTATCATCAGACAAACAGTAAATTGTTTTCAATGCTCGAAAGGATATACTGATTTCATTAACAACAGTTTAAAATTTGTTTCAGGATCTACATCACTTTACCATGGGAACAAGGATTGGCTTTATGCAATATCATTTTTCTCAATTAGCTTTTCACAAGGGACGATTCTTGTCAAGAAATTTGACATACCTCTGGGCAGTACATGCAGAACTTGATTAGGTGGTCTGCTGGTTGACAATATAGGCAGTGGCTTTGGATTGAACTTGAATGCAACCCTGTTGAGCTTGGTGCCTCCTCTAAGATTCACATCCTTGTACCTAGTTAAGAACCAATAGCATATAAGAAGTTTATCATCAACTAGGCCTGTAGGAGCATGTACATATGTGATCATATCAATAAGCACCTCCTGATTCAGTGATGGAATACTGCTCATTATTTTTCCCTACTCTATAAACTTTCCAATGTAATAAATTATTTTCTAAATCAAAAACATGAAACTATTCAAAATAAATTTAATGTATTCCATGCTAAAACACTGGAGAAAAAGGCTAAAAATACTGAAGGACAAGGTAAACAGTTGATATCCATCTTTCAAAGCTCAAAACAGGGTTTCACAGAATGTCTCTATAACTACTACTCAGTAATGCCCCTACATATCTACCCGCATTATCCAGATAGTAATTACAGACTCAAGGAAGCTGGTTCTATTGAATAAGTAGTAAAAGTGGCAACACTCTCATCAAAAAGCTATCTGCTTATTATAACCCAGTAACCCACTTTTGGTGTCATGTTTTGATATATACATAGATTTCTGAGTAGAAGCTTATCGAGATGAATGATCATCATTGCTACAAAACAGGTGCGAACCAATATACTAGACTTAGTTATTGCAAATTCATCCGGATCATCCACCAATGAACCAACTTTGTGATAAACTATAGACGGCCCTTACAATTCCTGACTGTCAAACCCTCTATATACAAATTTCATGCCTATGTGCCGAACTTACCAATGCTACTTTAATGCAAATAGAAAAGCATGTTTAACCCCAGCATTATGCTTAAACTTCTACTTTGATCAAATCATCAAAACAGTGCAAACAAAGACAAAAACAAAAACCACCTAAAGTAACCTATATTCAGAGAAAATTCCAGGGTAGGCAGCCTCCTTCATCACAAGAAACAAAAATTTCCGGTAAACTCACACAATTTCATCTGTATCTTATTCAGCCAAACATCTTACATATTGCACCAGACCTACTTTACTTTCCGCTCCCAAGTTCTTGTCACATATTTTTAACAGCAATGAATCCAGATGCAAACATTTGTGAAATGAATAACAATACAAACCCTATTAAATTTCCCAACAAAAAATCATCTTCCAACTCCAGAGATCACAAAGCAAATACAAACTCTAAAACCAAAAACAGAGCAGAGAACCAAAATTCAGCTCTAACAAAGATTAACAAACAAGGGTTCCTTCTCCTGAATCCAAATTTTCATAAAAGAGCCCATTCAGAGCACAACCCAACATTATGTATAGGATTCATCACCAAAAGCTTAAATCTTTTTGTTCTTTTCAGATTTTTTTACTTGTGAAAAAAAATGGAAGAATTGGTGTGAAAACGAAGGTGGGTATAATCAAGCGTACCGAGAGGAGGAGGAAGAAGGAGGAGCGAGAAGGATGGTCTGGCCGCAGCTCAAGGCGGTGGCCATTGCTTCGATGTGTGGAGGTTTCGAGCCCTTATTTTCTCTCTGGAACACTCTTCGGCGCCGTCGGCTTTTCTTTCCATGCACGATTGTCCCTAAACTCTATTATATACATCTTTTGGGCCTTTTTGTCATTACCCTGACTTCAGGGTAGAGGCTAGGTGTGCAAATTATGGAGAAGCTGGGGGCTCATTTGGAAATACAGAAAATAAGGTAGTACATGCTAGACTCCTAGTACCACACTCGCTGGTACAATGTTACAAACTACAAAGTAAATTAACCTAATGTAAAAACATAATCAAAATCACTCCTCGACTATGAGATTAAGAATGATACATGAGTGAATTACTTGACTTAACCCCTTTGTGCGGGGGATTTTTTTGATTAGGCTCCATAAATAATGGAGGAAGGTTTTCGGGAGTATGTTCGGAGTCAGTGGTGTTGTGTTGACATATTATTGTATGAAACTTTACTCTAGAGTAACGTTATGTTAGATTATCGTAAGCGAGTCATTATGGATTGTTACCTTCATTCTCTTATCAATGGAATGACATCCATTTTTATTATTATTATTATTATTAATCAACTACATATAATTTTAGGGTTTTGTTCACCTGGTGACCTTATTTGTAATTCTGTTCGAGGTCTCAATGCCCAACTTCTTTTGGGGTCAAAGTAGGCCGCCATTGAATCCTAGTTGCCTAAGGATCATCAACACTTCTTTGAACTCAAGGATTCGGAAGGTGAGTCAGGTGACACAAGTTAGCTAGCGCACAAGTTAGGGCTCTCGATGGGTCTAATCTAATATAGTATCTTCTAATCTAAAAGGTTCTGGCTTATAGGATTTTTGTTACCTTCCTGGAGAGTTACAAGATTTGCAGGAAGAGCCTTGTCCTATTCCAGCAAGGATTCGGAAAACACCTATACCTACCTTGGTTGGGTAAGGCTCGCTCCCTTCCTCTTCAACTGTTACGCGTTTTCTCTCCTCTTTAAATGTGTTACGGATTTTCAGTGGTAAGGAGCAAAGGATCTTAGTGCAGCTTTGGTATTACCGATCATGGCTATGAAGAGAAAAATGTCAGGCAGCAACATGGCAAACAGAAACAAAAGGATCAAAAAGGAGGAGGAGGAGGATCAAAGCCGGAGCACCAGGGGTATGGTGGTGGACACATACACATACCAATTACCCGAACTTGTCATCAGCCAAATCATCTCTCATCTTTCCTTCAAGTACATCATCAAGGCAAGCATTCTTTCCAAGGAATGGGCAAGCTTGTGTTCTTCGGTTCTCGTTTTAGATATCGATGAGGATGAAGGCAAGAAGCAATGTGATGATCATGACACGAAACAACGAAGAGAGTTCCTTAAGTTCTTGACCGGTTGCTTGAAGATCTATGAGAATCAAAAGCACCTGGAGAAGTTGAGGCTCCACATGAGATATTTAGGAGCTGGTGACTGTAAAATAAACAAGTCAGTGAGCTTTGCTTTGGAAAGAAACGTTAAAGAGTTGGATATTTGCTTCAAAAGAGAAAACAATGTCAGAAAATCCAAGTACTATTGCTTACACCAGACACTTCTCAGTAATGCAAAATCTTTAACCATTCTGAAGTTGGAGAATTTAAGAATCGAAGAGGACAGCATCGACCCTATAACCTTTCCTTCTTTGAAAACCATGTCTCTTAAAGCTGTGAAATTCACAGGTAACACTGGATTCTCACGCTTATATTCAGGGTGCCCTTGCATCGAGTATTTGTCATTAAATTTATGTCATGGCTGGGATGTTAGACTTTCAAGTTCGAGGCTCAAACACTTGGAGATTCTGTGCTGCGAAATCAAACTTAGAGTGGAAGCAACCAATCTTGAATCCTTTAAATTCCAAGGTGACCATGGACTTCGTCGTCATATCATTGACCTGCAGAAAAGCTTCTACATTGCCTCATGTCAAACACTCAGAAGTCTGGAGTTCTCTCAAACACACTTTCCCAGTGGATGGTTCAAAGGCCTCGATTCGAGATTTCCCTATCTTGAGAGGTTGGCTTTACATACATGCTTTAGCTACTCGGGGCTAATCATCTCTTGCCAGAATCTGAGAAGCTTTGTGTTTCATGAATGCCGATACATTTTGTCTAAACTTTATGCTCCAAATTTATCAGAGGCTACAATCACAATTGAACAGAGAAGAGACTATGATCGCCTGAGAAATTTTTTTGGAAATTTCGATAGTTGCAAGAAGATATGTCTACATGTTAACGAGGCTGAGATATGTATCTTTCCGGAAGAAATGAAAAAGAAATGTTCTCCACCATTACCTAGTCTCCAGTGTCTTGAGGTAGAGATAGATACTGTTACAACAACAGCAGTAGCTCATTCAGCATTGATGGATTCCTTGAGGTGGATGGCACCGTCTTTGGAGTTTTTATCCATTAACAGAATATATTACATCTATGATAGTAGAATTAGTTAATAAAGTACTCTTTACAATTTGTACATAGTTGTGTTTTAGTCCTGTTGTTTGGGGTTGTTGTCAGTTCCTGTTGCTATTTTACCCTATATATGCATGAGTTGGTTTATCTGTAATAACTGATTAGGCAACTGATGGTATGATTTACTTGTGACTAGTATTGATCTGCACTCATGTTGATTTAGCAATAGATTTGAAAGGACAGTGTTTCACTGAATCTAATCTGTTGTGCAGACGTGTTTTCAAGATAAAAACTGTCGCGTATGTAATTATGTATACATTCCGATAAGAAAAGGCAAAACTAAAGAGGTAATAAGAGATTGTATTACAGGGGAGTCTTCATTTGTTTCTGGTTAAATAGATAACTGCATTGTTTTGAACTCGAAAAAACAATAAAAAGCAGATTCCTAACTTCAGCAACTATAAATACACGTTAGTTTGTCGCAGTCTAATTACATGGAATTCATCTGTTGATTTGCCTTGCAAGTTACCTGGGCTGCAAGGGTGCTTTCAACTAAAACTGGAATTTGGTTCAGAAAAGGCCCCAGCGTTCCCGCTCCCTAGCATCATTTCCAAGTCCCCAACTATGTGGGCGATAAGTTGATCTCAAGAAGTCAGCTGCACTTTGATCGGAGTAAGGGCTTCGTGGGTAACTCTGTGGGCTTGCACGATTTAGACGCTTTTGCCTATACCTCCATGCTACTTGAATTCGCTTTGCAGCAAGCCCTCTCCAATATGGAGATTCATACCTGCAAGAAATACAATATCAATCTTCATATCATGATGAAAGCATCACCTTCTGTACTGAGGAACATTTCAAGGCAAAAAAATGTTACGCAGTAATAACAGAAGTAACCTTATGGCTCCTTGCACACGTGGATTACGCAAGTATCTTGCAAAACGTGCCGTGAACTGTTCAAGGTCGGCAGCTCGGAGTTGAAATGCTTCCACGTTTGTTAAGCACCTCACCAATCTGTTGCTGAGCAATCTCCGACCAGTGATTCTGACATTTTTCCCATCTTCAAACAAGAAATATGTTGAATAATTACTACAAACTAATACTACTACCAAGTGACTGCCAAGTGACAAAACTCTATGAATTAGATTATAACATTTATGTGGTTATGTCATGAATACCATTGTTTACAGAAGACTCAAGACACCATCTGAGAAGTTCCTCACCACAAACATCACCTTCCTTTAATGTGTCATCAACAGTCCCATCTGCCCCAATGCTCTCCATCTTTCCACGAACAATAAACACCATATTCTCAACCATACCTCCAGGATACAAAATTTCGTTTCCTTCAATGTATGTTTTTTGTTTCAGTTTCTCACAAATCGCATCTAAGATAGGATCATCCATCAGAGCAAAGATCCGAACCTGCAATTTTCTTTTAAGTTATTGGACCATACATGGTGCATCAAATAGGATCCAGTAATTAGAATGAAACCATAAAGGTGCAGTTTGTGATTTGACGTTGTCAACAAGACAAGCTGGCATACAAGTGATCACACACAACAACAAAGTAGCACAAATATAGATCTTACTTTCTTCACAAATTCGAAAAGATGGCGTCTTATATTTCTCTGAAGGTGTTCAGGCAAATTTTCCAGAATTAATTCTTCATTTACACCTTGTGTGGCAGACCAATTATACCGTTCAGCATTTCTTACTTGCCTACATGATAACCAATACATGGGTCAAAATTCAAGACATCCGCATTTAAGAAAAATTATTGTTCATGAACATTCAATATCACAAGTACATGAAAGTTCAATCACGCGAACAAGAGTAAAGCATATATACCACCAGTTTAAAGCACCACATAAATATATTAAAAAATTCCTTAATTTATTATCACCTGGATAATATATTAAAAATTTCCTCGAGTGATTTTTGCACCAGTAATACAATTTGCATCTTGCAGAGTGAAAGGTAATAGGGAGATTCAAAGTTGAAATTTGACGATTAAAGCAGGCACTAACTGAGTGACTATGAATTTTGTCAGCATTGTTACCATGAAACACGATGGAACTTAAAGGAACAAATTCGCATTATATGAAACTTTGCATAGATGATCTACATATTATATTCTAAACACTGAACGGTGGAGATGAAGAAAAGTGACATGAAAGTGTGTCAAATAAGAAGCCCCACACTTTAATTTCAAAGCGGGGCTCCACTCTGGATAGAAATTGTGTGTATATTATATATATAAATATATAGTCCGGATCTAAAGAGGACCTCCTTAAACTCTTAAAGTAAGGATGTTTTTAGTTCTAGCATGTATTTTGACAATCAAAGCCACCCATTCCCTAGTTACTTACCCACATATGAATCATACAAAAAATTAGCCAAAATGAAAAACGTTTAACCATTTGATTAGCACAATATTCATTTTAATTTTATCTAACGGCCTACAATTGTTTACATCAATTTGAATGACCAAATGATTATGGAATTAGTTGAAATTTTGTAGACATGTTTCTTGTATATGAATCTAGAGGATCAACGGTTGAGTAAAAGAAGTCATCTACTAATGTAAAATAGTAGAAATCCTCAAATTCTTAAAGTAAAGAGGTCATCTTTAGATCCTCCTATATATATATATATATATATACAGGCCGGTCGGAGGCGGACGTCCGCACCGTAAGGCCGGTGCGGACGTCCCTCGTCGCCACTGTACGGCGCCGGCGAGGGCGCGCCTCCACCCAACAGACTCCAACAACGTCCCCGACCACTTCCCCCCCCCCGGCGAGTCCGCCGAATTCCAGTTTTCCGGCCAGATCACCCAAAACTTCAAACAAAGTCGATCTGCCGGAAAACTGGAATTCGGCGGACTCGCCGAGAGGAAAGTGGTCGGGAATGCTGCTGGGGTGGAGGCGCGCCCTCGCGGGCGCCATACAGTAGCAAAAGAGGGACGTCCACACTTTAAGAGCCGTGCGGACGTTCGCTCTCGAAATGCTTCGTATATATATATACAGCTGGATGTGGAGCGCACGTCCCTCCGTTCGCCACCGTCTGGCGGTGCGCCTCCACCCAGCGGACTCCAACAGCGTCCCGATCACTAATTACCTCCCCGGCGAGTCTGCCGAATTCCATTTTTCCGGGGAGATCGATCTTGTTTGAAGTTTTAGGTGATCTCGCTGGAAACTGGAATTATGCGGACTCGCCGGGGAGGGAATTAGTAATCGGGGACGCTACTGGAGTCTGCTGGGGTGGAGACGCGCCGTCATCGCACCGGACGGTGGTGAACGGAGAGACGTGCGCAATTTAAGGACAGTGCGCACATGCGCTTCATATTGTTTTCATATATATATATGTATATGTCTGACAAAATACTATGCCAAAGGCCAAATATTTGAAGCATAAATGTGATCTCACAAGGAAAACTTACACCAAGTGGTGATTCGATTATCAATACCTTCTAAGCTCTTCTGGCAAGTTCCTATAACGCATCCACTGCTCAACATCACGACTCCGTAATAACATATCAAACTCCTAAAAAGACAAAGACTCAAAGAATGAGAAAGGCTAAGATGCATAAAAACCTTATGGGAGAGGAAACTATATATAACAATCTCTGAAATTTCAAAAATGCATGATATTTCCAGAAGTAACACAGATTGCATTAATATTCAGTTAGATATTTTGACAATAACTAATCACATATAGTTGCAAACAAGTGAAACAGACACATGGGGTGCTAGTGTCGGGAAATTTTTCTCAACAGCGCTATTGCAATGTGCAATTACTCATTTTCAAATACACCAGTGAAATTTCTTATTGGTAATTATCTTACCGAGTCCCTAACAAAGAACTGTGGCATACTACATGTTGGTGAAAAGGCACTGAAATAATAAGATACTATAGATTCTTATGATCTCTCTCTCAAAAAAAAAAAAAAAAAAAAAAAAAAAAAAAAAAAAAAAACTCTAGAAGAAAGAAAGTGGTAATAAAGATCAAACAATAAAATGTGGTCAGAATATACCCCTTGCAGGCAGCCTTAGTAGGTAACAAGAGTTAAGAAGCAGATCTGATAGAGATAAGTAGAGTACCTTCGTCCAAGAGACTGAAGAAAATTCTGCATATTTCCGATCAGAAGAGCAAACAAGATGAGTCCCAGTCCAATAATTACCATGGTGAAGATAATTTCTCCATTGAAATAGCTTGGAGTTTGATTTCCTGCCAAAGTGCTGATTTGCTTCATAAATCATAGGATACAATATGTCAGCATAAAGGTTTAACACTTAAAATTATTTCGGAATCATAATAAATTACCAAGTCATCTATAGAGTAACTAAAAACAAAATTTGAAAATTACTACTCCCAACAGGGGGAAGGAGAGAGACAGTGAGTGGGTAGTAGAGCTAGAGCCAATTAACATCATTACCTCATCATCATCAATAACGAAAAAAAAAAACATATTGAGGCGAATTTTACCTCTATAGATATAAGGTTTCCATTTAATTTCATTTATACACTTCATTTATTCATTTTGAGAATAGATAGCAGCCTTGAACGTTAACATAATTACCCTTTCTATCAAGAGACACCATGGATTCATATTATTCTTTTATTTCTACAAACAACTAAACATTTTTTTTTATAAACAAATAGAAGATATAATGTTAAAGTACCTGAAACCCCAAAACAGTGAGTATAAATATTTAGTCATGATATCTCCCGTAGTGAGATGGACAACTGGAGTATAGATTCCATAAGAGAAATCTCCTTCAGCGTTAAAACAATCGGTAGCCTTCTCATTTTTTCTCCATTTATTTAACTCCTCCTCCGGAAGAGACTGAGCATGCCAACAATCTATTAAACTCACGCATGACTGCGAATTAGTGTTGTGGCAGGTGTCTCGAAGACATTGGTTAACCCTCTGAAACAAGAAAGAGTACAATGTACTATAAAAAAAATAAAGGAATATGCATCATTAGGTTAGAGAATGAAATCTCCACACACCTGTAAGCCGAGGAGGTACCAGCATGACCCAATTACATGCCAACCAACAAGAAAGTGAGAGTGTTTATAACAAAATTTGTCCAAGCTGACTCAAATACGAAGAAGCCATTTGGTGATTGACCAGCAAGCAGGGGCAGAACTCTATACAACCTGGGAAAGTATTGAAAAAAAACTGCCAGACGGAGAAGATTCTTTGTTTCATTTGCTTGAAATGATCGCAAAGGAACAATTGACAACATTATCATCTGAACAAGAATTTAAACCAAAAACAAGAGTAAATAAATCGAAAAGCTAAGACCCATCATATGGTGGGTGTCTGTAGAAAAAAATAAGGACAAACATTTAATAAAAACAGGACAGTTATGTGATCTTAGGATTATAAAGTTGGATGCATTAACTTGTACTTGACATTTGTACAATGATCAGATTTAAACAATTACACACCAAGCATATCAAACCAATTCAAAGTGGACATGAGAATATGAGTGAGAGAGAGAGAGAGAGTTTACTTGAGGAAGCGGTAAAACAACAATTAAGTCGACTAAAAATTTCCATGAAGATAGTTGAGAGCGATTTATATGGTTTGTCTACTATCTCTCCTGTACCAACCACTCTGGACCCAGGAGCTACGTAAGCCAACCTAAACTGCCATGCATTAGGAAATTTGGATACTTTAGCCTTAAATGGTACCATATAATTTCTATTACAATAAAAACTTAGAAAGGCTCAAACAGACAAGAAAATCAAAGCAACATTAGTTTAAGACACCAAATGGATAACACAAATCAGAATGACATTTCTAAACAGAAGGTGAAATGCTGTTACCTGGAGAAGCATGTGCAATAGGTATATGAAGTCTTTAGAGTTCGGAAAAACACTAATAGTATGACAAAAACCCAGTCAACAGATATGCACTTCTCATCCTGCATTTTAAGAATGTAGATACACTAAAATTTAAAGGGGGAAACTAATTTACATATTGAAGCAATTTTCGAACTGCAGGGTTGTCTGCGTCCAAGAATGCAGCCTCCAGAAATATAATCAAATTTAATGCAAACACATACATCAAAGTGACTTCAAGACATAAACGAAAGCATCTGCCTACAGTAAGCTTTTTGTTGTAAAAAGAACATTGTACCACAATTAATTATTTTATGACTAGAGAACATTGTACCACAATTAATTATTTTATGACTAGAGAACCCAATAAAAAGTGGAAAAAATGCAATGACAAACCATACCTTCATAATTTGAAACTTTAATATATGTGCTTTTATGAAAGAAAAAAACATTTAAAGACTAAACCTGTTGTGCAGATAACAAGAAGAAAAATAACGGATCTACAAAAACTGCCACCATGCAAGATATGAAAAGAACTTGTTCCATCTTCGTACAGCTTTAGCATCAGGGTTCACAACTCCGAGAATATATGGATGCAGAAAAGAACAAGTTCTTTTAACCATCCTTTAGCATCATCATACAAATATTATGGAGCTGCAGAGAATTATCCCAACTCTATATTAGTTTCATTTATTTTTAGTTTTGGAGGAATCATTGGCTTCACAATATAGTAAGAAACTAAAAGCATTTACAATGGCCAATGTACAGACAAAAGCAAAGGAAAAGGTTTGAGCAAGAAACTAAATTTACGAAAAAATTAGAAAGAGAGGGAAGTTGGTAAAAAAAAAAAGGCAAGGTTTGAGCACTACATGATGCTCAAGTCAATGGTCAACTGAATCCGCTCCTCCACATAGCAACATCATTCAACAATTAGTCTGTTCAGTTCATGACGTTTTATCGGCTATACATCAATAATAACAAAGACAGCAAGAAAAATTAGTTGACATGCTTGGAAAAAGCCTAGGCCCAAGCAGCATCACACTTACCGTACAAACACCAACAACACAGACAACAACAATTTCACTACCTCCTTTAACTAGGGTGATCCTCTTCTATTCAAAGAAACAAAAAAGAATAACTACACATTATGATGGTTTACATACAAAAGCAACAGAAAAAATTATATAGGGACATAATATCCTCATGGTTTTCATATGAAATTTTATATAATAGCACACACGACGAGACAAAATAATTCATTCTGTTATAAGAATGAAAAAGACCTTGTGACCAACAAACTTGAAGCTACGTATTTTCTCGTTGAGCTGATCTCAAATTGTGAAGTGGTTTTGCAAAATGTGCAATGAGAATCATTGCAATTTGTAAACTGCGGATGAAACACATGCAGGTGTGAAAGGGCTTTTGCTATCAATATTTAAGGATCCTGTATGGTCTACACCATCAACTCCTGTTCCCTTGGATTCCATGGAATTGACAGGGCTCGAGCTAAATGCATTCCTGGAACTGGATGGTGATTGTGAATGTAGCATTGGTACTTCATCATTTCTTGTTTTACCCATATTTCTTCAAGGAAGCCTAAAAGAAGAGGAAATATGAACAGATTTTAATAAAACCCATGAGATAATAGTACACACTGCATATGGATCTAACTTTCATAATGTGGGATACCATGAATCTTTTGTTTGAACCACTTAAGTTATATAGAAGAGTATATAACGACAATTGAAAACATCTCCAATACTTGGTGGTAAGTGGTAACAGTAGGTATCAAATCACAACTTCCAAATCATATAATCCCTTGAGCCATTCGAAAAACTCATTCGAGCATTACCAATAGTGATTACATTACAGAGAAATCAATATGCAGAAAATTTAACTTAGTACATAGAAACAAACCTCATGAAAGCTGAACTTTATCAGTCGCAGACAATTACCCAAGAGAGAGATGGGAGAATGGGAAGTTGTGGTGGGTTTTGATGATGAGGAGGAAAGATAGAGAAGGAGTGAAGTCATGGATATTTTTCTTGTGTTCAATCCCCCTAATAAGCTGGCATTTCGAAACAGGAACAACAACTTCTTTGACTGTGTTTCAGATTTTCACACTTGGTTGACTGAGTTTTCAATATTATCACTGTTGTTACTCGCATTTAAATACAGTTTACACTATAATATGAATGTTAATTTTGCTATTAAAAACTTGCAAAACACATACTCTCTATAGTAATTTAAATCACACTCATAATCTCTTAATACACACTTTTTACTTAACACTAACCATCTAGTTTTTTCATTTCAATATTATACTAAATATATATCCTAAACTGCCTAAAATAACTTAATATCTAAAACTAATACAATCTGTTATTTAATATAATTATTATATATTTACTATTTCACAACTCTCTTTACGTATTCTCTTTTATTTTCTGTTAGATTTTTTTTGATTAGGTTGAAAATTTTTTCTTGATATCTTTTAATTTATAATCAAAAGAATAATATTATATTCGAACTCCAAATCTTCAATATGACATCTTCTTCTTCTTCTTTTTTGGTCTGAACTCCAATATGACATCGATCGGCTAGAATTTGAATAAAAAAATAATTTTCATACATAATTTTTTCAAAGTTAAGAAACTAGTACTAGAAATACAATAGCATAAAACTAATTTTTAGTCTGTAAGATAAAAACTAAAGTTGATAAAAAACAAAAAAACAAATGAATCGGTAAATAGTACATGTGGTTACAATAGTAGTTCAAGTGATGAATTTTGGAGAGTAATAGTGGAGAAGAGTTAGGTTTAGGGAAGATGAAGTTTCTTTTTTTTCTTTTTTTTTCCCAATAATATATTGATAGATGTTTTTTGTAATTAAACATACCTATAAAATCTGATGTGAAATATAAAATAATAAGAGTGTGTATTAAGAGATTAGGGGTGTATATTTAAAATTTCTCTACTTTTTAACGAAAGTATTCGAAAAAATATCTTCATGTGATCACATTTACTGTTTTTTTGTTTTATGAGAAAGATGTGACCAAATTCTCTGATTCATCACATAGGCACTCAAATCATACCGAGGAATATTGTGTAATCTAGAGATTATACCGTATATGTGTCATGATCCCTGATTGTGTTATAACAAATAACACAATGACACAAACACGTTATAGTTAAAGTTACAGTATGAGCACGTAACCTAATTTGGAATGAAAATTATCATGAATCGGTATCAACGTACAACAATCGGTATCAACAAGAATCGGTATGAGAATATTTTATACCATTCTACTGTATTTACTTACCATAAGGAATCAAAACATGAATGAAACTAATTACGAATGATGTTGTTTACTTACCATATAGAATCAGAATTAAAACTAGTTTGATTAGCAAAATACCCCTACAAGAAATGAATTTAAAATACCCCTAAAATACAATATATATTTTAGAAATGATATCACACTACCACAAACAGTTGCAAAAAAAGAAAACCCATTTTTTAAAAGATTTAAACAAATAAGGACATAAGCTCAAGCCTATAACAGATAGGAACATAGATGACCTGGATTATAAGTGAAAAATTACCAAAATGCTTAATTTTTTAACAAAATTACATGACATGCCACATCTTTTCTTCTCTCTTCCTCCTGATATGATTCTCTCTCTCTCTAACGTTGCGCCACCAACTCTGTCGCCTCTATCAGAGTCAAGATCACAAAGATCTGGTGTGTTTTGGGGTAAAGAGAAAAGGGTCAATGCCAGCTTCTTGCTCTTTATCTATATTAAGACCTAGTTTGATACAGCTTCGCTTTTAAAAAAATTCTATCCGAATTTTTAGATTTTACAGTGTTTGGTAAATAAAAAAAAACAACTTTTTTTTTTAAAATTACAGGTCACTGGCAGCAGCTTTTAAAAGCAACCTGAATGTTACTTTTGAAAGTAGTTGTCACTAAAAACACTAGAAATTAATAAATTTATCTTGGCAGCACTTTTAAAACTAATATTTACCAAACACAAAACTGTTTTAATTCACAGCTGATTATTTTCGCAGTACAGCAGTAGCAGTTTTTTTTTTAAAGTCACAGCAATACTAAACTAGCCCTAAGATTATTTTGTTATGTCATTCCAACCCATATTCAACTTTGCATATAACTGTTCTTTGCATAGCTAAAACGAAAATGAGTCTATATACTATATAACTGCTACTACACTAGCTGATGTATTAGAAATCTGCTACTGCACGTACTGAAATAGATGCTACTACATTAGCTAAGCCAGTAAAAACCTGTTACTGTATTTACTGAAACTGCTACTACACTAATTAAACCACTAAAAATATGTTATTGCATTTACTGGAAATAGCTGCTATTGCACTAACTGAGCCAGTAGCAACACTGAATGAGTATGAGTTTAGCGAGTACAGTAGCATGATTGGACAAGTACAAAAGCAGCTAAATGTCAAGCAAGTGTAGTAGCAGGATTGAAAGAGTATAGACGCAGTAGCAGCTTGACGAGTACAATTGTGCAATAGCAGCTAACTTTTCAGCAAGTGTAGTAGCAGAATTAAATGCAGCTAACGGTGAACGGTACCAGCTGACTTTATAGGATGAGGGATCTTCATCGTTCTTTTGGTGGGTGCTACTACTCGTGAAATTCTCAATTTTTTTGGAGGATAAGACAGTAGCAAAATTTGAGGATAAATCTTCGAGTAATAGTAGTAGAAGTGGAGAAGGCAGTAACAAAAATGGAGGATAAGGCAATAGAAGAATTGAGCATAAGGCAGTAGCAAAATTGGAGGATAAATCTTTAAGCAATAATAGTAGAAGTGGATAACTACAGTAGCAAAGTGGAGGATAAAGGGGTAGCAGCGTTAACCTTCATTGTCTTAGTCTTCAAGCAGTAGCAAAACTAGAGGATTGTCGAAGCATACTTGTGCTACTATTGAGATGTTAACCCCTGGTATTACTTCTACTGGAATGTTAACCCATGCTACTACTTCTAATGAGATGTTAATCTCTGCTACTATTTCTACTGAGATGTTAAACCCTTGGTGGTACTTCTACTAGAATTTTAACATTTGCTGCTGCTACTGCTGCTGCTGCTGCTACTTCTACTGGGATGTTAACATCTGCTACTACTTCTACTGAGATGTTAACCCCTGCTACTACTTCTACTGAAATGTTTACTCCTGCTACTACTTCTACTGAAATGTTAACCCTGGTACTACTTCTACTGAAATGTTAACCCCTGGTACTACTTCTACTGGAATTAACTGCTACTACACTAAGTTATTGAAAACTTGTTACTACTTCTACTGGGATGTTAACCCCTGCTACTACTTCTACTGAAATTAACTGCTACTACACTAAGTTATTGAAAACTTGTTACTACTTCTACTGGGATGTTAACCCTTGCTACTACTTCTACTGAAATTAACTGCTACTACACTAAGTTATTGAAAATCTACTGTTGTATTCCATTTACTGAAAAATCTCAAAAGAGAGACTTTTCTCTTTTAAAAACATATTTAATTAGTATAAGATTATTTTGGTAGATTAAATTATGACACATGACATACAGAGGAAATATTGTCCTTATTTGTTAAATTTGTCCTTATTTGTTTAACAACAATACAAGTAGATTTATTTGTGTTTCAAATCTTTTTAAAAGATGTATATATGATTTGTTTTAGGAAAAATGCCCATTTAATACTAATTTAAACCCCTCATTTCCTATTCCAATGACAATCTTTTTTATTAGCTCATTTCAATATAAGGTAACATTTTTTATGCCCAAATGTACAAATCTTTATACCCAAATGCACAAATTTTTACTAAAGTCTTAACAAACCATATTATTTTAAGACTATTTTGCCCTCACCCTTCAAGCATGCATAGAGAGAGAGAAAATGAAAGAGAGAATACTTGGTCGGAATCTCATCGGACTCCGACTCCGGTCACCGGCCGCCGGACTTCGGACTCCGGTCACCGGATTTTTTCCCTGTAACTAGTTATTGACCCCCAATAACCAGTTACTGACCAGTTAACGACCCCTAATAACCAGTTATTAACCCCTAGTAACCAGTTACTGACCTTAATAATCGAGTTACTGACCCTAATAACTTTTAGTTTTCAGTTACTGACACCCAATAATCACTTTGTTTTCAGTTACTGACACCCAGTAATCACCCAATAATCATTTTGTTTTCAGTTACTGACACCCAGTAATCACCCAATAATCACTTACTGGCCCTTAATAGTCAGATTACAAACCTCAAATAATAACTTACTGACCCCAATAATCACTTATCAATCCTCAATAATCACTTACTGACCTCAATATTCCAACATAAGGATAAAAAAAAAAAAAAAACCTCTAACTGACTTGAATTCATACTCTGGGTAAGAAATTCCAGATGAGGAAAGCCTCCTTGGGAGAAAACCATTGTTCGTAACTCGAAAGACTTATAACCAAGGTAAAACACCCTTAACTTTGGCAGCTTCTTCTCCAGTATTTCTATATGGTCACCCTTTAGTTTTGTTCTAACCAGTGTTATCTTGGTGAGGTCTGGATAGCCCCGGAGCTGTTTCGGTAACTCTGACATTTTCCCGAACAGTCACAACTTGTATAAATGAAGGAGTCGACGTCGAATAGGAGAGATCGGAGGTCGTCGGCGGCTTGGATGATGTCTCGGTAGTGAGCGCGGCAGACGCAGTCGTCGGAGGCAGTTTTCATGGCGATTTGAAGGCGTTGGCCACGATCTGTTGATCGGAGATGGAGTTCCAAGCGCGGCAGACACGGCTGGAGCGTGTGAGGTCGAGATCAAGAAGCTCGTCGGCGAGGCAGCGCCGCTTCTGCTTCGAATGAACATCCAGATCGGGAAAATTAGATGAAGCCAGTGGCTCCACCACGGTGGTTCTAGATTTGACTGCTCCTTCGCGTCGATCCTCTTCCCAACGACAACCGAAGACGAATCTCCGACCTTGATGATCTGGTGGAGGAGACCTGGTCGGAGAAGAAGAAGAAGAAGAAGAAGAAGGAAAGAGAGAGAGAGAGAAGAGTTTAGTGGTTGAAATTAAATTAAGGGTATAAACATTATTGTCTTAAGATTTGTGTAAATGGGCTATTGACTTTTTTTTTCATTTAACTGGGGTATGACTTTTCTAATTTTATGCAAATGGGCATTTTCCCTTTGTTTTATATATTTTTGGGGTTGTGTAATTTAGAAATATTATAATTATGTGAGGATATTTTGGGAAGAAAAAATTGATTTCATTACTGTGATTCTGATAAAGGGTTTCATCAGAAATTGATTCTTGATAAATAAGTGGGACCCACATCAATTCTAATATCTTGACATGTTAGTAAACGCCGGAATTCACCAATTCTGGAATCAATTATACTACTATCAATTCCATTTCAAGTTAGTAAACATGCCCTATGCCCTTTATGATTCATGTTGTGACAAGGAAACCGAATCAACTTGTCATTCATTTTCGGGTGCGCCTTCCAATTCTATTTATAATTTTGTGTGTTGGTGCTTTAAGTCTTTCACTCTTACATTTTCAAATTTTATTATTAAATGAAGTTACATATTGCAGCCTGCTGTAAGAAATTTAAATAAATCCTAAACGTTTAAGGAGTTGCACTCAATCTTGCAAATGAACCGTAAAATTCACTAAGGATACCTTATCCGACTAGGATTGGCTTCCCTACCATTATCGACTGGGAATAGAATTTAAGAATGGACTGGGAAAGAATTGTGCTAATAAAGGCTGCCAAGCGTCCTCGGTCTACCTCAAGTTCTATTCTTTTGTATGCTTTGCTTAAGAATGGCTAGGAAAAGGAAAAACGTGAGCAGAAACCAAAAAATCAAAGATGATCATAGACAACCAGACAACAACGGAACATACAAGCCGAGTTACCTAGTAATGTCATCGACCAAATCCTCTCTCTCATTTCCACCAAACGTGCCGTCCGCGCCGGCATTCTTTCAAAGGAATGGGGACACTTATGGTCTTCGGTTCCTGTGTTAGATTTCGACGAAGACGAGGATGGAAAGCCGGGTGATAAGCTTCAACGAAGAAAGTTCATCAACTTCATAAGAAGGTGTTTGAAGCGCCGTCGAAAAGATAAGTCCAACATAGACAAGTTTAGGCTTCACATGAGGTACTATGGAAGTCTGACTAGCGTAAACCAGTGGTTGAGTTTAGCTGCGGAGAGAAATGTGAAAGAGCTAGAAATATCCTTTATAAGAGAAAAAAAACCCGGGACGAGATCTCACAGACCCTTCTACTTACCACAACCAATTCTCAATAGTGCGAAATCCTTGACCACCCTAAAGTTGGAGAGTGTGACCGTGAAGGACAACATTGACGCCGTAAGTCTTCCTTCTTTGAAAACCATGTCCCTAGAACTAGTGCAATTCAGGAGTTCCTTGTCATTGATGCAGTTAATATCTGGATGCCCTTCTCTAGAGAAAGTATTGTTAACTTCATGCATTGGCCTCTCAGATCTTAAGATTTTGAGTTCGAGCCTCAAATCCTTGGAAGTTATGAATTGTTACGTGCGGGGTATTAAAGTTGAAGCTGGGAATCTTGAATCTTTGAAGTTTTATGGAAACTTTTATAGCCGGTATATGTTTCACACCTTCGACATTTTCACATGTCAAAGAGTTAGAAGCATAGAGTTTCGTGACATATTCTTGACAGACGCATGGTGTAAAGGCTTCAATTCGAGTTTTCCCCTCCTAGAGAGTCTGGCTTTGCATCAATGCCTCTGGGATTACTGGGAATTCGAACAAATCAAAATCTCTAGCCAGAACCTGAAACGTTTCGTATTTTCCGATTCAGGATGCATCAAGCCCTTCTTTTTACTGGACCTTCCTAATTTATCAGAGGCTAAAATCGACCTCCAGTATAGACCTGTGGAGTCTGCAATCCCATGGGATTTCAAATGTCTGAGAAATTGTCTCGAAAATTTCAATACCTCTAGGAAACTAATTTTACATGTTACCTTACCTCAGCTATGTACTTTTCCTGATTGGATCAGGAACAACTACCCCCCACCATTACCTAGTCTCAAGTATCTTGAGGTAGAGATAAGTGATTCTACAACTGCAGCAACACATTCTGCCTTGATGGACTCCTTGCATTGGATGGCACCAGTCTCTCAAGTTTCTATCCATTATGAAACAACATCTTAGAGATTCAGATTCTATGTTAAATAGTAATCTACGACGACGAAGATTGAGGTCGTGCTTGTTGACTTGTTGTACTTTGTGTCAGTAGGAATTGTAAAATTTGCAAAGTTCTTGTATGCATGCGATCTGAGAATTTATATGTTGAGATCACCATGTATCTATATTTAAGTCATATATCTTAATAATCTGCCGTGTAACAATACTCTATACTCTTGTAGCTATCGACAAACTGTTAATACCTCTTTTAGGAAGTCGAAATTAGATTAGGAAAAAAAGTCTGCTCTATAGTTAAACCAACAAAAAAAAAGTCTGCTCTATAGAGCATGGGCTCCTACAACACCGTATCACATTTCCAACGCTTGCTCTCTTTCACCAAGCAATTGACTTCCCACGTCAACCAAGGCAGCCATGACGAAGCCCTCACTCTCTTCCACCACATACAAGCCTCCCTCGCTCTCCCTCTCGACGCCCACGTCTTCTCCCTCATCCTCAAGTCCTGCTCCGCCCTCCGCCGCCCCCAACTCGGCGCCGCCGTCCACGCCCACGTCACCAAGTCGTCATTCCTCCCAAACCCTTATGTGGCTTCCGCTCTTGTCGACATGTACGGCAAATGCGTCTCGGTTTGGACCGCACGCCACTTGTTCGATGAAATTCCTCACAGAAATGTTGTTGTCTGGAACGCCATGATTTCGGTGTATACACGCAATGCTGACGTTGCTGAAGGTTTGAGGTTGTTTGAGGCTATGGATGTTGAGCCTGATGTGTCGACTTATAACACTATTATGGCCGGAATGTCGGCCATGGATGATGGGTCGTTTCGAGCTGTGGAGGTGTATAGGAAGATGTGCGAAAGAGGGTGGAAGCCGGATTTGATCACATTGCTTGCTCTGTTACGTGCTTGTGTTGGTGTAGCAGCTTTTAGGTTTGTTAAAGAAATTCATGGCTATGATGTAAGGAATGGGATTGACTCGCGTTCGCAGCTGAGTAGCGGATTAGTAGAGGCCTACGGGCACTGTGGTTGTGTCGAAAATGCGCATAGTGTGTTCCGGGGGTTGAAGGAGAAGGATGTGGTTGCGTGGAGCAGTTTGATATCAGTGTATGCGGTTCATGGGGAGGCGAGAGCTGCGTTTGATGTTTTTAGAGAAATGGAGCGGGCGAATGTTGTGCCTGATGAGATTACTTTTCTTGCGGTGTTGAAAGCGTGTAGCCATGCCGAAGGATTAGCTGATGAAGCACTGAGTTATTTTGATTGTATGCGTAGATATGGTGTGCGAGCCAACAGTGATCACTATTCTTGTTTAGTGGATGTGTTGAGCAGAGCAGGGAGGTTACGCGAGGCGTATGAGGTCATAAGGAAAATGCCAGTGAAGGTTACTGCTAGAGGTTGGGGTGCTCTCCTTTCGGGGTGTAGAACATATGGAAACCTGGAGCTTGCGGAGATAGCAGGGAGAGCTCTGTCTGAACTTGAGCCTGATAATCCTTCCCATTATTTGTTGTTGTCGACGATTTATGTTAGCTTAGGACGGCACGAAGAAGCTCATAGAATGAGAAGGGAAATGAGGCACAAAGGTGTGAAGGCAACGGTTGGAAGTAGTTGGATGGTTCAAGAGTGATACTATGGATGGATGCAAAACTTTGCTGCAGTTTTTGGCGTTAAATACTACCCAAAGAGGTATGTGATTGAAGATATTAGACTTTGCCTAACAGATCAACCTTTTTGCTGATCACTCAAAAATTACTGTATAAGTCCACAATTTTGTATCACAGTGAGATTTGCACTCTCCGCAAATTTAAAGGTAATGATTTGCACTTCCATACTTGTTACAGTGTTACACTGTGCAAATTTGAAAGTGCATATTATAAGAGTGTAAATTTCACTTCCGTTTTATCTTCATCTTTGCTGCATTATTTCATGATTCTATATGATCTTGAGCAAATAAAATCGATCGCACATTAAAATTTCATATCTGACTAGTCACAATTAAAAAGTTAGTCGGGCTGGGCCTAAGCGGGCTAGGCGGAATGGGCCTACGCAGGCGGGTCGGTCCATCTTCAAAACCTTTAAAACCAATTTCTGCTATTTCATCTCTAATCTCTGAAACTGATAATGGCAGCAAAGCATAAACCTCTCTAATCCCAGACCATGGCGACTACCATTCCCATCCTCTCCTCTCCAAACCCCTCCATTCTCAGAACCAAATTCACTTCCTTCTCTCCTCTCACCGCCCGGCTTCAAAACCAAGCCATTCCCTTTCGGTCTGCAACCAAAATCCAATCTTTGAAGACAAACCAAACCCATAATCTTGGTGGGTTTTCAGGGAAAGGAATTGGGTTTGTGTTTGAGAGGAAGTTGAGGGCTCGTGTGAGTGCAAAGGAGGATGGCGGTGATGAAGCTGAGGAGGAAAGTAGAGGAGAGAGTACTATGCCGGAGCGGTTTAGGTACTTGAACAAAGAAGCTCCTGACCCTCCTGTCAGGTGGCCTTGGTTTCTGGGTAAAATGCTTCACTCTCTTTGTCTTTCTTTTTTGTTGTGTTTTGTGAGAAATGGGTGATGTTTGGTAAAGTGAGCAAAATGAAAGGTTGAGTCTTTGAGATTGTATTGAATTGGGACACTAACATTTACTTAAGAGAGGTAGTTAAGTAGGTGAGTGTAGTATTTGAGCTTAGGTTTGTATGATTCTCCATATTTTTACTAGCTTAAGAAGATGGGAATTTTGGGGTTTTACTTGTGATAATATCCATTGGATGATTGTGGGAAACAATATTATTGGCATTATGATTAAGAAGCTGGATTTCTTGTTTTCATACAAGTACAGATACAGTTTTTTTTTTTTTTTTTTTTTTATTCTTTAGGCATCACTGCATCACTAAAGTATTACTTGAGAAGACAGACACAAGATCTTGGCTGCATGTTTTCATGAGAGGGATGGTGTGTAGTAATAGTACTTTGTTTGAAGAAGGTTCTGCAACTATGCATGCTGTTGCATTAACATCAATGACTCGTTCTCGTATGCCAAGTCTAACACATGTGATATTGGCCGAGTTGCAGTGAGACTGTGAGACGTGTGGTTTCCTATTTTTATGTGAATGAATTGTGTGGACTGTGGAGGGGGTAGATTTGGACAAGTCCAGTATATGTGTCTCTTACTTCTTCATTCTCGAGGATATTCTTTCAAAATGCGTTTTCTTGCTCATAAAAATTTTCGCTGATTCTTGTTGTTGAAGAAATTTAGTCATTAGTACAGTCAAGAAAGTGCTGGTTTCTTGAGTACTGACTCAAGAAACCAATCATTCTAGTTACTGCTATATGAACTCTGGGTAGTGGTATCATAAAAAACATTAAGGTACTATTCTTAACGCCCTAGTGAACGCAAGGACAGTTGTTTCTTGGTATTGCTGGTTGATCATTGTAGTTCCTGTTATATGAACTCAGTAATGTTATCATAAAACACACACTAACTTGGTATAACTTTTTAATCCTTAGTGGGATAAAAATTCTTTCTTGAATTGCTGGTAAACAATACATAACATATGTGGCTGCCTTAACGATTTTATGTTATTGATGTGCAGCATCGGCCTTTCTCATCTATGCATGGAGAGCTGTCTTGTTTGAATTATCTAACTGGAGAAAGGGTGCACTAGCTATTGTCCAATTTGTGGGATACCTCTTGAAGCTTAGCTTGGCCGTCATCTTTCATTTTGTAGGCGATCCCATCACCTACACGATCAGACTCGTAGAAACAATCTTCTATGCTGTTCGCGCTTACTACTCTGAGATAGTGGCGTACGCTCCAATTCCAGAGTTGACTACAGTTATCATGCTGGCTTCAGCTGTTCTTGCTATTGCAGAAGCTGTTGTTCCAAACTCTGTAAACTGTCAACCTATTCTGCTCACGTTATCTGGTGTGGTAGGCTATGCAGTTGTGTTTGATTACATCTCAGAGCCTTTCTTCTACACGATTCTAGTGGGGTTGTATGGTTACTCACGATTTGGTAAAAGGAGGGACGATGTTACTTCTGCATTGCCAGCTGCAGCTGTGTTGGCTGCTGTGGGAGAACCATGGATTAGAGTTTTGGTTATACCATTGTTTCTGGCATTGGCCATCTTTATTTATTCAAAGAAGCTTCCTGAAAGAAAGGAGCATCTTGTAGTCACCAACAGAAAGCTTCCATTGCCCTTGTTGGGCGCAGCCTTAGCTATTGGAATTCGGCTTGCTGCTAACTGGGCTGGGTACCGACATTTGACATGGAAGATAGTATGACCTTGTGTGTTCTATGAGATGCTTCAATTTTGGTGACAGAAGGATATACCGGCTCTTATAGCTGCTTAGAGTCATCTCTCAAATTCCAGTAATATGGTGAAGAGTCTTGCTATTCCTGTTTTGGTCTCAAAAGTGTACTGCTTACTTGAAATTGTACGTAGTTGTGTGTTAGTAGATTGAAAATGTGTTTGAAATCTTTTATTAGCGAAAGTCTGAAAGATATTCAAGCGAAGATGTATTTTGCCTGGTTGTTCATGACAAGAAATGTGGAAGATTGAGAAGAGCATGAGTGAAACTCACAGAAGATTAGGGGAGGTGGGATCATTCCATGTAATAAGCTTAAATTCTTATCTATTTTCTGCATAATTGCCAAATTGCTGCCGTATTAGGTTTCATTGTGGTACCAATTTGCTACCTTACGTTCTATTTGAGCTAATTTTTGACCCTACGAATTACAAAACATGTTTGTTTTTCAGTGGCACTTTGCAAAAAATGTTTTAAACTTTGATCTTATCACTTTTGTGCATTTTTGTCAGCATTCTCACTTCTGAAAAATGCATCAAGTATAATTTCGATCCGTTTGAACTCCTTATTTACTAAGTCGAATTGAGAGGATCTCTTACCATAGCCAACACAATTACAGAGTTGAGTTTTTTACCACTGAGCTGATCTACCACCATGATAAAATATTAGTAATTTTCGGTAAGAATTTTAAATAAAGAAAATTGCTAGGAAAAAGGATGGAAAATGACGTGGCAAGAAACTAAGGAAACGACGACGTAGAAGCGGTAAGTAAGGAGAAAGAAAAGCCCTAGGGTTTGTGTTTGGGCTTCCGATTCCCTATATAAACAAACCCCTCGCTGCTTCAACATCACAATCTTCTCCTCCTCCAAATCCCTAGCCTCTTCTCTTCTGTAAATTTTCTTCTTGCTTTTGCTTTTGTTTCAATATGGCTGAAATAGCACGCACGATGCACCCCGGGCTTCTCTGAGAGTTATCACTGAAGAAGAAAGCCCCAATGCTCGTGCTAAAACGGCGCCGTCAAGTGTTGCAGCTTAGCTTCGCTCTTCCCTACAGCTCTGCCTGTGTCAAATCGACGGCTACATCTCTCAATTTTCAATTCTAAATCTTTGGTGCCTCGACACACCTTTAGCTTGCTTTCGATCAAATCCATGGAATCAAAGTTAGTCATGGAGGCACACATCGATTTGCGGTGTCTACACGTGGGGGTTTATCTCTTTGTTGATTTTGCCTCTAAAAACGTCCGCTAAATTTCCTTTTGTTCTTTGTGTTATTGTGAACCTGTGGCTATGATTACAAATTATCCGCGCTTCTGAGAGCAATCTATGAAGCATAATACGATAATCCATGGTTGAATTTCTTGATATGAGCCATTCTTTCTGATTTTGTTGCTGAAAAAGTTTCAAATTTTTAGATTGGAAGTTTTTGGCTGTGATGATTGATTTTACAGCTTTATGCCAGTTCTGCTTCAGAAAATTCGTGATAGAGAGAGCTGTCTTATACTCTGAGCCTATTTTTTTTATTTTTGGTTTTGGTTATGATTCAATCGAGACCGGTGATGATTCAATCCGATTGCTCGAGGTGTAGTGTAGCCGAGACCCTGAAAAGGGAGAACCCCTTGGTGAAGCTACATTTCATATGACTTCACTGGATTTTGCTGAGGTTTTGTTTCAATGTTTCAATGTTTTTATGTATTGATGTTTTTGGTTTTTGGGTTTGTGTTATGATGCCAGTGATGGTTACAATCCAACTTGATTGAGGTGTAGTGGAAGCGAGACCCTGTTTTGCAGGGAGAACCTACTCGTGGAAGCTATGTTCCATTGACAGAAACTTTTTGTGACTGAGGCATTTTTTTTTGAACAATGATGTTGATTGTGAAGTTGTGACTGTTTTGGTTTGCTTTTTGTGATTTTGAATTGAGTTTTACTATACTCATAGCCCCTTTCAGTAGCTGGTAGAGTCTGAAAAACTCATAAAATGTGTGTTGTCTATCAGCTTCATCTCTAGTTTTATAGAGAGTGGAGTTAAATAACAGCACTACATGTTTGCTATCTTCAATTTATTTTCTTTATCTTTTGTTGCTAAACTTTGTGTCGATTGCAGGTCATTTGATTCTGTCTTGATACAGAGCTCAATTGTGAAAAGGAATCATGGAAATGTAACTATGAAAGTAATGCAAAGTAGGATCAATGTGTAAGGTTTCCCATGTTGAAGAACTTCCATGTTTTTAGAGATTTCCTTGCTCGTAATCAATGTACATCATTGAATCACACCGAATAAAAATTTTGGTAACTTCTTAAGCTAACCTCTGAAAAACAATGAGAAAAACAATGACACGCAGATGCATGTTTTACCTAAAATCGTAAGGTTTATTAGTGCTACTTGTTCTTGATCAGATACATCATCTCGTGGTGTTTTGTAGAATGAAAGGATTGCCTACGAACTATGATCCTCGTTTGAATTTTAAATTGACAACTAAGATAAAAGACATGTCTCGGTGCTTACATTGAATTTCAAATCTTACATTGAATTTCAAATTTCAATGTAATCAATGTACATCATTGAATCACATTAGATTTTTAACAATGATTGTGATACCGAATAAAACTTTTGGACTTGGGGACTGGTTAAGCTTTATAAAGCTGTCGTCCCTTGTATGGACTGATTTGATAAACATCATGAGTAACAGTGAGGGAGAGATGAACATAATAAGAGGATTCAAAACTTGACATAGTAAATGAAAGATGAACATTCTATCCATAAAAAAAAAGAGTAAAAGGAAAGATGAACAAAACAAAGCATTTAACACCAAAACAGGGTTTCAAATGTATTCAGATGCAACAAGGGCAGAATACCCAGATGTTAAGTAGGATAAGAGCCAAACCTCTGGTAATCTTACAAACTTCAAAAACAAAATTGGGCAACTGAATCGAACGAACTCAATAAAAGCGTAATGAACAACACATTATTTTGCCAAGACACATTGAGGTTGAGATGTAGCATATGAATCATAAGAATTAGTATATGTAAAAGGTTGATATCACCCTGTTATAATAGATTGTCTGCTATGCTGATGGGTATGCTATACCTACTCTCAACATGTGGTTGCTATTCTAGCAGGGGGTGGTGGGGTAGATGTTTTGAAGAAATTCTGGCCAAGGATGAGAGTATATTTAGCATGAAATGTGTTAAAATAATTTGTAGAAAACGCCAATCAACAAGGAAACCAGATGGGATCATGCCTGACGTAAGAAGCTATCATAATCTGATTATATAAGAGAAAGCATGCTTGCAGTTTCACCAATCCAACCTCATTTGATCATGGATCTTCAATGCCCTTCCTTCCAAGTCCTGTTTACTTTCTTGCTACTTGTGATTCTGCTACTGAAAATAGGGAAGACAGGCCACAACAACAACTCCTCTGCGTCAAAGCTACCACCAGGGCCATGGAAGCTACCAATTATTGGAAATATACACCAGCTCATTGGCACTCTACCCCATCGTGGACTCAGAGACTTGGCCAAGAAACATGGACCTGTTATGCACCTGAGGCTCGGAGAAGTTTCCACCATAGTTGTTTCGTCAGCTGAGCTTGCCAAAGAGGTGATGAAAACACATGACATTATCTTTGCATCAAGACCCCAAGTCTTAGCTGCAAGGATCGTATTTTATGATTCTAAAGATATTGGATTTGCTCCATATGGTGAATACTGGAGAAAATTACGAAAAATTTGCACGCAGGAGCTCTTAAGTGCAAAGCGGGTTCAATCTTACCGGCCTATTAGGGAAAAAGAGGTACTTAATCTCATCAAATGGATTGGTTCAAGAGCAGGATTACCAATTAATCTTACTCAGAAAGTTATATCTGCCACGTATAGCATAACTTCTCAAGCAGCCTTTGGTAATCAGTGCAAGGATCAAGAAGAGTTCATATATGCAGTGAAGGATATTATCAAAGCAGTGTCGGGCTTCAATGTGATAGATGTATTTCCTTCTTTCAAATTACTTCATAGGATAAGTGGAGTGCATCCAAACTTCAGAGGCTGCAGAAGCAAGCTGATAGAATAATGGAAAACATCATCAAAGAACATATACAAGCTACAACAACAGCAAAAAGTGACGAGGCTCAAGATCTGGTAGATGTTCTCCTAAAATTTCATGAGACTTGCGGTGGAAGTGAGCTTTCTTTGACTACTGACAACATCAAAGCAGTGATATTGGTAAGTATATATAGACACACACGTCTGACTATCCTGTAAGGAAGAGACTATATTGACTATAAAGAGTTAGAGACTATTTTTTTTTCTTTAACTGAGTTTGTGTTAACCTGTTTCCTTCCATTATTTACAACTGTTATCAATTTGAGCTGGCCGTTAGTTTGTTTATGAATTAACAAATTAATCATTAATTTTCAGAATATTTTTACCGCTGGGAGTGAGACATCAGCTACGACTGCAGATTGGACAATGTCAGAAATGATCAAAAATCCGAGAATCATGAAAAAGGCACAGGATGAGGTGAGGGAAGTGTTCAACAGAACACAGCAAGTAAACGAAACAAGCATTAGAGAGATGAAATATTTAAAGTTGGTCATTCAAGAAGCACTGAGGTTACACCCTCCTGCTCCCCTGCTACTTCCAAGAGAATGTGGAGAGAGGTGTGAGATTGATGGGTATGAAATACCTGTCAAAACAAAGGTAATCGTGAATGCTTGGGCGATCGGGAGAGATCCCAATTACTGGAGTGAGCCGGAGACCTTTAATCCAGAGAGATTCATTGATAGCTCTGTTGACTACCAAGGAACAAACTTTGATTACATCCCATTTGGTGCTGGAAGGAGAATATGCCCTGGCATATTATATGGTCTGGCTAATGTTGAGCTCCCACTAGCAATGTTGTTATATCATTTTGATTGGAGTCTCCCCGATGGAATGAATAATGAAGACCTGGACATGACTGAGGAGTTTGCCGTTGTTGTCCAACGAAAACAAGATCTGCTTTTGATTCCCACTCCATATCACCGTCCTCTGACTGATGCACGTTCAAAAACAGAGATAAGTTAATCAAGTACTCTGAAGTGTACGTTTTCCTTTTTCCCCTTGTGATTGCAACTGTACTTTGCAACTGTACTTCTCAGAAGTTTGAGAAGTATCCAAAGCCTCGTTGCTAAATAAAAATCACACACTTTCCCAAGATTTCGCCTCTACAGAAACGTCCGATATTTATACTCATAGCCTCTTTCAGTACCTGGTAGAGTCTGAAAAAGTCTGTGATGTTAAATAACAGCTACACATGTTTGCTATCTTCAAATTTTGTTCTTTATCTTTTCTTACTACAACAGAATTTGTGGATTTATATTTACAAAAAAAAAGTTGTGTTGATTGCAGAAAAATTTTGGACATGGGGACTGGTTAAGGTTTATGAAGCTGTCAACCCTTGTATGAATAGATTTGATAAACATCTGGAGTAATAGTGAAGGAAAGATGAACATAATAAGAGGATTCGAAAAGGGAACTGAAATCTGCACACCAACATTTGAAATCCACACACCCATTCAATTTTTTAATAATACTTTCTCTCCCCTCATTGTTAACTTTCGAAAATACCCTTAAGTTAAATGTACTTTTTTTTTCATAAATGTTTCTCTCTCTATTCACTCTTTTCTCACTCTCTCGATTCATCTTATCCGCCAAAACCTTTCTGGTTCACCCATAGATATAGAGCCTATACTCCATCAAGATTCAAGACTGCTACTAGTAGAATACGTTGAGGCCGAACCCAAAGGAATTGATGGAAGGATTTGTTGAAGTCACCTGATCCTATATCAAATTCAACGATGTTTCGTCAGCTTTTTCTTTGCCGTTTCAAATTCTGAGTTTTGAACATTGAGGCCATGGGTTGACATGGGCAATTTCCCAAAGAGAAGAACCTCCAATTTCAACATACACAAACATAAGATACTTGTCCTAGATTTAATCGAAAGGTTCAATTTTGATTGATTAATTTCAAGTTTCTGTCAAAATTTATGGTTCATATCTCTTAAAGTGTTATGGGTTTTGTCATTTGACTTGTTTATGATGATTTTGTAAAGTAGTGTTTGACCTGGATTGTAATTTGATTGCTAACCTTCATGATTTCCCATTGTTTGCTTGCTTATACTCCATTTGCTCCAATTTTCCATTGTCTTCCTCTCTGTCAAATACTCGAAACTATCATTGCCTTGTTTTTGTTTCATTATAGTTCTATATCAGAATGGATTATCTTCAATTTTTTAAGATGCAAATGTTGTATAGTTAAAGTTAAATTTTGACCAAAGTCTCTTTGCAACTAGAAAATGCTTACTAAAGCTATGAGTGGGCATATGGTGATATTAATAGGATTAATATTGCTTGGTGTGGTTCTTTTCATTATGTTTCCTTTTCTAGATGGAAACAAACTGTTCATTTTTAATTTAGAATTCTAGTCACGATCTTTTAGCTTTTGCAGATTACTAGCAGAAGAGCAAGTCATTAGTTCTCTTAGCAATGGAAGGAGGGTCCTTGAATAACGAGTTGCAATTGATTCCTAATATGATGTCCTTAGATGATATTGAAAAAGAGTTACAGTATAATCATTCGTCTACTATCATTGACGGCATCACGGGTATGTTTTCCATCTCACATATTTTTATTATGTATATATATGCTGAGCTTTACTTATTATTCTTTTCTTAGATTTATTAGAAAAAAAAATAGTAGTTGTCTTCTGCGAGGGTTAGAGGGTAGAAACCATGATTGAAGAAAGTTATAACCTCTTTTTAACAATAAACTACTATTTGAATATGTCATCTGTTAACAAGTGAGAATAACAATTGAAACTTAATTAATATTTAAGTAGCAACTAGTTACTTAGCTAGTACCCTAACTATAAATCTGGTGATTTATGATTCAGGGGATCAAACAATGTTTGATGTTTCTGCTGAATTCCTCTCATTATCAACTAAAATTTTTGAAACTCGAGAAGACCTCATTACTGATGTTCGTAAGATTGGGTCGATACAAGGGTACATGTTGGTAATCAAAAGATCTAAAAGCGATAAATATGGGAACCCTAAATATGTTGATATTGGTTGTGATAGAGGTGGTAGTTATCGAACTGAAGTTGCACTTGAGAACAGGAAAAAGAATTCATCTTCTCGATTGATCAATTGTCCTTTTAAAATTCAGGGTAAAAAAACAGCTGAAGGGGTGTGGAAGGTAGAGATTATTAGTTTGTCACATAATCATGAGCCTTCCATAGACATGTCTGGACATCCCTATTGTTGCCGATTTACCCAAGGGGAAGCCTTACAAGTTAAGCAAATGAGTAAGGCCGGCATAAAACCACGCCAAATTCTCTCCTCACTTCGACAAACTAATCCTGAGCTTCTTGCTGTTTCCAGAAATGTATATAGCAAGACGGCTCAATTTAGGAGAGAGAGCCTAGATGGGCGTTCATTATTCAAGCACTATTGGATGAGCTTGGTGATGCTGGTTTTTCTCACAATGTTAAGTATGATCACAATGGTCATTTGACTCATCTATTTTTTGCTCATCCCACATCCATTCAGTTGACTAAAAGCTACTCTAATGTCTTTGTGATAGATTGTACTTATAAGACAAATAAGTATAAGATGTCATTACTTGAGATTGTAGGAGTGTCGAGCTTCAACACTTCATTCTTCTCGTGTTTTGTTTTCATGCAAAAAGAGGAATAAGAGGATTACAAGTGGGCTCTTCAAATGTTTAGAACTTTACTGGGTTATGGTAATCATCCATTGGTGATAATAACTGATAGGGAATTGGCATTAATGAAAGCAATAGAAATTGTGTTCCTGATGACTCCTAATCTTTTGTGCATATGGCATATTCAGAAAAATATTTGTGCACATTGTAAGGGTAAGTTTAAGGAAGAGGCAGATTGGGTTGTTTTTCTGTCTTCTTGGAATACCTTACTGAAATCTTGGAATGTGTCAACATTTAATGAAGTTTGGGATCATTTTCAAATTAAGTATAAAGATTATGCTTCATTCTGACTTATATTGAAGATATTTGGCTTCCATGGAAAGAAAGATTTGTATATGCATGGACCGGGCATACTTCATATTTCGGTAATAATGTTACTTCTAGAGTTGAAGGTGCACATGCAACCATAAAGAGATACCTTCAAGTTTCGACTGGTGGTCTCCGTGAAGTGAAGGAAAACATTTGTCTTGCTATTGAGAATCAATTTCAGGAAATTAGAACTCAGCTTGCAAGTGAGAAAATTCGTATTCCTCAAAAGCTTTGCATCCCTTTCTTTAATGAGACGGTTAATAAGGTGTCTTTCTATGCTTTGTATGAGCTACATAAGCAGTATACGTTGGCACATACCAAAGACTATTCATCTCAATGTAAAGGCCAATTTTTAAGACCATGGGTCTTCTGTGTGTGCACATGATCAAGGAGATGAACATTGAAGTGGTGCCTCTAAATCAGATTCATATGCAATGGAGGATTGACACAAGAACTTTCACTAGTGGTCAACATGCAAGCTTGGATCATGAAGATTCTCTTTGTAATCTTTTATCTGATATTAAAGAGAAGTATGAAAAACAACCACTTATGCAAAAAGAGAATACCCTAAGGCACTTTCTCATATTCTTGGTGCATCTTGTCCCTTACTTTTTGAACCTACTATTCAACCTCATAAAGGTCGTCCGGTGGGATCAACTAAAAGAAAGGAAACTAATTCTACAAAGCGGGATGCCTCATACTTTGAGATAGTGAACAAGACACCTCGAAAATGTAGAGGTTGTGGTAATACCGGCCATTATCGTAACAAATGTCCATCTATCAACAAGTCTGCTGAACCAAATGTGAGAAATAATGTCTAGCTTTTCACCTAACTCTTTTGGATGGTATGGATAAGTGAGTATATGTTTTAATTTTATAGTCTGATCTCTTTACTATGTTAGTTTCTCCGTTTTGTATTTAATTTTGTACTTAGATCAGTTACAAGCTTCTTTACCTTTCCTCTTAGCAATTGAAGAAAAGCCCCTGCTGCTTAGTTGCAAATACAAGCAACTCTGTTTTGTTCATGTTTGCTGGAATGTCAGGTATGCATCCTTTTATTTTCTTCTGAGTACTCCAAATTAAAATGTCATAGTTGCAAGAGACAACAAGTCGACAACTAGCAATTCAGTATAAGCTCATTTTGTAAAGCTGAAAAACTATCATTTTCCCTTCATTTTGTTATCTAAAACCGAGTAGCTAGCGACTGATACTAAATAATGTGTGTTGTTTACGGTATAATGAAAAAAAAGTGATCATGTTCCCTTCATTTTGTTCTGTGAATATGAATAGCGACATGGTTTATGTTGGTTTTTGCAGCCTCCTCTAATGTATTTTGCTTATTGTACTAAAATATGGGTTTTGTTTTGGTTTTTGCAGACTAGATTTGACCGGACTAGTTAAGGAGTCACAAATATTGCATTGGAGGCTTGTTGCACCTTTTGTTTTGAATCAGGGCTGCTTTATTTTTATTTTTTTTGGACCTTTTTATTCTTTGGAAAGAGAATCAAGGCTACTTATCTTGGAAGTTTTTGTACTTAGAATCTGAAGTCGAATTCGAAGTGTTCCCTTGTTGCCTCTTGAGTTAAGTAAGTTGTTGAAGTGTTGCAGGCAGTTTTTTTTCTTTTCTTTTAGACTTTGAGAGTAGATGCTTGGAGTTATTAACATAGAAATGTTACACGTTTTGAGAGAGGAAAAAACAAGTCTACAGGAATAAGGTGTGAGAAAAAAGAATGAATGTCACAGAATTTCAGAAAAAAAAAAAGAAGAAAAGAATTAAGGCAATGAGAAGAGACTGAGAAAAGAGGAAGATGAACAATATGTGGATCAGAGAGAGCATATAAAAAGAAAAGTAGATTTAATTGAAGGGTATTTTCAGAAGTAAACAATGAGAGGAGAGAAAGTAGATTTCAGTACCCATTCGAAAACTTGCAATAGTAGATGAAAGATGAACATTCTATCAAAAATAAAAAAGTAAAGGAAAGATGAACTAAACAAAGCATTTAACACCAAAACAGGGTTTCAAATGCATTCATATGACAGAGTGGAGGCTGCTTACTCAACAGTGGGTGTTGGCAGGTAGAGTGGCTGAGTTTTGACGATCTCGAGTTCTGCCGGCGGTGAGACTTTGGGTTTTGATTGTTTCGTCGTCGATACTTGAACACGGCGTTGGAAGAGTATTGCTTTGAGGCGGTTGACAGATCTAGATTCTGGGTTTGTGGAGGAGGTAAGCGGTTTCGTGCTTGGAGGATCTTTCCGGTAGCGGCGGCGGCTTCGGGGTCGTCTACAGCGGCACACCAAGGCCAAGGAGTCATGACATCATGGCAGAGGAGACCGCCGGATTAATTCGGCGGCTGTGGCGGCTCCGGCAGATCTAGCCGGGGTTGGTTCAGTCGGATCTAACAAAGGAAGAGTGTCATGCAGCGGCTTGCCTATAGCCCATTTCATTATTCTTTTTCCTTGTTGGGTTTGATTTTGGACTAAAAACTTGGTTAAATTTGTTGTGGCTTGCTATGAAAAGGATCCCTTTTAAACCCTACCAATTCCTCTCTTTATTTTCGATTCAATGAAAGGTATACCATTGGGTCTTAAGCCTGATTCGATCGAAATTGAGTCGTTGTTAGAGCGTAGAAGGTTATATGCTTTCTAGTTGTCATATCCACCTTTTAAACCCTACCAATTCCTCTCTTTCTTTTCGATTCGATGAAAGGTACACCATTGGGTCTTAGACCAGATTCGATTGAAAGTTGAGTCGTTGTTAGAGCGTAGAAAGTTATATGCTTTCTGGTTGTCATATCCACCTTTTTTATGTAGTTTTGAGGTTGTCTTTCAATTTTTCGATTTGTATGGTCTCCGGACTATTCATTCTTGACCTTTTGGTCGTCATGATCTTTGATCAATAGATATTTCTCATTTTTCCTAAAAAAAACAAGGGCAGAAAACCCAGAAATTAACTAGGATAAGAGCCAAACCTCTGGTAATCCTACAAACTTCAAAAGCAAAATTAGGTAACTGAATCGAACTTTACTTAACGAACTCAATAAAAGCCTAATGAACAACACTCGTTATTATCACTGCTGCCAAGACACATTGAGGTTGAGATATAGCATATGAATCATAAGAATCATATGAAAAATTGAGGTTGATATCACCCTGTCATAATAGATAGCGTTCATTTCTTCAAAACATCTACCCCACCACCCCCTGCTAGAACAGCAACCACATTTCTTCAAAACATCTCCCATCAGAACAGCAACCACATGTTGAGAGTATAAATAGTATGAAACCAGATGGGATCATGCCTAAAGTAAGAAGCTATCATAATCTTATAAAACACGATGAGCATGTGTTAAAATGGATTTGTAGAAAACGCCAATCAACAAGGAAACCATATGGGATCATGCCTGACGTAAGAAGCTATCATAATCTGATTATATAAGAGAAAGCACGCTTTCAGTTTCACCAATCCAACCTCATTTGATCATGGATCTTCAATGCCCTTCCTTCCAAGTCCTGTTTACTTCTTTCTTGCTCCTTGTGATTCTGTTACTAAAAGTAGGGAAGAGATGCCAAAACAACAACTCCACTGCTTCAAATCTACCACCAGGGCCATGGAAGCTACCAATTATTGGAAACATACACCAGCTCATTGGCGCCCTACCCCATCGAGTACTCAGACTCTTGGCTAAGCAACATGGACCTCTTATGCACCTCAAGCTTGGAGAGGTTTCCACCGTAGTTGTGTCATCAGCAAAGTTTGCTAAGGAGGTGATGAAAACCCATGATATTATCTTTGCGTCAAGGCCCCAGGTCATAGCTTCGAGAATCATGGCATATGATGGTACAGGTATTGCATTTGCTCCATATGGTGATTACTGGAGAAAATTAAGAAAAATTTGCGTGCAGGAGCTCCTAAGTGCAAAACGGGTTCAATCTTACCGTCCTATTAGGGAAAAAGAAGTACTGAATCTCATAAAATGGATTGGTTCAAGAGCAGGATCACCTATCAACCTTACTCAGAAAGTTGCATCTTCCATATATAGCATCACTACACAAGCAGCCTTTGGTAATCAATGCAATAATGATCAAGAAGTTTTCAAATATGTGATGAAGGAATCTAATAAGGCAGCATCAGGCTTCAATGTGGCAGATGTTTTTCCTTCTTACAAATTACTTCATGTGATAAGTGGAGTGCAGCCTAAACTTGAGACGCTGCAGAAACAGACTGATAGAATACTAGAGAACATCATCAAAGAACATACACAAGCTACAGCAACAGCGAAAAGTGATGAGGCTGAAGTACAGGAAGATCTGGTAGATGTTCTCCTAAAAATTTTGGACTTGGGGACTGGTTAAGCTTTATAAAGCTGTCGTCCCTTGTATGAACTGATTTGATAAACATCTTGAGTAATAGTGAAGGAATGATGAACATAATAAGAGGATTCAAAAAGCCATAGTAAATGAAAGATAAAAAGTAAAGGAAAGATGAACTAAACAAAGCATTTAACACCAAAACAGGTTTCAAATGCATTCAGATGCAACAAGGGCAGAATACCCAGATATTAAACCTCTGGTAATCCTCCAAACTTCAAAAGCAAAATTGGGCAACTGAATCGAACGAACTCTAAAAGCGTAATGAACAACACATTATTTTGCCAAGACACATTGAGGTGAGATATAGCATATGAATCATAAGAATTAGTATATGTAAAATTGAGGTTGATATCTGATAGGCGTAAAGCACCTACAAAGATATCCTATTATCAAATCAATTATATCAATGTAGTAAACGGCAAATAGGGGTCATTACCCGTAGAGGATTGGTGATACTAAGACTTAAACACACAAGAAACACAAACAGACGCATAAACCAGAAATCTGGCAGACTCGACCTAGGAACAGAAACCTAATAATTAGCTAATCTATACTCCACCAAAAATTATGAAATTAAATACACAGTAACTAGACACAGTGGTGGACTACCACACAAATTTTGAGAGTATTCGGAGTTGGTTTGATTGGTGAACAAAAATAGATAAACAGAAGTACTGCTGAAAACAGAATATTAAAAAGTGAATATGGATGTAAATATGAGAGAAACAATAGCTAGGAACTTCTCTCCACCACTAGATACGCTTCAATCACCCCAAAACAATGTCAACGACTAAAGATGAATGCACTCACAGTTAAGCCAATGTCGTTAGGTCATTAACCGTATTACGTTCTCTTACTTGCCATGTTAAGTGAAATGTCGGTATTGACTTAACTATATTCTCAATTAATTGATCTATGAAATGTCGGTATCTAGACCAAAATAACTGAAATCAAGAAGATCTAAGAACGTTTGAGTAGCAACAAAGAATCTAAGGTCAATGTCGGTAGCCTTAGATTACCAAGGAATCACTTCACAGAAGTACCTGGAAAGAACTTGTTATCTCTCATAGAATATGCAACGATATGTCAGTCATAAACACATTCAAAATAATAAACCCTAAAACATGCATCAAGGTGTCGACTCAATGAAACATGCAATAGAATTATCAATGAACAATCAGTGAAGAAATTCTCATATAAAATTATATAAATCAATTGGCACTACCAGGACAAGCACTTTAGCCGACGAAAATTTTCGTCGGCCTGTTATCTTAATTCGTCGGCTAAGATCTTAGCCGACGAGCCTTCGTCGGCTATAGTGTCGTCGGGAAAAGGTCCTCGGTGATGACTTTAGCCGACGAAATTTTTTTTTCGTCGGCTATAGTCCCACAGTTAGCCGACGAAAAACATGTCGTCGGTGTTTTTCCCAGACTTTAGTCGACGAAAAAATTAAGATATTCGTCGGCTAAAGTGTGTAATAAATAATTAAAAATAACTATAGCCGACGAAATTTAGTATATTTCGTCGGCTAAACCTTATAAAAAAAAATTAAAAAATACTATAGCCGACGAATATAGTGTTTAAATATCATCGGCTAAAGTTGCTGGGTTTTGAAAAAAAAAACTGCAGAAACTTTCGGCCACCTCCAATCACGACCAAAATTTGACAGAATCTTCTTCTCAACATTTCGAACAACTTTCTAGAAGAAGTCGAAGCTCGATTCTAAGCCTAAACAGGTCAATCGACTGAAAATATAAAAATCCCTAATTTTAAACCCTAAAAACTTCAAATCTTCGATTCTCTTCACACACACCGAATCGAGCTACCAAATTCTAGGGGAATGTAGTACTAATCAAACTCAACTTATCCATATATAGAACTCACCAAATGGTGACCTAAGGAAGAAGAAATTCGATCGACACCGAATCCGAACCGACAGAGTTTTGGAGCTCGATTTATCCCTCACGGCGGCGCCACTCGATGCACCACCTATCCAGCAATGAAGTAGAGACGACGGCGAAGCTTTTGGGACAAGTGTGGCGGTCTCCGGTGGCTTGACGGCGGAGCTAGGCCGAAAAGAAAATCTGGCAGATAATAGACTTCTTACCATCCATCTTCGGCTATATAAAGAAATTTAGCCGACGAAATTCTTTATTTTCGTCGGCTAAACTCTTTTGAAAATTTTGGTTGACCGCCAAAAATTTCGGTTGAAAATTTTGAAAATTTTTCGACTTTAGCCGACGACTTTTCATATATTTCGTCGGCTAAAGTCCTTTGAAAATTTTCCTCCAACTTTGGTTTACCGCCAAAAAAATTTTGAAAGTTTTTGACCTTAGCCGACGACTTTTTTAATATCTCGTCGGCTAAAGTCTATAAATTCACGAAAACGCTCATATCTCCCCCTATATTACGTAGTTTGGTCAAACCTTCCACACGAAAAACTCTCACGTAGATGAGACGCAACCGCCTATATAAAAAATTTGAGACATTTATCTTCCGACGATAGGGCTCCCCATAGGGAATAATAACGGTAAATAGGGTTGACCGCTACTATCGGCACCGAGACTTTACCCGATTTACATGATTTTTGAACCATAGCCGTATTTCACCATTCTGAACACATCTTATTTCACGAGATTTTTGATAATTTTGCTTCCTATGTAGAGTTGGTTTACAAAGTTGTATAACCTATTAAACAAGTTATACAACATTAGTAGACACGTTGTGATTTTGATGACTAAAATTCACAAACCAAAATTCGACCGTCAGATATGATCATTATGACGAAAGATGTTTGTGGTAAAAAATTTAACTGGATCCGACAACGTTAAGGGCTCGATCGAAACGATCAACCCTAATCCATCGTTACTTATCACACGAAAACGCTCATATCTCCCTCTATATTACGTAGTTTGGTCAAACCTTTCACACAAAAACTCTCACGTAGATGAGACGCAACTGCCCATATAAAATTTTTGAGACATTTACCTTCCGACGATAGGGCTCCCCATAAACCCGAATAACGGTAAATAGTAGATACGTTGTGATTCCGATGACTAAAATGCACAAACCAAAATTCGACCATCAGATATGATCATTATGACGAAAGATGTCTATGGTAAAAAATTCAACTGGATCCGACAACGTTAAGGGCTCGATCGAAACGGTCAACTCTAATCGAAAATAAGAAAACTGCATTTTGAAGCCCTAAACGGACTCAGATGGCCAAAAAAGCCTATACATCATGGCATTAGCGATGAGTCTGACTCGTAGCGCCGTTACGCTTCCGGAAAGGTATCACAATAGTCAATCAGACACCAAATGCCAAATCTGCAGCATAGTGAATAATAAGGGTAAGTCAACTCAACTATCGGCACCGAGACTTTACCGGAATACCGTAATTTTTCAACCATAGACGTATTTCACCATTCTGGTCATATCTTATTTCACAACTTTTTGCGTTTGAAGGATCTACGTATAGTTTTTTTTTTTCCAGATGAGTTGTTGTCTAAATCTGCAAATATAAGGCACTTTAGCCGACGAAATTATATTTTTCGTCGGCTAAACTTTTGAAAAATTCGTTGGCTAAATTCTTAAAAATTTCGTCGGCTAAACTTTTGAAAATTTCGTCGGCTAAACTTTTGAAAATTTCGTCGGCTAAAGTTCACAGACTATAGCCGACGAAAAAAACTATTTAGCCAACGAAATAAAATTTCGTTGGCTAAAGTTGACCATAGCCGACGAAGATTGTAAATTAGCCGACGAAGGAAAATTTCGTTGGCTAAAGTGGACTTAGCCGACGAAAAAAAAATTCGTCGGCCTGGTTTTTTTATTTTCGTCGGCTAAAGGCTTTCTTCTGGTAGTGTGGGATTCGAAATCGAAGACATATCTAGGGCTTTAATCAGCCCCTAACTACTAAGGAGTTTAGTTGCACATAATCTTGATTAAGAACATCAGAGAATACATGGAAGATGAATTAAGGGTGGAGAAGAAGAAAACTTGATTGAAGAAGATCTTTGCCGATCGAGTTCTTTTCCTCTCCTTTCTTTCTTCTCTTCTTCTCTTTCTTTTCTTTTCTTTCTTCTGTCCTTGTTCGGCTGCTGCTGTGTTTGGCTGCTCTCCCTCCTAGATATAGGTTAGTTAACCTATATATATGTGTGTGTCACGTCCATCACCAACCCAACTAGGATTAGGAATCCTAATTAAGCCCAATTGTCTCATTTTCTTTGTTTGACTTCAGAACACCTAAAAACAATAAAATTAATTAAAAATAGAAAAACATCACAAAATAACTAAATAATAAAAATAATTAGCATGATAAAAGTCGCACAAACATGCGGACTATCAATATCACCCTGTTATAATAAATTGTCTGGTATGCTGATGGGTATGCTATACCTACTCTCAACATGTGGTTGCTATTCTAGCAAGGGGTGGTGGGGTAGATGTTTTGAAGAAATTCTGGCTAAGGATGAGAGTATGTTTAGCATGAAATGTGTTAAAATAATTTGTATAAAACGCCAGTCAACAAGGAAACCAGATGGGATCATGCCTGACGTAAGAAGCTATCATAATCTGATTATATAAGAGAAAGCACGCTTGCAGTTTCACCAATCCAACCTCATTTGATCATGGATCTTCAATGCCCTTCCTTCCAAGTCCTGTTTACTTATTTCTTGCTCCTTGTGATTCTGTTACTAAAAGTAGGGAAGAGATGCCAAAACAACAACTCCACTGCTTCAAATCTACCACCAGGGCCATGGAAGCTACCAATTATTGGAAACATACACCAGCTCATTGGTGCACCACCCCATCGCAGACTCAGAGACTTGGCTAAGCAACATGGACCTCTTATGCACCTCAAGCTTGGAGAGGTTTCCACCGTAGTTGTGTCATCAGCAAAGTTTGCTAAAGAGGTGATGAAAACCCATGATATTATCTTTGCGTCAAGGCCCCAGGTCATAGCTCCGAGAATCATGGCATATGATTCTACAAATATTGCATTTGCTCCATATGGTGATTACTGGAGAAAATTAAGAAAAATTTGCGTGCAGGAGCTCCTAAGTGCAAAACGGGTTCAATCTTACCGTCCTATTAGGGAAAAAGAAGTACTGAATCTCATAAAATGGATTGGTTCAAGAGCAGGATCACCTATCAACCTTACTCAGAAAGTTGCATCTTCCATATATAGCATCACTACACAAGCAGCCTTTGGTAATCAATGCAATAATGATCAAGAAGTTTTCAAATATGTGATGAAGGAATCTAATAAGGCAGCATCAGGCTTCAATGTGGCAGATGTTTTTCCTTCTTACAAATTACTTCATGTGATAAGTGGAGTGCAGCCTAAACTTGAGACGCTGCAGAAACAGACTGATAGAATACTAGAGAACATCATCAAAGAACATACACAAGCTACAGCAACAGCGAAAAGTGATGAGGCTGAAGTACAGGAAGATCTGGTAGATGTTCTCCTAAAATTTAACGTCGATCATTATGGTGGCCGTGAGCTTTCTTTAACTACTGACAACATCAAAGCCGTGATATTGGTAAGTATAGACACAAACACACGCTCATACTTGAGAATTGACACGTCTTAATTTGATAATTTAAACTTCAAATTTTTTTTTTTTTTGTAATTCAACAACTATAATGGTTACGTATTGGATGATATTATGTACATGCCAATATAGAGAGCGCCTAAAATTATAAGTAAATGTAAGGAATATAAACTGGATATTAGTTTTTCATCAATTAACAAACTAATCATTTTCAGGATGTTTTTATTGGTGGGAGTGAATCATCAGCTGCAACTATAAATTGGACAATGTCAGAAATGATCAAAAATCCGAGAATCATGAAAAAGGCACAGGATGAGGTGAGGGAAGTGTTCAACAGAACACAGCAAGTAAACGAAACAAGCATCAGAGAGATGAAATATTTAAAGTTGGTCATTCAAGAAGCACTGAGGTTACACCCTCCTGGTCCCTTGTTACTTCCAAGAGAATGTGGAGAGAGGTGTGAGATTGATGGGTATGAAATACCTGTCAAAACAAAGGTAATCGTGAATGCTTGGGCGATCGGGAGAGATCCCAATTACTGGAGTGAGCCGGAGACCTTTAATCCAGAGAGATTCATTGATAGCTCTGGTGACTACCAAGGAACAAACTTTGATTACATCCCATTTGGTGCTGGAAGGAGAATATGCCCTGGCATATTATTTGGTCTGGCTAATGTTGAGCTCCCACTAGCAATGTTGTTATATCATTTTGATTGGAAACTCCCCAATGGAATGAAGAATGAAGACTTGGACATGACTGAGGTCTTCGGCATGGTAGCCCACAGAAAACAAGATCTGCATTTGATTCCTGCCCTTATATCATCGTCCTCCTCCGACTGATGCAAATTCAAATATAGAAGTATAAGCAAAATGTGTACGTTTTCTTTTTCCTTTGTTTGTTTATGTGTGTTATCAGAAGTTTAAGAAGTATCCCAAGCCTAGTTGCAAAATAACAATCAAACACTTTGCTTTTGTGATTTTGATTTTGAGTTTTACTATACTCATAAATTCAGTAGTAGCTAGACTCTGAACAACTCATAAATTGTGTTTTGTCTAATGTCTATCAGCTTCGTCTCTAGTTCTGAACTTCTAATACAAAGTGGAGTTAAATAACAGCACTACATGCTTTCTATCTTCAAATAACAAGGAAATTGCTTTCTATCTTTAGATTTGAAGCAGAGAGACCTTTTCTTTTCCTTGTGATTGCAATTGTCGTTTGTCTATATATTATGTGGTACATATGTGCAGAAGTTTGAAGTCCAAAGCCTAGTTGCAAAATAACAATCAAACACATCTGTCTCTATAAAAGCTACGATACTGGAAAACCATATATATACTTGCATTATCATGTAAGAAGTATTCTGGAGGTGGGATTTAAGGTATTTGTGAGGGCGTACTTGCATTATCATGTTTCAATGTTTTTATGTATTGATGTTTTTGGTTTTTGGGTTTGTGTTATGATGCCTGTGATGGTTACAATCCAACTTGATTGAGGTGTAGTGGAAGCGAGACCCTGTTTTGCAGGGAGAACCTACTCGTGGAAGCTATGTTCCATTGACAGAAACTTTTGTGACTGAGGCATCTTTTTGAACATTGGTGTTGACTGTGAAGTTGTGACTGTTTTGGTTTGCTTTTTGTGATTTTGAATTGAGTTTTACTATACTCATAGCCTCTTTCAGTAGCTGGTAGAGTCTGAAAAACTCATAAAATGTGTGTTGTCTATCAGCTTCATCTCTAGTTTTATAGAGAGTGTGACACGACCCGCCCCGAATTTCACCCTAAACCCGGAGTAAATCGTGCGGGGACCACCTCCAAGGAAAGATTTACCGCAAAATTCGGTACAACCTCCCTTGAAAATGGACAACCCTTCTAATAGAAACCTGCAAACACTTCTAAAGGTTCCAAATCCAACCTTAACTTCTGGAGCCTTCGTGCTCCCCAAAAACAATCATCACCAACAGGATAATAAACATTATCTAAGATAATATACATCATCCGTCAAATATTCTAAAATATAAACAAGCCTTCACCCACAACTAAAAATATATACATTAAACCCAAGTATTCAGAGCTACTAGACACTAGCGGAAGCAAGAAAAGACAAGTAGGCTAAACATGTAACCTACTGGTGAAAGGTGGTGGAAATACGGGTGACTATGCCTCGTCTCCTACGAGATCCAATCCGAACTCTGCAGACTGGGCATTTTAAAACAAAGGGCCCAGGGGAAGACATTTAATAACATTAGAGTGAGTGGACAAAAATAATTTAATAATAAACTATTATGCATTCCCATTTTAATTTCAAAGAAAATATATTGCATGCGGCAGCTTAAAGTGTTCAATTCATAATCTGATAATTTCACGACTAGCACTGGCTAGTCACAAACTCAAATAAAATGGAGCCTCTCAGGCTATACCATATATATTCATATATTCGTATGTATCTACACTCGTCAGACTCCTTGTATGAATCCTAGAAACAATTCAGAAAAATAGAAATTCATACAAGGCTACAACGCTGGCGTCTAACGCTCACGTTGCGCCATAATGGTATTTTCCTCATTATGACCGAAAAGGACGGTGTATATATACGTGTGGACTCCCTATATAAAAACCTAAATAAACTGAAAAAGAAAGAAGTTTTCATATAGGGCTATGACGTTTGTGTCTAACACGCACGACACGCCATAATGGTATTTTACCTCATTATGACGGACCAAGCACGTATGGCTAGCTAGCATTTATATACATACTATTCTCATAAAATTCCAAAACATATATATCCACCGAAAATCTCATTTTCGGGATCTCTCCAAAGGAGGAAAAATTATCAAATAGGCGAGAAATCAATAATCTCATCAAAATAAACAAATGATTAACAAAATCATTCATCGCATGCTTTTTATTTAAAACAAAGGTCCACTCACAAATTAGGCCTAAGCCTGATGACGCTCCGAGGCTTCTTCTGCTCGGGCCTCCTCACGTCCTGTTCCAAATATATAATTAATTTACCAACTGAAATCCAGTATTTATAAAATAGGCAAAATTAATCGAGAGCCTTAATTACGCTCATCATTGCCTAAGTTCGATATTCTTAAATCGGAACGATCCAAACTTTTATATCATAGTCGGCAGTCGTATATATAACCTTTCCCATAAATTGATTTAAATCCTACGGTCGGATTTTACATTATTTAACCGCTTAAATACCAAACTTCGAAAATTCATAAACCTATTCAAAATTCGTCCGAAAATTCTAAAACTCATTCCATTAAATTCCTCATAAAAATCTCCACCTAAAACAGTTTTTCCAGCGGCGGCCGGCGACCAGCTCCGGCGACGTCCAATGTCCACCAAAATTTGACAGTACCTTCCTCTCAACCTCCTCTACAACATTCATAACTACCACAAACTCCAATTCTAAGCCTAACCATGTCAATCGAACGCAAATACACAATAAGCCCTAGAATTTCAAACACCGATTCCTCTTTACCTAGCTGAAGATGGAGGGAGCCCTTTGGAGGGATTGAAGCACGGGAGGAGAGCTTTCTTTTGAGCCAAGGCTCGCCAGCTATGGTGGCCGGAGGAAGGAGTTCCGGCGACGGAACGCCTAGGGCAGCCGCGCCTTTCGGGCGGCGTTTCTCCTTCACGGCGGCGCTAGGGAGGCTGCCACCGATCTAGAACGGTAGCTGGGTTGGAGACCGATCGATTGGGACCGGTGCGGCGGTCTGGGGCGGCCGGACGGCGGCGGACGGCGGAGAAGAAAATCCGGCAGGGGGGAAGAGAGGGAGAGCGCGGGAGAGAAAGAGAGAGAAGAGAGAGAAAGGGAGAAGAGAAAAGAAAAGAGTTTGGGCCTCACACTAACCCGGCCCAACTCCATAAAAATACCCAACATCAAAATTTAACACCCCCAAAATAAAATACCCTAATAAAAATTACCTTTTACTAGCTAAATTTACCATTTTTTTTACCGTCGTTACATTTTTTTTTCTCCTACGAATAACACTCCGAAATAATCGTCCCTCAAAACCCCTCTAGGGACCAATTAAACTATATGTCAATGTCGGAGACGGTAAAATTCTTATTATAATCAAGCTAGTAAATAAGATAAAATCTTACGGGTCGGAATGTGACAGAGTGGAGTTAAATAACAGCACTACATGTTTGCTATCTTCAATTTATTTTTACTTTATCTTTTGTTACTAAGACTTGCAGGTCATTTGATTCTGTCTTGATACAGAGCTCAATTGTGAAAGGAATCATGGAAATGTAACTATGAAAGTAATGCAGAGCAGGATCAATGTGTAAGAGGTTTCCCATGTTGAAGAACTTCCATGTTTTTAGAGATTTCGTTGCTTGTAATCAATGTACATCATTGAATCACATTTGATAAACAATGATTATGATACCGAAGAAAATTTTTGGACTTGGAGACTGGTCAAGGTTTATGAAGCTGTCGACCCTTGTATGAACAGATTTGATAAACATCTGGAGTAATAGTGAAGGAAAGATGAACATAATAAGAGGATTCGAAAACTTGCCAAAAAAATAAATAAATAAAGTAAAGATGAACTAAACAAAGCATTTAACACCAGAACAGGGTTTCAAATGCATTCATATGCAACAAGGGCAGAGAACCCAGAAATTAACTAGGATAAACACCAAACTTCTGGTAATCCTACTAACTTCAAAAGCAAAATTGGGCAACTGAATCGAACTTTACTTAACGAACTCAATAAAAGCCTAATGAACAACATTCATTATTATCACTGCTGCCAAGACACATTGAGGTTGAGATATAGCATACGAATCATAAGAATTAGTATATGTAAAATTGAGGTTGATATCACCCTGTTATAATAGACTAGAAAGATGCCTGCACGTTGCAGCGGGACTTTGGCATATTTCTTCTTGTGATAGCTCCAATTCAAGCAACTACAAATATACTTGAGCTTGTTAATCGTTTAGTACGTGCCAAGGCTGCTGTTAAAGAAGCATTCCGCAATATCTGGTGTTGATATCTGCAAATTGAGAAAGTAACTATGAGATGTTTGTTTCAATAAAAAACAACAGACATAAAGAACATGATCAAAACATGGAGGGTAGCGTACATGTCAACTTCAGACAGAAAGTAATCTCATACGATATGAAAACAGGAGCAAGACATTAGGTCTGATTATGATCATATGATCATATGAATAGAAGCTGCAAAAGAGGAAACTGACCAGAAAAATTTACTAAAAAGAACAAAGACTACATATCAAAATCTATTAGCAACAGACTACACAATTTTCATTAAACTACTTGTGTCCTTACTTACATAATGTAAATGGTAAAGAAGTATAGTCGAAATGTTAATGGTTGAAGGTGATTAAAATTTCATTAAGATTATACCCTTTAAAATTCAATAAAAAGCTAAATGCTGGGAATTTGTTCTCACATCAATGTTTATGATATATATTGTCTAGTGCAAACACAAAGCAAGTAAAATCTTTACTTGAAAAGCTGTGCAATTGGAAACGCAATTAGTTGATGAACACAATTGAGTGCAGGCAATTATAAGCATCTATGCATATGCAATGAAGCAAGATTGTAATAGAATAGAATGTTTCTATTACCTGTTGATTAACAGCTTTGTATTTCCAACACTCTTTTAGTGAACCAACTGAATAGAAGCTGCAAAAGAGGGAAACTGATCAGAAAAATTTACTGAAAAGAACAAACAGATACAACAACATCAAAGTTTATTAGAACAAACAGTTCTAAAACTTCTGACATTGAGTATTGATGATGCTAAACCATACACATAAGTAAATCAAACAGTAGGTGAGTGAAGTTATGAATGATGATCTCTTTTCGAAAAGACACGCGTTTAGTTTACGGAGAGCAAGAACTATATGTAATACATATACACATATACTTCAGAGAGACTTACATTAACTTCAATATGGTGATCTCGTTCACTCGCTAGTTTAAGTTTCTCTGAAGTATCCTTTACTAATTAAACAAAAGTACCAGATGATAGAACTTATCATGCAAGTAAACATTTCAAACTGGCACCAGACATTAATGCGGCCATTACTCATCACACAATTGCATATCAGGGTAGCATTGCTCTATTCTCTATCGTACAAAGATACCTGACTAACCACAACACTGTTAGCAAAATGCAAAAACTAATTGGCCTTTGATATCCTTGAACGAAGCTCTTTTCGGAACAATTAAGCTCTATTTCCCTAACAGTTGCTTCAATTTCAAAATTACAATGACGATCCTAAATTACACACAAACAGATACAACAACATCAAAGTCTATTAGCAACAGACTACATAATTTTCATTAAACTACTTGTGTCCTTACTGGTTCCCTTTGTTTTCAATTTGCTTTCAGAGAACAATGCACAAATCATTTTGTTTTCATAGAACTCAGGGCAAGAAGAAGCAGTACCTTTCTTGGCCTTGATAGAACTCTCCTTACTAAGAAAAGCAATCAATCACAGAACCTGAAGGCATAAAAAGAAATCGATCAAAAAAAGAAAAGAACAAAACATTGAAGAACGATCAAAGTCAGGAATCCACGAAAATATGTAAACTAATTGCCTATATCTATAAATACAATCATCCAATTCAAAAAAAAAAAAAAAATCGGAGGAATTTGGTGTTCTGGAGAACAAACTAAAAAGGGTAAGCACATGAAGAAAGATTGACGATACATACAGATCCATAAAAATTGGGACCAAATCTGCTAGTTTCTGACCTGAAATTCTTGGAGACCAAATATGGAAAGGATTTGGATTTGGTTACTGACTGCACAACTCCGATTTATGAAGCGAGAGACAGAGAGAGATCTTGAGAGTGGACTGAGTGTTCGGAGAGAGACGCGGCCAGAGATAGGTGTCGTCGCGGGTGAGCTGCTTGCGGAGGAGGATGGCGGACATGGCCTGCGCCGGCGAGAATTGGAGGAGGTGAGCGAGTTTGAGTGAGAGCGAGTCAGGATCGGTCTGCTTGTAGAGGTTGAAGAGGAGCTCGGCCTGGGATCGCTGCTCGTTGGCGGAGGCCATCAGGTGGGAGATTAGGGTTTCGAGAGGGGCCGGGTCGGGGCCGAGAATCGTCGCGAGTTGCGCCTGCTGGAGCTGAGTCGACTCGGCCATTGAAATCGGCGCGTTTTTGAGTTTCTTGGGGGACTGCGCGAAGAGATGGGTGGCGTTTAAAGTAGACGCGGGAGTAGAGGAGTCTGGGTTCACTTCGCTCTCTCCCTCTCTCACCTGACCTTTTGCACGGCTGAACGAGAAGCATCTGGAACAAAACAGGCAAGGGCAGTACCGGAATTGCACAGCCCAAGAATGAGGGCAAGATCCGGAAACAAACTGTTTTTTACTGTACATGAACAGTAATCAATAAATAGATATACAGTATGAAATAAAGGTTTCTTTTTCCATATAAGCAAAAAATATCAACTCACTTTGTTAAACATAACAGAACTAAGATGGGCATGAATCAACTCTAAGAACAAATCTAACTTGTTAGATTTTCTAAACCAATAATGGATCTGCAATGTAATATGCAGCATATGTAACCTCAGCTTAAAGTTAATATATACTGTTACAAAACAAAACTCGGACCAAGGTTATATTAACTCATGCCATTAGAGTAGCTTTAGAGGTCAGCTTCTTCCTGAGCATCTTAACTTCTATTTTCCCTGCAAAAGAAAGGAGAACTTTCAGAGTCAGAACATGTTATACATCTGCACACTTTAAAATCCAATAAGCATTGCGCTTCTACAAAGATATTAACAGACCAACAATGAATATTTAATAAAAGAAGCAACCTGGGAAATCTTCAATTCCAATTTAAAGGAGAACTGAATAATTCAATCTAAAGTTCTCTACACATGCTTTTGTATATTCAATATGAAAACAGAAAAATGGCAAATTAGTTTAATCTCAACCAATCTACATTTTGGGCACAGTCTAATCTTATCAACTCAGTATTTTCCATTGACAACCATAAGTATTACCATCTACTGGAGAATCAAAAAAAAAAAAATGAGATTAGCAAGTTTGTTCTTTCATTGTTTCTTAAGTATGGCAAATCAAACAAAGTGATAAAAGAAACAAACAAACTTGAAGCAAAAACTGAAACTAAAACCAAAATAAGCTAATCAAAGTTGAAATCAATAACTAATAATGCAATTAGTAAGGTATTACAATGCTAATCAAAGACTTGAAAAGCAATAAGCAACAAATTTCCAATTTAAGTACCTTCTGAAGCTGAAGAAGAGCTCCTTTTCTTAAGACGTAGTTGTTTCAGAATCCAAAATAAACCCAGCACCTGAACAGAACAGAAGACCATAAAATTAATAACTGAAAAGAAACAATGATAAGGAGTTTCAATATTGAATATGCATATCAAAGTCTCTCAAAATAAATCAGCAACTAAGGTTTACCTCAGAAAAAAAGTTTCATAAACTAATATTTGCAGATCTAAAAGTTTTTGCCTCAACCACCTTAGAACATCCTGCAAAAAAAAAAAAAGTTCAGATCCTGAGATCATGTACACATAAGTATGATCACAACTGTGCAAATTTGTTGTCAATGAAGACAATTACCATATATATAAGGAATGCACATTTCATATACATACTTCCTTGGCATAACATCGATCTATACAGTTATAATGTGAAAAGAGAAATAGTCTTCAACCCACAGATACAAACACAATATACCCAATCTTATTGCAAAAGAAAAAAACCATCGGTTTTGTGAACTTAGAAAATCAGATTAAAGAAAGAAAACAACATACAGATATGATCGAGCATATCAAAGATTCAAAGAAAACCCAACAAAACTGAAGGATAGAAACATCTTTGTGAAATAGAATCTTCAACTGTAAATTTTATCTTTTGTTAATGAAACTGAAAATCACTTGCATATATAATACTATGAAGATCACAATGGAAAGATGAATTTGTTAAAAGTACAACCATAAAAGTTCTATCTTTAGCTACCCCAGCCTACAGAAAACGTAGTTCAATAATGATAAGCAAAAAGAAAAATTAAAAATTAAAACAGAAAATGCATGTCGTTACCTAGCTCAAGTCCAATCAGTCTCTAAACGTATACTCTTGTTGGAGATCACTGCTCTCAATCTGATCTAATGACTCCCTATAGAGCAAAATAGCTGATCATCAAAACGTTCGCAGTACTAAAACACACTTGGAAATGGATAAGATATAGCAATGTACTCTTTTTTTAACGGAAACTGTAAATCCAAGATTACAAAAAACCAAAACATGTAAATTTAGTACTAAAAACAGTACCATATATGTATTCTCCCATATATATCAGATACTATAGTCATATACTGTATACATGTATGAAGGCCCCTTACCCTAAGAATCTTGCGGGACTGTTCTAAATCTGATACTCAGAGATAAGAGTTTGGTCTTAGATCATCCAGTAAACTTATATAAACACCCCATTTAAGATCAAATTTATGTAGTACTGTAATGCTATATCAAAACACACCAATGAAGCCAATTTTCTTCTTCATCGTCTCTCTCCTTCTCCTTCCTCTCTTGGCCTCATGCTCAGAGCAAAAGGTTGATACATACATAATCTTCTAGTTATGGATAGTTATAAAGAGACAAAACTTGAATTGGGAAAAAAAACCCAATCAGCTCAAATCTATTAAATGTACTAATTAGGAACAAAAATATATTCTTATAAATGTCAATGAAATTGATGCACATATACATGTACGTAGCCAAACCAAATACAAAATATAGAAAAGGTATATACTGTATATAAAAGAAAACAGATCAAAACTAAATTGGAAGAGGCTAATTACTTTTCACTTGTCAAACCCTTTGAAGTTAAACATTCACAGTTCCTGTAATGCAACTAAGACCAATTTGGAGTCACCGTACCTTGCCCAACAAATCAACATGTAAGAAGAGTTTATTAGTAAAATAAGGATAACTTCGTATTCAAATTTTCAACACAAAGAATATAAGAGCATCTACAATGGAAACTCTAATCAATTTACAACCTTTAATAATCACCCTATATACAACCTTTAATAATCACCCTATATCTTGTGTATTTGCAGCTTAAAAACCCAGAATCTCAAATCACACAACCAACTACACCACCTAACAAATGATCAAAAGGAAGCTACTTTCCATTACCAACACCGAAACCCACATCAATACAAACACAATCACTACCAGACTCAAAGAAACCAATCACAAAAACCCAATTCACACCACCAACTGAACACACACCAAATTGTCTCAAAAAGCATTAAAGACTCAAACTTTAAGCAATCAAATGCAAAAAAAAAAACGATCTGGGTATCAACCAAAAGAGTGAGAGAGGCATTCACCTTCGTCAGTTAGTTCAGTTTCCGGATCAGTCGCCGATCAGCAAGATAGAAGAAGAGGATCAATCTTTAATGCGGCGAAGTTTGTGAGAGAGATCACTCTGAAAGCTTGAAGAGGATCAATCTGAAAGCTTGAAGAGAGAGCTGTGGAGAAAAAGGAAAAGAATCTGGCAAAGGGGAAGGTTATGGAACGATGAGGTCGGCTATGGAGAAAAGGAAAAAGTATCTGGCAGAGAGTGTGAAATGACATGCCTCGAATTTCACCATGAATCCGGAGTAAATCGTGCGGGGACCACCTCTAAGGAAAGATTTACCGTAAAATTCGGTACAACCTCCCTTGAAGATGGACAACCCTTCCAATAGAAACCTGCAAACACGTCTAAAGGTTCCAAATCCAACCTTAACTTCTGGAGCCTTCGTGCTCCCCAAAAACAATCACCACCAACAAGATAATAAACATTATCTAAGATAATATACATCATCCGAAAATATTCTAAAATATCAACAAGCCTTCACCCACAACCAAAAATATATACATTAAACCCAAGTATTCAGAGCTACTAGACATTAGCGGAAATAAGAAAAGACAAGTAGGCTAAACATGTAACCTACTGATGAAAGGTGGTAGAAATACGGGTGACTATGCCTCGTCTCCTACTAGATCCAATCCGAACTCTGCAGACTGGGCATTTTAAAACGAAAGGCCCAGGGGAAGACATTTAATAACGTTAGAGTGAGTGGACAAAAATAATTTAATAATAAACTATTTATGCATTCCCATTTTAATTTCATAGAAAAATATACTGCATGCGGCAGCTCAAAAGTACTCAACTCAAAAACTGACAATTTTACGACTAGCTCCGGCTAGTCACCAACTCAATAAAATGAAGCCTCTCAGGCTAACTATATATAATCATATATTCGTATGTATTTACACTCGTCAGACTCCTTGTATGAATCCTAGAAACAATTTAGAAAAATAGAAATTCATACAATGCTACAACGCTGGCGTCTAACGCTCACGTTGCGCCATAATGGTATTTTTTCCTCATTATGACAAAAAAGACGGTGTGTATATATATATACGCGCATATCCCCTATATAAATTATTATATTTATATAGGGCTACGACGATTGCGTCTAACGCTCACGTCGCACCATAATGGAATTTTACCTCAGTATGGTGGAAAAGTACGTATCGCTAGCTAGCATTTATTTATATACTATACTCATAAACATCCAAAATACATATCCACCGAAAATCTCATTTTCGGGATCTCTCCAAAGGAGGAAAAATTACCAAATAGCCGAGAAATCAATAATCTCATCAAAAGAAATAAATGATTAATAAAATCATTCATCGCATGCTTTTTTATTTAAAACAAACGTCCACTCACAAATTAGGCCTAAGCCTGATGACGCTCCAAGGCTTCTTCTGCACGGGCCTCCTCACGTCCTGTTCCAAATATATAATTAATTTACCAACTAAATTCCAGTATTTGATAAAATAGGCAAAATTAATCGTGAGCCATAAATACGCTCATCATTGCCTAACTTCGATATTCTTAAATCGAAACGATCCAAACTTTTATATCATACTCGGCAGTCGTAAATACAACCTTTTCCAGAAATTGATTTAAATTCTACGGTCGGATTTTACATTATTTAACCGCCAAAATATCAAACTTTAGAAATTCACAAACCTATTCAAAACTCGTCCGAAAATTCTAAAACTCATTCCATTAAACTCCTCATAAAAATCTCCACCAAAAACAATTTTTCAGCGGCGGCCGGAGGCCGATTCTAGCGACGTCCAAAATCTACCAAATTTTAACAGTAGCTTCCTCTCAACATCCCAAACAACTTTCATAACTATCACTAAGTCCAATTTCACGCCTAACTAGGTCAATCGAACGAAAACATCCAAAAAGCCCTAGAATTTCAACTTCGAATTTCTTCTTACCGAGCTCAAGAGGGATCGAGCCTTTTGGAGGGGTTGTTGCACGGGAGGAGAGCTACAAAACCGTACCAAGCTTGCCCGGATTGGTGGCCGGAGGAGGGAGTTCCGGCGACGGAAAGCTCAAGGTAGCCGCGCCTTTCGGGCGGCACCACTCCTTCACGGCGACGCTACACGGCCGGTCACCGGCCCAGAAAGAGAGAGGGGACGGCGGGGGTCCGAACGGGACCAGTCCGGCGATATCTGGTGGCCGGACGGCGGCAGGCCACGTCGGGAAAGTTCCGGTAGCGGGAGGGAAAATCGGGAGAGAGAAAGAGAGAGAAAACGTCGGGAGAGAAAGAGAGAGAGGAGAGAGAAAGAAAAGATTTTGGGCCTCACCCATCCGGCCCAACTCTTCTATATACAACCCAAATCCAAAATTTAACACCCCCAAAAATAATACCCTAATAAAAATTACCTTTTACTAGCTAAAATTTACCATTTTTTTACCGTCGTTACATTTTTCTCCTACGAATAACTCTCCGAAATAATCGTCCCTCAAAACCCCTCTAGGGACCAATTAAACCATAACTCAATGTCGAAGACGGTAAAAATTCTTATTATAATCAAGCTAGTAAATAAGATAAAATTTTACGGGTCGGGATGTGACAGAGTGAGAGAGAACGATGAGGTCTGGAAGTTTCAGGAATGAGAGCGAGATAAAACGATATTTTACTTCATTGTCTTGTTGGACTGAGACCAATAAATTATGTGTTGCCAAAGCCCAAATCAACCGACAAAGCACAGCTAGAATCGTATATCACCTTGATTGGGCGGATCGTTTAGGCCGGCGAAGTTCGTAGATTATTGTTGAAATCAGCGGAAGAGATGAATTACAGACACACCTAAACCCAGACAAATCCCTCATATTCTCCTTTCTCCTCTGCTCTCTGTCCTCGATCGTTGGTCATTATCTTTGGAATTGCTCTCTTTGAATGGAAACGCAGTCACAGGAATGAAATAAGTTATTTCAAGATGAAAAGCTTTAATCGATTACAAAAATTAAAAACTATAAACATGAAAACCACCATAAAATCTGGAAACCAATCTTGAAATCTGAAAACGAATTGGATTCGGTTACTCACCCTTTATAGATACAAACCCAGGCAAATCCCTTCTGCTGAAACCACTTGGATTCGGTCCTTTATAGATACAAACCCAGACAAATCCCAACCCAGACTAATCTCTCCTATTGGTACTCACCTTTTATAGATACACAAACTCAGACAAATCCCTCTTCCTCTCCTTTCTCCTCTTCTCTCTGGAATTTGTCGCCGAACGGAAGGGCAAGAAAGATAGTCGGTGATCTTGTTGGTATCTGAAAGATGTCGCTGCTTTTTTCTCAGCAGGTCTCGAAATTTATGGTCTCTACAAATTTCGGTGCTCTCTCCTCTGCAGACAGAAGAAATAAAAGGAAAGGTTTGCCAGAGAATGGAGACCCTCTCGAAGATTCAGGAGATGGCGAGAGAAAAGACGGAAGAGACAAAATAAAGACCCAACTTTGCAGAAGGCCCAACTCTTTTTTCAGTACTTATAAACAGTAATTAAAAACAGTGTTATAAACAGTGAAACACGTTGTGTGCACAGTGGACAAAAAATATATATATGGTAAATTGTCCGGTATGCTGACGCAGGAGGTGATGGGGCAGATGTTTTGAAGAAATTTTGGCTAAGGATAAGAGTATGTTTAGCATGAAATATGTTAAAATAATTTGTAGAAAAAGTCAATCAAGAAGGAAACCAGATGGGATCATGCCTGACGTAAGAAGCTATCATAATCTGATTTATATAAGAGAGCATGCTTGCAGTTTCACCAATCCAACCTCATTTGATCATGGATCTTCAATGCCCTTCCTTCCAAGTCTTGTTTACTTTCTTTCTACTTACTGTGATTCTGCTACTGAAAATAGGGAAGAGAGGCCACAACAGCAACTCCTCTGCTTCAAAGCTACCACCAGGGCCATGGAAGCTACCAATTATTGGAAACATACATCAGCTCATTGGCACTCTACCCCATCGTGGATTCAGAGACTTGGCCAAGAAACATGGACCTCTTATGCACCTGAGGCTCGGAGAAGTTTCCACCATAGTTGTTTCGTCAGCTGAGCTTGCCAAAGAGGTGATGAAAAGACATGACATTATCTTTGCATCAAGACCCCAACTCTTAGCTACAAGGATCTTATATTATGATTCTAAAGATATTGCTTTTGCTCCATATGGTGATTACTGGAGAGAATTACGAAAAATTTGCACGCAGGAGGTCTTAAGTGCAAAGCGGGTTCAATCTTACCGGCCTATTAGGGAAAAAGAGGTACTGAATCTCATCAAATGGATTGGTTCAAGAGCAGGATTACCGATTAATCTTACTCAGAAAGTTATATCTGCCACATATAGCACAACTTCTCAAGCAGCCTTTGGTATTCAGTGCAAGGATCAAGAAGAGTTCATATATGCAGTGAAGGATATTGTCAAAGCAGTGTCGGGCTTCAATGTGGTAGATATATTTCCTTCTTTCAAATTACTTCATAGGATAAGTGGAGTGCATCCTAAACTTCAGAGGCTGCAGAAGCAAGCTGATAGAATACTAGAGAACATCATCAAAGAACATATACAAGCTACAACAACAGCAAAAAGTGATGAGGCTCAAGATCTGGTAGATGTTCTCCTAAAATTTCATGAGACTTGCGGTGGCAGTGAGCTTTCTTTGACTACTGACAACATCAAAGCAGTGATATTGGTAAGTATAGACACACACGTCTGACTATCCTCTAAGGAAGAGACTATGTTGACCATAAAGAGTTAGAGACTATTTTTTTTTTCTTTAACTGAGTTTGTGTTAACCTCTTTCCTTCCTTTATTTACAACTGTTATCAATTTGAGCTGGCTGTTAGTTTGTTTATGAATTAACAAATTAATTATTAATTTTCAGGATATTTTTATTGCTGGGAGTGAGACATCATCTACGACTGTAGATTGGACGATGTCAGAAATGATCAAAAATCCGAGAATCATGAAAAAGGCACAGGATGAGGTGAGGGAAGTATTCAACAGAACACAGCAAGTAAACGAAACAAGCATTAGAGAGATGAAATATTTAAAGTTGGTCATTCAAGAAGCACTGAGGTTACACCCTCCTGCTCCCCTGCTACTTCCAAGAGAATGTGGAGAGAGGTGTGAGATTGATGGGTATGAAATACCTGTCAAAACAAAGGTAATCGTGAATGCTTGGGCGATCGGGACAGATCCCAATTACTGGAGTGAGCCGGAGACCTTTAATCCAGAGAGATTCATTGATAGCTCTGGTGACTACCAAGGAACAAACTTTGATTACATCCCATTTGGTGCTGGAAGGAGAATGTGCCCTGGCATATTATATGGTCTGGCTAATATTGAGCTCCCACTAGCAATGTTGTTATATCATTTTGATTGGAGTCTCCCCAATGGAATGAATAATGAAGACCTGGACATGACTGAGGAGTTTGCCGCTGTTGTCCAACGAAAACAAGATCTGCTTTTGATTCCCACTCCATATCACCGTCCTCTGACTGATGCAAGTTCAAAAACCGAAATAAGTTAATCAAGTACTTTGAAGTGTACGTTTTCTTTTTCCCTTGTGATTGCAACTGTACTTTGTTAGTTAGTTTGTTTATGTTGTACTTGTGTTATCAGAAGTTTCAGAAGCATCCAAATCCTAGTTGCTAAATAAAAATCAAACACTTTCCCAAGATTTCGCCTCTACAGAAACGTCCGATATTTATACTCATAGCCTCTTTCAGTAGCTGGTAGAGTCTGAAAAAGTCTGTGATGTTAAATAACAGCTACACATGTTTGCTATCTTCAAATTTTGTTCTTTATCTTTTGTTACTACAACAGAATTTGTGGATTTATATTTACAAAAAAAAAAGTTGTGTTGATTGCAGAAAAATTTTGGACATGGGGACTGGTTAAGGTTTATGAAGCTGTCAACCCTTGTATGAATAGATTTGATAAACATCTGGAGTAATAGTGAAGGAAAGATGAACATAATAAGAGGATTCGAAAAGGGAACTGAAATCTGCACACCAACATTTGAAATCCACACACCCATTCAATTTTTTAATAATACTTTCTCTCCCCTCATTGTTAACTTTCGAAAATACCCTTCAGTTAAATCTACTTTTTTTTTCATAAATGTTTCTCTCTCTGTCTCACTCTCTCGATTCATCTTATCCGCCAAAAACCTTTCTGGTTCACCCATAGATATAGAGTCTATACTCTATCAAGATTCAAGACTGCTACTAGTAGAATACGTTGAGGCCGAACCCAAAGGAATTGATGGAAGGATTTGTTGAAGTCACCTGATCCTATATCAAATTCAACGATGTTTCTTCAGCTTTTTCTTTGCCGTTTCAAATTCTGAGTTTTGAACATCGAGGCCATGGGTCGACATGGGCAATTTCCCAAAGAGAAGAACCTCCAATTTCAACATACACAAACATAAGGTACTTGTCCTAGATTTAATCGAAAGGTTCAATTTTGATTGATTAATTTCAAGTTTCTGTCAAAATTTATGGTTCATATCTCTTAAAGTGTTATGGGTTTTGTCATTTGACTTGTTTATGATGATTTTGTAAAGTAGTGTTTGACCTGGATTGGAATTTGATTGCTAACCTTCATGATTTCCCATTGTTTGCTTGCTTATACTCCATTTGCTCCAATTTTCCATTGTCTTCCTCTCTGTCAAATACTCGAAACTATCATTGCCTTGTTTTTGTTTCATTATAGTTCTATATCAAAATGGACTATCTTCAATTTTTTAAGATGCAAATGTTGTATAGTTAAAGTTAAATTTTGACCTAAGTCTCTTTGCAACTAGCAAATGTTTACTAAAGCTATGAGTGGGCATATGGTGATATTAATAGGATTAATATTGCTTGGTTTGGTTCTTTTCATTATGTTTCCTTTTCTAGATGGAAACAAACTGTTCATTTTTAATTTAGAATTCTAGTCACGATCTTTTAGTTTTTGCAGATTACTAGCAGAAGAGCAAGTCATTAGTTCTCTTAGCAATGGAAGGAGGGTCCTTGAATAACGAGTTGCAATTGATTCCTAATATGATGTCCTTAGATGATATTGAAAAAGAGTTACAGTATAATCATTCGTCTACTATCATTGACGGCATTACGGGTATGTTTTCCATCTCACATATTTTTATTATGTATATATATGCTGAGCTTTACTTATTATTCTTTTCTTAGATTTATTAGAAAAAAAATAGTAGTTGTCTTCTGCGAGGGTTAGAGGGTAGAAACCATGATTGAAGAAAGTTATAACCTCTTTTTAACAATAAACTACTATTTGAATATGTCATCTGTTAACAAGTGAGAATAACAATTGAAACTTAATTAATATTTAAGTAGCAACTAGTTACTTAGCTAGTACCCTAACTATAAATCTGGTGATTTATGATTCAGGGGATCAAACAATGTTTGATGTTTCTGCTGAATTCCTCTCATTATCAACTAAAGTTTTTGAAACTCGAGAAGACCTCATTACTGATGTTCGTAAGATTGGGTCGATACAAGGGTACATGTTGGTAATCAAAAGATCTAAAAGCGATAAATATGGGAACCCCGAATATGTTGATATTGGTTGTGATAGAGGTGGTAGTACGTTATCGAACTGAAGTTGCACTTGAGAACAGGAAAAAGAATTCATCTTCTCGACTGATCAATTGTCCTTTTAAAATTCTGGGTAAAAAAAACAGCTGAAGGGGTGTGGAAGGTAGAGATTATTAGTTTGTCACATAATCATGAGCCTTCCATAGACATGTCTGGACATCCCTATTGTCGCCGATTTACCCAAGGGGAAGCCTTACAAGTTAAGCAAATGAGTAAGACCGGCATAAAACCACGCCAAATTCTCTTCTCACTTCAACAAACTAATCCTGAGCTTCTTGCTGTTTTCAGAAATATATATAACAAGACGGCTCAATTTAGGAGAGAGAGCCTAGATGGGCGTTCAGTTATTCAAGCACTATTGGATGAGCTTGGTGGTGCTGGTTTTTCTCACAATGTTAAGTATGATCACAATGGTCATTTGACTCATCTATTTTTTGCACATCCCACATCCATTCAGTTGACTAAAAGCTACTCTAATGTCTTTGTGATGGATTGTACTTATAAGACAAATAAGTATAAGATGCCATTACTTGAGATTGTAGGAGTGTCGAGCTTCAACACTTCATTCTTCTCGTGTTTTGTTTTCATGCAAAAAGAGGAACAAGAGGATTACGAGTAGGCTCTTCAAATGTTTAGAACTTTACTGGGTTATGGTAATCATCCATTGGTGATAATAACTGATAGGGAATTGGCATTAATGAAAGCAATAGAAGTTGTATTCCCGATGACTCCTAATCTTTTGTGCATATGGCATATTCAGAAAAATATTTGTGCACATTGTAAGGGTAAGTTTAAGGAAGAGGCAGATTGGGTTGTTTTTCTGTCTTCTTGGAATACCTTACTGAAATCTTGGAATGTGTCAACATTTAATGAAGTTTGGGATCATTTTCAAATAAAGAGGAAGATTATGCTTCAATTCTGACTTATATTGAAGATATTTGGCTTCCATGGAAAGAGAGATTTGTATATGCATGGACCGGGCAGACTTCATATTTCGGTAATAATGTTACTTCTAGAGTTGAAGGTGCACATGCAACCATAAAGAGATACCTTCAAGTTTCGACTGGTGGTCTCCGTGAAGTGAAGGAAAACATTTGTCTTGCTATTGAGAATCAATTTCAGGAAATTAGAACTCAGCTTGCAAGTGAGAAAATTCGTATTCCTCAAAAGCTTTGCATCCCTTTCTTTAATGAGACGGTTAATAAGGTGTCTTTCTATGCTTTGTATGAGCTACATAAGCAGTATACGTTGGCACATACCAAAAACTATTCATCTCAATGTAAAGGCCAATTTTTAAGACCATGGGTCTTCCGTGTGTGCACATGATCAAGGAGATGAACATTGAAGTGGTGCCTCTAAATCAGATTCATATGCAATGGAGGATTGACACAAGAACTTTCACTAGTGGTCAATATGCAAGCTTGGATCATGAAGATTCTCTTTGTAATCTTTTATCTGATATTAAAGAGAAGTATGAAAAATGTCGTCCGGTGGGATCTTTTTGAACTTATGCAAAAAGAGAATACCCTAAGGCAGCTTTCTCATATTCTTGGTGCATCTTGTCCCTTACTTTTTGAACCTACTATTCAACCTCATAAAGGTCGTCCGGTGGGATCAACTAAAAGAAAGGAAACTAATTCTACAAAGCGGGATGCCTCATACTGTGAGATAGTGGACAAGACACCTCGAAAATGTAGAGGTTGTGGTAATACCGGCCATTATCGTAACAAATGTCCATCTATCAACAAGTCTGCTGAACCAAATGTGAGAAATAATGTCTAGCTTTTCACCTAACTCTTTTGGATGGTATGGATAAGTGAGTATATGTTTTAATTTTATAGTCTGATCTCTTTACTATGTTAGTTTCTCCGTTTTGTATTTAATTTTGTACTCAGATCAGTTACAAGTACACTAAACCATCTTCTTTACCTTTCCTCTTAGCAATTGAAGAAGAGCCCCTGCTGCTTAGTTGCAAATACAAGCAACTCTGTTTTGTTCATGTTTGCTGGAATGTCAGGTATGCATCCTTTTATTTTCTTTGAGTACTCCAAATTAAAATGTCATAGTTGCAAGAGACAACAAGTCGACAACTAGCAATTCAGTATAAGCTCATTTTGTAAAGCTGAAAAGCTATCATTTTCCCTTCATTTTGCTATCTAAAACCGAGTAGCTAGCGACTGATACTAAATAATATGTGTTGTTTACGGTATAATGAAAAAAAAGTGATCATGTTCCATTCATTTTGTTCTGTGAATATGAATAGCGACATGGTTTATGTTGGTTTTTGCAGCCTCCTCTAATGTATTTTCTTATTGTACTAAAATATGGGTTTTGTTTTGGTTTTTGCAGACTAGATTTGACCGGACTAGTTAAGGAGTCACAAATATTGCATTGGAGGCTTGTTGCACCTTTTGTTTTGAATCAGGGCTGCTTTATTTTTATTTTTTTTGGACCTTTTTATTCTTTGGAAAGAGAATCAGGGCTACTTATCTTGGAAGTTTTTGTACTTAGAATCTGAAGTCGAATTCGAAGTGTTCTCTTGTTGCCTCTTGAGTTAAGTAAGTTGTTGAAGTGTTGCAGGCAGTTTTTTTTCTTTTCTTTTAGATTTTGAGAGTGGATGCTTGGAGTTATTAACATAGAAATGTTACACGTTTTGAGAGAGGAAAAAACAAGTCTACAGGAATAAGGTGTGAGAAAAAAGAATGAATGTCACAGAATTTCAGGAAAAAAAAAGAGGAAAGAATTAAGGCAATGAGAAGAGACTGAGAAAAAAGGAAGATGAACAATATGTGGATCAGAGAGAGCATATAAAAAGAAAAGTAGATTTAATTGAAGGGTATTTTCGGAAGTAAACAATGAGAGGGAGAAAGTATTATTAAAAAATTAAATGGGTGGGTGGATTTTAAATATTGGTGTGTATATTTCAGTACCCATTCGAAAACTTGCAACAGTAGATGAAAGATGAACATTCTATCAAAAATAAAAAAAGTAAAGGAAAGATGAACTAAACAAAGCATTTAACACCAAAACAGGGTTTCAAATGCATTCATATGACAGAGTGGAGGCTGCTTACTCAACAGTGGGTGTTGGCAGGTAGAGTGGCTGAGTTTTGACGATCTCGAGTTCTGCCGGCGGTGAGACTTTGGGTTTTGATTGTTTCGTCGTCGATACTTGAACACGGCGTTGGAAGAGTATTGCTTTGAGGCGGTTGACAGATCTAGATTCTGGGTTTGTGGAGGAGGTAAGCGGTTTCGTGCTTGGAGGATCTTTCCGGTAGCGGCGGCGGCTTCGGGGTCGTCTACAGCGGCACACCAAGGCCAAGGAGTCATGACATCATGGCAGAGGAGACCGCCGGATTAATTCGGCGGCTGTGGCGGCTCCGGCTGATCTAGCCGGGGTTGGTTCAGTCGGATCTAACAAAGGGAGTGTGTCATGTGGGCTGGGCTTGCCTATAGCCCATTTCATTATTCTTTTTCCTTGTTGGGTTTGATTTTGGACTAAAAACTTGGTTAGATTTGTTGTGGCTTGCTATGAAAAGATCCCTTTTAAACCCTACCAATTCCTCTCTTTATTTTCGATTCAATGAAAGGTATACCATCGGGTCTTAGGCCTGATTCGATCGAAAATTGAGTCGTTGTTAGAGCGTAGAAGGTTATATGCTTTCTAGTTGTCATATCCACCTTTTAAACCCTACCAATTCCTCTCTTTCTTTTCGATTCGATGAAAGGTACACCATTGGGTCTTAGGCCTGATTCGATCGAAAATTGAGTCGTTGTTAGAGCGTAGAAGGTTATATGCTTTCTAGTTGTCATATCCACCTTTTAAACCCTACCAATTCCTTTCTTTCTTTTCGATTCGATGAAAGGTACACCATTGGGTCTTAGGCCTGATTCGATCGAAATTGAGTCGTTGTTAGAGCGTAGAAGGTTATATGCTTTCTAGTTGTCATATCCACCTTTTAAACCTACCAATTCCTCTCTTTCTTTCGATTCGATGAAAGGTACACCATTGGGTCTTAGACAAGATTCGATTGAAAGTTGAGTCGTTGTCAGAGCGTAGAAAGTTATATGCTTTCTAGTTGTCATATCCACCTTTTTTAATGTAGTTTTGAGGTTGTCTTTCAATTCTTCGATTTGTATGGTCTCCGGACTATTCATGTTTGACCTTTTGGTCGTCATGATTTTTGATCAATAGATATTTCTCATTTTTCCTAAAAAAAACAAGGGCAGAAAACCCAGAAATTAACTAGGATAAGAGCCAAACCTCTGGTAATCCTACAAACTTCAAAAGCAAAATTAGGTAACTGAATCGAACTTTACTTAACGAACTCAATAAAAGCCTAATGAACAACACTCATTATTATCACTGCTGCCAAGACACATTGAGGTTGAGATATAGCATATGAATCATAAGAATCATATGAAAAATTGAGGTTGATATCACCCTGTCATAATAGATAGCGTTCATTTCTTCAAAACATCTACCCCACCACCCCCTGCTAGAACAGCAACCACATTTCTTCAAAACATCTCCCATCAGAACAGCAACCACATGTTGAGAGTATAAATAGTATGAAACCAGATGGAATCATGCCTAAAGTAAGAAGCTATCATAATCTTATAAAACACGATGAGCATGTGTTAAAATGGATTTGTAGAAAACGCCAATCAACAAGGAAACCATATGGGATCATGCCTGACGTAAGAAGCTATCATAATCTGATTATATAAGAGAAAGCACGCTTTCAGTTTCACCAATCCAACCTCATTTGATCATGGATCTTCAATGCCCTTCCTTCCAAGTCCTGTTTACTTCTTTCTTGCTCCTTGTGATTCTGTTACTAAAAGTAGGGAAGAGATGCCAAAACAACAACTCCACTGCTTCAAATCTACCACCAGGGCCATGGAAGCTACCAATTATTGGAAACATACACCAGCTCATTGGCGCCCTACCCCATCGAGTACTCAGAGACTTGGCTAAGCAACATGGACCTCTTATGCACCTCAAGCTTGGAGAGGTTTCCACCGTAGTTGTGTCATCAGCAAAGTTTGCTAAGGAGGTGATGAAAACCCATGATATTATCTTTGCGTCAAGGCCCCAGGTCATAGCTTCGAGAATCATGGCATATGATGGTACAGGTATTGCATTTGCTCCATATGGTGATTACTGGAGAAAATTACGAAAAATTTGCGTGCAGGAGCTCTTAAGTGCAAAACGGGTTCAATCTTACCGGCCTATTAGGGAAAAAGAAGTACTGAATCTCATAAAATGGATTGCTTCAAGAGCAGGATCACCTATCAATCTTACTCAGAAAGTTGCATCTTCCATATATAGCATCACTGTACAAGCAGCCTTTGGTAATCAGTGCAAGGATCAAGAAGACTTCATTTATGTGATGAGGCAAGTTACCAAAGAAGCATCAGGCTTCAATGTGGCAGATGTTTTTCCTTCTTACAAATTACTTCATGTGATAAGTGGAGTGCAGCCTAAACTTGAGATGCTGCAGAAACAAACTGATAGAATACTAGAGAACATCATCAAAGAACATACACAAGCTACAGCAACAGCAACAGCGAAAAGTGACGAGGCTGAAGTACAGGAAGATCTGGTAGATGTTCTCCTAAAATTTAAAGTCGACCATTATGGTGGCCGTGAGCTTTCTTTAACTACTGACAACATCAAAGCAGTGATATGGGTAAGTATAGACACAAACACATGCTCATACTTGAGAATTGACACGTCTTAATTGATAATTTAAACTTTAATTTTTTTTTTTTTCATAATTCAACAACTATAATAGTTACGTACACAAATTGGATGACATTATGTACATGCCAATATAGAGAGAGCCTAAAATTGTAAGTAAATGTAAGGAATATAGACTGGATATTAGTTTTTCATCAATTAAAAACTAATCATTTTCAGGATGTTATTATTGGTGGGAGTGAATCATCAGCTGCAACTATAAATTGGACAATGTCAGAAATGATCAAAAATCCGAGAATCATGAAAAAGGCACAGGATGAGGTGAGGGAAGTGTTCAACAGAACACAGCAAGTAAACGAAACAAGCATCAGAGAGATGAAATATTTAAAGTTGGTCATTCAAGAAGCACTGAGGTTACACCCTCCTGGTCCCTTGTTACTTCCAAGAGAATGTGGAGAGAGGTGTGAGATTGATGGGTATGAAATACCTGTCAAAACAAAGGTAATCGTGAATGCTTGGGCGATCGGGACAGATCCCAATTACTGGAGTGAGCCGGAGACCTTTAATCCAGAGAGATTCATTGATAGCTCTGGTGACTACCAAGGAACAAACTTTGATTACATCCCATTTGGTGCTGGAAGGAGAATATGCCCTGGGCATTATATGGTCTGGCTAATGTTGAGCTCCCACTAGCAATGTTGTTATATCATTTTGATTGGAAACTCCCCAGTGGAATGAAGAATGAAGACTTGGACATGACTGAGGATTTCGGCATGGTAGCCCACAGAAAACAAGATCTGCATTTGATTCCTACCCTTATATCATCGTCCTCCTCCGACTGATGCAAATTCAAATATAGAAGTATAAGCAAAATGTGTACGTTTTCTTTTCCTTTGTTTGTTTAGTTGCAAAATAACAATCAAACACTTTGCTTTTGTGATTTTGATTTTGAGTTTTACGATACTCATAAATTCAGTAGTAGCTAGACTCTGAACAACTCATAAATTGTGTTTTGTCTAATGTCTATCAGATTGGTCTCTAGTTCTAAACTTCTAATACAAAGTGGAGTTAAATAACAGCACTACATGCTTTCTATCTTCAAATTTTGTTCCTACATGCACCAAGATTTTTTTAACTTTAAGTTGAATGCAGTTTCTTGTTTTTGCCATCCGCCCATGAATAGAGCGGTTACTTTTGTACACCCAGGAAGATTTCATAGCAAGATTATGAATCAAATCTAGTGATTGTAACAGTAATACAACGGGAACATAGAACAACATTAATGTATTTAGTAATTGTAACAATTTATACATAAGAAAAACAGAGCATGATAATGTATCAGGGGGCAAGATTTGATACCAAATTAAAACGGAGCAACAAAAATGTGTTTTGTGGGGCAACCGGAATTTTTCATATTCCCAGCTGTGAAGCAATGAACCTAATTGGATAATTTCTGAATGTGTCAAATTGAACGATGAATTTTGTGATCGAGAAGTTCGTCAAATACTTTATCTCTATAAATGAACAAAAAAAAAACAGATTTCTCATTAAAAGGGCTCTATATATATATATATAGTTCCTATTCAGAGCGAAGTTTCACTTTAAAATTAAAGTGTGAAGTTCCTTATTTGACTCACTTTTCAGTCATATTTCCACATCTCCACCGTTCAGTTTGTAGAACCTAATGCACAGATCACTTCTGCCAAGTTTCATTGAATTTGATGATCGTTTGAGTTTTCATAATCGTTATTTACACAAACAGTTATGAATAAACAGATTTATGGTCCGTTCGTTGATTTAATTTAATTCGGTACCTTAACAATTACCAATTTTGATGAAACTTGGCAAGAGTGATCTATGCATTAGGTTCTACAAACTAAACCGTAGAGATATGGAAATATGACCGAAAAATGAGTTAAATAAGGAACTTCACACTTTAATTTCAAAGTGAAGCTTTGTTCTGGATAAGAATTGTATATATATATATATTTGCAGATGTTAATCATACAAGAGAAGTCATGACTAGCAAATAACTAAAATTGAATTCTACCCTTCTGTAGTAGATTTTTATGAGCTCAATAAAACTTCAACGTTGAAAGGACTCAGCTTTATGTTTTAGATGATTTTGTAGTTTCAAATCCTCACCTGGGCGGATCTGCCACTGTATCTACCCTTTTGTAGTAGATTTTTGTGAAGCTTTGTTCTGGATAAGAATTGTATATATATATATATATTTGCAGATGTTAATCATACAAGAGAAGTCATGACTAGCAAATAACTAAAATTGAATTCTACCCTTCTGTAGTAGATTTTTATGAGCTCAATAAAACTTCAACGTTGAAAGGGACTCAGCTTTATGTTTTAGATTGATTTTGTAGTTTCAAATCCTCACCTGGGCTGGATCTGCCACTGTATCTACCCTTTTGTAGTAGATTTTTATCAGCTCAATAAAACTACAAAGTTTTTTTTTTTTTTTCCGACAACATAAAGAAAAAAACAACCTCAAAGTACAAAGTTCCTATTACAACCACCGCCTAAAAAATCAAAATAAAACTTCAAAGTTGAAAGGGACTCATTATAAACGTATTCAAACTTGTACTAGGTGATTATATTTAATATCAAGCAGAAAGTATGAAAATTACTTCAAGCACCCTGAATGTGCATGTAAATTAAGTATCAAGACGTAATGGTTCACCTAATCATTAACTTTTGTAATGATTAAATAATTCTATATTAAAACAGTAGGATCCAAAAAAGTATTTAACATACTAAAGTAAAAAACCATCACCATTGGACTGTAATGACCCTGTGTGATATATATAAGAGATGAAGCATGCTTGCAGTTTCACCAATAAAGCCATTCCAATCCAAAGTCATTTGCTAATGGAACTACAATGCCCTTCCTTCCAGGTCCTGTTTACTTTCTTGCTACTTGTGATTCTGCTGCTGAAAATAGGGAAGAGAGGCCACAACAACAACTCCTCTGCTTCAAAGCTACCACCAGGGCCATGGAAGCTACCAATTATTGGAAACATACACCAGCTCATTGGCGCTCTACCCCATCGAGGACTCAGAGACTTGGCCAAGAAACATGGACCTCTTATGCACCTGAGGCTCGGAGAGGTTTCCACAGTTGTTGTTTCATCAGCAAAGTTTGCTGAAGAGGTGATGAAAACCCATGATATTATATTTGCATCAAGGCCCGAGGTCATTGCTTCAAGAATCATATCATATAATTCTACTGATATTGTATTTGCTCCATATGGTGATTACTGGAGAAGATTGCGAAAAATTTGCACACAGGAGCTCCTAAGTGCAAAGCGGGTTCAATCTTACCGGCCTATTAGGGAAAGAGAGGTACTGAGTCTCATAGAATGGATTGGTTCAAGAGCAGGATCACCTATTAATCTTACTCAGAAAGTTATTTCTTCCATATATGCCATCACTTCACAAGCAGCCTTTGGTGATCGATGCAATGAGGATCAAGAAGTTTTCAAATATGTGATGAAGGAAGCTAATAAGGCAGCATCAGGCTTCAATGTGGCAGATGTTTTTCCTTCTTTCAAATTACTTCATATGATAAGTGGAGTGCAGTCTAAACTGGAGATGCTGCACAAACAAGCTGATAGAATACTGGAAACATTCATCAAAGAACATACACAAGCTACAGCAACAGCAAAAAGTGATGAGGCTGAAGTACAGGAAGATCTGCTAGATGTTCTCCTAAAATTTCACGTCGACCATAATGGTGGCCATGAGCTTTCTTTAACTACTGACAACATCAAAGCAGTGACCTTGGTAAGTATAGACACACACACACATGCACATACTTGAGATATCTCAATACTATAATCCAACATACATGGATGTAATGGTTCTTTGAATTGACTTCCTTCTCTCAGTAAGTTGTTTTGACAGGCCTCATTTTCATTTTTGTTTTGCTTACAACTGTTGCTAAACAAGTTCGTTTTATCATCAATTAACAAATTAATCATTAATTTTCAGGATATTTTTACCGCTGGGAGTGAGACATCAGCTACGACTGTAGATTGGTCAATGTCAGAAATGATCAAAAATCCGAGAATCATGAAAAAGGCACAGGATGAGGTGAGGGAAGTGTTCAACAGAACACAGCAAGTAAACGAAACAAGCATTAGAGAGATGAAATATTTAAAGTTGGTTATTCAAGAGTCAATGAGGTTACATCCTCCTGGTCCCCTGTTAGCTCCAAGAGAATGTGGAGAGAAGTGTGAGATTGATGGATATGAAATACCTGTGAAAACAAAGGTAATCGTGAATGCTTGGGCAATCGGAAGAGATCCCAATCACTGGACTGAGTCGGAGACCTTTAATCCGGAGAGATTCCTTGATAGCTCTATTGACTACCAAGGAACAAACTTTGATTTCATCCCATTTGGTGCTGGAAGGAGATTATGCCCTGGCATATTATTTGGTCTGGCTAATGTTGAGCTCCCACTAGCAATGTTGTTATATCATTTTGATTGGAAACTCCCCAATGGAATGAAGAATGAAGACTTGGACATGACTGAGGAATTCGGCGCTGTAGTCCGCAGAAAACATGATCTGCATTTGATTCCCACACCTTATCATCGTCCTCCTCCGACTGATGCAAATTCAAATATAGAAGTATAAGTTGATCAAGTGTACCTTTTCTTTTTCCTTATGATTGCAATTGTCGTTTGTCTATATATTATGTGGTACTTATGTGTCAGAAGTTTGAAGTCCAGAGCCTAGTTGCAAAATAACAATCAAACACATTTGTCTCTATAAGAGCTACGATACTTGAAAACCATAAATATACTTGCATTATCATGTAAGAAGTATTCTGGAGGTGGGATTTAAGGTATTTGTGAGGGCGTACTCTACTAGTCTGAAGAGTGCCCATATAAAGGACTCCTTACCAAAGCAAAGTGTCTATTGCAGTTTGCTGCTGTATTGATCTTGGTTGGCTACGATTGAAGAAATGTCAAGCTGCTTGCCTGCTTGTTTTGATGAATCATACATATATTTAGGATTAATTACAAAAGACACTCCAAACTACAGGGTCAATTTCGTTTTGATACCTAACTATCAAATTTCATCGTTTTAATACCTCAGGTTTGCTTCCGTTCCGTTAGCAGCATCATACCTCACTGTTAAAACTCTCTGTTAACTGCTGCTGACGTGGCAGTATAGTCGGCATAGTGGAGGGGCAAATTCGTCATTCGTAAGGTATTTTACCATAAAACAAATCTCCATTGTTTTGCAGCCGTAAGGTTTCCAAGCAACTTAGCTCGTCCACACGGACATCCACCCAAACAATCACTAACCTGAAATTCTGAAATGCAAGCCGGCTCCTTCGACATCCACCCTAAGCTTCTCTCTTCCATATACCTATACTCTTATCTGCTGATCCACTACACAACATCTCCCTCATCAAACACATCGACAACACTGCCATTTGATGCGCTTTTGTTTCACAAACCAACTTCCAACTCCCAATTTGATCACCACCATTTATACACCCTTCCCACCCCATCACAAATCCATCGGAACCGCCTCCATTGACCCATCTCCCATCCTCTGAAACCACCACCGAGTTAAACGAAACATCCTTATGACCCTCCAAGATACCCTTCAAGCAATGTGAGCTCTTGCCTTCTTTTCCCCAAGCCTTGATTTTTCCATCAACAGAAGCAGAATACACAATCCCTTTACTTGCCACCAACCCATTAATGGCATCATCATGAGCCTTGATCTACTCCACGCACTTCAAATCCGAAACCCTCCACACCTTAAGGGTCGCGCAGATTTCTGCTCTGGAGTGGGTAGCAGACCGGTGGTTGGATCGACGAGATCTGGTGAGTCTGGGTCCTCTCAATGTGGCGGCTTCAACTGGTGGTTTGTCAGCAATTGGGCTTGAATCGATTGAATCGGAGAGTGAGGTAGACATGTAGTGGATTGCTTGTGATGCTCCTTCGACACCGATCTCATTTTATAACTCATGATGGCATGATGCTACCGCCTACTGGGATTTACAAGGATGTTTTGAAGCTAATGGATGGAATTGGGCTATTTGACCTTGCAAGACATCAGTAGAGGTTTGATGGGTACTATTACAACCAGTTCATGCAAATGAGTGATTGTTTTGCACAGAAAAAACTATAGAAGTTCATGGCGAATAAGTGATTGATTTTGCTCCGAGTGTTTTAAAACTCAGATCGGTTTGTGTGTTGGTACTTGGTACAGTGGGTTCGACGCACTGTGGGCGTATTAAAATAACATACGAATACGCAATGACAAAGTTAGCCCTCCGCTGCACAATCTCGAACACATCAGCAGTTAACAGAGGGTTTTGACGGCGAGGTATGTGTTTGGAAACGAGGAAAATTTGGTGGTTAGGTATTAAAATAAAAATTACCTTATAATTCGGGGGTTTATAGTTAGGTATTAAAATAAAAATGAAAACCAAAACGAAAACGAAAACGATAAAATCTGCAAAATAAGTATGAATCTAGTTGTTGCAGCTTAAGGTCACAATCGATTGGTAATCTTTTCAATGATTTCACAGTTTCATCTCCCTTCCTGTTAAACAAGTACGTGAAAGCACCAAGGAAACCAGGAAAGCCTGCTAATGGGTCAAATTTCCCTCCTTATTTGGAGGAGGATGTCATGTAGTTCACTACATGTGAAAAACCTTTCGGTGAAGCCTCAAGACCCATTCAATTAACTAAGAGGCAAGATGCTAGATGAATAGCAAAGTTGGTGGTGTGTATATGTTGAAATGCAAGAGAGAGCCTATACATATAGGCTTGTGGGTGGCTGAAATGTTTGACAAAAGAATGGAGATGCATTGATGGTGCATACAAACATTGAAGCTTGAATTAAGGAAGAAGTTTGAATTCTCTTCCTTGTGCATGACGTGAAGGATTTGCATGGGAAGTGCATGAAGAATGCATGCATATATTTGCCTATATATAGAGGCATTTGCAATGTGCAAAGATAGAAGAACCGGTGAGCTCATCTTGTGTGTTATACAAGAGTGAGATAGAAAACTCCTAAGTAGAGAGTTTGTGTATGTAGCAAAACAAAGTGTGTGAGAGTGTATCCCTTCAAGTATGAGTCTTGAAGTAGTGTTTCTCTCTGTGTAACCTTTATTCGTATAGTGGAGGTTCTTTGTTGTTGTTGCCCCGTGGACGTAGGCATTTTGGCCGAACCACGTTAATTCCCGGTGTTCTTTATCATTTTATTTCCGCTACATTTTACATTTGTGGTTGTGAGTTTCCGATTTCATTCTACAGTTTATTCTTCCGCATAACCCAACAGTGGTATCAGAGCTCTTGGTTCTGACCGGGAGCTGCTAGAATGGAAGGATCAAGGAGTACCATGATCAGACTCAACCACTCCAACTGGATTACGTGGAAACCAAGAATGGAGGATATTCTCTACTGCAAAGATTTTCACGAGCCGATCGAGGGAGACGATGCCAAGCCAGAAGGGATTACACCAGCAATTTGGACGAAGATGAACCGTAAAGCCATCGGTCATATTTGTGAATGGGTGGACGACAGTGTGTTCCACCATGTTGCCAACGAAACCAGTGCGCATGAGCTATGGTTGAAGTTGGAGTCCTTGTTCGAGAAAAAGACTACTGCCAAGAAAGCTTTTCTCATTAAAGAGCTCGTCAACATGAAGTATCGGGGAGGCGTTCGAGTGACTGAGCACCTCAACAACTTCCAGAGTGTACTCAATCAATTAGCCACGATGAGCATGAAGATTGATGATGAGTTACAAGCCTTGTTACTGCTTGAGTCGTTACCAGATAGCTGGGAGACATTTGTTGTTACTGTAAGTAACTCTGCTCCTAATAGTGTATTATCTATGGAAAATATTAAAGATAATATGATGAACGAAGAAACTAGAAGGAGTTCTTCATCAAGTTCAGAAAATGGTCAATTCTTCGTTGCGGAGAATAGAGGAAGGAGCAAGAGCAGAGGATCGAGAGGCCATGGAAGAAGTATGAGCAAATCCAGAACAAGGTTTAGCGGAAAGTGTCATCATTGTGGTCTTCCAGGCCACATGAAGAAAAATTGTTACAAGTTGAAGCGGGAATTCAAAGAAGGGCGAGAAGACGCTACTCATCAACAAAAGGAGGACACGAACAATGTTGCTGCTACGGTGTCTCATGATGAGTGTGAGTTCCTGTCACTCGGAGGTGAATGTCTATTGGTAGATCATCTTGGAGTTCAATGGATCATTGATTCCGGAGCCTCGTTTCATGCCACATCCCACGTAGAGTTCTTCACTACATACAAAGCAGGTGACTTTGGTAAAGTGAAGATGGGCAATGACAGCTACTCCAATATTGCTGGGATTGGAGATATTTGCTTGCAGACGGATATGGGCTACCAGTTAATGTTGAAAGATGTGAGACATGTTCCTGGTCTACGTCTCAATCTTATGTCAACCGGTGTACTTGATCAACAAGGCTTTCATCATCATGGCGGTGATGGAAAGTGGAAGCTTACCAAAGGATCTCTTGTAGTTGCTAGAGGAAAAATGTGTTGCACGCTCTACAAGACTTATGGGAAGATTTGCAAGAGTGAGCTAAATGCAGTCGAGGAATCCTCTCCAAGTTTGTGGCATAGACGTCTTGGCCACATGAGTGAGAAAGGACTGCAGATGTTGGCGAAGAGGTCGCAATTCCTGTTGCCAAAGGTAACTCACTAGACTCTTGCGATTATTGTTTATTTGGTAAGCAGAAGAAAATCAGTTTTTCGAAGTCTTTCACGAGGAAAGAAAATATTCTAGATCTTGTACATACGGATGTGTGTGGTCCGATGGAAGTCGAATCATTAAGTATGCATAAGTATTTTGTTACTTATATCGATGATACTTCACGAAAGTTTGGGTTTATTTGTTGAAATCCAAAGACCAGGTGTTCCAGACGTTTACAATTTTCATACCATGGTGGAAAGGGAGACTGGAAGAAAATTGAAGTGTCTTCGCAGTGACAATGGCGGAGACTACACATCGCATGAATTCAGAGATTATTGTGCGAAGTTGGCATCAGACATGAAAAGATGGTTCCTAGAACACCCCAACATAATGGCGTAGCAGAGCGGATGAACCGTACCATTATGGAGAAAGTCAGATGTATGTTGAAGATGGCCAAATTGTCAAAAGAATTTTGGGGAGAAGCTGTGAAGACTGCGTGTTACCTCATCAACAGAGCACCGTGTGTACCTTTGGAATTTGAGACTCCAAATGGAGTTTGGACCGGCAAAGATGCGTCATACTCGCATCTGAGAGTATTTGGATGTAAAGCATTCGCACATGTATCCAAGGAGCAGAGAGCAAAGCTAGATGACAAGGCGTTGCCATGCATATTTGTTGGCCATGGTGATGAAGAGTTTGGCTACCGGTTGTGGGATCCAAAGACGAAGAAATTCATAAGAAGCAGAGATGTGGTCTTTCATGAAAACCAATCAATTACAGATTTCGATAAAGAGGTACTACCGAGAAATACAACAACTGATAGCCGCATTTATGATTCACCGTTGTAGCAAAATCTAATGTTGGGCTACAAGGTGATAGAGTTGAAGGTGTACCAGACATGGTTGATGCTGAAGCCGAAGATGAGGGGGAGCTTGATCAGGGGGAGCAGCCTGTGAATAATCAAGCAGCAGTTCACAAAAGCACCAGGAGGCCAATTCAATCCACCAAGTATCCATCATCACAATATATTTTGGTGACTAACGATGGAGATGATCCTTATGTAAATTACATCCTTTTGACTAGTGACGGAGAGCCTGAAAGTTATGAGGAAGCAAAGATTCATCAAGACCACTACAAATGGAGGCTAGCCATGGAGTCTGAGATGGAATCTTTATTGAAGAACGGCACCTACGAGTTAGTGAAGCTTCCTAAAGACCGGAAAGCACTCAAGAACAAGTGGGTGTTCAAGCTAAAGCGAGATGAGAATGAGAAGCTGACGAAGTACAAGGCTCGTTTAGTTGTCAAAGGATTCAGCCAGAAAGAAGGAATCGATTTTGATGAGATTTTCTCACCTGTTGTCAAGATGACTTCGATTAGAGTCATTTTGGGCATGGCTGCGAGCATGGATCTTGAGGTGGAGCAAATGGACGTGAAGACTGCATTTCTTCACGGTGATTTAGAAGAAGAAATATACATGGAGCAACCATAAGGCTTTGAAGTCAACGAAAATGAGCATATGGTTTGCAAGTTGAAGAAAAGCTTGTACGGATTGAAGCAAGCACCAAGACAATGGTACAAGAAGTTTGACTCCTTCATGGAGAGTCATGGGTACAAGAAATCGTCAGCTGATCCGTGTGTGTATATTCAATAATCCGCTGGAGGTAATTTTATCATCTTACTACTCTGTGTAGATGATATGTTGATTATCAGCAAAGATACTGCTATGATTCAGCAGTTAAAAACATATTTGTCAGAGTCCTTTGATATGAAGGATTTGGGACCAGCCAAGCGGATTTCAGGCATGGAGATTGCCCGTGATCGAGGGAATAAGAAATTGTGGTTATCACAAGAAAAGTACATCGAGAAGGTACTGGAGAGGTTCCACATGGAGAAAGCAAAACCAGTTGGTACTCCACTTGCCAGTCACATGAAGCTCAGCTCAAAGCAGAGTCCTACAAGTCAGAAGGAGGAGGAAGAAATGGCAACAGTGCCATATGCCTCAGCAGTAGGGAGCTTGATGTACGCGATGGTTTGTACCAGACCAGACATAACACATGCAGTTGGGTTGTTAGCAGATTCTTATCTAATCCAGGCAAGGAGCACTGGAATGCTGTTAAGTGGATTCTCAAATACTTGCGGGGAACTTCAAAGATGAGTCTATGCTTTGGAAGTGGCAAGTCTGAACTGGTTGGCTTCACAGATGCAGATATGGCCAGGGATATTGACACGAGGAAGTCACATCAGGGTACCTGATTACATTTTCAGGGGGAGCTGTCTCGTCGCAATCAAAGCTACAAAAATGTGTTGTTTTATCAACTACAGAAGCAGAGTATATTGCAGCTACGGAAGCGTGCAAAGATATTTTGTGGTGTGAAGAGATTCCTACTGGAATTAGGTCATGCACAACAAGAGTTTGTCATGCATTGTGACAATCAAAGCGCAATTCACTTAAGCAAGAATTTAAGTTTTCACTCGAGGTCGAAGCACATTGATGTGAGGTATCATTGGATACGTGATGTGCTGGAAGCTAAGGAGATACTGCTAAAGAAGATTCATACAGATAAGAACAATTCAGATATGATGACGAAGTCTCTACCGAAAGAGAAGTTCGAGTTTTGTAGAAGTGTGTCAGGAATGACGCATCCCTCCAATTAAGTCGGGAGGGGGAGATTGATGGGTCAAATTTCCCTCCTTATTTGGAGGAGGATGTCATGTAGTTCACTACATGTGAAAAACTTTTCGGTGAAGCCTCAAGACCCATTCAATTAACCAAGAGGCAAGATGCTAGATGAATAGCAAAGTTGGTGGTGTGTATATGTTGAAATGCAAGAGAGAGCCTATACATATAGGCTTGTGGGTGGCTGAAATGTTTGACAAAAGAATGGAGATGCATTGATGGTGCATACAAACATTGAAGTTTGAATTGATGAAGAAGTTTGAATTCTCTTCCTTGTGCATGACGTGAAGGATTTGCATGGGAAGTGCATGAAGAATACATGCATATATTTGCCTATATATAGAGGCATTTGCAATGGGTGCAAAGATAGAAGAACCGGTGAGCTCATCTTGTGTTTATACAAGAGTGAGATAGAAAACTCCTAAGTAGAGAGTTTGTGTGTGTAGCAAAACAAAGTGTGTGAGAGTGTATCCCTTTAAGTGTGAGTCTTGAAGTAGTGTTTCTCTCTGTGTAACATTTATTCGTATAGTGGAGGTTCTTTGTTGTGTTGTTGCCCCGTGAACGTAGGCATTTTGGCCGAACCACGTTAAATTATTCGTATGTAAGTTTCCGCATTTTGGCCGAACCACATTTTATTTCCGCTATATTTTACATTTGTGGTTGTAAGTTTCCGATTTCATTCTACAGTTTATTCTTCCGCATAACCCAACACCCTGCAACAAACAATAAAGTCAAAGAACAAGATCAACTAAAGTAAAAATTTAACTGATTAAAAGATCAACTGATCTTAGTTTTACAGATGTTAAACATGAAAGGTCAATATCAACATATTCAAACTTATCCTAGGTAATATTAGTTTGAATCAAGCAGAAAGGATAATCAGAGGCAATTTTAAACCCTTCTTCATACTTAATGATTCTGCTAATCATGGAGTTTTCTAATGTTAGTATACTACTTATGATGGCATCTACCATGCTTAACTATTTCTAAATTAAAACGCGACAAGCATGTAATATTAAATAATTGCAGAAAATGACAATCAATAAGTTAGGAGAATAAGGCAGGAAAGCCAATTGGAATCATGGCTAACTTACTTCCAAGAGAATGTGGACAGAAGTGTGAGATTGACGGATATGAAATACCTCCAAAACAAAGGTAATCGTGAATGTTTGGGCAATTGGGAGAGATCCCAATCACTGGACTGAGTCGGAGGACATTAATCCAGAGAGATTCCTTGATAGCTCTGATGACTACCAAGGAACAAACTTCGGTTACACCCATTTGGTGCTGGAAGATGAATATGTTATATGGTCTGGCTAATGTTGAGCTCCCTCTAGCAATGTTGTTATATCATTTTGATTGGAACCTCCTCAATGGAATGAAGAATGAAGACTTGGACATGACTAAGGATTTCGGGGCTCTAGTCCACAGAAAACAAGATCTGCATTTGATTCCAACTCCATATCATCGTCCTCCACCTGATGCAAGTTAGAAAATAGGAAGATGTTAATTAAGTGTACGTTTTCATTTTTCTTGTGAGTGCAATTGTACTTTGTTTAAGTCGTACTTGTGTTATCAAAAGTCTGAGAACTATCCAAGTCTTCATTCAAAAAAAAAAAGTGTATCAAAAGTCTGAGAACTATCAGAGCCTAGTACTGCAAGTTACATCTTGAAAACCATACTTGCATTGCCAAAATGGGCAAATCGGTAGTAAACACATGCAAAGAGCAAGAGCCGCAGACTGCTGAATCAAGAATTTCATCAAAGCTGAATATTGCCTAAATAAGGACTTGCTACCAAAGCAAAAGGGTCAGTTGGAGTGTGTTGCTTACTCTGGTTGGCTATGAAAAAATGTCAATTGAATGATCTAATGAACCATAACTTCTAGCACAAACAACGCACGGGTGGTATCTAGTTAAGTAATAATATAGCTATAGCAGCTTATGGTCACAATTGGTAATCTGTTCAATGTTTTGACAGTTTCATTTCCCTTCCTGTTGAACAAGTTGGAGCATTAAGGAAACCAGGGGAATCCGCCAGGCCGCGCAACAAAACCAAGTTAAAAAGGAAGATAAACTAAAAGTTCAATTTAACTGAATAAAGTAAATAAAGCTAGCTCCTCACCACTCTTATTTGGAAACCCAGATTTGCAACTTATGGCTAAATCAGAAAACAGAGAACCAAATAGAAAATATATCATGCTCACCCTATAATCCGGTTAAATTCTAAGGGAAGAAGAACGGATGTGGACCGGAAACTAAGTTACACATCAAGGAAAGAAAAAACCACATTAAGGACCGTAAACATAACGAGTCATTATAACGTTTTCAGACGTATCTAGGTAATATTAGTATGAAAAGGGAGAAAGGATTAAAAAAAAAAAGAAAAGAAAAAAAAAAAATCACTGCAAGCGAATAGCAACCAGGTGAGAGATTCTGATCACCTCAGCAGAACACAAATCTACTCCATTTATTATACATAGCATGTAAATGGAGGTAATTTCAAACCCTTCTAGGTAAGATTCTGCAAACCATTAAAAACCCCCCTAACAAACCTAAACAATCAAAATCGAATGTGAAAGCAGTACGTGATGATAGAAGAGAGAGGGATCGAGTCCATTCATTCTGCCAACCAGCAACTGGGGAGTATAAATATTACTTACATCTACCATGCATAATTATTTCTAGATTAAATAAGCATGTCTTAACAACTAGTTGCAGAAAATGCCAATCAATAATTTAGGAGAATCAAGCAGGAAAGCCAGATGAGAATCATGCCTAAAAGTAACCATTACAATCTGACTTGAATTGTCTGATAATATAAGAGAAGAATCATCCCTGCTTGCAATTTCACCAAAAGCCATTCCAAATCCAAACTCATTTGCTCATGGAACTACAATGCCCTTCCTTCCAAGTCCTGTTTACTTTCTTGCTCCTTGTGATTCTGCTACTGAAACTAGGGAAGAAAGGCCAAAACAACAAGTCCTCTGCTTCAAATCTACCACCAGGGCCATGGAAGCTACCAATTATTGGAAACATACACCAGCTCATTGGCGCACTTCCCCATCGTCGACTCAGAGACTTGGCCAAGCAACATGGACCTCTTATGCACCTGAAGCTCGGAGAAGTTTCCACCGTAGTTGTTTCATCAGCAAAGTTTGCCAAAGAGGTGATGCAAACCATGATATTATCTGCATCAAGGCCCGAGGTCCTAGCTTCAAGAATCTTATCATATGGTTCTACAAATATTGGATTTGCTATATGGTGATTACTGGAGAAGACTACGAAAAATTTGCATGCAGGAGCTCTGAAGTGCAAAGCGGGTTCAATCATACCAGCCAATAAGGGAAAAAAAGAAGTACTGAATCTCATAAAATGGATCAGTTCAAGATCAGGATCACCTGTTAATCTTACTCAGAAAGTTGTATCTTCCATATATAGCATCACTGCACAAGCAGCCTTTGGTAACCAGTGCAAGGATCAAGAAGATTTCATATATGTGATGAAGCAAGTTATCAAAGCAGCATCAGGCTTCAATGTGGTAGATGTTTTTCCTTCTTTCAAATTACTTCACATGATAAGTGGAGTGCAGCCTAAACTTCGGAGGCTGCAAAAGCAAGTTGATAGAATAATGGAAAACATCATCGAAGAACATATAAAAGCCACATCAACAACTAAAAGTGATGAAGCTCAAGTACAGGAAGATCTGGTAGATGTTCTCCTAAAATTTCATGAACGTTGCGGTGGCCGTGAGCTTTCTTTAACTACTGACAACATCAAAGCAGTGATCTTGGTAAGTATAGACACACATACACATGCATATACTTGAGATATCATTATTCAATAGTCAAAATACCTGAGATATAATGGTTTCTTTCTCTGAGTTGTTTTGACAGGTTCCTTTTCTTTCTTTAAAAATATAAGCAATTCAAACTAAATACTAGCTTTTCATCAAATAACAAATTAATCATTAAATTTCAGGATATTTTTACTGCTGGGAGTGAGACAGCGGCTACAACTGTAGATTGGACAATGTCAGAAATGATTAAAACATCCGAGAATCATGAAAAAGGCACAGGATGAGGTGAGGGAAGTGTTCAACAGAACACCACAAGTAAAAGAAACAAACATTAGAGAGATGAAATATTTAAAGTTGGTTATTCAAGAGTCACTGAGGTTACACCCTACTCTTCCCCTGTTACTTCCAAGAGAATGTGGAGAGAGGTGTGAGATTGAAGGATATGAAATACCTGTGAAAACAAAGGTAATCGTGAATGCTTGGGCAATCGGAAGAGATCCCAATTATTGGAGTGAGCCGGAGACTTTTAATCCAGAGAGATTCCTTGATAGCTCTATTGACTACCAAGGAACAAACTTTGATTACATCCCATTTGGTGCTGGAAGGAGAATATGCCTGGCATATTATATGGTCTTGCTAATGTTGAACTCCCACTAGCAATGTTGTTATATCATTTTGATTGGAATCTCCCTGATGGAATGAAGGATGAAGAGCTGAACATGACTGAAGACTTCGGCGTTGTAGTCCATAGAAAACAAGACCTGCGTTTGATTCCCACCCCATATCAACGGCCTCCTCCGACTGTTGCACATTCAAAAATAGAAATATAAGCTAATCAAGTGTACATTTTCTTTTTGCTTGTGAATGCAATTTTACTTTGTGTGTTTGTTTTTGTCAACTGTTGCTATCAGAAGTTGAGAACTATCTAAAGCCTAGTTTGCCCTTGATAAGAGCTGCGATTCTTGAGAACCATTCTTGCATTGTCATGATGAGCTAAACGGAAGGAACATGAAGAGCAAAAGAAGCAAACTACTGAATCAAGAATTTCATCAAAGCTGAACATTGCTCATTAAACTGAATATATTGAACAAGATCCATGTAAAAAAGGCGAAAATTATACAGCGCACTCGGGTGCGCCGCGCACCCGTCATCTCCACCGTTGATTTTGACGCAGACCTTTGATTTTTTCAAAATCGACGGTGGAGATGACGGGTACGCGGCGCACCCGGGTGTGCTGAATAGACTCTCGTAAAAAGGATTACATACCCCGTCAATGTTGTCAATCAGGTCGGTTTCATACTTGCATGCGTAAATGAAGTTCAAATCCGCCTTGTTTTGTGATTTTCTTCTTCTTCGACCCAGTGATCAGCTATACCACAAAAGAAGATCCTCTTCATAAAGTCGGAGAGACGACTATAATGCGATGCCTCTTTAGGCTTGGGCCACGGTGGAAGCTGGGCTGTTTGCGTCCTAGTGGGCTCAGGTCGAAACTGGATTTGGAGAGTTTGAGTGATTCGGGCCTTTCTCTCGTGTCTGTTTCTGTGTCACTTGCTATTATTATTAGAGTAAAACCTAAAATAGTACATGAATTATTGCGAAAGGTACTTTTTAGTACCTACGAATTTTTGGTACCTATGAATTTTTTTTACTTGAAATGATACCTCAAGTATTGTTTGTTACCTGATACGATACATCCGTTAGTTTTCTATTAAGTTCGCATACGTGGCATATATTTGAATGGTATAAATACCCAAAATGGTACCTAACCTATTGTGAAATGAATTTTTCAATACCTATATTTTTTTTTACCTCAAATGACACCCCAATATTTGATTATATATGATCAATAGGTAAACCGTAAACATAATAAACATATTATCACTATAATTCATAAATATATTATATTTTCCTTTATAAACATAAATATTTATATATATATATATATATTATTTCTCTTATGAGCAATTTGATTATAAATAATTATAAATATATTACGTCGTTACTACTTGCATATTGGACTTTTTTTATAAATAGAATAAACTTGTAGATCTATTTTTATATAAGAAAATATTTATGGATAAAATACTAATAATATGTTTATGAGTTTAATTTACATATATATATATATATATATATATATATAGTTCCTATCCAGAGCGAAGCTTCACTTTGAAATTAAAGTGCGAAGTTCCTTATTTGACTCACTTTTCGGTCATATTTTCACATCTTCACCGTTCCGTTTGTAGAACCTAATGCATAGATCACTCTGGCCAAGTTTCATCCAAATTGGTAATTGTTAAGGTACAAATTAGATTAAATCAACGAACGGACCATAAATTTGTCTATTCAGAACTGTTTGTGTAAATAACGATTATGAAAACCCAAACGATCATCAAATTCAATGAAACTTGGCAGAAGTGATCTATGCATTAGGTTCTACAAACTAAACGGTGTGAAGAGTGTGAAATATGACCGAAAAGTGAGTCAAATAAAGAACTTCACACTTTAATTTCAAAGTGAAGCTTCGCTCTGAATAGGAACATATATATATATATATATATATATATATATATATATCAAAACGTAATTTAGAATTTTTATTTGGAGTTGTTGAGCAATAAAAAGGTACAATAAAAAAATTGATGATGTAAGCTGCAGATGATTATCCGGAAGAAAAAAGAAAGAGATAATGGCAGCAATATATAAAGTGAGGTTTAATTACATATTATCCTCATTCAAATACAGAGTCTTCAATTGACCAATTCCTAAACCACCGAAACAGAGGAAAAAAATAAACATAAGCAAAGAGAAGGAGATTTTCAAATTCAAATAAAAGATCAGATATTCAAGTGTTGATCAGTTCATCTCCGTGGAAGTTCAAATTTTGAACTCATTCATATCCAGCTGGTTGCTATTCTCTATATAAAGGGAGGATACACCTGCAAAGAGGAGAAAAACAGAGCAACATCAGAGACGCGAAAAGAAAATAGGAGAAAAGAGACGGTGAAGGAAAGAAAGAAGAGAGAGAGAGAGAGAGGGCAGAGTACTCAAAACTGAGCCTCTACAACGGCAGTCAACAGCTGAAGCTCTACAACAATCAAGCTTCAGTTAAACTGGTCCGGCGACATTGCAGTAGCAGAAGAAGCTTCAAAAAGATCACAGGTATATGATCTTGGTTATCACCTAAAATCACTGATCTTCTTTTTATGGTATAGACAAAAGAAAAGAGATGCTTCTTTTATGTAGCAATGACACCGCTATTCTCTCCTCCTCAATCTATGCCAATAATCAATGACGACTTTTGGGCAAAGACAAAGTCACTACGAAGCCCTCATACACAACTACAACAATAAAGGAGGGTCAACTTGCTGCCTGCGCACTCTAGCTCGCTTCCGATACCTATACGCGGTGCGTCCAGCGTATTAGGGGCGGAAGTGCAGCTCGTCGTCTGGCTTGCTCGCGACGTCCTCCGGTTCACTCTCTAGCTCGCTACCGATACCTATACGCGGTGCGTCCAGCGTATTAGGGGGCGGTAGTGTAGCTCGTCTTCCGGTCTGCTTTGAATAAACCTTCGGAATGCCCTTGATATGCTGTCGGCTCTCAACACTGCTCCAAAGATGTTACTGTGCTCTCAATGCTGCTCCAAAGTGTCACTGAGTTCTCCATGCCGTGCTGAAGGCTCCTCACACACTGTTTAGAAGCAGCCGAGCTATACCTGCATCAAATGATAAATAAGTGGCTCAAGTCGTGCATATCAAATTAAAACAGGGAAGAAAAGGTCTGGTACCCCATTGAAGCTGCCACCGATGTGCTCACAGAAAATGTCATTGTGCGCACATCTTACTGCAACCGAAAGAGAAGAAAGGAACAAGCCACAGCAATCATAAAAGATACGTCAAAGTTCCAGCTTCTAGTAAATAGCAACTAAATCAAGAGGAAGAAGGCAAGCCATCAGCAAGTCTATGATCAGCGCCTGTCTTTAGCAAATGGTCACTTAAGCTTGACGGTGGAAGAAGCAACTATGACTGTCGAAAGCTATGTTCAGTCTCAACACAAGACCACCATTATGTCATGATATTTTACCAAAGTAATAACAAAGCAAAATGACAAACAGAGCAACTAGACCAGGCGGTGGACTTGCAGACACATAGATAAAGTTTAATCAAATTGAGTATTGATGATTGTGGTATGTGGAGGCAACACACCTCTTGAAGAGACACGTCCAGTTTGTTGTTTCTTACACATAAGACAAAATATTCACTCAATTAAGCATATGAGAGGTATGACAATTGCTAGCCATAAAATTCAAATAGCAGTTAGTACTCGCTCACCAAGAGACTCGAACTAGAAAGGCCAAAATGCAGTAATCGGACGGCAACCCCAAATTTCGACGGAGGAGATCTGACAACAAAGAAAATGAATTGTCAGAAATAAATCTCTCTCAGAATCAAAGAAGCATATCGAGATGGAATCATTACCCAATACAAATGACGACTGTGTGGAGTGCAAAACCAAATCAAGTGATACCTCCCATATATATACAGAGCCAGACTTCTGAGCCCAGCTCCAAATCAGACTCGATCTCAAACTGATAATCGCGGCATGGATTTGAGCTCATCGATCACGTCTCTCTCTTTTTGTCAGTGAAGTTTATCGCAAAGGAAGAAATAATAGGCTTCACTTTTGGGCTGTGTGAAATCAAGGCAATGGGTTGCAAGTTTCTTGGGCTCTTGACAAGCTCCTAAATAGCACGAGGCCCGTTCAGATGTTACCGTGCCCGTCGACGAGTGAATTGCGATACAGGCTGGTTTGACCACATGGCTTGACAGTTTGGGTGCCCGAACCAAATCACCAGGCACTCTACTAAATTGGGTGTCTACAAGAAACTTGACAGATTCCAAAACAAATATTTATCTGTCAAACTCAAAAGTCGGTACAAAACCGCAAAGTCAAAAATCAATGAACTATGGTCGGTTGATCCCACAAAGGGTACGTAGGCAATCTAGCGACCCACTAGATGCAACCACAATTCCAAACAGAATTCCTGACACCACCAGTTAAATTCGGCCAGTCCAAATGACTTCAGTCAAATCAAATTCACTCCACTCCCAAATAATTGAACTACATTGGTTTGATCCCTTCACAGGGTATGTAGGCAGTCTAGATTTAAATCTAGATGCAACCACGACTCCAAATAAAATCATCGGATCTTCTGAAGCCAAAATCTCGCTCCAGATACAAATCCAAACACATTTCTAAACATTTCCAAAACACTACTTATTCCAAAATCAAAGCCTTTCTAACGAGTCATTCACTTGTTGGAATTCTTGAACTACGAATGGCTTGATCCCTTCTCAAGGGTACGTAGGCAACCCATTCAATTCCGGGTGCAGCGTTTCCATTGGTTATTTTCTTTTGGAATCAAAGGGTTTTCCTCTTAAAATAAGAGGATGTAATTAAGAGATATGTTATCTTGAATGGGTCGAACTTAACATAATAAAAGTTATATCTCCCATAAATAAGATATGACGAGATTATGTCGAGTACATTATGTACATTTTTTGCTCAACAGGAGTAAAAAAAGTTTATAGGCACCAAAACTTGTCTTTCGTAATTGTCTTTCGTAGTAGATTAGGTACCTTTTTAGGTATTTACCCTATCAAAATATATGCCATGTAGGCGAACTTAACGAAAAACTAACGGAGGTACGTACCATATTATGTAACGGAGCAATATATACTTGAGATAACATTTCAAGTAAAAAAAAATTGTAGATACCAAAAAGTACTTTTCGCAATAGTTCAAGTACTATTTTAGGTTTTTACTCTTATTATTATTATTTTGATCGGAGTGTCACTTGTTATTTATTTTTCTTTTTATATAAATTATCAGGTCAAAATGTTAATAAATCCCATAGTGGAGCTGAGGGTCTGAGAACCCTTTGGATCAGTTCAATGTATCTTACTGAGGTTTAGTTTCAATGTTTAAAGCATCGACCTTTCGATTTTGATTTGCCAGTGATAGTTACAAGCCAACGTGATCGAATACGTGATTGAGGTGTAGTGGAAGCGAGACCCTGTTTGCAGGGAGAATCTACTCTTGGAAGCTATGTTCCATTGACAAACTTTTGTGGCATCTTGATAATAATGATTTTGATTAAAATTTTTACTATACTCATGCTCTCCTTCAGAAGCTGGTAGAGTCTGAAAAACTCATAAACTGTGTGTTCATGTTGAAATGTAAAACCAGATTAATCTAGAATTATCTACCAGCTAGAAGTATCTAGCAAGAATTTCTTGTATAAACACAGAGCAAGCTTATGAGTTAAATTTAGTAGCTGTAACAATTGGTACAAAAGGAAAACAGAGCAAGATTATTTGTACATGTAACAATTTGTACAAAAGGAAAATAAAGACAGATTAATGCATTAGAGAAGCAATGAACCTCGTTGGATCATATCTGATGATCTGAATGTGTCAACAATGATCTTGAATACTTGAAGACGGCACAGAAATTTGCACTTGTCCCCCAATTTGTTTTCTTTGGTCAAGGGCCCCAGCTTTTTATTTGATAGCTTGTTTGAAGCCGGCAAGAACAAGGAGCCAAAGAGCCCTGCATGCCAAAGAACGAATAGAGCCGTCTCTGCAGAAAGAATCGAGTCTGATCCAGCAGATATCAAACAAGAAATCAAAGTGGTACCTAGGCTGCTAGGCAACGGCATGGGGAAGAACATGAAACAGAAAACGACGATCAATAAGTTAGGAGAGTGAAGCAGGAAAACCAGCTTACTCATGATGATATAAGAGCATGCTTGCAATTTCACCAATAAGTCATTCCAAAGCAAACTCATTTGCTCATGGAACTACAATGCCGTGCCTTCCAAGTCCTGTCTACTTTCTTGCTTCTGGTGATTCTGGTACTGAAATTAGGGAAGAGAGGCCAAACATACAGCTCCTCTGCTTCAAATCTACCACCAGGACCACGGAAGCTACCAATTATTGGAAACATACACCAGCTCATTGGCGCTCTACCCCATCGCAGACTCAGAGACTTGGCTAAGCAACATGGACCTCTTATGCACTTCAAGCTTGGAGAAGTTTCCACCGTAGTTGTTTCATCAGCAGAGTTTGCCAAAGAGGTGATGCAGACCCATGATATTATCTTTGCATCAAGGCCCCAGGTCCTTGCTTCAAAAATCTTTTCATATGATTCTACAAATATTTTATTTGCTCCATATGGTGAATACTGGAGAAGATTACGAAAAATTTGCACGCAGGAGCTCTTAAGTGCAAAGCGGGTTCAATCGTACCGACCTATAAGGGAAGGAGAGGTACTGAATCTCATCGAATGGATTGGTTCAAGAGTAGAATCACCTTTAAATATTACTCAGAAAGTTGTGTCTACCACACATGGCATCACTTCACAAGCAGCCTTCGGTAATCAGTGCAAGGATCAAGAAGATTTCATATTCGTGATGAAGGAAGCTATCAAAGAAGCATCAGGCTTCAATGTGGCAGATGTTTTTCCTTCTTTCCAATTACTTCATATAATAAGTGGAGTGCAGCTTAAACTTGAGAGGCTTCAGAAACAAGCTGATAGAATATTGGAAAACATCATCAAAGAACATATGCATGCTACAACAACAACAACGAAAAGTGTTGAGGCTCAAGTCCAGGGAGATCTGCTAGATGTTCTTCTAAAATTTCACGACCATTGTGGTGGCCACGAGTTTTCTTTGACTACTGACAACATCAAAGCGGTGATCATGGTAAGGCTGTACACACAAATATGCACATACTTGATATATCTAAATTGAATAATTCAAAACTTCACCATTTTTTTTACCTATAATTCAACAAATATAATGCATATACAAATTGGGTGTCTCAATGTACATACTAGAGCTTACATTTTGCTAGAAATAAAGGAGGCATATATTAAAAAATTACTCAAATTCAGGATATATTTACTGCTGGGAGTGAGACATCAGCTATAGTCGTGGATTGGACAATTGCAGAACTGATAAAACATCCGAGAATCATGAAAATAGCACAGGATGAGGTGAGGGAAGTGTTCAATAGTACGCAGCAAGTAAACGAAACAAGCATTAGAGGTATGAAATATTTAAAGTTGGTTATTCAAGAGGTACTGAGGTTGCACCCTCCTGCTCCCCTGCTACTTCCAAGAGAATGTAGAGAGAGGTGTGAGATTGATGGATATGAAATACCTGTCAAAACAAAGGTAATCGTGAATGCTTGGGCAATTGGAAGAGATCCTAATTATTGGAGTGATCCGGAGACCTTTAATCCAGAGAGATTCCTTGATAGCTCTATTGACTACCAAGGAACAAACTTTGATTATCTCCCATTTGGTTCTGGAAGGAGAATATGCCCTGGCATGCTATATGGTTTGGCTAATGTTGAGCTCCCACTAGCAATGTTGTTATATCATTTTGATTGGAAATGAAGAATGAAGACTTGGACATGACTGAAGAGTTAGGCGCTGTATTCCGCAGAAAACAAGACCTGCACTTGATTCCCACACCATATCATCGTCCTCCTTCGACTGATGCAAATTCAAACAAAGAAATATAAGTGAAGTGTACGGAACGGTGGATCCTCTGCGATGGGCTTCCCAGCCACCACCTTCTCTCATCAACGTACTCCAGAATGATGAGCTCCCATGCCCTCCTGTGGTCGGAGATTGATCGAGCTCGGCATATCGGTCGGGGCCCCTCTTTTTTGTTGGCAAGGAAACTATCTATTCCCTACTTCTGGGATGAAGTGGTCGATTAATTAGTTTTTATTATAAGATATTATCTACGTGTGTCTTAGTTTTATGCCAATAGGATATGTAGTTAGACTAGATCTATGTATTCATATCCTTACCATATTGGTATTGTGTAATTCCCTATATAAAGGGCTCCTATCAATGAATAAGATGATAATTTTCTTGTTATTTCTTTGTCTATACATTTTATACTTCATCACGTTATCATGCACTTTGTTCTAACCCTAGAGCCAATAGCCCACAATTTGTTTTCCAAACCCTAAAATCGGGCAACCTTGTTTTTTCTGATTTCCGAACAAAATTCCGACTGCCCTCCGCCGGAATTTTATATCCCCAGAAAGCTCTCTCCGTCCCGGATCCAACGCCGCCGGCCTCACCCTGAGAACCGGCCGGAAGTCTCCGAACCGGCCGCCGGAAAATTCCAGATCGCCGCCGCTACCAACCACCGGTTCACCACCTTTCCTTGCTCCGATCAACCTGAATTTTTGACAGCAGCTTCCTCATCCAGAGCTGCTCCTTCTGTCAAATTTTCAGCCCGAAATTCGAAGTATAAGTAGGCGAAACGTTGTTTCTCCTCTCGGCAGCCTCTAGAAACCAAAGATTTCAAGATTGCTCGTCTTCCAAGGAAACCAGAAAGGTATGTTTTGAAACCTTAAACTTTTCCAAGTTCAATAACTCGGGGAGGATAAAATCTTTTCCTTCCTTCTCCATCTTCATTCTATGCTTGGGATTTTGTGTGTGCAGGTACCAAAAATCCTGGAATTTTATTCGCGGGTCAAGAGTGTGTTTGATCACTCTTGTTTCCTTATCCGGGTTGTGTATGATCAACCCCGACCTATCACCGGATTGTGTTTGATCAATCCGAGGCCTTTTTTCGAGTTATGTTTGATCAATTCGCGGCTTTTCCGGATTGTGTATGATCAATCCGAAGGACAAACCATTAAAAGCATCGTTTGTAACCTCTATCGAGTCTCATAACAGCTTGGTTTTGTATGCAAGAGCAATGTAACATTTTGCTCCTTGGAGTTTTGACGTACTAGATGCCTAAGGCGGACCTTTCATTGGAAATGATTAAACCACATGTTTTGACCCCCAGGCTAACAAGCCTAGATGCCGAGATTTCACATCTCATGCGCTCAAAGTCTTTGAAGCGCCACATCGACAAAAGCCTTCAATGGCAACCTGTGCAAAAATTAATGACCGCAAAGTACTGTAGAATGCACTCATGGAGCGTTTCTCGAAACGTTCATATAACTTTACTTGTTGAGTTATTAGTCAAGTGGATTGCTTACCACCTTAATTGACTACATATTGTCGATGATATTTTGTGGCATCATGATCCATAATCTTTAGCGGATTCGATCATCATCAAGTTCTCTAGGTCCTCCAAGTTGGTGTGGAATTACCAACGAGACTTGATTTTGATCATATAAATGGGAATTGTATATACGCTAATGTGATAAACTTATTAGGGATTATCCCCTAATGTGGGGACAACAATATGGGTCATGGCAACGGCAGAAAACGTCGTGCCGATGTCTAGAAAAGAGGGGGAGATGTCGCAGGCTCTAATAGCGACACTCCCGGTCTAGACATCATTTTGTCAAAACTACTCACGTCAACTCATGACAATGCAACCGTTGTGGATCTTCAGATCACTGGTTCAAGATTGTCAAGCTCTTTTAAATTGTGAATGCATACAAAAAGATATGGAAAATCAATATGAGGACAAGAACGTCATCCTCATGATCGCGAATTTCAAAGATTCGGATCCTGCTCTAGCTACCCATGACTTTGATGTCATCGGCTAGACATTGATTTTCGTTCCAAGCTATATATACTAAGGCGTTGTATCGATGTCCCTCGTCTATTTGAGACCTCGATGTACTCACATTAACAATAATGAATGCCTTGAGAATTTTTTCGAAATGAAACTATTCTCCTCTTATGGTTCATATTGATTTACAATCAAGATGTACACTTACATCGTCCTTAGAAACATGGCATATTGTGCCGATTTTGGTCCCTTCCTTTGAAGGTGACTCATGGCACTGCATCCTCATGGAGGATCGCCCATGTGTTTCCGGTTAAGTCTTCTACCCTATAGCGGATTTTTCATCATCAATTGTTCAACTAGGCTCATCCAAGCTCAGTGTGATGTCTTAGAATTGTCCGAAATTAAGGAGATAGTGGTTTTAAGTGTGCCTCGTACTACCGACCCTTCACGGACATGCCTGGTCATACTGACTTGGAGTTACCGAAAGCTTTTGATTTTGGATCCCCCTACACTATTAAATCAATTGCCGTCTTGCAAAAGACGTTGAAGACTTATCAAAGCTGGAAAATTATCATCATGATTGGATCCTCTAGGTCCTCTGAGTTAGTTTATGTTCATGTCAGAGAGCTTTTGCTAACTAGTCATGGAGTTTACGACCTTAGAACGACCGAAAGGACTTGGTTTTGATCATACACACGTCACTTTTAGCTAAGGCAAAAGCCTACACGCCACCTGCAAGCTTCACAGCTTCGCACATGCCAAATCTGCGAAAAACAGCAATCTGTCCCTTCTGGAGAGTCAACTTCGTTTGAGCTTTGTGAACAGCTCCGGACGAACTAGACATTGAGCTTTATATCAATGGAAAGCTCTACGAGTCTAGTTTTCAGAACTTTTCACGGTTCGTCTATATCTATTTTAACGAAGAAGTTATGGCTGTTTTAGTGTGCAAAGGTCATTCTGCGTGGAAATTTTTATACACTCTCAGGATTGCAGCTTTTCGTAGCTTCTTTCAATCCTTCTAAATGGTTCAAGTAGAACTATTTACTCGTCTATCTACTCCTTATAGATATGTCTCATAGAGACATTGAGTGCTTCGCAGATAGTGGAACTATCCACAACATTCTAAGGAACCATGTTAAGTTTTAAAGACATTCATGCTAATGGTTTTCATTTGAAAACACATTGTGAGAATGAACAAGAATTCTTTTGTGTATACCTCCCCATGAATGCGAACTGAAGCGCATCTTGGAGAAATTCATGAGTCAATCTAATGAACTGTATGTCACTACGATTCGAATATCGAATCCCATGTTGTCGCCAAACATAATATTTGGGACACCGACTCATATAGGCTTTGGTTTGACCAAATTGGTCAACCTGGAAGAGATATAATGGTCCAAATTTTGAGAAATTCTCATGGACATCTACGATTCGAATATCGAATCCCATGTTGTCGCCAAACATAATATTTGGGACACCGACTCATATAGGCTTTGGTTTGACCAAATTGGTCAACCTGGAAGAGATATAATGGTCCAAATTTTGAGAAATTCTCATGGACATCTACGATTCGAATATCGAATCCCATGTTGTCGCCAAACATAATATTTGGGACACCGACTCATATAGGCTTTGGTTTGACCAAATTGGTCAACCTGGAAGAGATATAATGGTCCAAATTTTGAGAAATTCTCATGGACATCCATTCTTCCGCTCAAAATGAAGACATTCGAGATCTAGCATCACCATGAAGCATGGTGGTGACCCGGGGGACATTGACGTCACCCGAACATGACTCCAACTTCCTGGAGGTCATCCGGTCAATTCCTTAAGCAATTGAGGTACACCGGCCTTTCCTCGATGTCGCATTGGCCTCCTGCAATGCTCATTGCTTGTTTTGAAAGCCTATTCTTTAGCTAAATAAGGAGTGAGACCCTCCTACGCTAAATAACACAAAAGTGAACATTCTATTCTTACATCAAACTATGTAGATAGATACAACCAACTTGCGGACACCTTTTTATGCTTTATGGTGTTGGTTGAAGTGTTAACACACTGGTCACGTGTTACACTATTATCTACTGTTTATGCTGCTTATACTTCTACGGGCTCACTACCCATTCTTTAAAGAAGTTTATCGGGATGTAAGTTGAAGTGTCCTGTACCCCATGTTCACACGCAAAACGGTCTCACCGAGGCTACGACCAAGCAACTTTAGCTTGTCGCTCAAACATTATTGATGCGCACCAATCTTTCTATTGCGTTTTGGGGCTATGCAATATTTGCATGCAGCTTTACTATTCATCTACGACCCACCATCATTGAATTTTGTTGTACTACAGCTCGTGACTGTGTATCAGGATTGACACGAAATTGCAATTCTTGAGCTCGGCAGGATTGAAACGGATCTCCAATCCTTAAGCTCAGCTAGATGTTATTTCTAGATGCCAAATCGCATTGCCACTGCGTATAATGATGGGTCATTTGAGATGAATAAGTTTAGGTTGGATATGAACCTCCACCTATAATCCGCATATGTAGAAACCTTGTCAGACGATCTCATTCACCGCTAAATTACGGATTGTCACTTTGATGAGACAATATCCCCGCCGTTAGAGGGAGATAAGAACACAAGTGTTCAAGTGGAACGACGTGAATTGTCGTGGTTTGTCCCCACTAAGTCTCATCTTGATCTCAAATGCTTAAAGTGTTAAAGTGACGAGATCACATGCTGCAAATATGTCTGCAAGGATTGATGTCCTACAAAAGGACATGGCGCGACCAAAAGAAGTTGGTCTTGGCGCCATCACCATGGATGGTGATATGGTGACGCCATATAGTGGCAAAATTGGTGTCACAAGGCCGTGTGGCTCCCCAAAAGGAGGGAGGCCCTTAGGTTCGATACTTTCTCGCACTAGGAAGAAAGCGAGATTGGCACAACTTGATCCATTGATCAATGATACTCAAATTCGTCTCATGAAGTATGAATTGTGATTATCGTTGGGAGACGCCTCAATGTCAAATCCAATCCATATAGAGATCTCTACAAGTATTACACTAGTGTACATGAGGACGTGAGATAATGAGTCTACTATCGAACCACCCTTCGTTGAGTTGATGGATATCAACTTAGTTGATTGGCCTAATGGAAAGATGCGATCCAACATTAACAAAGAGATAGGTCCTTGGGCAGGTGATGCCGACACCGCAAGCTAAACCCTATAACTATACCTTTGTTAGATAGCGTAGTGAGAACAAGAGCTTAGACTCACCTTATGGCGCAAGGTCTCTCACTAACATGCACTGGGTCGACTACGATGAGATATGCTCTCGTAATGGATGTCATTGAACTTCACTACTTTGTCAGTTTGGTAGTTTCCGAATAACTGAATATGCAGCCTATGAATGTGGTCATAATAACATCTCTACGGGATCAGAGATATACATGAAGGTCTTAAACAGACTTCATTCATCCTAATCAAGTGGTTCCAGACCACAGTAGCACGCGTTTGCTAAAGCTATTGGAACGCACATGGATTCTACTTGATTTGGAAGGGATATGGTGAATTATGCCTTTGCGTATTCATTCCGGATTTACATGGACTCTTGATGGATCAAGAGATGTCAATATGTATCAACATCCGAAGAAAAAGATCTTGGGAAGACACGGTCTCGATAAGACACTCGATGACTGTATTGATGATGATTTTTCATCAATCGGCTTAGGCGCTCTAACGAAAGTGAAGCCTACATATACTCCCATGATTAGTCAAAGTCTTTACTCTAAAGAGAGATCCGTTGTTTTGTCTAAAACAAGATGACAAATATGTGTTAAGAGATGGAGTTTCCATCTAAGTACAATTAGACGCATCAATGTACTCAACACAATACGAAAGACTTGACATCTCATTTGCTATGAAAAATTGTAAAGCTAAGTGTAGTTATGCGCCCACGCAATGCCAATGTAATGGCAGTAACCCCTTTTTCAATACTTAATAGTATGAAAGGTTGAGGTTTATTCTATCCCTACATAAGAAAGACACATCAAAAGCGAAATCAGAATCTGTCAAGTTTTGTAGGTCAACTTTCACGAGACCTATAAGAAATCTCACTCACTGGAAAATGGTGAAATTGATGTCATAGGAAAGGTCAATGTGTCTACTTTCCAGGGACACCAACCATTTGATCATACCTATCATATTAAGTGAGTTATGGTCGTTTTCGTAAAGTAGGACGAATCTGTCCGAGAATCTGATTTTGGCAAAACAGTCAACTTCGACGGGATTTTGTGAACAGCTCCTGACGAACTAGAATGTGTGTAATATACGGTTGGAAAACTCTATGAGTCTAGTTTCCAAAACCGTTTACGGTTTGTTCATATGTATTTCCTAGAGGAAGTTACGACTGTTCTAGTAATTGAAGGTTATGCTGCGCGGAAATCTGATTTCCTATACGAACTTATGTTTTGAGTTCACAAGCGACATTCTCCTCAAGATCTAAGTGTAAAAGATCATTTGAGGACAATACGGCATGATTTAGTTAATCATTGCCCAATGCCACATTTGAAGACATGTTAAAGAGCATTGACATGCTAAATTGTTGAAACTTCCGTGATTAGTAAGAATCAGGAAGAGCCCTATGATTGATGTAAAGATCAGGGGGAGGTGCGAACTTCAGGGGGAGTCTAGCACATACATACATGTCATTATCAAATGTGAAGGGTGAGTTGTACTCTTTTTCTCTTACGATCAAGGTTTAGTTTTTCTCCCACATGGTTTTTGTGACTTGACGAGGCAACAGATCAGCACCATCGGCATATCAGCGCGCGGCACAAGGGGGAGTGTTCTAGGATATTCTCTATGTGTGCCTTGGCCTTATGCCAATAGGATATGTAGTTAACTAGATCTATGTATTCATATCCTTACCATATTGGTATTGTGTAATTCCCTATATAAAGGGCTCCTATCAATGAATAAGATGATAATTCTCTTGCTATCTCTTTGTCTATACACTTTATACTTCATCAGTTTTCACTTTTCACTGTTTTTATTTTTAATTTCTTTCAGTTGTACGTTTGGGCTGTTATGGCCTTTGGGCTTTGTCCCTCGATATTTGTCACATTCCCATTAGTCATTGGATCACATCTGAATGTGACAACAATGACCTTGAAGGCAAAAATTTGAACTTGACCCCATCGCTTTCTAGACAACTTATGGTTGCTAAGAATAAATATATCGTATACACCTTAAAGCAAATGCTTGAGATCTCAAATTTTTATTCAAAATTTGGATCTCAAATGACATTGCAGTCTCCATTTCAGCGTAAGATCTTGAAAAGTATTAAGAGCAAATGCACCGTAAAGTAAAATGACAAAGGCAAAAGAAGAGGTTTAGCCTCCTAATTATGCACTATTGCCTTTGAATTTCACTTTTGTCTTAGGTACAAGAAGATCTAATAGATGTTCTCCTAAAATTTCACGACCATTGTGGTGGTCGTGAGTTTTCTTTAACGACTAACAACATCAAAGCAGTAATAGTGGTAAGTCTAGACATGCACACATATGCACAACATCAAGCGTATGTTTTCGATCTTTTTACTCGTGAGTGCAACTGTGTACATTGTTTGCTTATGTCGTGCTTGAGTTATCAGAAAACTCGTGATAGAGAGAGCTGTTCTATACTGCCTATTTATAGAAGTTTTAGATCTTAAATGTTACCAGTGATCATATCTGATTGTTTGAGGAGTAGTGTAGCCGAGACCCTGAAAAAGGAGAACCGGTACGGCGGTATCCCCTTCGTGGAGCTACATTTCATATGAGTTTAATTAATGGATATTACTGAGGTTTAGTTTTGATCTTTTTGTGTTGATCTTTTGACTTTGATTTGCTTTATGGGGTTTTAGGGTTTAGGGTTTGTGTCATGATGCCTGTGAAGCCCATCTTCATCAGTTTGAATGGCTAGCCGCTAGTGGAATATATTAACTAGCCGCCTCTTTCATTTTGATTTACTAGCCGCCTCTGCCAAGATTTTCATGACCTTTCTTGAAGTGCAGTCACATCTGAATATATTGATGATCAGGAAGCAAATCCCATAGTTGTCTATACGACTGTACCACATCCACTATAACAGCCAAATGCGCAGCACTAGTAGAATTGATATCACTACTGCAATTGTTCATTTGAAATTTTCGTCGCGAAGTCAATAATTGAAAAAGACAACTTACTGTGCAAATAACCAAGAGGGAGAGAAAGCATGTCATATCAAATAATTGCAGAAAACGCCAATCGACATATAAGTAAAAAGCCATCACCATTTGACTGCTGAATTGACAGAGTCTGATATAGTGATATACATATACAAGAGCTTCAATCATACTAGCAATTTCACAAATAACTAAGCCATTCCAATGCAAACTCATTTGCTCATGGAACTACAATGCCCTTCCTTCCAAGTCCTGTTTACTTTCTTGCTCCTTGTGATTCTGCTACTGAAAATAGGGAAGAGAGGCCACCACAACAACTCCTCTGCTTCAAAGCTACCACCAGGGCCATGGAAGCTACCAGTTATTGGAAATATACACCAGCTTATTGGCGCTCTTCCCCATCGTGGACTCAGAGACTTGGCCAAGAAACATGGACCTCTTATGCACCTGAAGCTCGGAGAAGTTTCCACCGTAGTTGTTTCATCAGCAAAATTTGCCAAAGAGGTGATGCAAACCCATGACATTATCTTTGCATCAAGGCCCCAGGTCCTTGCTTCAACAATCTTTACATATGATTCTACAGATATTCTATTTGCTCCATATGGTGATTACTGGAGAAGATTACGAAAAATTTGCACGCAGGAGCTCTTAAGTGCAAAGCGGGTACAATCTTACCGGCCTATTAGGGAAAAGGAGGTACTGAATCTCATCGAGTGGATTGGTTCAAGAGCAGGATCACCTATTAATCTTACTCGGAAAGTTTTATCTCTCACATATAGCATCACTTCACAAGCAGCCTTTGGTAATCAGTCCAAGGATCAAGAAGAATTCATATATGCGATGAAGAAACTTATCAAGGCAGGAACAGGTTTCAATGTGGCTGATGTTTTTCCTTCTTTCAAGTTACTTCATATGATAAGTGGAGTGCAGCCTAAACTTGAGAGGCTGCAGAAACAAGCTGATAGAATATTGGAAAACATCATCAAAGAACATATACAAGCTACAGCAACAACAAAAACCGATGAGGCTCAAGTACAGGAAGATCTGGTAGACGTGCTCCTAAAATTTCATGTCAACCATTATTGTGGCCGGGAGCTTTCTTTAACTACTGACAACATCAAAGCAGTGATATTGGTAAGTATAGACACACACACACACACACACAGTGGTATTGTTCTATAACTGAGTTTGTTTTGACAGGTTTCCTTTGTAAGCAATTCGAACTGGATATTAGTTTGTTAATCAACTAAAAAATTAAACATTGATTTTCAGGATATTTTTAGTGCTGGGAGTGACTCATCAGCTTCAGCTGTAGATTGGACAATGTCAGAAATGATCAAACATCCGAGAATCATGAAAAAGGCACAAGATGAGGTGAGGGAAGTGTTCAACAGAACAAAGCAATTAAGCGAAACCAGCATTAGAGAGATGAAGTATTTAAAGTTGGTTATTCAAGAGGCACTGAGGTTACACCCTCCTGCTGTCCTGTTACTTCCAAGAGAATGTAGAGAGAAGTGTGAGATTGATGGATATGAAATACCTGTCAAAACAAAGGTAATCGTGAATGCTTGGGCAATCGGAAGAGATCCCAATTCTTGGACTGAGCCGGAGACATTTAATCCAGAGAGATTCCTTAATAGCTCTATCGACTACCAAGGAACAAACTTCGATTACATCCCATTTGGTGCTGGAAGGAGATTATGCCCTGGCATATTATTTGGTCTGGCTAATGTTGAGCTCCCACTAGCAATGTTGTTATATCATTTTGATTGGAAACTCCCCAATGGAATGAAGAATGAAGAGTTGGACATGACTGATGAGTTTGCCGTTGTAGTCCACAGAAAACAAGATCTGCATTTGATTCCCACTCCATACCATCGTCCTCCTCTGACTGATGCAAATTCAAATATAGAAATATGAGTCAATGAAGTGTACGTTTTCCTTTTCCTTGTGAGTGCTACTTTACCTTGTTGTTTTTGTTGATCTGTTTCCTTGTAATACTTGAGCGATCTCGTACTCATACTTAAGTCATCACATGTTTGAGAATTATCCAAATGCCTAGTTGCAAAATTCCAACGAAATACTTTGCCTCGACAAGAGCTGCGATTCTTGAGTTGCAGTATCATAATGAGCAGGACGGAAGATACACAAAGAGCAAAAGCTATCGTACCAATACAAAACCACTCTACATAACAACAGAGAGGGTGCCCATATGAGCGATAACAAAGCTGGAACCAGTTTAAACTTCGAATTTGCTTCATTTAACCAGGGCTATTTGGATCAACCTTCCTACCTTAGCCCGAGTCAGTGTTCGATGGGCTAGCAGGATAATCTAGTGGCAACTGGATTTGGAGATTTTTATTGACCTGGATCACTCAGTCATGCCTGATGAGATACAAAGGCCAAATCTGAAACCAACAACCCCCTCTTTAATGATAGGTATGCTATACCAGGGCGTTGGGCCAAGACGAGCCAGGCCCAGGTCTAGAGCCTTAAATTCTTAGGGCCCCTAATATATAAAATCTGGTGTTAGTAAACATTATGAGTAACTTGCTTTGATGGTAAGTAGTTGTATTTACTACTAGGGAATCAGGGTTTGAATCCCTAAATGGTCAGTTTTGTTATTTATTATCTTTGTTTTTTTGTCTTTATTTTATTTGGTTATTTATTATGGGCCTCAAAAAAAAAATTGTATAGGGCCTCCGAGCATACAGGGCCGGCCCTGCCTGCTATAGCGTATAGCAGACAATTCCCACTCAATGAGGCAGTTTTAGCTTTTAGCTTATGAAAAGTGTTCTTTATAGATTTCTATAAGCAAAAAGTAAAGAGCATCTCTATTGCTTTTATGTATTAAAAATATGTAAATGTATAAATATTTGTCGAGTCCAAACTATGGGATCTTACATTTTTTGGATTTCATGTGTCGTCTTGTCGTGTTTACCGTGTCAATATTAGTATCGGTGCAATGTAGCTTGCAAGTATTCATGATTTGAAACCACTAACATTCAACCTCAAAGGCCAAAAGAATCCCAAAAATCCGGTTGAACTACGTACTCCAGTTGAGTTCATATGGTATTCACCTTTGGAAGGATAAATGGCTTCAAGCTCCTATTTTGGAGGCTTTGGGTATTTCAAATTGGTCTTATTTCAGGAATCTTCATGTGGCAGATTTTATTTCTCATCATTCATGGCAGCTTCCTCCCTTCTTTTGCCAAGCTTTTCTGCTCTTAGCTAGGCAGATTACAGATTTGGCACTCCCTCTTATTGATGAGTCAGATATGCTTATTTAGGAGCCCTCTACCTCCGGTGAGTTAACTTTTTCTATTGGGTATGAATTTCTAAGGCACCACAACACTGTCAAAGATTGGGCTTTTAATGTATGACGATCTTTCATCCCACCTCGTTACTCTTTTTTGGTCTAGAGAATTTTTTTTTTATCGGCTTCCAACTGATGATAGAGTGAAAATTAGTGGAATTCATATTGTGATTATCTGTCAGCTATGTTATTGCTCCGGTGAGACATCATTGCATTTATTTTTACAATGTCCTTTTTCCCAACGGGTCTGGAGATGGTTAGCTGCTCAATTTGGCACTTCTTTATCTTCTTTTGACTCCTTGATAGATTTTTGGAAGAGCTATTGTTGAAAGCTTTTCTCCTCGCAGCTTTTTAATTTGTGGCTAGCAGCTTGCATGTTTACTTTCATGGCTCTATGGAAGGCTCGGAATAAGCTAAGGTTTGATAATCGATCCCCTAATTTCTATACAATGTGTTGCTCAATTATGACATGGATTCGTCAAATTAGCCTTTTTGCTCCTGGTCACTATAAGGGTGTTCTTGATGCCCGTTTATTGACCTCTCTTGGAGTTGCTCCTAAATGTGGTAAGGCTCCTAGAATTCAACATGTCTTATGGCATCCTCCGTTTTTTCCTTGGATCAAAGTAAACACAGATGGTTTAGCAAAAGGCAATCCAGGTCCAGCAGCTTGTGGGGGTGTGTTTCGTGATGCCTCAAGTGGGTTTTTAGGGAGTTTTTGTCATTCGCTTGGATGAAATACTTTTTTTTATTCTGAACTTTATATTGTTATCTTGGCAATTAAACTTGTTCATGATAGAGGGTGGGCCTACTTATGGTTGGAAAGTGACTCTGTTAGTGTGGTAACTTGCTTCTCTTCCAGGTCCTTTTCTCCTCCATGGAACTTAAGAGTTCGTTGGAACAACTGCCTTTCTATGATTCGTCAAATGAACTTCCGTTGCAGTCATATTTTTACAGAAGGAAATATGGTAGCTGACAAACTTGGGGTTGTCAAATGCTTCTTTACTTGATATGATAATCCTCCTACTGAGCTTTATGGTTTCTTGCAAGCGGATTATTTGGGTATCCCAAATTATTGGTTTTCATAGTGGGAAGATTGCCTGGTTTTTATAGGTAGAATAAACAATGTCTTTTGGTATGTTGTTTTGGTTTGTAATTGGAATGGTTTTGGCCTAGTCCCCCGATTCCTCACTTCATGTATTTTCTTTTATTATTTTAAATAAAAAGTCTGATAAGGGACGGGCGGTGGGTTCCCGGTTGTAGCGGTCCCTTCGAGGTAGAGTGGGTGCTCTGTCACCCATCAAACTGCTACAGAGGAGTAGACATCGCCTAATCCTTGTCAGTAATTTATAAAAAGAAAAATGGTATCACCCTTGCAAATAACCCACAAGACACTGACCTTTGAAGGAGCCTTCAGTGGTTAGTACTGGAATCATAATCTGACTCATGTGATGAAGCCGTGAGGAAATGCAGCCTATCACATACAAAGTGGATCATTCAGCAATACTTAACTCCAACAAAGTTTAATAGAATCAAAAGATGAGCTAGGTCATTAATTGATGACTATATATGACTATTTCTGTAAAGGATGAACTTAATCGCCACTTTGGGAACACCCTGCAAGCTTGTGATATATATATACAGACCTGATCAGGTGCGGACGTCCGCACCAATGGTTTTGGTGCGGATTTCCATTTTTGCACCATTTTTCGATCAAATTTTTTCATCTCCACTGTCTAGTATCTAGATAATATTGTGTAGATCATCTCTGCAAAATTTCAGCCAATTTGGTGATCGTTAAGGCCCTCAAAATCGAAAAACAAATGGAGATGATGAACAGGACATAATTCAATCCGTCCATTTGTTTTTCGATTTTGAGGGCCTTAACGATCACCAAATTGGCTGAAATTTTGCAGAGATGATCTACACAATATTATCTAGATACTAGACAGTGGAGATGAGAAAATTAGATCAAAAAGTGGTGTAAAAATGGAAATCCGCACCAAAATGGTGCGGACGTCCGCACCTGATCAGCTTTGTGTGTGTGTGTACTCGCTTACTTAAGAGGCAATCTCAGGACATTATTGTTCTTAAGTTAGAGAGATGATGTGAAAAGAAGTTTACAATCATATGTAACTGTTAATAAGTTTGATGTCGGGGATCTGATTCGATCGGTTTTGATGAGTATAACTTAGGGTTTGCTTGATCTAAATCGATGTAGCTGTGAAGGGGTTTTCTATGTGTTATTTTTTTCAACTTTCAATAATGGTATGGAGTATGGACCATCAAAAATAAAACTTTCAATAATGGATGTCCTCAGTATTAGTATAAGACGATTCTATTTCACACTTCTCTCCGACACAGTGTAAATAGATAGCTGGATATCTCATCCATTCCAATTAAAGATGGTTGCAGTGGTTGCGTTGTTGCCTAGTTGGTTGGTAGCAAGTATGACTCAGCTAGCTAGCCGACCAATTAGTCATTGCTTGTGACTCATCAGCACTTTCCTATTTTGTAACTCACTCATGAAGTTAACCAAACGAGGACCACCTCCCATGATCAAATGGTCACCTCCCACATGGTGACAGGCCGAAAGTTAATTTTGACGGTTTAGTTAATGGTGATTTTACAGCTGGTGGTTTTGTTATTTGAAATCTCTTTGGTAAACTCCTAGCTACAACAACAGTATACTTATGCCACACTACAATTCCGGTAGCAGAAGCTTTGGTGCTTTCGTAACAGTCTTCTTTTTGCTAAAGAAAGAGGATTCATGAAGACTGAGGTTGAAGGTGATTCAAAGTTAGCCATCGATTCAATCAACATATGGAAGCATTGCACCACCTTGGAGGTTGCTAAAGATTGTTGAAGATATTAGAGCTTTAGCTTCTTTCTTCACCATTATCTCTTTCAAGCATGTTTTTAGAGAGACCAATTTTGTGGCTAATGTCTTAGCAGATATTGGCCACAAAACTAAGGTTTCTTCCTTTTGGAATGATCAAATTACAAGGCATCAAATGCTCTTGTATTCGACATAGTAAATCTTGATTGCCTAGAGGCACCTTTATCTAATGCAATTCTTCTTTCATAAAAAATAAATAAATAAATAAATAAACCAAACGAGTAAGAGCGAACAAATTGACACCTTCTATTTACTAAGTAACACTCTTTTTATGAGTATGAATGGTCAGAGATGTAATTTGCAATATCTTTTTTTTTAGATAAATAACTAGTATACTACAACGAGTTCACTATGAGTCGAACTTAATTCAACAATGGAATTAAAAGTGGGAGTATTTTGGTTAAAATGTTTATAATGATATGGCATGGGTTCTTCACTTTTATTAGTCAATTTGTTGGATCATTTCATTATGTATAAAACACAATGATCACATATGTAACCACCACATGTGCACGAATTGGTAAGAGATTTAGTGTGGAACCCCCATAACTAATTTCAAAAACTCATCGACACTGATTGGAGTTTAAATCCTGATCTATTCTTGGTAGTCAGAGGGGAGGAAGCGTTTTAACATGATCTCTCGATACAAAATAGTCTATGGACCCAGAAAGGCGAGAAAATATTTTGATCATATGACCCTTCAGAACGGATTAGTCTCTAGTTCTAAAAAGCTTTTGAGAATATCATCGTTGAAATTAAAAAAAAAAAAATCAATAACACGTGTTTCACGTCACACTATACAAATGTTGTTAACATGTTTATCAACAATCACACACTAAAAGACATGTGAAATCTAAGATTATCAACCACATATTAATATTGAGCTTTTCATTGTAATTTCTTTTCTTGTATCGAAGTAACAAAAAACACATATCAATATCAATTATTATATGTCACGAACGTATGAGAATATTGTATCTTGTATTTTACGGTCCGATCCTTTAGAGCAAGTCCACCCCCTGGGTCTTCGTTGGGAAGGCTTGGGTCATGGGCGAGACCTGGGTCGCCACGTGACAGTGATTTTGGGCTGCAGTTTTCACTCACGATTTATGTTTTTGGGTCGCCACGTGGCAATGACTGTTTATTGAATTTTATAATATGTATTTTGAATGTGAATAATGATTTTATGTGTTATTAAAATTATGAATAATGTATTGAAATTATAAAAAAGATGATAGATAAATTTTTAAAAAATGACATTAAAATTAATTTTATTTATTACACGACTTAAATTAACAAGACAAGCCTAGGAAAAAAAGAAAAGAAAAATACAATAATTTAAATTTCTAAGTCTAATTATCGACATCCTCATTACAAAAGAAATCGATGTTTGAAGGGTCATTGAGATTGGTCGGGTTGGTCGAGTCACCGGTCGAAGGTGGTTGAGGAAAGTAATAACCGGGGAAAGGTGGTTGTGGATATCCACTAGGGAAAGGTGGTTATGGATATCCACCGGGAAAAGGTGTTTGAGGAAATCCACCAGGAAAAGGTGTTTGGGGATATCCGGCGGGGAAAGATGTGTGAGGATATCCACTAGTTGTATTTTTTTGCCTTTCCGCTATTTCTTTTTGTCTTAACCGCCAATAATCTTTTCTAGGCCCCGGTGACATAGTACTTGAATTTACCCCCATAATCTTTTCTTCTCTCTCTTTGATACGATCTTCCCTTTCTTGGAGTTTGAAGTGCTCATTCCGAAGATCCATTTGCAATCGCATATATTCTCGTTGTTGTTGCTCTTGCAATTGTTTTGCGTATGTCTCTTCGCGTTTCTCCCTCGATTGCAATATTGATGATTGGTTGGTTGCAATCGTGACAACAGCGGATGTCATGGGACACGCGTCTTTGGCCGCCTTCTTTCCTTTCCGGGCGGCTTCTTTTGTTGCCTTCCTTCCAATAAGCCTCACATTTGGATTCGGGGGTACCTCATCACTATTTTGGGCCAAGTTGATAGAAGGTTCATCAACTTCTTCATTTTGAGTTGATTGTGAAGCCATCCTTTCACAATCGGCTCCCGTTAATGGTGACTCGTGCATCTCCATGTTGCTAGGAATGTCTTGAAACATTTGAAAACTTTCCACGACGGCGTAGCAATCTTGCGCTTCGAACTCGCTCTTTTGTTTCTTTCCTTTGATCCTTGTCATCTCTTGCTTCCATATATTTTGTGTTCTTTTGTACTACAAATTAATAAATAAAACTACAATTAATAAGATGTCTGCATACAAGATAATTTATTGATAAGTAAATATTTATCGAAACATACATAAAAAAAAGTTTAATATTCATACCTCATCAACAAGACATGAACCGCTTTTTACCCAATTTTTAGTTTGCCTTATCGCACAATGCCATTGAAACAATTCTATTTTTAGAGATTTCCACCTCCCTATCATTGCACTTGTTGTTCGAGGGTAAGCATCCGGAAAATTGTCGAAATAGTGCTTGAGAACATTATCCCAAAATTGCGCTTTCTTTTGATCGGTGCCCTTTTCCGCATCGTGGCTAACAAATCTCCATGACTTGCACAATTGGAGGTCTTCATCGGCTTCCCAAAGTTTTCTATCGGAAGTAGATCCACCGGCCATGAATCGAAACAATAAAAAAGATGAAAACTATAGGAGAATGAAAGAAAATAGCTATAGAACTATGGATCACAATTTTTTGTGTGCTATGAAAAAGGTATAGGAGGGTGATATGTATTTATAGAGAATTGTATAATTTTTTTAAAATTATTTTTCTTACCGTTGGGATTTAAAAAAAAAAAAAAAACATTTTGAACTGTTGGAAACACAACGGTAATTTTTTCCAATGGTAATTTTTTGTTGTATAATTGAATGTCGTTGATCTGCTTCTTTAATTACAACCAACGGTCCAAATTAAATGACCGTTGGATTTGAATTGGAAACCAACCCCAACTGCTGACGCGTGGCCCTGGCGTCGTCCTCAGCTCTCGCCTTCTTGCTTCGTCCCACTCCACGCGCTCGCCAGGTCGCTTCATCTGTGCCACGCGCTCGCCAATTCGCTTCTTCCGCGCCACTTGCGCGAGCTGCACATGGCTGACGTCGGCTTTTGGGCTGAGCTGGAGACGAAGGCCCGGGTCTTCAGAAATGGAGGCCTGGGTCACAGGTCTGACCCATGCAAAGACCCAATGAAGGCCTGGGTTAAAGAAAATTTATGGGTGGACTTGGCTTTTTTTTGTTGGGTCTTCCTTTGAGGTGGAGGAAGGCCTGGGTCAGGTTTTTCACCATGGGGTGGACTTGCTCTTATAATGATCATTCCAACAATAATAATAATGTCAGTTGTCTTTAAGTTAAAGACGAATTTAACACAATATATGTTCATTATTAGTTACTCAAAAAAGCATATTCATACGATTTACTTAGTGGCTATTACTTCAAATATTGAGTATTTTTGACATAAAATATTGTATTACGGAGCAGATTCTACACATAAAGGTACACTTGTATCATTAATGTAAAAATCTTTAAATCGTCGTATGTGAAGATTCAATGAAAACTATAAATTCTAAATTTCTTTATTTTATTTTTATTTTTAATCCGATCAAATTAAGGGTCAATAATAAGAGTACCTCTTATTTAACCTTAAGTCCTCACCTCTTGTGTTAAGAATACTTGAGAATATTTTTTAGGTTTTAATTTTATTAACGGTATTAGAATATGATAATACGATGTAAATAATCGAATCAAAATATTATAGGTTAGTTGCTCAATTTACTTATATTTTAAGACCTAAGAGAAATTTCAAAAACATTGACATTATGTTATCAAAGCATGCTTATTAGGAAATTATTCCCCAGTCCCGACTAATCACTCATGATCTAATCTACTCATCAATACTAAAGATTAGGAGGTTCTCCTGAGTTAAATTAATTAAATAGAACAAAACGTTTAGAAAAATAAAAGAAGAACCACGTGTCCAGCAGTGCCCACAGGTCCAGGGCTCAAACCAGGACAGGGCCCCTGTTTTAGCCTCATCCACTATACAGTTCAACTACATGCTGCCACATGTAAGCTCACCCATTATTAATAATAATAATAATATACCAAACGAAGTGAGTTCTGGTCTGCTCCTGCTCTCTCTACAATTATTTCATTTTCCACTGACCTGAGAGGGAGGAGGAGTCACTCACTCCCGTGCCTTGCTCTACCATCTTCTCCTTCTTCTTCTTCAGCTCTGGTCAACTCTGTCAAAATGACCATCTTATCCTTCTTCATCCGAGCTTCAAGAGCTTTCCATGACCACCCTGTTGCTCCCAAGCTTCTACTGCTCGCCACTGTCAGGTTCCCACTTCTTTCTTGACTACCATATTTTATCTTTTGATCTGTTTGAGCTCTGAGAAGAATGTAGGACTAGAATATGATCGAGACAGAAATAAAACTTGAATGTCAAATATTGCTTTGTACGCTGTTTCTATGTAACCAAACTGACATATAATTCATAAACTCCAAATCTCTTTCTTCCTTTAACTACCTGGCACTTGACCTTTGATTGGAACCTGGTTGCTGAGAAATTGGAACAATAGTGAAAGTAGATTCTAAATTTTGAATCTTGGAGTCTTAAGCTGGGCTTAATCAATCAAATTTTCAACCCCAAGATTTGCAATTGTTAAGGTTATCTAATCAAGTTTAGTCGTGTCATGTGATCTTGCGCTGTAAGAGGAAAGAGCTATTGACTATCCATTAACAGGATAATGATTTCGAAATAATAGTTAACGTGCGAGATAGGTACATTAGTTTCTGTTTTCCCCTAATTTAGGAGTTACCTCAAACTGATGTGTTTCTAACAGATTCTAGCGCTGTCGGTAGTCCGATTGTCCAAATTTTTATTTACAAGATTCGGTTTCCAAATTTCTGCCAGAAATGACACTGTTTCTGCTTGTTGATTATATGCACCTTCGTTAGTCTTTTACTTTTTTTTTTTCCGGTGGATTTAACACATATGCACCCTATGCTTTTTTTGGATTAGAGCAGTGGTGGAGGTGTTGTGGCGTATGCAGAATCACAGTCAGATGTGAGCTCTCCTCCTATTGATTCTAATCAGAATGAGGTTAAGAAAAAGAGAGTGGTGGTTCTTGGGACAGGATGGGCCGGCACTAGTTTCCTTAAGCATGTGGATGCTTCACATTATGATGTTCAGGTTGTTTCACCCAGAAACTATTTTGCATTTACCCCTTTGTTACCTAGCATCACTTGTGGAACGGTTGAGGCACGAAGCATTGTAGAACCAGTGCGTAATATGATAAAGAAGGTAAGTGACACATTCAAAAGCTTCTAGATTTCTTTATGGACAGTGGAGATGCTGCTTTAATGCCATTATATCCATTGTTACATTCACATTTTGATCGCTCTGAGGTTTTCCTTCAAGAATGAAAAAATATCTGCTTATTGCTTTCATGTCATGGCAGAGAAATGGAGAGATCAAATATTATGAAGCAGAATGTGTCAAGATTGATGCTGCAAATAAGAATGTTCACCTCCGGGCTAATACTGATAACCCATTGATCGGAACTCCTGAATTTTCCCTGGAGTATGACTACTTGGTTGTAGCTATGGGAGCACAAGTAAACACATTTGACACCCCTGGGGTAAAGGAGAACTGTCACTTTCTGAAGGTACTGCAATTCATTTTTAATCTAGTTGAGTTGTTCAGCATTTAAATTTCTCAATTGGGATCTTATGTCCTGAAGCTTGTCAAACAAACCAAGTTGGTCTTTTAAGAGGTTCTGATCTCACATTACTTAAAAGACCCATCTTTGGCCCTACTTATGCAGGAAGTAGAAGATGCTCAGAAGATTCGTAGAAGTATTATAGATTGCTTTGAAACTGCTGTACTTCCAGGTCTAAGTGAAGAGGAGCAGAGGAGGAATCTTCATTTTGTAATTGTTGGAGGCGGTCCTACTGGTGTTGAATTTGCTGCAGAGTTGCATGATTATTTCCAAGAAGATTTAGTCAAGTTATATCCTATGGTCAAGGATCTTGTGAAAATAACATTAATCCAATCAGGAGATCATATCTTGAACATGTAAGAAGCATGCGGTCATACTTTTATTTATTTTTATTTTGTTGGAGAAGTTTTGATGGCAGGAGTTAGAATATGGAATATAATTCCACACTTTACTGCTGTGCAGCTTCAGCAATTTGGTTTGTGGATAGTTTAGCTTGAGATGTACATATATCTCTTTATCTTGGAAGTTCACCTATCTTATAGCAGTTTGGAACTTTTCTAGTTCAAAGCAGAGACCTTGTTCACATGACAGACTCTTCAAATATTTTTCTTATTGTAGGTTTGATGAAAGAATTAGTAATTTTGCTGAGACCAAGTTCCAAAGAGATGGCATTGATGTTCAAACAGGATGCCGGGTTGTCAGTGTTTCAGATAAGGAAATCAAAGTGAAGGTGAAATCAAAGGGAGAGGTCTGCTCTGTTCCTCATGGAATGGTGGTCTGGTCTACTGGTGTTGGGACTCGTCCAGTTGTGAGAGACTTTATGGAACAAGTTGGACAGGTTTGTTCTCCAATTTTTATGCACATACGTAGACTGAGATCACTGTATTTACAATCCAATCAATTGGTCTTGACACATACCAAATATCTTACTTTCACCATATATGTGGACTGATTGAATTATACATTCTTAAATCAATGAGAATTGTCACCTCAGTTGGCATGTCAATTATAGTTTTTGTTCTGCTCTGTTTTCAGGCTAATAGACGTGTGCTAGTAACTGATGAATGGTTACGTGTAAAGGGATGTGATGATGTTTATGCGATTGGTGATTGCGCTACAATCAATCAACGTAAAATCATGGTACAAAAAGCCTTTACCTGTCAGAAAGTATATAGCATATTTGACTTTAATATTGAGCAAAGCTGGTCTTTTGAACTGTTTTGTTTGTTTCTTAATGGGGCATGGTCGGAAACCAGGGTTGACCAATTTAAAGTATACAATTTATTGCAACTCTTTTAATGGATTATTATCTTGTCATATGTAGGAGGACATCGTGGCCATATTTGCAGCTGCAGACAAAGACAAATCTGGTACCTTGACAGTTGCTGAATTTCGAGATGTAGTTGACGACATAATCATTAGGTATCCCCAAGTGGAACATTATTTACAGAGCAAGCATATGCAGGATGTGACTGATCTATTGAAAGATTCCAAGGGTAATGATAGGAAAGAAGTGAATATTGAAGAATTTAAATTAGCCCTCTCTCTAGTGGATTCACAGAGAAAGAGTCTGCCCGCAACCGCACAGGTACGTCTTCAATCTGGTTGGAGTAAATAGTTGTCTTGGGTTTTAGTTCTGAGTTGGTGTCACCATAATATGAGGTATTAATAAACCTTTTGTATGCAGGTTGCTGCTCAGCAGGGTACATATCTTTCTAATTGCTTTAACCGGAGAAAGCAGTGCGAAGCAAATCCTGAAGGTCCACGACGTTTTAAAGGTTCTGGACAACATAACTTTCTGCCATTCAGGTATGCAGTAGATTTCAATATTGTCTCGCTAACAGTGTTTAGAAAGCAATAAATAAAATCTCAGAAAATAAAAAGAAGAAAAATAATATATGGCTTAGTCTTGGATGTCTTGAGAAGATGAGATCAATGACAGCCATAATACACCTGAACTATATAGCATGTAAAATCAGAATAGTGTTCCTGGGATAAAATAAAATTAAGTGGTGATGTGACCGTTATTTTCATTTGGTCAAAAATTGTTTAAAGTACTTGCAAGTTTTTGATTAGAAATCATGTGCTTTAGATATAACTATTACCGAGCACAGTCAGAAAATGCTTTTTGTTGATGGCCTTCATGCCCAAAGGAGCAGTAATTCTGTCATCCACACGACCAACGCAGATTTTTTCTGTTTTGGTCACCACTCACAAGCCAAGAGTAATGGAAGAATGATACATAGTGAAGTTACTTCTATGTCATTATCTATCTCTCTTCTCTTCCCTAATTGCTAATATGCGGTAACTTGTGAATGACTAGGTACAAGCATTTCGGTCAATTTGCTCCATTGGGAGGTGAGGAAGCAGCAGCAGAGCTGCCCGGGGACTGGGTTTCCATGGGCCACAGCACTCAATGGCTCTGGTATTCTGTATATGCAAGGTGATCTTCATTTACTTATTTGCTCCTAGAATTAAGTTTTCTATTTATTACTGAATCTGATTGATGTTTTTCCTGTTCATTTCTCAGCAAGCAAGTTAGCTGGCGTACTAGGGTCCTAGTGGTATCTGATTGGACCAGAAGATTTATTTTCGGGAGAGATTCAAGCCGTATTTGAGGCGACATATATTTCCGGCCTAATCTGTCATCAGTGTTTGCACATGCATTGTACATGCCTTCTTGTATCGTGTTTGAGAGAGATTTCTCTAGGTTGCAGAGCAAAATGATTCTTGGGAGATTCTTTAATTTCTCCTTTTGGACGTTCATTCATATTTGGAGAAACACAAAGATTGAGAATTTCATACATTATACAATATACTATTTTGCGTCGGGCTGCGGCACTGTTCAGTGTTCACGTGTACAGTGTTCACGTGTACAGTGTTTTTACTGTTCACATCTACATGTTGGGCTTTGGTGTTGGACTTGGGTGGATGGACCGTACTCTGCCCCTGCTGCTGATTCCAGAAATTTCGTAATTTTCAGAGAGGTCTAGATTCCTCTTCCTCTCTCTGCCCTCGCCCAATATTTCCTCCTCTCCATTAACACCTATATCAACAAGTTGATAGCTGAATCTTATCATCTCCCTCCTGAAGCTTCTAGACCAATTCAGACCTCCTTTTTCTCACAAGAAATTGGTGCCTCTTTTTCTGAACACTATAGGCTCAAAGATGGATCTTCTTCTACAGAAAGATGCAGAGGATGTTTTGCTTGGGATGAGAAGATAAAGGTTTCAATAAATGACCTGTAGATGGGAATGATTAGGTTTTATTTTATCCCCTACCTAAGTTTCTAATGCCCCTTTTAGTATTAAACCTAACCTTCTGCTTTGCTCTCTGTAAACATGGAACTTGCAGGCCAGGAAGTAGCTTCTCTTTTTTGATATCGTAGTCTGTTTAGAACTTTCAAGGGTGAAGTCAGCTTTGTTGCATTGAGTTCTTTAGCTTTCAGCTTTTCTTTACTGAGTTGTATGTGATTTACATTAACAAAACTTAGGATGACAACTTCAGCAGATCAAAAAACCCGATTGTTAATTTTTCTGAACTCTTGAAGCGCGCGTATAGTCATCTATGGTCTTATGCTTATGTGTTTTGTCTATATGTTTTCCTTCAGGTACAGGCTGTTGTTGCTTGGACCAGCCAAATTGGTGGGAAAAGAGTGCTTAGAAGTGCTCTACATCACACTTTTTGTTTAGATAGAAGTGGAAGAACCACATTTAGTCCAGCAGTGTGGAACGTAGATTTTTTGAACACTCGACTATTTTGAGGTCTTCCATTATGTAGTGTAACAATGAAATGATTAATGTATACTGAAATGGCTAGAAAGCTTATTTTGATAGCTAATGTTCATAATTTTAGAACCAGGCCTTATATCATTTTCTTAAGAATAAAGCTGTCTTATATCAAAATTGAAGTCATCAGCATTATAACACTAGCTTAGTAGTTTAATTCCCATATGTGCTATACAACCCGCTGCAACGCGCGGGCAACTTTCTAGTGCCTGTCTATGAAACGAAGTCATAGAGAAATAAAATCACAACTTTTCAACAGCTTCTGGACAAAGACAGATTTAATTCATGTATAGTAATATTTTTTCACCATATTGGAAAAGATTACTGTAATTCCTACTTTGCCGGTTTGACAAGTCAAACATCGGACCCTGAAGAATAGAGTATCTCCGGTTACGTCTTACGTGACAGCTACTCCTTATGGTTCGGTCCCTGGTACTAGTTAATGCACCCTAACTACTCCTTCACGTACCAGCAAAACTAGAAACTGTCCTCTTCAGATATAAACTACAACTTTATATCCATAAGCATATAAAATGCCCTGTGATTAAGTTCGTTACTTTCCTCTTCTTTTGAAGATAGAACTGAAAAGTGAAACAGAAGTTTCATAATGTGGGGAGCTTCATTCTATGAGAGAGCCTCTAGGCTCTTTCGGCAATACCCCTCCCTATCAAAGCTTCTTGTTGTTGCTACAGTCGGGTGCTCTTTCAACTCTCCTCAATCTGTATCACAGAAGTTTTCGTTTGCATTTTGAGGACAAGCTTTAAGGGTTTATATGCTTTGATCTTCTCGTCCAATCTTCGTTGTTATTGGTGTTTGGGATATGTGTTTCTGTGTAGATTGTAACTATGAGACATAAATGGTAGATTGATTTAGTATGCGCAGTGAAACATGGCTATGCAATGTTAAGTAGTACACTAGTACCTCTTAAGAACTTCGATAAATAGATTAGATCGAACCAGACGATCATTGTATGTATTAGCTAGGGTGAATGGGAGATAAATGAAATAATTTTGAAAAAACTTCTTACACATGTTATTTTCACTTTTCCTTGGATTTTTGACAGAACTGTCGATGAAAAAACGATCTCTTTTTCATGGAACATGTTTGGCATAACTATGGATGAAACTCTACATATCTGTAGCTCCATTTCTTATCAGCTGACTTGCACAGTTGCACTTGTATATTATGCAGTGGGGGAAGTCTGGCGGCATTTCATGAAGGCAGACCATTCCATGGTCGTACCGCGTATGCTGAAGCAGCTCAGTCTGAAGGCAAACTGAAGAAAAAGAAGGTGGTGGTACTTGGAACTGGTTGGGCTGGCATCAGTTTCTTGAAGAATTTCAAGAGTTCCTCATATGATGTTGAAGTGGTGTCCCCTCATAATTATTTTTTGTTCACCCCTCTGCTGCCGAGTATTACTTGTGGCACAGTCGAACCACACAGCATTGTCGAACCAATTCGCTCTATTACTAAGAAGGTATCACCTGCATACATATAAATAAAAATATATGATGCAATATTGGTCAATAACCAATATAGACTTCGATTACTTGCTTTTGCTTTCTCTATTCGCAAAATGGTTTACTTGTGAAATATGCACCTAATAAAGTATACCATTTTGCAAACAGAGAACGAAATTAGACAAGGTCACCTTTTCCAGCAGTATCAGTACTGGAAGTAAAATCTTATTTTAGCACGTTTCGCATCCAAGGTCCTGCAGCACAGTTTGAATACATGCCCTGCTCATCTGTACAAATAATCTTCAGGAGTTGTATAATGTTGAAACATGTTTCCATAATTTGTCTAATTCTGTAGTTTTGTTTCTAAGAATGTATAGGGATAAACTTTTATGTAGTTTGATTGACTGGAGACACTGATATGAATTAGATGACAACTCTTTCCTTGATCTGAAATGACATGCAGAAAGGCTTAAATATTCAGTTCAGGGAAGCAGCATGTTACAAAATAGATCCACAGAATAAGAAATTTACTGTCGGACAACCCAAGACAACAATTCATGTGGGAATAATGAATTTAGTGTAGATTATGACTACCTGATCATAGCCATGGGAGCGAAAGCTAACACATTTAACACCCCTGGTGTTGAAGAGCACCCTCATTTCTTGAAGGTACTTGGTTCATATTTCTTTTACTATAGCACTTTACTTGATTTTATGATGACTCCACAAACTAGAGCACTTAACTTCATTGATATCGCAAGGAGAATAACAATGAGCTTCTTGGGTTTTAATTGGCCGGGATTAGAAGATGCTCTGAAGATTCGTCAGTCTGTGATTGACTGCTTTGAAAGGGCGAGTCTTCCATGCATAACTGAAGAAGAAAGGAAGACAATTTTGCACTTCGTAGTTGTTGGTGGCGGTCCAGCAGGTGTGGAGTTTGCTGCAGAGCTTCATGACTTTGTAACTGCGGATTTAGCCAAGTTGTACCCTTCCGTTAAAGATGATGTATCCATTACTTTACTCGAAGCAGGTGATCATATTTTGAACATGTGAGCAAGGCATATACATTTCTGTAATTTTTGGTATTTTAATGAAGGTATTAGTCAAGTTAACTATTATGTGTTTGGTTTGGTCTTACAGGTTTGACACAAGGATTACAAAATTTGCTGAAGAGAAGTTCTCCAGAGATAAAGTAAAAACAGGTTCGCAGGTTGTAAAAGTAACTGCTAAGGAAATCTCCACTAAAGAAAGAGCAACTGGGCAGGTTCATCTACACCATATGGGATGTGTCTCTGGGCAACTGGCATCGGGGCACACCCTGAAATTATTGAATTTATGAAGAAGATTGGTCAGGTTTGTTGCTAATTTGTGCTTTATTGATGCATGACTATATTTGGATTTGATAATGAAACAAATCACTGTTCCATTTGTTTGAGCATAGGCAAACAGACGTGTTTTGGCTACTGATGAATGGCTGAGGGTAGAAGGATGTGATGGTGTATATGCTCTAGGTGATTGTGCAACAATAAACCAACGCAGGATCATGGTATCTACCTACTGGGAGTGTATTTTATGAAATTATTGAATCATCACACGTCAGTTATAGAGTACATTATCATCTTTAACTTCAATTGTTGCAAATGTGTGTCAGGAAGATATTTCACATATAATTAGTAAGGCAGACACAAGCAAGTCTGGTACGTTAAGTCTTAAGGAGTTTCATGGAGTTATAGATGATGTTATGGAGAGGTATCCTCAGTTGGAGCTTCATTTGAAGAGTAAACAGATGTCAAGCATTCACGATTTACTGAAAATAGTTCAGGAAAGTATTCTGGTACTGAAGTAGATATTGAGACCTTTAAATCAGCTCTTTCTCAAGCAGATTCTCAGATGAAAAACCTTCCTGCAACAGCCCAGGTGAACTACTATTTGTATATTCAACTCATACATCACGTATCCTATATATATCTTTAATTTGTTGATTTCCAAAATTTGAATATCACAGGTAGCTGCTCAACAAGGTGCCTACCTTGCAAACTGCTTCAACCATATGGAGGAGTGTGAGAAGTATCCTGAAGGTCCCCTGAGGTTTAGGGGTGAGGGACGCCACCGTTTTCATCCCTTCAGGTACCCTTCTAGAAAAGTATCTTTTCCAGCATAGTAAAAAAAGACATCAGTCCATGATACTGAATATAAATGTCTGTACAGCTCTCTAACTTTTTTTTTATTTTCAGTGAACATTTTTTCATGTAAAAGCATTATCAAATCTTATATCTATGGTCATTATGCTGTTTTCACGGTTTCTATGATACAACTCAAGGTATAAGCATTTTGGGATGTTTGCTCCTCTCGGAGGAGACCAAACTGCAGCTCAACTTCCAGGAGATTGGGTTTCAATTGGTTATAGCACCCAATGGCTCTGGTACTCGGTATATGTCAGGTAAAATTGCGATAGCTATTTAGTTTCACTTGCTTAGATTTGGTTGTAAGCGTATCCTGATTCCCTGAATATTTTTTGCCTTATATTCACAGCAAGCTAGTGAGTTGGCGCACAAGGGTGTTGGTGGTATCTGATTGGGGAAGGCGATATATATTTGGGCAGGATTCTAGTCGCACTTGAGATTGTGGGAAATCAACCAGAACTATGTTTCCATCATTTTGTCTTTTAATGTAGGAAAAGCAGCACAGGACTTGGTATTCTTATTAAGGGTTTAAAATTTGCCAACAAGGTTAAAATTTATAATTCTTTTCATACAACTTTATTCTTGGTTCAAGCTTGTTTTGTATATGTAAGTCTTATTGCATACAGACCAAAACGATCAAAATGACAGTGTCTAAACAATGAACATTATATTGCATCATATCAAAGATGAACACAAAAAGCAAGTATCAGATTTCAAACACTACAACACTATACGAACAGCATGAGACCTCAAAATATTCCAAATGAAAACACACTAACCATTTTACCGGCGTTTATCCCATCTCGGACTAGAAACACCTGAAGCACATGAATTCATCTCCTCCATCAAACTCACTGCCATCTCCACCTTCCCCATCTTCTTCAAATTACTGATCACTGCCCTATACAGATACACCGAAGGCCGAATCCGCCTCTCCTTCATCTGATCAAACAACCTCAATGACTCCTCAATATTCCCTGACCTCCCCAACCCATCAATGACCGCAGTATAAGTCAGCAAATCAGGCTGCACCCCCATTTCACACATTTCCTTAAAATACAACAAGCACATTTCAACTTCCCCAAACTTCCTCACATGGTTTATCACTGTATTGTAAGAAACCAAATCCGGGTCAATCCCAGCTTCCTTCATCTCCCTAAACAGCCCCAGCATCTCACCGGTCCGACCCGCCCGGCCCAATATCTCCATAACAGTGTTGTACGTGTACAAATCCGGCAAAAAGCTTCGATCTTTGACATGGGCAAAGACCAAAGCTGCAGTATCAGTCTCTTTGAGTTGACCAAATGCAAAGAGGAGTCTGTTTATAACTGTCATGCTCGGTCGGGTCAGTTTCAACACTTCGTCGGTGAAACTGAGGAGCTCGGGAACAGAGTCCTCTGCTTTTGCAAAGGCTTTGGCGACAGTGAGATAGCAGTTTGAGTTCAAGGGTTGTGTTTTGGAAGCAACTGCGAGTTTGAAGATTTGTGTTACGAGGTGAAGATGGTTTCTTTGGGCGGCGGAGATCAGAACAAGGTTGAAGGATGTCGGGTTTAGGGAGATGTGTTGGTTGTGTAGGGATTGGAGTAATGTGGGGGCGTTGTCGATGGTGGAGAGGATTTGAGTAAGTAGTGTTTGTTGTTGTGATTGGGAAGAGGGGTGAGTGTTGTTGTTGGTGGATGTTGTTGCGGTGGTGAAGGATGGGAAGTTGTTCGGGTTTGGGAGTGGTGGAGATTTATGGATCCGAATGGGAAACGGATCGGGAGAGAGAGTGGGGATGAGTAGCTCTGCTGCTTTTTGGGATCGGAAACGCGTTGAGGAAGCGGATAGCATTGTCTCTGGGTTCAGGGAGGAGTGGCTTTTGGGGTTTTAGCAGAGAAGTTTTCGAGGCTCGGCCGCACGAAGGACTGCCCAGCTGAAAGAACAACCAGGCTCTAAACAAAAGTGTTTCACTAACTCTCTCTCTCTGAATGATTGTTGTTCTTCAATTGAAATAAGGTTGGCTTTATAAAGCCATTACAAATGACAGAAAAGCACAAACGCAGCCCACATCTCTTAACAACCCTAAGATTGTGGTAATTAGCTAAGGAAATAGTCAAGTACTAACTGAAACAAAACAAGCTCCTAAACAACAGGAGTTATCGACTAACTTGAACAGCAGAAACCTAACAAACTACAAACTTCAACAAACAGACTTTTGAAACAGTCAACACGTATCCAACATTTCCTCCTCTAAACTGGAATTGCCAAAGGCAATCAGTTTATCTCAGTCAAGCGCTTCATTCCCAGCAGCTCTCGAAGTTTCACAAAACTCTCCAACTTCAAAGGTTTAGTCATAATGTCTGCAAGCTGCTCACTTGTACCACAATACTTTAATTCAACCTCACCATCCCTTGTGAGATCACGTATAAAATGAAACCTCATATCTATATGTTTGCTTCTCCCATGTAAAACTGGATTCTTTGACAACTTAATAGTAGATGAGTTATCACAAAACACAGTAATAGACTTACTTGGAGAAGGGTTGAAATGACTGAGCACTCTCTTCATCCAAATACTCTGACAAGCACACGCTGCTGCTGCAACATACTCCGCTTCTGTTGTAGAAAGAGTTACAATAGGCTGCTTCTTTGAAGACCAAGCCACAACACCTCCACTCAGCTTAAACACATAGCCTAAGGTGCTTTTCCTGTCATCACAATCACTAGCATAATCGCTATCTGCATATGCAACCAACTCTACTGCACCTTTTCTTTCATAAAACACACCATACTCCAAAGTTCCCTTGAGGTACCTAAGCACCCTTTTTGCAGCAAACAAATGCCCTTCAGTTGGATTGGCCATATATCTGCTGATGAGACAAACACTATACATAAGATCAGGTCTGGTAGCTGTTAAATACATGAGGCTACCAACCACTTGTTTGAACTGAGTTGCATCGACTTTCTTCCCTTCACCTTCTTTTGTCAACTTCGAACCAGGCACTATGGGATTCTCTACTGAATTGCACTTTCCCATACCAAATCTATCAAGTATTTCTTGAGCATACTTTTTCTGACACAGATGAATGCCTTTCGAACCCTGCTGAACTTCAACACCTAGGAAATATCTCATCTTTCCTAGATCAGTCATCTGAACTCAGACTTCATTGAGCACTTAAACTTCTCAATCAAACAAGCATCATTACCAGTAAAGATTAAGTCGTCTACATAAAGACTTACAATTAAGATCTTCCCTCCAGCTTTTGCTTTGACAAACAAGGTAGGCTCATGACTGCATCTTTCAAAACCCTCTCTGAGAAAATAACCCTCAATCTTGTTGTACCAGGCCCTTGGAGCCTGCTTTAGGCCATACAGAGCCTTCCTGAGTTGATAAACCTTCTCTTCTTCACCTTTCCGCTCATAACCTTGTGGTTGTTCGATGAACACGACCTCCTTTAATTCTCCGTCAGAAATGCACTTTTTACATCCAGCTGAAACACCAACCAACCTTTCTGAGCAGCCAAAGCCAAAACCATGCGGATCGTATCCCATCGTGCCACTGGAGCAAACACCTCATTATAGTCTATTCCATGTTTCTGAGCATGACCTTTTGCCACCAAGCGAGCTTTGCATTTATCAATCTCCCCACTTTCATTTAGCTTAGTTTTGTACACCCATTTGACACCAATCTTCTTTGCACCAACTGGCAGATTCACCAACTCCCAAGTATCATTCTTCACAATAGCTTCTATTTCCAAATCCATTGCGTTCCTCCACTTCTCACCCTTTGCAGCCTCTTCATAGCAGGTTGGATCTTCATGTGAAATGAACAAGGCAAGGTTATGAGATTCTCCTCCTCCTGATAGACCCTCCCCGCTTACATAATCTTGCATCCAATCAGGTGCTCTTCCAACTCTTTTTCCAAGTGAGCTCGAGGGACTATCTTCAGATGAGCTTTGTCCACTACCCCCATTCAAGTCAGCTTGAGTAGGTGATTCATTTTGACCTTCTTCGTCTGCACCTCCTTCACTCTCATCAGAGTCACTAAAATCATGATCACCATCTTTATAGTCACCATCTCCTCAATCAAGTACATCGAGCTTCACCTCTTCTTCACTCCTCCCCCAGTTCCAACTCTCATTTTCTTCAAACACCACATCTCTACTGGTTACAATTTTCTTGGCAATGGGATCGAACAACCTATAAGCCTTGGACTCTTCATTGTATCCGAGAAACACACATTTGTAACTTTTTTGTCCAACTTTGATCTTTTGTTGTCCGGTATGTGAACATGACCAATGCAACCAAAAACTCGAAAGTAATCTACAGTTGGCTTGATTCCGCTCCAACATTCTTCTGGAGTCTTGTCTTTTACCACCACAGTAGGGCTTCTGTTTAACACATGTACTGTCCACCGAACAACTTCTAGCCAGAACACCTTAGGCATTTGCTTCTCTGTAAGTAAGCATCGAACCATATTCATGATAGTTCGATTCTTACGTTCTGCAACCCCATTCTGCTGAGGAGTGTACGCTGCTGTAAGCTGCCTCTTAATACCATGAGCCTTACAAAAATTGTTAAACTCATTCGAGGTGAATTCACCACCTCGGTCAGTTCTTAAACAACCTATACCACTTCCTACTTCCTTCTCAACAAGACTTTTAAAATTCTTGAACGATGTAAATGCTTCACTTTTTTCAGACAGATAGTAAACCCAATTCTTCCTACTATAGTCATCGATAAAGCTCAAAATGTACCTTTTGTTGCTATTGACATTGGTGTAATGGGGCCACAAATATCAGCATGTATCAATTGCAACCTTTCTGAAGCTCTCCATTGACTTTTCTTTGGCATTGTCTCTCGATGTTGCTTTCCAATGTTACAAACAGTGCACACCTTCTTAACAGCTTTCAGTTATGGCAGCCCTTTTACAAGTTGTTTGTATTGCAAAGTTCTAAGGCTCTTGTTGTTCAGCTGACCATACCTTCGATGCCAGAGATCAGTAGTGTCTTCAGCTGTGACTTGAAGACATTTTTGTGCTTGTGGTTTTACAGAGGCAAGCAATACGAACATTCTATTCGCCGTCATCTGAGTATGAATTATGAGACCTCTTCTGGGATGATAAATTCTGCATGCTCCCTCCTGAATCAGAATAGCTAGCTCCTTCCCTTGTAGTTGACCAAGGCTTAGCAAATTATTTGTAAGCTCAGGAATGTAGTACACATCAGTCACTACCTGAGTTACTCCTCCGACTTCTAGCTTGATGTTTCCTTTTCCCATTACCGCCATCCTTGAATTGTTCCCCAGCTTTACCGCATGCCGGAATTGCTCATCAAAATCCACAAACCATTCTTTATTCCGTGACATATGATTCGAGCACCCTGAGTCAAGAAACCAAACTTCTTCCCTTTTTGCACCATTAAGCTCAACATAAGCCATCAGGAGAAGCTTTTCTTCTTCATCTATCTCTGCATAGTTTGCAGCTTTCTCCCAACTAGGGCATTCATATTGAAAATGCCCTAGCTTGTGGCATTTAAAGCACTCTACCACTGCTTTGTTGAAGCCATGCCTTCCACGACCTCGTCCTCTACCTCTGAAAGTTCCACGTCCTCTTCCTTTACCACCAGCTCTTTCTTCATAGGTAACCTTCAATGCTTGCTCATCTCCACCACTTTTTCGAAACTTCTGCTCATGAACAAGCAACGACCTCTGTAATTCATCTAGTGAAAGACTATCAATGTCTTTCGACTCCTCAATTGAACAAACAATATAGTTAAACTTTTCTGTGAGGGTGCGCAAGATCTTCTCAACAATCTTGACATCTGGCATGTCTTCACCAATATTTCTCATGTCGTTGGCCACCAGCATCACTCTTGAAAAATAATCTGTGACCGATTCTCCAAGCTTCATCTCTAGAACCTCAAAATCTCTGCGAAGAGTTTGAAGTTGAGCACGCTTCACCCTAGCATTCCCTTGATACTTAATCTTTATCGAATCCCACAGCTGTTTGGAAGTCTCCTTCTGAGTGATGGTTTTCAGAATAGACTTGTCAATTGACTAGAAGAGGTAGTTCTTAACCTTCAAATCCTTCAACTTCATCTCATCCAAGCTTTTCTTCTGTGGGTTTGTCAACACCTCTCCAACAGCCGGCTCTCTGTAGCCTGTTTCAACAAGACTCCAGTACTCCTTTGATCTCAAGAGATTCTCCATGATCATACTCCAATGATCATAATCTCCATCAAACTTAGGAATACAAGGCTGCGCAAAATTGCTTGTTTCTGCTGCCATCTTCACACTCACTTTCTTTCACACGTAGTATTTCACTCTTCTTACAATCAGGCCCCTTTCAGAGCTCTGATACCAGAATGAAAGAACAACGAGGCTCTAAACAAAAGTATTTCACTAATTCAGAGCTCTCTCTGAATGATTGTTATTCTTCAATTGAAATAAGCTTGGCTTTATAAAGCCATTACAAATAACAGAAAAGCACAAACGCAGCCCACATCTCTTAACAACCCTAAGATTGTGGTAATTAGCTAAGGAAATAGTCAAGTACTAACTGAAACAAAACAAGCTCCTAAACAACAGGAGTTATCAACTAACTTGAACAGCAGAAACCTAACAAACTACAAACTTCAACAAACAGACTTTTGAAACATTCAACACGTATCCAACACCAGCTGACTCTTTTCAACACACTCGCGGTACGGGTTAAGGCCCAAATCGTTATCGATTTTTTCGAGTCAGGGGATAGATTGTTTCCGTTATCTTCGGTCAGAAAGCTCATACATCGGTTGATGTTTGTCTTATCGGTAACAAACCTTACAAAAGATAGGTAGTTCTCAATGCAACATGAGCAAAAATCAAACCTACTACAAATAAGTTTCAACTACCACAATCTAATTCCCCTGTAACGGCTATATTAGTCACCTAAGACCTCAATTGGTATACAACTACATATAACCAGGAATGAAATTGAAGTACTACATATAACCAGGAATGAAATTGAAGTAGAGTCTTCCATCAGATGTCTTAGTTAAGAGTTATTAAGAAATCAATTTTTGATAATGAGATAGTACTCACATCATTTACAGTTCCTATATTTATAGGGAATTGAAATTTACACTCCTAATTTTACAATCCATACTCTCACTTTCCTCTTTTGGTAATTTAAATCTTGTCTTTAGTGACATGTGTTTTGTCTTTTTGTGAAAACTTTATCCAAAAAGGAAATGTGAGAGTGTGGATTGTAAAATAAGGAGTGTAAATTTCACCTCCCTATTTATATATACAAGTGTATGCTCAATATGGTGCTTCTCAATTTCTCATGATGGCTCTGTTCTTGTGGAATGCGCAGTGCGCTGCCATCTTCTCTGGAAAGTGACAACATATCCTTGTTTGGTTCGTGGAAGGTAACCATGTTCCTTTCCTGAGTTTGAGAATGCTGCAAGAGAGGAAATATATACTTTCTTGAAGGTTGGGAAAATGTGAGGGAAATTTATTCCTTCCAAAATCCATAGGAACCACTTTCCCATCTCATTTTCTTGCATTTATTACTCACAATATATAATTTTATTATTTTAATTAACAACTTTCCGGATGATTTTCCTTGTGTTACCAAACATCAGAACTGAAAGTCGACATTGGAAAATTTTATTTCCATTCTCTTTTCCTTCCGTGGAAAAGACAAAAGAATTACTTTCCTTTCCGTCTTGTTCTCTCTACCTTCATATAGATTCTAATTTAACATTATACTATTTGTTGTCGCACTGTTTTACTGTTCAAAGTACTGTTAAGGTAACTGTTCATATGGAACAGTGTTGGGCTTGGGTCTGTCTCTTTGGGCTTGGGTCTGTATCTCGCCGTTTTCTATATCTCTCTCGATCTTTCTCGCCGCTTTGCATATCTTTTTCTTCCTCTCTCTCGATCTCTCTCTTGCATATCGCGTCAAGACTTGATCTCTCTATCTCTCTCGAATCACTCCGGCTCTCAATAGCAATCTCAATTTCTCCCTTCTTCTTTGCCTCAATAGACCTGCTTCGTTCTGGGCTTCGGTGCTAGGCCTGTATTTCTTCCTCTCCCTCAAACTCTCTTCGCCTCATCTCTCTCTTCAATGTTTCACGCCTGTTCTTGGACTTTCCAGAAACACTTTCTTTCCTCTTCTTCGATAGGAGAGATCGATCTCTCTCGCTTTCTCCGCTCTCTTCCCTCTCCTTCTCTCTTTCGCCTGATCTGCTCACCCTTTTTTTTTTTAATTCAGATTCAGTAAGTTGGTTTAGGGTATTTGTATATATTTATTGCTAACATTGTTTCTGGGTTTTGTATTCTATCCTTCCTTAGTTTCGGTGCTCAGTGTTGTGGGTGCTGAGTTCGGGAGGCACCTTTCATTATATCTGATGAAAGGAAAGTGGCGCCAAGATCTACCCTGGTAGGGGCATCAGATTCATCCGCTCTGATTCTCAGGTACTTCACCAAACCCTATCTTCACCTCTCTCCAATCGATTTCTACACTCATCTTCTTCATCACTAATAATTGATTCGTGGATCGGTTTAGGTTTTTCTGTCCCTGAATTCCAAGTGTAAGAGGTACTTCCACAATCGCCTCAAGCCGTCCAAGATCACATGGACTGCTATGTTCAGGAAGCAGCACAAGAAGGTACATCTTCATCATCTTCTTCTTCAATCTTTGCTTTTGATTTCTGTGGATTCGATTGATTTGATTTGATTTGATTGATTTGATGGAGTTTTGATTGTGTGTGTGGCTGTATGGTTACTGTAGGACTCTGCTCAAGAGTCTGTGAAGAAGAAACGCCGCTCCGCCAAGAAGCCTTACTCGAGGTCCATTGTTAGCACAACTCTTGAGGTTATCCAGAAGAGGAGGATTGAGAAGCCTGAGGTCCTTGACGCATTGCGAGGCCTCTCTCTGGTATTTCTTCGTTTCGTTTCATTAACTGCATTGATTCAATTCTAGCTGTTTTTTGATTTAGTAATCTGTATGTGTTGTTATTGTATATGTGCTATTGGTGTCCTTTGATCGAACAAGTTGTTTGAATAGCTCGGCAATATCTGTATGTTTGAGATTATATATGGTTGGATATATGGAATCCTGATATTACGTATGGTATATGATGCTTTACTTGATCAGACTGTTGATTTGGAGTGTGTTTGAGATTGTATTTGAACCTGTAGCTCATGTGGAGTGAGATCTGTATTGTAGTTCTAATGTTGATGTGGAGTGTGTTTCCGAACTCTGCCTTATTTGAATTATGGCTCAGTTAGATTAACTATGTTCTGTATATAATCTCACAATCGTACTTTGGTTTTAGAATGTTTGGTTTTTGATATAGTGAGACTTATTTATTAATAGAGATGTTCAACCAAGTAGTTTACAATTCATGGTTGTAAGATGAATAAAACTATTATTATTCGACAAACTTACTTGCATTACCACTTGAGGTTCATTTCTTTTCTTAATTCTACAAGCTACGGTTTCATTGTGATGAACATGGAAACAATTTTTTTATTTTACTTTTGCCAGAGGATTTCCACGTTTTCAGTTGAATAAAAAAGTCTACATTTTTAGTATTTTGTAACATTGTTATTGAAATTAAAATTCAGCAATTCTCTGAACCTGCAATCAATTTCTCTATTTTCTTTCTGTTTGCTTTGTTTGCTTCTATTTTCAGTTTCGGATTTACATGTATATTTGAGGTTTCTCAGATTTCAATTTGTTTTGTTTGGTTTTATTTTCAATTTCAGATTTACATGTGTAGTTGCTAACTTTCGCATTTATAGTTTTGAAGCAGTCGTCTAATTCATATTAACAATATTGGCAGTAGTGTGTATCAGTGGAATGATAGATTGTGGCAAAACAAATACATTATCAGCAGATATATAACTTTCGGTACCTAAATATTCATGTTGCTGTTAGATTCATATTTTCATGCTATCTCCAGTTTAACAATCAATTTGTAAACTTTTGGCATCTTCCTAAGTAAATTTTTTCTTTAACTCTAATAAAACATTTTGCTGACGAATTCCAGCAACTATTGCAGCTATAACTAAAACAATCACCTTTTGAAAAATTGGAGAAGGTACCATTATGAAAAATCTCCACCATTAAACTTTTGCTAGCTAGGTTAGTTTCAGTTTAATACTTTCCGAAAAACAACAATTCCCTACAATGCACTTGAGAGTTGATATATGCACTGAACCAAAAAGCAGACAATCAAACATGAAATTGTTGCGAGTACCATTGTACAATGTTAATAAGTGAGTACTATTGTCGCAAGTACTAATAAACATGTTCTCATTCTGAATGTTTTCTTTTCTTTTGCAAGAATGATAGAAGTAAAGACGTGTAAGAAGAAGCTGACCTTGAAAGTTAATCTATTGCCATGATCTGACATCATTGTGATCCAAGTTCTATAACGATTGTGTATATATATTAAACTGATATTATATATGACGTATATTAATTGCTGTAGCAACATTATTTGCAGAGCTGCATTTAGTGGAGCTGTCTCAACAAGTTCAGTGGAGCCATATCTTTTGCTTATATAAGGGTTTGAAAGAAATCATTATTCAGTTTATTTAAGTATCTGAGTGGGACAACATCAACAAATCCCGCAGCAAAGCGCGGGTAATATTTCTAGTGTCATTCTAACAGATGAAAATACGCGAGTAAAAACAAAGCAAAGATACCAAGTCTTTCTTTATGTTTTTTCCAAAACACGTGGTGGGAGTTGTTAAATGTTCTCCCGGTAATTTCATCACATATATAACAACTGAGAGCATACAACAAATGCTTATCAATCTGCACAAAATAAAAATTTCATGTCACTTTGTTGAATGATACTAGCCTTCATTTGAGAAAAAGTCTTATTTGTTCTAAATCTATTAGTATGTCATAAATAGAAAATTAATGTTACTAGCACACCAAACGATGTTCAGCTTCATTTGATAATCATTAATGGACATGTTCATTAACCTGATTCAGGTAAAACTATACCTTGCTTTGTAATCACTTAATTACAAGTTGTTTGGTTATTTGCCTGATCGATCTGTTATTTATACAGAAACAAACACACATTTGGTCGATGTATTTGGTACTTCACATAATTGGACTCTCGAGCTGCAGCTGTTGAAACTGTGAGTATATATTTTCTTGCTTTGAAGCATTAATTATTTGACCCCTTTGTGAGTGTCTATACTTACTAATTAGTTGATATAATTTGACAGATATAAGGAGAGCAATTAGAGCATGGCAGCCACAGTAGTCCCTAGTGTAATGGTTAATCTAAAAGCTCTCGACAAAAACAACTATAAGCACTGGAGCTTTCGGGTGAAAACATACTTAGTGGCTGAAGATTTGTGGGACGTTGTCGAAGACACAAACGACCCTCCAAAACTAGAAGACGGGAAAGCTATATTCATGGCTTGGCGGAAAAACAATGCTAGGGCTTTGCATGCTATCACCATATCTTGCGGGGAGGATGCTGAGTCCGCCATTGGCGATATCGAGATGGCGAAAGATGCCTGGAACACTTTGGCAGAAAAGTTCAAGCCTCCTGAAATTATAGAAACTCAAGGTACGAATAACATATGCGTTTCTATCTCTTGCATTCCCTAACTTTAAAAATAAAAATAAATAACCATTTTATTTTCAGATTTCAATTCTGAAGTGGACTCCGGCTCAGATGATGGTAATGCTGACTCGAAAATAGATGCGATTGAAGGTATTGTATACACTCTTCACTCTTCACTCTTCACTATGATTTCTTGTATTACCAGTCGATCTTTTCCACCGAAAGTCACGTTGACAAGTATGAGTTGATATATATACAATAACTTGCAGCATATGACCATGAGACCTATGCATCTTTCTTCAATAAGGTGGCCACAGCCATGGAGGACGGGAAATGGGAGGATGTAAAAGAGTTTATGAAACAACATCCAGAGGCAGTAAGAGCAAAACATGGGCTCTGGGGCTTGACAGTTTTTCACAAAGTAGTCCGGTATCAGGACGTGAGAGGTGTAAAAGAATTGCTGCCTTTTATGAGAAAGAAAGATTGGGGAATACTAGACAATGAAGGACGTACTGCTTTTTCTCTGGTTATAGAAGAAGGGCATACAGATGATGCGATCGAAATCCTCAAGTGCATAGTTGAGAAGAACAAAAAATTACTCCTTCGTGTTGTCCATCCTTCCGCCAAAACTGTTCCACTCGTGTATGCTCTGAGTTTGGACAAACCAAAAATGGCCCGTTATCTTTATTCTGTTACTCCACTCGAGAAGCTCAAGAGTAGAGACGCCGCTGAGCTTGTTTCCACGGGTTTGCGATTGAAACATTTAGGTACCTAATAATCTAATATGTATGATAAATCATTACTATATCATGCATGCATTCTATTATAATTTTTTTACTTCTTGTACATATGCTATACTGACTCCCTCTTTCACTCTGCTATAGATATTTCGTTGGACTTGCTACGGAGTTTTCCAAACTTGACCATTGCTAAAGATCACTCTGGTCAATCCCCTTTAAATGAATTGGCTAGTACGCGTGCTAGATTATTCTCAAATGTTAGCAAGCTCGGAATGCGGAAACGATTGATTTATAGATGTTAGTAGTGCTGCTTTTGATCTCTAGTTCCTCTCTTCCTATGAATCGAAACCAATATATAGTCTATCTGTTACTTTTCGGTATCCAAATTAAGAGGAAATAGTGCTGCATATATGAATCATTTAGAGTATGGGCGCCAATGTAAAAGTACGTAGCATGGAATCAATCCAGGTGTTTAAGTGTTTAACATTCTATTCTTTACAAATCACACGTATATATAACACTTTATTATTTTTCTTAGAGCTCGTATTCGATTCTTATCACCTAGATAATTCTTATATATTGATGGGATTTTGGTTAATATCATGATAGGTATGCCTACACCGACACCTACACCCATTACTCGTGAAGTTTCTATAGATGTTCAAAACGAAGAGAAAGATCAAGGCAATCGGAAGCATCACATTGGTAGAGGTATGTCACTCACATGCATGCTATGTAGAAGCTTGCATGTACATGAGATTAACATATACATCTATATAGAGTACTCATATAGATGTTCAACTAGTTATATTCAACTAGTTACATTTTCTTTGAACAAATTACTTAAACATATATTTTTTTTAATTCGCAATGCAGTTACATGTTCCTTTCGGCGACTAGTTGTGAATCTCCGTCGCCTTTTCGGTAGGCTACATCAAAATTCATTTTTATAGTTTGCCATTTGTTTTTGAAGGGTTGCTAATTTGATACACTTTTATATATAGGAATCGATGATATATATGAAATGAAATCGCTCAACGTCCAGGCCATCGAAATTCTGAAATGCATGTGTGCAGTGTTAAAGGAAGATAATTACAAAAATATGCAACATAAAGTTGTTGTAAAAGCACTCTTCCAAGCAGTAGAACGAGGACATGCTCAATTCATCGCCAAAATAATATGGGACAACTGGTTAAATCCAATAAACTGGTTTCTTACAGTCACTAATGAACATGACAAGACCGTATTTCAATTAGCTGCTGAGCATCGTCAATGGGAAATCTTTGCTTTGATAACATGCTTTGATACAAAAGAAAGACAAGAAATTATAGGTAGAAAAGATAAGTCTGGGAATAACATGCTGCATGTGTTAGGAAAGTTGACCCCAGTAGCAAAGATTGCTCATATTCGAGGTGCAGCTTTGCAAATGCAGAACGAACTACAATGGTTCAAGGTATTACTTAATTTTTTTTCTATGTTTTCTTGTGGGTTAGGGTTTAGGGTTTAGGGCACACATTGACGTACTGTACAAGGCTAAGACCGAAAACTAGTGAATTCTTTTATTTCATCATGAACGTAGGAGTTTTCTTTGGTTGAATGCAGGGCGTGGAGGGGTTGGCAAATCCCAAGGATCTTAATTGTATAAATTCAGAGGGTCGCACACCCCGGGAGGAATTTACTATGAACCACAAAGATCTGGTGAAGGAAGGAGCATCGTCAATGAAAGAAACTGCAACTTCTTCTTCGGCACTTGTAGCTGCTCTTATTATTACAATTATGTTCGCTGCAGCAGTGACAGTTCCTGGTGGAATAGACGGGGACACAGGTATTCCCATATACTTACATACCAAGGCATTTCGGACTTTTATAGTTGCCGATGTTATATCCCTATGCTCGGCCACAACTTCAGTAATGATATTTTTAGGGATCCTCACATCACGTTTTGCTGAACAAGATTTTCTCACATCCTTGCCCACAAAATTGATACTTGGGTTTCTTACCCTTTTTCTATCTATCGGGGCCATGATGATTGCTTTTTCTTCTGCCATTTTCATTATGCTCCCTGAAACATCTTCTATTGTTATCCCATCTATTGTACTCGCTACAGCTCCGATTGCCTCATTCCTACGGATGCAATTTCCGTTCCTTCTTGATATCATTATTTCTACTTATGGATTCCAAATAAGAGTATATTTAACTCGGATTAGATTGTTAAGGTGGGCTCACAGTATTTAAAAGAAGACTAGGAAGGTATTTAAGTATCTAATGTTGTATGATGATGCTTTATCTCCGGTTTTTTCCTTTGTAATAAGAAGCTTCTGTAAAGATGAGACAATTATGTGCTTCGATATTGTAATAAATATTCCAACTTCCAAGTTTAATTTTCAGGTCAGCACGTTTATTCAAACATAATGTATATATGCATGTATCTCTAAACTTACAGTTGACTGTAAGTTTAAGACAAACAATGTTAGGGCAGTGTTAGAATAGTCATATGAATTTATTGAAAAGAAAGAAAAACGAAGAAGAAGCCTGAAAGCAAACGAAACGGAGAGAGAATAAACGACTACATTCTAAATATCTAGACCGAGTCAACAGTACAATAATCCCTACATTTATATGGTAGAAGGATTGACCTAATTAGGAGCGCAGAAATCAAGGTTTTTGAGGCGCGGCCATAAGTAGGAGCAGTCCTGTCCAAACCAATCAATAGCTGGAGGAGATTTGCACAATTACCATTAGATTAAGGCTCATCTAACGATTATATCCAAGTTGACGGGTTATATCTCAACCGTTAAATTTTAATGAGCCTTAATTTAATGATAGTTGTACGTCCAAATTTCTTCATGGTCACTGAGCCTTGATCTATGATAGTTGTACAAATTCTCCATGGTCAGCTAGTGACCGGGTGAACAGGATTGCACGTTAGAGTGCGATTATTAGTTGTCCACTTTGTTGTACTTAGTCATCAGAGACAATTTTTGGAAGCTCACCTCTTGTTCATATCGAAATCATACGGTTTTCTAAAGGCTTTTTAGGTTCAACGACTAATTTGTGTCGAATAGTCATGCCAGAAGGCCGGCTTCCTTCCCCCGTGGCCGCTCACCAAAAAATTAGATTGGTTAGCTCAATTAAGATTTAGCTTCAAAGAATTGGAATGAGTACTATGGGTGTTGGAGATTTTAAGTCTAACATATTTTAAAAAAGACTAAGCTACCCAATCTATTCTTGGTGATCAAGAGGAGGAAAATATTTTTCTAAATACCGAAAATTTTACTTTAGCTCGTTAATTAAAAATGATGAGTACTATATATGAGCTACCCAATCGAAATGAGTATTATCGTTCGATCAATAATGAAATTTTGAAGACAAAATTATTTCAAGATGGAACTATGAGCCTCGAAAAAATTTAACGAGCTAAACTTAGATCGTTTGGAAATTGGAAATTATTTGACGATCTAATTGATTATTATATGGTGCTCGAGAGAATATTTCAAAATTTTTCATAACGTGAAATCATTCGGTTTAAGGGTCTGATAATAAGGTACAAAATGCGATGGAATTATTTCGATCACCGATGTTGAGTTTCGACACTGACAATGAGTTAGCACGGCTATTGATCTCACCATGAGCTTGTGAATCATTAGGACTCAACGCTTCTATGCATGTTATAAAAACTATTGTAGTGTGAATGGTGCGGTGCTTGGTCGTTGACTTGATTCCTTTATTCTGGTGGCTTGGTAAGTTGTCGAATGGTGTAGTAATTTCGTCTTTTCTCTTTAAAATCGTTTGATATATATAGTGACATCAGTTTTTTATTTGATGGCATACAAATAAATTTATACAAGTGGTCGAATTGGTAAAAATTAAGATGTGAAATCACAGGTTAAACATTTTTTTTTAGAAAGTAATATTACGGTGAAAAAGAAAAATAAATGAAGATTTAACAGCTCCCACCACGTTTTACCGAAAAAGCGTAAAGAAAGATTCATACTTTCACCCATATCATTTGCTTTGTTTTCACTCACATAAAGGAATCGAGCTATACCTTGCTTTGTTTCACTAACAAAGTTGTCTGTAATTTGGTTGACCGATCTGTTATTTATACATAAACAAACACAATCCTGTAATATATTGGTACTTCACACAGTTAGACTCTGAAGCTGCAGTTGTTGAAACATCGATCTCCCGTTCCAGTGGATTAGTCTGTGAGTATATTTGTGTCTCATTTTCTTCTTGCTTATTGTTTTGAAGCATTAATTGCTCCCTTTGTACGTAATTAATTATACATACACGTACCTACTTAATAATTGACAGTTTAACTCGGATAATCTTTGATGTAGAAGACCTCTACCCTGCAGCTTTGAGTTTCAAATAGTTGGATTGGAAGGAGATCCAGCTTCCTCGTTTCTTACATTGCATGCATCGTAATAGTTGTTTACTACTGAACATGAACAGTAGTGGAATTTTACAACTGTTCTAATAGGCTAGTAGTCCTAGCTGCAGATTTTCAAGATTCCCAGTCCATCTGTGAGCTATACCTCAGTTAGCTAGCTAGTATTATGATTATTGCTTGGTCTTCATGTATGATAATTATATTTGTAATTAGCTATACGGACATATATAAACTCACCTTGAGAATTTGACAGAGTATGGCGGCTACAGTTGTCCCCAGTGCAAATGCAACTCTTGAAGTTCTGAACCTATACAACTATGAAAAATGGAGTCTACTGGTCGAAACTTACTTAATTGCTGAGGTCTTTGGGACGTGTCGATGCCACAGCAAAAAACTCCCAGTATTGATAATGGTGAAACTGAATATTATAGGGACGGAGGATGAAGAACGCCAAGGCTCTTCATGCAATCCAAATCTCTTGCAGGACTGATGTACTCGGTTTTATCCGTGGCATTAGGTTGGCCAAGGTTGCGTGGGAGACTTTGGTAAAACGGTTGAAGCCTAAAAAACAGGTTCGTACATTTAATTAATTATCTTGCGAAAATTAAGAATGATAAAGTTTAATTCATTTATCAATATAGTCTTATACCTGTGTGATGTACGTACGTGTGATTGGTGAAAACACTTTAGTTGTATGTTGTCAACTCTTTAAAATTTGGGAAAATGCTAATTTATAAAAACAGCTAAATTAAGCCTAGTTCAATAAAAAAAGTTTCCATAGCCCATTCTAATGAATCTTAAATGAAAAGACAATAATAACCTAAACTACTTAACCTACCGTCTAATCCTTCAGCTACCATCTGATCGGATCTGAAAATAGAACTCTCCTCTCTCTCTCTCTCTCTCTCCTCTTCTCTCTCTCTCCTCGACGGCGCCGACGAAGCTCAACACCGACAAAGCCTCGCTGGAATTGAGAAGATCTCTTGGTCTTCAACCTCTGGCGTCGTTGTCAAGTCTGATTTGGAGTCATTTCTGTCCAAATCCAGATCGCCGAAGCCCTCAAGCTCATCGTCGCCTGTCTCAAGATACGCCGCCGAGCTTTGTTCTCTCTGGCACTCGCCGCACTCACCAGACACAGATCCTCTCGAGGCGGAGACAATCAACTCTCTCTCTCTCTCTCTCTCTCTCTCTCTCTCTCGTCGGCGACATCCATCACCGTTCAGGTGAATTGGTGAAGGTAGATGGTGATGGTGAATCGGTTTGGTGTGGTGTGGTGAATTGGTTGGTGTAGGTGAATTGGTGAAGGTGAAATCGAAGGGGAGGCTTGTGAGTTTGGATTTTGTCCCACACCGGTTCTCTTTTCTGTATTGCTTGAATGAATGTGAAACTGTGGACTTCCATTGTTAAAAGACGAAGTCTATTGGTGTGTTGGGCTTGCTTGAGCTACTAATCTGCAAGGTGGACGTGGACTTCTGCTTGAGGTATAGATTCATGGAGAGTTAGATCCTTGTGGGGAAGCATGGCAAATAAGTGCGTACTTTGTAGCTTTCATACAGAGGTAGTTTATGATAAGTGCGTACTTTGTAGCTTTCAAAAGGCTTGGGCAATCATTTTTAGGAGGAGAAGCTTTGTCACCGTTGCATGTATGTTTTGGTTTAAAATGCATGTAAAGTGGCTATATTGTTCAATTGTTGTCTCGTAATTGAGTCACTGGATGTTAGTAATTGAGTTACTAGAGGTCAGTAACTGATTATTGGGGATCAGTAACCGATTATTAGGTGTTAGTAACCAAATTATTGGGGGTCAGAAACTGATTATTGGGGGTCAGTAACCTATTATTAAGGGTCAGTAACTGATTATTGGGGGTTAATAACCAAGTTTTTGGGGTCAGTAACTGATTATTGGGGGTCAGTAACCAAGTTATTGGGGGTCAATAATCGAGTTACCGGTGACTGAAATCCGACGACCAGAAGAATCTGGTGGCTGGTGACCAGAATCCGGCGACCAGAGAAATCCGGCAGCCGGTGACCGGAGTCTGGTGAGATTCCGGCCAAGTATTCTCTCTCTATTTTCTCTCTCTATGCATGTTAAGAGGTGAGGGCAAAATAGTCTTAAAATAATATGATTTGTTAAGACTTTAGTAAAGATTTGTGTATTTAGGCATAAAAAATGTTACCTTTTATTGGAATGGGCTAATGAAAAGACTGTCATTAGAATGAGGAATGATGGGTTTAAATTAGTACTAAATAAGCATTTTCCCTTAAAATTTTAAGTTGTATTTATATTAATTACATTTTATTTTCTGAAAATAACTATTTAAATATTTTCGATGAGTTTCAATCATTTTTAGACTAATTAACTGAGTATCATTTCGGGCGATCCACAGTTCGGTGAAACTTTTAAAGTTGGTTAGCAAAGCTAGCTGTGAGCATATACTTGGTCAGTTGGTCTCCTTGAGTCATTGTATTGTTGGCTTTTTAAATATAGACATCGAGGGCATGGCAGCCACACTAGTCCCTAGTTTAGTGATTGATCTTAAAGCTCTTGACCAAGGCAACTACGAGCACTGGAGCTTTTGGGTGAGAAAATACTTGCTAGCTGAAGATTTGTGGGACGTTGTCCAAGGCACAAGTGAACCTCCAGAACTAGAAGACGGGGAAGCTGAATACATGGCTTGGCGGAAGAATAATGCCAGGGCATTGCATGTTATCACCATATTTTCCGCCGGGCAGGATGCTCAGTCTTTTATTAGTGAGAGTGAGAGGGCGAAAGATGCCTGGAATACTTTGGCAGAAAAGTTCAATCCTCCTCAACTTTTAGGAACTGCAGGTACACACGTATATATCTCTCATGATCGATCAATATAATGGGAAAATATGGTACTCTATTGACCCCAATTAAAAATTACCGCCACCTCCTAACAAATATTTTATTCTAAATGAAAACACAGCCAAGCAAACCTATATATTATAGTTGACTTTTGGTGATGCTAATCACCTAGTTTACGGTGAAGTAGAATGTTAGATGCTCTTTGAACACTCGGTCGGTGTTCACGTGTAAAACAAACAAGGTATTAGTCTAAATGAACAAATGGAACAAATGCACGTAATAAAATTTGTACTTTTATTGCATGATGTTTAGAACTGAGGCCATGATGAAAAGAATAACCATTTCATTTTCAGAAGAGGATTCTGAAGTTGACTTGAGTGACGACAGCAACTCAAATGAAGGTGATGCCGATTCGGAAATAGTAGAGTATCTGCTCGCTCTTCACTATGATTTTGGCAGTATTACTAGTCTTTTTTCCCCAAAGTCACATTGTTAATTACCATTATTACACATGGCACGGCTAGCAGCAGATAGTGATGAGTATGATGATTTCTTCATGAATGTGCTGTGCGGGAAATGGGAGGCAGCAAAGGAGTTTATTAAACAACATCCAGAGGCAGTAAGAGCAAAATATCAGCGTAGGGATGCCGCTGAGCTTGTTTCCACGGGTTTGCGACTGAAATATTTAGGTACGGACGTATGTGAGAATCGAATTTCATATGTATGGCAGATCATTACTATAGCATGCATTTTAATTAATTTTTTCTCCTCGTATGTATGCATGTGTTGTACTGATTCCCTCTTTCACACTACTATAGATATTTCGTTGGACTTACTGCGGCGTTTTCAAAGTTGGCCATTACTAAAGACCACTCCGGTGAATCCCCTTTGAACGAATTAGCAAGTAAGCGTGTATTATTCAGATGCTAGTCAACTGGGAATATGGAAACGATTGATTTATAGATAAGTAAGTAGTGCTGCTTTTGATCTCTCCTCTCTTCCCATAAAACTAATATAGACACACACACTAGGTTCCAAGTATATTGTGTTTAAACATCACTGACGTATGTATGATAGAGTAAGACATGGTGTGTTAATGCATGACATGTATAAACTTTGTTAAAAATTGTAAATTGAGTTCTCAAGTATTATATGTATGACAGGGTAAGACATAGTGTATTAATGCATGACATGTATAAACTTTGTTTAAAAATTGTAAAATGAGTTCTCAAGTATTATGTAATATTAGTCCTTAATTGGTATATGAGTCTTTAAATGTGTAAATATTGAGGACCAATTAATGTTGTAATAAAAATTTATAACTTTAAGGACTTATGTTACAACTTTGAAGATTTATTTTAAAACTTTAAAACAAAATTAATGCTTAACACATTCTATTAAAGTTAATCACTCGTATACTATTATCACTTACAAGTACAATTAATTAAAGTTAATGTATTAATTGACCCGGTTTAATTACTATCATGATAGGTACGCAGATACCCCCTTTACACCCAGTTGCCAGTCTCCGTCGCTTATTTGGTATGCTACATCAACATATTATCAATAGTATAGCTCCACTTGTTTTGGAAGGTTGTGCTAGCTAATTTGATACTCTTTTAAATCTAGGAATTGATAGTTTATATCAGATGAAATTGCTCCATGTCGGACCATCAAAATTTTGGATCAAATGTGCAAAGCATTAGAGAATTTCAACTACAATTTCGACAACAAGCAAGGTCGTAAATTTGCTGAAAAAGCACTCTTTCAAGCAGTAGAACGAGGACATTTTCTATTCGTACAAAAATTGATAACCTGCAGCTGATAAAAGCTGGTGCCTTGCCATCACTAATGAACATGACAAGACCTTGTTTCAATTTGCTGCTGAGCATCGTCAAGACCAAATATTTGAACTGATACGTTATTGGCCTATTGCTGCAAAGAAAAAGAAGAAATTCTAAGTAGAAAAGATAAGTTTGGGAATAACATGTTGCATGTGGTAGGGAAGTTGTCCCCATTAACACAGATGCTCATATTCGAGGTGCAGCTTTGCAAATGCAGTATGAACTACAATGGAGGATCCAGTGATGTAACATTGTGACATATTTCATGTATACTGCAATTTTTTTTTTTTTTTTTTTGCTTGTGTTAACACTTCACAGTTTGTTGCTCCAGTTGTAGCCCTTAACCACGGTTCAAAACCTTGCATTCACTTCTTTTCTTGTTACAACGATTGAGTCAATTTCAATGAATTCTGGCTTCTGCTTGTTATTGACAATGAGGCACCAGTATTCGAGCTTCTCAGTTCTTCTCGTTCACTGATATCTGGACTCATCGACCATAAGATAGGCACATAGAATTGCTTGCATGCATGCTGTAGCATATATAGAAGTCAGCAGCAACACTACCAATCCGGATATTATTGGAAGCAGAATAAACAGATTCATCAAGTGTTTGGCATCCCCTTCCAACAGCAGATAGAGTAAAACCATCACCAACTGCAAATTGAAGTTTATTTATCAAGGCTACAGCATCAATAGCCTTCCCCAGAAACAAAACCAAACTGGTTTCATCATTGTTCTCATGGGAAGTCTCTCGTTAAGTCGTTATACTCTGTACCACAACAGCCCCCTTACATCATTCTGCATGTCAGAAGCCCAATCAAATTGCCTTTTCAGTAATGTTATCAAGTGTCTTCCAGATTTTCCAGATGGAGGCTCAAAACAGTTGTTTAGGGGTATTTGGTCTCACAGAGTTCTTATGCCATTCTATATGAACTATGATTATGAACTATGAGATTCCTAATTTCCAAATCCATGATGCTCTTCACCAGGTTAAAAAACTAAATTCTTCAAAAAAAAAAAACAGCAAGAGAAAATAGCCTTCTCCAGCATTTCACAGCAGAGAAAGCAAAGTCTAAAACTCTACCTTATAAACTTCTCCATCAACAGACACAAATAAGCATACTTACTCCATAACAAGAATTATGGCTCCTCAATACTAAAATTTCATAACCAAAATTACCAATATGAAATGCATGCAGGGGGTTTGGTACTTACCAAATCGTCCATGATCCAACTCATCTTCCTCACAATCCTCCTCTTCTGCAAACTCACTCCTGGCAGAACTCATCACTGTTGCTAAAATACTTCTTCATCCCAACCAATTCAGCCCCCTTTTCGCCGGCCTTGACCCCCTCGGCGTGTCATTAACACATGAACAGTCCTAATCTTCGCAGCACATCAATCTCAGCACACCATCCTCCTCCAAACCCTGAAACACCACCACTCACTAGAATCTCCCACCTCGTCTTCATCCTACTCTCCGCTCCAACGCTCCTAGACCCCTCCCTCCCATGCCCGCGCTTCCCCACCATGACACGCGCTTCTTCTCACCGGCTCCCATCTTCTTATCATCATCCGGCAAAGACCTTTTCCTACCATCCGCCGCCGCAACCGAAGAACTCCCAATCTGATTGTACCTGCTTGCCACAACCCTCCCAGCCTTGACTGACTTCTTTTTAGGCACAGACTTCTCCCCTTCTTTAAAAAGCTTCTTGGGCTCAATTTTGAATTTTCTTAAGCTGGGCTTAATCAATCAAATTTTCAACCCCAAGATTGCAATTGTTAGTTATCTAATCAAGTTTGGTCGTGTCATTGATCTTGCGCTGTAAGAGGAAATAGCTATTGACTATCCATTAAGAGGATAATGATTTCGAAATAGTAATAGTTAACGTGCGAGAGAGGTCATTAGTTCTGTTTTCCCATAATTTAGGAGTTACCTCATACTGATTCTTTCTAACGTATTCTAGCTCTGTCGGTTGGGAAGCAAATTTGCCCACCTTAATCCCATCTGTCTCATTTCCATGTGTCATTTTTGTTAACTATATCAACCATGGTTAACAATATAAAATAATAATAAATAAATATATTTTTTTCTAAATTTAAAAATAATTAAGTAAAAAAAAATAATGAAACATCAATGATTCCCTATATCCCAAATCAACCGCTACAACCACTGCTGTATCCTCTGTCACCGCACCTATCGCCACCGTACACTATATCTTCAATCAATTTCCCACCGGCGCCTGATACCCCTTCCCTAAGAACTTCCTCAGGGTTATTACATCTCCCTCTTCTTCTCATCACGTTCAGTCTTCAAGATGCCTGGTGCTTGGTGAGCCTTCGGCAAATGGCGCGGGTCTTCTGGGACGAAGATCAAGAGGCAAGAGCTTCTTGTTCTTGTACACTTCCCTCAAAGCAGCCTTCTACTTTTGCGAGATCATTGTCAACACCTGAGCACCTAGATTCTGCCTCAGCTCGTGCACTTAGATTTTGGCCATTGAGAGATTGTGTGTGAGTTCGGCAGCAGGCCGGATTTGAATAGAGACAAAAGAGTCTTGTGACTCAGGGCCCAAAAATCTAAGGGGCCTAAAAATATTTTTTATAGTTGTCCAGAAAAAAAAGTTATTTTTTTATAGTTTTTTGGTTTGCAATTAATCAGACAAGTATGGAAAAAAGGTAAAAACTTAATGAAAATTGAAGACATCTGACATGAATAAAGACAAATATTCTAAAAAAAGGTAATTACACGTGATGAGGGCCCCAAGACAATTGATTGAATATATAAACATATATTATTAATTATAATTAAATATTTTTGGATGTTATATGCTATTTTGTATTAAAAAATAAAAATTAGAGGCTCAACTCCAAGAGTTCGACTCAGGCCTCAAAATCTCAGGTCCGCCTGTTCGGCGGCTCTTCTCACTCTAAAACGATATAAACAACAACAACCCTAACAACCAAGAAGACCCCCATTCACTTCAGCTTCGTCGTCGAACCACATAAAGCGTTTGGTTGCGGTTCGAGTTATAAACCGTCCGATTTAAACTAAACCGCACCGAATTTACATTTTTCTTATATTTTATTTTTCTATTGATGAAAGTTTTGGTTTGTAACATATAAAAATTCATTTATGTTAAAGTTTGTATACGCAAGTTGCTATATTTGAATGATAGTTGATATATATGTGTGTTTGTTAAGTAATCAAATATGGTATTTTAGTTAGCTAGTTACTTGATATGGATGATATTTGTAGACTAATGAGGACTCTAAATACATTTATGCCTTACCGACATTGTTAGGTAAAATAAGCATAACTTTTGGTAACCATTTCTTGCTTAAATAAATAAATTGGTTTCACACCGAAAAATGGTGTAACCAAAATAATCGGTTCAACCTTTTGAAATACAATTTCGGTTTGAAATATGTAAAACCGAAAAAAACGATTCAGTTGCGGTTTGAACCTAAACCGATCCGAACCGAACCGCACCCACCCCTAAAAAAAAAAATATTTATTATTGTTGTTTTATATTGTTAACCATGGTTTAGTATAGTTAACAAAACGGACACATGTCATGAAATAAGGTGGGCGGGCATTAGGTGGGCAAATAAGAGTGGTCGGTAATTTGTTTCCCTATCGGTAGTCCGATTGTCCGAATTTTTATTTACAAGATTCGGTGTCCAAATCTCTGCCAGAAATGACGCTATTTCTGCTTGTTGATTATATGCACCTCCTTAGTCGACTTTACTCTCTCTTTTTTCTTTTTTTTTTCCGGTGGATTAACACATATGCACCCTATGCTTTTTTTGGGTTAGTGCAGTGGTCGAAGTGTTGTGGCGTATGCAGAATCACAGTCAGATGTGAGCTCTCCTCCTATTGATTCTAATCAGAATGGGTTTAGAAAAAGAGACTGGTGGTTCTTGGGACAGGATGGCCGGTACTAGTTCCTTAAGCATGTGGATGCTTCACATTATGATGTTCAGGTTGTTTCACCAGAAACTATTTTGCATTTACCCCTTTGTTACCTGGCATCACTTGTGAACGGTTGAGGAACGAAGCATTGTAAACCAGTGCGTAATAGATAAGAAGGTAAGTGACACATTCGAAGCTTCTAGATTTCTTTATGGACAGTGGAGATGCTGCTTTAATGCCATTATATCCATTGTTACATTCACATTTTGATTGCACTGAGGTTTTCTTCAAGAATGAAAAAATATCTGCTTATTGCTTTCATGTCATGGCAGAGAAATGGAGAGATCAAATAGTATGAAGCAAATGTGTCAAGATTGATGCTGCAAATAAGAATGTTCACCTCCGGGCTAATACTGATAACCCATTGATCGGAACTCCTGAATTTTCCCTGGAGTATGACTACTTGGTTGTAGCTATGGGAGCACAAGTAAACACATTTGACACCCCTGGAGTAAAGGAGAACTGTCACTTTCTGAAGGTACTGCAATTTATTTTTAATCTAGTTGAGTTGTTCAGCATTTAAATTTCTCAATTGGGATCTTATGTCCTGAAGCTTGTCAAACAAACCAAGTTGGTCTTTTATGAGGTTCTGATCTCACATTACTTAAAGACCCATCTTTGGCCCTACTTATGCAGGAGTAGAAGATGCTCAGAAGATTCGTAGAAGTGTTATAGATTGCTTTGAACTGCTGTCCTTCCAGTCTAAGTGAGAGAGCAGAGGAGGAATCTTCATTTGTAATTGTTGGAGGGGATCCTACTGGTGTTGAATTTGCTGCAGAGCTGCATGATTATTTCCAAGAAGATTAGTCAAGTTATATCCTATGGTCAAGGATCTTGTGAAAATAACATTAATCCAATCAGGAGATCATATCTTGAACATGTAAGAAGCATGCGGTCATACTTTTATTTATTTTTATTTTTTTGGAGAAGTTTTGATGGCAGAGTTAGAATATGGAATATAATTCCACACTTTACTGCTGTGCAGCTTCAGCAATTTGGTTTGTGGATAGTTTAGCTTGAGATGTACATATATCTCTTTATCTTGGAAGTTCACCTATCTTATAGCAGTTTGGAACTTTTCTAGTTCAAGCAGAGACCATGTTCCAAACAGACTCTTCAAAATTTTTCTTATTGTAGGTTTGATGAAAGAATTAGTAATTTTGCTGAGACCAAGTTCCAAAGAGATGACATTGATGTTCAAACGGATGCCGGTTGTCAGTGTTTCAGATAAGGAAATCAAAGTGAAGGTGAAATCAAAGGGAGAGGTCTGGTCTACTGGTGTTGACTCGTCCTGTTGTGAGAGACTTCAATATGTCTCCTAACAGTGTTTAGAAAGCAATAAATAAATAAAATCTCAGAAAATAAAAATAAATAAAATCTACTTGCAAGTTTTTGATTAGAAATCATGTGCCAAGAGTAATGGAAGAATGATACATAGTGAAGTTACTTCTATGTCATTATCTATCTCTCTTCTCTTCCTAATTGCTATATGCGGTAACTTGTGAATGACTAGGTACAAGCATTTCGGTCAATTTGCTCATTGGGAGGTGAGGAAGCAGCAGCAGAGCTGCCCGGGGACTGGGTTTCATGGGCCACAGCACTCAATGGCTCTGGTATTCTGTATATGCAGGTGATCTTCATTTACTTATTTGCTCCTTGAATTAAGTTTTCTATTTTTACTGAATCTGATTGATGTTTTCCTGTTCATTTCTCAGCAAGCAATTAGCTGGCGTACGAGGGTCCTAGTGGTATCTGATTGGACCAGAGATTTATTTTCGGGAGAGATTCAAGCCGTATTTGAGGACGACATATAATTCCGGCCTAATCTGTCATCAGTGTTTGCACATTCATTGTACATGCCTTCTTGTATCGTGTTGAGAGAGATTTCTCTAGGTTGTAGAGCAAAAATGATTCATGGGAGATTCTTTAATTTTCTCCTTTTGGTCAGTTCATTCATATTTGGACAACACATAGATTGAGAATATCATACATGCCTATCTATGAAACGAAGTCATAAGAAATTAAATCACAACTTTTCAACAGCTTCTGGACAAAGACAGATTTAATTCATGCATAGTAATATTTTTTTCACCATATGAAAAGATTACTGTAATTCCTACTTTGCCGTTTGACAAGTCAAACATCGGACCCTTAGAATAGAGTATCTCCGTTACGTGACAGCTACTCCTTATGGTTCGGTCCCTGGTACTAGGTAATGCACCCAAAGTCCCGTTTCGCATCCAAGGTACTGCAGCACTGTTTGAATACATGCCCTGCTCATCTGTACAAATAATCTTCAGGAGTTGTATAATGTTGAACATGTTTCCATAATTTGTCTAGTTCTGTAGTTTTGTTTCTAACAAGGTATAGAGATAAAACTTTTATGTCGTTTGATTGACTGGAGACACTGATATGAATTAGATGACAACTCTTTCCTTGATATGAGATGACATGCAGAAAGGCTTCAATATTCAGTTCAGGGAAGCAGCATGTTACAAAATAGATCCACAGAATAAGAAAATTTCGGTCGGACAACCCAAGGCAACAATTCATGTGGGAAAAATGAATTTAGTGTAGATTATGACCACCTGATCATAGCCATGGGAGCGAAAGCTAACATATTTAACACCCCTGGTGTTGAAGAGCACGCTCATTTCTTGAAGGTACTTTATTCATACTTCTTTTACTATAGCACTTTACTTGATTTTAAGATGACTCCACAAACTATAGCACTTAACTTCATTGATATCACGAGGATAACAATGAGCTTCTTGGGTTTTATTGGCAGGGAGTAGAAGATGCTCTGAAGATTCGTCAGTCTGTGATTGACTGCTTTGAAAGGGCGAGTCTTCCATGCATAACTGAAGAAGAAAGGAGAAATTTTTGCACTTCGTAGTTGTTGGTGGCGTCCAGCAGGTGTGGAGTTTGCTGCAGAGCTCCATGGCTTTGTAACTGCGGATTTAGCCAAGTTGTACCCTTCCGTTAAAGATGATGTATCCATTACTTTACTCGAAGCAGGTGATCATATTTTGAAACATGTGAGAAGGCATATACATTTCTGTAATTTTTGGTATTTTAATGAAGGTATTAGTCAAGTTAACTATTATGTGCTTGGTTTGGTCTTACAGGTTTGACACAAGGATTACAAAATTTGCTGAAGAGAAGTTCTCCAGAGATGGTATTAAAGTAAAAAAGGTTTCGCAGGTTGTAAAAGTAACTGCTAAGGAAATCTCCACTAAAGAAAGAGCAACTGGCAGGTTTCATCTACACCATATGGGATGTGTCTCTGGGCAACTGGCATCGGGGCACGCCCTGAGATTATTGAATTTATGAAGAAGATTGGTCAGGTATGTTGCTAATTTGTGCTTCATTGATGCATGACTATATTTGGATTTGATAATGAAACAAATCACGTTCCATTTGTTTGAGCATAGGCTAACAGACTGTGTTTTGGCTACTGATGAATGGCTGAGGGTGGAAGGATGTGATGGTGTATTTGCTCTAGGTGATTGTGCAACAATCAACCAACGCAGGATCATGGTATCTACCTACTGGGAGTGTATTTATGAAATGATTGAATCATCACACGTCAGTTATAGAGTACATTATCTTCTTCAACTTCAATTGTTGCAAATGTGTGTCAGGAAGATATTTCACATATAATTAGTAAGGCAGACACAAGCAAGTCCGGTACGTTATGTCTTAATGAGTTTCATGGAGTTATAGACGATGTTATTGAGAGGTATCCTCAGTTGGAGCTTCATTTGAAGAGTAAACAGACGTCAAGCATTCACGATTTACTGAAAATAGTTCAGGAAAGTATTCTGGTACTGAAGTAGATATTGAGACCTTTAAATCAGCTCTTTCTCAAGCAGATTCTTAGATGAAAACCTACCTGCAACAGCCCAGGTGAACTACTTTGTATATTCAACTCATACCATCATGTATCCTATATATATCTTTAATGTGTTGATTTCCAAATTTGAATGTTATAGGTAGCTGCTCAACAAGGTGCCTACCTTGCAAACTGCTTCACCGTATGGAGGAGTGTGAGAAGTATCCTGAAGGTCCCCTAAGGTTTAGGGGTGAGGGACGCCACCGTTTTCATCCCTTCAGGTACCCTTCTAGAAAAGTATCTTTTCCAGCATAGTAAAAAAAAACATCAGTCCATGATACTGAATATAAATGTCTGTACAGCTCTATAACTTTTTTTTTTATTTTCAGTGAACATTTTTTCATGTAAAAGCATTATCAAATCTTAAATCTATGGTCATCATGCTGTTTTCACGGTTTCTATGATACAACTCAAGGTATAAGCATTTTGGGATGTTTGCTCCTCTCGGAGGAGACCAACTGCAGCTCAACTTCCAGGAGATTGGGTTTCAATTGGTTATAGCACCCAATGGCTCTGGTACTCGGTATATGTCAGGTAAAATTGCGATAGCTATTTAGTTTCACTTGCTTAGATTTGGTGTAAGCGTATCCTGATTCCCTGAATATTTTTTGCCTTATATTCACAGCAAGCTAGTGAGTTGGCGCACAAGGGTGTTGGTGGTAACTGATTGGGGAAGGCGATATATATTTGGGCAGGATTCTAGTCGCATTTGAGATCGTGGGAAATCAACCAGAACTATGTTTCCATCATTTTGTCTTTTTAATGTAGGAAGAGCAGTACAGGACTTGGTATTCTTACGAACAGTTTAAACTTGCCATCAAGGTTAAAATTTATAATTCTTTTCATACAACTTTATACTAGGTTCAAGCTTGTTTGTATATGCAAGTCTTATTGCATACAGACCAAAATGATCAAAATGACAGTGTCTAAAGTCTAAACCATGAACATTATATTGCATCATATCAAAGATGAACACAAAAGGCAAGTATCAGATTTCAAACAGTACAACACTATACGAACAGCATGAGACCTCAAATACTCCAAATGAAAACACACTAACCATTTTTACCGGCGTTTATCCCATCTCGGACTAAAAAAACACTGAAGCACATGAATTCATCTCCTCCATCAACTCACTGCCATCTCTACCTTCCCCATCTTCTCCTTCAAATTACTGATCACTGCCCTATAAAGTTACACCGAAGGCCGAATCCGCCTCTCCTTCATCTGATCAAACAACCTCAACGACTCCTCAATATTCCCCTGACCTCCCCAACCCATCAATGACCGCACTATAAGTCAGCAAATCAGGCTGCACACCCTTTTCACACATTTCCTTGAAATAAAACAAGCACATTTCAACCTCCCCAAACTTCCTCACATGGTTTATCACTGTGTTGTAAGAAACCAAATCCGGTCAATCCCAGCTTCCTTCATCTCCCCAAACAGCCTCATCATCTCACCGGTCCGACCCGTCCGGCCAATATCTCCAAAACAGTGTTGTATGTGTACAAATCCGGCGAAAGCTTCGATCTTTGACATGGGCAAAGACCAAAACTACAGTATCAGTCTCTTTGAGTTGACCAAATGCAAAGAGAGTCTGTTTTATACTGTCATGCTCGGTTGGGTCAGTTCCAATACTTGGTCGGTGAAAACTCCATAAACAGAGTCCTCTGCTTTTGCAAAGGTTTTGGCGACAGTGAGATAGCAGTTTGAGTTCAAGGGTTGTTTTTTGGAAGCAACTGCGAGTTTGAAGATTGTGTTACGAGGGTGAAGATGGTTTCTTTGAGCGGCGGAGATCAAGACGAGGTTGAAGGATGTCGGGTTTAGGGAGATGTGTTGGTTGTGTAGGGATTGGAGTAATGTGGGGGCGTTTTCGATGGTGGAGAGGATTTGAGTGAGTAGTGTTTGTTGTTTGTGATTGGAAGAGGGGTGAGTGTTTTGTTTGGTGGATGTTGTGAGGATGGAAAGGTGTTCGGGTTTGGGAGTGTGAGATTTATGGTTCCGAATGGGAAACGGGTCGGGAGAGAGAGTGGGAATAGATTAGCTCTGCTGCTCTGTGGGATTGGAAAAGCCTTGAGGAAGAGGAGAGCATTGTCTCCGGGTTCAGGGAAGAGTGGCATTTGCCATTTGGGGGTTTTAGGAGCAGAGAAGGTTTGTTGTAGTCATCAGAGACTGGCCAGCTGAATCCTCTCATGTTTTCAACACAATCGCGGTGCGGTTAAGGCCCAAATCGTTATCGATTAATTTCTCGGTTATTATTTTTGCAAAAACAAACTTTATCCAGGTTGCATTTCTGAGGCCTGGTTATGTTCAAAGTCTGAGATTCTTACCTTCACGCCGGATGTGCAGCTCTCTTGAGTAATTCATCTCATGCTCAGTGTGGAGTACGAAGAGAATGTCCAGTATTTGGGGGAATCAGGATTTGGTTTATGGACAAACAGGATGGACAATACAGAAATACAAGAATTTCCATTCACCAAACAAACCCAACAACAATGACAAATCCTTGTATTTATAAATTCGCAGTTTTGGTTGAAGTACCATAAGTGCATGTTTGTTACGGGGGATAGGCTGGACTGGACTGGCTTACAAAAAACAGAGTTCCCACGTTTGGCAACACCAGGGACAATATTAAATGAGCATATGCAGTCCTCAACGCGCCTCACGAGCGCTCCACGCCTTCTTACATAGCGGCCTAAAAATTCATCGGACTACGGAAGCGCTGAAATCTCATTCTAAGGGGGGTGTATTATATTTGGATTCATACAGACTTATTTTAATCAACTGATTCTTTGAAAAGTCATAGACTTTCACTGATTTCTTAAAACCATCGATTTTAATCACAAACTTTCACTGATTTCTGAAATCTACAGATTTCATATGAATGACTTATGTAGATTTCTCAATACTTACAGAGTTACATGGAAAGAAAATAAATAAATAAATGCAATGACAAACACATAATGACACCGATTATAAGCGTAAACCAAAGACACATGTTCTAAAGTGGGACATTAGATGTTCACAAGTTTAATTCATGTACTCAAATATAATAATATAATCATGTGATTCTAATATCAGAGTTAGTAGAATAATAGATTATCAAGGGTTCTAAGCATTACAATTGAAAGACAACAAAATGTTAACATTCAAAAAATATTGAAAAAAATAGGTAGAATAGAACGTTGATAACACAAAATATTATAAAAAAAAATATGATGTATCGTAGGATCAACCTATTTACATGTAAAGAGAAAGTCTATCGTAAGACTTTTCCAAATCTTTGCTCTAGTGGATGGAAAATATTAGAGTTTGGTGTGTGTAATTTACATTACAAAGTCCATAATTATCCATGAGTTATTAATTCATAAGTATGAATGATATTTTAATACATTTGAACTTCTATTTATTTTAAAAAGTCTAATTAATACCCCTAAACTTTATGAATTCATAATGATTTTTTAAGATCTAGTTGAATACACTCAGACTTTAATTGATTTTAGCCTCGTCGAAAATATTGAAAAAATAGGTAGAATAGAACGTTGATAACACAAATTTATAAAAAAAAATGATGTATCGTAGGATCAACCTATTACATGTAAAGAGAAAGTCTATCGGAACTTTTCCAAATCTTGCTCTAGTGGATGGAAAATATTAGAGTTTGGTGTGTGTAATTTACATTACAAAGTCCATAATTATCCATGAGTTATTAATTTCATAAGTATGAATGATATTTTGAATACATTTGAACTTCTATTTATTTTAAAAAGTCTTAATTGAATACCCCTAAACTTTAATGAAATTCATAATGATTTTTTTTAAAATCTAGTTGAATACACTCAGACTTTAAGGAGAAATTGGTTCATAGATCATGACTTGTTTCTGTTGATTCATGGCTCGATTCAAGCACAGATCGTTTTCAATGAGTACTGGCGAGTTGATCATGGCTTGTTTTGTTGGTGGGAGACCTGAATTTGTTATCAATTGTGGGCATTGAATGCTGGATTTGATTCTGAATTTGTTTCATGTATGCATTCATGGACTGTGCATATGATTACCATGCTTTTGTTGGTTTTCTCTTGCTGCTTCTTCAGTCCCGTGCGACGCCAAACAAGAGTCATGGCTTATGGTAGCTCAACCTGAGTTAGAAGAGTCCAGGACTCTGTAGGAAAATTAAGGTGAGCCATGTTAGTCGGGTTTGAAACAAACACCCCATAAGTGATAAAATACAAGAGCTGGACCTGGACCCAGCCATCTCTTGGACCTAGACCGGATTCACAGTTCAAATGAGCTAATCTGCATAATAATCGAGCCAATCGTTTTTTTTTTTAATTGCGTTTCAGATTATACCGTATCATTTTCTTTTCTTTTTAAGTTAAAAGATAGATAGTTTCATTGATTATTCTCGGTTAGATGGCTCACACAACGGTTGATGTTTGTTTCAGAGTGTTTCGTTTCCAAAGAAATGGAGATTCGGTGCAACAGAGCTTGGCAATTTTTTTTAATTTGTTTTTTCTATGTTTTACACAGTTGGGGATCGAACCAATGCAATGTGAAAGGAAAATTTAAACCTTAACCAACTTCACTGCAAGAAAGATATGCATTTGCATTTGATAGTATATATCCAAAATTGCCTTGGGCTACAGCCCAACTAGCCTACTACCTAGATACGTCACCGTGTGAAACCCCATCACAGGTACGAATCCTGCTAATGTCTATTGGAGTTAAACCCAAATCTATTCATAAATGAATTGTAATTTTTTTTTAATTTTTAGAATTGAATTGTAATATTGTAATATTGTTATTTGTGTTGAAGGACAAATACTTTAAGTGTGTCTTCATTAAAATAATTGACGAAGGGGGGTGTGTTTGGATATAGAATTAGTCGAAGTTTTAAAGAAGTCTATGAAATTGAAAAAGTCTAGGGTATTCAATACAGACTTTTAAAATTATCAAAGTCTGGGTGTATTCAACTAGATTTTAAAAAATCATTATGAATTCCACTAAAGTTTAGGGGTATTCAATTAAGACTTTTTTAAAATGAATAGAAGTTTAGATGTATTCAAAAATTATTCATACTTATAGAATTAATAACTCATGGATAACTGTGGACTTTGTAGTGTAAATTACACACACACAAACTTCAATATTTTTCCATCCACTAGAGCAAAGATTTGGAAAAGCCTACAACAGACTTTCTCTTTACATGTGAATAGGTTGATCCTGCGATACATCATCTTTTTTTTATTTTTTTATTTTTATATTTTGTGCTATCAACGTTCTATTCTACCTATTCTTTTATTATTTTTTAAATGTTAACATTTGTTGTTTGTCAATTGTAATGCTTGGAACCTTGATAACCTAAATATTATCTACTAGACACAACATGATATATTATATATTTACGTACATGGATTAAACTTGTGAAACATCTAGTAATGTCCTACTTTATAAACATATGTCTTTGGTTTACGTACAGTTGCGTGTTGGAACTTAAGCTAATATAATCTTTTTTGTTACCTATGTTTATGTATTTCAATCAAATATTACATCTGTATACATCGAAATTAGATAGATTAATACTAAACTTATAATCGATGTCATTATGTGTTTGTCATTTCATCTTTATTATTTTTTTATTTTTTTATTAATAACTCACACACCCTACATATGTTAATGAGATTTGAACCATACCTCAAAGTTGTCAGTTAACCTAAAAGCATCTTTATTTTTTTTCTTTCCTATAACTCTGTAAGTATTGAAAAATCTACATAAGTTTCATATAAAATCAATAGATTTCAGAAATCAGTAAAAAGTCTATGATTAAAAATCGATGGTTTTAAGAAATCAGTAAAAGTTTATGAACTTTTCAAAGAGTGTGTGGACTTTTCAAAAAGTCAGGTTGATTAAATAAGTCTATATGAATCCAAATACAATACACCTCCCGAAGAGTAAATTAAAAAGTTATGATCAATGAATGTAACAGCTCATTAGTCATATCAGTCATTATATACATTGTTATTTGTATTGAATAACGACATTATGTGTGTGTAATTATCGTTGTAATCGACTTTTATATAAAAGAGAGTTTCTAATAAGATGAGTAGATCATTCCGATTCCGATTTTATTTTTCCTGTAAACCGTTATCAGCACTGTTTTCATTGAATCTGGTAATGCAAAGAAAAAAAAAAAAAAAACCAACGAAAAAACCTAGAAATTTTTCCCCCGTGGCTAGCTCTCCGACATCGCCCCAGCTCGGAAGCGCTCACTGCCCCGCCCAGCGCTTCTACCTCTCTTCTCCCTTTCTTTCTCCTTTTTCTGTTCCTTTGTTTTGTTTTGTCTGATTCTTATCTTTTCTACCTTAGAATCGAAGGACCACAAGAAGAATAGAACGGCGGGAACCGACCCCCAACATTAACCCAACAACCCAGCCTAACCGCAGCGCCGCGTCCCGCCGCGATCCGTGGTGTTGTTGCACCGCTGCCCACCGCCGGCGAAGCCTAGCGCACGAACACAGCAGCAGGTCCGGCGTGAGCAGCCTAGCACCGCCCGATCTTCTCCTTGCGCGCTGCCCCGATCCAGCCCACCGCAAGCCCAGCCCTGCCTGGCGCATGATCGGCGCTCCAGCCCACACCAACCGTACGCCGGCGCCGCCCAGATCAGCCTCGTACGGCCAAGCCCAGCCCCTGATCGGTTCATCTGCTGCAGATCCGATTTCGACGCGGCAGAAGTACGGTGCAGTCGACCCGGATCCGGTTTTCCTCGCATCAGATCAGATCTGACCTGCACAACCCGACCCACAAAAAAAAGGTGGGGGATTTTACCCTTTCTGGTAAATAATTATTTACAAAGGTAATTTCACGAAATTACTATGTGGTGAATTTAGAGTTACTGTTTATTACCAACAGATTTACTCTTTACTGTTGTGGAAATTGAAATGGTAAAACTGAAAATATAATCACTGTTTCAATGACTTAATTACTATTTACAAATACACAATATTTCTTATTGTTTATGGTGATTTGAATCAAATATAAATGATTAATGTGTTAATCATGTATATTATTGTTTTCTGCATGTGATTAACCAAAAATGACGCGAGGATCAAAACGTTAATTGCGAGAGTAACCATTTCACACGCAGTTTATTTGGCAGACTCACAAGTATGATTTACGTTAAAGTTGTCACTTTCAATAAATTTTATGCTAATACATGATAGTTAGCATGTTACTTGAAGAAATTATTTTGCGATTGTTATGACATATTACAATGTAATATGCTATGTTTTATTCAAAAATGTTATATGCTATGCATATGTAATTTCATTAAATGATTATTTATTAACATATCATATAAATTGTCCTTCTATGATAAAATAAATTCACAAGCACAGAATGACAAATCTCTTACTGTGATAAAGTATTTCACGAAGCATCGATAAATGTGACCATTACAAATTTTATCTTGAAATCTAATTCATGTTTCTTGGATATTATTTTACATCGATGTCTTTATGACTATGTAATTTATACATTTACTCTAGGCAATTAACGCCAGGTAAGAGGTGTAGAGACTCTAAAGAAAAAGAGGCTCATTATAAGGGACGAGAAGGCCATGACCAAGATGTCAAACTCACAATTGCAGACTTATATAACAAAAGGGACCTTGCTCAGTCAATATATATTCAAAATTCGACTGATCTGTTTTATTTTATTTATCCTTACAAGACTGTTTGTGAAGGCCTAAACACCTCATATTTTAACTAGACTATTTGTTAGTCTTAAAGCTCATTGGTATAATCGTTTGATGAATTAGAATTTTTAAACGAGACCTTTGATTTGATAATCGTTGGCTTACCAATAAATTACGAACTTTATTTTGACACATTGAATAAATTCAATTTTATTTACATGGTTCTATATAAGCACTATAGAGATGCAAAATAATGCATCTAGAGAATGAAAGAAAAATGTTTAGAATGAAAAACATATCAGTCTACCTATATCATAATGCCTAAAAGAATATGAGGTATATCTCTCGAATTATATAAATTCTCATATGCGGTAAGGAACGTAACGAGGAGATATCGAGTGCTTAGTTGATAGTGGGACCACCCACACTAATCGAACCTTGTAAAATTTCAAAGATATATGTGCCAATAGTTATCATATGAAAACCAACTGTGGAATGAAATAGAATGGAATTACCGCACATAAATGTGAACGAAAACACATTTTAAAGAACCTAACGAGTGACCTACAATGAAATGTCATCACACAGGTTTTGACATGACCACCTAGAAACACCTTGGTCATGACATGATGATCCATGTTTTAAAGAATTCAAACGGACATCCCTTCCTTTGAGTGAATAATAAAATGGGACAAAACTTAGTCACACTCCAAGGTGACCACCCTGACCGCCAGACACTAGATGGTCCTAGCTAATACTACTCCAATGCAGTCATTACACTTTAAAGCACCTGATGCGCAACCTGCCTCCCATTATGCCTTATTGATTAGTTCAAAGGCACTTCACTCATTTGCAAAGCCTATTCTTTAGCAAAAACAGGATTGAGACTTTCTTATGCTAAAGATAACTAAAATATTTCTTTCTTACGAAGAGTATAATGTGATATGTTGACTTATTCATCCATAATGCCGACCATTAAAGTACTTTATGGTTTAATGGTTTTGGAAGACGTCTCGACACACTGGTCACAAGTTGAATAATTATCCATTAGAAATGCTGCATTTGCAAACTCTTAGCAGATTTTATACATCTAAGGGCTCACCACCCTAATCATCAAGCCTATAAGACTTGACAATGCTGAGAGTTCACATTAAAAAGACTTGATGCTTATTGTATGAAGATCAAGATCGATGTAAAATATCTTGACACCCCATATGCATACTCAAAATGGTCTCGTAGATGGTGGTTAGGGCACTGGTTATGCACACTAATCTACCTATATCTGCTTGGGGATATGCAATATTGCACACAACCTAGCTTATTCGTTTTTAGACTCACTGCTAGCCTACCATTTAATGCGTACCAGTTGGTAACTAGACATGAGCCTGAGATTTACTCATACTTGGTTGTGCAGCATTTGTGCCTATTGCGCCCCCACAGCGTATCAACAATGAGAACTCAAAAACGAATATGTATTTATGTTGGATACATACCTCCAACAATTTTTCGCTATTTGGAACCATTACAGGCATCTCACCGCTCGATTTGCGGATTGTTACTTTGATAAGACGGTCTTCCCGTCATTAGGAGAGATAAGAAAAAGGATTTTCTATGGGAACGACAGGAATTGTCGTGGTTGCCCCACTTTGTCTCATCTTGATCACCACATAATCGATACCTTGAACGTAACAGTTTCGATGTCTGATACGTTTATAAATATTGCTGAAGTGACGAGATCACACATGTTAGCTGCAAATGCTTGCAAGGTTAAAAGTCTCCAATAAGAGGCACACCGCCGCAGATAGAGGCGATGCAACCACACTTAGTGGAGGTGTGGTTGAGGCTGTGGCTCTAAAGGAAGAGGGGGAGACCACTTGGTTCGATCAATACTTGCCTAAAGGAATTTGGTGAGTAAGGCACAACCTCATCAATATAACGAATCTCTCTCATGAGATTGTCTCTGATTACAACTATGTCCATGAATCAATACTAAAGGACGTTCTGATGTTTAAATGATTCCAGAGACAAAATCTCAACAGATTACGAGAGTACATACACATTGATGATTCACACTATTGCTCAAGGAATCATAGAGCACGAAGGTATCGAACCACGCTTGTTGAAAAATGTCAACAAAGAACATATTGGCCTAGATAAAAATGCGATCCAGGAAGAGCTAGATTTTCTGAGAAAGAGACAGGTATTTGGTTTGGTAGTGCTAACCTTACCGAGTGTAAAACCTGTAGGACATAAATAAGTCTTTATCATAAAGCGTAATTAATGAGAAGAATGAAGCCCTGAAGGACAAGGCGAGCCTTGTGGCACCAAGGTTTCTCGCGACGCTCTAGATTGACTACGAGGAGAAATAATCTCCCATAATGAAAATGTAGCTCATCGATGTGATTACTACTTATCTCTATGGGGATATTGATTAGGAGATATTCATAAAGTGCCTAATGGCCTTAAACTATCCAACTCAAGTAGCTCTAAACCACGGAGTGCGTCTGCAATTAGAATTGAAACGCTCACTTTATAAAAGTGACTACTTGGTTCGAAAGGGATACAAAATGATGAACTATGCCCATGCGTACTCATAGAGGAAAGAGTTCCGAATTTTCAATTACAGCCATCTATGTTGATGATAAGAACATAACAGGTATTCTTGATGAAATAAGAGAGATTGTCACACCCCGATCCCGACGTTGGCTGGTTTTAAGCACCAAACGCCGATCCTGAAGGTGCGACGAGTGTTACAAAGCAGAAAGCAAACAAAAACACTAATTTCTAGGCTCTTCACTCTAGGCTCGTCATCTACCCTTTTTCCCGGCTCGGTACAACCTAATTACTTTTTTTACAAAAAAAATATCAAAGATGGGCGGGTGAGCATAACCACGCGTTCAGTAAGTAGACCAATGTAATATGCCTGCAAAGCCATGTCATTTTACACACGCTACAAAATACTTATATCGTATACATATCACTTCACGCAATTCATCACATCGCACAATCCCTTCTTATTGGATATCTTTCAATTTAGTGATCCCCACGGGAACCTAATGACCTTGAAGTCTTATACCTCCATGTCTCATATCCTTACTTCGGCATAACCAATTAAGAAGTTCACATGTTCCATGCCTAGTCAAACAATAAATCAAACACATAATTATATATAAACTTCGCATATTTCACAAATCGACATGCTTCACTCGAAAATAAAGAGATATTTTGTAAAACATCAAAATCATGTTTTTCGACTATTTTAATAATAAATAAGAATATTTTAAACATATTATACAAATCCACTCACCTCGTCAACACGAATCCCCACCAAAAACATCGATTGTCAACCGAGCCTCCTAAAACGAGCCATCTAGAAATCATTGTTGGATCTAGCTCAAACCTCTAAGATAGGAAGAGGACATTGAGACGAACCCGTAACACTTCGTGGATTCAGAATCGAAGTTACGAATCAAAAGTATGATCTGCTGAATTTCTAGATCAAGAAACTTAGAGAGAGAAAATGACGATAAAGAAAGATAGAGAGAGAATGTACAAAAGCTGATAAGTTCAGAGGCGGCTAGTGGGCTTGACCATTAAGTGAAGAACACTTGTCAAAGAGAGAACAAAACACATGTCAAAGAATGAACAAATGTCAAATGACTAACCAATTTGCCAATCACACCATCCTCCCACCTGCCAACCAAATCAACTAACAACCAAAGAGATGCTGCCACGTCAGCACTAGTGTGCTCCTGATTAAATTTTAACGAAACTTTAAAAAATTATTAAAAATAGCTTGGGTGTCTGAAAAATTTACCGAAAAATATGGCGAAATTGTGATGACCTCTACTTTCTATTTCTAAGAAGAAAATAATTTTAAAGAAATTTCAAAAATCAAGATGTTACAAAAATCGCGAGCTATCTGAAATCTGAATTGAGATGAATAATCTTAGGGAATTCGGTTAATAACGAGTTTGTGAAATATTAATCCACCAGTCTGCATGTGTCCAAAAGATTCTCAGGCGATTTACATGGACAAAATGCATACTGTTAGCACTCCCAATGATCGGTCGATGTTTGGATGTAAAGGAAAATCGATTTCGTCCAAAGGAAGATGACGAAGAAGGGTAGAGATTTGAAAACTCTTTCTAAAGTGCAATAGGCACAATATTATATTTAGCTCGATAAACATGACCGAGTATTACATTCTCATTGTACTTGTTCAAGCGTCAACGCAGTGTTATTGGAAGGTATAAAGAACGTATCCTAATACCATTGACTTGGGTTCAATCTATCCCTATAGAAAGAAAAAAGGGAATGCAGATGGAACTGCAATCCCCTACATCAAAACCTCAAATGATGCTTTGGTTGGTTTTTTACTGTTAGGTATCTATGAGCAATAAGTCGTTCCTAAACTGGTTATGTAATAATCATTGGGAACGCGACGATACCTAGTGAGAAACATTAGTCTCTCCTCAAGATTCAAGTAAAGTAAGTAAGGTCTAAGGATAATATGACAAACTTGTTTCTCAAATCACACCTAAGACTATATCTCATAAGCATGTGAGAAACATAGGAATGCAAAGACGTTCCTAACTCCGTTGATTGATGTAAGGATCAAGGGGATTGTAGACTTCAGGGGGAGTCTAACACACATACACTATCATAGGTGTGTTGTGCTTTTTTCCTTCGACCAAGATTTATTTTGTCTCACTGGGTTTTGTTATTTGGCAAGGTTTTTAATGAGGAACACCTTATGCACCATTTTAACTTTAACTTGGCACAAGGGGGAGTGTTCAAGGAAAAATACCTTAAGTGTGTCTTCGTCAATTACTACTGACGAAGAGTAAATTAGAAAGTCATTGATCAGTGGATGTAACGCCTCAATTAGTCATATTAGTCATTATGTACATTGTTATTAGCATTGAATAACGTCATTATGTGCGTGTAATTACCGTTGTAATCGACCTCTATATAAAGAGAGTTTATAATGAAATGAGTAGATCATTCCAATTCTATTTTTCCTGTAACAATTTGAACATTTTTGTTTTTCAGGAAGTATATTGCTATATAAACTGTGAAAAAGGAAATGAGATAAAAATTTAACAGCTTCCACCACGTGTTTCTGAAAATGCCATAAAGAAATACTCACCACCTGAGGCCATGTTTGGTTTTTGAAATCAAACCATTAGGAAAAGAAAGCCATTACTTTTCATTGTTTGGAAACCAAAAGGAAAAGAGTGGGAAAGGAAAGTGGTTCTCCCACATGAAAGAAAAATTAGGTGGAAAATGGTTCTCTCCCCCAACCAGGATTAACTTTCCTTTCCCTTGTCAAAGGAAAATTCAAAGATTTCCTTTCCTTTCCTTTTCCTTGAACCAAACTAGGAAGTTTCATCCATATCCTTTGCTTTGTTGTCACTCATCAGATAAAGGAACTCTAGCTATACCTTGCTTTGTTTTCACTACCAAAGTTGTTTGTTATTTGGTTGATCGATCTGTTATTTATACATAAACAAACATAACCTTTGGCCACTGTAATTGGTACTTCACACTATCGGACTCTGAAGCTGTTGTTGAATCATCTCCAGTGGATTAGTCTGTGAGTGTATTTGGTCTATTTTCTTCGTGCTTATTGTTTTGAAGCATTAATTTGCTCCCTTTGTACGTAATTATACATGCATGCACGCACCTAGTTAATTTGCAGTTCAACTCGGAGTATCTGTGAGGTAGATGACCTCGTAGCTTCTTTCAGCTTCCTCGTTTCTTATATTGTGTGCATTGTAAGCCTATACCATATGATATATTAGAATTTTCCATAGTTTGTATACTGAATATATATGCACACAGCAGTAGTGGAATTTTACAAACGAATCGACTAGCTACAGATTTTCAAGAATCCCAGTCCAATCTGTGAGCTGTATACCTCAGTTAGCTACTATTATGATTATTGCTTGTTCTTCATGTATAATTAATTATATTAGTTTACTAATTAGCTCTACGGACACATATATACTCACCTTGAGAATTTGACAGGGTATGGCAGCTACAGTTGTCCCCAGTGCAAATGCAACTCTTGAAGTCCTGAACCTCTACAACTATGAAGACTGGAGTCTACTGGTCGAAACTTACTTAATTGCTGGGGGTCTTTGGGACGTTGTCGATGCCACGGCTAAAACTCCCGATAATGGTGAAACTGAATACATGAATTGGAGAATGAAGAACGCCAAGGCTCTTCATGCAATCCAAATCTCTTGCAGGACTGATGTAATCGGTTTTATCGGTGACATTAGGATGGCCAAGGATGCGTGGGAGACTTTGGCGAAACGATTGAAGCCGAAAAACAGAGGTCAGTACATTTAGTTAATTATCTTGCAAAAATGAAGAATGAAAGGAAAGGATGCACGTACGTACTCAAATCTATTCCTATTATCCATCTGTGATATATATATATATATATATATATATTTTTTTTTTTTTTTGATACCATCTGTGAGTATATACTTGGTCTCCTTTTATCATCGCTTTATATATTTGACATATTGTGCATAATATATAGATATCAAGGGCATGGCAGCCACCCTAGTCCCTAGTGTAATGATTGATCTTAAGGCACTTAACAAAGACAACTATGAGCACTGGAGCTTTTGGGTGAAAACATACTTGCTGGGTGAAAATTTGTGGGAAGTTGTCGAAGGCACAAGGGAACCTCCAAAACTAGAAGACGGGGAAGCTATCTTCATGGCTTGGCGGAAAAATAATGCCAGGGCATTGCATGTTATCACCTTATTTTGCGGGGATGATGCTGAGTCTTGTATCAGGGACAGTGAGATGGCGAAAGATGCCTGGAATACTTTGGCAGAAGAGTTCAACCCTCAATTGCAAGAATATTCAAATGATGAAATTTTAGAAACTCCAGGTACACACATAGATCTCTCATGATCGATCAATATAATACTTTGCTACATAATTAGAATTGAGGCTTTGCATCTTAGTGAAAGGATATATTCAAGGTTTATTGAAATGAAATGCAAAACAGTAAAGTAAAAAACGCAGAGAGCTCTGATGGACTACATCTTGGATTTCATGATAGAGTGTAACAATACATTAGGTTCAATATATAGGGTAGGGATTAGTTATAAAAGACAAGTCTACCCTCATATGGTTAACACCACCAAAAAATACAGATGTAGAATCCATTACAAAACAATTAACTCAAATCAAAAACCAACTACTTGATATCAGAAGAGCATCCATCTTGACATTTAGCTATCAATGGAGGAGAAGAGAGCTTGCTGGAAAATTTCACAGTTCACATGGGCACATGGGCAGTAGTGCAATAATACGTAAAACATCCTCGGCAACACATAGCAGCAAAGATGTATAACTAAAAATCCAAATCTGAAAACTTCATATTTTTCTTCAACTGTAAACTAACAAACTGAAAAGCTTCATTTGCTGAAAACTGCATCTTTTCCTTCAATAGTAAACTAATAAACTGCATATGTCACTTAATGCTTCAACTTTTATAGGCACTATACACTTGCAAATCCAATTGATAAATGTGGCCTCAATATACTTAGCATTCCATCAGAAGATTACCAGCAGCTCCCATATTTATATGTCGGCAACACAATACAAACTTAAGAATCTGACTTAATATTGAAATTGCATATACATAACAGCAAATATAACCAACTGAACTCCTCTCTACACTTTGAATTGACTCCTCACAACTTTGCATATCACCCAACCTCCTTAGCAGCAATATAACAAAGGCAGTAAACACAACAAATTCCTCATCAAATATGGAAACATCCTCCAAAACAAATGCAACTTGCACACAAGCCAAACATTCATACCTTAATCTAGCCCATCAAGCCAATTCACCAGTCCAAAAACAAATTAAAAAACTGCTTCGTCACCTTTTTCTTTTGGTTGACGGCAAACAAACTTTGATAAGAAAAATAAAACTGGAAAACTGATGAATTGAACATAACAGCATAGACTAGAGAGATAATCCATGATTCATGTGAAAGAGATGACAAATCAGAGAGAAATTAACTACCAACATTGCTAAAGAATTTGATGCTATCAAAGGTACGCATCTCCACCTATCTACAAATCTCCATCACTATTTCTCCATCACCTATTTCTACTACTTCTCCCAATCTCATCATATGCACATAGCAAGAAAAGAACAGAGGCCATAGATAATACCATATTGGCGACCAACAATATGAGCATGCCGAACAGGATGAGAGCTCCGGCGAGAGAGAAGAGTGACAGGAAGAGAGACCGATGCTGATGAGAATCGAGATGGAAGAGACGAGCTCTGAATCGGTGCCCAAAGGTCGCAGAACAACATCTAGTAAAAAATGATAAAGTAGTTTGGGGTTCACATCCAAAACCAATTGGTAATGGGTGAAATGGCTCAAACTCTTATAAACCATAGGCACGCCTCCGCACGTGTGGTGAATCTTCAAGCCTAACACATTGACAACATTTGGGGTGACGTGGAGTTCGTGTGGCCTTTGGGCTTCACATGTGGACGTGGGTAACCCGCTCTGATACCATGATAAAGTAGTCTGGGGTTCACATCCAAAACCAATTGGCAATAGGTGGAGTGGCCTAAACCCTTATAAACCACATGCAATGTCCCATTTTTCCCTATGTGGGATATATATCTCAACAAAAAACAGGGAGCTCTGACAGACTACATCTTGTATTTCATGATAAGAGTGTAACAGTACATTAGGTTCAATATATAGGGTAGGGATTAGTTGTAAAAAACAAGTCTACCCTCGTATGGTTAACACTTAGGCCTCAGCTTAGCTATCACTGCGCAGCCCTAGCTTGAAAGAATAACCATTTGATTTTCAGAAGTGAATTCTGAAGTTGACTCAAATGACGACACCAGCTCAAATGATGGAAATGCTGACTTGATTATAGAAGCGGTTGAAGGTATATGGATTATGCTCGCTTTTCACTAGGATGTATTGAAATATTACTGCTCTTTAATTTCCACCGATATGGTCACATTGATATATAGTCATTAACACATGGCATGACTTGCAGCATATGAGAAAGAGACCTATGAACTTTTCGTCCGCAATGTGGAACGCGGGCAATGGGAGGCTGTAAGGGAGTTTGTTAAACAACATCCAGAGGCAGTAAGAGCTAAACTCCCCTGGGGCATGACACCTCTTCACTGGGCAGCCATGTTAGAGATGGTGGATGGAGTAAAAGAGTTGCTGCCATTGATGAAAAAGAAAGATTTGGATATACTGGATGGAGATGGATATACTGCTCTCTCTCTGGCTATGCGATACTCGGATACAGATGCTGCGGTCGAAATCGTCAAGTGCATAGTTGAGAAGAACAGGAAACTACTCCTTCGTGTTGTCCCTCCTTCCGCCAATACTATTCCACTCGTGTATGCTCTGAGTTTGGACAGACCTAAAATTGCTTATTATCTCTATTATGTGACTCCACTCGGAAAGCTCAAGAGTAGGGATGCCGCTGAGCTTGTTTCCACGGGTTTGCGATTGAAACATTTAGGTACGTACGTACGTGAGTAAGTTCAGTTGTTTCTATTAATCAATGATATATCATGCATTTGAATCTTCTTGTTCTCGCACTCATGTGATATACAGAGATTCCGTTGGGCTTACTACGGCAGTTTCCAAACTTGATCTTTGCTAAAGACCACTCCGGTGAATCCCCTTTAATCGAATTGGCTAGTACGCGTGCTGGATTATTCCCAAATGTTAGCCAGCTCGGAATATGGAAACGATTGATTTATAGCTGTTAGTACTTCTGATCTCTTCTCTCGTCCACTGAAACTAAATCGTCTATTTTTTACGATTTGATATCCAAAGAAACTAGTGCTGCATAAATATACATGGATTGTTTAGAGCTAGTATGGTCAATGCATAAATAGCATGAGACTGAGCTGTTTAAGTGTTTAACATTCTATTCTTTAGGTATACACATACCGGGGTCTGAACATACAATTGGTCACATTTCTATAAATGTTTCAAAAGAAGATAAAGATGAAGACAATTGGAAGCAACTTATTCGCAAAGGTCTGTTACACGTACGCATGCATATATACAAGTACAGTATTATTGAAACTGCGAAAGAGTAGAAAACCTTGTTGCATATTCTTTGAAGAAATTATGCCAACATATGTTTTATTAATTGAAATGCAGTTACATGTTTCTTTGGACGACTGTTTACCAATCTCCGTAACCTTTCTGGTATGTCATCAACATTATTAATAATTTGCTATTTGCTTTTGAAAGGTGGCTAACTTGATATATACTCTATTAAAACTAGGAATTGGTGGTATATATAAAATGAAATTCCTCCATGTCCAGACCGTCGAGATTCTGGATCGCATTGGCGGAGTGCTAAAGCAAGATAATCTCAACCATATGCAACGAAAAATTGTTGAAAAAGCACTCTTCCAAGCAGTAGAACGAGGACATGCTCCATTCATCGAATATATATTAGACCTGTTCCGGTACAGGGCTAATAAAAACTGGTTCTTTGCCAACACCATTGAACAATATGACAAGACCTTGTTTCAATTTGCTGCTGAGCATCGTCAAGACAAAGTATTTAACTTGATGAAATGGTTTCAACCAAAAGAAAGAAAAGAAATTATTGGCAGAAAAGATAAGTGTGGGAATAACATGCTGCATGTGGTAGGGAAGTTGTCCCCATTAACAAAGATTGATCATATTCGAGGTGCAGCTTTGCAAATGCAGTGTGAACTACAATGGTTCAAGGTATTGATTCTCTTATGTATGTCTACAATGGTTCAGTATGAACTACAACCTCACCTCATCATGCATGTCTCTACAACTACAAATATTGACCGTTCAAGGCTAAGATCATAAAATTAGTGAATTACTTGATTTACTTCACCTCATCATATGTCTTGATCTCTAAGCGTAGGGTTAATTTTATTGGATAACCTGCAGAAGGTGGAGCGCATGGCAAATCCCAAGGATTTAAATTGCATAAATTCTGATGGTCGCACACCCCGTGAGGAGTTTACTATGAACCATAGAAACTTGGTGGAGGCAGGAGAAAAGTCGATGAAAGAAACTGCAACTTCTTCTTCAGCACTTGTAGCTGCTCTTATCATTACCATTATGTTCGCTGCAGCAGTGACAGTTCCTGGTGGAATAAATGGGGACACAGGTATTCCCATATACTTGCACACCAAGGCATTTCAGACTTTTATAGTTGCAGATGTTATATCGCTATGCTCTTCCACAACTTCAGTGATGGTATTCTTAGGGATCCTCACTTCACGTTTCGCTGAAGAAGATTTTCTCACATCCTTACCTACAAAATTGATAATTGGCTTTCTTACCCTTTTCCTATCTATTGGTGCCATGATGATTGCCTTTTCTTCGGCCATTATTATTATGCTCCCTGAAAAGCCTTCTATTGTTATTTCATCTGTTGTACTCGCTAGTGTTCCAATTGCCTCATTCCTCTGGATGCAATTTCCGTACCTTCTTGAGATCATTATATCTACTTTTGGATCGAGTTTTCACCCAATGTCCTGGGGGAGGCTTAAGCGGTGGGCTCGGAGGACTTACCGGAGGTTTTGGAGGCAGTTACATTAGCCTTGAGATCATTGCATATGTTGTTTTTTGCTTTTATTTACACATGCAGCAGTGTGTTGCTCCAGTTGTAGCCTTAAACAAGGTTCAAAACATTGCTTTCACTTATTTTTCTTTTTACAACGAGTCAATTTTCAATGAGGTCTGGTACTTCGTATAAAAAAAAAAAAACTGGTACTTCTGCTTGTTACTGGACAATGAGGCCCCAACCTTTGAGAGGTGAAGTTCTTCTCAGTTCATTGAAATCCGGGGACTTATCGACCATAAGATAGGCACATAAAACCGACTTGCCACAGCATAGAAATCGATCAGCAGCAAGATTGCCAATTTGAATATAACAATTGGAAGCATAACTAAATAGATTCATCAAAGTAACTGACGAAGAGTAAATTAAGAAGTTATTGATCAATGGATGTAACGGCTCAATTAGTCATATAAGTCATTATGTATGTTGTTATTAGCATTGAATAACACAATTATGTGTGTGTAACTACCGTTGTCATCAACCTCTATATAAAGAGAGTTTATAATGAAATGAGTAGATCATTCCGATTCTATTTTTCCTATAACAATTTGAACTTTTTTGTTTTTGAGGAAGTAATATTGTTATATAAACCGTGAAAAAGGAAATGAGATAAAAATTTAACAGCTTCCATCACGTGTTTCTGAAAATGCCATAAAGAAAGACTTCACCACCTGAGGCCATGTTTGGTTTATGGAATCAAGCCATTGGGAAAAGAAAGCCATTACTTTCCATTGTTTGGAAACCAAAGGGAAAAGAGTGGGAAAAGAAAGTGGTTCTCCCACATGAAAGGAAAATTGGGTGGAAAATGGTTTTCTCTCCCAACCCCACTTTCCTTTCCCTTGTCAAAGGAAAATTCAAAGATTTCCTTTCCTTTCCTTTCCTTTCCTTGACATTCCTTGAACCAAACCAGGTAGTTTCACCCATATCCTTTGCTTTGTTGTCACTCATCAGATAAAGGAACTCTAGCTATACCTTGCTTGGTTTTCACTAACAAAGTTGTTTGTTATTTGGTTGATCGATCTGTTATTTATACATAAACAAACACAACCTTTGGCCACTGTAATTGGTACTTCACAGTTCACACAATCGGACTCTGAAGCTGCTGTTGTTGAATCATCTCCAGTGGATTAGTCTGTGAGTGTATTTGGTCTATTTTCTTCGTGCTTATTGTTTTGAAGCATTAATTTGCTCCCTTTGTACGTAATTATACATGCATGCACGTACCTAGTTAATTTGCAGTTCAACTCGGAGTATCTGTGAGGTAGATGACCTCGTAGATGACCTCTCCCTACAGCTTTCAGTTTCAGGCTTTCAGCTTCCTCATTTCTTACATTATACCATATGATATACTAGAATTTTCCATAGTTTGTATACTGGAATTTTACAAACGAATCGACTAGCTACAGATTTTCAAGAATCCCAGTCCAATCTGTGAGCTGTATACCTCAGTTAGCTAGTGTTATGATTATTGCTTGTTCTTCATGTATAATTAATTATATTAGTTTACTAATTAGCTCTACGGACACATATATACTCACCTTGAGAATTTGACAGGGTATGGCAGCTACAGTTGTCGGTCCCCAGTGCAAATGCAACTCTTGAAGTCCTGAACCTCTACAACTATGAAGACTGGAGTCTACTGGTCGAACCTTACTTTAATTGCTGGGGGTCTTTGGACGTTGTCGATGCCACGGCTAAGACTCCCGATAATGGTGAAACTGAATACATGAATTGGAGAATGAAGAACGCCAAGGCTCTTCAGGCAATCCAAATCTCTTGCAGGACTGATGTAATCGGTTTTATCGGTGACATTAGGATGGCCAAAGATGCGTGGGAGACTTTGGCGAAACGATTGAAGCCGAAAAACAGAGGTCAGTACATTTAGTTAATTATCTTGCAAAAATGAAGAATGAAAGGAAAGGATGCACGTACGTACTCAAATCTATCCCTTTAATCCATCTGTGAGTATATACTTGGTCTCCTTTTATCATCGCTTTATATATTTGACATATTGTGCATAATATATAGATATCAAGGGCATGGCAGCCACCCTAGTCCCTAGTGTAATGATTGATCTTAAGGCACTTAATTAACAAAGACAACTATGAGCACTGGAGCTTTTGGGTGAAAACATACTTGCTGGTTGAAAATTTGTGGGAAGTTGTCGAAGGCACAAGGGAACCTCCAAAACTATCTTCATGGCTTGGCGGAAAAATAATGCCAAGGCGTTGCATGTCATCATCTTATTTTGCGGGGATGATGCTGAGTCTTGTGTTAGGGACAGTGAGATGGCGAAAGATGCCTGGAGTGCTTTGGCAAAAGAGTTCAATCCTCTTGAAGTTTTAGAAACTATAGGTACGTACGTACTACACATAGATCTCCGATTGATCAATATGACACTTAATTTGCCACATAATTAGAATTGAGGCAATGCATCTTAGGCCTCACCCTATCGCTCCGCAGCCCTTGAAAGAATACTCATGCCATTTCATTTACAGAAGTGAACTCTGAAGTTTACTCGAATGACGACACCAGCTCAAATGATGGTAATGCTGACTTGAGTACAGCAGCGGTTGAACTTGAAGGTATTATGCTCGCTCTTCACTATGATGTATTGAAATATTACTGGTGTTATTTAATTTCCACGCATACCTACTCACATTGATAATCATTAACACATAGCTAGCATGCACGACTGCAGGATCCGATGATTTCCACGATATGTTGCTACGCCGGCAATGGGAGGCTGTAAGGGAGTTTATTAAAGAATATCCAGAGGCAGTAAGAGCAAAACTCTCCTGGGGCATTACACCTCTTCAAATCGCAGCCTTGTTAGAGATGGTAGATGGAGTAAAAGAGTTGCTGCCTTTGATGAAAAAGAAAGATTTGGATATTATAAATAAATATGGAGAGACTGCTCTCTCTGTGGCTATACAAAACTCAAGTACAGATGAGGCGATCGAAATGGTCAAGTGCATAGTTGAGAAGAACAAGAAACTACTCCTTCGTGTTGTCCATCCTTCCGCCAATACTATTCCAGTCCTGTATGCTCTCAGTCTGGACAAACCAAAAATGGCTGATTATCTTTATTCTGTTAGTCCACTCGAAAAGCTGAAGAGTACGGATGCCGCTGATATTGTTTCCACGGGTTTGCGATTGAAACATTTAGGTACGTCGTGAGTAAGATCAGTTGCTTCTATTTGACAAACTAATCCTCACTACTATAGCATGCATTTTAATTTTCTCTTCTTCTCGCACTTGATGATTCCCTCGTTCACTCTACTACAGATATTCCGTTGGACATACTACGGCATTATCCAAACCTGATCATTGCTAAAGACCACTCCGGTGAAACTCCTTTGAATGAATTGGCTGGTACGCGTGCTGGATTATTCCCGAACGTTAGCCAGCTCGATCGGAATATGGAAACGATTGATTTATCACTGTTAGTACCTCTGATCTCTCCTCTCTTCCAATGAAACTAATCGTCTAATTTTTACATTTTTATTATCCAGAGAAAAAATAGTGCTGCATATGGATTATTTAGAGTATGGTCGATGCAAAAGTAGCATGGGATTGAGCTGTTTAAGTGTATAACATTCTATTCTTTACAAATTCAATAGGTATACACATACCACGGTTACGTGATACAGCTATTGGTGATGTTTCTATAACTGTTCCAAAAGAAGATAAAGATCAAGGCAATCGATCGGAAGCAACGCATTCGCAAAGGTCTGTTACACGCATCCATATACATTATTAATTAATGAATGAAAAGAGAAGGTAGTTACGTTCCAATTTGGAGATGACCTTTCGATCTTCTCATATTTTTCGAGAAAGGAATAAGGTTGCAGATGTTCTTGCTAACCACGGTACGTCATTAACACAGCTGGTTTGGTGAGATTCACCTCCTCATTTTATTTTGTCATATTGTAATAGTGACTTTATGAGTCTTCCCTAATTTCGGTTTTCCTAGTTTTATTTTGTTGTTATTTTGTTACGAGAGGTTTTGGTCTAATCCCCCTCTCTTGATGTTTCTCTTTTTTCTTTTTTAATGCATAAGAGTGTTAGAGGGTCATTCCTCTCTCACTCATCTTTCAGCCAAAAAAAAAAGACATATGCCCACATATTTTTGTTAATTGAAATGCAGTAACATGTTTCTTTGGACGACTATTTACCAATCTCCGTAGTCTTTCTGGTATGCTACATCAACATTAATCATTAATAGTTTGCCATTTGTTTAATTTCCAAAGGTTACTATTTTGATACTCTATTATATCTAGGAATCGGTGGTATTTATCAAATGAAATTGCTCCATGTCCGAACCATCGAAATTCTGGATCACATTGGCAAAGTGCTAAAGCATGATAATCTTAACCATATGCAACGAAAAATTGTTGAAAAAGCACTCTTCCAAGCAGTAGAACGAGGGCATATCCTTACAACACATATCCTTTTTTGCGACGAACATTTTCCGACCAAACAAATTATTGGTTGGAAATAACACAATTTCCGACGAGTCGTCGGAAATGGTCGGAAATACAATTTTTTGCTGAAAATTATTTCCGATGAAAATCAATCTGTCGGAAAAAGTCATCGGAAATAATTATAATTTGGCGGCAAAAGTTCCCGCTAATTATTTTACCGACGAGGTCCAATGTGGCCGGAAAATAATTGATAATTTTACAACGAGATTTTCTTTTGTCGTAAAGTCGTCGAAAAATAAAAGGTTTAATTCCGACCACACATAATAAGTTGTCAGAAATGTAAAAAAAAAGTATATTCAATATTACTAAAGAGGTTACTAGGTCCTTTTTTTGTGATTAAAAAAGAATGATATGGATGTTACTAAATATTTACTTTAGGGTTTAGGGTCAAAATTTCCCCTTGAAAAGTTTTAGTGACTTGACCCCTCTCTTGTGATTAAAAAAGAATGATATCGATATTACCAAACATTTACTTTAGAGTTTAGGGTTTAGGGTTTAGGGTTTAGGTTTAAAGGGTTCTCCCTTGAAAAGTATTGGTGATTTGTCCCCTCTCTTGTGAAATGTATTACTAAAAAAATATCCAACTATAAAATAATTACTTCAGTTATTGGCCTCAATGAGATTCATCGTCATCAAAATCAGGATTCTCTACATCCAAATCTGTGTCAAGGAATTCACTAATCTAGTTATCACTTCAAATAGTTATTCATTTACTCAATTTGTTAAAATTATTCGTCATCTAAATTTGCCTTGAGATCATTATCTTTCCTAATGTGTTTTTGAGGGGATGTCTTCTCACCTAGATACTCATTGATCGAGGAGATTACTCGTTACCTAGATATTCATCTTGATAAAATTTCTCCTCTTCTAAATCAACGTTGAGGAGATTACTTGTTACCTAGATATTCGTCTTTATATACACAAATAAAAACACGGATGTGAAAACTTATATTTATATATAAACTCCTCCAACTTTCAAATTGTAACAAATAAAAAAACAAAAAACAATACGAGTATCTAGCTAGCTAAGTGAGGACTGAGGAGACCTCATCGAAAAAAGAGGAAAAATATGTGCATGTATATGCACTCTCATCAACAAAAATATGTGTGTATATAAACAATAAAATATGTGTGTATATAAACAATGGATAAATAATAATAGTATGAGGGGAAAAGGATTCTAGAGAGGTCGGTAGAACCCGGCCACCTAAACAAAGATTGTCTAGAGAAAAGTTGTCCTAATAATAAAAAAAGGGTGCACTGACTTTGACCTGGACTCTTATCTTTTTGTTTTCTCAAGCATCACCAGGGAGAGAGGAGGGAGAACACGGACCTCACGCCGATCTCCTCCACTAATCGATCTCTCTTTGTTTCTAATAGTGAAGCAATTAGTGATGCAATCAACGATGTGGGTGCTTCAGACATATATTCGGTATACTTTCTTACAAACCCATTCTTCTTTTTCGCGGAACTTCTTCTCAATTTTGGCCGAAAATTCAAGTTTTCCGCTAAAGTTTTCCTTCCCGCGGCCTCAAATGTCTAGTGCCCCTACAATTCTGGAGCCTCAACTCACGCTACTCCTATACGAATCTAGTGGTGCGCTGAAAGGTAGAAAACGACTTCTCTCTCAGTTCACTGACACAACTTGAATCGCATCGCTCTCTCATGGAGACACTCACGGACTACGAGCTCAAGAGGCTCGAGAATATTAGCCAAAACAACAAACGCCTCAAGAGGCTCGAGAATATTAGCCGAAACAACAAACGCTTGGCTGCTCTAAACCTCCCCTCCATGGCTGCCCAAGGGTTTGCCTCAACCAAACGCCCAAGGTAACTCGAACCCCTATCACCGTCTCGATCTCTATACAAATAACAATCCATCGGCTCCAATCCTCTTGATTTGTCTTTGCAGATCTGTCGTTGTCCCAGATCAGGTCGAACCCAATCAACATACCACAGGTCTTCATCTCATCGCTACCTTGAACTATAATTTACTGTTGTTTTAATCGTCCATAGAGTAGTACTTGATGCCGCGGCAGGTTCAGGTATTTTCATTGAGCCTCTTCATTTTGTCTGTCTTGAGCCTCTAAATTTGCAGGGCCGGCCCTGAAAGTAATTAGCTTTATTGTTGCAAATTGCATTTTTTTGTCATGTGGGATCTGTTGAGTCCATTTGATACAGCAATGTAGTTGGAACATGTTGAAGAGTCTGTTTGTTATATAATTTTGGTGATCAATCTGCATAAACTGAGTAGGATGTTCAAGGACTCCTAAAGTACTTGTAGAACTCTATTGGAAACTGTAAATTTGTCATCATGTTGATTTGATAATTGACATTACCTATCTCATAGCTCAAATATTTTTTACAAATTTATGATAGATAAAACATACAATTATTCTTTGCTGTAATTGGTTACTCAATTTACTATATTATGTTGTAGTCATGACAAGGAAAGAAAAGAGCAGAAAAGGGCAGCAAACACCTCACTTCCGAGTCCTCTACATGTGCTCCACCGGAAGACATTCCCAATGAATCAACAGATGATGACGAAGAGGTTGAGGAGCTAGAAACTGAGGCTACCGAGCTGGAAATTGAGGCTGCCAAAAGGAAGGGCAGAGGTCTTGCCAAAGGTGATAAAGGCTATGGCAATAATGCACAGGTTTTTCGGAAGAGGTATATTTAAAGTTGGTATAGTACTACACAATTACACATAGCTTAGTTTGGGAGCAGCCTATGAAATTCTCTTTAAAATAATACTAGTTTGGTCGACCAATATCAATTGTTTTCAGACATAACAATCGCTCTTAGTAGTACTTACTTGTCCACTAATTTTTTTTTTTTTTGACTGGTGTCTACTAATATCTATGCAAAATACTAATGGATCTGCATTCCTCCCTTTTACTCTCATTTTCTTTTCAACTGCACTATTCTGTATTTATAAAATTCTCTTTTTTTTTATTATTTCTTTTACCTTGTTATCCTTCTTTAATATTTATTCACTTCAAAATAGAGCAATAAAGAAAGGGCAATTTGAGGGATATCTGAACGTTTAACCAAGAGTAGTTCTATAAGCCAAATTGACTTAATTAATACTGATACTAGGATGTTGCATTTGTCTTTCTTACGAAATTTATTTCCATTTACAATGCCTAGGTTTATAACTAGTGATGCAGCACGAAGTATTTGGCCTCTTTTCAAAACAGAGATAAACGACCCATTTGTAACTGGAAAGAGTATCTCGCGAAGAGTACTTCCTTTGACAGGTTATTTAAACTGTGGAGGAATAAAAAGTCCCAATTTGATTGCTCCGAGGGAGAACTGAAAGATGTATTCAAGATTATATCAAGAATAATTACAGGCAATGGATGAGCGAGATTTGAAAAAGCGTTTTCTCTAAACATAAGACTGCTGCAGCTAGATATGCCAACAATCCATCATATGTGATTCCGGAGATATGGACACAGATGGTTGATAAATGACTAAAAAAAGAATGGCAGGTGATGTTTCCCTTGATTGTGCCAAAGTTAACTTCTGATCTTTCTTAAAATTTGGCCTCTTTTTTGTTTAGATGTGGTTCCCTCTGTTTCATGTGTTTCTCATTACTTGTTTCTTTCTTAAAATGTATAGGAGGTGAGTGAACAGAACGCGATGAATTGTGACAAATTGACTATGGTGCATACAACAGGTTCAGTTCCAATGGCTAAGTACATAAAAGAGGAGGTATGCACAACAATTAACTCAGTTTGATTAAGCATTTGAGTTTAATGCCTATATCTCGAGTTAGTTATTTTCTACAATTGTTAAATTTACACAAAAGTAAGGTCATGCACACAGGTTGTTAATTCCTCCTGCTATATCTATGAATCAATTATTATTCCATTGACATTTAATTTTGTCCAACTCTGTCCATATTGTTTAGGCTTAAGTACATTTTTAAGCTCTTTGCTAACATAACCATGTAGGACAAATGCTTGGATATTAAATTCTTGGTTCACCCTTTACTCTTTATTTCTTTCGTCTCACAAATGCTTTCACCTTATTCTTTATATGTGGCAGATCGATAGGACCGGAGTTGAACCAAGCCCAATAGAGATGTTTAGAAGGTTTCATGTCTCTACTCCTAAAGACGGAAAGCCGGAATATTGGAAGAGTGAGAAGGCAAAGGATCTTTATGTATGTTTTTGTATTTTGTTTTTTAATTCTCATTGACATAATAGTACGTATTTATGTTGGTTATGTATGTCTACGTTGAAGGTATCTATGGAACTGAAAAAGAAAATAGATGAAGCTTTGGGTGGTGACGAATTGGATGATTGGGACATATATAAGGAGGAGGTCCTCAAAGAGCCCAAACGTGGCAAAACACTTGGCTTAGGTGGCGGAATGGAACCACCTGAAGCTGTGTGTGGCTCGAGTAGCAGCCAAACTTGCAATAAGCATTCGTGCTTAGAACGTGAAGAGGAGTTTGGACAAGTGAAACATAAAGTTGAAAATCTTACGGATGAGGTGGCAGATTTGAAACAACTCATTCAAGTTTTGCTTGCAAGAGAATCAGCCTCTTCGATAAGTGATTGCATATCATGAAATAATTGGACCCCAAAGTAGCTGCAATTCTTATGGCTTTTTTTTTCCCTCAAGTTGTAAGTTTAGTTTGTTTGACACACTATCAGAGTTTTTCCCTAGAAGTTCTTTGATTGATTTTGGATAAGCAGGAATGAAGGTGTTGCCATGGTTTTGCAACACCTCCTTGTTCACTTTAGCATCTGTGGGGTTAACAGAATGTGTGTTTTAAAAAGCTTCGCATACTTATATAAAGAGAAATTTGTTTAACTATTCACCAATTTTCTTGGCTTGCTACACATTGTTCATTGAATAGAATAGGGTGGATGAGCATCTCTAATTCTTATATAAGCAATAAAATTTGAGGTGGTTTCTAAGGATGCCTACATAGTTAGTGTGGAGCAGGCTTTTTTCCCCTTTCATTTAGTTCAGGTTTATTTTGCTTACATGGTTTCTGTCATACCTTGATAGAAATGGTTTTAACATGCTTAGGCGTATGCATGACTAGTTTTGTTGTGTTATTCAAGTATAAGCTATAACTTATTTTTTCTGTTTAGCTTGGTTCCTCAGACTCACCCACAACTGCACCAATCTCAAAATCTGCTCATGAAGATTATGAATCACCTGCTCCTTGATCTCTGGCTGCTAGCAATACAGAATGTTCTCGGAGAACCTTTATTCTATCAATATGTAGCAACATAACCTCTAAATTCAGCTTTAACTTTGGTATTTTATCTCTTTGTATTTTTTATTATTATGGATATTATAGTGGATGCTTTTTTCAAATGTATTAACAATGTAGTTGAATTGAGTTTGATTTCTATGAATCTTCTTAGTCTATATTTTGTTCCATGTTTTAGAATCCAAGAAAATTATAATAATTAAAATTGAATTGGTGGGAAAAATAATTAAAATTAAATGTAATTTTTGATAATAAAAAAAATCAAATGTAATTACATTTATAGAAAATATTTATTTCGACGACATTGTTGGTCGAAAATCGTAGGAAAAAAAATTACCGACAACAACTATAATTGGGAACAATTCGTCGGGAAAAAGTTTTTCGACAAGGAGATTTGTCGAAACTAAGTCGTCGGAAGTTAATTTTCCGACAAATGTATGGTCGAAACTAACCCGTCGAAAATAGAACTATTCCCGACGAGTTACCGACGACTTATTTTTGGACGAAACAAATAATAAGTTCCGACCAATTTCCGACAGGTATTTTCGTCAGAAATAAGGAAGAATTTCCGACGATTCGCCGGAAAGATAGTATTTCCCACGGGAGTATTAGCGACGCCTTCCGACGAGGAATATTTCGTCGGAAACAGTATTTCTGACGAGAATACGGCTTTTACCGACAATTTTCATTGTCAGAAATCATAATGTGTGTTGTAGAAGAAATATTAGGCTGGAACAGGGATAGTCAAAGCTGGTTCTTTGCCTCCACTAATGAACATGACAAGACCTTGTTTCAATTTGCACCTGAACATCGTCAAGACAAAATATTTGACGTGATAACTTGGTTTTATGAAAAAGAAAGAAAAGAAATTATAGACAGAAAAGATAAGTTTGGGAATACCATGCTGCATGTGGTAGGGAAATTGTCCCCATTAACACAGATTGCTAATATTCGAGGTGCAGCTTTGCAAATGTAGTACGAACTACAATGGTTCAAGTTATATATTAATTCTCTTATATGTTTCCTTCATTCCTTGTGTTACAGCAAATATTAGCTTAGCTGTTCAAGGCTAAGATCATAAATTAGTGAATTACTTCTGTAGTTCACCTCATCATGTCTCTAAGCCTAATTAAGGTTTTGTTGGATGAAATGCAGAAGGTGGAGAGCATGACAAGTCACAAAGATCTTAATTGTATAAATTCTGATGGTCTCACACCCGTGAGGTATTTACTATAAACCACAGAAATTTGGTAGAGGCGGGAGAAATGTCAACGAAAGAAACTGCAACTTCTTCTTCGGCACTTGTAGCTACTCTTATCATTGCTATTATGTTCGCTGCAGCAGTGACAGTTCCTGGTGGAATAAACGGGGACATAGGTATTCCCATATACTTACATAACAAGGCATTTCAGACTTTTATAGTTGCAGATGTTATATCGCTATGCTCTTCCACAACTTCAGTGATGGTATTTCTGGGGATCCTCACTTCACGTTTTGCTGAAGAAGATTTTCTCACATCCTTACCCACCAAATTGATGATTGCCTTTGCTTCTGCCATTATCATTATGCTTCCTGAAAAGCCATCTATTGTTATTTCATCTGTTGTACTCGCTAGTGTTCCAATTGCCTCATTCATCTGGATGCAATTTCCGTTCCTTCTTGAGATCATTATTTCTACTTATGGATCAAAGCTTTAAATTACTCAACCTTAAAGGTCCTAGAGGGGGGGTGAATAGGTCTTTTTCAGATTTTCGATTGCTTCTGCAACTGAGGATAGCAATGACTTGTGCTATCCCAGGTTGACAGGTGCGAGTTGAAATAGTAAGAGATAGCAAGAGAACCAATGAACACAAAGATGTTTTTTACTCGCAGAAACCCTGAACTCAGGGAGAAAAACTGCGTGCCCCTAACTCTTGAGGGACAAAACTTTCCAATATGTAAACCACTTCTTACACAATAGTTGCTCTAAGGATACATCAGCTTACTGCTATCCTACCTAGTCTGAATACTAGTCTAGACCTATACTACTAATTTCTAAGAGGCAACAAATGAAAGTTCTTTGAGAAGTCTTGTTCCTGAAACCAACTACAGAGTAGGTGTCTCAACTTTGAACACTTCTTGGGTTGATTGCACTACCAACATCTCTCATGGTATGCAATGATGCAATGAGTTCATGAAAAGATTTTTCGTCCAAGCTCTAAGGTTTATAATCACAAGGAAGACTTAGAGCAGTATGGACATGCAAGCTAAAAAACCAGACTCAATAAGAAAACGTAAAGTTACTGTTTTCAACAACCATTGAGCATAGCCAAAGCTATAACAATATATAGGCAAAAGAGACATCAAGGGGATGATGTCAGCTCTCCCGTCAAGTTGTATCAGAAAGGGTTTTTTGGACACAAGTGTTTGGCTGTGATACTGAAAGTGATGTAACAAGAGGAGAGTGGACAACAACCAACTCAATGAGACAAAGAACCCTTTTCTAGAACAAGACCGATTCAAAAAGGGAGCAATAAGGTTATAGAACCTCTTACTTAGTCCATTAGTGGACCATGACCCAATCAACAGCGACCGGTCATTGAACCAAAACTGGTCCAGCTTTACATTGGTCTATGTACCATAAGAACCAAGCTGGAGCCTTGGACACAAACCATTTGGTCACGGGTTGGCATAGCAAAAGATCTCAACCCTAGACTGGTTTGAGTGCCAAGACAAAAGCACAATCTCAGTTGTAAAAAAAAAAAAACTAGCTTGTAATACCAAAGAACTTGCTATAATATAATAACAGGAACTTCTGAAACTTTAGACAACTTGAGGACTCAGAGAACAGGATAGTAAGCAAAGCTGCTATCCTCTGTGTAAAACAGATGATATGCAAATGCATGAGATACCTGAGACCATGAGAGATGTTATTGACTTCGAGCTTGTTTCTTGACAGTAGACACAGCTCTTTAGGTGTTTTGTTGGGATAGAAGGACTGCCAACTATCCTTGTACCTTCAAACCTACCGGAGGATTTACTGGGGCTTATGTTGTTTATTTGTTGTTAGGCTTGGAGGATTTACACAAGGCTTTGGAGGATTTAGTGATGTAACATTGTGACATATTTCATATAGTGAAAAAACATATTTGTTTGGTTATATTAACACTTAGCAGTGTGTTGCTCCAGTTGTAGCCTTAACCAAGGTTCAAAACCTTGCTTTCACTTGTTTTTCTTATTACAATGAGTTGAGTCAATTTTCAATGAGGTCTGCTAAGCTTTGAAGTTCTTCTCAGTTCACTGAAATCTGAATTCATCATAGACCATATATAATTAGGCATATAGAACTGATCGACTCGCCATAGCTTAGAAATCGATCAGCAGCAAGATTACCAATCTGAATATAATTGGAAGCAAAACTAATTAAACAGATTCATCAAGTGTTTCGGCATCCTCTTCCACCACCCGATAGATAGAGTAAACCATCAGCAACTGCAAATTGAAGTCTATTCATCACGGCTATAGTAACGTATAGTTACAGTATAATGCAACAGAAAACAAATTTTGAAGTTCTTCGCAGAAAACAAACTAAAACTGTATGTCATTACTCCCATGGGAAGTCCTTCGTGAATCTCTATAGTACAATGCAACAGCCCCCTTATTACATCATTCTGCATGTCAGAAGCCCCATCAATATTTTCTTTTCACTAGAGTACTTATCAAGTGACTTCCAAATGAACGCTTAAAACAGTTGCGTAGGGAGTAAGTGAGCATTGGTATCGTTAAATGATTAGATATGCATCGTTGTGATCTAGTATCATGAACTTTTTGTCTTTCAATTCATAGTCAGGTAAAGGAGGATCATGATGGCGTTTTCTTGCTCGAGTTAATATATCAACTTGATATTTAAAAAGAACATAAAAAAATAAAAATAAAAGTCATATACTCTTTAGAGTCGTAGCTGCTATATATGACATTAAAAAAAAAAATTACATAATAGCACATGACCAAATTTAAAAACATAAAAACCCTTTTTTCACTATCCTTTGCTTTGTTTTCACTCACATAAAGAAAAGGGAAAAAGACCATTTGCACAAAATAGAAAAAGTCAAACCTCATTTCAATGATAATCTTTTTTATTAGCCCATTTGAATACAAGGTACTTATTTTAAGCTCAAATACACAAATCTTTATTAAAATATAATAAAATTATATTTTTAAAGACTTTTTTACCCTTAGCTTTTACTTAAAGAGAAAAGTGAAAAAGATGGAGGGAAGACTTTGCCGGAAGCACACCGGGCTCCGGCGCCAGTCACCGGCGGCCGCATTCCGGTCGCCGGACTCCGAAGTGACCTTCCGACGGTCGGAAAATTGCCGGCATCCGGTGGCCGGAATTTTCCGGAAATCTCACTAGATTTTTTTAAATGCCATCGGAATTTACGTGATCTTAACCCAAGTACGAAAAAAAAAGTTTACTACCCCTAGTAAACTTTTACTAGGAGTAGTAGAAGCACACCAGGCTCCGGCGCCAGTCACCGGCGGCCGCATTCCGGTCGCCGGACTCCGAAGTGACCGGAATTTTCCGACGGCCGGAAAATTGCCGGCATCCGGTGGCCGGAATTTTCCGGAAATCTCACTGGATTTTTTTAAATGCCATCGGAATTTACGTGATCTTAACCCAAGTACGAAAAAAAAAGTTTACTACCCCTAGTAAACTTTTACTGGGGGTAGTAAACTCAAAATAAAGTTTCTCCATGACCATTATACACCTTAAAACAGTGAAAAATCAACTTAGATGCAGAAAAATAAAGTTTACTACCCTAGTAAACTTCTGCTGGGGGTAGTAAACTTGCAATACAGTTTTCCTATGACCATTATATACCTTAAAGGAGAGAAAAAATCAACATATATGCAAACAAATAAAGTTTACCACCCCTAGTAAACATCTTACTGGGGGTAGTAATCTTGCAAAATAATATCTCCAAGGCTATAAGTACACATTAAAACGGAGAAAAATCAACTTAGATGAGAAAAAAATAAAATTTACTTCCCCTAGTAAACTTTTACTAGGGGTAGTAAACTTGCAAAACAGTATTTTCAAGACCATAATACACACTAAAACAGAGGAAGAACAATTTAGATTCGAAAAACTAAAGTTTACTACCCCCAGTAAACTTTTATTAGGGGTAGTAAACTTACAAAAAAATATTTTCAATGCCATAATACACACTAAAACAGAGGAAGAACAACCTAGATGCGAAAAAATAAAGTTTATTACCCTAGTAAACTTATACTAGGGGTAGTAAGCTTGTAAAACAATATCTCCAAGGCTATAAGTACACATTAAAACGGAGAAAAATCAACTTAGATGCAAAAAATAAAATTTACTACCCCTAGTAAACTTTTACTGGGGGTAGTAAACTTGTAAAACAGTATTTTCAATGCCATAATACATACTAAAACAGAGGAAGAACAATTTAGATTCGAAAAACTAAAGTTTACTACCCCCAGTAAACTTTTATTGGGGGTAGTAAACTTGCAAAACAATATTTTCAAGGCCATAATACAGACTAAAACAGAGGAAGAACAACTTAGATGCAAAAAAATAAAGTTTACTACCTCCATTAAACTTTTACTGAGGGTAGTAAACTTGCAATCTATTATCTCCAGAGAAAAATCAACACACAAGCAAATAATAGAAAATTACTACCCCTAGTAATTTTTATATTTTGGGTGCAGAACACAAAATAAGATGCTATGAAATATTACTACCGTCAGTAAGAATCTTAATTATTCCATATACATCAACACCAAAACGTATCTAACAGTTCTATCTAACCAAAACTGATTTCATAATTATCAAACATCAATGAGAGACTAACGAAGGTACATAAACCTTTTGTTAACCAGAAATCTCAACGTTTGTTCACGAAAAAAAAAAAAAACAGAAACCACAACGACGGTGGCACAACGATAGCTCATCCTCTACAACAACAGCGGCCTTCAAAACAGTTCCGACACCATCGATTTCAACCCAGTGAAATTGAACCAGTCTGATTCAGTGAAGTCGACCTCTGTCTTCAGACTTTGGAGAGAAACAGAGAGAGATGCCGATGGTGAGAGAGTGAGGATCCGATCTCTAGAGGCGTCAAACTTGCAATGGAGAACATTGACGAGCGACGTTGGAGAGGAGTGATTGGAGGTCGTCGATGTCGGAGAAGAGAGATCGGAGGCCGTCGACTTCAGATGCGCGGCAACCTGATCTGGATTTGACGCTGCTCTTCGCTCAACGGTCTCGGCGAGAGGAGAGAGTGAGAGAGTGTGTGTGCTTTCCAGATCAGAGGAGAGAAGGAGGAAGAGATCTGGTCAGAGATGTGTCGGTGATCAGTTCGGCAGTGACAAGGACCGACGTGAGGGATCTAGCCTCATCGGCGTCGAGGCAGCGTCACCGGTGCGGTGCTTCGCCGGTGCTTCATGTCGTCGGTGCTTCGCCGGAGAGAGGAATCAGATTCACATTTGAGAGAGGAAAGAGAGTGGGAGAGTTTTCTGAGAGAGAGAGAGAGTTAATGATCGGGAAAAAAGAGGAGAAAGAGAGTTAAATTAGGATGAGGGTATTGACGTCTTTTTGTTAGAATTCATTGAAATTGGGTTGCTAAATAGATTTTTATTAGAATGGGCTAAAAGGATGTTAAATTAGTAGTAAATGGTCATTTATCCTAAAGAAAGCTATACCTTGCTTTGTATTCACTGAGAAGCTGTTATTTGCTTGATCGATTTGTTATTTATACATTAACAAACACACCTTTGGCCACTATATATATTTGATACTTCACACACAGTTGGACTTTCAAGCTGCAGCTGTTTGGAACATATCCCGATCCGGTGGATTAGGCTGTGAGTATATATTTGGTCCCTCTGCGAGTATTCGACACCTAATTTAATTGACAGTTCAAGCATCTGTGAGGTAGCTAGAAGATCGACCTCTCCTGTTTTGAGTTTCAGATAGTAGGATCGGAAGGGGATCCAGCTTCCTCTCCCTTATTTTTTTTTTTTTTTTCCACAATGCATGCATCAATACGAATCGTCTTTTTAATTTGGTATTTTCTTATTATGAAGTACAAAATGCATGTACGCAGCAGTATAGTGTAATTATACAAACTGACTAGCTGCAGCTTTTTCAAGTTTCGCACCCCAATCTGCGATCTATCCTCAATTTATTTTTTGTTATCGCTTGTTCTTCATGCATGTATACATATATAGCTTGTTCTTCTATTTACCACAATATATATAGAGCTTCTCAACTGAATAAGCTCTTACATATTTGAATAAGGGTTGAATGACTTGAATCTATAACTTCAACTTTTGACAGTTAAGTTACTTAACTAATCAAGTCATGACTCACTGATCAGATTTTTGTTGTTTAGACTAATACCTTGTTTGTTTTGCACGTGAACACCGACCGAGTGTTCAAAGTGCAGCTAACATTCTACTTCACCCTAAACTAGGTGGTTAGCATCACCAAAATTAGTCACTATAATATATAGGCTTGCTTGGCTGTGTTTTCATTTAGAATAAAATCTTTGTTAATTAGGGGGTGTTTATTTTTAATTGGGGTCAATATAGTAGCATTTTCCCATATATATATATATATATATATATGTGTGTGTGTGTATATATATATATATAGTTCTTATTCAGAGCGAAGCTTCACTTTAAAATTAAAGTGTGAAATTTCTTATTTGACTCACTTTTCGGTCATATTTTCACATCTCCACCGTTCAGTTTGTAGAACCTAATGCATAAATCATTAAAACAAACAAGTTTCATTGAATTTGATGATCATTTGGGTTTTCATAATCATTTTTATGGTCCGTTCATTGATTTAATCTAATTCAGTATCTTAACGATTACCAATTTGAATGAAACTTGGCATAATGATCTATGCATTAGGTTCTACTTGGTATTTTAATTTCAAAGTGAAGTTTCGCTCTGGATAAGAACTATATATATATATATATAGCCATTTCACTAAGGAATCCCTTTTTTTTTACATATATGAGGGATGGGGGATTACACCAACTTTTCGATCACAAAATCACATCTCCACCGTTCAATATGTAGTTCTATATGAGTAGATCATTTCTGTAAATTTTCAAAAATTTTGGTGATCGTTAAGGCATTCAAAACTACGATTTATAATTATAAGCATGAACGGTTCAGGTTTGGCAGATTTGGTTCATTCATTGATTTAATCTTGTTCAACACCTTAACGATCACCAAATTGACTGAAAATTTACAGAATTGATCTATATATAAGGACCAACAAACTGAATGGTGGAGATTCAAAAATATAATCGAAAAGTTGGTGTAATCCCCATCCCTCATATATGTCAAAAAAAAATCTCTTAATGGAAGGACCCTGTATATATATATATATATATATATATTAAAAAACCTAATCGAGTCTAAACAAATAATGATTGAGTTGTAGATGTTGGTACTTGATCCTTAGCAGGACGTCATTCCACATGATCTTCAATGTAGTGTGCATGATGACATATCAGTGATATGTTACGGAGTACTTATGGCTGGGCATAAAGCCCGTAGCAGAGAAAAAAGACCGGCAAACCGACCTGGACCGGTCGGGTCGGGCCAGGCTTTTTACCGGTCCTTCTATTGGAAATGTTCTGTCCGGGCCAGTCCTTTACTATGCCGGTCCAGGCCCGGTCCCTGATTTCTGAGTATGTCTTCGGCCCGAAAGCCCGAAGTATATATCTCGCTGCAACTGTGGTCCTTAAATACCTGATGAAAAGAAATATACCTGATGGTAAATAAGTGAATAAGTTGATGAAATCTAAAGGCACGACTGATGAAACAGAGCTGGATTGAAACCATGAAATTAATCATCATTTCTCAATCAGTTTCAGGATTCTATCATACACCCAACAATGAAATAAACGAAATACATCAAGATAATACTATTACATTGCTTGCATATAGAATTGAGAATTAAGAGTTGAGAAAACACAAATAATCCAATAACCCAATACAAATATCTCCAAAAAATAAAAATAAAAACCCAGATTCATAATAAACTTCAACATAAACAAAGAGCTACTTACTAGTGTTGATTTGAGATTCGACCTCGCTCCTCCACGTTCAAATTCGTTAGGTACACTTTCTTATCTTAACTCGCATTTCGATTTCATCACTCTCCTTTCTCCTTTTTGATCTTGATCTGTCCCACGATCCACAACCGATCTGCTACAACAAGATTGCACGGGTCGAACCTGAAATTCGCAATTACTATCAGAATTTGAGGATCTTTAGGCGTCGATCTCTGGCGACGTAGAAATCAAGAGGGGAGGAGTAGTGAGTAGCTGAACAAGACTTTAGAGTTTATGTGAGGAAAAGAGAAAATAAGATGAAGGAAAGTTGAAGAAGGAAGATAAAGAGATATGGCTGGGTTTTATTAATGCTTTTAATCTGTGAACAAAAGAACTGAATATATAAAAATTTTGTACGAAACTAAACAAAAGCTCGAGCTCTTCTATTGGATTCCGCCTTGGAGTTTATATGTGAGGTGAGAGGTTCGAAACCTCTCTTCTTCTCATTTTGTATATTATTTAGTTCGGTTGCATAAGTTGGACCTGAAGGGAAGGTACCCGATCCGGGCATAGTCTTTTTATTACATATTACAATTTTGTGAGTTGAATTCATAACTTTTTAGTTATTTAAAAGAGAGTTATTTAAAAGAGACCAAATGATACTGGACAAATCAAACAAACTTGATAGATTTTAATTTTAGACTCATTTAGATGTAACCGTTATGTGGAAAGACCTACCTACCAAAACAAAAGAAATATTCTATTAAACATGCATTAGTTGTTCGTCATTACATTCACAAATCACAATACTACATAATAATATTTGTACTTTTATTGCATGATGTTTAGAACTGAGGCCTTGATGAAAAGAATAACCATTTCATTTTCAGAAGAGGATTCTGAAGACTTCAATGACGACATCGACTCAAATGATGGTGATGCCGAGTTGGAAATAGGGTATCGAGGTAATTATGCTCGCTCTTATGATTTTTGACAGTATTACTAGTCTTTTTTCTCCTGAAAGTTACATTGTTAATTACCATTATTAACACATGGCACGGCTAGCAGCAAATGATGATGAGTATGATACCTTTAATTTCTTCGAGAATGTGCGGAACGGGAAATGGGAGGCAGCAAAGGAGTTTATTAATAAACATCCAGATGCAGTAAGAGCAAAAGATCAGCGTTATGGCTGGACAGCTCTTCAATTCGCAGTCTATCGGGTGAGGGTGGACTTTGTAAAAGAGTTACTGCCGTTGATGAAGAAGAAAGATTTGAATATAGCGGATAAATATGGCCGAAACACTGCTCTCTCTCTGGCTATACAAAACTCGGATACAAAGGATGCGGTTGAAATCGTCAAGTGCATAGTTGAGAAGAACATGAAACTAATCCTTCGTGTTGTCCGTCCTTCCTCCAATACTATTCCACTCCTGTATGCTCTCAGTTTGGACAAAATAAAAATGACTCGTTATCTTTGTTCTGTTACCCCATTCGAAAAGCTGACTCCTAGGGATGCCGCTGAGCTTGTTTCCACGGGTTTGCGACTGAAATATTTAGGTACGGACGTAAGTGAGAATCGAATTTCATATGTATGGCAGATCATTACTATAGCATGCATTTTAATTATTTGTTTTCTCCTCATATGTATGCATGTTGTACTGATTCCCTCTTTCACACTACTATAGGTATGTCGTTGGGCTTACTGCAGCATTTTCCAATGTTGGCCATTACTAAAGACCACTCCGGTGAATCCCCTTTGAACGAATTAGCTAGTACGCGTACTGGATTATTCTTAGATGCTAGCCAGCTCGGAATATGGAAACGATTGATTTATATCTGTAAGTAGTGCTGCTTTTGATCTCTCCTCTCTTCCTATAAAACTAATACACACATATATGTACTAGGGTCCAAGTATTGTGTCCAAACATCACTGACGTATGTATGATAGGGTAAAACATGGTGTGTTAATGCATGACGTGCATCAACTTTGTTTAAATATTGTAAATTGAGTTCTTAAGTAGTACGTAATATTATTCCTCAAAGTAGTAACATGAGTCTTTAAATGTGTAAATATTAAAGACCAATGTCGTAACTAAAAATTTACAAGTTTAAGCACTCATGTTATAACTTTAAGGACTTATGTTACAATTTTAAGAATTTATTTTAAAATTTTAGGACAAAATTAATGTATTAACACATTGTATATTTGTATTAAAGTTAATCACTCGTATACTGTTAATCACTTACAAGTACAATTAATTAAAGTTAATGTATTAATTTGACCCGGTTTAATTACTATCATGATAGGTACGCAGATACCCCCTATACCTAAACCGAACAGTGACGTTTTTATAAATATACCAGAAAAGGAGAAAATCACTCGGAAGAATCTCATTTGCCAAGGTATATATATTACACGCATCTTACTCACCATGTATATATATTAACAAAAGAAAAAGAAGAAGAAGCTAGCTACGTATTTTTTGAAGAAATTATGACAACATATTTTGATTAATTGAAATGCAGTTATATGTTTCTTTCGACGACCAGTTGCCAATCTTCGTCGCTTATCTGGTATGCTACGTCGATAATAGTATAGCTGCCACTTGTTTTTGGAAGGTTTTGCTAGCTAATTTGATACTCTTTTAAATCTAGGAATTGATAGTTTATATCAAATGAAAGTGCTCCATGTCCGGACCATCGAAATTTTGGATCAAATGTGCAAAGCGTTTGAGCATTTCAACTACAATTTCGACTACATGCAATATAGTAAATTTGCTGAAAAAGCACTCTTCCAAGCAGTAGAACGAGGACATTTTCTATTCGTAGAAAAATTGATAAGCCTGCAGCTTTATAAAAGCTGGTGCCTTGCCATCACTAATGAACATGACAAGACCTTGTTTCAATTCGCTGCTGAGCATCGTCAAGACCAAATATTTGACTTGATACGTTATAATTTTACTGCAACAGAAAGAAAAGAAATTCTAAGTAGAAAAGATAAGTTTGGGAATAACATGCTGCATGTGGTAGGGAAGTTGTCCCCATTAACACAGATTGCTCATATTCGAGGTGCAGCTTTGCAAATGCAGTACGAACTACAATGGTTCAAGGTATTATTTCTCTTATAAGTTTCATTCATACCTTGTGTTAAAAGCGGATGTTAGCTTAGCTGTTCAAAGCTCAGATCATAAATCAGTAACGAATTACTTTACCTCATCATGATTAGGGTTTTGTTGGATGAAATGCAGAAGGTGGAGAGCATGGCAAGTCCCAAAGATCATAATTGTATAAATTCTGATGGTCTCACACCCCGTGAGGTATTTACTATAAACCACAGAGATCTGGTGAAGGAAGCAGAATTGTCAATGAAAGAAACTGCAACTTCTTCTTCGGCACTTGTAGCTGCTCTTATCATTACCATTATGTTCGCAGCAGTAGTGACAGTTCCTGGTGGAATTAATGAAGAAACTGGAATTCCTATACACTTAAACACCGTTGCATTCAGGATTTTTATAATTGCAGATGTTATATCCCTATGCTCTTCCGCAACTTCAGTAATGGTGTTCTTGGGGATTCACACTTCACGTTTTGCTGAAGAAGATTTTCTCACATCCTTACCAACAAAATTGATAATTGGCTTTTTATCCCTTTTTCTATCTATCGGGTCCATGATGGTTGCCTTTGCTTCTGCCGTTTTCATTATGCTCCCTGGAAAACCATCAATTGTGATTCCATCTATTGTACTCGCTGGTGTTCCAATTGCTTCATTCCTATGGATGCAATTTCCATTCCTTCTTGAGATCATTATATCTACTTATGGATTGAGTGTTCGCCCAATGTACTGGAGGCTTCAGCGGTGGGCTTGGAGGATTTATTACAGGGGACACATTAATTAATGGGATGTCCTTCCCTGTATCAAGGCTCGGAGGATTTACCGGAGCCTTTGGAGGATTTAATATTTTAATTAATTATGTAAAATATGTCATATTAGTGCAATATTTTTTTTTTCTTAAAACTTAAAAAAAAACAAGTGTGTTGCTCCAGCTGTAGCCTTAACCGAGGTTTTAAACCTTGCTTTCACTTCTTTTTCTTTCTACAACGAGTTACGTCAATTTCGGTGAGGTCTAGTACTTCTGATTGTTACTGGAGAATGAGGCCCCAAAATTTGAGCTTCTCAGTTCACTGATATCTGGACTCATCGACCATAAGATAGGCACATAGAATTGACTTGCTGCATGCATGCTGTAGCATATATAGAAGTCAGCAGCAAGACTACCAATCCGGATATTATTGGAAGCAGAACTAAACAGATTCATCAAGTGTTTTGGCATCCCCTTCCAACAGCAGATAGAGTAAAACCATCACCAACTGCAAATTGAAGTCTATTCATCAAAGCTACAGCTTCAGTAGCCTTCCCCAGAAACAAAACCAAAACTGGTTTCATCATTGTTCTCATGGGAAGTCTCTCGTTAAGTCGTTATACTCTGTACCACAACAGCCCCCTTACATCATTCTGCATGTCAGAAGCCCCATCAAAATTTCCTTTTCAGTAAAGTTATCAAGTGTCTTCCTATTGGGTCTCACTGAGTTCTTATGCCATTCTATATGAACTATGAGATTCCTAATTTTCCAAATCCATAATGCTCTTCCACCAGGTTATAAAACTAAATGAGAACTGCTCAGAACCAGTTGGCACCATGATTCCCATGTTGAAACAAATCAGAGAAGGAATGTTTTATCTAAACACCACTTGCTTACTTCCTTCTAGCTTTAAGCAGAATAACCTGGAACTGGGTAGAATCACAAGATTACACAGGATGGTATGGTTGTGGATGCAACTAATGGTCACACATCGCCATTTCTACATGCATAAACATTCATACAGGTTATTCACTGTAACACTTTGAGATATATTTCTCGGTCTTAGCGGCTGATTATCATCCTGTAACACACAGTATACTGCTTTATCTGAAGTGAACATACACGTTGAGTGAGGCTTGCAAATTTGCGAAGTAGCTGTAGCCAAGATTTTGTTCCAGAAAAATAACAAATAGAGCCAAGATTACTTTTTGATTCATCAAATGTTCTGATAGGTTGCTTACTGTGCAAACAAATAGGTATCTATTTTTATTGAATCCACCCAACCAAGGCATTATAAAAGTTATACAATTACATTCTAATCAGGAGTGTGTCTTATACAGAATAAAAGCTTTACCTCCACATTTGCAACATTAATCCTAAGTTCCCATAACAGGAGTGGTTCAGATACTAGCTAATTGACCAGAAGAATTCAGATCTTTTTGTTAAATTCAGTGTTTTTTTATGATCAAATATCCAAGATGACATTCTAAGCGAATGATGTGCAGATAGATTTGCTAAGCAGTGGAAAACCTTTTCCATACTAATCATAAATAATATCATGAATTAATGGGAATGAGTGTTAAATATGTCATGCAGTAGACTAGGTGGTGTAACCCAACACCTTATTGAAGTATTAAAGTGTTTCAAGCTTATAACCATTACTGATATTCATTGAAAAATGAAACAAATACATCTTATTCGTGCTAGACAGCAAGAGAAAATAGCCTTCTGCAGCATTTCACAGCAGAGAAAGCAAAGTCTAAAACTCTACCTTATAAACCTTCCCCATCAACAGGCATAAATAAGCATACTTACTCCATAACAAGAATTATGGCTCCTCAATACTAAAATTTCATAACCAAAATTACCAATATGAAATGCAGGGGTTTGGTACTTACCAAATCGTCCATGATCCAACTCATTCTTCCTCACAATCCTCCTCTTCTGCAAAACTCAACTCGTGGCAGAACTCATCACTGTTACTAAAATACTTCTTCATCCCAACCAATTCAGCCACCCTTTTCGCCGGCCCTGACCCCCTCGGCGTGTCATTAACACATCGAACAGTCCTAATCTTCGGCAGCACATCAATCTCAGCAACACCATCCTCCTCCAAACCCTGAAACACCACCACCTCACTAGGAATCTCCCACCTCTTCTTCATCCTACTCTCCGCTCCAACACTCCTAGACCCCTCCCTCCCAATGCCACGTGGCTTCCCCACCAACGACACGCGCTTCTTCTCACACCGGCTCCCATCTTCCTTATCATCATCCGGCAATGACCTTTTCCGGCCATCCGCCGCAACCGAAGAACTCCCAATCTGATTGTACCTGCTTGCCACAACCCTTCCAGCCTTGATTGGCTTCTTATTAGGCACAGACTTATCCCCTTCTCTAAAAAGCTTCTTGGGCTCAATTGAAGCAAGAACCTTGTCTTCCTTCTTCACCGGCCTCTTAGAACCCCCAATTGTAGTTGCAGCCTGTTTCGAAACCCCGATTTTCGACGCAGTCTTCCTTGATTTCGGGCTAAGACTAGTACTCTTCCCCCTCTCTTTAGTCACCCTCAGCTCATCAATGTCCTGAAGCTTCCAGAAGCAAGATTTCCGGCGGTCCTGTATTTTCTGACCAGGGGTTATCTCAAGCTTACTCGGCCGCCGGAACCCAGCTCCGGCGATAATCTCCGACGGCCCCAAACTCATACCTCTCCGATTCACCTTCGGCCTGGCGCTCAAATTCAAAGACTCCTCAATCTTTCTCAACCCATCGGAATTCTTCACACTCTGCTTCCCCGGCGGCGGCTCCATGAACTTCGCCGCCACCACTCTGCCGCGCCGCTCCGCCGCCTTCTGGGCCTTCTCGAGCTTCAGCAACTCCAGCCGCGAATTCAATCGGCTTATCTCCTTCTCGATCACCTCAATCTCCGAATCGATCTTCCCCAAGTCTTCAACCTCAAACCCCATCTTCCTCGGCGCCACCGACAACCGCCGCGAGGCTCCGTTCAGCGGCTTGAACGGCACCGAAGTCGCCGCGAAAGTTGGGGTCTTCGGAACCGGGCTCAGATTCTCCTTGCTGCAATCGGAATCGAAAGACCAGGAGGGTTTGACGGCGGAGAATCCAGAACCTTCGTTGTCGTCGAAGGCGGCGTTGTTCCAGACCTGAAGCTCCGGCGCGTTAATCGCATCTGGGTATTCAAGAACACTCATGTTCGCTTACTGGGTATGAAAACTTTCGTACAAGGATTAATGGGTATTTGCTAATTTCGCTTTGGATTTTTGTACTGTGTGTGGGTAATGTATCGCTCTCTGGTTTCTTGATCTTGATTTGGAAGAAAACTAAAACCCTCTTTTGTATTTTTCAGATTTTTGACCGTTGGGGATAACAAACATAGACGTTGGGTTCGTGTAATCGTAGCCGTTGGTTTGCTAAACGCTCCGATTTGCTTTAAATTATTTTGTTTTATTACCTTTCTTATTACTTTTTACGCATTGGGGCCCAGTAACTACGCGCCTGCCGAAACGACGACGCTGGTTGCGTTTTAATTCAAAACGGTGCGTTTCGCTAGTGACAGACTGTGAGAGAATCTGTTAGTTGTTCATGTTGCGATTGAGAGCTTGGATTTCTGGAAATTCGGAGAGTTTGGGCGGTTAGGGCTTTGGTGGTGATCGGAGATGGATTCGGCGAGGCAGGTTTTCACGGTGGACCTTCTAGAAAGGTACGCCGCGAAAGGCCGCGGAGTCATCACGTGTATGGCTGCCGGAAATGACGTCATTGTGCTCGGAACTAGTAAAGGTTGGATAATCCGGCACGATTTCGGGGTCGGAGATTCGTTCGGTACGTTTCTGATTCCGTTCTGGCTTTCAATTGCTAAAATTTACACACATGATCAGAAAAGCTAGATTTGCTGTGAAATTTGATCTTAGATGTAGTCGAAGTAATGCTTAGGAAAACTTAGCGATTGTTTGTGCTTAGCTTGAGCTTAATTTGTGATGGATAGGCTGCTTTTGGTTAAGAAATTCCGATTCTTTGATTTGGTTGAGTTGTTATTTTGTGTGTGTGATTGAGCAATGCATGATGCGTGTGTGTGTTTTGCTGTTGATGTCTAGATTTTGATCTCTCTACGGGTCGTCCCGGTGAGCATTCAATTCATAGAGTTTTTGTTGATCCTGGTGGGAGCCACTGTATCGCCTGCATTGTTGGTACTGGTGGTGCTGATACTTTCTATACGCATGCGAAATGGAGCAAGCCACGTGTTTTGACCAAGTTGAAAGGCCTTGTTGTAAATGCTGTTGCCTGGAACAGACAGCAGATTACAGAAGGTATGATTAATCACTCCGGTGACTATATTTACGGTTTGCACTTATGTAGAGATTGTGCATATTGGCTTATTTTGGCTAACGCTTGTGCTTTCTTATATTTCAGTTTCGACAAAGGAAGTTATTCTGGGCACAGACAATGGACAACTTTATGAGATTTCTGTGGATGAGAAGGATAAGAAGGAGAAGTATGTGAAGTTTCTTTATGAACTAACTGAACTTCCTGAGGCCTTCATGAGTTTGCAGGTTTGTTTGCCTTTTTCTTTTTGGAATACAACTTGACAGAGATTTAACAATTTGTAACTAAGTCATCGTCTTTTTATTATCTCGTTCTCCTTGTACAGATGGAAACTGCCACGATTCTGAACGGAACTAGATACTATGTGATGGCTGTTACTCCTACACGACTCTATTCTTATACGGGAATTGGATTGTTGGATGTAAGTCTACTTCTCACCTATTTTTATGTTCGAGTCATGGAAATTGGGTAACATCTATGTAGTAGTAGTGAACTTGTCAGATACGTGTTGAGATCCAATGTAGACACTTAAGCTTTAATGGCTAACAGTAGTTGGCGACCATCATGAACCTGTGACCATTTTTGTCTTTCATCCTTTTCTTCTTCAAAGTACACTTATTGAAAATGCTAGGTGTCATGTAACATTTATAGTGTGATGTTTCTAGCCATGGACTTAATTTTATTTTATTTTTTCTGAGGATTTACTTGCTTTTCTTGCGTTCCTCTATCTTGCTGGATTCTCATAATGTGAGCTGTATAAATATTGATTATTCTGCATTTCTAGGCAATTTTTGCTAGTTACTTGGAGCATCCGGTGCGTTTCATGGAGCTTCCCGGTGAAATACCTAACAGGCAAGTTATTTTGTCGGATGAAATACCAAATGTCTTGAAATTGCCTGTTTTGGGAGTAATGTCATTTTTTCTATGAACAATCACATCATGTATTTCTTAATTGCTGGTGTGTTATTCGTCCTATTTTTCTAATTGAGATTTGTGATTCTCTTTGTAATCTTTCAGTGAATTGCATTTCTATATCAAGCAAAGACGAGCAGTACATTTCGCATGGCTTTCTGGAGCTGGAATCTATAATGGCGGTTTAAATTTTGGTGCTCAACATAGGTAGAAGAGTCATTATTTCTTCTAGATTCTGAGTTCTTACTTATCTTTCATTAGTCATTATTATCATTTTGTATTGTGCTTACCCGGTAGTTTGTGGCTGGATCTTGGGATCTTGCTTTTGACATTCCTTGATGCACTAGTTATTGTCAACATGAAACTTTCTCATAGTTTTCTTTCTGAACATCTTTTGGGCAGTTCTTCAACTGGAGATGAGAATTTCGTGGAGAACAAGGCTCTTCTGGCATATTCAAAATTGTCTGAGAGTTCTGAAGTTGTGATGCCCACTTCTATGGCCGTTTCGGAATTTCATTTCTTGCTTCTTATCGGGAATAAGGTTAAGGTGTGTACATCTCTAATCCTCTCAGTATGTGTCTACTTCTGATCAATGCTGTTATCTTAGTCTCCTATTGAGTATCTTATTCTGAATTACTAATGGTGCCTAGCAGTTAGCTAAGTTTTAAAACCTAGTGATGTGCGCGAGGTTTCTTCGCATTCTACTTAGATTGCATACATACTTCACTTTCCCCTATTTCTTTAGCTGCTAGACTTGTTTGATGAGTGCAGATGTTTTTGTAGGTTGTAAATAGAATAAGTGAGCAAATTATAGAGGAACTTCAGTTTGATCAAACATCCGAATCAGCTTCAAGGGGTATCATTGGATTATGTAGTGATGCCACAGCTGGACTGTTCTATGCTTATGACCAGAACTCTGTATTTCAGGTTTTTGTGTTTTTTTTCATCTCTAGTGTTTTCTAGCTCAGGTCCATTTTGCAGCAGACAGTAACTTTTCACACTGTTTGATCTGATGAATAATGTAGGTGTCTGTTAATGATGAAGGCCGAGATATGTGGAAAGTTTATCTGGACATGAAAGAGTATGCTGCTGCTTTGGCAAATTGTCGCGACCCACTTCAGAGGGACCAAGTATATTTAGTACAGGTGATATAACTGATCTAATTACTGTTGGTGTAAGTTATATCCATAGCCAGTTATAGTCTTTCCAAATTTATAAATTATGAACCTAACTGCATTGCACTCTTGTATTGAGGTACTTGTATTCTGAATATTCGCCTTATAGTTTGGTAATGGAGAAATCATTTATTTTTTCCAGGCTGAGGCTGCATTTAACTCAAAAGATTATCTCAGAGCAGCATCTTTCTATGCAAAGGTAATTTCTCCATTTCAGAGTCTACTGTTTAATGGTAAACAATTTTATTGAAAATTCCATTAAATATTCAGATTGTTTTGCAGATAAACTACATATTATCATTCGAGGAGATCACTCTGAAGTTTATCACTGTCAATGAACAGGTAGCTGGACCTTTGTTTGTGTCCCTGTGTGTTTTATGTTGTCTGGCATTAAACTCGTTCATTTATGAATTTTTATTTCACTTTTTGTCCAGGATGCTTTGAGAACCTTTTTGTTACGGAAACTCGACTGTCTTGCGAAGGATGACAAGTGCCAAATAACCATGATTTCAACATGGACAACTGAATTGTACTTAGATAAGGTTTTCTTCCTTCTATACCTGTCTGTTGGATAACGAACTAATATAGTATTGCCAAAGCTATATGAATCTTTCAATCAAATTAAGAGGCAAGATATGTAGGCTAAAGATGATGCATCCTGCAATCTCATATGGACTTTATGACCTCTTCCCTTTGGCTTCTTACAGGCTTACATCCCAATTATTTATCTAGACGAATACTCAGATGTATTTATTGTTTTCTTTCTTGTACCTTAGCTTATAGACACTTTAAATAGAATAATGAAGATGTCAACATGTTTTGTTCCGGGTTGATTGATGAGACAGTTAATCATATAGTGCTTTCAGTTCATAGTGGATTGATATTGCAATTTCAGATAAATCGCCTACTATTGGAAGATGACACTGCATTGGAAAATCGGAATTCAGAGTATCAATCTATTATTAAAGAGTTTCGTGCATTTCTGAGTGACTCCAAGGATGTATTGGATGAAGCAACCACAATGAGACTATTAGAAAGGTAAGTTTAATTTCAAGCCATTCATCTTGTAGAGCTGTGCAATCTCTCAGTTCCTTCTATTATTGTGGTTTACAGATAAATTACTGTGAAGTATTATGTATGTCTTATGTCACTCGGACAATTGTGTTTCAGTTGAATGGACACTAAAATGATTATCCTCTGGCAATGTGTGCAGTTATGGTCGAGTTGAAGAGTTGGTATTTTTTGCTAGTCTGAAAGAACAATATGAAATTGTAGTGCACCATTATATTCAGGTGATTTTTGTACACAGCCTTCTCTCTGTCTTTTTTTTTTTCTTTTTTTTCTTTTTGACTGCTGTTAGCGCCACCTAAACTTGCTATGTCTCTTTTCTTAGCATTAAAAAATGTCATTCTAGTCCTGCTTGGTTTCTTTAACTTGTTGCATATTGCTCCCATAAGCAAGAGAGGGATTATTTTGGTAACGTTCCTGACTTAGGTGCATCTCTTGCACTCTAAAACCTTGTATATCTTAAAGGACTATTAGTGAACATGACATGTATTTGTTCATAGGAATTGTTGAAACGTTGTCGAACCTACCGTCTCACTAGATTAAATAATAATTATCGAGACTATTGTGAATGCAAACCAGTTTCACCCTTTCATGCCAATAAAGTAAACGGCATATGTTTTACTAGGAGGAGTTTCTCTTCACTTCTTACGCCACTTAGAAGATGAGCTTTGTTCTTTGTGAAATTGGTAATACTTATACGTCTTTCTTTAGGTACATCTCTTACATCAGCTAGGAAAATGCCAATTATTGTTTTCTTTCTGTGAAAGGAAAGTCTTCGTCACTCAACTGACGTTTATTACGTAGGTAGCATGAGTCGGTTAGCCATTCACTGCTTGGTAATTACTATTATTGGCATTTTGGAGTGATAAATTCCACTACTTTATTTACCTGATGCTATACCAGAGACAGAACAAAGTTAACTATTCACTGTTCATGCTCCCTGGCAGGCAATCATTTTCTTCTGTGAACACTTAGAGAACATTATTTGTATGGCTAGGATTAAAACCATAGTATATTAATTAAGTAAATTTATAAACTATGTTAATGCTGAAATCTCTTTGTTGATCTGATACTTATGTTTATTCTTTTCTTTACCCTTTGAATTTGAAATTAGCAAGGAGAGGCGAAGAAGGCACTGGAGGTTCTTCAAAAACCTTCTGTTCCTATTGATCTTCAGGTAAGGTTAAGTTCAAATGTGGTATGAGATCCATATGTTAGTTCCCGTATGTTTATGTATTGTCTTTTGTTATAATATATACTAAAAACCATTTAATTATTCACCTGCAGTATAAATTTGCTCCTGACCTAATTATGCTTGACGCATATGAGGCTGTGGAGTCATGGATGGCGACAAACAACCTCAACCCTAGGAAACTCATTCCGGCAATGATGCGCTATTCGAGTGAACCGCATGCAAAGTATTGTCTTATGAAACACTGAACTAAAAATTCAATTACAATATGACTGTGAATAAGTCTTTTTGATTGATAAACCAATTCCTCTAAAACATATAAATGCTTATATGACGCATCAGAACTACAAGTTTCATATTCCACATCCAAATCATTGTCTCATGAATACACTGGACTAAAAAATTCAATTTCAATATGACTGTCAATAGGTCTCGTTGATATAATAAACCATTTCCTCTAACTCACATAGATTCTTATATGACACACCATAACTGTAAATTTCATATCCCGTGATTTTATGAATTACTTAAACATGGGAGTAGGATTGTTATTGCAATACACTTTTCCTATCCATGCTCCGTTTGCTTTATACGATACCTCAGTTCTTCACTAAGATACAAGTTTTGGCCATCATGGTGTATCTGATATTTTGGCCATGCACAACTTTTAGTTGATACTTCCAAAACTTGGGCTTTCTGACCTTCTGTTTTTATTTTATTTTTTGGTTAATAGTGTATAAGTGAGTGCTTAGTCTGTTAATCACAATTTTGATCTCTACTTATTGCTCTGCATATCACTTATACAGAAATGAGACGCATGAAGTCATCAAATACTTGGAATACTGTGTTCACCGTTTGCACAATGAGGACCCTGGAGTTCACAACTTGCTTTTATCACTATATGCCAAGCAGGTTGATTATTTTTATAATAATTTTAAACTGACTTGTTCAGTATGAGATCTTATATTAGTGGTTTTTGCATGCTTTGCTTTACCATTAATAGAAGTAGGCTTATCAAACATACATAAAATACTGATAGATGCATGCATGCCTCTTTTTCCTCATTCAGGCAGATCTAGTTTTATCATTCTGTAACTTCCTTTAAAATATAGGATTGAAAGCTAATGTCATTGACCGCATTGAAATTAGTGAAAAGCTATCTGAATCATGATGAGGAAAAAACAGACTTTTGTCTTCTTTAAGCTCTATAGTTCCTAACCTCAGAAAATAGTTCAATCTCCTGAGTATTGAAGTATATTGTAGCTAATTTAGCTTGCACCTGGAATTAAATTGTTCACTTTCTTTGGATTCGTACTTTATGCATTTTTCATCTCTCTTCATACGTAAGAATGTATTTCATGGTACAAATTACTTATTATAAAATTCACAGGAAGATGATAGTGCACTTTTGCGCTTCCTACAATTTAAATTTGGAAAAGGACGGGAAAGTGGCCCTGAATTCTTCTATGATCCCAAGTATGCTTTACGCCTTTGCCTTAAAGAAAAGCGAATGCGTGCCTGTGTTCATATATACAGTATGATGTCAATGCATGAAGAAGCAGTTGCTCTCGCCCTCCAGGTTCTACCTTGTGGACTGTAGGTTTAGGGTTTAGTTTGTGGTTGTTATATAAAAATGACTTTCATCCTATGTGGTACTTCAGGTTGATCCTGAGCTTGCTATGGCTGAAGCTGACAAGGTCGAGGATGATGAGGACTTGAGAAAGAAGCTCTGGCTCATGGTTGCGAAGCATGTAATAGAACAGGAGAAGGGAGCTAAGAGGGAGAACATACGGAAGGCAATAGCATTTCTTAAAGAAACAGATGGCCTTTTAAAGATAGAGGATATATTACCATTCTTTCCAGACTTTGCCCTAATTGATGACTTTAAGGTGGGATTTTCAGGACTATTAGAAATCGTTTTCGTTCAGGTCTTTCCTCGTGTTAAACTAGTACTCCATTTTTTTTTCCCTCAGAAGTGGTTTGCTCTGTCTTTGCTGCTGTTGGCCACTTTTCATATAATCCTACATTTTAGAAGTATATTTCTGTTTTCTGTTTTTAAATTTTTAGTTAAAAGTGGTTTGCATACAAAAGTATATTTCTGTTTTCGCATAGATCTTTGTTTGGTTTTAGTTATGCCCCTTTTAATATACCAATTGATAGTGGTTGTTTGATCTTCAAATACGAGACTTCATGATATACTACTTCATGTATGCAGGAGGCAATTTGCTCATCATTAGAGGATTACAATAATCAAATTGAACAACTCAAACAAGAGATGAATGATGCGACACATGGTGCTGACAACATCAGAAATGACATTAGTGCCCTTGCTCAAAGATATGCTGTGATTGATCGTGATGAAGAATGTGGGGTATTGCTCATTCTGATATTACACAAGCACACATGATTTCCCTGGTTTGAGAACCTATAAGCATCAAATTCTGTAATGCTATTATCTCCAATTCAGGAGTTGCTTGTGGCTGCTTTAGGTCTCCTAATGGATTCCCTTCTAGTTGGCTTAGCTCTTAGTTTTTCTTCTGTCAATATCTAAAACAGTACTCTCTTCTCTTTTTCTTGTTTTCTAATAGTTTTTTGCTTCATGCATTCTCTGGTTACCTCTTTCCCATCTGATTGAGTTTCAACTTTGCACTTATATCTGGAATATGACTTTTAAATACATGATTATCAGGTGTGTCGGCGTAAAATATTAACTGTCGGTAGGGAGTATCAGTTGACTAGGGGCTATTCAACAGTAGGGCAAATGGCCCCCTTTTATGTCTTTCCCTGTGGACACGCCTTCCATGCACAATGCCTGATTGCCCATGTTACACGTAGCACGAATGAAGCTCAAGTAAGTTTAAGTATTCTCTTTTGTATATCTATCATCATTGTTCTGTTTTGCTTCTCATGTCAAGAAACTTTCAAATAATTTCTAATATTGAAACCTCAAGTTAAACAATTATCTAATAGTATGGAATGTCATTGACAGTTTCGTACCTAGATTACTAAAATAAATAGAATGGACGGTTAAGATGCTCTACGGCGGCTAATATTGTAATGAACAATCATTGCAAATAGAAATTGGGAGGTGAAAATATTGTTAGAAGACTCAACTGGTGTTTGATTTCCAGACATTCAATACTAAATGGCCCTCAAATTGTCAGGATGGTTGTACCAATATTCTTTCCCCTTGGCAGTTCTGACTGACAACATGACATGTCTAATATTAAAACTGTCATTACTCTTCTCATCAGATCTCGTCATTAATATCTTGTTATAAGTGTTCGGCAAACTCTTTGTTATAAGTATGTTGTAGTGGGATTGCTCATGTCTATTAAATTGATGCATTGTTTAGAGATATTTATTTTAGTAACAGGATCTTTCTCGTTCAATCCAACTCATATGTTTTTCTATTTCTTTTCCTTGTTGTATTTGAATTAATATCGCAGGCAGAGTATATTCTGGATCTGCAGAAGCAACTCACTCTATTGGACGGGGAAGCTAGGAAGGATTCAAATGGTCCCTTGACTGACGAAACTTTAACAAGCATGGCCCCTGTAGACAAGGTCTGCATGGGATCTTATTTTGCTTCATCTTGTGTTGCTTTTCATTACATTGCATCTTTATCATCTATGTCGATGAATCTATTTCATTATGAGTCTTCTAAAAATTGAATATTTCTGAACTAGAACCCTCTTTGATTGACAACCATTTTGAGATTTAAGATTTCCAAATAACTTTAGACTTGTTAGTTGTCTTTCTAGCATTGACGAACTTGCACATTAATTTTTTACTGCATTTTATCTAAAGATACAGTCTAGAAATAATTCATCTTAATTTGTCGAGAAAATCTTGTTTGGCTTGTGATACAGTTACGTCTGCAGTTGTCCTATATGATTCTAGTTGATTCATGCTTCTAAGTTGTCTGTAGTTTACTGAACAAGTGCTTTCTGTCAAAATGATTGCCTCAGCTCCGATCGCAGTTGGATGATGCTGTGGCCAGCGAGTGCCCGTTTTGTGGGGACTTAATGATCCGTGAGATCTCTCTGCCTTTCATTCTTCCCGAGGAACAATATTCAAGTACTTCATGGGATATACAATCGCGTAATCTTGGAAACCAGAGGAGTCTTTCTTTATCTTTGTGATTGTACTCTATGTGTGCATGTGAATTGTTTTCCTAGAAAGGTGTATCTGTTATCGGTTACCAAGCTTTTTCATCGTCTCTTTAGAACCATCTGTTCGGTGTTGATAGGGTTAACAGTGCTCTTGTTATTGTAATTTTTTTTCCTTATCAGAGGGTACTTTTGCTTCCCCATATTTATCAGGGGGTCGGCCTTCTGTATGTAATTACAAATGGTTTAGTTTTCTCTGCCAAAAATTCATAGAAAGCGTTCTGTAGATGTCTGTATAAATGATTCAGTGTAAACTGACCGAAATGAGTCAAAAGTTTGCAATTGGCTTTGATTATACCTCTCTATGGCCCTCGCTTTATTACTTCCGTTCGTTTGTTTTCTTTCAAAACTCTATTGGCGACATGGATGCTGTTTAATTATCAAGATCATGCTCAGAATTTAACTTCAGCTTTTTGATGCTCAGTAAGGTTTGTGAATTCTAAAAGATGCTTAAATTACAAAGACTACTACCAATGAAGAATTTGTCGGAAAAGGTGGCCAACGTAATTATTTTTTTTATTTTTTATTTTTTATTTTTATATATGATGCAGACGAATACTAGCTTGTTGCCATAGGAAGACTACCATCTTTTATTCTTATAGCAAGAGATTTTTGAATTTTGATGCATGACTAACTGAACAGCAAAAGATCTTTTGGCTCTCCATTAAAACGGTAGTGTCGATTGTATTATTCGTACTCAAAATAACAAAACAGCAAGAACAATGTCCTCTAATAATGTTACGAAGACCATTTCTTCTAGTTATTATTCAGTTTTATCAACTCTTTGCTTGAACTCGAGTCCTCTTGGCCCTCCTGCAAGCTGCAGCAGTATATATATATATACTACGCTGAGCCATCGACACAGAGCCATTGATCGACAAAGATAGCGTTGCAGTTGATGTTAGGATTGATTGAAAAGAAGAAGTCAGAATCAAGAGCGAAAGCCTCGATCACGCTTGTGCAGGAATCAGCAGGTTGTACAGCATATACAGCGTCACAGCTCGGTTTGCCATTCCCAGCAGACCCAGCTAAATCATCAATATCCAGAATCAATTAATTTCCAATATATAACACATTATGCAAAAGTTTCAACTATGCAAAACCAGATAACTTACTTCCGAGTTGTCTGCTTTCGGTGGAGGAGATCATGAAGACAAGACAGAGCACAAGAAGCATGGCCACTTTGTTCTTATTAGGCATAGCAAGAGCCATTTTCGCTATGTAAAAACTTAGGGCTTCTTAATCAGTAGGAAATTTAGGGCTTCTTATTTGAAGATACTGCAGAGGCAGAGCCATATATATAAAGAATTAACGATAGCACCAATGTGATACCTCTCCTCAGAGGCCGGCTCAGGCTGCTTAGCCAAACCTCGATCATGTAGTTGATCAGGTAATTAACCGGTTAATTAGTATTAACTGCAACCTTTGTGAGCATTAGGTATATTCGATCATTGGGTAGACGGCTGACGTACATTAACAGGCACTTTCATTATCAGAAAATACTCGTAAGAAATTATGTAGGTTTCTAGTTCACTCCCTCATTTTCAATCGACACTGATCTTTATTCTTTTTTAATTGCACAATAATAAAAATCAAGTTACACAATACAAAAACTACTTGTTCCAAAAAAAAAAACACAATACAAAAACTAAACTTGTCCAACACGAATCAAACCTGTTTCCATCCTAATTTTTACAAAGACTTCATAGGTGAGACTTTATTTTAAGCAAAACCAGTTGGGGTTGTATCTACTTTGATTTCTCATCACAAGCATATATGGACAGAGCTCCATTCCCTTAAACGGATTGTAGAATCACTGCTAGGATCCGGTTCTTGACTATTTTGTCCGGGGCACTGATCCCGTCTCCATATTGGTATATGCATTGGGCAATTCGAGCAAGGTTTGTTGCTGCTGCTTCAAATTCCTTGGTAAATGGAGAAGAAGCACTACTAGCACCAAATAGTTGTCCATCTTTGTTCATCTTCTTCCAACTATTCTCGATCAAATTACTAATATAAATGCGAGCTGATTCCACATCACAAACACTACTTCCACGTTTGAGGCAGGACATTGACGTTGCAGTTTCACCTCTCTCTAGTTCTGCCTGCAGCACAGCACATTACCAATATGTTAAAAGCTAGCTAGAGAAAACATAACAAAGATGGAAATGAAGTGCAATCAATTGAAGACAGACCTCTGAAGTAGCCAAATCGTTTGAGAGCCGAAAAATAAGAGACGGCCAACGCAAGAGATCATGGTGATTCTCTAAGCATTCAAGTGCTCCACCTGAGATATTTTGATTCAGTAGAAAGTAAGTATGGACTAAAATGACCACACCGGACACTGATATCCATGCATTGGCAATATATTCTTCAAATGTGGGTGTGTACTCGTTGTGACGCCACTCTGCCTCCCTTAAGAAAGCTTTACACAGATCAGCCCACTGAAAATCAATATGCAAGCAAGATGTGAGAGCACATAACATCATCAGCTTATGACTAATTCCGCGAAAATTAAACTGCGATGATAACAAGACTCGAAAGCTTAAGAATGTTTTAAGGAACTGTATACATAATTATACGTACCGCTTTTGTCAAGTAAGGAAAGACGTCCACTCCTTGCTCCTTCAAAGTTTCATAAGCGATTTCATTCAGTGTTGTAGAGAGCAAGGAAAGAGAGCTCCAGCTGGTAGTCTTGGAGAATTTCCATAGCATTCACATCCCATCTGAATTACCACAAACTGGATTTAATACCTAGCTACACATATTTTATCTCGTTATATTACTTTTTATGAATTAGTCTAATGAAAAAGATCGAACCTATTAATTACCTTTCAACAACAGATGTGAATAGCTCCAACTTATCCAAAGTACCATAAACATCATAGACATCATCAATTGTGCATATTAGAACACTGACTTTAGTTATCCCTTTTCTGAGATTGCTGAATTGAGGTTCAGACACTATACCAACTGACCAAAAGAAGCACTCCATCAATCTGTCTCTGCTGAAGGACAACTTCTTTGCTAACCCATATCCTTCCACCATCTGTTTAATGGAATCATATCATTAGATCCTGTCCTTCAAGTTAATTTGTAACTGATAAAAGTAGAATATATTGTTTTCACCTTGATAAGTCTTTAAGATCACTTTGGTATGTTTGTTGCACCACATTGTTATCTAGCTTGGCAAATTCAAGTAGCATCTGATTTGCATCTTGCCTTTTATTATATACCTCAATATACCATCTAGCTTCTAATCTTTGCATTCTGTGGTGCAATGGCAACTCCAATGCATGACTCACTTGCTCTAATACATTTCTGCCGTGAGTATCAAGTAACCTGCAGCTGAGGTTCTTTAGGTGCATGCTGGTGAATGCAAGGGTCTCATCCAAGAGGGTTTCTCCTTCAAACCAAGGAATGAAGCTTCGTACAGACTCAGCATTCCTTTGACATCTTTGCAAAGGCAATCCTTGAAGCTGCCGTCGCAGTCCGTGAAAATCTTGAAGATATCTGTTAGGTAACATGTATACAAATATATGCATGTTAGAATGGATTGATATGCATGTGAACTGATCAAAAACTACAACGGTCTGCATGCAAGGTTATACCTAATCAAAGGGAAACAGAAAATGTTAGAATTAGATGATTCTAGAATCCCCATATGTTTGAATTTGACAGATGATCGATCGATAAGACAATAAGAAGAAGCCCTAAGAAGAATTATCTAATTAATATAAGATTATAGAATAGAAATTGATATGTGAGGGTTCCGGTGAATGTTGGTGTATGTTTTCGGGATTTTGTATGTGTAGGCTGTAGGCAGAAGGCGCTTTGCTAAAAACACATCACCTTATGAAATTTAATCTATGGTAGCTTCTTCTTTTTTCTGTGAAAAGTAAACTTTATTAAATAAAATCCAATATTACAACCATAAGAGATCGGTGGTGGAAATTAATTTCTCACACTCCTCCCTACCCAGATTCACCAGCGATTACAGGGACAAGAACCGGGATTCAACCGTAACCTAACATATTATAGAAGTCTCGAAACATCCTTACAATCAACCTCAATGGTAGTCAGACGTTGGATACATGTTGATTTATGAAAGAAAATTTGTGTATCTATCTTTTTATTACCTCAACGATAATCCATCTCGCCCATCACCAGGGACGGAGCTAGGAATTCGAAATACCTTGAGCTAAGTTTACCATATAATTTTTATTTTTTTACCATAATCTCTTATCTGGATAATTATAAATAATTTAGTATCTACATGACTTTTCAATTAAAAAAGAAATCTGTTTCATTCAAGTCTATTACTGGATAGTAAAGATTATAAAATAAAACGTCAAAGTAAAGCACAATGTGGGTTATTACCAAGTTCAATTAAAAAAAAACAGCAAAACACGTGATTAAAAACAAGAGAGAGAGAGAGAGAGATTGGCTAGGCAAATTACTGAAAGTTATTATAAAAATTGTTCTCTGGGCTGCAGCCCAGATAGCTCATAAGGAAGATCCGTCCCTGCCCATAACCTCACTAATTTACTATATTATTATAGCGCCTGACGCGGTACTGTTGTGTGACTTGGGTTTGGGCTTTTTCTTCTCTCCTCGGGCTTGGCTTTTTTCTTCTCTCTTCTTCACTTTTTCTACGACCTTCTTCGAGGAAGGTTGTCTCCACTCTTCAACTCTCTCTCGAAAGTTGTAGATCAGGTTAGTCTTATTGTTCTTTTTGTAACAAAATTTGGCTTTTGCCCTCCTTCTCTTTGTGTTTCTCTGCCTTTTCCGGCCATCTGTGCTGTGGTGTTCAGCTGTCTCTCGACTCTTCAGCTCTCTCTCGATCTCTCTTGAAAATTGTAGATCAGGTTAGTATTGATGACTACCCACTGAATCACGGTTCGGGTTTGCCTTTTTGCTACCAGCGATTCGGGTTTCCGGTCGGCTGTGCTGCGGTGTTCAATTGTCTCTCGATCTGTCTCGAAAGTTGTAGATCAGGTTAGTGTCTCTCTCGACCTGCCTTTGCTCTGCTTTACCATCTTTGTTGTTTTTGCAAATTCGATTTTGATTTTTTTTTATTGTTATGAGGCAGTGGTTGCATCATGTTCTCCTATATCCAATTGAATCACAAAACTCCTCGAAACCTAAGAGTTCAGAATTAGTGAGTAGGTATGATGCGTTTTAGATTAATGATTTGGGTTAAAATGATGTCTTCAATCTTGATTGTTTTGATTTCTCTTAAACCCTTAAGAGATGCTAACTTTTGAATAATGAATAAATAATGCTTTTTGCTTAAAAGGTTATAGTGTTTTCATCAACAGACAACATTCATATGTTACTATGGAATAGATGAAGTTTAATTTAAAGTCTACATAGAAAACTAAAACTGTAAATGCTATAATATTTGCAAGCAAAATATCAGTGCTCTGATATCATAGCCATCAACTAATTACGATTACTTATTTGTGATTTGTATTGTTGTTTTATTTTATCTTTTCAGTTCTTGCTCAGAAACAAAGTATTTGGTTTCGGTCTTGTTACTGCTTAATCAAGTTGAACAAGCTAAGATTCATAGGTATGTGTTGGTTCTTTAGCATTCGAAACAAAGTATTTCGTTTTGGTCTTGCTACTGCTTAATCGAAGTTGAACAAGCTAAGATTCATAGGAATGTGTTGGTTCTTTAGCATTCGAGACAAAGTATTTGGTTTTGGTCTTGCTACTGCTTAATCGAAGTTGAACAAGCTAAGATTCATAGGTATGTGTTGGTTCTTTAGCATTCGAGGAGTTCTGCATTATTCATTTAGAAGTAAAATCTTTTGGGGACTTCAGTTTTCCACAAGTAAATTTGGAATTCTATACGAGACTTTATTTCTTTGCATTGAAAAAGCTATGCATTTTTTGTTTAGTAAAATCTTTTGGATGTTGTTGTTTTCTCATAGTTTTGCAACCATGCATAATTTTTTTCTTTTGTTTCTCAACAAACAGGAAATGTACTCCTTTTTCATCTTTCTCTGTTTATGATATGCAGATTTTATGCAACGTTTTCTTCAATTCAAATTTCTGCTGTTGTTCCTCATTTTGGTCTTCTGCGTTAGCTTACTTTCCTTTTCTTACACAGGTTTGTACCCCAGTGATTGCAAATTATTTCTTATGGTTTGAGGATTATCTTTACAAAATTTTCAAAGGACTTTGTATAGTTACGATTATTCTAAATCTACTTTATGTGTTCTGTAGATTTTGAGGGTAGCAGTTTGCTACATTCTGTAACTAATTTGGGGAACAGTCAGCTCTTAGTTGGAACAATATTACTTGCAGGTATGTTATAAATATAAATGTTGTTACAGTCTTTATGTCACTCAAATGTGTGTCATTTTTGAAAGTTGTTACAGTCTTTTCTTTTGCAACATACTGAATTAAGGGCTGGGGTAGATATATGAAGCTAAGGCTTGGGAGACCTGCAGTTTTAACTTTTGACAGACACCATGCATGCCCAGGTTATCCATCACAATTCATAAGCACACACAGTACGTGATAGATGTAAGAAAATAGCCAACTTCATTACTACTTATGTGCATTTTTCTATTGAGACTGGCTTCATGCCTCCATACTCCATCCTTTGAAAAAGGCAGAAGAGATAGATGCTACCTCTTTATCATGGACAAAGATATGCATTACAGGTGTACCCTTCTATTATTTACTATATTATTATGCGCCCTCGCGCGGTTACTGTTCTTGGGAGCAGTGTGAATTGGGCTGTTTTTGTTTTTTTTTCTTTTTTTTCCCCCTTCGTTTTATTAAGGCTGCATGAGTCGTTAGCCTTTATGTAAATGGTAGGAAGTATCATTTTTAAAATAGCGCTTGGAAACTGAAATTTTTGTGGTTTATCAAGTGGGAATGCATCTTTGCTTTTCAATTGATTGATTTAACTTTCATCTGTTTGCATCTTCATATATTCAGTTTGAAGATGCTATTATTGTGTAACTACTTAGTTTTGATTATATTCAGTTTGAAGATGCTATTATTGTGTGACTAACTTTTGATTATAGTTGTGTCAAATTCTATAAGAACATTTTGCAAGTTCTAATAAGAAAGATCTACTACATTTTGTAACTGATTTGAACTCAAGTAGAGAAAATATTGAGAACTGTCAGCTATTGTGTTATGTAACTGGTTTGGATTCAGGTATATGACAATTTCATTTTATTTTTGAATAAGATTTCATCTTATATGTTTTGTTTTGAGCTTTGTTGCCTCATATTTTACTTCTCTTTTTTAAATTTACTCTGACCATCTTATATGCTTTGGGGAATAAAGACAACATCTGGTATACCTAAACCCTAAACATATAGTTTGGCACCTATCTTTATACTACTTCTATCTTTTATGTGCAAAAATTCTCATTTATTCTTTTGTACTATGAAATAGATCTCCACTTTGTTATATGTGAAGTTAGTCTCCTTTTTTTTCATCTTTACTTTCCTTCAAATAGGTATGGCATCTAGAAATCAACGATCTTCAAGTAATAATAATAATAATAATCTCTACTATAATAATACGAGGCGTTCAAGCAATTCACCAAAATATAAACTGCCATACCTGCCCCTGTATTAGCAAATTCTAATAGGCAAATTAATAAGAAGGGTATTGTAGTAAAAGACAAATACAAAAGAAAAAAAAAGAGTTTATTGGACGTGGGATTGGGGAAACATGTATTGCAAAAATCAAGAGAGCAAGATAACCACCCGTGAATAGTTTGTATAAAAGAAAAACAAAATCGAAAAAGATAGAAAACTGAAAGGAAGTTTGAGATAAATTGAAAAGTATCTAGCTAGGCCGAGTTGCAGAAGGATAAATAATGATGTGCTCCTATTATTTGCAAATCACAGATGAACCCGACTCATCATCGATGCAAATCACAGAGGAATGTTATTTTTCTTCTTTACGGACTGTTAATTAATACTTTCCAATGTTGCACGGACATGGATACTGTGACACGGAAAAATTTAAAAATTGAGTTTCCAACACGGCTTGGACACGGCAAATAAAATAACATATTTATGTATTTTTAATACATAAAAAATATACTAAAATATTAAATAAGTTCATTATATTACCAAAATCATGTTCTAAACTCAATCTTTTTTCTTTCTTTTTTGTCTAAATTCAATCTATTGCATAAACATATTAAAATAACATTAAAGAGAATCAAATGCAAGTTATTAAAGAGAATTAAATGGGCAGTTCCGATGTAGGTTGTAAAAAAAAAAAAAACTAGGCATCAACTTAGTAACACAACAGCCCTCTAACACCTACTAGATGAGAAATTTTTCAGTGCTACGGGAGGACCATGTGGCAGTCTAACGTGGTCTTACATTCCAATCAAATTTAGACATGTAGATTTTTTTTTTGAAAAATTATTTCAGTTATTTTGTTAAAGACCATTTTGGGTTATTTGTTGTTTTTTCAATACTAAACCCTAAACCCCAAACCCTAAACCCTAAACCCTAGACCCTAGTTTGAACTTGCTAAATACCCATGAATGTCATTTCACAAAAAATAGAAAATATTAATTTATATTTTAGTTGTAAAAAATTCACATGTCTAAATTTGATTGGAATGTAGGATCACATCAGACTGTCATGTGGTTCTCCCATAGCATATAAAAATTTCTCTTAATAGACAAGAAAATTTCAATCATTCCATAATCCATCTAAATATCTTTTTTTTTAAACAAAAAACAAAACAAATGAACAAAAAAACAAAAAACAGAAAATATATATATATATATATATATTAAAAATTGATGACGTGGCGTGTCAAATGCTGAGGTGGCGTGTCGGTCAACGTGTTAGGACGTGTTAGAAAAATCAACATGTTTCGACACGCCACGTGGCATGTCGGACACTTGTCGGGCCGTGTCCCCGTGTCGGACGTTTCGACACTCCAAGAGTGTGAAGTGTCCATGCAACATAGATACTTTCTCAAGCATGTGTGTATATTATGTTTAGGGATATATATCAAAGATAGAGTTTGGAAGTTTGAAAACTAAGAAGATAACCTGAATAAGCATGATCGTTTTTAATTTGTTTAGGGATCTAGGTAAGCAAGATCGTTTCATTGTTGATTTTGTAAAATTTTTTGATTCATCTTTATGTTCTCATTCTCCTTTTCTTTCTTTATTATTTATTATTTTTTACTTTTTCCCTTAATGAGATTGCTAAAAAAATTATATTTTATGCTTTATTGCAGTCCATGTGATCGGATTCTTCAGTTTACATATGCGTTGCGCGTGTGGAAAGACTAGTAATAATAATATCTCTAGCTATGTGCTTAATGAATTACCTTGGGAGACTTGAAACCCATGCTGTCGAAGGAGCCTGAAGCGGAGAGCAGTGAGGTGGAGACTTGGGGTATCCTCGTCTGTTATTTGGTCAAGATTCTTCATAATTCTGTCAAGGGCTCCTGTTATACTGGCCTCGAATCGATGTCCCAAACCTAATCGTTGGATATCATCAATCAATTCAAGTGTAGTCTTAACTGATGACTTCGCATCATTATCATAATCAATCATATGTTTCACATCCTCCTCCAACGACGTCCACCTATCATCTTCGTATAGTTCTTCCTGCAAAATAAAGCATATACTGGTTAAACAGTTGATCGAGCAATATTGAAGATGATCAAAGTATGCACTGAACATAATGTAAACTATGGTTACGAATTTACGATCATCAACCTGTAACGATTGAAGAAACTCGTAACTCCAAATGCTGGGCTTGTAATCTGCTGTTCGTGTTTTAACATCCATATCAGAAGTTTGAGTAGCAATGCTACCGCTGCTGGCCAAGCTTAGGGTAGACATATATTCGAAGAGGGTTTTGGATTACTCTGTACGTACTATAATCGAGCAACTAGGCAAAACAGAAAGCAATGAGCAAATGAGCTTACCGATCATGATATATAGGCGTAAAATTATCACAAATGGTTTCAGAACTCTTGCTGATTTGATCCTTGGTATATTAAGTTCTGAGGCGGAGCCAGGATTTAAAACTAACAGGAGCCGGCTAACGAACAAAAGATAAGTTATAAGCCAATGAAGTAAATCTAATGAAACAAAACATTAAACCGAATATATATATGGCTCAATCCGCAACGGTAAAGACGTTGATGTATTGGCTTCGGGTTCTGATTGCTCGGTACTTTTTCTTTTGAAAAACCCATGGATTGAGGACTGCTTCCTCATGTTCTTCTCTACTAGATGATGAGATCTATGGAAAAAGGATATTGTTTGTTCGGTTAGAGAGCTCAATACCCAGAAGAAATAAAGCCCTAGGTTTAGAGACTGATCGGAGTAAGGAAGAGAGAAGTAAGGTTAGTGGGCACTCAGAAAAAATCATTACATAATGTTGGGGCCTGGGGTGTCATCACATGAGATAGACTGAGATGAAGATTATCTATATCAGAATAATAGGGGAATGTATGTATATAATTCCAAGTTGGGGGGTGTCAGGGCCATCCAAGGCCTGTGAATGCCTCCGCCCCTGGTTTCATCAGCAGAGTATGCCAAAGAGGTGATGCAAACCCATGATATTATCTTTGCATCAAGGCCCCAGGTTCTAGCTACAAGAATAATATTTTATGATTCTACAGATATTGCATTTGCTCCATATGGTGATTACTGGAGAGAATTACGCAAAATTTGCACGCAAGAGCTCTTAAATGCAAAGCGGGTTCAATCTTACCGGCCTATTAGGGAAAAAGAGGTACTGAATCTCATCGAATGGATTGGTTCAAGAGCAGGATCACCTATTAATCTTACTCAGAAAGTTAAATCCTCCACATATAACATCACTGCACGAGCAGCCTTTGGTAATGAGTGCAAGGATCAAGAAGAATTCATATATGCGGTGAAGGATGTTATCAAAGCAATATCAGGCTTCAATGTGGCAGATGTTTTTCCTTCTTTCAAATTACTTCATATGATAAGTGGAGAGCAACATAAACTTGAGAGGCTGCAGAAACAAGTTGATAGAATATTGGAAAACATCATCAAAGAACATATGCAAGCTACAACTACAAAGCAAAGGGATGAGGCTCATGTACAGGAAGATCTAGTAGATATTCTCCTAAAATTTCACGACCATTGTGGTGGCCGTGAACTTTCTTTAACTATTAACAACATCAAAGCAGTGATATTGGTAAGTATAGACAACACCCTTTATTTACAACTGTAAGCAACTCGTAATGAATATTAGTTTGTTTATCAAATTAAACAATAATTTTCAGGATGTTTTTACTGCTGGGAGTGACACATCAGCTGCAGTTGTAGATTGGACAATGTCAGAAATGATCAAACATCCGAGAATCATGAAAAGGGCACAGGATGAGGTGAGGGAAGTGTTCAACAGAGCACGGCTGGTAAATGAAACAAGCATAAGAGAGATGAAGTATTTGAAGTTGGTTATTCAAGAGTCACTGAGGTTACACCCTCCTGGTGTCCTCTTACTTCCAAGAGAATGTGCAGAAAGGTGTGTGATTGATGGATATGAAATACCTGCCAAAACAAGGGTAATCGTGAATGCTTGGGCAATTGGAAGAGATCCCAATTATTGGAGCGATCCGGAGACGTTTAATCCAGACAGGTTCCTTGATAGTTCTATTGACTACCAAGGAACAAACTTTGATTATATCCCATTTGGTGCTGGAAGAAGAATATGCCCTGGCATGCTATATGGTTTGGCTAATGTTGAGCTTCCACTAGCAATGCTGTTATATCATTTTGATTGGAAACTCCCCAATGGAATGAAGAATGACGACTTGGACATGACTGAGGAGTTCAGCGTTGTAGTCGACAGAAAACAAGATCTGCATTTGACTCCCACTCCATATATATCGTCGTCCTCCTCTTATTGATGCAAATTTAAGAATAGAAATAAGTTATTCAAGTACGTGTACGTTTTCTTTTTTCCTTGTCATTGCAATTGTACTTTGTTTGTCTGTGTCCTACTTATGTTATCTGTAATTTTGAGAAACTATCCAAAGCCTAGTTGCAAAATAACAATCAAACACTTTGCCTTGATAAGAGCCGCATAACCATACACTTGCATTATCATAATGAGCAATTCTGAAGAAACACATAGTTGCATTGTCATAATTATGAGCAAATCAGAAGAAACACATACAGAAAAAGCTGCAGAGAAGGGAGACGAGGACATCGTGAGTGAGAACGACTAGCCCGCTTATGCCTTACACAATGGGGTCTTTAGGCGTTAGACGATTAATACAATGGTTCTATTTCTAGAGCATGGTAAGGTGTGCATGTTTATTTTCGTATTTTTCTCTGTAGGTTTTTTTGGTTAGTGAGTAATGTGATTACTCGGTAATTGCTGGTAGTAAAGGTTTGTCTGTTTTGTAGAACTTGTTCTGAGCAGTGGATATTTATAGTATTTATTTACCTTCAAACTTGATCTTGTAAGATAGTTGTGACGATTAATGAACAAAACTTGACTCCAAATCTCTAAAAAATATTAATAAAATAGAGATTCATGTTATTCTAAAAATTGAAAACATAAACTAGCCAGTTCCACAAAAACGGCTTGAATATCGATGGTCTGAATAGCATATTCGACTACTCCAGACAACAGTTACCGATCAAAGAGAAACTTCTGAAAGTCATGATTCTTGTGATTATTGAATATGCGTTTACATTGCATCCCCTCTTAGGGAGTTTGGTAAGGTCATTTTCTTCACCTCACATGAAAAAACAAAGTCCAGAACAAAAATGCAACCTTATTATCACTTTCCAGGCAATTTCGATCACAAAAACGTTTATCATCATCATCACCTATCAGATAAGCCAGATAAAAGTGTAGCCGAGCAAAAAAAGATCGAAGAACCAGAACCACCATTTCATCACAGAAAACATTACGTATGGCAATGGAGGATGAAATCAAGACCATATTCAAGATAGGTCTCTCGGTCCTAGCATCTCTAAGCTACACCTATTTCGTATCTTCGGAGATCCCCCAAGGCAAACTCAGGTTCTTCTCCCTCCTTCCTATCTTATACCTCTTCTTCATCCTCCCTCTATCTCTATCTACAGCCCTCCCTGCCGGAGTTATTTCCTTATTCGTCACCTGGATCGGTAGCTTCAACCTCCTCCTCTTCTCCTTCGGCTCCGGCCCGCTTTCGTCTCAACCTCCACCAAAGTCTCTCCTCTTCTTCATCCTCCTTGCTTGCCTCCCAATCAAAACCCAAACCTCAAACCATCGAAACCCCGATAAGTCATCCAAACCACAGAAACTGCCTCTGAATTTGCCAACCAAAGTCGTGCTTTTCGCTATTTTGGTGGCGCTGACCGACTACAAACATTACTTGCACCCCAAGGTTTTGTTAGGCCAGTATGGATGCATGTTGTACTTATTCGTCGACATAGTCGTCGGCTCCTGCAATGTTCTGATGCGAACGGCGCTCGGGATCGAGCTCGAGTCGCCGTCCGATGAGCCGTACCTCTCGAAGTCGCTGCAAGACTTCTGGGGCCGGAGGTGGAACCTCATGATAACCAACATTCTGCGCAACACCGTATACAAACCCGTACGGTCAGCCATGGAGGCTTCCCTAGGTAGGGAGTGGGCCCCACTGCCGGCGGTGTTGGCCGCCTTTTTGGTCTCGGGTCTGATGCACGAGCTCATATATTACTACATGACAAGGGTGACTCCGACGTGGGAGGTGACGTTGTTCTTTGTTCTTCATGGAGTGTGTTTGGTGGTGGAGGTTGGCTTGAAGAAGGTTTTAAGTCCCAAGTGGCGGTGGCATTGGGTCGTGTCAGTCCTGATGACACTCGGCTTTATAATCGTCACCGCTACTTGGTTGTTCTTCCCGCCGTTAATGAGGAATGGCGTGGATGAAAGGGCGATCGGAGAGTGCAAGGAATTATTAGCGTTCATAAACAAAAAGTTAGAGTTAGAACGTTTGGTTTCATGGACGTCTCTTGCCTTGGGTGGTTAGAATAGTTATGCAAGTTTAGTGATCCCATTAGTTTACACACAAAAATGAAAATTACATTTGTAACAAAAGTTTAGCATCGTTACAAAGCAAGACGTATACGTACGTTTGTATCAAATTCCAGATGATAAAATTTCACACTAATTTTAGCATGATATTAATTGGTTGGTTCTCCTAACATTTGTGTGATAGCCGCCAATATAAGCATCAAATTTGTACTTCATTCAGAAGTCAGTCTCGAGCTAGATATCAAAGATTAGTTATGGTTTTTTCAATTTACGTACACACACAACTGAAATATATGAGATACTGAAGAAAATTAAACGAATGTTTCACAAAAATTGGTATCTCACTTGAAAGTCATTAAACAAAGGTGGCATGGACATAAACAAAATCTAAAAAAAACACTAATAAGAAACATATATGTTTTTCTTTTTAATTTCATTACAGGATTTTTTTAAACATACACCACCAATGAACAACATCGAGAAGAAACAACCCACTGATCTTTCGGTGTGTTGGCGAAGAACAAAAGGAGCTCAAGTTCTGGATTAATTTGCTTTTGGTTTATCCATGATATGGCTGCAGTTAATAAACAACATAAGCTAAAATGCAAAACTCATGATTATATGTCAGATTTGAGTTTTGCCTTTTCTCGCTGTAAGAGGGGTTCATGTTTTTGATTTTCTAATTTTAACATTAAAGATACATAAAATGTGGGGGAGGAGTTTCCGTTGCCGAATTCAGGCGTTCTCCTGTGGAGAGTGGAGTTTGAAAAGCACATATGTTTTCTTGCTGTGTTTTTATCTAGTTACGAAATTGTGAATTAGATTGATGTGTTGATCATACATATTGCATAGTACATGCATCCTATTGGTTTTGGATATTAGCTGTGGATTATTTGCATGCTAAGTTTTCTCATAGGCTACACTTAAGCTTGTACACCATGTTAATAAAGTTAAAATTTGCAATGGGGTTTTGTGCATGCATGCTCCTAATTTGCTTTCATGGTCTTTCGTATTTAGTATTTAGTATTTACCATGTTCTTTTGTGGTTCAAACTTGAATTACAAATTTGAACCATGTTCTTTTGTGCTACACTGCTATCAAATTCTGATAATTAAGGCCAGACGGTATGGGGTAAGGTTCAGTGACAGTTTCAACTGTATTAAGCTCTCTAAAAACATTCTCACTTATCGATCTGCATAAAAGGATAGAATCAGGTTGAAGGTTTCAATCACTATATGATCTTAAGTTCGTCCAAGAATACAATTAAAAAGTTTACGTTGGTCTGTGGATGCTTCAGGGCTCATCAAATATAAGAATATTACATATGATTTATTTCAGGTAGCAACTTCCTCTTGATTTCCAGAAGACCAGAACCTATATGGTACTCTGGAACAAAGGAAAGAACATAACATTGACGTATCGTCTTGTGAATTACAGATTACCATAAGTGGATAATTAGAACTGAAAAGAAGAAACTAAAACTAGCACAAAGAAGACGAAGAAGAACAGAGACAACACAAAGAATCCCTAGCACTCTTGCCTAGCTGAATCTAACCGCACTCCATTATGCTTTACAGTTCCACCTCCTCAAGTTTCAAAGCTTGTTTGAAAATGGAACAGAAGGAATCCATTTGCTCCCTTTTAAGCGCCAACAGAATCTCAATCCCTCCTTCCTCCTCTCTACTATTACTCACGTAGATGCATCTGTCAAAATCAACGTTAATCACCTCACACTTTTTGGGTCTCCCCCAACCAAAATCAAGTTCATTGTAAAAATCAAATCTTGGCGACCCAGCAAGGGTGGTAAAATGTCTAGGAATACTTTTTTTCCTTGTAGCTCCCTTGACCCAACCTGCAGTCCAATCCTCTGCATTTCTCAATACCCCATTGTCCAAATCCTTCACATTGTTTCCTATGGCATTCACAGCCGCAACAATCCCATTTTCTCCCACAAGATCACTCTTCTTCGCTTGCGCTGAACGAAGGGACAAACAGTTCCCAAAGTATGATCCCGGCAATGGATATCCAAGGCGGTCGCGGCAATTCGCTGCGTAATTGAAGTGGCATTGCATTTCATCATCACTGATCTCCTCTGCTTTCACCATAGAAACCCATGTAAAAGCGCATATGACCACAAAAGATGACAAATGTGTTGGTTTAGAATCTTGAAGTTTGATGAACAAGTTGGAGACCCAGAGTTTCAATCTATCAATTTGGTCTCTGCTGAACACAAATGTGGTTCGAACTTTCTCAATGAGGAATTGGGTTCTCAACTGCTCACTTTTGGTAGGAGTACTAGTCCAGCTTCTCCAATCATCTAAGAACTTGTTCTTAAGGTCACACGGGTCTTTGATCAAACCCCTGTTATGAGATGGTAGAGAATCAACTTTAATGTCTCCTCCTCCTGATCTACATACAAAGGCCCAGAACTTCAAGAAATGATGAAATGAACTCTCATCAGCCAATACATGATCACAGTTGGTACCAATGCAAATCCCAGAGTTTGGGAACACAGTGATCTGTACAGCCAGAAGAGGTACCACACGTGTGCCGTCCTCTAACACACTTGAAGGCGGCAGCGGCGGAATGAGGAGGTGAGATTCTTCAACATCTTCTACACGGTGGGACGTGAGGCGGTTGAAATCACCAGAGGACTCAGCAATTGTCAATGTCAGTGAGGCGCCCGTGGTGTATTGTAGATAAGGCTCGGAGGGTGGTGGAGGGCATATGAGATTTGAGGCCAAGGGAAAGAAGTGTTGGAGAGTGCGAGAAAGGGAGTGTTTGAGCTTGGGGAGGATGGTTTGGGTGAATTGGTGAAGAGGGTGAGGGAAGTAGAAGGAGAAGACACTTTCGTTGGGAGGAGGGAAGAGGAATACAATGTCGAAGAATGTGAGGGGGAGAGTGGTGGTAGGAACTGAGCCTGGTGGTGGAGAAATCTGACATTGCTCAATAACCTTCACTGGGCTGCAGGAACCGTTCATCTCTTTCCTCTGTTTTTTCTTGCTCTGTTTTCTATGTTTCTATCTATGTTTTCCTCTGTTTAGTCACAAGCTCTATATATAAATGTGTTTTAGACCTTTGTAGTAAATAGATCAGGGAGCTAAATCTATGTGTACAGTTTCTTTCAACGTAAAAGTATTTGCTAATTTGCTACACTAACTTATTGTTGTGAAACGAATGATCAAAACTGCAAGAAAATTAATGGTGTAATGTATTACGGTTATATTCTTTATGATTGATCATCAGTTAGCTAAGCCAGCAGAAACAAAGGAGAAGCAAATGACTGTTTGAATTTAGTTCTTCATGTCTGTTTGAAATAGTTATGAAGTAAATGACTCTTAAGAATGTAATCAGCGACTCATATCTTTCAATAGGATGAGAATTACGGATGGACAACGAACAATGGACGAATTCTCAAAGTTAACGGTTCGTTTATTAACCAGAAAATGGTAAACTTTTTATAATTCATTGCAAAATAACAACATATTTATGAGAGAGCTCAGATCATGCTCTTTTATTCATACAATGTTTGTCCTCAACTCGACGTACATGAAAACGTAGTAACTCACTTTTCGACACCATCAGTACAAAGCCATTGACCCACAAAGAAGCTGTCACAGTTGATATTAGGGTTGATGGCAAGGAAGGTATCGAGACTCAGGTTGAACATTTCAGCAACAAGACTGCAAGTATCACCTTCCTCTGCACCATAGACGGAATTGCAAACCAGGGCAGAAGCCTTTTCCCTGCAAATCCAACTGCATGTACGTAGGTAGCTTTCTATGTATTAGATATAGATCACGAAACATGAATATTCATATACGTAAGTGAATGAATGATCAGAAAACCTTACCAGCTAGTCGTGTACTGTCAGCTACTGTGATCATGACAAGAAGAGAAACAACTAGAAGTAGAATCAAGTTAGCCCTAGCCATATCTCTCTTCTTCTATCTTTCTAAGTAAAGACTACTTGTTTGTTAATTGATTGCGGCTTTGGGTTGATTTATGCATGTATTTATAGAAGAAATTACATACATTGGAATCTAACATTGTAAACTTTGAAATCAATTGGCCGGCCGGCATTCTTACATTGGATCGCCGGGGGATCTAAGAGGGTAATTTTGCATTGGATTGCTCGATATTGCTGGCCAAATAGGTAAAATTATTTGTAGATAACGATGGATATACCATGCAGTCTTCGTACAGTTTATTATACAGAACAAAGTCTTGGACATTTCACATTTGTCAGTATTATTGATTTCTAAACAAAGCTAGTACAACATGTAAATTTGTTGCTTGAACTTAAATTCTTCTTTGCGTTGTATAGCTTATTATGTTGAGCCATATATCAAACAAAATCCATTGATTGAACAGAAGAAATCGATCAGCATCAACACTGAACTCTGCCAAGTCCAATGTGGCAACGTCCATGCATGTATATTATCTTAGTTTATTTACTTCTAGTGAGACTTTCATATGTCACGTATTTCATTGAGTAATCTTTGTGAGCATCAAACCGGATCTCACTGTATCGGCCGGAAGGTTGAGGCTTTGATCTCACCGTATTGGATACATGCTTGGACACCAAAAGGAATCGTACGTATATAAAATCTTCTGTAAGCTTAATGTTTGCAAATCAAGCTAAATTTGTGACATATTATTGAAATACAGTTAACATGGTATTTTGTGTTCATATTTTGCATGTGACAACAGTTTATTATACCTATAAAACTCGATCGGTTTTTCATCTTATATCAAATTTAACGGGTATTGGTTTAATTGCACACTTAAATCTATGAGATGGTGGAGGCAACTAATTTGAAGAATTATAACATCATATAATCAGAATTAGGAACTTTCATAAAAGGGAATTGCATACAAGGTGATCAATTATAATTCTCTTCAGGGAAGCAAACTACAGTAGAGATTTGAGATGCAGATGAATAACATCATGGCAATGCAGTGAATGCAGTCAGTGCACACAACATATTAATATTAATGTACTAGTCAACCAAATTGTCACCCCATAATGTATAATTACATATTGATTTTTGTTTCCCTTTGCCGGTTAAAATTTTTTTGTAACTTATGAATATGATGAGAATCATCAATATGCGTCCATATGTCATTGCTAACAAGTTGTCGCGAAGCATGTGTGTATTAGTGTGTATATCGCTATAATTTTCAATTTAGCCGTATCCAATTTTGCATGACTGAGAACTGGTAGGAATATACTCACATGTAGTGAAACTAACTAGCTGTTAATTAAATGAATGTTCAACCTGTAATTGCAGCATCACACAACTTACTTCAACCTATTATTAGCAGGGTTTTTTTTTTTTTTTTTTCCAATTTCAGTGTCACCAATTTACGGTAGGCTACAAAGGGCTGCGTCCCGGCTTGCGCACTCTATGTGTCTTGGTTGGCCTCATGACGCGGCTATCCTTTGCTAAATGGAGGTCACCTCTTCGTGCCAATATGAAACAAGTCTATTTTCTGACTGGCAACATAGCGGAAAGGCTACATTGTATTTGAATATTAATGCTCTTCGTGAGTTTGACCTTTTTGATATGTCACCATTGAAAAACAAATGTAGTTGTCTTGTATGCAACACTTGCTATTATGTGCGTTTTATAATACATTATTTTTGTAAGATTTCATGTTATTATTACGAGACATTCCTTTGATGTTATATATAATATGGGGTTAAGACACCATATACACCCCATGTATTCTTTTATTTCTTTAATCAAGATATGAGGGCGGCCGCACCAGTCTTTTTTGAAAGAAAAAAAAAAGATCGGATGGAAAACCTCGTAACGTTTTGAGTAATTTATAAATAATGAAATGCACGGCTTCCTTCATTATTACAATGCTATTAGAACGACTAGGAAACAACACACATTTTTAATCTTCTTCGTAAAATGACAACAACGAACGGGAAACAATGGGTTGGGCTGAGACGGCACCGATCAAAGCTAGCTAGGTTGCTAGTTCAACCTGTTTTATTGTTACATTATTTGTCCTCAGCTCAACTTATACATGAAAATGTAGCATTAGCTCACTTTGTAGCACCATCAGTACATAGCCATTGACCCACGAAAAAGCTCTTGCAGTTGATATTAGGGTTGATGGCAAGGAAGGTTTGGAGACTCAGTTTGAAAGTTTGAGCAACACTACCGCAAGTATCACCTTCTTCTGCACCATAAACGGCATTACAAACTAGGGTCGGGGTCCTCTTTCCAAATCCACGAGCAACTGCAATGCCTAATGTAGCTAGAAATTAAGTGGACGGAAAATGAAAATTCATATACACAGAATCAAAGAAAACATGCATGTCGACGATACAATTAACAGAAGTACTAATAAAGATGAAAAATTCTTACCACCAAGTCGTTTACTCTCAGCTACTGAAATGATGACAAGAAGAGAGACAACTAGAAGTAGAATCAAGTTAAGCTTAGCCATTCTTAAATCTATGAGCAAAAGAACTCTGTTATTTTCTTTGATTCTTTAGCCTTTGGGTTTAGGTATTTATAGAGAAAATATGCAGGGACATTGTAAACTATGATTCCTTTCGTTCAATAAGAGGCCGGCTTGTTTTACTACATTGGATTGCCATGGGATTTAGGGAGAAAATTTGCATTGGTTTGCTCAATATTGCCTGTGTTGTTGTCTTTGCTTTATAATATTATGTAGCACAACCAAAAAATATGCTTTCCCTTTGTCTTAAGTAAATGAATACATGATATTTTGGAAGCAAGTAAATGTATGTATTCGATAAACTGACATGTTATTGTGAAGGTGTTCCTGTTCAAATATGATCTTTAGAAGTTTTCGATGCAGCTAGCTGGAATTTATTCCTCACGATCGTATGTTCCATCGTAGAATTGTTTATTTGTTTTTCTGATAATTTATTTTCGAGAATTAGGCCATACAAAGCCACGGATCGACAAAGATAGCGTAGCAGTTGATGTTAAGATCAACTGAATAGAAAAGAAAGAATCCAGATTGAACAATTCCGTGACACCAGTAAGAATCAGCAGGCTGTAGCCAATAAACATTATCACTTTGGATGCTATTGTGATATCTGCGGCTTCACTCTGTTTGCACCCCTGCGTTTTCTACATACTTTATACTATTGTGAACTATAGAGCAAACAAAAGTGAAACAGAAGGAAGAATAGCCAACCACAAGATCAATCAGTCTACGATTAAGCAAAGTATAGAGCAATTCAAAGGGATTGAAAACTTAAATAAAACTGAAACCTTAGAGAGCAAGCAATGGAGCATTTTATCAGCACATCACACATTGATCAATTCTGTACACACATACAATTATTCAGATCAGCTGCACTTAGGATCCATAACTTATAAGAGAAGCACTTACAATTGAAAACAGTTCAAGTGTTGAGACCTGTGATAAATACCTGTTTCATTTGAAACATTTATTAACATAAATACTAGTGAATCAAGCAACAGCTTCAACAAACTTATGCGACGCCCATGTCTTTGCAAAATCTGATATCTTGCTTTGCTCCACCTGTACCCATCTCAGCTGAGGAGAGTTCAGAACAAAAGACTCGATTGCTTCAGCCAGAATTCCACCACGGTGCATAATATCAACACTCTCCAAACATTTACAGCTCTTTAACATAGAAATGATGGACGCATTAGTAAGCCCTTTACACCATCTCACCTTCAAATCAACCAAATAGTTACACGAAACTAGCATCGACATGAATTCCTTGTCAAGCAACATTTCATTGTACGACAAATCCAATTTCCTGAGTTTCTTCAAATTCTGTCCTGATGTGGACAGCAACCCTGGTTCCCTTTCAACCACATCACAATTAATTAGTGCCAATTCTTCAAGGCCAGAATTCACAGCAGTCCCAATTGCCTTTAGGCCTTCACCACTGACAAGACAACAACTCTGAAGCCTAAGACTTGAAAGGCTTCTGAAATTCACAGCAACAGCCAATAGATGATCATTCTTAAGGTCAAGAGGCAATCAAAAATCAAGTTTTTGCAAATTGCAATGGCATTGGCTAAAGAACCTGAGCAGACCCTCCCTGCTACCACCATCATAAACCAAAAGAGAAGTCAGGGCATCACAATTTTCAGCCAATTTCAACAGAACCCATCAAGTATACTCCTACAAGTCTTGAGCTCCACTTCTTCAACACCCTGCAATCACATAACGAATGACGAAAAAGAGCCTCCATCCCCAACTCCCTCACAGCTCTTCAGCTGCAATTTCTTCAGCTTTCTACAGCTTCTCCAAAGCCAACCTAATTCCATTTCACCAACTCCAATCCCAGATAAACAAAGACTCTCTAACCCCAATTCAGCACCAGAATCCTCATCTGCAGAAACCCCATAATCATTTCCTTGTTCAACCCCAATTCCCCCAGAGCACACCATGATTGACAATTCCTTCAACTTTGGAAAATTCATGGGCTGGAAACCCAACACATAGATCACATGATGAGGGTCAGTGATCTTTGCATGATTTCTCCTTCAAGGTCTTCTTGCCTGAAAAACTATTTAGCTCACAAATGTTTTAGCTTTCCGAGAGAGAGAGAGAGAGAGAGAGAACTATATATAACAGCAAAAATTACAGACGATGGGATTCCCATCTAGATTTATTATACCTTCCTTCATAAACACCAATATTGTTAAGGTAGAAAGCCAGAGAATCAGGAGGCTTTTAATCTGAGACTTGGTTTTAGGTTTCTCTCAAAATGCAGTCAATGACATTAAGAAAGAAAACCTAGCTGCTTATCAGATGAGACCTTTTCAGTTACAAGGAATGGAAAGACTAAGCTACTGTCCTGAAACTCTCTCTCTGGTCTATTCTGCATTTCTGCTTTCAGAAACCAATAAACCATACATATGACCATAAATGTTGCTAAGATGTGGTTTCTCATTAATGTTGCTAGTTTCATAAATATATCTGATCTAGCTATTTAATCCTAGGAAGAACCTACCTAAGGTACCTACAAAAAAGGTGAAGCAGAGGCTTATGGAAGAACCAACTAAACTATATTGATAACTGAAGCTCACAATAGTTACCTTACAGCCAGTAAGGTCTGGACATAATGCTCGTCTGGAATGCAATTGAGCTCCTTGGAGCTATCAAGCGGCTGCCAAAACAGAAATTTCAAAGTACAAAAATTAAATTTCTTCCCCTATTTTCTTGATACCTTTCAAGATAGGAAGAAATCCACATTTTATTACATAGTTTTTACTCCCTATTCTGCTTAGTAAACTATTGATCATGTGCAAGGTATACTTTCTTCCCTTACAAATTTTAAGTCCCTTAAAATTAGAAAGTGTTGTGTATTGGACTCAACCAAATACCAGGAGAAGCACTTCTGATCACTTAAAAATTTGCAACATTTTATGATCTCAGAATTTCATTAGAATACAGTAGCTGTAAAATTCGTCAGAAGTGCCTCATGGCATCCTCAAATGCAATACCACAACAAAGTTATGCCAAGGTAAAAGCGTCGTGAAGTTTTGCATGCCTTCCCTCAAAAACATTTTGTTAAATTTGAGTTCTTGCTGTTTATGTTTGATAGATATAACACAAAGAACTGGTCCAATCAAGTGCTTTCTAGACTATCATTAAAAAAGACATAAATGAGCAAACAAATAAAAATGAAAACCCTGAAGCAACCATGCCGTCTGAGAAGTACTGACAGTATCATTATGCTAAATATGTGCAGCCAGCAACCCTTCCAGGTTGTCTAGGTGCACCTATCACAAATGAATGATTTTGTTTTGCTTTATGTAGCAATCCTCCAACAAGTTGCTATGGAAGTAGAGAGGATTGTGTACCAAAGATTAACAGTAACATGAATATTTGAAAAGAATCAAAGACAGGATTGGGGATCTAGCAAGTAGAGGTATACATAACAGTCTAGTGTTTTATAAATAACCTGAAACTCACATTCAATAGCCAATTCAAAGTGATGATCTTGACAGCAATATTCTAGCCTAACCTAGAGCACCTGGTTTTCCTGCAATATGGCAAACGAGGATCAAACAATAAACAAACAAAAAGACGATGATCTCAAACCCTGAACAAGCAACTAAAAACTGTACCGGCATTTTATTACAAATTAAATAAAACTAAAAGATGAAATTGGAATACCAAGGTCACTCCGAGAAGCTCGGAGACGCCTCCTCGAGAAGCAACTTAAACAATTTAAATAAATGAAAAGATGAATCTGAAATATTAGTAACATGCAGCAGATAAGAAGAGAGACAGAAAGTAGTAGCACCTCAAGGGCGCTCAATCGGAGTGATCATCATCTTCGACCGGCATTGCGTGTCGGCACAAAGGACATAGGTGACTAATCTCCATCCACTGGACAATGCAATGTACATGATAATGGTGTGTGCAGGGCAACACAGTAATGTTGCCCACAGAAGCAGCAGCAGCAAAATCCTCCAAACAAATGGCACACTCTGGCGTTTCTTTGATAACAGTATTATCATCAAGTGTCACCGGCTTCAAACCCTGAATCGATGAATTACTTGCAGGAATCAATTTGGGCCGTACTACATCTTCAGGTACATATACATCTACACCTCCATCTCCATCTCCATCCCCGGATCGAGGACAGATGACAGTCATGTCAAACACAGCCGCATCAATGCTGTTGGTGGAAACAGCCGCCGCAAGCACCGGGAAGAGCTCTTGAACAACTTTTGGTTGTTCAACATGAGGGACACCCATGGTTGTAAGAACCTCATAGAATTTCCGCGCATAACGATTTGCATTCCGTGGCCGCTTGAATCTTGGAAGATCGACGATAACACATTGTTGAGCTATTTGAGAATATTGTTCATAAGAAAGGGGCATGCTGCGGTTATGTTGGATGCCTCTTACCTTAAAAAATAAAGAGAGATCAGCACCTTGTCCTCCGTCCACGACCGGAAGCTGGGGGGTGCTCTATGTTGGTTCACTATCGTCTCGAAATAACATTTCTCTTCCATCTCGATCGCTCGCTTCTTCTTTTTTTTCTGGGTTCCAAGATCTTCCCGGCTGCGTTACTACTGAAATCCTCAACCCTAATCTAACTCAACCAGGATTAGGATACCCTCTCACTCACGGACAACGATCCCAACCAGAACTTTGATCGGGATTCAACAGAAAAAGCCTATTATCATCGACATTTTTTTTTCTTTTAGTTCCCACACGTGTCGGATAGATTCTCTCTTATGTGTGAGAATTGTAATTTGGCCCGTGGTGGACTACTCACTAGTGGGCAAGTATCTCTTATTTATTTATTTATTTAAGGAAAATAAATAAATTTATAATAAAAACATACTTTAACGGTGTTTTATCGACGAAATTGTAATATTTATCTGATTAATAGACAGTCGATTAGATGTGTTTATAGTTTTTCATAGTTCATGAATACGAAAACTATAATTCATGAATACGAAACCAAATATGAAAACAAAGCAATTATGTATGTACAAACCATTCCGTAATTCATAAAATACCAAAAAATTACGACGAAAAAGGAAAAGTCATCTATTACTTGTCATTTCTGTACAATTTACATTATGATTCCGATCACTATCCCGGTCAACTCAACAATCAGAGTTACCCATCATCTTCCACAACAACCCATCCTCCCTGCGGGATCAACGGTAACTTTGAACCTCCAACTCAAATCCAAATTACGACGCCGGAAAATCCAAATATCCGGCGACCTTAGCCTTGACCCCAGCAGTTCAAGTACATGACTCGCTGCAGAGACTCGTCGGATTGCTGTCGTCTCTCCTCGCACTTCCCGCCTACTCCTCCTACGGACACACCCGACCCAGACGAAGGCCGGATATCGGAAGGCGCGGCGTCCCCGCCGGATCGCCTCCGGGTGAGCTGAAAGGAGTTGAGGGGGGAGTTCCATGATTGGAGATGGTCGGAAGGGGCCGGCGGCACCGTGGCAACACTGGCGGCCATCCAGACGCGGTTGAGGTAGTTCATGATTCAACAAGAAGAAGACTTGAGAGAGTTTGATCGCTTCGATGATGAACGAGAAGAGAGTGCGAGAGTGTTGGAATAGGTGAATGAGAAGAGGGTGGTATTTATAGAGGAGGAGGAAGGAGGCGAAGTGTTGAGGAGGTTTTGGAAGAGACTAGTGGTAATGGATGGGTGGTTTTGGGATATAATAATGGGAGTGGTGGGGGAAGTGGGCCCAATTTGTTTTGGAGGTTTCTCTTTGTGGGTGTTTGGAGGTATTGATGGAGTTTAATATTCAGTTGTCCAAACTGCAAATTTGACTTTATCCTCATTTTCTCGAGTCTTTGATATTATCTCATGAGATGGTGGATGTTTGGATTGGATGGATAGTAGGCTATTTTTTTTTTTTTTTTGAGAAGACGGATATCGCTTCGATTTACAGGGAAAAAGAAAGAAGTAGTTGATTTGATTTTTCTGAAAGTTTAACCATTTTGATAAATATGTTTTTAGGGAAATTTTTTGATAGAGTTGTCCCTACCACGAGGCGGTAGTGTAGATCAATTTCAATACAATAATTTTATGTTTATTGATGTTTAAGAATGGCAATGGGTAGGGTAAGGGATCAAAATATCATACTCATACTTTTTTATATTTCTCATTCTCGTATCCATCCTCATTTCTGTAATTAGATAATAAGGATTCCGTACCCGTACCTTTTGGGGATTACGTTTCCATATCCGTACCCGTACCCGTTAACAATTATGTATTAAATTAATTTTTTTTTTTTATAAATAAATGAAATATAACTATATAAAAGTATGAAATTAAAATCAAAAGTATAAAAGTATGAGATTTGGGTTTGGGTTTGTTATATATTATTTTAATAGACAATCTTTTTGGTGTAAAATTTCATTAAGAGAATAAAAATATATAACAAAAAAAAGTTCATTAAATGTTTATTAAGAGAATCACAAATTTTTTTACATAGATATTTATTTATAAATAAATATATATATATAATAAATTATATAATTATATATAATAATATTTTCATCCTTAATAGGTGGGGATGGGAACGAATATCAAAATATCATACCCGCCCCGTACCCAATTTAAGAATCCGAATACTGGGAATTCTCATTCCCGTTACCCGTTTGTACACGTATATCTTCCCCGTTAGAGTCGAATACCCGTGGGTACCCTACCCGTTAGGATTATTGCCATCCCTATTGATGTTCTTTCTTACTGTCATTACGTAGTATTCTACATATATATTTAGGTATAGAGCTTAATATATGAGCTGATGTTTAGAAAATAACTCAAAGCTCTACGCCGCACTTAGACGACTAAAAAGCAACACAATAAACTTTTCTATTAATATAAAAATAGTAATAAAAATATAAAAATTAATAATATATTATCTACAGCGTTGTTGTCTAGAAAATTTCGGACTTCATAACTAATTAATTAAAGATAATAATTATAATAATAAGAAAACGTAATCGAACAAATATAGATTGTGATTGTTATATGTTATGTTAACGATATTTCTCATTCATCTTTTCTTCTTTTAAAGATTGTTTTATATTTTTTTTTTTTTAAAGAATGATATTAGAAAGAAAAATGCTACATTGATTATTGCGAGAGATTCTTAAGAGATAGGAGAAAATAACAATATTTGTAGCTAGTACCACGCAGCGTTGGAGGAGGGGACAGGTGGCGTTCTTATCCGGATTCCCCCACGTGGAAATCAGGTGACTCAGCTATCTCTACCTCTCCTCACGGGCCCCCTACCTTTGTATTCATATATCAGTGGGACCATTAATCATCCTCTGCCCAAAACAATAATAAGCACTAGCCCTTACATTTCGTCTGTTTCTTTCAATACAAGGGGCAAAACGGTCTTTCCTGAATGTTGGGTCTGATACGACATGGAGGAGAGGGACATGTGGGCTGGTGTGGAGAGTTGGATAGTGTCTTGATGCCCATTGGGGAGGTGATGGGCACGCATGGGCTTCATGTGCCTCCTCGCTTTATTGACGCAAATACCCTTGGTCACTCTTGTTGAGTAGTTGTGTTCGTGTATTTTCGATGTTCGTGTCGAAACTCGACCCTCAGCGATATGAGACAAAGTTTCCGATCAATGATCACCGCCTCAATTGTGTAAAATGTTTAGTTTTTGGAGTGCCAAATTCACTCTACCGAATTCATGAGCTCTGCAATATCAAAATTTCACAGTTTAAATTTCATTACTAAAAATAAATAGTGATTATTTTAACGATTTTTAAATTTAGAATAAAAATACTAGAAGTAGTTTTTCTACTTGTTTTCATGTTATTTTGATTTAATTGGATAATAATATGAGGCGGTCAAATCTAATAGTCATAAGAGTTACACCAATTATTGATAAGGGAAAAACCATAAAAGACTAGGACTCTAAAACAATCTTGTTGTCATTCTACAGATCGATAACGATGTGAGAAAGTTTTCGATCAATGACCACCGCCTCAATTGTGATGTTTAGTTTTGGAAAGTGAAATTTACACTCCTGAAATTGTAATTCACACTACATTTTTTTTTTATTATTAAAGTTATCACAAAATCTACGTTAGTTAATAAAGACAAAATTTAAGTTATTAAAAAAAAACATAGAGCCTAGTGGATTGTAAAATAGGGAGTGTGGATTTCACTCCCCTTAATTTTTTAGTGCCAAATTCATTATGCCAACCTTATGAGCTCTGCAATATCCAAATTTGATAGTTGAAATTTCATGGTGTGGACAACTGGACATATCGTCAATAGTTACTAATCTAACGATTTTTAAATTTAGAGTCGAAATATTAGATCCAGCTTCATTAAGATCCGTCGTCCTTGTTCAATCCAAATATTATAAGATTACAACAACTATTGGTAACGGAAAAGTAAGAAAAGATTAGGACTTCAAACAATATTGTTGTCATAACAACCATTGGATTGAATAAGGATTATGTGACAGATCTTATCCAAGCAAATCTAAGGAGAGAAGCCATAAAACTCCAGAAATATAAAATTGTTGGAATTGTTAGACTAGTTTAGTCTCAAACAAATTGCAAACAATGACTATTCTCTTGACCTTTAAGTTTAGAATTTCAATACTCTACAGTGCTATAGATTTTCGACAATCAATATAAATAGAATTTTGGTTTCAGTATTTAGTTCATTTTGAAGCACATCGGACCAAAGTTCACAATCCCTAGTTGGACTACCAGCCTATCGTTGATAACAATATGATAATACCAAATATACACTGCATACCCCCTTCCGTAGGAAATGTTTAGTCCACGACTATTTCACTTTAAAATTTCTTTAACTTTAGTTCTAAAAATGTACAATGCAAAGCGTTACGTCTTAATTGATTCATTTTCAAAAATCTGTTGATTTATCTTTCTTTAAGGATCTACATTAACACAATAACATATGATCTTTCATTCAGATTATTTCTTTATTTGAAATTTTTTATGCAAAATCCGGCAAACCTATTTCGCAATTGGATCCCAATATCATGCGGATGCCTCTAGCAACGTGTTCTCTTGCTACAGTCCGTACAACGGCCTTCCGCTTCAAAGTTCAAACCCTCCTCCGTAGAAATGGGCATTGGTTGTATTTTCAACAAGATTAGGATTACATGATGAAGATGGTTGTCACACTCGTCGCACACAGTGAATGTGGAACTTGATTATTGGCAACTTATCTTGACCCGGAGTCTGGAGAGAGGCCATGGTGTTTATTCTTATCAATGGTGTCGCCTTCACACTCGGCTTTCAGCTCAGGTCCACCTATCACCTTTGATCACCATCTTATACAATGACCTCCAATACCTATTACTTCCATAATCACTCAACATCTCCAGGTCTTTATCACAACTCACAAGGAAGAGAATGGTCTCCCATTATATACGTGTATACAAACTACAAAGTAATACAAATAATTGCTTAAACTACTCTTTATTACTCGCTTTTTGACACCTTCTGCCAATGAAAGAAATTTAGGAAAAAAAGAAAAAAAGAAGCAAAATCTGATATTTTCTTCCAGAAGTTATGAACCCTTAATTTCTTTTCTTCAATCCTACCCATCATAGACTTGGCACTGATGGTGATATACCACCCACTATTAAATTATTTTAAAAGAAACACTAGCTAATTGATTATTGATCTTCCTTGATTCAAACTTTGGTTTAGTGAGCTCTAAACATTATATATATGATCATGCTCTCTGCTCTTAGTATCTTCAGGTCATCATCAGAAGGGAGCTGGAATGGAAATATACAATTAGTCCCCATTAATTCATATGAGTCTAATTATTCTTAAATACTCTAGAGAATTGGTCTCATTATATACGTGTATACAAACTACAAAGTAATACAAATAATTGCTTAAACTACTCTTTATTACTCGCTTTTTGACACCTTCTGCCAACGAAAGAAAGAAATTAGGAAAAAAAGAAAAAAAGAAGCAAAAATCTGATATTTTCTTCCAGAAGTTATGAACCCTTAATTTCTTTTCTTCAATCCTACCATCATAGACTTGGCACTGATGGTGATATACCACCCACTATTAAATTATTTTAAAAGAAACACTAGCTAATTGATTATTGATCTTCCTTGATTCAAACTTTGGTTTAGTGAGCTCTAAACATTATATATATGATCATGCTCTCTGCTCTTAGTATCTTCAGGTCATCATCAGAAGGGAGCTGGAATGGAACATATACAATTAGTCCCCATTAATTCATATGGAGTCTGAATTATTGCTTAAATACTCTTAGCTACTCACTTTTAGACCTTTCCCCAGCTAAACAGGACTAAAAGAGAAAATATCTGTTGTTTTCTGCACTAAGTTATGAACCCAGAAATTCTTATATGAAACCCTATTCCTATATGGTACTGATGGTGATATACTACCCACTAATGCTTACAAAAAGAACAAAGAAGAGGAAAAGTGGAAAACCCACTGACGATCAATTATTCATGTTTCTTAATTCAAGGTGGGTTTAGACAAAAAATTAAAGAACTTTGTATGCTAATCTAAGTACAGTGACATGCTAATAATATAAGCTTCAGATTTCAGATCCTTCAAGAACAGGGAAACAGTGTGGATAGTGATACTTTTCAATTGGACCTACCACTTGTTAACTTCATTATGAAAGCTCTATTAATTTGTGATTATTTTTACAAAAATGCAGTACATATCTATCTATCTATTGGCTTACATTCCAATTCATTGATAAAGTAGCTTTGAAGATAAGATCTTAACCTTTATTCTCCACAAAGCTCACTAACCTTTTCTATTAGGGGTTAGTGCACAGATAATCTTCAATCTCAAATCTAAATCTCTCTTGATGGGATAGAAACTGTAAATAACTACTTATAATCTGAAAGTTAAAGTTAAAGATCTTAGACATTTCCATGCAACCAAAAGCTAAACAAGGAACTCCTCTCACTATGTGAAAGAATTAGTCTGGTCAATTATCAGATAAGGTTGATTAAAATGTGTTTAATTTACAACTAGTGGACTATAAACTAAGAACATCCCCAGATCTCAATCCACATTACATTACTTATTTATATAAATAATAGATGCTGCAAGATTCTACTTCTGGCCATCCCTATAGTGGATCATCTGTCTCATTGTTGCTCATTCTCTAGTTGTCAAATAATAGTTGTATGTGGTTACAAATTACAGCTTTTTAATTAGGATTCTTCTCTTTATGATCCTTATAGTGTATTATGACAGCATGGCAGCAGAGTTATAGTGCACCTACTAACCTACCCATAATCCAAATGCACCAAATAGTTGTAAGATGAGGGACAGAATAAGATGGTAGGTTTCCTTCAGAAGTTCTAACCTTACACAGAATTATGGAACTTCAATCAGATCTCTAAAATATGAATAAAACTTAATACTGTCATTTTTACTATCTACAGATACATCTATCCACAACAAAACATGCGCCATTTACCCCTTGCCTGCCTGCTCTGTTAGTAGACATGCTCAACTTTCTTCAGACATGAAGAGGGCACACCCAATACACAATCACATATAGAAATTTCCACACTAGATAAAGAAATTATCTAAACAGAAGGAAAGTAACTCTACATTGAATCGACAACCCCTTCGACCTGCTGCTGCGCTAGGTATCTTTCCCTTCGTTCTTTCTACAGTGGAAAATGCACATGCCACAAATAAGAATATGCACAATATGGAAATCTGTAAAAGCTCAATGCCATCATTCTAACAGAGTAACCAAACATGATGAGTGCCTCACCCATTCATCTATGACCAGTCCTTCTCCTACAATTCGCGGCCCCGCTTCTTCTGGAGGCTTCTTTCGTGAGTCAAGAGCAGCCTCGGCCTCAGCCAATTGCCGCTTGAGTTTTTCCATTGCCTAAACATAAATCAAATTCAAAGTGACAGTTCATTACTGAGGCCAAATTAGGGCAAGGCAAAAAAAGAAAATAAACAACGTGCAAGGAAATGCAAATTGGAGATATCTGCATCCAACTTACGAGGGTAGGGCGTTCGGGGTCAAGGAAAACAACACGTAAAACCTGCTCAACAACTACTTGTTCCTTCTGCTCCTCAAACTGCATAAATACACACAAAGGATAACGTTTAACATCAGATTTCTTAGATTTCACAGAATATACAGCACATCTGAAAAATGATTTAAGTGACTCTAAGATACAACATGCTGAAGAAGCAGAGGATCAAATAAGTTCCAGTTATATAGAACTTCCAGTTACAAATTCTGTCAATAATTTAAATATTCATGATGCAGTAGTGCAGCAGGCTTGAGATAGATATATGAGGATTACAAACAATGACATACAATCAGCAATCTGAGCCTGCCTTTTTATATCTGGAAACACGACAGAGAAAATGACCTCAGTTTAAAATTTTAGACTCTACCTACGCTCCCACTGATATTGTTTTGAGAACATAGATTTTAAGGTCAATGAACTGACAAGGATAGACTCAAATCAAATCGGATAATTGATGCAGTTGTCGTACAAATATTTATAACCGTATTGTAGGAAAAAAAAAAAAAAAAAAAAAAAAAGCAAAAGAGCTTCACTTAAGGTAAGAGTCTGAATAATGCCTTCAATCATACCAGTTCTGGAACATAGTCCATTTCTCCTTTCACTTTCAAGCTCATGATCTTGAACTTAACCCTGCTTTTCTGGTCTACTGGTTTTTCATTGTTCTCCGGAGGTTCCACAAACTTGAATACTGTTTGTCAAGTTACAATTTCAGATGATACACACTAAAATCTATACTAGCTGGCATTATATATATTGCAAATGGCAATGCCAAAGAGCTCAAATGAAAGGGGGAAGGGGGTGGTAAGGATATATATCAAGAGCAATGAATTACCAGTTGCAACAAGACTTTCACCAGGAGCAAGTATTCCACCTGGAGGACGCATGTAACAACTCTTTGGTGCAGTCGTTTGGAACTGAACTGAAAAACAACATGGAAACAGTAAACACTTAGATGATTCTATTGGTGGATAAGCATAATATCAAATTGCCAGTAGAAAAGCTTCTGAAACTGTGATTCAATGCAATACAGTGTGCAGGATCGAATGTCAAGTTGTCCAAAGTTATGACAAGTTGCCATGCATAGTAAAACATAATATGCTTGAAAGGGAAAACGCAGATAAAAGAGAACCTAGGATTGGTTGAAACAGTCACAATTGATACCTTGAAAGCTACATGAGACTTGGAAGTGTTTTTGATCCCAACAGCACTTTTAACCTGCTTTCCAGGTTCATCTGCAGATGAAACAATCACACAGTGAGGAAGAACACATCTGCCATGAAATCACTAATCAGAAAAGGAACTTAATATACATAATCTACTGATAAGTAAAGACTTCTAAACCTCTTTTAAGAAATTAGGGACCTATGAATGGAGAGTAACCCAAATGCAGAGACAAATCACTGAGAGTAAGCAATGCTGTTGTGTATAGAAACCAAATGCTTTAGATCTCACTTCACAGCAAAACTATCTTTAATCAACCACATAATAAGTACCAGATTCAGGACAACACTAACTTTTAACAATCAAGAATAACTATATGTATATATACATTCTATGAAGAAGCCCTGGACTTGTAAACCAAAACAAACTAGAAATCCACCAAAAGTAAGTACACTTTTTATAGATAATGAACAAGTAACGCAATGTATATGCATACAGAAGACTAAAGAATCTCAAGATCCTACTCTAAAATTGAAATACTGTGATCCTAGCGTCTGTTAAATCAACACTAATAGGAATCAAAACGTGCATGCAGCTTAGAAAATCATAGAACACTCCTAACATACATTACATATATGTACTAATTTCATGCTGAAGACCCAGATGAGCATTTAGAAACCAAACCAGTCTGAGCTAAACAAAGACATCATGCAATCAAACTAAACTCACCAAAGCAAACAAACGTTCTCTCTTTCTTCTAGATTCTTGGATCAAAATCATTACTTTAACAACAAAACAAATCCCAGATCAAAACAATCATTCAAAACCAAACATAACTGAAGATAAGGGGGCGTACATGGGAAGAAGAGCTTATTAGGAGGATCAAGACGGAGCCTTCTCCTAGCGGGAAGCAGAGACTTGGCCACATACGACACCGTACTGCCAGAATAAAGCGCCGGACGCTCCACAGACTCGTGAATCCGACTAAGCTGGTGACCATTATGCATAGAAGACAAATTGGAAGACGAAGAAGAAGACGAAGAATAAGGAGGAGGAGCAGCGTTTCGTGAATGCCAGAAAGGCCTTTTGCACAGATTCCACAGCTTCCCGTCTGACCCAAATTTCTCAGCCTCCACAGCCATTGTTCGCAACACAGTCACCGGAAATCAGCCTTCCGGCAAAACCTTTGCCGGAAGATATTTGGAAGAGAAAGAGATAAAAGATTGAATTTGTTGTGGAGTGGGTTTAGCTTTGTCTGTGTCTATCTGTGTGTTTGAAAGTTGCAAATGGCGAATGAGTGAGTGTGACCTTTCACACGCTGGACTTTTGGATTGTCGGAAACTGGCGGTGGTCACTCTTGCTCTGTCTCTCTCTCTCTCTGTTATTCTCGCTAGTTTCTCTTTTAAGATGCAAGAGCTATTTGCATTTTTCATTTTACTACCATTAAGTTTTACCATGTTGATCATGCCGAACTACTAGCGTCGAGTTTGCTTTGGCCTAGTCCGAACGTTTTACCTAAGATAGATGTGATGTGATCTGTTACATGCTAGCTTCATATTTTGATTTCGAGATGTTGTATAATCAATCAACTTCAAGTTTTAGGTTGATACCTTGTTATTTTTCGTACAATATGCAACACTTGTTAGCACACTAGAATCTTAGGCCTCTGGCGAGGCCATTTGTGGAGGGATTAGAGCTTTAGTTGCTGAGTTACACCAAATATCTACATATTCCCATCGTAATCTTGTTATGATTTCTTTCGATTTATTCTTTGGTGCGACATTCTACTTTTGCTTTAAAAAGAATGGTTGGATAAATGGTATAAACTGACAGAGAAAGGCTTAAAAGAGAGAGCATGCATAAGGTCTCATAATGATAAACAGGCCATCCCAATTCCATGATGCCAGTTAGTACACCATTATATGCAAACATGTAGTTCTAGCTCAGCCATTACTGATGCTTCCCATGTGGCCTCCTGATTCATAACTGGAAGAAAGAAGGCATCTTCTCGATGAATGAGTGAGATCATGCATGTTTGATAGGTACAATAATGATTTTGGCCTACCAACACTTTCATAATTTGGGGCAATGTTAACAAATCTAAATTGCTAATGCTGCGGTATATTATCTGCTATGGTATAATCAAGCAGCTTTCGCGTAATGTTACTTTCGATCTGTTCCCTCTATGCTGTGGATCTTTCTTGGTTTGAGATCGTCGAGATCGAGCATTTGAGTGTACAAGTTTGATGCATGTAGTACTGTAGTCGCTGATAAGGGATCTTTCTGCTTAGAGATTAGAGCACAGTAGTAATATTGCTACCATTTTGTTCATCTGGGATTTAATATAATATGCTTACCTTCATGATGAATTTCTTAATATGGTAGACATAATGGAAAGGGTACTGACAAGATCATCTTCCTCTTTCCAGCTCAATTTGGGTCCCCAACAGCTCGGGTACATTATTAGTCCGAGTGAATCTCCTGTGTTATTAGCATTCTTTTCTTCTTTAACATCGTTTGTGAAGAAGATGATCGATGAAGAAGACCTCTTCCTCAATTAACAGCACTCGTAGACTTGTTCTTGATCCGACTCAATTTTCAATTTCCGTTTAGCTTTGATTTGAAGGATTACTACAAGTAAAAGCAACAAAAAAAAAACCTGTAATGTATAGAGAGCTGGATAGGAGAATTTAAGCTTGGTTAATAAGAATGGAAGTGCATGGACTCATGGAGGCAGCTGATTAAGGGACTCATAGAGCTAAACCTTAAACCAGCCACCTGAATCATGTCTTTGCTACTGATTTTAGGGTTTAGTTTGGGTGAAATACTTCATGAGGCTATCACATACCCCTAAATTGCATGACTGACTTGTTAGGGATCTAATAAACATGATAATGCTGCCTACGGTTTCAATGTGATTCCAATTTATAAAAATAATTCAGCTATCTACTTTTTAACTTCAAGCCATTTTACTTTGATAAATCAGTGATTTATATATTTGAGGCGTTGGAAGCAACTAAATAACAATTTGATATAAATACGCTAGAATTTCATTAGGAAACTGGTGATGGTCATTGTTTAGGAGAAAGAGCGTTTTTTAAAGAAAAGTTTTTGAAAATTTTAAATTAATAGTATCCTATATGCACCAGATAGTACCCTAGCTACTTATTGAAGTTGTGTCAAACCCTCAATGTTGAAGTGTTCCTAACTAGTTTTAGATTTAACTAGTTTATAATTTGGTTGTTTTTGAAATTGTATAAATGTGAGTGTGTGTCTCATCAGTTTGGTATAGTTAGTTTGTAGTTTCTTGTTCTGAAAAGGGCATCTCTTCAATATTTGTAGATTGTGTCCTCCTCTTGCTTAAAAGTCCCCCATTTACTGTAATATTTTGTTATTCATAGTAACAATCCATTCCCAACCGCTATAAACTTGATATATTATGTAACAGCTCAATTTTCGTAGTTGAGATGTTGTTTATTTTGGGCTCATCGGTCTACTTAGTCTTGTTTTTGTGATTTCATCTCAAAACGCGTCTCTTTACAAGGAGGTATGTTTAAAGCAAATCAATTCACTCTCTTGGGTGAAGTGGGATCTCTCACAATCCATCTTTAAGGGGCTCAATTTACTGGTCGACACATTTCTGGCTGAGAACGACTCAATACCATTTGTAAGAGCCTGCATAATGAGATATTGCTTGTTTTGAGCCTCGCTCTCACGGTTTTGTTCTTGGGTACCATGAGGGCGACACCCGAAGGAGACGATATCTTACCATTAGTTTTTGAGCTCTTATTATGCTTCTCTAATGAATTATCATTTGATTAAAAAAAAGAAAGTGAAATCCACACATCCTACGTCATAATCTACACACCTGTTTTTTTTAGTGACTTAAATTTTGTCTTATATGATAACGGTTACTAAAAAAAATAAAAAATAAGTGTGTATCATAATTTAAGGTACGTTCACGTCCTTAAAAAAGAAATTGTATAATCTTAGCAATTTGGACCGTGTGACATTTGAAGGAGCAAGAATGCAGAAATAGATGGTAGTGGACTAGTGGTCATTGTTCAGTCGTGTGAGTGCACCACATATATATTGTGTCTGAATTTGGAGAGGTCCAATTCAGGTGAGAGCAGTAGTCTTTGATTGGCCATTCCAATCTCCTTATAAGCAACAGTCGAGTCCCATTCCCAAACCATGGATGAAAGAAATCCAAGCTGTTTAGGTGAGAAAGGCAGAAAGCTCTCAGAGAAAGTTCTTGGAATGGGAGGGTTGGTAAGAAATATAAGCAGATCCATAAAGAGAACTTCTTACCGATTCCTCCCGATCCAACAATTTCCTCGACTTGCTCCCTTTCTCTTCTTTAATTTTTGTTACCGAATACCATATCCATACAATGATACATACCATTAAAATTTTGAGCGAGGAGTAAGAGGGAAGGAGTCAGAGTGGTAGGGAGTTATGGGTTTGAGGGGATTGGGAAGAACGCAAACCAACTGTTCAGTCTGCTCTGAAAAGTGCAAAAAGGATCCAACTTCTTCCCAAGACCCCTCATTCCAATGATTTCCTGCTCTTCATCTCTTTCCCTAACTTTTCCTGTTTATTCAATTTGCATGATCATTCATATATTGTTGTCCATTACCATTGTAGGATCAACATTTCTAATTTTCAAAAGTAACGAACTTTGATCTGTAGAGAAATTAACCACTTTGATCGATGCCCTGAAATTTATAAAGGCCTTGCTACGGCCAGAACAAGTTTATTTTGTTTGGAAGGTATCAAGAACTGATCTTGATAATTGGTACAATTATTTGGTGAACGAAGCAATCAAATTGGTTGTGATGGGAACGTCATCATTGCCAAGTGTCACTGCTCGGTTACTTCACTACAAACAACTGATAGATGAGCACACAGGTTTCCTTATTAAATCCATCAAAGCTCAAGTATTGGAGGAAATCCACTCGCTATTTTTAACTCTTCTCGGGGTAAAGATTAGGATAGAGAAAATCTATGGTAAGAGTTAAAATTAGAAAACCTAAGTAAGAGGACCAGTGATGCTTGAGTTGCAAGAGGGCTAATGATAATATGCCAAAATGGATCGAGTCTCTAGTATTAATTTCTTCCATGTATTACAGAGAATCAGAAATCTACAATCTAATACAATCCTGCATTCTCTGTAAAACAAGCAGACTTGCTTAGTCGGGACCCCAAGAGTTGAGGTACATGACATTCCTCATAGACTCCTCAGGACTGGTTCGCATCTCATCTCTGAGTTTTCTTGAAAACAAAGCAGAGTATGAGGAAGAGAGTCTCTGGTTCGCCTGAGAAAGAGATCTGAGGTGGGTCTTGGCATGTTGTTGCACCAATCTCATTGTTTGACTCAACCTGCAGATCCCTTGTCTCTTTTCAAGGCCCCACAGCTCCCACACTCGCTGCTACCATCAAGCCGTTTGCTACTGATGATGAAGAACTCATATTTGTTGATGATCTTGATCTTCTAAATGGAATCAAAGTTTGCTCTTGTATGATGCTAATCAAGCAAAGCTTTGAAGGATGCCTGTGCAAACACGGTGAGATGGTCTTGCTTTTAAGAGGGGTAGTGAGAGTACAAGTTGTAGAAGAAGTAAATAAGATATTGAAGAAGAAGAAAAAACCATGCGCTGGAGGCTCTGTAGCTGCTGCTGGTTTGAGCTTAGTGGTGAGTCATACTATTTCTAGTACACACGTAGTCTCGCTTATGACAAGCTTGCCTATATACCCTACACGTCTGTAAAATGTGCAGAGGAGCACATGGTTTTCCTTATAAAAATCCAAACTGAGCCTCAGAAATGGGACAAGAACCCCACTTGTTTCGTTTGTTTTCTTTCTGGTTGGATAGGAAACTTATTGGTGATGCAATTACTGTATAATCTGAATCAAGGAAAACTTTCATAGTGCCAGTTTAGTATTCACAGATCGAGTTGTTGATATCTGGTCAGTGCAACTCGATTATGAGAAGCTAATTAGCTATAACTTTGATGTTTCAATCTGATGAAGACACTGCAACTTTTCTAGGTGAAACTTGCAAAAGCAGATTTGGAATGAAGGGTGAGTCGTGCAACTCTGAGCTGCGGCCTTCTTCAAAAGAACAAGTACTAAGTTTGAATTTTGAAGAGCCTTGATTCCATCAAGAAGCTTTCTTAATATATATAAATTATATCTCTTGAGCAATCTGAATTTCATCACTCGACCGTTAATCTTTTCCTTCTACAATCAGGAACAGGGTGCTGTGACTTAGAATAGGATTGCCAAAGGGTTTTTGATTTGCCATATATGCCTTTTCATTGAAATTATAAACTCTCATCAAAGTTAATAGTACAGAGCATGTCAATAGTTATAAGTTCTAACAAAATCTACAGCAATTTGCTACAATAATTGCAGAGACGTCTATGATCAATTTCCTTCTATTTGATCACAAGCCAGAGCAATCGATTGACAAGTTCGAATCTTGTTCAGCCCAAGCCAAAAGTAATCTTGCTCTTGATTTTAAGTGGTAGTTGAATAATTGAACTAGTTGGGACCCCAGCAGCTCAAGTACATGACAGTCCTCAAAGACTCCTCTGACTTCTGTGCTTCTCATCCCTGACTTTGCTCAAAGCTGAAGTTGAAGAAGAGGAGAGCTTGTTCTTGTTGGACTGAGAAAAGACCTGAAATGGTTCTTGGCTTGCTGATGCACGGATCTTATGGTGGGTGTGTTCCATCTGCAGATGCCTTGGTCCTTCAATGCCTCCACAACTCCAACACTTGCTGCCACAACGGCCTTGCTTGATCTTGAAGTAGTACTCATGATGGTGATGAACTGATGATGAATTTCTCCTTATGATAGAAGCAGTGATCCTCTTCTTTGAGGTTTCGGATTTCTACAGGTGATTTTGAATGATTGAGGGTTTGGGTTTGAATGGTTTCAGAAGGAGGTGATCATTATATAGAAGAGGGATGAGCTAGAGGAGCCACTGGTATTTGTTTTGATGGTTTTGCTCTAAACAAATATACAGAGGCCCGCGGTCTGGGAGTGAAAACCACTCATGTGTAGTTAGTTCCAAGAAAAGTGGGCTGTGGGATAAGGCCAAATACAGGAGAAACACATTGTTTTTTCTAGGCTTTTAATATTAAAAAAAAAGATTACCTGAATTTTTAATGCTAAAATCAGTTCAGTGCTGTAATTTTTTTAAATCAGTTCGTTCCTTCAACTTTCGTAAACAATCAGTCAAGTTCAATTTAAATTCTCTCGAAATATGACGTCACCATAACTGTTAGAACTAACAAAGAGACTTATAATTCAGCTTTATCCCTCTTTAAAAGGGGTTTTAGTAAAATTAGCCCAATTTGACAAAATATATTAAAAGAAGATAAAAAATGCATCTATTTGGCAAAATAAATAAAAATAATGAGGGTATTTTAGACATTTCGTTAAAAATAGGGGGATAAAGCTGAATTATGGGTTCCTTTATCAGTTCCAACGGCTTCAGTGACGTCACATTTCAAAGGGAACTCAAAAATTGGACCGACTGATGTGTTTACGAAGTTAAAAGGGCGAACTGATTTAAAAAAAAAGGTCGCATGACTGAATTGATTTTGGCACCAAAAACTTGGAGGGTAAACTGAATTTTTTTCTAGAAAGAAAGAATCTACCATATAATATCTGTAACAACCCGGCCCAGTCCATTGAGATATTGTCCGTTTGGGCCCAACGACCCTCACGGTTTTGCTCTTGAGGTTTCACCTCAAAACGCGTCTCAATGTAAGGTGCTAGCTCTGCACATATAAGCATAGCAACCTATCTCTCCCGGACGATGTGGGACGGATGCACCTACTAGCTTGCCTGCCAGTTAGTGTCATCACATCCACACTTAAGGGGCCGACGTTCGCGTCGGCACACTTCCGGCCGGGGGCAGGCTCTGATACCAACGGTTAACAGCCCGGCCAGTCCATTGAGATACCAACTGTAACAGCCCGGCCCAAAGGGCCACAATATCTCAATGGACTAGGCCGGGCTGTTACAGTTGGTATCAAAGCCTATCCCCGGCCGGAAGTGTGTCGACGCGGACGTCGGGCCCCTTAAGGTGGGTGGATTGTGATGACCTAACTAGGCAGCAAGCTAGTAGGTGCATCCGTCCCACATCGCCCGGGGGAGATAGGTTGCTATGCTTATATGTGCAGAGCTAGCACTTTACATTGAAACGCGTTTTGAGGTGAAACTCAAGAGCAAAAACCGTGAGGGTCGTTGGGCCCAAAACGGACAATATCTCAATGGACTGGGTCGGGTGTTACAATATCCACTTATTTTGTCCAGTACCATCTGTTGTAAATGACATAAGTCTTTATTTATAAAAGAAAATTTTATCAATGGTACCCCATATATAACATCCATTCATCATTATGATATATGACATTTCAAAACTATAATATTGGTACCCCAACATGTAAAACTGACATAAATTTGATACATTCCGTCTCTAACAGTGTCAAGTCGACTGCTACAAAAACTGTTTCATGGGCAATTACGTCTTTTAATTTTTCTCGGCATTTTCTCTCTCTCCCTCTCCCTCCGCCGCACACAAACCACACCTGAGCACATGTTCTCATCTATATATCTCTTTAATCATACACAAAATTGCTACAAACTGAACCTTCCTCTTCTTGTTTTATTGTTTTCTTTTGTACTTGCATTAGTTCTCCAATATTAAAATTTCCCCAAAGTTCATAATCTAGATTCCAACTAGCACAAAACTTAATTTGTTGTTTCTCCAATAAACAATTCTCAATTTTTCAATCTCCATTCCAAGTTTTCTGACCCAACCGATGGAGAACTCGACCCAAGAATCCCTCTGCTAGAACTCATTGACTCTGTCAGAGATTGATGTTTAGGTTGGTAATTAAGAAAAGTAGCTGCAAAAGAAGCACAAGTAGCAAAATCTATGAATCCAAATATTGAAATAAATTCATGCCACCCATTTAATGAGGCATGAGGTTCACTAAAATACAAAAGAAATGCATATTCTGGGTCTCTGGCTATCGAATCTCGTCAGACCGTCGCAAGATCTAATACTCTTAGAAGAGAGTGACAACAAAACCACCTCTGTTGTCAAAAAAAATTGTATCAACCAAGAGACGAAAATACCCCTTTAAAAGTATAGAGTTAACGCCGTCATTGACAACAAATACTAAAAGTGATTTATGTTCCATTGTTTGAGTACCAATATGATAGTTTTAAATATGATGTATTGAACTGATGAATGGCCTTATTTGAGATGGTTTGTAAAATTTCCTCTATTTATAAATGGGTAGTCCTGACTCGTGAGTTCGACTCACACCAGAGTTGTTTAACAATCAAAACAATATCTGATTTAAAAGTAGAGAGTTAACGCCGTATATGATAGTTTTTAAATATGATGTATTGAACTGATGAATGGCCTTATTTGAGATATGGTTTTGAAAATTCCTCTATTTATAAATGGGTAGTCCTGACTCGTGAGTTCCACTCACACCAGAGTTGTTTAACTAATCAAAACAATATCTGATTTATTCTTGTCTAAACTTTCATATTTTGTTTATAAACACTATTACATTAGTACATAGTCGTGGCCTCCTGACCTAATTTAGTAGTACAAACCAACTATAATGTTGCTATGTCATATTTAGAATGATAATTATGTCCCATCTTCATTTACTGGCAATGTTAATAATAATTGATCTATGACCGTTTTGTGTTAGAACAACCTAGAGAATTCATATATAAACTTGCAACGGATGTATTGATAAATTGAACCACTACCTGAGTTTTTTTAAAATTTTTTTTTTTAAAGAGAAATAAATATTTCATTAATCAAGGGACAAATCAAATTACAACATTCGTAAAAATAAGACCGAAATAAAAATAAAGAGCACGAGTCTCCAAATCGATTAAGCTAAAGAGAGTGAGAGAAAATTGACAGCTCACTGAACTATGTACGGAAAGCCCTACAAGAAAATAAGTAAATGTTATTTAAGGAAATTATGTTTTCGTCCTTCTGTTATGTGTCCTGCCCTAATACACGTAGGATTGGTTAATCTGGTTCCTTATTAGAATAGATTACAGTTGATAGATCTTCTAGATCATTCGGGAGACTCTATGTAATGCCTATAAATAGGCTTTTCTATCAATGAATGAGTAGATCGTTATTCTCGTTATACGTTCTCCTTCAACACGTTATCAGCACTGTGCTCTAACCCGAGCTTGATAACGAACCCTAAAACCCTAAAATTTTCTGCAGCCATACCCCTCGATTTTGACCTGGGCACCCATATTTTTGCTCTGGACACCCAACCCACCTCGCCGGCGTAAACCACCGAGCACCAGCGACCTCCTGTCTCGCTGCTACTGCCAGAAGAGCGCCTCCACCACCCCAGATTACGGGCAGCAACTTCGACGTGAGCAGCCCAGCACCGCCTGCCCTTCCCCTTGCGCGCGCGTCTCTAACCCAGCCCAGATTCCGGCGTCCTCCACCGATCCCAATCCCCGGCGTGGCTCCACCAACGCACGCTGGCCCCTCCTCGCCCAGCAGCCTTGTGAGCTCCCCAACCGACGTCGCTACCGCGCGTTTACTGTTCCGACCCGAACGAGGCTCAACCCAGATCTCCAGATCTGACCCGGATCGTTCTCACCCATCTAAAACGTACGAGGGGCAAAACGGTAAATTTCTCCTCTAGGTAAAATTTTTTACTTCATGAGTAAAATCAGTTTATTTACTGAAGTAATTCTTTAATTAGTTTTACTGTTTTCATATATATGGTGAATATGGCTAACCATATTTTATTTTTCATGAAAATTTTTCGCACGACGAATCACGATGGAATGCGAGAGTTACTTCGCAGCATGGAAGTAAGCATGAAAATTACAAAGGTAACTTCTCTTACACGGCAAACTAGCACGTAAGCTTTTATAAAAGTTGAAGCTTTTATAAAAGTTGCCGCTTTTGAATTTTAATTTCATAGCCGGGTTTCGTAGCCTTCTTCTACATCCCTCCTTTCTTTATAACGTGGGACGATATTGAGGGATTATGACCCCTCATATCAAAGTTGAAATATGTGATGGTTTGGCAAGTCACGGTATTACGACGAAATATTTTCGTGGTTAATAAAGGGACAAACATCGATTTGCGAAGGAAATTGTCGCGGTTAACATCGATTTGTGACTGAAATTCTCACGGTTACATCAATTTATGACGGAATTTGTCACGGTTTACATCGAATTGAGTTACCATAAACTATGGTATTGACCAAATTCAATACTTGGAATTAATTATCGTATATCGATAATAGTCAATCTTCTATCTTGTTGTTGAAATATTTGACCGAAACATGAGTCCTAAATTTGACATAAAAAAATAAAATGAATTTCATGTCACGAGTTCTGAAAAAGAGGAGAGGCAACACCTCGAACCCCACATATCATATAAAGATTGGGCTAGTAAAAGAAAAATCATGTTATTGATGTGGTTCTACATCGGTTCACTAATTGCAAAGAAAACAATATTATGGTCAATGTACACAAGAAATATATGAAGTTCTTGCAACAAGAAACTCACTATATATATGAAGAAGGTGAGAACATTATTCTCACAGTTACGGATTTTAAAAGCAAAAAGTACATTGTGGAAGATATGAAGCATATGACTTCGGTTTAATAGTCTAAGTGACTACAAATCCGTTATTTTTCTAAGTTTTGTGAAGGCATACATCTCACATATTTGACTAAAGTTACTTAGTCGTTATATTTTGAATTAAATCATGGTTAAGTTAAGACCTCGTTATAATTGTTGGCATATATATTCAAATTTTGTCTGGCACATATGGTTCGATCTACATAAGCTATATGTTAATGCAACTCGCATTACAACATGACACACTACATTGGACTACAAAAGACCACCAGTTACTATAAGGTGGCGTTTATAAAGGCTGAAATCGCACCAAGTATGGCGCAATGCGTACTTGGACGTCATAATTAAACCAAGTGTGGCGTAATGCACACTTGGTATATCATGATGTTGCGCAATGCACATCGGTTTTGGATCAAAAGAGGATTTGTAATGTCAAGTGTGACACAATGCACACTTATACAATTGCAAAGACATTACAAACAAGAGTAGTCTACACTCTTGAGCGGATTCATAATTACAAAAAGAAAAATAGCGTTACGCTAAATGTCATCCAAATTGGATGTTGAAAAATCTTCCTCTTTCTCTACAAGATCCAATAGTGAGCAGTTGGCGGTGACGCCGCCCCTATATATAGTGCTCACGACTAATTTTGCCAAGTTTTGGCATGTTCTAAGTCTTGTTTCGTCTATCTATGTAGTATTACACGTCATATAATGTACATTAAAAGATTCCAATACCTTTTTTTCAATCTCCATCGAAATTGTTAACATATTTCGGTTTCTATGTCTGACATAAGACTGTTGTCTCTGCATTCTGGTATATGAATGTGTTGTAGCGAGATTGAGTGCTTAGCTTATTGCAAAGAATATACAACTATTCATGGATTTAGTTCTTTATAAATATGTTGTGACTACGATGACTAGATCATCGCAAATAATCAAAGAGCGGATTAATGCTAAAGTTTCAATGCCTAATGGCATTATGATTCAAGTCACATATGTTATTTATGCATAAGAAAGCAATCGAACCGTATTATGACTTAATGATATTCACGCCAACGTTTATCACCTGTAAACACAATGTGAGAATTGATGAGAATTTCTTATGTATCACTATAATGAATGCGTAACATTCATGAGTCACTAAGATTCGGTTAATTGAATCGGTTATTGTCACCAATGATGAGAATGGAGACATCGGCTCATGTAGGCTTTAACATAAATCGTCCGAGATAATTTTGGACGTGTTTTGATGATCCGTAAACTAAAGAGAAAAGACTCTCACGAACATCTTTTCTTTTCAGTAAAGTAACATTGAGATCAAAGATCACCAAAATACAACTTTGTGGAGCTATGAGCAATGCTCACGGCCTATGGATGGCATTATTAAAGCCATTCGCGTCATCCTCATATACAATGGAGGCACTACTCATGCTTTCATAAGCAAATATGATGCAAAAGAACCTCATATGATCTCACATTGGCCATGCTCGTTACTTGTTTGTAAAGCATATTCTTTAGCAAAGATTAGGAGCGTCATCCTCCTACGCTAAAGACAATGAAATGTAGAGGTAGCATATAAATAAGATGCTAAGTCGTTGTTCACTAAGTAAGACATTAATTACAATGTCTATGAGTGATTCTACAAGAATGATACATAAGATGTTGGCCTAAATGACTTTATTGTTCACTTTGAGGTATAATAATGCTATGGTGATGTTCATAATGGTTTAACTCAAGCCATAACAATTGGATGTTATGGGGAACCTTAACAATGATTGAAAGTTGAAAAAAACCTAGAATTTTCGGTTTTTCAGCTTGCGGACCAGTCATTGTGAGGACCGGTTCACTAACTTTTAGACCGGTTCTTAAGGTTCTGTTTGCGGACACGGATTTCTAACATCCAAGCTTACCTATTTACAAAATTTGGTGGCATTTGGAGACGTAAAAGGTGGTGAACCGCTCAATAGAAGTGTTCACGGATGTCCAACGACTCCGACGGCCGGTTCTATAGTCGAGGCTGGCAATTTTCGAATTCTAACTCCCATGTCTACCTGCTTACAAAATTTGGTAGCGTTTGAAGCTTTGGAGAATAGTGAACCGTTAAAGGAAGCGTAAAACAGAGATGCAGTCATGCTGGCGGTCGGTTCAACCAGTTTTTTTTTAACGGTCTCGGCGGTAAAGCCAGCTGTTTTTTTTTTTAGACTTGTAAGACCAACGACTACGGATTGTAGCAGGGTCATAATTTTACTTATTCATCTTTACCCACCATCATTCAAATCTTTATGTTATGGTTGTAACGGTATGCATATTGTTAGCAGATTGAGTTAACGTTCTGCAATCTATATCGTCCACATGTTGTATGTGCCAAATTGTGTCTCCACAAGCGCACAATGATGGGTTATTTGATGATATTGTCTTTGAATAAGACATGAGCTTCCAACTATAGTCCGTTTATATAAGGACCTTGACATGCGATCTCTTTTATGTCACTTTGATGAGCTAGTCTTCCTGTCGTTAGGGGGAGATAAGAACAAGAATGTTCAAGTAGAACGACTTGGAATTGGCGTGGTTGTCCCTATGTGTCTCATCAAGTTCCCTAAAGTGATGAGATCACATATACATGCTGCAAACATGCCTGTAAGAATTGATGTCTGGATAAGGACATGTTGATGTCCGGATAAGAGGACATGTGATGTCCGGATAAGAGGACATGTCGTCACCCATAGATGGTGGTATGGTGACACCACAAATGTGGTAGATGGTGTCGCTAGGCCATGGCTCCCACGGTTTAGGGGGAGGCCACTTGGTTCGATAAATACTCGTAAAGGAAGAATGCGAGTTTGACACAACTTGTTCTTTTGATCAATGATACTCATTCGTCTATTAATACTGGATTATGGTCATCATTGGGGGACGCCTCAATGTCAATACCAATCCATATAAAGATCTCTACACTTAAAAATTACACTGGTGTACATGATGACGTGGTTTAATGAGTTTGATATCGAACCATACTTCGTTGAGAAAATACCAACGTTGTAGATTGGCCTAAATGGAAAGATGCGATTCAGTTTAAATAAAGAGATAGTGCTTTGGTTAGGTGACGCCGACACCTTAAGTGTAAACTCTATCAGTTATTTCTTTGTTAGTAAGCGTAGTGAGAAAAAGAGTTTAAACTCACATTCTGGCGCAAGGTCTCTCACAAACGCACTGGAATCGACTACGATGAGATATACTCTCGTAATGGATGTCATTGCACTCCACTACCTTGTCAGTTTGGTAGTTTTCGAAAAACTAAACAAGCAGCTTGTGGTCACAACTTATCTCTGTTGGGAACTAAGAGATGTACATAAAGATTTTGAATAGATCGGTTTCACCCAAATCAAGTGGCTCATGACCACGGAGCACGTTTGCAAGGTATTTGCTATGTATCTACTTGATTAGGGAAGGGATATGACGAATTATGCCTCTTTGCGTGTAAAATCTAGATGAATCGTGATGAACTCTTGTTAAACTAAGAGATGCCACTGATCCAAAATTATGAATGAAAGGATCATGGGAATACTTGGTCTCGAAAGTGATGACCGTTATCGATGATGCTTATTCATCAATTGGCTTAAGGCAAGCTAAAGGACGATGAAGTTATGCCTATATGTATCCCTTGATCGGTCAAAGTGTTGAGAATACCTGTTTCGTCGTATGACGAAGAAGTCTTAGGAGAAATCCTACATCTAAGTACGGTAGCACATTCATGTACTTGTTACAATATGCTCAACTCGACATCTCATTCACTATAAACTTGTAAGGTCAAGTTCTCCTTAGTCTTTCAACTTCTTCCTAGCGGTCGAGCAGCTTCGCTCCCTCTTAGATGAGTGTGAAGGAACATCAAGGTAGTGGCCGGATGCGCCCACGTAACGCTAATGTAATGGCAGTAATTCCTTCTATGAAAGGTCCAGGCTTATTCATCCCTACAGAAAGACACATCAAATACGAAATCAGAATCTGCCCAGTTTCGTAGGTCAACTTCACGGGACCTACATGATAGCCCACTCTTTGGAAAATGGTGAAATTGATACCATTGGAAATGTGTATGTGTCTACTTTCCAGGGACACCAACCATTTGATCACACTTATCATATTGAGTGAGTTATGGCTATTTTCGTAAAGTATGACGGATTTTTCTGAGAATCTGCTTTGGCAGAACAGTCAACTTCTACAGAGCTTTGTGATCAGCTCAAGATGAAATAGGTTATGGACCTTGTATGGTTGGAAAGATACGTGTGTCTAGTTTCCAGAACTTTATACGGTTCGTCCATACCTATTGTATCGAAGACGTTATGACTGTTTAAGTACACGAAAGTCATGCCACGCGTGAATCTGATTTTCAACGCGAACTTATGTTTTGAGTTGTTAGGCAACCTTTCCTTGAAGATCAAAGTAATGCTAAACATAGCAAGTCTGATATAAGGATGTTGTGGCTGGATTTAATAACTAAATCGTTGCCCAACTCTACTTTTGAAGTATGTGAAGTGCATTGGCTTGCGCCGTTATCTGTACTCGAAATGAGTTACAATCAGGAGGAGTCTTTGTGTAGACATCAGGGGGAGTCTACATGCATCACATGTTATCTTCAATTGTAGTTGGTGCGTTGTGCTCTTTTTCCTTCGTCCAAGTCTTTTGTTTTACCCACGAGGTTTTTGTTTTACTTAACATGGTTTTTACCGAGGCAACACCATAAGCACCATGACATATTAGGGACGCAACACAAGGGAGAGTGTTAAGGAAATTATATTTTCGTCCTTCTGTTATGTGTCTTGCCCTAATACACGTAGGATTGGTTAATCCGGTTTCCTTATTAGAATAAATTACAGTTGATAGATCTTCTAGATCATTCGGGAGACTCTATGTAATGCCTCGTAAAGTATGACGGATTTTTCTGAGAATCTGCTTTGGCAGAAAAGTCAACTTCTACAGAGCTTTGTGATCAGCTCAAGATGAAATAGGTTATGGACCTTGTATGGTTGGAAAGATACGTGTGTCTAGTTTCCAGAACTTTATACGGTTCATCCATACCTATTGTATCGAAGACGTTATGACTGTTTAAGTACACGAAAGTCATGCCACGCGTGAATCTGATTTCAACGCGAACTTATGTTTTGAGTTGTTAGGCAACCTTCTCCTTGAAGATCAAAGTAATGCTAAACATAGCAAGTCTGATATAAGGATGTTGTGGCTGGATTTAATAACTAAATCGTTGCCCAACTCTACTTTTGAAGTATGTGAAAGTGCATTGGCTTGCGCCGTTTATCTGTACTCCGAAATTGAGTTACAATCAGGAGGAGTCGTTGTGTAGACATCAGGGGGAGTCTACATGCATCACATGTTATCTTCATTGTAGTTGGTGCGTTGTGCTCTTTTTCCTTTCGTCCAAGTCTTTTGTTTTACCATGAGGTTTTTGTTTTACTTAACATGGTTTTACCGAGGCAACACCATAAGCACCATGACATATTAGGGACGCAACACAAGGGAGAGTGTTTAAGGAAATTATATTTCGTCCTTCTGTTATGTGCCTTGCCCTAATACACGTAGGATTGGTTAATCCGGTTTCCTTATTAGAATAAATTACAGTTGATAAATCTTCTAGATCATTCGGGAGACTCTATGTAATGCCTATAAATAGGTCTTTCTATCAATGAATGAGTAGACCGTTATTCCCGTTATACGTTCTCCTTCAACAAATGCAACAATATCAACTAATCTGCCACACCCACTATCTAAACCATGCTAACATTACCGTCGCCATCGTCGCTAGCAACCGTGATATGATGAGGAGTGTTAAATCGGAGCATTGATGTCTGAGTAATTGATGCTAATCATATTCTATTCCCAAATCATATGGAAATCAACGACCCCAGAAAAGAAGCTCCGCCAAGCAACACCAAACAATCTATCATCGAAACCCAAGTCAAGAAATAGTTGAGGCTGACGAGAGATAACCGAGAACCATACACAAGAACAGGATGGAGCTAGGATTCCAAAACCACCTGGGCTAAAAAAAATTAATAAAAATATTAAATGTATAAAATAATAAATTTATAATGCTTGTATTTGCATTAAGAAAATATTTTTGCTTCTTAACACCCGATATTAAAAAGATCAATCTATAAGAGTAGAAGTGATATTTGAATTTCATAAAATAATTAATTTCATATCCTCAAATGCCAATATCGATTGATAGCACACAACATACTTCGAGAATCGAAAAAATTGAGAGAATTGAAAAACTATTTGGAAAACTAAAAAAGAATATAAAACAAAAAATGTTGTAGTGGAAGGAAAAAAGAAGACGAGCCTTATGTTTTGTAATAGCTGGAGACTTGACTTAATATAGACCATCTAAATAAAAAAAAAGAATAAAAAAAAAAAAAAGTGGAGCCATGGAGGTGACATGTAGAATAGGATTTGTGTATGTTCAAATCCTCATTTAGTATAATATAATAAGTTTTGGCTTTTTAAAATATTTTTTACATGAATTATTGGTACATCTATATATTTATTTATATAATATGATAAATAGGAGAAAAAGTGTCTGGGCTACAGCCCAGAGGCAGCCGCACATACTCCGTCCCCTGCACCATAACCAAAGAAAATAAAGGGTGATAAACCCATACGTGAGCACCTATACTCTAATATATAAGTGCAAAATTACGCTTTAAATGTTCAGCCACACAAGTATTTGGTAAATATTTGGTAAGGTATGAAAGATCTAAAACGAGCAATAATCCAGATACTGGTTTAGTCGATTTCTCTTTAACCGCAAGTAGGAGAACTACAGAATATGAAATGGTGTGTGAGATTGGTGTTGGTTTTTATATAGGAGGAGGAGGCTCATAAAATATTGAGAAAGCCTTGAGCTGGTACTGCTGGTTTTTCGCCTAGTGGTGAGTTGGGATTGGTTTTCAGAGTGGTTTAGTTTCGAAGTGCACACGTAGCTGGAGTTCTCTCATGACAAGCTTGCCTATATACCCAACACAGTTGGTTTTTGTTTGTTTTTAGTGGGAATTGTCCATTCTCTTATAAAGCCTCAAGGCCTCAATTAATCTCAGTTTGTTTTTGGAGTAAATTACTTTTTACTCAATGGATCTGGTGTAGTAACTAAGTGCGTTAGGCATTGTTTTGGGTGTAGTAACTAAGTGCAGTTTCTTCTTGTTGGTTTCACTTGGGGAAGAAATTGCTGACTGTAGCTGAACTGCTGAAGCCTCACTCAAAAACTCTGCAGTACTGGTGAACTTTTGAGAGGCTCGTTTTAAGCTTCTGGATATCTTTAGCATTTTATCCACGTTCTTCTTCTTTTTGAAGATTAGTTCCTAATTGGGTGGCCGAAATGGGGTGTTTCCGATTTGCAACATGCTTTTGTCATTAGAACTAACTTTGCATTCTCAGAAAAACAGCAAATAGTACATCAAGGATCATTCCCAGAAAGGTAAAAGATATTAGATATTAACATTGTTAATAGTTATAACAAAACTCTACTCATTTCGGCAAATAGACAATTGCAGAGACAATAGAAAATTTCCTTCAATCTAATTAAAAGCCTAATTGAGAACTAAAAGTTTCATTCTTTTCAGCCCAAGCTTATGCAACCAGCAATGGCCCGTAATATGTAATACTGTTCTTGGTTCGCTCTGCTTGTTCCCTTCACTAGCTAGCTAGCCTTCTCTTTTTTTTTTTTTTTTTTTTTTTTCTTTTTCTTTTTTTGTCAATACTGTCTTCTCTTTTTCACTAGTCTCTTGACTCTCTTCCTTCTCCGGTCACTTTGTTTAGTGTTCTTAGGCTTGAAGCCTTGAAGGCAACATCTTACATTCTACACTCTTATTAATCTACCATTAGATCGACCTAAAAGTTGATTCGATTATAGTAATAGAACATCAAAACAGAGTGTTAGGTACCTAACAATGTATTACTTGTAGCTTCCTTCAAATATAAGTGACCCTGTACAGTGCAGTTGGTCTTCTTGTATCAACCTTCCTTCAGTCTTGCCAGATGAAACTTTAATCAAGTTCAACCAAATTCGAAATTGATGTTCAGAATTTCAGCGTAAGGACTTTGTTCTTCAATTCTACAATCGTAGTGAAGGTTGTAAACAGCAAGTGACATCAACTCACATCTGTAACAGTTCAAACAAAATTCTAAGCAAATTTGGGAATCATAGGCTAATTTGACAGAGACTGCGCCGCTTGATCAAAATGTTCGTTAAATCAAATTACTTGGTAGCCTGGCTGTGTAAATGATCGGAAAGAAGCACGAAAAGAGGAGAAAGAACAAAGGGCAAATGATATATCAAGACCAAGTTCTCAAATTAATCTCTTCTGATGTGGGCAGAGAATCAGATATCTACAATTTACAATTGTTCTCTGTAAGCAAGCAAATTTGTTTAGTTGGGACCCCAAGAGTTGAGGTACATGACATTCCTCATAGACTCCTCAGACTGCTTCGGCATCTTCATCTCTGAGCTTCCTTGACAACAAAGCAGAGAGTAGAGAAGAGAGTCTCTGGTAGCCTGAGTAAAAGATCTGAGGTGTGTCTTGGCATGTGTTGCACCAATCTCATTGTTTGACTCAACCTGCAGATCCCTGCTTGGTCTCCTCTTTTCAAGGCCTCCACAGCTCCACACTCGCTGCCACAATCCAAGCCCTGTTTGCTACTGATGATGAAGAACTCATATTGTTGATGATCTTGATCTTCCAAAGTGTGATGTTCTTTGTTTGTTTGATGCTAACTAATCAAGAAAAGCATTCAAGGTTGGTTGAGCAAATGGGGTGAGATGGGTTTGCTTTTATAAAGAGGGATGTTGAAGAATTTAGCCAGGTAAAATATAGAAGAAACCATGCGCTGGGTTCTGTAGCTTCTGCTGGTTTTGCTTAGTGGCGAATATGAAACTCCCCATTCCAGCGACACGTAGAGCTGAGTTGTGACAATGTACCTAGACGTTCAACACGTCGCACATGGTTTTGCCCTATAAAAAATCCTTTCAGGCCTCCGGTATGTGAGATTTCCGCTAAATTTATTTTAGAACCTCTATATACTTACTGTAATAAAAAATTTAAACTTTACGTCCATCTCTTGTATTCGATAATTTATTAACGAAGATATGAGGATAACTGTACCGGCCTTTTATTTAAAAAAAAAGGAACAAAAATTGAAATATAACTCTTTGGTTTTGTGGTAACAGTAAGGGCTAGAGTAATTAGTTTTGGTGAAATTACTTTGCGGATAGAGTGGGTCTTGAACTCTAATATTTGATCAGAATAACTTTTTGGTGAAATAGGTTCATTCATGCAAATCAATTCTCATATAAATTAAAATCATTAAAGCATCACTAACAAAGTAGTCGAGCATGAAGCGTTCAGACCTTAACAAAAGATGGATAAAACTCGACTAACCCATGATATAATTTTGTGATGAATGTTATTTAAAAGATATTAGAACAAGTAATATGGATCGATCAAGCGGCATCAATTATCAAAATGAAATTGTATTACCATAATGTCAATCGTTAAACAAAAATCTATATTCTTTAAATTGTAATCCACAGTTCCACAGTTTTACTTTTTATTTTTAATCATCATTTTATAGAAAGACAAAAGTTAATTCATTAAGAATAAAATTTAAGTTACTAACAATAAAAAATAAGAGTATAAATTATAATTTAAAGAGTGTGAATTTAATTCGTTGTATTTATTTATTTACATCAATTTCCCTCAATAACAGGGACTTGGGAATCAATGTCCAGCGGACTCCAGCCATGATCAACAAGTTTCATTTTTGGTCAGCCCAAGCCAAGTAATCTTGCACTTGATTTTGTGTGCTTGCATGAAAGTAGTCTTAGGTGTAGGGACCCCAGCAGCTCAAGTACATAACAGTCTTCAAAGACTCCTCCGAGTTCTTCAGCTTCTCGTTTCTGACTCTGCTCAAAGCAGAGGTGAAGAAGAAGAGAGCTTGCTCTTTTGGCCTGAGAGTATGACCTGAAATGCTTCTTGGCTTGTTGATGCGCGGATCTTAGGGTGGGTGAGTTCCACCTGCAAATGCCTGCTTGGTCCTTCAGTGCCTCCACAACTCCAACACTTGCTGCCACAATGGCCTTGCTTGCTCTTGAAACAGTACTCATGATGATGATGATGATGATGATGAAATGTTTTCTCTTGGTAGAAATGAGTTTGAGTGGTTCAATGAAGTAGATGAGCACGGGGCGGCCTTTATATAGAGGTTGAGAATAGATGGGCGGGAAGAAGCTGTGTGAAGACCTAGTGGTATGTGTTTCGTCAGTTTTTTTGGTCGTAGTGAAGTCTGTGGGTGGAGGATATCTTTGTTTTTGAGTGAAATGATAATTGGATGATAGTGTCACAATATGTACATGGTTTGCTTTAAAATAAGTATCTTAGGCCCACGGTCTAGGAGTAAAACGACTTGTTTACTTGATTGTAGATCCAGATCAATTGATAGTGAAGTGTGAACCCAAGTCAATTGAAGCAACCTGCTACCTTCAAAGCGAACAAAATGCACAGATCTGAAATTCAATATCAAACCCAGAAACCCACTTTGATTGAAGCAATTGATGGCTTCAAAATATATCGGCATGTATCAAATTTGAATATGAAGACATATAGGAGAAGGTTTATCAACTAGGAGACGTCCCATTTGGATTGATAACTGGTAGATCTCTCCCATTGTAATAGCAGAAACGAAAATAGATGAGGGAGATAATCGAACCCGTCTGGGCAAATATCTTCTTTTCTTCAACTGGAGTTCAATCGAACCCGTATCGAACATGAGGATACAAATATAAAAGAAATCAGGAGGGAGATGAATCCATTGAAAATGGAGTGAGAATGAATTTAATTTGGAATTTCTCTTGGTTCAATCGATCTGAATGAACTCAATGAAGGAAGGGATATATGAGTCTTAACTGAGTTAGTGGTCTGTTATGAGGTAGTCTCACCTAGGTGTCAGACTATCATTCATGGGCACATAATTGGCACAGGAATTCCGGAAGAGGTGATTTAAACCCATTTTGATGTATCTATACATCGTTCGTTAATTGCAGCATGAGGTGGACATGCTTAGTATTTAGGCTCTTTTTATTTCGGAACTAGATTAGTTGTTTATAACTTAAACTTACTCTTTTTAAATCAAGAAACATATAATTCTTTTAATTGTTTGATCGATAATATAACTTAGGGTTAGTTTGGTATTGAGTTTTGGAAATTAAAATCACTTATATCACAATTTTGAATAGATTTTTTGTTTGGTAAAATCTTAAAACTGATGAAGGATAAAGTGTAGAGACAAAGAGATAGCAAGAGAGTCATCATCTTATTCATTGATATGAGCCCTTTATATAGGGAATTACACAATACCAATATGGTAAGGATATGAATACAAAGATCTAGTCTAACTACATATTCTATTGGCATAAGGCCAAGGCACACATAAAAAATATCTAAAAAGATACAAAATATCCTAGAACACTCCCCCTTTTGCCGCGCGCTGATATGCCGATGGTGCTGATCTGTTGCCTCGTCAAAGTCACAAAACCCTGTGGGAGAAAAACTGAACCTTGATCGTAGGAGAAAAGAGTACAACGCACCCTTCACATTTGATAGTGACATGTATGCATGTGCTAGACTCCCCCTGAAGTTCGCACCTCCCCCTGATCTTTACATCAATCATAGGGCTCTTCCTGATTCTTATTAATCACGGAAGTTTCAACAACTTAGCATGTCAATGCTCTTTAACATGTCTTCAAATGTGGCATTGGGCAATGATAAACTAAATCATGCCGTATTGTCCTCAAATGATCTTTTACACTTAGATCTTGAGGAGAGAAAGCCTTGTGAACTCAAAACATAAGTTCGTGCAGGAAATCAGATTTCCGCGCAGCATGACCTTCAGTTACTATAACAGTCTTAACTTCCTCTAGGAAATACATATGAACGAACCGTAAACGGTTTTGGAAAATAGACTCATTTAGCTTTCCAACCGTATATTACACACATTCTGGTTCGTCAGGAGCTATTCACAAAGACCCGTCGAAGTTGACTGTTTTGCTAAAATCAGATTCTCAGATAGATTCGTCATACTTTACGAAAATGGCCATAACTCACTCAATATGATAGATTGATCAAATGGTTGGTATCTCTGGAAAGTAGACACATAGACCTTTCCAATGGTACCAATTTCACCATTTTGAGTGAGTGAGATTTCATGTAGGTCTCGTGGCAGTTGACTATGAAACTTGGCAGATTATGATTTGCTATTGATGTGTCTTTCTTATGTAGGGATAGAATAAAAGCCTCAACCTTTCATACCATAAGTATTGAAAAAGAGGTTACTGCCATTACATGGCGTTGAGTGGGTGCATAGCTACACTTAGCTTTACAACTTTTCATAGCGAATGAGATGTCAAGTCTTTCGTATTGTGTTGAGTACATTGATGCGTCTTATTGTACTTAGATGGGAACTCCATCTCTTAACACATATTTGTCATCTTGCTTTAGATAAAACAACGGATCTCTCTTTAGAGTAAAGACCTTGACTAATCATGGGAGTATATGTAGGCCTCACTAGTTATAGAGCGCCTAAGCGATTGATGGAAATCATCATCAATACAGTCATCGAGTGCCTTATCGAGACCATGTCTTCCCAAGATCTTTTTCTTGGATGTTGATACATATTGGCATCTCTTTATCCATCAAGAGTCCATGTAAATCCGGAAATGAACACGCAAAGACATAATCATCATATCCTTCCAAATCAAGTAGAGTCCATGTGCGTTTCAATACATTTAGCAAACGCAATGTTTTGTGGTTTGGAGCCACTTGATTCAGATGAATAAAGTCCGTTTAAGACCTTCATGTATATCTTTGATCCCATAGAGATGTTATTATGACCACGTTCATAGGCTGCATGTTCAGTTATTCGGAAACTACCAAACTGACAAAGTAGTGGAGTTCAATGATATCCATTACGAGAGCATATCTCATCATAGTCGATCTCAGTGCGTATAAGTGAGAGACCTTGCGCCATAAGGTGAGTCTAAGCTCTTGTTCTCACTACGCTATCTAACAAAGGTATAGTTGATAGGGTTTAGCTTGCGGTGTCGGCATCACCTGCCCAAGGACCTATCTCTTTGTTAATGCTTGATCGCATCTTTCCATTTGGCCAATCAACTAAGTTGATATCCATCAACGAAGGGTGGTTCGATAGTAAACTCATTATCTCACGTCCTCATGTACACTAGTGTAATACTTGTAGAGATCTCTATATGGATTAGATTTGACATTGAGCGGCCCCCAATGATAATCACAATTCAGACTTCATGAGACGGATTTGAGTATCATTGATCAATGGATCAGTTGTGCCAAGCTCGCTTTCTTCCTAGTGCGAGAAAATATCGAACCTAAGGGCCTCCCTCCTTTTAGGAAGCCACACGGCCTTGTGACACAATTTTGCCACTATATGGCGTCACATATCACCATCCATGGTGATGGCGTCAAGACCAACACCTTTTGGTCGCGCCATGTCCTTTTGTAGGACATCAATCCTTGCAGACATATTTGCAGCATGTGATCTCGTCACTTTAACACTTTAAGCATTTGAGATCAAGATGAGACTTAGTGGGGACAAACCACGACAATTCACGTCGTTCAACTGAACACTAGTGTTCTTATCTCCCCTAACGACGGGAATATTGTCTCATCAAAGTGACAATCCGCAATTAGCGGGAAGTGAATGAGATTGCCTGACAAGGTTTCTACATATGCGGATTATAGGTGGAGGTTTATATCCAACCTAAATACTTCTTCATCTCAAATGACCCATCATTGTACGCAGTGGCAATGCGATTGGCACATAGAAATAACATCTAGCCGAGCTCAAGAATTGGAGATCCGTTTCAATCTTACTGAGCTTAGGATTGCAATTTTGTGTCAATCCTGGTACACAGTCACAAGCTGTAGTACAACAAAATTCAATGATGGTGGTCGTAGATAATAGTAAAGCTGCATGCAAATATTGCATAGCCCCAAGACGCAATAGAAAGATCGGTGCGCATCAATAATGTTCGAGCGACAAGCTAAAGTTGCTTGGTCGTAGCCTTGGAGACCTTATTGCGTGTGAACATGGGGTACAGGACACTTCAACTTATATCCCGATAAACTTTTTTAAAGAATGGGTAGTGAGTCCGTAGAAGTATAAGCAGCATAAGCAGTAGATAATAGTGTAACACGTGACCAGTCTGTTAACACTTCAACCAACACCATAAAGCATAAAAGGTGTCCGCAAGTTGGTTATATCTATCTACATAGTTTGATGTAAGAATATAAATGTTCACTTTTGTGTCATTTAGCATAGGAGGGTCTCACTCCTAATTTAGCTAAATAATAGGCTTTCAAAATGAGTAATGAGCATTGCAGGGGGCCAATACGACATCGAGGAAGGCCGGTGCACCTCAATTGCTTGAGGAATTGACGGACGACCTCCAGAAAGTTGGAGTCGTGCTCGGGTGACGTCAATGTCCCCGGGTCCACCACCTTCATGTAATACTAGATCTCGAATGTCTTCGTTTTAGCGGAAGAATGGATGTCCATGAGAATTTCTCAAAATTTGGACCATTATATCTCTTCCAAGATGGCGATTTGGTCAAACCAAAGCCTATATGAGTCGGTGTCCTAAATATCATGTTTGGCGACAACATGGGATTCGATACTCGAATCATAGTGACATACAGTCCACTAGATTGACTCATAAACTTCTCTAAGATGCATTTCAGTCTGCATTCATGAGAAGATATACACAAAAGAATTCTTTTCATTCTCACAATGTGTTTCAAATGAAAACTATTAGCAAGAATGTCTTAAAGCTCAATATAGTTCGGTTACCTCTCAATCCATAGAGGGCATATGTGACGTTGATTATGGTGTCATGAGACATCAAGATTCAAGCTAAACCGTGTTCTTGAATGACCGGTATGATTCGATCATTATAGTCACAGAAGATTTACAAAGGCACAAAATCCAAAGATAGTTGCCGATTCCTTAAATGTTGTGGATAGTTCCACTATCTGCGAAGCACTCAATGTCTCGATGAGACATATCTACAAGAAGGAGTAGATATGCGAGTTAATAGTTCCACTTGAACCATTTAAAATGATTAAAAGAAGCTACGAAAAGCTGTAATCCCGAGAGTGCATAAAAATTTCCGCGCAGAATGACCTTTACGCACTAAAACAGCCATAACATCTTCGTTAAAATAGATATGGACGAACGCGAAATGTTCTAAAAACGAGACTCGTAGAGCTTCCAATGATATAAAGCTCACTGTCTGGTTCGTCCGGAGCTATTCAAAAAGCTCAAACAAAGTTGACTGTCCAGAAGGGACAGATTGCTGTTTTCGCAGAATTGGCATTTGCGAAGCTGTGAAGGTTGCAGGTGGCGTGTAGGCTTTTGCCTTAGCCAAATTGACGTGTGTATGATCAAAACCAAGTCTTTTCGGTCGTTCTAAGGTCGTAAACTCCCATGACTAGTTAGCAAAAGCTCCCTGACATGAACATAAACTAACTCAGAGGACCTAGAGGGTGCGATCATGATGATATTTTCGGATTTGATAAGTCTTCAACGTCTTTTGCAAGACGGCAATTGGTTTAATAGTGTAGGGGGATCTAAAATCAAAAGCTTTCGGTAACTCCAAGTCAGTATGACCAGGCATGTCCGTGGAGGGTCGGTAGTGCGAGGCACACTTGAAACCACTATCTCCTTAATTTCGGATAATTCTAAGACATCACACTGAGCTTGGATGAGCCTAGTTGAACAATTGATGATGAAAAATCCGCTAAAGGGTAGAAGACTTAACCAGAAACAAGTTAGCGATCCTTCTTGATGATGCAACGGCCGTGCGTCATCTTCACTTGGAAGAGCCAAAACAGCACAATCTAACCATGTAGATTGTAAATATGCCATGCTTCTAAAGACGATGTAAAAATGTATATCTTGTTTGTAAATCAATACGAACCATAAGAGGAGAATAATTTCATAACTTCGAAAAAATTCTCAAGGCATTCATTATTGCTAATGTGAGTACATCGAGGAATAGACGAAGGACGTCGATACAACGCCTTAGTACATATAGCTTGGAACGAAAATCAATGTCTAGCCGATGACGTCAAAGTCATGGGTAGCTAGAGCAAGATCCGAATCTTTGATATTCGCGATCATGAGGATAACGTTCTTGTCCTCATATTGATTTTCCGTACCTTTTTGTATGCATTCACAATTTGAGAGCTTGACAATCTTGAACCAGTGATCCGAAGATCTACAACAGTTGCATTGTCATGAGCTGACGTGAGTAGTTTTGACAAAATGGTGTCTAGACCGGGAGTGTCGCTATTAGAGCCGGCGCACCTCCCCCTCTTTTCTAGACATCGGCACAACGTTTGCCGTGCCTGTCCTAACACGTACGTAGGCCAATACGTTTATCGTATATGCAATTCTCGTTTGCATTGTATGATCAAAATCAAGTCTCGTTGGTAATTCCAAACCAACTTGGAGGACCTAGAGAACTTGATGATGATCGAATCCGCTAAAGATTATGGATCAAGATGCCATGAAATATCATCGACGATATGTAGTCAATTAAGGTGGTAAGCAATCCACTTGACTAATAACTCAACAAGTAGAGTTATATGAACGTTTCGAGAAACGCTCCATGAGTGCATTCCACAGTACTTTGTGGTCATTACTTTTTGCACATATTGCCATTAAAGGTTTTGTCGATGTGGCGCTTCAAAGACTTTGAGCGCATGAGATGTGAAATCTCGGCATCTAGGCTTGTTAGCCTGGGGGTCAAAACATGTGGTTAATCCTTTCTAATGAAAGTTTCCACAGATACCAAGCAAAGATCCGCCTTAGGCATCGAGTATGTCAAAACTCAAAGGAGCAGAATGTTACATTGCTCTTGCATACAAAACCAAGCTGTTATGAGACTCGATAGAGGTCACAAACAATGCTTTTAATGGTTTGTCCTTCGGATTGATCACACACAATCCGGAAAAACCGCGAATTGATCAAACACAATTCGAAAAAAGGCCTCGGATTGATCAAACACAATCCGGTGATAGGTCGGGGTTGATCATACACAACCCGGACAAGGAAACAAGAGTGATCAACACACTCTTGACCCGCGAATAAAATTCCGGGATTTTTGGTACCTGCAAATACACCGACCCAAGCATAGAATGAAGTAGAAGAAGGGGAGAAACACTTTATGTCCCCCGAGGTTATTGAACTTGGAAGAGTTTTAAGGGTTGTAAAATAAACATACCGTAAACATTTGGATGCTTGATCGATGAAAAGAAAACAGCGGAGTGGACGGCCGAGAGGAGAAACAACGTTTTGCCTACTTTTACTTCGAATTTGGGGCTGAAAGTTTGACAGAAGGAGCAGCTCTAGATGAGGAAGCTGCTGTCAAAATTCAGGTTGATTCAATGGAAGGTGATGAACCGGTGGTCGGTAGTGGCGGCGGTCTAGAATCTTCCAGCATCCGTTCGGAGACTTTCCGGCCGGTTCTCAAGGTGAGGCCGGCGGCGTTGGATCCGGGACAGAGAGAGCTTTCTGGGGATATAAAATTATGGCAGAGGGCAGTCGGAATTTTGGTCAGAAATCGGGAAAAACAAGGCTGCCTGATTTTAGGGTTGGAAAAACAAAAGGTGGGCTATTGGCTCTAGGGTTAGAACAAAGTGCATGATAACGTGATGAATGATAAAGTGTAGAGATAAAGAGATAGCAAGAGAATCATCATCTTATTCATTGATAGGAGCCATTTATATAGGGAATTACACAATACCAATATGGTAAGGATATGAATACATAGATCTAGTCTAACTACATATCCTATTGGCATAAGGCCAAGGCACACATAAAGAATATCTAGAAAGATATAGAATATCCTAGAACAAAAACATGCTTATCTAAAACTTTTTAGTTTAAATAATCACGATTTTAAAAAGCAAGTTGGTGTTGTTTATTTAAAACTGAGTTTTTTAAAAATTGAGTTTATAAACCACAGTACCAAACTAAGCCTTAAAACATATTCTTAAGATGACATGTAAGGAGGGCTTCCGATGATTTCTTGAAATGTGGTTCACCTAGTATTGCTCATAATTAAGATAAACAAAAGAGTCAAACAAGAGAACCACCTGATTAATTGATCATTTGATGAAGATTCGATCATGAAAGTATATGGTCATATTTTCAATTACATTAATTAACATTTTATAGAATAAAGTCACAGTAGATATTGCAAACCTTGGTAGCTACAGTACCCAACTCATCTATGTCCAAGCAGGTTAGCTAGCTGGTCTAGAGATTATCTGACTTCAACTTTCAACTAGCTAGATGCAGAAAACACTTGTTACTTTGTTAGCTACAAAACATATTAATTGTTGCCGCACCCTTTAGTACAAAATAAGAGGAGCTAGATTATATATAGTACTGGTTCACAATCTTAATTTTAATCCATGCATGTTGAGTGTGATTCTTTTTCTGAACCTCTTTTTTCTCTTTGTTGTGCTGTCGTGTTAATCTAGCTGACGAACATGGCTGAATGACATAAAAAGTGAACAACAACTAAACAAGTGTGTAGTAGGAATAGCATATGCTCATGTTCATTGATATCGATAACTCATAATGTACGCGGTTTTCCTTTAAGAAAATTACACTCGTATGAATCACGTAGATGGATCATGTAAGTTTCCAAAATCTTCTGTGCGTTCTTCAAATCCATCTTCCATATTGAACGTACTATCATGTATCGATCCCACAGCCAAATCCAATTGGACATGTTGCCGGAAAGAACATGGGGCGATCGATCTAATAAGGACCCCAACAGCTCAGGTACATGACTTTTCTTAGGGATTCCTCGGGTTGATTCTTCTTTCCGAATTCATTTTGTCGAAAACCGCAGCAGAAGACGAAGAAGTGAGATTCTGGGCTTGCAGGAGGAAGGATCTCATATTAGTCTTGGCATGTTGGTTAATACTCTTCATTGCGTAACCCCACCTGCAAAAGCCTTGATCTTTCATGGCATGAACAGCTCCTACACTCACTGCCACAATCCAAGCTTCTCTTGTTGCACACATTTTCAGTGCTTCTCTAATTAACTGATCTATTTCTTTTCAGATTTTGGGTTTTGATGACTTTGCTATGGAATCGTACGGCGAGTGAAAATATATATAGGAGAAAGATGAGGTTAGCTAAACGAAACTCATGCATGCATGGGTTGCCCTTATCCCCAACTGGAAAATGAGAGCAAGGAAGAGTACAAATTTGTTGCAAGACTTTTGAAATTCCGGACGCTATGTCGACCTTGTTTGTGGTAGAAGTGACAAATTTTGCTGTGGTTTTGAAGAGAAATCCAGAGGCTTTACATCTTGTTTTGCAAGATAAGATAAGAGCTAGAGCTAGAAACAAGTCTTGCCCATAATAAGTGAGCGTGACCACAATTCAGCAGCTAGCTAATTCGATCGTTCAGTTTCATACGTACCATGCATGCGTGTGCATCGTGCTTTGCAATTTGATCAGATCAATCATGTTTCATTGCCACAAGGATGAAAATTAGGCTTTGCAATTTGACTTATTACACATGACTTTTTGATTGGAAACTACTGTACAAGTCGATCACTCCTTTTTTTTTTTTTTTTCTGATAAAACTTCAAATTAATTGATCACTGTTGTTCGCTACCCATCCTTTTCGTGTGGGGGCCCTCTGACCCGAGGGATTAAGGACGTGTTTAGTGCGACTTCAATGAAGTGAACAAACCAAAATAACCACACCTCATCAAGCAAAAACCCACCCACCCTCCAATCACTTTAATGCCTCGCTTGGAGTTGATCACTGTTGTTGTAAACTACTTAAATTTAAGTTATAGGTAATATTATTCACTGAGTTCATGTAGTTAGAAAATACAAATCAGAATAAATCACTATCCCCTAGCCTGCTGATCAATCATTCCACTAATAACCATTGGTATATGGAAAATTCTGCTGTACAAATCAGTATGGCATACATACTGACTTTTGCAAACAACTTTTCCAGAACTAATCACCTCCGCCGCTCGTGATCTCTCTCTTCTAGTTGCTTTTTTCAGTTTGTATGCTATACATATCAGTATAGCAGACAAACCCTTGGTATATATGGCAAAGCTCACTAAAAACATAGTATTAACTCTAAAATTAAGCTAGCAAGTAGCATTAAACATTTAAACTCCAATTAATTAAGGAGTCACAATCTCAGGCAACAAGACGTTGAACGTTAAACCCAAGAGGCAAAGAGCCAAAAAATTAATTTTCTATAAATTTGATCATGTATAGACTCATAAAATATGTTGTCTATTTTTGAATTACTCCAAGATGTGTGTTTATAAATATGATCAATGGAAGAAGTTTGAAGAGAGTCCAAGCACACCAGTCCAGCTACTAGCAGTGTGCCTCAAAACTTGAAAGGCATGATAAGTTTGTTGAGAATAATCATGCCTTCTCAAGAAGGTTTCATGGCTCCAGAATCTGACCAAGGAAAGTCCCCTGAATCTGGAAGAAGGTCTCCTGGTACCAGCTTTGATACCATTTTGATGATCAAGAAGGAAGTCGAAGAGAGGAGGAGGAGGGTGAGGAAAGCCGAGAAGGCCGAGAAAGTCATGCATCTAGTTTGCTGGGGACCTAGTTAACTGCTAATTAATTAGTCTCATCATGCATGCCATATATATGATAGATATATATTGTGCATGTAATTATATGCTTATAATTAGTTTTACTATATATGCATGCATAGTTTCTGCGCCTTTCTTCCTCCGGATGAAGTCTTGGATTCAATCCCTTGCCCCAATTATTTCACAAATCTGTCCCAGACCTCACTGTATGCAATAAATTTTCATCTTCACAATCATACAACAATACATATGGTACCGCATGCAATCTGCACAGATGATGTCCATGTATGTGCCTTGTGCTCTTTAAGATTATAAACTAGCTAATTAAGAACAACCTCCAAATAAGGGTGCCGGCCTCAAGCCTCAATAAACCGGACAGCTTCACATTAATCAAAGGAGGGGAACAACCCCTAGAATTTTAGAACATTGAAAGTTGAAACATTATGAAACTGAAACCAATTGGACTGATTAGTGCTAAAAGACACATGCAGCTAGCCTTCCTTTTCTTCTTCAAATGAATTTCTCCAGCTAGCCTTCCAGTTAAGATCGATACATAGGAGAATCCGATATATGCATTCAAGTCAAAAATTAAAGATACATACAAGATGTGGGCTTAAGTGGCTTAACAACAAGGACCTCTCAGAGACTATGTACATAGGGTTTTTACATATGTATAAGATCTTGCATAATGATCAGTTAGGACCCCAACAGCTCAAGTACATGACAGTGCGGAAGGACTCCTCAGCCTGGTTGAGCCTGCTGTGATCTGTAGTAGAAGTAGTATTAGTAGTAGTGTTGTTGACAGCAGCAACGGCTTCATTATTCGGAGTGCTAAATCCTGCAGATAACTTTGCTATAATTGGCTTGCGAGATGCGAGGATGGAGTACTTGGCTTTTTGAGCTTGGTCCTTGCTTCCTTGCATTCTGTGTCAACCCAAAGCTGAATGAATGGATTAGCCTCTTCTTCCAGAAAGAGATCGGGTTCAAAGAAGGAAGTGTAGTAGTAGACTAGTAGTGGGTTCGAGAACTTATCCTGGTGAAGCTCCTGTCATACTCTTGCATCATATAAATATAAGGACGGACAAGAACACGAGCTGGAAAAAAATATAATGGAGCTAGGTTCTTTGCGAGTTTAATTGGGTGATATATATTAACATATTCCTTGCTGGTCTTGCACTTAAAGATCTAGCTAGTACTAGTTAATACTACTAAATTGGAAAGTTATTGATCGACAGGGTTGTAGCTACCTAGTCAGGCTAAGCATGAATCATTCATAAACTTATTATTCATTTCATGTGCAGGAAATCTTGATGATCCACTTGGTTCTATCCAACGCCATCGATCAAAACTTAATAATGTGATCCACCCGCGCTACTTGATTAAGTACAAATCCTTTAAAGACTATCAAAGTTTACCTTGTTTATTTTGAGTGCTCCAGAATCTTCAAACCAAATTTCATATAAATCTTGGTGGTTCCAGATTCGTTTCTTAAGATAGAGGTGCGCACGTTGCCTCCATCGACATCGGAGAAGAAGGCATATTGCCACATGATGAGTCGATACACGTTCAACTCTACTACTGGATAGGATTGACACCTAACTCTCCTTCCACTTGCACTTTAATTTTCTCCAGTGTAACATGTATCAGGAACTATATATCTTGGAACATTTGGGATCCCGAAACGATTGTTATATGCTTGTAATGTTCTTGTTTCTAAACTTCTACTTTACTTCAACAATATATAGGATCCACTTTTCCTAACAAGCAGAAGGATGATGCATGGACTAATTGATTAATTAGTTCAAACTTCAAAGTACTGTTCAGCAAATTGAAAAGTGCGCACACATTGTATTACAATCCGCCAATGGCCTTCCACGACGCCATTGGCGACAACAAACAGGTTTTGGACAAATTGCGATTTCTACACTTTTTAGTAATAGACTTTGAGCAAACAAGTGCTTACAGCTCAAATTGATAAACCACATTCATCTAGTTTTTTGGATAGATTTCAATATTCATCTATATAAAACACAAAGACATTATGTTTTGAAAGACGAACACAAAGAAGCATCGAGTCATTGACCATATATCAGTGTCGAGGTCAATCTGGGCTTCCATTATATGCTTTCACAATCTTGGGCCTTCCCTTTGTAATAGCGTACAAGCAATCCTATTTCATCTTAGGACTCCACCAACCCGACCCATTGCCATCACTCACTTTCGGATATCCAAACCACCATACGTGTCACAACCTCACTGGCTCCCTTTTCTTTTCACTCCCTGGATAAGCCTTTTTTTCGTGGACCTCTCTCTCTCACTCTTTCTCTTCCCCAAACAATTTAAATCAAAAACCCCAAAAAATTCCACTAACATTTTCTCTCCTCAACTCATCACTATGCTCAAATTTTTCCCGGAAAATTCCCAACTCTAAATACTCACTTTTCTCTAAACCTGAAATGGCAGCCGTCACTTCTCTCTCTTTCTCTGCACTCACTCAGTCGTCTTTCCCGTCAGCAAGAAACTTGGGTTCGAATTCCGACGGTCTAAGATTCCGTACAAGCTTCTCTCTGCATTATGGTGGTTTCCGGTCATCCAGTTCCAGCCCCCGTTTGGTTGTTCATTGCATGTCTTCTTCGTCTTCAGGTGGGTTTTGTTAGTCTTTTGTTTCTGGGCTTATCTTGATTGCAGTAAAAATGAGACCTTTATCAATGTACATGTTTGGTTTTGATTCTTGAGTGTGAAAGATTGAAGCTTTATGGTTTTTCTGAGGACCCATTTTAGTTATTTATGCTTTAGTTCTTGTTAAGGTATGTGTTAGTTTGAGCTTGGTATGAAAGACTAGATTTTTATTTTTATTTTTTTGGGTGATTTATGTGTTTGAGGAATTTGAAATGCAGAATTGCCTACTGTAGCTGATACAAAGTTGAATTTTCTGAAGGCGTATAAGCGGCCGATACCGAGTGTGTACAACGGTGTGTTGCAGGAGCTGATTGTGCAGCAGCATTTGATGAGGTACAAGAGGACCTACCGATACGACCCTGTGTTTGCTCTTGGCTTTGTTACTGTGTATGATCAGCTCATGGATGGGTACCCTAGCGATGAGGATAGAGATGCAATCTTCAAAGCTTACGTAAATGCACTAAAGGAGGACCCGGAGCAATACAGGTTCAGTTGTTTACTTGTCTGGAGCTCATTTTGTAGTTTGAAATGCATGGATGTGGTATGCATATTGTGATTGCAGCTTAGTGTTAGATTTGTAAGAAATATGCAGATTTAGACATTTAGTAAATATGGAAGACTTAATTACATTTGTGACTTTGTGACATGATCATTTATGTGCGATTAGTAATCAAAGTTTCAGTATGAGAGATGTCTGAATTATTCAAGTTGCATAGTGCAAAACTAGAGTTTGATGGTTAAAGTGACCGAATGGTTTATTTTGTAACCAAGGAAATGGTTTCCTTTCCTCTGTGTATCCAAAATGTAAACTTCAAGTCTAAGAACTTATAGATTCCTTACACTACAGATGTGTATTTCCATAAAGAATTTCATGTGCATTTGAAACTGTTACCTATGATCATTCTCTTCTTTATGTAGTTGAGAAAAGTCTCCATATTTACTAGATAAGTTTGTGCTAATTACTACAGAACTGATGCAAAAAAGTTGGAAGAGTGGGCTCGGGCTCAGAGTTCCAGTTCATTGATTGAATTTCCATCCAAAGAAGGAGAAGTTGAGGGAATATTGAAGGACATTGCAGAAAGAGCCGGAGGCAAAGGAAGTTTTAGCTACAGTCGTTTCTTTGCCATTGGGCTCTTTCGTATTCTCGAGTTGGCAAATGCAACTGAACCAACAGTATTGGAAAAGGTTAGATGTGCATCCTTTCATCAGTAGAAAAATGATATGTGTTACAATTCATATCTAACGTACCATTTCCCTAACTATTCAACTGACATTATGGATGTCACATGACTAACATGAACCATATTGATATCGAACAATTACAACTGAAATTTGTTATGTAAGTTATACACACAAAGATGAGCTTTTGATTTTAAGATATCTTTCGACTTCTGAAGAGGATGATTTGAGCTATAACTAAAGACATACATATTTCAATGAGTTTTGTTGTCTGTGTGTTTGTTTGAACAATGTTTCAGTACTTCTGTCTGTTTGCTTTCAAACAGTTGTGTGCAGCCTTAAACATTGAGAAAAGAAGTGTGGACAGGGACCTTGATGTATACCGCAATCTGCTTTCTAAGCTGGTTCAGGCAAAAGAGCTGCTAAAGGAATATGTGGCCAGGTAACAAATCCATCAGCATAACACCAGTACTTTCTATAGCAATAACATATGATAGATATAATAGGCTTGTATTTAGTGCGACTGAAGTTTTGTTGTTAGTTGACCCTTCTCCTGAGATTAAAAATTTGCAAGCATTAGAACACAGAACAGATAAATTCTTTAAATTGTGTTTTAAATTTGATGATTCTTGCATTCCAGTCAAGTATACATCTGTAGTTCTGTACTTACAATTCAAATGGCAACCACAAGTGGATGCTTTTATACATTTTTTTTGGTCTGAAATACCTCTACCAACTTAGTGTAATCCCTTATGCCTTATAGATATCAGATGTATTGCTTTATTTGAACTTTTCTTGTTTATGATTCCCAAAGAAGGAAAAGATGCTGTTTCTGTTTTCCTGTGGCTGACAGTAGTATTTTGGTGCAATAATTTTTGTTTTCAGGGAGAAGAAGAAAGAGAAGAAAGGGTAGGAACACAGAAGGCTAATGAAGCCATTGCATCATGTTTGGGGGAGCCCCAATCCATGGGCCTGTAGTTGGGGTGGTGGCTTTGGGAAAGCTGATCGCTCTCTATAGCTCTCATACAGCTGCACAACCCCAAATCTTATGGCCTTGAGATAGAGTTGGAGTTTTTACACTAGGCACGTACCTTTCATCAGCTTGTAGATTTGCATTTTGGTGTATCGTTTGCAATGGTGAGCCGGCTACATTGTATGTTTCCACATATCCACATATTTATCTCTTCAAATTACAAAAATGTATTATAGGTTACAACTTCAACTCGATATCATATCAAATGATGTAAATCTAATTTTCATTAGCTCTCTTTGTTTTCTATTTGTTTCTCAATTACTCTTCATGATCATTACCCAGTCCATGGTTGAAATCTTTTACGACCAAGGAGTTTAGATAAAAATGCCTTCAAAGAAGGTGTATAATGCTGTCCACATATATGCATCATCGCTGAAATTGATGTATATATAACCAGTAGTGACGCACCAAAATGTCGATGGCCAAATGGAAGTGAATTTAACATGAAAGTGACAAGTATTTTCAGTATACGGTAAAACCCACTCATTTACAGCTAATAACAATCCTTCACCAAAGAATAAGATATAAAGATCTTCATTGAATGATACTAGGCTGAGAAGGTAGAAGGAGAAACCAAACACTCAAACAAAGGTATGACTTGATTAGTGTTAGGCTAACTAAGATGAGAAATATCAATTTCTTCCGGAAGCTTGAATGTGTCTGCTGCACCGAACTTCCTGAACTCTTCCTCAAGAGTTTCTTCATCAGAATCAACTCCTTCATCTTCCTGAGCTCTAGGAGTTAAGGGATTGTGCATACTTTTAGACCTGCACTCATTGGTGGCAAGAATGTTGACCTGGCCAAGGTGAGAAATTTCCACCATCACAGTGTCATCATCAGATGGAAGGGGTTGCTTCCAGGGTTCTCCATCAATTCGCATGTATGTCTGATCAATTGCACCTTTGTGAAACACAAATTTGATTCGGTGGGCCTATGACCAATAAGAACAGCACCGAATAAGTCATTCATGAACACAGTTCCAGCTTCTACTTCACTGATTTGCTAGACTACAAAATCATTTTATAGTTTTTACCTGTGCAAGACGAGTTCCATGTCCCTTTGGCGCAAGCAATACTAGTCCATGCCAGGCAGAAGTAAAACCTACAACCTCTATATGGCCATCATCTACAAACGGTGGGGTGAACTTCTGTAAAGTCATTATCCGACAAGACGTGTTAGTTCTAATAAATAAAGAACTTAGGAAACCATCAATTACTGTATGCGAATATCTATTAGACTTACATTATGCTTCCACCTACTAGGTGTTCCCCAAGGATTAAATCCACCAGAAAAGCTAGGCAAATTGAGGCAGACTATTGACTTGATGCTGTTGTACATTGAAACACAATACATTAATAAAGTATAATAGGATATAAGTTGACATAAAAATCAAAGGAAATTACTGAAACTGCTTCAAGTACCAAAGAGAAGAGTAACAAACACAGTTCAATTAACCTTGTGCAAGAGATATTACTCTCTTGTAAAATAACTAATGAATCAGTCGTGGCACTGGTGGAAGAAAGCAGTACTGCCCCACCGGCATTAATCAAGGACCACCAGGTTCAACTAAATTATAATAGACAACAACTTACCCGGGAGGAAGGAAGAGCTCTTCCCATTGATCCCCATGGTTTTTCATAATCATCACCTTTGCAAATTGAGCTATATTCCTATTTTGAAGAGACAATTCAATTAACCTCATCAGGGATATTCTCAAAAAAAAAAAAAAAAAAACATTGTCATCAGGGATAAGGTACTAGAAAATTAGCATGCAGAAACAAATAAGAGAACAAAATCCCAGAACCAAATTTGGAATCCATTCTTGATCCAAAAATATGGGAAGGACCTTTTTAATTTTGAAGGCTAAAAAACATCAGAAAACATAAATGGTCACCTGGCAGAATTCTGAGAAAGACAAGGAGAAAACCAGCCTTGTGAACACCCAAGCTTTGCATAAGTAGACTGCATATTTGATTAAAAAAATAAAAGAAAAGAGTAAGTCAGAATATGCGCTTTGAAGGATGCTGTTATCCTGGATGACAAGAATCTTAAAAGGATTTACTGAAGCAGCTTTAATTTTTCAATTCTAAGCCAGCAATTTTCTCCAAACCAGCCTATATGAGTTGAAAGAACTTGATTGCAATTATGATGCATTAGGATCAAGTTTTAGAATCCATAACAATTAATCTTTCAAGTTACGAGTATGTTGTAAGTTCAAACTGTTCAACATCTATGGTGGATGCTGCATCCTACTCTTTTAATCTGTGAAGTTTATTATAAATTTTCCTAGTCAGATCTCTGTTATCATGTCGCTACAAGATGTCCATGAATCATAATGAACTTGCAAGAAGTGTATACCTGATTAACTAACTGATTTTTGAACTTTTCAGGATGTAACTTCCGCTCTGAATGAAATGCATATGATACCTCAGCATCCATTCCTAAGAAACCCATAAATAAGTAGCGTTAACTTCAAAAAAGAACACAGTTTAGTAAAAGATGATACTGACCACCAATTAGCCAGCTTATATGTGCAATAGAAAGAGAGACAAGATGCTAAGTAGAAGCAAAGAACACTGCTGACAAGTGTCTCTGGCGGGATTTAACTAAACGGACCCACGAAAGGAGATAGTGACTAGGAAGAATCAGATAAGTCTGCTGGTTAAACTTCAAACTAAGTGAAAGAATCCAAGGGAAGTACTCTTACCCATACTGAAGTAGTTCCAAAATCCCCCACGAAATGTATGGAAGCCCTCCTGTAAAAGCATTTCAACATTTCTATGTATAAGAGAACAGACCAAGATTGTTTCTTGTCTATAGTGTAGAGCATTCCAACGTCAAGCTTTTCAAAGTAATATACTGACATGATACTTCTTTAACAATTTGTGTGACACTTGATTAATTTTTCCTGATTACTCCTAACTGAAAAAGCACCAACAGGTCCCCTTTTTCTTTGCCTGGGTTACACCTTCAGAATACCACAAAAGGGAATTTTACTATAATTCCATTCAACTCAAAAAAGTAAGTTTCTAGCACTAAAACCAATAAATCTAAGTCTATCCACATTAGCTTCCTTATTCAGAAAAACTCAAACAATAGAAATCCTAAGAGATAGCTTGATTTAGTTACCAAATAAACAAAACTTGTCTGCCGGCTACTCCTTGGGACAATGGAACTAAATCTTGTGGCTTAACAAATTAAAATGTGATAGAAAAGGAGGATAGTTACCATGTTCAGCTCGTTTGTTTCAGAGACACGGCCAAAAGAGTGCAAAGAATGGGGTAGCTCAAGAGGCGCAATGGGATCCAATGGACCTCCTTTTGGAATCTTCATCCTCATGAGAAGGTGCCAGCTAGATCAGTATGAAGAAAAGAAACATCAAAATTTCCATTTATTTAATATACATTACTAATTAAAGTTGCAAAGCAGATGTATAAATGCCTTAAACAAAAGAGCAATGAACAAAATTAGTGTTGAACTAATACTTCAAAATTTCATTATCGAGAGACGGGTGCAATATACAAGAAAATATTCCCAGAAGATGGTTTGATAAGATAAGATGCAAGTTATCTAGGCAGCAATATTGTGATTTACAGCAATTGGAATATCAATAACATGTAAGAAGTATCATTTTGATTGTAGAACCTGTCTATCTTCATCTCCTTGGCTCCCTTTACTTGACGCAAAAAGAGCTCCACAGCACGCGGATCTGTTCCAGGATTCTTCTTCCCCTGGAATTAGCAAATAGAATATAAGGGATGCACAGTGAAGGAATCAATTGCTGTACTACTCAACTTAACCCTGATATATAAATATATTATTGCTATTCAAAACATATAAGGGTGGAGCAAATTCAAACATTTCAGTGCTACTTAGAGGGTTACTGCAAGATATGTGTCAAATCAAGAAAGAGAAAAACTTGGTGATTACAAATCTTCTAGTAATACAAATAACTCAGAATCTATGAGTAACATAAAACAAGCGTATCTTCTAAATATTTTGTATGCAAGTGCTCCTAAATTTTATGTATATGAATCACGACAAGTGACTAGTACAATCCTACTAGTAAATCAAGAACACAAAACTCTTTGGAGTCAGGACAGGAAGTACATACCCAGCCAAATGCAAATGGAAGATTGTTTCCAGTTCCTAAAGGTACTGTTGCTATTGGCGGCGGATGAGTTAATTTCAGATCAGAAACAACTCCAAGTAGCCAGCCAGCAGTTCCATCACCACCTGCAACCTAAAAGAGTTCGCTTCACATGTCAGAAAGACCAATGATAACACATAAAGGTCAAAAAAAAAAAAAAAAAACACAAACACACACCACTGATGTTCATTACATAAATCGACTCACAATGATCCTCAGTTTCTCTTGAATCTTGATAGCAAATTCATCCCCATTGCGCTTGTGCGTTTCTAAATTGACATAAATCCGGCGCAGCACCTTATCAGGAGCCTCTTCCCCCACATCAAATACCTAAAAATTCAGCTACAACATTAGCTAACAGCAACCAAAATACTAATCAACGCTGAAACTTCAAACCGAAAAATCTAACATCCACCATTAACAATCTACCTGACAGTCATTCAGGAGCTGACGATACGTTACAAGAAGATTGCCACCAAGCTGACCACCACTCTTGGAGTTTATAAACACCAAAACTGGACACTCGGGTACATCAGAAACATTCTCCCCATCACTCTTTGAATTGGATTCAAGTACATACTTGGGAATCTTGAAACCATTCAAGAACTCAGACCCAGAACTAGACTTCGCCATTTCAAACAAAAGCTGCAGTTATTTAAAATCCTGATTAGTAAAAGACTCCCATATATAGACAACCCCAGAAGAAACATTTTCTTCTGGAAAACCGTGTTATTGAGATTTCCAATTTAGTCAATGCATGATTTCCACTTGTCAAAAACAAACTCCTTGGATTGGATGCAGCAAAAACACACCAAAAAGATTAATTTCAAATTCAAAGTTAGAATCTTTAAGCTTCATGATGAATATAAATGTAACAAAGAGTTAAAATTTAGTTGGAGGATGACCTGTAGGTATGAGGCTGTAGCATTAACCAATCTGGGCAGCTATATTGTGATTATGAAGAAGAAGAGAATCTGAAATATATGAGAAGTATATGCATAAAAGATTCAGAATGGGCTTTTGGGATCCAAAAAGGAACAGAGAAAACGCGGAGGATGATATTAAAGGTTGACTTCTATTCTCTCAAGCCTCCGACGGCCAGAGATTTTTATGCAGGGACACAAAGTTTGAAGGCTAAGTTATTGAAAACGTGATCCCAAGAATTATTAAGGAAGCGAAAGTGGGAATCTTTTGGAAGATCTCAATGTCTGGTAATGATTTGTGTTGTGTTGGATAGAACTGAATTGATTTGAAGGGATGGTGCCCGGGTGACGTTCCTTCCTATTTCTGTCGCTCTCTGTGCGCGCTTTCGTTGGTTCCGTGGAACTTCGTAACAACATCAAAACGTTTTGGAATTCGTAGAGATCAGACGTCGGATTCCACTTTGGCAATCTTTGCTACGTGGGGTGGTTGATCGGCTTGATTATTTTTTTTGGTTTCCGCGGTATTACAAAGCTTTTTAGTTACAAAGATTATCGTTAGGAATTAGGACCCGGACTAGAGCATTGCAGCCTCTTTTTCAGTTACTTTTGACAACTTCAGAGTTAATGATACGGCTGAAATCCTCATGCGAGAGTCTTTGATCTAAGGGTCGGGACTCGGGACCATTAAAACTGTCCAAGCTTATGATTCTTTATATTAAATTAGTTGAAGAACAAGAGACTAGTTTCCACTGCGGCATAAATTTGAGTAGTTAGGCAACGTTGTGCGAACTGCGGACCCGGCCGTCTTGCTAGACATTTTCTAATTACAAGTAATTTGATTTTGTGTTGGGACCTCATATCAATTATGGTGTAGGTTTGGATTTCTCAGTTGTGGGTTAAGTTAGAGATAGAAATTATACTCTTGTTGACTTCATTGTGAAAGACTCTGTTTGCAATCAATCATAAGTTCATAACAGTGATTATGAATTAAGACTCTGTTTGTCGTTGTTTTATATCAATGAAGAAGTTTAATCGTCGTGATTTGACATATCAAATTGAAGCCCCCTAGTTATACTGTGTAAGCTTAATAGTCTAACTATTAGGCACAGTCGTTACTCTGGAGCCATTTCCTCCACACAGAGTTTTGAATGATGTACAAGTTATCACTAATCATATTAGTATCATGGGGTTCTCATGAGTCATGACAACCAAAAGTCATGCATTTCCATGGCTCCTTGGGCCCTTAACTTGGAATCGGTTACATTTTGCATAGTCTTCTGGTGAAAATCCCTAATATAGTTCAACTACAAACAATGAAACAAAACAACAAGAGACACCCTCTCTCAACTGATCCAAGTAGAACGCGGATGACATAACAAGGGGGAGACGGTGACACCATACCGAAAGAGAATGATGGGAATGAGCAAAATCAGTCAGACGGTCTGCAATGTACAAAATTAGCTTCACATAACATATGGTGAAACACTGATGAGACAAATTGTGTATCAAGTCTGAGAATGTCCTAAAGGAGCTCTTTAATCCCCCTAGGAACAGATATCCGCTGGTGTAAGCAATGGATGAGCATCACTGAGTAGAGACCTTCACGCTGAGCAGTCGCCTCTGCAACAAGAACTCCTGCCGCGTCAATGGCTCTACTAGCTGAAATAATTACAGGAATATAGTTCATAACATCATACTAAAGCAAATATCAGGCAGTTGCTTTACTGGACTGGGCTAAATATTGGTCAAAAGATGAGCTCCTGCCCAAGTATTTATATATGCATGCTTTCTATTCCTCTGGCAAAAATAAGCCCAATTTATTCAAAACAGTTGGGCTTAGTCGAATTAATTAAGTCTCCGAACTAAACCCTTTTCCCTTTTTTTGAGGGAACTAAACCCTTCCCTTTGCAACACAGTAACACTAATCATCAAAACCCTCCTCCTAGTTCATATTTCTCTTGATTCACCAAAAAACAAAGTTCCTAATTGTCTATAGCATGTGTTAATTATAATATAATCCGTTAACTCTGGCCTGGTGTCGTTGTCGACTCACCTACGACCACCACATATATCATTTCAGGGAACACAGTATAGTACAGCACAATGCCCTCGAAACTGGGTTGCTCAACACCAGAACAACTAACATCATCATCCCTCATTTACGTGTAATTTCACCATGCATCGCATGCAATTTTGGTACCACAACCCTAATCCACGTGTTCTCAAGGTGACCAAAGCACGCGCCTAATTCCTCATCGACGAGCTCTGATATTGCAGAGGCCAATCTTATATTGCTTATATAATTGGGTCAAACTGAATATCTGGGCAAATGTTAATAATCTTCAAACGAGAACAAACACAGCAGAGAGATATCACTGACAACAACTACGTAGAATAAACGATGTGCATGGACGAGGCTTGTATATAATGTACCAAATACTTAAGTTTATTAAGGACTCGATGTATATTCCATCCACAAAACCTTCATCAAATCTGATCTTCAAGCCCTCACTGAGTCGACATTCCACTGTATCCATATGTATAATTTGTATTATTTTTTCATTATTACATTAGTACGTACCCCATGACATATTATACGCAATAATGTATTAACAAAGCTAACTCCCCATTCTAATTTGATATCATATTCAAAGTTTGTTGGGAATTTTTGGGAAGCATAGCTCACTTCCACAAGTAACATATATAGGAACGTTATTTAACTATTAACTAACCCGTTTAATATAATATCCTCTACCAACCATAGATTTCTGCATGACAAGTTATTACCTGAACTGGCAATCGATATGAACATATAGCTAGGCTAGAAACAAAGCATGTTTAAAATTCGTGATTAAACAAAACGACCCATAATTAACAAGGTTTTTTACTATACACGAACACAGAAACGCAGATTTGCATGACCTAGCCAAATTTATAAAGAAAATCAGATCGGGGCATCTGTCACTGCCTGTAAATTTTTTTTAAAACCATTCTATTTATCCTCAGAAATTTTATATACATCTTCATGTCTTAGGAACACCAACAGGGAGACAGAGATAAAAATACTCAAATAAAATTGGTTAATTTATATTTCCAGACATGGATGTACGTGGCTCGTAGTCTTGTTCTGGAATTTCAACAGCTGATATCATCCATGCAAATTGAAAATAGAATCAGATGAATATTAAAAAGGGGGTACGCAGAAAAGCAGCCAGCAGTTGTTAAGGGATCGATGGTCGTTCTTCTAGATTTGGTCTCAGTTGGGAACACAGAGAGAATCGAAGAAGAAAGCAAGCAAGCTAGTTTACGCTATAAGAATTAATATTAATACCATTTGACCAGTTTCGGTAAATGTTAGATAAAAGTGGATGGACTGCAGTATCTGAATTTCAATGACTCCACGAAATGTTTGATCCTGCAGATTGAGTGCTGGGTTTGCCTTGCATTTTGCTCCTGGATTCCGATAAAAGCAACAGATCAATGACAAGTGTTGAATCAAGAAGACGGTTGACTTTGTTGTTGGAGAGTAGGAAGAACACCTGTGACTGATCCGTACGTGGCTGGATTGTAATGGCTGATTTGATTATATACATTGATCCAGCTGGGAAGTGAGCTTCGATCACCAAGGTTAAACTGTGTTAAACAAGATGAGAAACCATCTCGAAGTACTTCATTCTTTGTTCATGACGAAGGTATTGGTTAAAAGTAAACTTAGCTAGATCGATCATTTTTGACATGATTTGCTTTTGTTTTTCTTGCAAGACACACAAAAGGATTAGGATCCTGTCAGTTTTTTTGAAAGGAAAACATTTCTGCTGCGGTTGTTAAATTTGTCAACAGAAAACCCTTGGCTTTTTCAATAAGAGTAGGACCAAATTAAGCATGGGACTGTTTTTTCAAAGCCTTCTTATTAGATTCTAACCAATCAAGAAATTAAGTTGATGTTCAGGTTCAAATTATGGAGATGAATAACAAGAACGTCTTCTAGATCATACTTTCGTTTTAAACTTTAACCAGCTAGCTAGCTAGCTTCCGGGTTTTGAATCTATCTGCCTAAAATTTTGAGAAACTGAACTCGAACTCTATCACCTTTATCCTTTATGTTTCAATAACATTCAATGAAAACAATACTTAAACGAAAACGAAAGAAAAACTTTAAAGTTCAGTGCCAACAGGCTCAGCCCCATATACAGTATATATACTCGATTGAAATCTGATACTATACAGGAACAATTTACTTTCTTATATATGAATCGACTATCCGAATTAGCTCATTACCATCGTGTATAGGTTATTACTAAGTACTAACAATTTTGTTTATAGTTTCTGTTAAATTGACAGCATAAGTACTGTTCATACCTTTTCGAATTCATTCATTTGTTTTATAGTTAACTTGCTTGCTGATCAAAAGCCGAAGTAAATGAATTAATAATCCCTTAGTGTACAAGTAATCTCAGAATGACAAGGTTGATGTAGAGATTAATTAAGATCGACATGCATGGAACAACCAACAGTAAATGAGCCAAATAAGCTAGCTAGCTAGAGGAAGAACGATTGTCTTCTTGTTGATAGGAGATGTAACAACCCTACCGTCCAATCACTTTCACTACGCAGGAGAAATATTAAGGTCAACCCTTTACATACTTGAACCCTAATCTCCACTTGTAGCTAGTTTCAGTGTAGGCTATGTGTTCCCGGTGGCTCATGCATATCCAAGTATATAAACAAGTACATCATAATCGATCTTTAAACAACTTAAATTGTAGAAACATAAACATAAACATATATAAACATATTATGTATATGAATTATGAAACAAAGAAAATACATATGCAGGAATTATTGCACCTTTTCAGTGCAAAATAGTATTACTAGCTAGATTGCATTTTCATTTTACGTGTGCAATAACATACAAGGACCCTCACCAAAAACAGAAAAAGAAAAAGAACATATACCTAAGCGAAACATGGCATTCATATTTCATTTAGTAATATATACTCAACATAAACGGGACAGGTGTCCTGGGGACGGCGCCAAATCCCTTTGACTTCAAAATGTTTCTGAAGCTTCATCCCTGCACTATATATAAACATGGGACATCTTTCCTTTTAGAGCATCAAACTCTTCAACTTGAAATTTCTCTAACAAGTCATAAAGTGCTTCTACTTAGAGAGCTAGCTCCTTCGTCCTCCTCATCAGCAACCGAGTTTCAGAACAACATTCACCAATATGGGAAGAGCTCCTTGCTGTGACAAGAATGGACTCAAGAAAGGTCCATGGACTTCTGAAGAAGATGTTATTCTCGTCAACTATATTCAGGAACATGGTCCAGGCAATTGGCGCAACCTCCCAAAGAACGCAGGTAAATATTGATTTCCCATATTTGTTTTTCAAATAGTGTATTTGCTTCCACTCTAATTAGGTTTCATTTTATTCATCTAACTGATAATCTATTCTTGTTGTTATAGGACTCCAAAGATGTGGCAAGAGTTGCCGGCTTAGATGGACTAACTACTTGAGGCCTGATATAAAGAGAGGAAGATTTTCCTTCGAAGAAGAAGAGACTATAATCCAACTTCATAGCATCCTCGGCAACAAGTACGTACATAACTTGCATATGCTTAATTGATTCTGTTACTTCTTCTTTTTCCTTTACAGGATTATTAATTAATTCATAGGATTGCAATAGCTTACAATTCGTACGTTTTCCAAAAATTTGTTAGGTGGTCAGCTATTGCAGCTCGCCTGCCAGGAAGAACTGACAATGAAATCAAGAACTACTGGAACACACATATCCGAAAAAGGCTTCTCCGAATGGGAATCGATCCAGTCACTCACGCTCCACGTCTCGATCTGCTTGACCTATCCTCCATTCTCGGTTCCTATGTCTCCAATATCAACCCAGCTGCAGCACTTCTCAACTTGTTAGGCACACAGCAATCCCTTAACGTGAACCCCGAACTGTTGCGGCTAGTAACCACTCTCTCATCACTCAAACAAGGAAATAACCCACAAATGTTTTCACAAAACCAAAACCAGGTCTGCAATATTTCCCATGATTTGCAAAACCAATTAGTCCCATCGTTGCAGTCCAATCATCAGTTGCAAAATCTCTTCCAAGATGACTTTTCATCAGACATGGCAAACCTAAAACAGCTCATGCAAATGATCAATACTGAAGGCAACTTACCCAACATGTCCAACTTCAGCAGCCCAGCTTCTTATTCCCCGGAAAATATAGTTCCTAATTCCAATTTCGGTCCCGAAACAGCTGCTTCCAAACTGCCATGCTATGTACCTAGCAGTACTTCTAATCCTACTGCTCCTGAATTGGCAGGCCACTCATTTTACCATCGCCTTTAAACAACAGCAATGTTAATCACGATTTCGGGTTTGATTCTGTTCTGTCGACGCCTCATTCATCAAGCCCTACTCCCTTGAACTCTTCTGGCACATACAACAACATAAACAGCAGCAGCACAGAGGATGAGAGAGATCTGGAAAGCTATTGCAGCAACCTGTTGAAGTTTGAGATCCCGGACAGTACCTTGGATATCAATGATTACATCTAGTTTATGTTATACTTACTCATTTGTCTTTTTCAATTATTGTAAATCTTAGTCAACTCAATGTAGCTAGTACGTACATCATATTTCTAGTTTTGATCATGTACTAGTACGTAGTTGATGTTGATAAGTATGAGATTCTTTATCATCGATCAATTGTTTTTCTAATTAACCACAGCACTTATTAGATTTTTACCAGCAGTAATGAATAGCTCATTCCTGCATGTTATATTGAGTTGCGATTTCGACTGAAATGCAATGTCGACGTTCAAAATTGCACAACAAAGTCCGCACTAACACCGGTTGTTGTTTTAAAAAGAGCCAAGTTTCAATTTTATTTCTTCCTTCTAAACCATGAGACTCATAACTCATTTCACTCGTTTTGCATGCTTAATTTGTTGATCTTATTTCGAAAACTTGCGGTGATAGGACTCTGATCAAAGTGATTGATCGTGTTCTGGAAATAATGAGGTAGATGGACTTTGTTGTTTTCATTTTGGTCAAGCAACTAACCATCTTCGTCTTCATCCTATAGCTATGGCCTCTTTCAGTTTCTGCCTTTCTTTGTCTTTGCCGCCCAATGTCGGAAAGGCACTTGTTCAATTCAGAATAAAATCCAGTGTGATATCATTCTAACACTTAAAAGCGTGGTATTGTCTTTATTACATGCCTCCTTTTATCTTTTAGCGATCATTATTCTCAAAACAGAACCATATATTTTGTATAAATCCCTGTTCAAGTGTTGAATTGTTGTATGGAAGCCAATGCATGCTATAGCAAATTAATCAGAAATTTTACTCTAGCGATTAGAATCTAATGATTACTTATTTTCCTACTAATTTATTCAGATAGACACTTGTCTTTTGACTTCCTTAGTTTCAATAGACAAGACATATGAAAAGTTGCATTTTAATCTGTTCCAATCAAATCCGTTTCAATTTAGTTGTTGTGGTGATTTCACACTTGAAGCTAAACGAGCCACTTGTGATCAATCCTTTGTAAGAGAGATAAAGGAGTTAAAACTTGTTCTTCGATTTTATTTGTATTCACATTGTAAATCATTTCAATATTCCAGGATGAACCAATTAAAGCATGACATATCTAATTGTCCTGTACTCCTATAAATATCCGAGTCAGAATCCAAGTAAAAAGACTAGTCATGGCTTTGATGACTCTTGGATTCAAATTTGTTAACCATATTTTATTTGATCACTTCATTGACCATCATCTAGATTGGTAACACATGCTCGTTTTTTATCAATAATAAAGTAAAACAATTTGATAGATGATCATTAGTGATCAAGTAAAAGGTAGTTAGTAAATTTGAATCCTCGACTCGTGCGCACATGTTTCATTCGTTTCCTATGAGCAAATGCCCATTTTATGTCAAAATTACTTTTATTTGGTTTTGATGGCATTGAAAGAAAAATGTGTAATGTTTTTGACGACAATGAGTTTGGGTGACACATGTCAGCTCTTCAAATTTGGTGAAAGACAAAGAGATGTGATTTTGTGGAAGGCCTTGTGCCTAACATTGGGTTGAGATGCTTAAAGCCCATTTCTATACCCAAACATAGCTTGAACCTCATTATAAGCCTACTGTTCATCATTATAAGCCAACTTTTCAATCTACATGTTCATCAAGAGTTGCCATAAAATGGTGAATCAATTGTCCTCATCGATCAGCTTCCAACACAACCGTTTAAACATTTTATAGCACTCATGAAATGCATGCATGTCGAATCCATCCGACGAGATAGGGCACTCATAATCTCATATGATTATCATTTGCATGTAACATTCATAGCCCGCTTCCCTTACCCCTGCAATCAACCATGTACAGGAAATACCAATACCCCGACAGCCGCAAAAGCAGTACACAAAGCTTGGTCCAATGATCTGGAGATTGCAACTCCATGATTACACCTTTTAAGCTATTCCTTTCATACTTTCCCGAGCTCGATCGATGATCAATTACCCCTGAGCACTTTTAACCTAATCTTCTCCATATAATAACATCTCTAGTTGAAAATCATACATAGTAGCATGATCTACAAAAGTCCATGGCATGCATATTTCAATGGGGTTCTTTAGGGTCCTCTATGACGTTTTTGAAGGACCAAATTGGGTTGTTGTTGTTTACAGCTTATGTAGTCGTAGGAGCAGTTGTTCTGATCCTTCTTTTTCCTCTAAATTTTTCAAATGGAGGGGTCGATCGAGGGGACCTGTGAGCCATCGCAACACCAGAAATAAAACAAGTGTTTAAAATTGAAGATAAAGAAAGGAGTGTAAAGCTTTTCCCAAAGGAACTTTTGGTTGGAATAATTTGTTATTGATTGACGCTGTATGTTTGTCTCGTCTCTATAATCCAACTCCAAACGTATATAACTCCTATTATTTGCAACTCCCACACTGTTTTTTCTGTGATGCATATGGAACCTAGCTCTTTGGGCAGTTTGTGCTAATTTGTCCTCTGCAACCAAAGGAATATATAGATGGAACCATAAACAAAAATTGATGCCAGCTTGGTGTTATATGGTATTTCGAAGTATAAAATTGAGAGTTCTTTAACTGATTGTATGAGGCAAATCCAAAAAATCAACTGAACTAACAACACTCGATTCTAAAATGTCTTTGACACCATTTTGGACAGCTTCCAATCTCAATAACCTGAGCGCAGTGGTAATGCACTCTTTGACAGTTTGGAGGGGTGACCATTTCATGTGAACCTTGCCAATGTAAGGTCTTCCCCTTCTTTTCTCAGTGAGCCATTGTGTCTAATAATTTATGTTATCTTTCGAAATTGAAAACCAATTTCTCTAAAGCTGGGTGCTTTGGCTGTCACGCACACTACTAGACTTTTGTCTCAGACTGGACAATGAGGCTATACCATACCTGTAAATATAACCAGTAAATGGCCACACGCTCAAGTCAGGCATATGGTGCTTGCTTGAATCAGTTCAACACAGAAGATGTCAAATCCCTAGGATGCCCTCGTTTCCCCATTCCAAAGCTGCACCCAACGTTACACTTTTCCATTCCCAAATTTCAATACCCCAAAAGCTTGACCCCCTTCTCTTTCTTTTTCACTCAAAAAATGAAGAAAAGGAGGCAACTTTGGTATCAGAGAAGGGAGAGAGTGAGTTGAGCTTGAGGAGGAGGAGGATTAGAGAGAATGAAAAGGAATAGGACACCATAAGCTAGCAGACAAATCTTTATACAGCCTTTTCTCATCATGCAAAACCCAGTTCTACCAAACCAATATCTTATGTATTTCCCATGGACCCCCTCCAGAACACCAATTACCCTTTTCATTTTGAATAATTGAATCCAAAAGTGCTAATTTTTAACAAATAATTTTCCATTATAGTAGTGCTTACTTTGGTTTGTGTTTTAGGCACTAGAAGAGACTGATTAGTGTGCATAAATCCCAGAGAGATCTCTGAGTCAGCTCAAGGTAAAGGCCTCACCTTTCCCTTTCATCTGGATTATAAACCCACCCAAAACCAAAACCAAAACCAACCTCATCATTTCACTTACAGTAAGAGAGACAAAAGATAGGGTTTTTCCTTCTGGGCTCTCTCCCATTTTCTTCTTCTATCCACAGTTTCCTTCAACCTTTTGGCTCTTGCTCTGTTTGGGTTTAGAGGAGAAGGAAGAGATAGTTCAGAGCTAGCTGCAGAAGCTTAGCACTCAAATCCAAACAAATCAGTGTTACCATGCCACCAGCATCAAATCTCTGCTTTTGAATATCTCAGGAATCTCTCTCTCTTCCCATCTTTTCACCATTCATAATTCCAGAGAAAGCTCAAAAAGTTGTCTCCTTGAACAAACAAAGCTTCCAAAAAGCAAAAGAGACACAAAGCTTCAGCCTTTCCCCTCTTTTTTATAAAAACCTAAAATCATTTTCATCTTCCTCGTATAAAGTTACAAACTTTAACCTCGCCGCACGAACCCACTACTCTCTCTCTCTGTAGTCAACAATGCCATCATTGTTCAAGCTCCTCATTCTGTTGTTTCTGTCAACCCTCAACGTCTCCCTCGCCGGTTTACTGGCCGAGCCGGTTACCGGTCATGGCCAGCCTCTGAGACCAGGCGAGTACTCCAGCCCAAACACAGTCCCGGCCTACCCGGTCCAAACCCAGGCCCAGACCTGCCGCCTCGACCTCTCCGCCGAGCTTTTCGGCGGCGTCAACGAGGCCTGCGGCCGAGACCTCGACCGCAGCCGATGCTGCCCCGTCTTAGCCGCCTGGCTCTTCGCCGCGCACGCCAGGTCAGCTCTCGAAATCTCCTCCGCTCCGGAACCTTCCGCCGCCGGCGACCAGCCCATGATGCCGGACGACTCGCAGAAATGCGTCAACTCTCTCCAGACATCTCTCCTCAGCCGGAACATCCGGATCCCACAGCCGAACGCCACGTGTGACGCCATTCTCTGCTTCTGTGGGATCCGGCTCCACCAGATCAGCTCCCTCAGCTGCCCGGCGGCGTTCAACGTCTCCGGGTTCCACAACGCCACCCCTACCGCCGCGGTCAAGAATCTCGAAAAGAACTGCCGTAACTCTTCCTACACTGGGTGCACCAAATGCCTAGGTGCTCTCCAGAAGGTCAGTTTCGTCTTTGCATCATTAATTTTCGGACACTATTTGTGATTATTGTACGTATAGACAAAGCATAAGAATTAGGGAATATGAATTAGTAAGGAAAGCGATTGTGGACTGGAAACTTATAATATTATAATTTGTTTGACGAATTTGTGAAACTAAAATTTGGGCTTGGGTTTGTTTGGTATTTACAGCTGAAGGGCGGGACGACGTCGGGGAAGAACGGAACGACGACGAGGGACAAGAGCACGAGCGAGAGGGCGAGCAAGATGTTCAACCGGGACTGCCAGCTCATGGGGCTGACGTGGCTGCTGGCGAAGAACAAGACGGCCTACATTCCCACCGTCTCCGCCGTGCTGCGCGCCATAATGTACAGCGCACACCCGCCGCACGAGTCCACGTGTAGCCCGGACCAGGAGAACATGCCTTTGGCCGTTGATTCCTTGCAGTTCGAGAAGTCTTCATCGTCGGCGACCCAAACTCCGGCGTCAGTTTTCGTGTTTCCGGTTGTGCCCCTAATCATGGTTTTGGTTTCTCTGTTTGTTTAGGGGAATCAGAGCCATAGGTCACTCTGGGTTTCTTCAACATTTTTTGGGTAGTCCCTGTCGGGTGTTCACGTGAAGCTAGTAGACAAAACGGGCAATCGGGTTGTTTTTGTCATTTTGCCCTCCACCACTGTAAATTTTCAGCTCGTTGTTTAGTACTACTGCAACAGGGAAGAGATCTTTTTATTTCACTCATTGAAGCTTTCGTTTTGGCAAAACCCAGAAGGTTATTTACTTCATTCATGGTGGTTAGGATTTTGTGGAGTTGCATTGATGATAAATCATTAGGAATTAAGAACCCAATGACATTTATATCACATTCTTGAGGTTGGGAGGTGTCTAATTCCCAGGAGGAAGGACATTGAGTATGTTGGTCGCGAAGTAAATGCAGATTCTAGGACCAAGAAGATGCTCAAAATCTGGGATTATAATAACCAAAGAGGTTGTTTTTTTTTAACTAAGTTTTGGATTAATGTAATTTTTGGTTTGTGGAGTTTCACATGTTTTAGGGAGTAGAGAGTGAATTGCGGATGAATGTTTGTCATGAGTTAAGTGAAACGCCCTATGGAAAAATGGAATTGGTTAATGCATCCAACAAGCTCATGAATTGTTTAATGGAATGCACTTCAAATTAGGGAGCTCTCTGCAATTTTGTACAAGGTGAGTGATTCATGAAAAGCTTAATCAAATCCAATTAGGCCACTTCAATTGTCTGCTTGCAGTGTTACTTATTTAGAATGGATCAAGGGGGTCTTCTAAACAAGTGGGTTATCTCATTGTTGAATCCAATTAGGCTATAAAAATTGTCTGCTTGCAGGTATTTAAGTAGAGAATGGATCAAGAAGTCTCAATTTCTATCATCAATCTAAGTATATACCCTCATTGCTTGTAAGTAAACATGTGTTTTGAGTTTAAAATATTCAAGATTACCTCAATCAATTTGAGTACTCAAGACATTTGATATCATATACTGTTTCTGGGCTAAGTTCTGTTTATCAAGATTTGCTGTTATTGGTGTAGCTCATTTGACTGAGTTCTAAATTGTCCAGCCCAATTGTTAGCCCACATGTTCCCTCTCTACTTCCTACAGTTTTGTCTGAAACTGATTATGCTTTTCTAAAATATACAGAGGTTACAGAAATAGTACATACAATACAGAACGCAAAGTAATACTAGTATTTGATCTGCGCGTCCTGAAAGGCTAAAATGGTGTTTGTTGGGAATGATCCAAGTAATTCTATGTTGCATTTCATTGATGGATCAGCAAGACTAACAAATTAGAATTCCAATATATTTTCTGGCAAACTTGAAATGTAAAATATCAACAATCTTTGAAATTGGATGTAAGAAATGATCACCAGCCCTTGCCTATAAGCCACAACCAGTCGAGCGTTACTCCTGCAAATATACCTAGTATTAAGAACACTACCAGTAGATTTCCCAAAGCATTTTGCTCCGGTCCCTGCAAAACCCAAATTGATATAAGTTTCCACTTGTATCTTGACAAAAAGGATGATTTCTTGTTCATGTGTTATCATGTGTCAAGAGCTCAAACCTTGTAGCCTTTAGGTGCTGAAGTGAGCACACAAACAGTTAAGTAACCATTGGTTAAACCCAAGAAGGATGTAAGCATGATCATCCAGCCTTGGTCTCCATACTTGGCGGTGAAATAGAACGCCGGAACGAGTAAGAAACGAGCGACAATTGCAACCATCAGCCATTTACGTGATTCTAACTTGAGGCAATCTAAGCATGGAACGTATCTCCCAATCAGATCCCACACATTGTACATTGCAAACAAAACCAGTGCATACCTGATATGTCACAAGATATTAAATGGTTTTAACAATGAAGGCGCCAAAATAATCAGGGAAGTATATATGTTTGAGACTTTGAGGAATGAGAACATACCATGCACCCAAACTGTGAGATCCAGTATCTTCTGATAGAAATCCGGGGAAAATTGACAAGGTCAGGGCATAGATTAGAAACGTATCAATTGCATAATCAATGTTTTGAAATAGCAATTGCTTGTTCCCCAGACGCTGCATTTTAGTCGGATCTTCCACATCCTGCATCAAATTGCAGAGTTTTCACTATGATGAATGATTGAATAGTAGTACGTGGCACATATGTTTCTAGCATACTAATTGATAAAAGCATACTCCTTCAGGTAATGTCTGGATGCCACCAGCAGCAAGGTCGGCCGAAACAGTTTTAGATCCTTCTGATGCTGCCTTGGAGCGGTAAAACTTCACAATTGGTAGTTTTGGAAAGACAACAGCGTACAGGAAAACACATAGCAGCTCAAAGAGTGTAGATATGGAAAAGAACATAACTGCAGAGGCCAGAACATAAATAGTATTTAGTAACCAAGATGAAAAGAAGTCTATTGTACTTTATGCTAGTTAAACATACAAAAAATAATGTTGAATAGAATTGACATCAATTCAACTCGAGCATTAACTTATTCCATATGGCAGGGAAAAACATGTACAGAAACAAAATGTTATTAACTGTCCCAATAGAAAACAATATGAAAGTTAAGGGATTAAGAACCTACTGGCTCCCTTGCGCAGACCACTCTGAGAATTCTCAAATATTGCCTTTGTAAGTAGCCTCAGTCCAGAGGTTAGGGCCCCTGATGCAGCCAAACCAACAAGGAAAGACTGAACAGTTCAAAACAAGAAAACGTCACACATTTACAGCCAGGTACAAAGACTTTTGAAAACGTGAGGCAAAACGCAAACGTTACTAACTTGGATGAATTCTGGTTTCATCAAAGACAGGTCTCCAATCATTCCTCCTTGCACATGAGCATCTGCAACTCCAAAAGCACCACTAATGGCACAGATTCCAATGTAAGTTCCAAGCCCTCCTTTTCCTGATGTAGCTAAATCCAACTAAATATGACAGAATGAAGAAGTTTAGAGAACTGATTAATCCACTCACATCAATGATCTATGTCAGCTGAAACAATAGTACGTACCACTAGCACCAAAAGAGTACTTAGGAAAAACAGTGTATATCCAAATAAATTCCTCTTCCTAGTATTGATCTTTGCTTCATGATATGACAATACTATGAGTGTAAAAAGCGCAAACGGCTGATATACTAGAGTGAGGACCCTTGACGGATGATAACTCTGCACAAAAGAAAATAACAGGAAAATAAATCATATTGATGAATTCATCAAAGATATAACATTACAGAAGAGATTCAATAATGCGAAGCGGAAGTTACCGGGAACAAGGCAACATAGTAATCGGTGATTGTAACCATACTGTTCCATGAAAAGAGACACCCATTTCCCAGAAGCCAACAGACTACCATTGCAGCAAACTTCCCCTTTGATAATCATAACAAATGCATATCAGAAACTTGTGGACAAACAAATAGAGCCAGTTAGCTACTATTTCTCTAATAGCAACTTCATTCTAGTTCAAAGATCGGAGAAAGAATACAAACCTGAATCTGTGGCTGTCCATTATCAAGGTCAGCCATGAACTCTTGCTTCCAGTTTCAACCAGTTCCTAAAAAGTATAGGCAAGTTAGCACAATCACTTGTACAAAACAAGACCTGTGGAAATCACTTATCAACAACTAGTTTAAATATAATAGATTCTCTTCAAAGATACCTCAGCAACGCTATTATATGTGATTATTTGGCTTTAAAGTCTCTGCTGAGTTTCATTAATATCAAATCAAGACTCTGACATTGAATTCCAGTGTGAGCCTAACATAAACAAACTCTATACATAGTCAACACCAGATTCAAATTCATCAATGATTACGATTAATGTAATATGCACTGGTATTACAAGCAGAAGGAATTCAGGTTCATCTACAGAAGTAATATTTCCCAACCCAATTTATAAATCAGCATATGAATTCCACTGTGGATTTCTTCCACCTAAATTTTCAATCTTTTTCATGCAGGAACCAACAAAACTAATAAAATCTAAAACCCCATTTATGATTTGACTATTCCGTGACATATGCACAAAGAAGAGACGGACAACAAATGTGGATACAACGTTATCAAGACAGATAGACATGAAAGAATGAAGCTCCATGAATGAATGAAGGGTCGGACAGAAATTACTTACAGTCAGAACAACGTAGGTCGGATTGGGGATATGTGTGGATTGAGATGAGAGACTTTTGGGTTTGATTCTTCAACTTTTTAAGGGAATCTGAATCTGCTTGTGTATCCTAAATGGCCCAATAAAAGTATAAAGAATATGAAAAGTCCAAAGCTTTGGTGTGAAGCCGCCAAGCTATGTATGTATTATGTAAGCAGTGTAGGAGAATTCTATCGCTGCTTGAGATCTATTTCTACGATTTTGCAGTTTACTCAAACTTGTTCTGTAATTACATTAATGCATTTATTTAGCAGAGCCGTGAGGATTCCAAATCTGGGACTACTTTCTTTCCCGGGAAAATCTCGATGAAGGAGAAAAGAAATGGCATTGATTACTGTTTGATTCGTTTGAATTATATACGCGATGTTAACTGTGGCCAACCAGTTGGCTTTCCATAGAAGAGGACAAGGAGGAAAGAGGCAGCTTCTGCGTTCACATTTTAGATGCGTTGACTCTGCCGTCACGGCGTGTATTACTCGCCCATCGGTTTCCCATTAGGACGCTAATCCATCATACCTTAATTGGTGTGAGTTTTGCCTAATAGTACATATAAATTGGGCCATCAGACATAGAGGTGACAAGCAGAGTCGGCCCAATCGGATTTAGTACCGTGCTCGAACTCGAGCTCTGTGTAAATGGACTTAAGCGGCCGAATACTATTTAGTTTAGTGATATACGTCTTTTTTTATAAATGAAAGGTATATAGACTCGTTATTATATTTGAGTTGTTTATTTGATAAAAAAAAATAGACTTGACTCACTAGGTATGAGCCTGCAAAAGCTACCTGAACTGTTGTTGCTTGTGGGTCAAGCGACCCAATTTGTTGGCGAGGTTGGATTGGCAAATATGTACCGGATGGAGATTCAAATAACTTTGTTTTAGCTTGAGGCCGGATGAATTTGGGAAATAGACTCAATTATGTACTGCAACCCAGTTTGTTGCTGAGGTTGGATAAATTTGAACTAGGTCTAACTTGGAAATTATGCTACATTCAAAAAATTAGGTCCTCTCCTTGCATATTATATGCTTTAGAATGAACAAAGGTGAACCTTATATGATACAGATTAATGTTTGTGACTGATGGCAGAATAAAGTGAAACCGTACAAATTATAGGTATGATACGAGAGAAGTGGACTGTGATGATCAATTTAAGACCACCAAGGAGCATCACCGGTTCTGAAATCGGTTTCGACCCAAGGAACAAATATTACCTTGCCTTCATCAATATCAGCATGAGCCAAAGCCAGAGACTGTAACATATAAGATTGGTTAGTACTTAGTAGTTGTTATGCAAACTTGGTAAAGTAGTCTCGCCCAAACCCTTCTAACATATAAGATTGGTTAGTACTTGGTAGTTGTTATGCAACCTTGGTAAAGTAGTCTGGCCCAAACCCTTATAAACCCACAGAGGGGCAAGGTCTCACGTGGACGTGGGTAACCCGTTTTGATACCATGATAAAGTAGTATGGGGTTCACATCCAAAACCAATTGGCAATGGGTGGAGTGGCCCAAACCCTTATAAACCCACAAACAATGTCTCATATTCCCGATGTGAGATTGATATCTCAACACAACCATATCAAACTGATTGACTACAATTCTACAAAGAGCTATATATGCAATGTATGAGATTTAGCTATGGCTAGCTAGCATTTATGATAGAAGTGTAAAAGTGAACTTACCAAAGGAGCAGGTCCCCTGACAACTCTTCCTTGGTCATTGTACTGGGATCCATGGCATGGGCAGATGAACTTGTTCTCGGCACTGTTGAATGGCACGACACAACCAAGGTGAGTGCACACAGCATTGATTCCATATGTGGCAAGAGTTCTGTCTTTCTCCACAACAAGGTAGGTAGGATCACCCTGAAAAGCAAGCAAGATATCCAAGTTAATTCTGAAACTACATACTTCCTCAATTCTCGATGTTCTGTAAAATTGCAATTCAATTCCAAAATGAAACTTGAAGTTTCCAAATAAATTGGAATAGCAGTAAAACCTAAGATGTATCAGTACCTTCAACCCTTGTGTAAGAGTCTTGTCACCAGGGCCATGGGTCTTGAGCCATTCTGATGCAATCACATCGTTTCCGAGAGCATCCTTGGCAGTTTGACCACCACTTCCGCTACCAGAGCTATAATAGTCTCCAATTAAGAGGGAAATATTTGTGTCAAAAAGCTAATGATAAAATTACAATCTATTCGATGCCAAAATACCAGTGTCAGCATGATATTGTTTGAAGTAAGAGCCATAAAGAATGATCCTTGGTTATCATCCTACCAACTTATGACTAGGACTGAGCACAAAATATGAACAAAAATTGTTCTTTTTGGAATCTTTCTAATGTTTTGGTTAGGGGATTGAGGATTCAACATGTAATCAAATCACAGTTAACCAGAAAAACACATACTAATCATATGCATGTAGATTACAATGAAAAGCCAAAGTACTGAAACAAAAACTAAAGGGGTATAGAAAGGAACCAGTGATTGAAACTCACCCAGGTGGAGCAAAGAAAGTGGCATAGGGAACCAACATGAAACCAGAGGGAAGTGAAATAGCACCCAGAAGAAGCAGATTCATGAGCTTCCTCTTACCCATGTCAGGGACATTATCAGCTGGAATTGCTGCCTGGCATGTGATTCTCATTCCCTTTCCCTTTCCCAACATCTGGGTCCTCCTGGGCATCACAGTCAGGGCCTGTGCTGAAGAGAACATAGCACTCTTGCTGGAGCATAGCTGCAACAAATGAAACACATAGAATCATTAATTCAAGCTCCACTCTTTAAACCAAGACCAAATATTTATCTATCATATCAGAGTGAGTTTGGTTTTACCTGTGAAGTGGTAGCAGAAGAAAGAGTAGAGGCAGCCATTGTGTTTGGAATTCCTGGAAATGATAGTGGTTTTTGGTGTTCTGGTGTGTATTTGAGGATTAGTAATGACTACCACAACATCTAGTGGATAAGGGGCATTACCCAAAAGGATGCCACATTGCCACATATTCAAGATCAAGATTTTTCTCCTCTGTATAAACTTTGAATTTACATATATTAGTTATTTTCATACCCAAGATTGGGTTGGAGTTTGATATGTAAATTGGGCCAGACTTTGCCGCCACAAAGCATCCTATCAAAACACAAATTGGTGGGCTTGGTCTCAGTATATAGAAATTCCATTTGATTACAACTAATATTTTGATTATTTTCTATGATACCTTGGTGGATGGATGATTGTTGACAGGGGTTCACATTTCTCAAAAGTCAAACATAATCAAAATTAATGTTAAAATAAACCACTAGTGTGGTAAAGTTGGTAAAACTGTTTAGCGTGAAAATTTCATATTGAGTTCAAAGTACTAACTCTTAATAGTTTGTGTCTAGAATGTTTTAAGGGTTTTTAGGTTTGTGTGCCTGCGGTGGGAGACTAGTTAGTCTGGTTTTGTTAGAATACTTTTGTGGACCTCGGTCTGAATATTGACTGTGTGTGTTACTAACTTGTTGGAATAACTAAGATGGTTTGCTATCTCACCCTCAATAATAATAAAAAAATTAAGGAAAAAAATATTAAAACACTAAGATTAAGTGTTATTTTTCACAATTCTGATCAATGGTTAAATTTTTAACAAGTACAAACTATGAGTGTATGAATGTGAGTTTGTTCAAAAGTGACAATGTTGGATCACTGTTTCATGATTTCTCATTGACTTTTTGTAATACCAATTGACAAATCCAGCATCCAACGTTTTTCTCTGTCAGCACTCTGCAGGTAATGTAATAATATATGTTTTTCACTTCCAAGTTTAGTTTCAGCCAAGTTGTTTGCACCCAAATTCTCACTCTTTTTTTTCTCACATAGACAAGTTTGCAACTCATCATTTCTTAGAAATAATTAGAATTAAAGCTGGAAAATATATTCCTCCTATTTCCTTTGGTCATGTACTTTACTCCTTTTATTCTTTTTGACAAACTTTTTACCACATCCCTATATACGGTGCCCCATATCCCAACTACATCATCATGTATTTCTCCAGCTCTACATCCTAGCCTCATGATATAACCCGGTCCAAAAGCTAGGGCTTGCAATCATATATTGACTGATATCTTTTACAGAATGAATACGTGAAAACATATGGAAAGAGTTACGTCGGACACCTCTGTTTATCGAACACAAGTCTCAGATATTTAACTTATAGCTCTTTCGCTTATGAGTAGTACAACACTCATATTTTAGACCAGAAGATATACTTAGCAATATGTGAGTAGAGAACTAGAGCTTTTGTGTTAATCATTCATCACTATTACGTACATAACGTTTATTTAAACGCCATGAAATATATTTTATGGCGTTTACAAACGTCATCCTCAAACGCCGTAGATACCGACGCATGTATCTCAAATAATTAGGTACGACACTCCTCCCCGCCCAAGTTGTTGCCTTTCTAACGAAAGCATTTCATTACCAAAAAATAAGAACTGTTGAGTGTTACTGTGGTAGGTTCGCATGCAACATGCAGCCAAAGACTCGCAAAGAAACAATAGAGAATAATTGAGAAATTTCTAAGCTAAGGGGTTTCACTTTTGCCATGAAGTAGAACAAGGCCCACTTGATCCCTGTCTCCACCATGAATTTGCAAAACACAAAGAACTGTATGAACATATTGAATTGAATCGATCGAACTGGACAATGATGTTGTTATCTGCATGGGGAGGTATGGCGTGCATACACTCACTCATCATGAGTTGCTTCCCCATCTCTTTCTTCTGTCACTCTCTCTACCTTCTCAAACAATAGCATCCCAAGCGTGCAAATTACTCGATCTCTGCCTGCAGTCTCATCTTTTAATTTCCAGATTAACAACTACTTAATCCCTCGTTTTCCATCTCAACCACATTTACTTGATTAGAGAAAGCTAAAGGGAGTGAGAGACTATATAGAGAAGATGATCAAAGAAAAAAGAATGGTTCCTTGGGTTTCTTTTGCTTTCTCTTGCACCAATGTAGCAAGCTAGCTTGAAAAAAAAGAAGAAAAAAGACATGGAATCCCTTGTGTTTTCGTCAAAGATATATGAAGACACACAAGGATGAAAGTTAAAGAACCAGAAAAATATATATGGAACCCAAAACAATGATTAAAAGTAGAGGATCGAGAAGGAGCAAGCTTGAAGCAACCCATGGAGATAAAATGTATGGAACGTTCTTCAAAGCTTTCTCATCAAAGTGATCAACTAGTTAAACAGCTAAGTGTTATTTGGCTTCTTGTGTTCTTCAATTTTTAGTTTACTATTCCTAGTGAATGTGTCCAAATGAATTGACTCACAAGTAGAATCCTATGAAGATATGTAGGAAACCAAAAAAAGTTTGGAAACGATAATATGGGTAAATAAAGCATGTGAAGTTGAGATCGTTTAATGTTATAGCTATATTTGGAACATGAATGTTACTTAGAGGATGAAAATGACGGTAACTTGGGAAGTTTGATGTTAATTTTCGAACTGATATGTACACAGTACATAACTTCAAACCTTGACGGCTGAACTCATGCATGCTACCTTACAGGTTAGGGTTACAAAAAATGAGGTAGCTTAGTCTAATAAAGTAAAATACGTAGAGTAAAAAGGACCAAAACGAGAGGGGAGGAGGCTAGGGACATGAAATTAAGCCAAAACTCATAATTTAACCTCTAGGAAAAACGGAATGAGTGAAAGTACGTTGAAGAAGAACAGTACGGTCCTTCCAAATGATAAAGCTGGCCGAGATCAATTATTTAGCTTCAATGTTGGAGGAACTCCATTATAAGGGATTAAGGAGGGTGGCGACTACTCACAATAGACGAAACATATAATTAAGTTTCTACATTACCATGCATAGAAGCATTCAAAGCCAATATTTTGTACATTTAATTAGCTCATGCATGGTTGTACTTATCAGTCCAACCAAATAATTTGAAACAACAATCAAAGAGTAATCAAATTTCCAGCAAACCTTACTGAAAAGAAAGCTGGACACTCCTAAGTTTATAATTGATCATAGGCATGATAACAATCCATTATTTTGCATTTCGGTCTAATTATGATCAAGCAGCTGCTATGGGAGAGACCTCATTTCTTCAATCCGACATTGTTTACTTACGATCTTATTTCGTCTCCCGATTCTGCTCAGATCAGTACACGCATGCTTTTCTTCTTCTAATTATATAGCTAGGAGACTACACACTCGGTCTTATTATATTTTGCGATCTTATTGCTTTAACTCAAAGTCGTCTAACCCAGAAAAACAGATCTCTACGTATATGAAAATATGAAATCCTGATCGATATGACATATATAAATTGAGACTTTGAGTTATATAAGGATTATCGATCGATGGGGGTAGATGGTGAAAGGCTGGAAGTTTAGGTAACGATTCTCAGGTCAAAGAAGCTTAATGGGATTGGTGAATAATTTCAAAAAAGTAGGTGCACTTGGGGCCTTTTTTCACTTTGATATGAATGTTTGGCTTTTTGAGTGAGACTGATATTCCTCACTCATATATTATGACAGCTGCGTTCTGATTAGGGTTTCGGTTTGATCAATGGCATTGAAGAATAGATAAGAATATATATTGTAGCTAGATAGGACCACGATTCCGATCGGCTAACTCGTATATAGAACCAGCAGGCTTTGATTTAGAAAGTTCCTAATGATGGAAATATGGTCCTGTAAGGGGTTTTCTATGTCTGTCATACAGCAATCATATCATATCGATCATATCATATGCAAGCGTAAAACGATTATTAGTCTTATAGTCGGTTTCAGTTACCCTAATTAAGCCTGGCCTAATGCCTAATCAAGTAATCATACTTATTTTGGCTAATACAGTATATGGTTGTAGATACATTGGACCTAGCTATGCTTTAATGTTTTTCTGCATAATTCAGCTAGCAGCTGCAAATGTGGGATGCATATGTAGATGATTTAGTGAGAAACAATGTTGTTTTGTTAAACAATAATGGACATTATCGTCTTCAATTTTTCGTCTCAGCGCATTTGGGCTTCGCTTTCGCAAAAGCGTTGTCTCAATACCTAGGTGGCCGCTTTTCCAGCAGCGCGTCTATGTTTGAGCCGGTGAGGCTTCTTCCTATCGCCCCGCACTGAAGCATGCTCCAGTTGTGTATGATCAAGATCTGAATTTTGTTCATACATGTAGCCTAGGATAATAGTGTTATAATATAATACACACACAGTCATACAAAGTAACAACCTACCTCAAGGATTTAACGATAAGACCAAACAGAAAACCCAAAACTCCATTACGAAATTTGAGCCAAGTCCATATATATGTGAATATAGAATTAAAATGTAACATGTAATCTTCATCTTCATGTTTTAAAATTCTAATGAGTCATAGTCTATACATATCTATATGGGGTATGAAAATGTAGTTTTTGAATTCCACTTGTGGCATAATAATCTCATGCATTGACTTCTATACCATTACACCTCATTGTGATCATGTTCTTATTATACACTATCATGTTGATGATTTCACTCCCAGTGCATCAGTGTATGTATCATGTATGCACTGTGGACTGTGAACTGTGAACTATGGAGTATCTCAGCTAAAGATCGACTTGTCGTTTCATTAGTCTCTTCTGCTTGTAAGAAAGGAGGTAGACTCATTCAATATGGGACATATGCTCAAGCTGTCGTTCTGCCATGGACATGAAAAGACTGAATTGTAGTGTTTCTGTTTGAGCCATTTTCTTCTTTTCTTATATGGAAATATGGAATGAAATGAACACCAGCAGAAAAATACACTTCTTGTCAAACATTATTTTCACTGGGAGTGGTTACTTGGTTTGGTGTGAAGCAGCAACGTTTCAAGCTTGTCCTTACTCACTTGTCGAATAATTTTTCTGAGTTTTAACGAGTTTATTGATCGAGAGGTGTGCTGCTCGAATTTGAGTACCAAAACCTTGAGCCTCCACTTGAGTTGTTTCCATTGTTTCTTCACTTCTAGGTCTCCGTCTACTGCTTCGATGAGGTTGGTGTAAAATTTTATACATGTTCTTCTTCTTCCAAGTTGCCTCTTTGTCTATCAAATAATCAACACGGAGTTGATATATTTAAGGAAGCTATAATATGCCAAAAAAAAACAAGTGTTATTTCCTGCCTCTTTCAAGTTGTGAATCATTGCATAAACAAATTGAAATTGACCAAAGCATAGTCGTTTTTTGTCATGAACAACGTAGAGATCGAAGTTCATGCATTCCAATGTCATGATGTAAAAAGATGTCCTGACTTACCTAAAAAGTATTGATTGAAAACTGATCTTAGTTAAAGTTAATTTCACATTTATATGGATCTTATTGGCAATTAACTCAGTGAGATTTCTGTAATGATACATAAACATTAGTAAATTTTAGACTAAAGATATACTCTTCTCCATGCTACACATGATCACTTTGCTATGTCTTTCTTGTTCTCAAACACAAAATGAAAGTAAGAAGATCGATCAAACGTTTAACTATACATAAAACTAGTGAAAAGCGTATAAATAAATACATGACAAGACATTGAAAAACTTTATGTTGTTTTTATGGGTGTCTAATTCCGGTTATATAGAATATAGAAGGTGAACTAACCTTTAAATTATTGTCAACTTATTCATCATTGTTTTGGTTATCAGGACTCAGCCGCAACACACGTACTTACGTTAGTAACTTAGTAACACACCCATCAATTAATATATGAACCGAGGTATCCCAGCAAAGTAGATTAACCTCCGGTTGTAGGTACACAGATCCAAAAACCCTTCAAACTAATAATGGGAGTTGGGACTCAAATTATAAACACCTTATCAAACATGTGGTTCATTAAATTTTCTTTTTTCCTATCGATACATTGTTTTTGTATAATACCATTTAGTATGGTGACATAATCTTCATTTCATAAATGATAGGCTGTGAGTCAAACTCACCAAAGACACAAGCGGTAGCATTTTTTTTTAAAATGTATCTAAACAAAAGGAAATGATTATAGGCCTTATTAAGACCTAAGATTTTAGGCCTCAAATCCATGTGGTATGTCAAATCATTTAAACACATCACATATTAAAAATCTTATGTCATGTAATACTTAAGTATAAAGACCATCTTACCATTTGGTCTATTTCAAACAAATGACTCTAATAAATTTTAGTTTTTCATTGAAAAATAAAACTATTTTAGCTTTCCTTCTTCAAAATATCTAATTAAATATAAAAAATATAACATCAAAATAACATTATATTATACATTTATAATACATGTATATTATATAAATAATCTGTATGTAAATCTTTAGAGAAATTATTTGTATATAAATTATTTTTTGGACGAATTATAGAAATTTTTGATGAATTATATCTGAATTATCTTATATTAGTGTTTTCTTTTTGATACAATATAGTTGCTTTTTAGACGAAGTAGGGTTAGGGTTAGAGTTCATTTGACAAAACTAATTATTATTTAAAAATAGTTAATCTCTATATTGACGTAAGAAACATTCTTTATATTATACATAATTAGTGGTTGCTATTAATATGTAATATTTGTTTCCATTACCTGATAAAGTATATTAATATCATTGATTCACCCCTTAAAATGTAAAAGGAAATAAAAATGGTAAAATTGGTAATGCAATGTTTTGATTTGGCAAGATATATTATGTGGAATTGAAAATAAATATTTTTATTTACTTACATAGCATGACCATAGGATTAAGACCATAAATTTTAGATCATATTAAGACACTCTAACACTACCCCTAAACAAAATAAGTAAATAAATTATTTTGTGGACTAGGGTGGATGAGGTTGATTGGCTGAAATAACAAAGGTGAAAGCCAATTAGATGAAAAACCCAACCTTTACTCGAACCAATCTTGTTTGAGGTACCCAAGCTTCACATTGAGCTCATAAGTACTTGATCATAGCCCTCAAAGGAATTTTCTTTCCCAATATGTCGATGCATTTTTGCAAAACACTATAAGAGAGACAGGGCTGTAAAGGACTCAAGTCCAAGGCTTCACCCACACTCACTTCACTACACACCTATACACCCTTTTTCTTTTAACAAAGAACACCAAATTCTTCGCCTTTCTTATATCATTGCTTTGCTCTTCCTTCCAAAACATGTCTTGAGAAACTTGACTGACTAGAATCAATGGAGTTCGACCTTGAAAACCCACTAACAATTTCCCATGATATCCACTCTGACTCGGTCACTTCTCTGTTCTCCATTGAATCCGATCACATGCCATCCGAGAATTACTTCCAAACCCTTCAAGCTGGAGACTTTGACATCTCTATTCGAAGGGAAGCAATTGCTTCAATCTCACAGGTACAATTCTTGTAAGAACAGAGACATCATTTCTTAAATTTGGTCCTATTTGTCAGTTTGGTGACCCAGAAATTATGTTCTTGCTGCAGCTCTGTTGTAACTCTGATAAATTCTTATCCTACCTCGCTGTCAATTATCTTGATCGGTTCTTGTCCTGCCAAGAAAAGCTGGTAAAGACTGAAACTTGGAAGCACTTCTTTCTTGCTTTTGATAACGAAATTTACATTTAGTACTAATTGGGTTCTTCCCCAAATGCCAATTACACGATGGTTTATGGGGTTTGAATAATTTGATGAGATCTAATCAAACTGATGCCTGGGACATTTGCAGCAACCAAAGCCTTGGATCATAAAGCTCCTCGCAATTTCCTGCGTTTCTCTAGCAGCCAAGATGAAGAAAACAGACTTCTCTGTCCTTGATTTTCAGGTGCTGAAACTAGAGCTTTCTTTAAATTAATCAGAAATGTTTCATGCATTGAAATATATAAAATTTGATGAGAATTTTGGTATATACAGAGTGATGGAGGTATCATTTTCGATACTCGAACTATAGAAAGAATGGAGTTTCTGATTTTGGGAGCTCTAAAATGGAGAATGCGGTCCATAACTCCCTTCTCTTTCATTCTTTTCTTCATTTCTTTGTTCAAGCTTGAAGATCCTCCATTGAGGCAAGCTCTCAAAGCCAGAGCCACCCAGATCATCTTTAAAGCTCAAAATGGTCTAGAACTCTTATGAACCATGAGAGAATCATAATTTCACATTTTTATAACACACTTCTCCACCATGAAAATGTTTATGACTTTTCTTGGTTGTTTTGCAGATATGAAGCTTTTGGTGTTCAAGCCATCAATAATTGCAGCCTCTGGTCTCCTCTTTGCTTCTCATGAATTATTCCCCATGCAAAGCCCCTGCTTTAACAAAGCACTGTCTGACTGTTCCTATGTAAATAAAGTAAATAACTAATTACATTTCTTTGTAGTTATAACCAATCACATTAGAAGTAATTAACTTTCTTGTTTCTTGGGTAGGTAACTTTGCTGCAATGCTACAACTGTATGCAAGACAGTGTGGTAGATGAGTACGATTCAGTGTTGGAGATGGTGTCTAGCTCAGTGACACCGGCCAATGTGTTGGATCAGACTTTTTCAAGCTCTGCAGAAAGTGGAAGAACCTCAGTGACTAGCATTACCACTTTAAAATTGGAGAGGGACATCAAGAGGAGGAAAATTAGTGAATATTGTAAAGATCATCACGACAGAGTTGTCCAAATCAATTTCTCATCAGATCCAGAACTGCTCAGGCCTAGTTAGAGCTAATGACAGAGCTCACTAATGGTCTCTCCTTCTCTTTCTATGAGAGTGACACTAGCTAATAAGCTCTGCTCCAATGACAGAGGAAATGGAGAAGGGAAAAAAAAAAAAAAACAAGAGGGGTGCAAGAAGTTTAGCTAAACATAAAAATTACAGAACGATGTCCTAGCTAAACTGTTGCAACCTAGCTTGATCCGATTAAGTTGAAAGAGAATTGTTCCGAGTCTTTTTCCAATATCTTGAGCCTGTGATTGAAATTTGCTCAATGCATCTGCAACAAAATTGGCTCTCTTCGAACATGCTTGGATGAAACCAAACCTACCACTGTTGATTTCATTTTCTGTAAAGGGTGAGCAGATCGAAGAGATGAAAAGGAATGGGGTTTATCTTCCGTTTCTCTTGTTTTCTTCCAATTATTATTATTTGAAGCTATCGGCATATTTTGTTCTCTTTAGGTATCAAACAAAGACGAGACATAACAAAAACTTCGAATTGAAATCGTGTTTTGGATTTGTGTCTCTAGCTTCAATAACACAAAAGGAAGAAGCAATAATCTCAGTAGCTAGGAGTGTTCTTCTGCTCCCCCATAATTCGGTTACACTGTAGATGACAGTAGCGTTGCTTGTGGTCACTAGTCAGCGCGGGAAAGGTTTGGAAATTTACTGTTCTACCCATGTGTCCCTTGCCCCTCCCTTGGGGAAGTGCCACAGTGTGACTTCTGTAAAGGAACTTGATGGGTGCTCTTGCTCAAAACAGTTGCCCAATGAATGCGAAATTCTGCATTTTCTTTCTCTGTGTCTGAATTTTTGCTTCGAAATTCTGGAATTGTGTTTGATTAGGAGCTCAAGTACTAAGTTAAGAAGGTGGATTATTAGCTTAATGACGAGTTGAGGGCGATTGATGGTCCCCCTGCTACTGTTGAGATTTCCTAATCGAAGATATCTGGACCAACTTTGGGAGATCTCTGTGCTTCTGTACCCTGGAAGATGATGGCAACTTCACAGAGAGCAAAATGGGACCAGTAGGGAGATAATATCGTCCAATGTCCCAAGGATTTGAGGAGAGAATATAATAACTCACCACCACCCAACAAATAATAGTAAGAGTAAATAATTGACTGTAATTATTACCTATATGACCTCATAGACCAAGCTGACAAAATTTCAGTAACCTAAGGGTAACTTTTATGTGAGTTTTTTGATCTACACTCACAAGACATGCATCAACTTTAATCCACAATTTCAGCTCATCTCTTCTGTTTAAGTGAGATTTTGATATTCCCAACCTATACAAATCTGTGATACTCGCATCGCGGCATCATATGAAAGAGTCTTAGGAAAAGATTAAAACTCACAAAAATGTTTGAGTTCAATAATATATGGCAGTACGTACTGCATGTGCCGTCTTGCTCTCCCCGCCTTTCATGTATCAAGCGGAAGTTTCCAATAGGTAAATGCCATTTTTGTACTATGGGATTTTTTGTTTCTGGCCAGTTGTACTGTGAGAGATGAGGTTTTGTTTAAGTCTTTTCCTCGAGTAAGATACTGCGATTAAAGTCGGGACTTGCGAGCATAATCTGCATTATTAGACCCAAATTAAGGAGGAAGAAAACAAAGAAAGACAAGAGGGAAGAAGACGCTGAATTTCTTGGTCTCTTTTAAAATGAAAAGAATTCAATACAAATTTGGATTAACCAAACATGCTGGATACGAATTCAAACACTTGTTTACAGCAACCTTGTTCAGTCATGAAGCTCGAAGGGGCAAAATGTAAGATCTAGATTTGAGCGATCTAATCATGTTTCTATGGACGTACTTGGTCCGACAAATCTTCACCTCACCGGTTCTTATTCAATTAGTGAAAGCTTAGTTAATTACATCCTGGCATTAGATAATAAGTGATGAAGACTTTAAACTAATCAAGCATCAGTGATGAGCTAGAGAAAATTATAAACCATCCATCATTAGAGATTTTAGTGTCTTCGACATAACCCTCATGAGAAGAGGTAGTTGGTGGTGAAGTGTTTTCTTGCAAGACATTTCTATGAATATTGTTTTATTATCATAGAAAGCACAGAGCACTTTGCACTTTGCTGACATATAATTAACAAGAAGATTTTCAATCGCTTACTAAAAGTTCGATGGGAGTTCACTGTAGTATTACTAACAGAGTAACGGACTAACAGTACCGCAGGGCAAGCTAAATATAGATTCAAACCTTCCAAGTCGGAATCTATCAAGTTACTTAAGACGTACGTCTAATTAAGTTATGGTTAATTGCATTTTATTCTCAAATTAGTGCCATATATCTACGTTTTGCAACAGCACTCACATAACAATCGACTATGTAAATCTACATTATGAAAGTGTCATTCTTGTTAATTAGTATTGAAATTTGAAGTGCCATTTTGTGTCGATCCTCAAAAAGAAAAGATGAATTGATTAATTAGCGAAGCAATAGAATAGGATCGGAGGTCCAATATTGTGGAACAAGTGAACCAGTTGCTTACTGTAAATGGTTAACTAAATAAAAGCCGGTGGCGAATTCTGACATTGTAGTAGTTTTCTTTTTCTTTGGGTCTGATGACATTGTAGTAGTTGGTGATCGATTTCTGACCTGCTTCTCGATCTGTCAATTACAAGGACCATATATGTTTGAACAATTCAAACCGATGTAAGGACGCGCGTACTGTAATATAGAAGAGCAGAAGTGCTCATTCTTTATAAGTCTGTTATGACTTGGAAGAGAAGTGGGTGGAAGAGGTAACTGCAGCATCATATAACAGAGATATGAATCGAAATATAGAAGAACTAGTACTACTGCTGGGCCTGCTCTCAATACCCTCTATCCTCTCAGGTCTGAACCATCTATGGACCATGCATGATGCATGCATTGCCAGAATAATGTGATTATTGCTTCTTTGGTCATAACTCATAACCACTTGGACTTTAACTAATGATGATGATATTCTAATTTACTATTTCGGGAATCCTTACAGTTTCTGGAATTTTTCTCTTTCAGTAGATCACTTCTTCAAGCATTCACTGGTAACATTCAAATTATTAAATCCTAATGGCTAGACTCCCTCGTATAATAGATATGACACTGACCTGATCAAGGAACGAAAACTATGTGTGCTGCGCATGTGGTTGCCAATAATCAGTCTAACAAAACAAACCTAACTATATGCATGTTTGGCCAATTAGTCAAATTAGTTCATGATTCGAAGTTGAAAAACGTAGACCTAAGTAGACATTTCTCAACCAAAAAAAGAGATCGAGAAGGTAGACATTGCGGGAATTATAGAATTTGGAACTGAATTATTTACAAAAAAGGTATTTGGTAGGTGGAAATGTGGAATATAGAAGCGATTTGTCAAGGAAAACCAGACCCAAATTGTCTTTGGGACGAGAAAAATTTACTGTATATACACATGAAATTAAAATGTGTTGTGTTTAGACATTAGCTACCTTTAGTTGTTTGGTTTTAGTGGACGGTTTGTTGTGATTGAAATTATGCATTCTGTAGCTAGCTGCAGCTGCAGGACTGAATCAAAACGGTGCCTCCCATTATATATTCTTATGTTGGGATGTTGTTTTGCTGTTGGCAGATTGCTTCAACTTCACCTACGCCTTTGTAATCGACTCCCTTACTGTTCATAATACATCCATAAATCCTTGAAGAAATTTCATATTCAAGTTATCAACAGCTAGCTTGATTGCTTACATATTATGATGAATACTGCTAAGAAACTCCAAAAATGTACGTGTATTTTTCATAAATATATAAACACACACACACAAAGATCTAGAATTGCAACATTGTGTGTTTAGATACGTACCTCCTGAATTTTGGTGAAACTTGGAAGAGATCAATAGGTCATATGAATATTTTTATGCTCAATTCTCTTGAAGTTTAGAGTTACAAAGACGTTCGCTTCAGATCTCTCGACGACTCGACTCTAAATATGACTCTAAGATGACATGTTGAAAGATCTTTTCCGGGTTTAGTTTTTGCTACATCATCATCAACTTCTTTTAAGATCTGCTTAGAGTTTAATTAGCTAGTGGATGTTGGTGATTTCATTATTCATCGATCATGAGTCGAGTTACTACAATGATTCTATTCAGATGAGCGTCAGCTAAACATGATATTGATCGATGATACATAACCCGAACCATGATACAGGTTAAAAAAAAATTGCCTGGTTTGTAAGGTTTGCTGAGAACTGTGAAAGATCATATTCTCGTATAGTTAATTAAGGACCAAACAATTAAGGGACAATGCCCACTAGCCCTAATTTTAAAATTTTTATTCCCACTGACAAAATAAGATTTTAAAATTCCCAAGAGCCAACTTAAACAGCAGAAAGATAAATATACACTTAATGAATTAAATAAACTACAATAGACTATTATAAGAGTCTATTATAAAATAAAACTTTTATAACCAGATTCTCACGACCAATTACGTTGACCGGACTCCGGCAACCTTGACCGGGCTCTGGGGACAGTTGACCGGACTCCGGGTTCGTTGACCAGACTCTGGGGACAGCTGACCGGGCTCCGGCGACCGTTGACCGGACTCCTACTAGGGGCAGTAGGACCTCCTACTAGGGTCAGTAGGGCAATATGACCTCCTATTAGGGTCAGTAAGACCACCTACTGGGGCAGTAGGACCTCCTACTAGGGTCAGTATGACCACCTACTAGGGCAGTTGACCTCCTATTGAGGCAGTAGGACCTTCTATTAGCATCTCCTACTGAGGGTAGTAGGACCACCTACTGGGGGCAGTAACACCTACTAAGGGCAGTAAACACCTCCTATTGGGGACAGTATGACCTCCTACTGGGGCAGTAGGAGGTCTGTCCAATCTACTAGGGTCAGTATGAGGGTCTTTGGGGGTAGTAGGGGGGTCTACTGGGGGCAGTAGGAGGGTCTACTAGGGGCAGTACGAGGTCTGTCCAGGGTCTACTGGGGTCAGTATGAGGGTTTACTGGGGGCAATAGGAGGTCTGTCCAGGGGTCTCTAGAGGCAGTAGGGGGGTCTACTGGGGCAGTAGGAGGGTCTACTGGGGCAGTAGGAGGGTCTACTGGGGGCAGTAGGTGGGTCTACTAGGGGCAGTAAGGGGTTACTACTGGGGGTAGTAGGAGGTCTGTCTGATGGTCTAATGGGGGCAGTATGGGGGATCTACTGGGGGCAATAGGAGGGTCTATAACACTAAAAGGCTCATATAACACTAAAATTGACAATGCAAACCATTTTCAATACTGTTAACTATTTCTATTCACCAAAATTGCACAACTAAAAAGAGAACTAAGTCAACTAACCCTCAACCGATTCGAACCGAGCTCGAAATTTGAAGCTCCTGGAGATGATCGTATGGCAATAGAGGGTGTGTGAGGGTATATTAGAGAGCAATAGAGGTTCCATTAGGGGCATCAGGAGGCAATAAATGTTAACCCTAGCTGATCTACAAAGAATATCAGAAGAAAAAAAAGAGAGAAAGAGAATCGTGTTATACATTAAAACTATACCAATCATGTTAGCAATCATCATGATTGAACTAGACCACAACCAAGACCCAAATGAAATAACCCATAACAATATCCTTTCAATACTTTCATAGTAGACTATTTGACATCACTAAAAATCCTAAACAATTCACCCACATAGCTACGGTCTCTAACTAAACCAATTTAAAACAAAGTCCACTTCAAATAGCTGCCATGGGAACACTAAACAATAGTTTTTTTATGATGTCTGAGCACTAAACAATAGTTATAGAAAGCAACATCGACAAAATCAACTCAGATATAAACATGCACGTACAACACCAAATCCAATTCCAGCAATTCCAATTTTAGCAAAATATTTGGCAAAAAAGCTGAGAGCCTTAGGGAAACTGGCCTTCCTCTTTTGTCTTTGGTGCTGGGTATTAAGCTCTATTCTGAACACAGACCAAAACACCAAAGATTAAAGCTCAGATATCCTCCATCAATTCCACAGCACGAATCAAGTAGCTACGAATTCAACTTCATAATTTCTTGTTAAAAATGCTTCTAACTTTTTCAAGAATCCTTTTCTGTTTATCCAAAACCTAAAAGAAACATGAATGATCAAATTGGAGAAGAACTGATTTGACCGGAGACCAGAGACGCCGACTTGGAGACCTGCAGAAAGACGATTTCAGCCAGACCGAAGCTAAACGGAATCTGCAGTAGACCAAATCGAAGGGGATCAGATCGGATGAAGCGACGTCGAACTGGGAAGGATGAGTGGCGGTCCGCCAACAACGGATTCAAGCGGGCCTTTGGTGTGTATGCCGTCCATTTCGATGGAGTGGTGGGTGTGAATGTGTGATTAGCATTGTTCTCCGGTTACTACTGTCGCTGGTAGTGAGAGAGTGAGACAAAGAGAGCCCGCCGGAGGGATGACAGACATCAACGTTGCCGGGAAAGTCGATGGCGCAAGGGCGGTGGAGCGTGATCGGGCTCGGAGTGATGAGAGAGAATGTAAATCTGAAAGAAGTTGAGGAGAGAGAGTGAGATATGAAAGTGGGAGACGAGAGAGAAAAGATGTCGAGGGAGGGATATTTTTGACATAAAAATAAGGAAAAGGACAATTTTGTTAGTGGGAATACCGTGTAAGGTTGATGAGAATTTTAGAATTTGATTTTGTTGATGTGAAAAAATCCCCTAAATTTATGGTTAACGGGAATTTTCCCAAGAATTAATTAGAAGAAGCCCAGTTCACCAATTCCTTTTGTCGACCAAAAACGCACAGGAAAAAAAAAGGGAAAATGCCCGGTCACCAGAATTTCTCCAGTAACCAGTTACTGACCCCCAATAACCAGCAACTGACCAGTTAATGACCCCCAATAACCAGTTACTAACCCCTAGTAACCAGTTACTGACCAATTACTGACACCTAGTAACCAGTTACTGACCCCCACTGACCAGTTCCTGACACCCAATAACTAGTTACTGACCCCCAATAATTGAGTTCATCACCAGATTTGGTCACCGGTCGCTAGATTTTCTCAATAATCGAGTTGCTGACCCTCAAGAATCGAAATACTTACCACAATATCAAATTAAAATCAACATCTCAAACTCTAGAAAATCACTATGGAATGCAGGCACATAGAATGCTAAGGTAACTTAATTTAACAAAAATTGACAATTAGAATCCACATTCAAAATCTTCAATATAAAACTCAGCAAAAAACGATTACAAGTCCTAAACCTTGAAACTAAATCATCTGTTCAAATCCCTACAATGATACCACTAGTACTAGCTAATAAAATTTCACACTTACCACAGTAGTAAGAAAACACAGCGTGTACAATACTATACCAATCTGCAATCTATCATAGATATACCATCCGGTCCAGCGTATAATTATGACTCTCCACCTCCTCATGTATGTCACCTAACAACTGTTGAAATGAATTGGATTAGTACTATATTAGGAGAAACCAAGGCCTATGAGTCTACTAGTCGTGTGGTACATTATTCTAGATAATCCAAATCACATGCCGATGATCTAGCTTGTAATTTCAAAAACAAATGTGTTCAAGTTCTGAGTGATGTTTTATTAGGACACAAGGAGAGGATTGTGAGTGCAAATACTGAATTCAAGTTCTAAGTGATGTTTTATTAGGACACAAGGAAACAAAAATAAGCAAGTCTTTCAATCTCTTATTCTTGTTAGAAGGATTTCATGGTTGGCCATATGTTCTGCCAATTATTCTAAGGTAAACTGAACTTCTTGCAGGAACATGTTAACCAATAACCATAGTACCAAAATAAAATTCAGAAGCTACAGTGTTCCTCGTCAACTTATTAGTGAGAAAACACACATTGACCAAAGAACAGTGAGAAACTTGTTATTGTTGCCTAACACTGCTCTATGCTGAAGCCAATCAGGAACACCACAATCACAATTGCACTATAATTTGAAGTTTCTAAGCGATACGAAACAAGGTATTAGGGGTTGAGGGCCTTACCCTCTTCGATGGACGAGCCCGGAAGCTCTCGGACCTTGAATTGAGGTTTAAAAACTCTGTTTTGGGTATTTCGGCATTTTCTCAAAAAAAAAATCAGACGTCAAAGTAACAGATAGGAGGTGAGAAGCTTCTTGATCTGATGTAAGTCTTATCTGTGAATTCCCTGCTGCAGAAACTCACATGGGATACGAAAGAGAAGAGAGAGACTTGTTTTCTTATAATTATAGGGTACTATACCATCGTAATGATAAGTTTGCAAACTCTATTTATGTGAGAGTGGCTCGCTGTCTCCTCTGAGTGGTAATGAGGCTAGCTAATAACATGATCAGAAAGACAGCAAGCTAGTCTGATGCATCTCCATGCCAACGTACGTTTTGCTATCTAGCCAGACTGCAGAGTTGGGGTGTTTTTCCCTTGTTATTCCCCATAGCTAATAGCCATTTATGCTTTTGCTCAGAAGCAGGTCTTCAATGACGTTATCTGTGACACGTCCAATATATATCAGTTGTATTGAATTGAAACTTCATTTTGTTTACACATATCATGATAGCAAATGCTGTCTAAATTATTTTAATCAATATCACACCGTTTCGTTAAATATTTTATATTCTTAAAGACTAATCGTGCTGGAAAATCATGTCTATTTCCTCCCCTTTAACCACCAAGAATAGATTGTGGCTTAATTAACTTCAATCAAGTCCGAAATATTAGGATGTGAGATTTTCACACTGGATCAGGCTCTTAGAATATTTAGAGCAGGGTAGTTCTATCATCCTAGGTAGCCTTTGTTCTTATGCAATTTCTTGTTTCCTTTATTTTCGGTGCTTTCAATAAAGGAAAGCAATTCAAGAGAACGCATAAGACAATAGAGCTTAATTACCAACTCGACTACATGTTTTGTGTTTAGTTATAATTTGTTAGAATAATCTATTGTGATTGATTGACATGTGATATCGTCGCTCTTCTTGTTGAACTTTGTTTTCGACGCTATTTTTTTTTTTGGAACAAATAAATGAACTTCATCGACTTAAGGGTCATTACAATGTGAGTTTATAAGCTCGACCAAAGATTGGGAAAGTTTTTTTTGATGAGCACAGATTGGGGAACTTATATTAGGATGAAGTTAAATAGTTTAATTTCTATTATATATATATGTTGATCTTTTATTGTTGGGTTTTGTTAACATTTTGCATATTTGGGTGTGGCCGTGTGGTGATACTTTAGGTGAACGCCAGGAGCACCACTACTAGAGCTCTCTTAGTTCTTTGCCTGACCCAGATGAGCAGTGATGGACCAGCCTGTATTAACACTGATGGACCAAGTGAAATTTAGTTCTTTGGAGTATTCAAAACGGTCCATATTCGATCAGCGGGAGCAGAATAAGTTTACCATTCCTAAATGTGTGTGACTCTGTATCCCACTAGTCCACTACTGTGTTAGCCATGCATTTCAAAATCATGAAAACATGAACAGAAGAATCTTGCTAGGTGAAGTAGATGTCCAAAAACAAATATGAGAAGGGAAGAACATAAGGCGACTTGATGCACATCAGTGAAATATGGAGAAATTAAACTAGTTCTGTCTTTCTGGACCTGATAACTTGATAAATTCTTAGGACAAGACCACCGTGACACTCGATGATATATCATGCATAAACGCACATTAATCGATTACAATATCATGCATGATTAGCTAATTAATCACTAAGCATATATGAATATTTGCATCTTCAACTATCGTCTTGCGGTGTTGGCATGACTTGGTAGAACAAATCCATGCCTTCATCATAGGGCAACAAGTACGATGATGAGGATGATATAAATATCACTGCCTTCATCATAGGGCAACAAGTACGATGATGAGGATGATATAATATCACTTTCGATAGAGATACTGTCTGTAGAAACGGTGTTCTCCAAAAATCACCAGCATGTATAGTTGATCTGATATCATTGTTTCTGATGATGAAACCATGACATTATCTTGATCAGCAATAAGATAGTTCATGATCAGGTAGAATCTCGTGCTTCATGATTAAGGGAGCTTGAGGAGGAGGAGGAGGAGGTATACTGTGCTGAACTAGTACTACTAGAAACTGTTGATTCTGGGGACACCGCAGGGGAGCTCTCCAAAATTGGGGGATCAAGTAGTTGCAGACAAGCATCATTACAATTACGAGTAGCAGTTTCATGAGCCTCTATTTGATCGTCTGAATTGTTTTGCCGTGATGAGTACTCGTGATCATCATGATGCTGATGATGATCTTTTGGATGTGCTACTTGACCAGATGATGGTTCATTTTGCTGTTCTTTTGTGCGCTTCTTCTTCATGTTGGTGTGCCAATAATTTTTTATTTCATTGTCAGTTCTTCCTGGTAATTTTGCAGCAATCATCGACCATCTGCATACACATGGATCTAGTTCATATATAATTTAAGCTTTACAAGCATTTCGCACTAGCACTCAAGGGAATAGCATTACTTAAATTATACATATGAATGATGATTTTCCTAATATGAAGTGTGATCGGAAACTCATCATAAATTTGAATATTGATACTCCCTTTATTACTTACCTATTCCCAAGTTCTTCATGTAGTTTGATGATTAAAGCCTCTTCTTCTTCAGTGTAATCTCCATGTTTTACACCTGGTTGAAGGTAGTTCTTCCATCTTAGTCTGCAGCTTTTCCCACACCTTGATATACCTTCGATTCACTCAAAACTTGTATGTAAAAAGAACAATGTTCAACGAAAATTCAGGAATCAAGGATATTGATTCGGTTTGTGCAAGTGTGTACATACCTGCATATTTCGGAAGTTGACGCCAGTTCCAATGGCCATAGCTTTGGATATAGGTTCTTAACTTATCGTCTTCTTCAGCATCCCATGCCCCTTTCTTTACTCCACTTTTGTCATAGAATGGAGCTCTCACCATCTTGCCCGATCTTTCTCTATATCTCTGTTAATTAAGTAAATCAAGTTTTCTATAGCTAGCTAGCTAGCTAGCTCTTTTCTTCTCATCAAATCACTCAAAGCTAACCAGGTTTGAAGATGGGTGAATCTTTCCAGCGAATTCAAGGGTATTATATACATGGAGGATGTTGATGCACCCAATTGTTGTCTTACTTGATCATTGAACTGCATTATTACCTTTTACTGTCAAAAAAAGCAACAAACAGCTATTCAATTATAGATGGACCTTTTAACTATACAAGTTTCATATTTTTAACGAATGAGGATATAAAGCTCGAGTGAAAAACGTGAATACAGATATAAAGCTTGAACTGAAATTTCAGGTCATGTATTAATTGCTTGGGAAGCGATTGATTTAGGCTCCTGCTCATGGGAATGGGAGATTACATCTTGTGACAGTAACTAAACACAGATAATTACATTGCATGCTAATCAGGAACTTAATTTAATTTGAACTGAATGATCATCATTTCTGACTTTCTATGTTTGCTGATATATATATATATATATGATGATATCACCCCCAATCAATAATGGGGGTTGGCTGTGCAGCTAGCTCTGATGATTCACATTTAGTTTTGAATTGTTAACATTTTTCATAGTTGGATCTTGTTTAAATTTGAAAAAATAATTAGTTTACTAACCATCCATGTAGAATAATAATCAAAATGCACCCTTCAAAACCTAGATATATATGAAAACACTTGGCTGTATGAAAGACATAATTTCACATGGAGAGAGCATAGTCACACTTAAATTAAGTGTTAGTTAATTAGTTGATGCCAAATCCCATGCAGTGTTTGGGACAGAGGAGGTGTTCTTAATTACTTAATTATCAGATAATTAAACATTAGAGCTTAATTAATCTGATTCAACTATGTGTTAGATGCTGATTTGATGAAGCTGAGATAACCTTGTGGTGATGACGGATGAACTGACGGCGTGAACTCGGAATCAGATGACGTACAAGGAGTGATGTCACCGCTGGTTGGACCAAAAACAATGATTAAGACCTGATTAATTAAGTTTTCTTTGAACGGACAAGATAAGAGTCGATGGGGACAAGAACAATTTTAATTGTAGAGAAAATCATATTTTTTGGCTTTAAGACCACGTGACCACGTGGAGCAAACGCCGGATACTTCTTTGAAGCTACGTACGTAGAATGGTAGAGAAGCAATGTTCATGATCGGCCCAATTGTAGTTTCCAAGGCCCAATATGATAATAGTTCAAGAAACAGTAAAAATTGGCTGAAAGGGTTGAGGGTGATCTTTGATTTGAACCTTGAATATTAGGAATCATTAGGGAAGCAAGTACGGGGGCTTATAAAGGAAATTGAGATCACGCTGAAGATGTTTTGTTTCTGGAGTAGTGAGTAAAAGTTTATATCTTCTTATAGTAGGTGTTTGTATAACAAAACTAATGACACTCCTTCAGAATGGTATATTATATATTTTTAAAATGAGGTATCAGTCATCTCGGTTACGTTGGCCAATCAGTCATACCCATCTCAGCATTCAGACCAAGGTCCACAAAGTATCCAGCAAACAGACTATTCTCCCGTCCCATGCGCATGAACCCAAGCTTGTCAAACCTGTTAGTAACAAACTGGTGGGAGTTGGGAACTCTTTCGGAATGTTAGTTCCTCTTGGCCTCTTCCATTAAGAGACATGCATATTTTTGGCCACCGATTGATCAAGTGTATTTTGTCTAGACCCCGATCGCAATATGCCTGAAGAGAATCTGCCGTATAATAACAAGAGTCTCAAGCTAGCCACTTTATTTGTTGATCCACTCGATTTTCTTGATGATGTACATAGTACCTTAACGCAATCTTTGAATAGATGTATATAGATTTGAGGGACCCTAGCCTAGCTACAATACTAATCAAACACAATTTGCTGGGTGGACATGCGTGGTTCCTTTTGCTAATTACAACTTATCAAACTTTGGTACATGATCGAAAATTCAATTCGTTGACATTGATCTATCATAGACATAATATCTAGGTCATTTTGTATCTCAAGTCTCAACGCGTTTACGATTAAGCAGAAGTTGAATAAGGCTGTTTGGGAAGAAACAGAATAAAGCCACAGGCAAACAGACGCACATGCAGAATTAATTCTGCTGGCCAGTATTATTAGCCAAGTACGTTGTGCGTACTCTAACACCATCGTATTATATAACCGAGAGTTGACTTATTCAGCTGACGTAAGACCAAGACTGTCCTTGATATATAATCCCATCATGCACGTTTCCTAAAACCCGCTCCGGGACAAGGCTTAGATCATTTGCAAGGGCTTCCAGGAAACCCATATAAGTCTGAAGCTTGGAGTAGTGCTACTTAACAAGTGTGGAACACATGCGTATATAATCCCACGCGTATAGTTAGATATTTTATTCATCGTTTCATTACTAAATATAAATCGGATGGCTGGTTACTGATCAATTAGGATGGCTGGTTACTGAAGTATATATACCAGCTCGGTCAAAAACTCAAAATACTATCTATCCTGATAGGGACTGTGTATGCCAGGGAGACTATATTAAGACTTGGAATTGAGAGGAATATCTTTCTTCTTCTGGAGTTTGGAATAGCTTTCTTTATTTGTTGCAGCAAGCATGGTTTCTGTTGTTGAAACATTTTTAGGTCAAGAAACTCATCGTCTCTGGAAGGCTCTTTCTCTCTTCTAGGTCACTATTAATATTAGAAGTATATTCCCAGATGAGAAACAAAAATATTTTTTGAGACTACCCTCAAATCATTAAAAGGTCCTATATATATATAGGAACTTCCTGATTTAAATTGTTAGTCTTCCGACTTGATTCGACTCATCATCATATCTGGGAGATTGCATTGATGTGTAAAATGTAGAGCCTAGCTTAGGCACTGGCTGGGTTCTTGAAGTTTATAGAATTAATAAGTACATGCAAGCTTTGTGAAAATAGCAGAAATAGGCAAAACCAGGTGAATTGGGGAAGAAGATCGATTATATTTTGAATTGGTGAATTGGGATCGAGCTTCGGCGCGTCTCCTAGTTTAATTTTTTCTTTGATTACAACTCAAAACTCCATAGTATTCATATATTTTGCCTTACCTGACAAACTAATAGCTCACTAATACGAGTTACCTGCTGGATCATATGATCTTATCAAATTAGGACTAATTTATCAAAACTAATGTATAAAGAAAAGAAAGATGGTACAAGATATCTATCTCGCTCGATTCATATAATACATTGATATCAAAACAGAAATGTTATTCATCAAATTAAAAACTAAGCTACTTCCAATTTTATATTTTTGATGAATTAGGCGTCGATCTCAATACTTCAAAAGCACATATAAAATTGATGTCTTTAGATAAAACCCTGATCATGTTGCTCCGTACAAGAAATCTCCATCAAATGACGGATAAAAAAACTCAGGCTCCATCAAGGGTGTGTAAAAAACCACTTGGGTCGTTGTAGGAATAATTATCAGCCAGAAATGGCTCTGTCCAGAAGTTATCGCTGAAATCTCCATAGAATGTCTCCATGGCAGCTGATGTAGCATTGTCCTCCACAACCAAACCATCTGCGGCAGTAATTGCAACTCCAGTAGTATCGCTGGTCATGGACGAGAGCTCACTCGATGATGGCTGTGGCGACCACAGTTCTGGGTAATCAAGAAAATCAATTTGGGAGATTTGATCATCAACAGTAGTTTCTGCATTTCCGAAATCATCGGTAACAGTAGTACTCTTTGGCTGATCCAATGATTTCGGTACTTCCATTTCTTCATGATGATGATCATCATCATGTGTGATTGAAACTGAGGAGGGCTTGTGCTTGTTCATCATTAAGCGTTTCTTGAGGTTTGTGTGCCAGTGATTCTTAACCTCATTGTCAGTTCTTCCCTCAAGCTCTGATGCAATCGCAGACCATTTGTTCCCCAGCTTTTCATGAAGTCTGATTATTATTTCCTCCTCTTCAGTTGTGTAGTTTCCTCTCTTGATGTTCGGCCTCAGATAATTCAGCCACCTAAGTCTGCAACTCTTTCCGCACCTTGAAAGCCCTAATTCAAGAACAAAATAAAACCTGATTAGCAACAAACAGAAACCCAATTCGATTCTCATCTCTAATTACAACTTCAAGGACTACTTAATTAGTGATCGATAACTAAATACTCACCAGCAACACTTGGGAGTTGGCGCCAATTCCAGCAGCATACCTAGTAACATAAGCCATGAGCTTCCTATCTTCCTCGGTGTCCATGTCCCTTTCTTCATTCCCCTCTCATCACAGCAAGGAGTTCTCACCATCTTTCTCTATATTTCAGTGATCGATGATCGAACTCTCTTAGATTTCTGTGTAGCTCTTGCTCTCTTCAACTCTGAGCTCTGAGTTGTACTTGTAGAGGTACCTCCTACCCGAACTCGAACCCCTCAGTTATTTATATCATTACCCAAAACGTGTTTCACAAACATAAATCATTAAGAAATCTGAGAGCATAGATTATTTCTTTTGGGTCACTATCAGAGTACTATATATACCTGCACTGAAATAAAACTAAGAGGGTTTATAATATGGTTCAAGATGCATATGGGTCCCTTCCCCCACGTATTAAAACTAATTAAGAAGAAGATTCAATGAAAGTCACCAGGGTTTTATGTGAACTCTTTGGATGATCGTACTGACTTGACTGACTGGCATGGTCAGTCTATATAGTAGAGTAAAGTAACAAGGAGATTATTATTGACACGAGTATAGTAATACAGCGAGCTTCAGGAGGAGGAAACCGACACCCATCGATTCGATGCTAGCAGCTTCCACGTACTTAGCTCATCACACAAAGACTGCAGCATCATCATTGTGTGATGATCGAGCTTCACGACGATCGAGCTAGCCCAGTCACCTAGCCATGATTCATGTTGGCTCCACAAGGTCAACCCAGCCTTGTCTGCAAGTATGGTCTTTGCGATAACATGACGCATGCTACTAATGAAGGGTGATTGAGAAAGGGTGCCGCAAATATGTGGCCTAGGATATAGACGCTGGTAAAGCAACATAAACCTTTTTGTTTGCTTGTAAATCTCGACAAGCAACCATGAATTGCCAGCACTACTGAAGGGGTTTGCTCCCCGCTGCTTCGCCGTTCATATGTGATAATAGTGATGCACAGTAAACGGATCTAGGGTGCAAATTTTGTCTAGGCTAATTAGAGTAGTCAGGACGAATTTTTTTGTCACTATTGTTCTCAACATTTTGATTTCTGATCAAAATTATACTTAAATCATAATGAGATAAGAAAAATGGGGAAGAAAATAAGAAGGGAGTAAGAAATATACTAACAGAAAATAGGATAAGCTTGTAAGAAAAAGAAAAAAGAATTGGAAGTAGAGGGGAAAAATCGAGACTTGCGACAAGTTTGTAAGAAAAAAAATAAAGAAAACAAAGAAGAAAATTGGCCACTTTCTAGGCTTATGACTTTACCAACTCATCAACTACAACGGCCTATAGAACAAGCAGTAAAACACCATGGTACTAGAATATAATTTTTGTCTAGGCTTAAGCCTAAGCCTTATGCATAGATCCGGCTCTGGTGAAGCACTAGCCGATCTGACAAATTAAACCAGCTAATTACAACCATTCAGCGTTCTTGATATACTGCGAACATATGCATATGAGCGAATTGATTTGTAGTTTTTATGTAATTTATAATTTTGTCAATAACTAGATAAGATCATAAGTTGATCAGGTTAATTTCTCTCTTGTTTTAGAAAAAAGATGAACGTGTACGAGATAATGACGAGAAATTTTTGAATGCTACAAGAGGGCCATGTATCAATATGACGTGGTCCTACATTCCAATTAAATATTAACACATGTATTTATTAAACTAAAATATAAACTAAAGTTTTTCTATTTTTTGTGAAATGACATTCATGGGTCTTTGTTGAATTTGGACTAGAGTTTAGGGTTTAGGGTTAGGGTTAGTGGTTGAGGTTTACGGTTTAGGGGTTAGGGTTTAGGGTCTAGGGTTAAAGTTTAGGGTCTATGGTTTAGAGTTTATAGTTAGGGTTTAAAAAACAACAACAAGCCTAAAATTGTCTTTGACAAAATAGCTGATGTAATTTTTCCTTAATAAACTCATGTGTCAATATTTGATTAGAATGTAGGAACATGTCATACTGTCACGTGGTCCTCCCGTAGCATTGAAAAATTTCTCAATAATGACTTGACAAATTTGTTGAAATGCTTTATGAACTATATGTGCACTTTCTAGTGTTTTCAAGAAGCTCCCATGTGGATTCGGTAAATAAGCCATTGGTGATAATCTACTCTCTGTGAGTCTTGATAGGAAACTTTTGTTTCTTAGAAAGAAACGGTTACAGCTAACATTTTACAGAGTATTATGGAATGCGTATGTTTTTTTACCTAAATAATGCTAAATTAGCCTTTAAAATCGTGATAATCAAGAATTTTTACAGAGTAAACGAATGAGAATTGTGCAAATGTACGTTCTTGTTATTTTTCCCATACTAATTAAGTTGTGTATTTCATACTGGTTGCACTACAACAATATGGGGCAAAGGCCACACAAGGTGTATGGCTTTTAGAGGTGTTGCAAATCACCTTATGTGTGGCATTTTCCCTCATAACCCACCAATACCTATACTAATACCCTCGTTTGCCACACATAAGGTATTTGCAACACCTCTAAAAGCCACACAATCCACACAAGATGTGTGGCCTTTGCTCTATATTGTTGTAGTGTTGTAACATGTAATTAATTTATAAACATGTAACGTATAAACACGTTTACATGAGTCATATGACGATGCGAGAGCTGCGTACGTAATCAAGGTTTGCTGATGCAGAAATTAATTATTGATGGGAGTTTGATTTATTTACAAGTGGCTTGCCTCGTCCGGATGTTCACATGTACAGAAGAGCACGTGTGAATTGGCTCTTGGTTTACATGGTTTGAATCACGCTTTGGCCCCATTTGTCTGGTCAACGAAGAATCCATCAATAGATCTCTTCACAAAAACCAACAACAGAAATTAATGTCCCTCTTTGATTTCACTACAAATTTCTCACTCGTTTTGGTCTCCAGAATTTGGAGAATTGGATCGAGGTCATCTTTACACCTAGCTATTTAATACAATTGAACACTTGGACATATATATTATTGACAAGGTTTTCGCATGGTTGATGGATAAAAGCTTGATTCTCCTTTGGTTTTAAGTTTTAATTTGAATGACTTGATTAACCCAAAGACATGTTCTAATTAGTAAAAACATGAATGACCATAGCAGAAACATTTGCAGTGTCTAAAGTAAGATGTTGTTGTCCTATAAGCAAGACATTCATAAAACCGTGTCAAGCCAATACTATGATAGTCCAAGAAACTCATGGGATCATGAAACCGTGGCCAGAAGGACCCGATCGAATACACCAAAGTTGAAGATCACACTCATCACAGAGGTCATGCTTCCCCACTAATTAAAAGGACGTGTGCTACAGTGTTGTTGGTCATAGGACCAATTATAAGGCATTTGATAACACAGAACAGGATCATACATACGGTTTGAAATTTATCACAAGACATCAACGTATCAATAGATTCATTACATAATTGTAATAGACTCATGTTTGTAATGGTAGACATAACTTACCAATGTACGTGAACCACCACATGTGGTCGAGTTGGTAAGAACTACTTGTGGAACCCTCATACCAGGTTCGAAACCCGCTGACATAATTGAAGTTACATGTCAATTTTTTTAGTGGCATAGTCATGGAGGAGTAAAGTTATGGCATGATACCCGACACAGATTAATCTCTGGGTTTAGAAAGCTTTTGAGGAAACCGTGTGACCTCGATATAAAAACCAATGTGGTATGTATCTAGCTAGACAACTCCACACAAAAATCTATTCAAAAGTAAGTTATTGATGTCGGAATGTTCAAATATTGAAGATCAATGTACTGTAACTTTTTATCACGATAAGAGTTTCATCATCGTTTTCTATATCCACCTTAATTATATAAATTCTATGAGATTTTTATAGTGTAATACAATGAACGAATTCACTGCATCCTTGGTTTCTCACGTACGGTTTCACATTATAGTGATTGCTTCTAACAAACACCCAAGAAAACTCATCTCTAAAGTCTAAAGAAAAGAAAAGATATGTTATAACAAGACTTTGAAACAGTCGTCTAGCTATCGGTTCTTCTCAAGCAACAAAGTTCCTTTGGTTGCTTGGAAAAGAAAAAAGGTGCGGTCTTCCATCTTCATTAACCTTTTCTTCTACGCAGAAAGGAATCTTAGCATTTGGCAGCAAATTATATAATTGATGCTTTTGAATTCCATGCATTCTGATCTCTCACTCTGTTTACTTACGACTCTGTATGCAGCACAAAAACACGTATATTGTCTCTGCGTTTACTATCTTTTTTTTTTGTGTGATCTTAATTTATGTTAACTGTAGCTGGTATGCAACTCGGGGAATCGAAGAAAGACGAAAGAGTGCTGTTGACTTTGACGTCAAAGTCAAGATGTCCTTCTATCTGAACAATATTAATGCTATTGCTTTCTGTGTGTGTTCACTCTTTTCCCGAATCGATCATATTTTCAGCTTTCACGTTTCACTTGGTTCCCTTCCCACTTATCCAGTTAATCTCAAACGACGTCACTGCCCCTGTACACGCTAGCTTTACACCTAAACAATTATACACAGCTCAACAATAACGCACATAATTATCTCCATGATGATCAACTCGACGGTATTAGACGTAATAAGGGAATCTCTATTATTTAGGGTTTTTTCTGTTGGTGATAGTTCGTTGTTTACGTAACTCGATCACCTGAGACTCTGAGAAGCAGAGAGACCTCTCTCTTTCCTGCGTCTTCGATATATTATATGTGTATCAAGCTGTTGTTATTGCAAGCAAGGTCAACCAGAATTTTGGTAATTTTATTATGTAGAGGACCAAGTCTCGTAATATTCAAGCTTTTATGTTATTTTTCCCCAGAGGAATTAGAAATTCTGCAGACGATCAGACTTGACTCCAATATAGCTGGTGTTTTTAGTACGAGTTCAGTGATCGATCTAAGCTACACACGCTTATGTGTTTGAATAATGATTATTAGGCGAATTTGTGGGGAAGAAGATACCAACTGCATGTTCTTATTCTTGTGTTCGAACAAGAGTCAATAATGCTTCTGGAGTTAGCTCAAACCCAAGTCGTTCTTATTTTAAAGCCCCAAGTATTTCCTTTCTCCCCCCTCTTCGAGTAATTATTCTATGTACCAATCAAAATAGTAAAAGTAATTATGTGGGGATTAGCAAGGGTAAAAAAAATAGTAAAAGTAATTAAATACACTAATAAGAAATAAAGATAAAACATTTAAACTAATAAAATTAAAAAAGAACATAAGACACGTGTGTTCCGGTACAAATAATAATTTCTCTTCATTTTCTTTTTGATCCCATGTGTCATTTTTGTTCTTTGAACTTCCAATTTTTCAGTCCGACTCCGATCCAACCCAAAAAGATTTGGATTGATCGATCCAACCCACGGTAGTACCCTAAAAAACAATGCGATGCTAATCAGTTTTGGGCCGGACAGTAAATTAGTCCATTTTGGCTTAGCCTACCCTAGATATCATGTACCCCAATCTAAACCCTGCCGCCCCTCTTGGCGTCTTCTATTCTTCAGACATATCATTCGAGTGAAGCTCGAAGAGGTAAAGATAGAGATCATGTGGAAAACGGTGCTGAAGAGGGCATGGTTTTCAAACGTTAAGAAGACGTTTGATCGAGTCGATCGACTACACCGTCTTAATCTTAGCAAGCAACTATGTAACCATGTCTCTACAAAGCACGAGTATGAAAAACCAAAACAGTCCGAGAAGGAATGGTTTTGTACTTGCATATGGAAAACGGCTTATACCGTCTAATCTAAATATCAAGGAATTTTGCGAAAAGACCTCTTCCAATGTTGAGACGATATACGGGTGTCGGAGTTAAGAGGCTATCCGGAGGAAATTGAATTTCTGCATATATAGTAGTTTTCTAGGCTATCCTTCTGGGACTGCAATTCCCTTCGGCATGCGATCAGTAATTGTTGATTCTAAGGTTTATATGATCGGTGGTTATAAGGATCCTTCTGATTCAGTACGCAACTTGGATGTATACTCTTTTGATCCCACTGATCCAGCTAGGGCTCCATCCTTCCGTCTCTGCGAGGGTCCGATTTCCAGATTGATCCAACCCTTCATCTTTGTCCCTCCATATGAAGCTTGTAGGGTGTTCAGCATAGAAGGCAAAATTTATGTTCTGGCTCCAGTACCAGCACATTGTCAGCCACTTCAAGATGTGGTGACTTTTTTAGGGTTTTCGATCCGGTTCAGCAATCCTTCAAATATCTTCCTCAGCCTCCTTATTTGCCTAATGCTATACCGTATGTGCATGACCACTTCGTTTGTGGTCACAAGCTTTTTATCCGTACAAATGTTTACAATGGTTATAGGGATAGCCTTGGTTTATACATTTTTGACACTCGTGAAGAGAAATGGAAGGTTGCATATCATGAAACATCATCGATTCAGGTGATCATCATTATGAGGAGTGCGTGACTTTTACAGAACTTGAAGGGTTTTTAATTTTAGTTCGAAGTGGACGTGTGATTTCTGATAGTAATACTCTTGTTTCTTATAAGTTGGATTCCGATGGGATCCCCGACCCTGAGTCGTATCAGGAACTACATGTGCTTCACTTCACGGACTCTGATGAGTTAAATTTCGATAACATTTTCTTAGGTAAATGTGACGGTGGGATATGTGGGTGGTGCATGGGTGGTGATGAGTATGAACTGGATTAAAAATAAAAGGAATGAAATAATTGACACATATTTGAGAGTGTTCCAAGTTTCCATCTCAACTGATGTTGATGGAAATCAAAGTCTCTCAGTAGAAATCGAGGCTGAAGAATTTCTCAATGTTAAAGGTTATGATTATTGCACGTCAGCTTTTGCCATTTGCCATCATCCAAACAGGATCGAGTCATGCTTGCCATCATCAAGCAAGATCGAGTTACACTGAATACAGATATCTGAAGATTAATATATAGTGAGGATATATATATGCTTGAGCGTGATACTGTTATGTTTGTTTAATGTTATTACGGGAGTTGGCAAGAAAGAAAACTTCATATAAAACGAAAGAAGTTGCTCTAGCTGCACCTTCGATGTTTTTTTTTTTTTTTGGTTATTCCTACGTTTTTTCTTAGTTTTCTTATTCTTGTGTTGTATCCTGAGAAAAAGTTTCGTTTCGGACAGTTATAACTGATGCGGCCATGTCTTGAATTGCATTTGCCTCAGAAGTTTGATTCATGTAGAATTTATGATTGCATTCAGGGCATCACACATAATGTCAAAATTCAAGCGCTATGTCTACGTAAATGTTTAAGACCAGTAATTATATAAGCATGAAAATTCTGGCTGCATGCTGATCTTCATGTCATGCTAGTTAGATCAAGGAATTTAAAAGATCAATACCCACAAGATGCATGAAGACTAAAAATAGCAGATGGGAGGAACTTACTCTTCATATTCGAGTTGGGCTGGCCTCCTGGGCCCAAGAAATATTGGTTTACTAGATGTTGATCAAAGATAAACCCTAAACACTGCTGCCGCCTTCTCCTCCTTGCCCGCTAAGCTTTAATAGACTTGAGAGAGATCATGTGGAAGACGACGATGCTGAAGAAGAGGAGTGTTTCTCTAACGTGAAGAAGACATGGGATCGACTATGCTTTCCTCATATCAGTAAGCAATTTGTACCTCCCTCTCTCCAAAGCAGCCCAATAACAAGGACAAAGACTGGTTTTTGTACTTGAATATGCGCAATCGACTATGCCGTCTGAATATTAGCGACTTCTGCGAAAAGCAGGGATCATCCAAGTGTGAACTCCTCCATGATTACTATCCAGGTTTTCCTCCAAATACAATTCCTACCAGAATGAAACGAGTAATCGTTGGGTCCAAATAAGTTTATATGTGGGGTGGTACATCGGTATCGGATGAAATCAACTTTAATGTATATACCTTTGATCCATCTGGGGATCCACCCTTCTTCTCTGCGAGGGTCCGAGTTCAAAGTTGATTTCACCAGAGATTCATGATCTTTATTCTGACATTAGAGTGTTGAGCACTGAGGAGAAAATCTATGTTCTTGATCTACCCCTTATTAGGGTTTTCGATCCCGTTCACCAATCCTGGAAAGACATTATTCCTCCTCATCCCCGTTGTTTGCCTAATGTTAAACCCCATTTGTACGACCACTTCTTTTACGGCTACAAGCTCTTATCAGCACTATCAATATCCCAATCAGCATTACCGATTTTGATACTACTAAGCCGGCAGGTGATACATACATTTTTGACACTCGTGAAGAAAAAATGGGAGGACGCGAAGAACATACTTGGTGCTGATTTTATGAAGAGCTTGAGGACTTCCTACATAAAATATGCACATGATGGTATGAGTAGATTCAGGACTTCCGCCATACAATATGAGGGATTCGTAATAGCCGTGAGTGATAATAAGGTCATTGCTTATAAGTTGGATTCGAATGGAATTCCCAACTCGGAGTCGTATCAGGTGCTACATGAGATTAGACAAGAATTTTCTAATAGCAGAGGTTGTATTACTTGGGCAAATGTGATGGTGGTCGTGTATGGTTGGTGGCTAATAGCGGGGATCGTTCATATGGTAGGATCCGGAATCAAACTCATCTAATAGTGTTTCAAGTTTCCGTCTCAAACGACATAGAAGGCAATCAAACCCTATTTGTAGAAATCGTGGCTCAAGGAGATCCAAATTTCGAACCCTCAAATTACTGCTCATCAGCTTTCGCCTTGTGCCATCATGCAGACAAGATCGAATCACACTAGCAAAACTTATCTGATCATTGATAATGTTACTTGTGTCACGGAGAAAAATAATGCACATTCCTGATATGTGCATATAAATGCCTCTGTTATACCTCTGGATATATTAATTTGCTTCAAGGGTTAGTTGTCTTATGTTTCCTTTAATCTCATTCTTATAGGTCCAAGTGTTTTATCCTTATTTTGATTAGTGTATTTAATTATTTTTACTTTTTTTTTTCCACCTCCTGCTGGTTCCCACATAAATCTGAGTCATATGATTGGCTGGGTACACTACATGACAGTGTCACGTGGTGTTCCGGGTACAAGAAATAATTACTCTAAATGTCCAATCAAATTTAATCTCATTCCTATTGGTCAAAGTGTTTTATCCTTATTTCTGATTGGTGTTTAATTACTTTTATTTTATTTTTCCATCTCCTGCTGGTCCCACATGAATATGAGTTATATGTTGGCCGAGTACATACATGGCAGTGTCACGTAGTGTTCCGGGTACAAGAAATAATTACTCTAATGTCTAATCAAATTTAATGGATCCACTATCGCTAAGAAATAAGAATCCAACCACATCAAAGTGATCAAAAACTCGTTGTACTCCGTTTAACCAATTTTAACTTTTCCATTAGAAACAAATTGAACGTATAATCCTATGAAGGAACACGAAATTGAAACATATATACATTATTTTAAATCCGGAGAGAGAATACATTCAAGGTGTAAGATTTTGAACCAAGTTATAAATTTTTTGGATTCAATAACTTATTTTAGTTTGTTAGAAGTTTGATGTAAACAATTACCCCATGCAACACGTACGTAGACACCAAGGCACCAAGTAAGGAGCACAGAAGAAACCCTAACACAAGTGATGAATCAACCTCCAACCAAATATGCTTCCAGTCTCTAACCAAAAGCAAATCAATGGCTTTGATAACTGCCATAACCTCCGCATCCATCAAGTTCATATGTCAAGAGTTGAACAAGATGCACCTATGGCAATTCCTCTATTATCATTGAAGACTCTACCATAACCAGCCACACATTAGATGTACTCTTCCATGCCCCCATCAATACTTACTTTAATCCAACCATAAAGAGGGGAGTGCCAATAAACTCGGTATTGCGAGGAACATGACTTGGCCTACATGATGCTCAAATCGTTTGATCACCTAAGATCTTGAGTTGTGTTGTTCATGGACCCATATGTTAGACAACTAAGAGCAAGTCCACCTCAAGCTCCAAAATGTGACCCAGGCTTCAGCCACCTCAAAGGAAGACCCAGCCAAAAAAACCCAAGTCCACCCATGAAAAAAATGATAACCCAGCCTTCATTGAGTAAAGACCTGGGTCAGACCCATGATCCAAGCAAAGAAAAATGAAGGCCTGGGCTTCCCTCTCCAGCTCAGCCCAATCCCTGGTCCCTACTTGACGCAAGGCTGATGACGACCACGTGAAGCCCCTGCATATCGCATGACTCGTCCCAGAAAGCGCGTGTATGGCGACGGACGAATGAGAGGGATTGTAGTCGTTGTGTCGACATTTTGTCGCCTAGCAAATTGGATGGGATTGAGTTGGCCACGTGTCATCATGTAGTAGAAGATAGTTCAATTCAAACCCAACGGTCCTTTAATCTGGACCATTGGTTGTAATTACAGGTGGAAATCAATGGCTTGCAATTATACACTTATCCTTTCAAACTAAAAACAATATAAACTTATATTACCGTTTGGGTTTCCAACGGTTTGAAATCTTCTTTTTAATAAAAAATTCCCAACAGTTACTAGACTACCCACTTAAAATAATAATAAAATCCCTATAAATATCACCATTTAATTTACATCTCACACAACAAAAAATTCCTAGTTCCATAGAAAACATTTTCATATTCTATCATCTCACAATTCCTCTATTTTTTTCACCGCAATAGATAATTGTGAGAAATGATCCGCAAGTCGCAAGAAGAAGATGATGAAGATGACTTGGCGATGAGCGACGTGGCAACCATTTCCTCTCTATCATCTCACAATTCCTTTTTTTCTTTCACCGCACTGGATATATAAAATCGTTATTCACATTCAAAATACCTAATATAAAATTTAATAAACAGTCAATGTCACGTGGCGACCCAGAAACAGAAATCGTGGGTGTAAACTGCAACTCAATTAATGTCACGTGACAACCCAGATCTCGTTCATGACCTAGGCCTTCCCAACGAAGACCCAGAGGTGGACTTGCTCTAAAGACATTTACAACCCAAAGGTCAACCTTCGAACCCGTATGACATTAGGCTGAATACCATCATATCTAGCTTTATTGTGTGAGTGCCTAATAAACCAAAGAGTAGAACAAAAGCATGCAATCCATAAATCACATAATTGAGAGCTACGACCAGGCACCAACCCCATATTTAGTAGCTCCAAAATAGAATCAGGAACATGCAGCAACATCAATCTCGAAGCTTTGAATCATGCAACTATGTTCCCAAATGAAAATGGGCAACAAAGAGAAAAACAAAATAAACATGAAACAACTACCGGCTCCTAAAGAACTCCCCTCTCCAGCTGATGCTAACTAATCTACATAGAACTTATTATACTTGAGTATAGGTCTCAATAAGATGTCTACTGTATGTGTATGCTGTGTTTTCATAGAGTATTGGTCTCATGCATAGAGCTAACTAATCTACATTAAGTTTAGATTTCTGTGTGTTACTGTGTTCCCAACAGATTTCTATCATTGTGTATTCTGTTTGTATGAAATCATCTGTGTGCATTACAGGGGTTTTCTAGTAGAATTAGATTATGATCTGAAAAAACAAAAAAAAACAAAAAAAAAAAAAACAAAAAAAAAAACAAAAACAAAAACGAAAATGTATATAGTCCTTAGATCAGTTAGAGGTGCCGTTCAGTGGGCTGGGCTAATTAAGAAAACACTTTGTTGTAAACTAGATTAGAGATAAACCTGCACGTACGCCTGCGGCCAGCCGCCCTCTTCTCCTTGCCTACAAAAACCTAACTGAAAGAGAGAGAGAGAGAGAGAGAGAGAGAGAAAGAGAGATCGATCATGTGGAAGACGACGATGCGGAAGGAGTGTTTCTCCAACGTGAAGAAGACGTGGGATCGACTATGCCGTGCTGATATCAGTAAGCAACTTTGTACCTCCTTCTCTCCAAAGCAGCACAACAACAACAAAGACTGGTTTTTGTACTTGAATATGCACAATCGACTATGCCGTCTGAGTATGAGGGACTTCTGCGAAACCAGGGATCATCCAAGTATGAACTCATCCATGATTATTATCCAGGTTTTCCTCCAAATACAATTCCTACCGACATGGAACCAGTAATCGTTAGTTCCAAAGTTTATATGTGGGGTGGTAAATCGGCATCGAATGAAATATTCAACTTGAATGTATGAATCCTTTCATCCATCTGGGGATCCACCCTTCCGTCTCTCTGAGGGTCCGATTTCAAGATTGATTCCACCAAAGTTTCATGACCTTTATTCTGACATTAGAGTGGTTAGCATTGAGGAGAAAATCTATGTTCTTGACCTACCCCTATTAGGGTTTTCGATACGGTTCACCAGTCCTGGAAAAGACCTTCCCCATCTCCCTTGTTTGCCTGATACTAATTTCCGATGGTTCCGCCACTTCTGTTGCGGCCACAAGATCTTTATCAGCCTTTACAGTTGTGACACTGCTGGTTATGATAGGGTGCATGGTGGTTCATACATTTTCGACGCTCGTGAAGAGAAATGGGAGGCTACGAGCACCATACGTTATGATGTTATAAAGTGGTTCCAGAGTCCCCCCATAGAATTTAAGGGATTTTTAATTGCCGTGATGCGGTACTGTTATAAGCATTATGAAGATAAGGTCATTGCTTATAAGTTGGATTCGAATGGAATTCCCAACTGGGAATCGTATCAAGTTCTACATGAGATTTCGGAGAAGGCTAGTTATTACTGTTACTATTACTTGAGCAAATGCGATGGTGGCCGTATATGGTTGGTGGCTGATATAGGGGATGGCTCTTACGATAGCTATCGGAATCAAACACATCTAACAGTCTTTCAAGTTTCCGTCTCAAACGACATAGAAGGCAACCAGATCCTATCGGTAAAAATCGAGGCTCAAGGAGCGCCGGATTTCGAACCTTCAAATTATTGCTCGTCAGCTTTTGCCTTGTGCCATCATGCCAACATCGAGTCACACTAGAACAACAGTATCTAACCACTGATAAAGAGATCATGCTAGTTGCAACTGTTGCTAGTGCAGAGTATGTATTCTGGAGGAAATTCTGTTATACTTGGTAATTGGAGATGAATTCATCATATGGATCGATCCATGACTTCAAATTTTATGTTTTCTCGTAGCTAATGTGAAATTTCATGACTAATTTTTCTCTCATTATACATACATGTTATAGATATATAGGTACTCGATCAGTATATATTTACACCAAATCTGCAAGTGAGTTTAGGCTACTTCTTCATCACTTTATGATCGATGTAGGGGTGTCTTTAGATAGATTTACATATTAGGTATCAAGTGGAATTAGAAAACTCATCCATGAAAGAGAAGAAACTGATTAATGGGACTATGTGTCTCTTTTGTTTCATAGAAGTAGGAGATGCGCACAGAAGGGTAGTTGTAAAATTTTCTAGAAATAAGAAAATTGCAGGATGTACATCACGACCAATATTGACTAGTGCAAGGAATTGAATGAAATTGGTACTACCTTATCACACTAGGTCGGGGACGAGGCAATTGAAGAAAAAGTAAAGCACCATTAATTTGCACCTAGTTCCTAACTTCCTATGTACTGATGCAAGAACTTGCAACATATAAGACATGCATGAATCCATGAATGATGTTTTTGGTTTCTATACATATATGTAATTGCAGCTAGCTTGCTATATATGCAGATTTTTTTTTTTTATAGAAAAAAGAAAACAAAAGAAAACAAAATCGAAACTAGAAACGAAATCTTATATAAATCGTGACTAGAAACGAAATCTTATTTTGATGAAATTATTGTCTATGGCCAATATTTGCTATAAGCTTGTGGTTTTCTTACTTACGCAAGGTTGATCACCTAAATCCTATACAGTACTTTCTCTCTAAGGACATCCTTAACTTAACTATGGTGCACATTTCTTAATATACTATTTTATCATATTTTCTCATCTTAACCATAAAACGAAATAAGTTGCTTTAGCTGCACCTTTACAACTTGTTCTTCTTCTTAATTACGTGTATGTATGTCTGAAGAAGTTTTGTTCAAGAAAAAATTCCGTTCAAATCTTAATGTGTGTTCCTGAGATTACAACGTGATATTTGTTTTTATAGTCTTAGAAGATGGGGCTGTTGATTATGATCTGAGAAAAACCAAAATGGAAAATGTTACTTAGAAGGGGCCTGTTGATTATGATCTGAGAAAAACCAAAATGGAAAATGTTACTTAGAAGATAGGCCTGTTGATCCGTGAGAGAGAGAGAGAGAGAGAGAGAGAGAGAGAGAGGAGAGAGAGACTGGTTTTTTGTAAGCAAAGCAGACCGCCAACAACAAAGACAAAGACTGGTTTTTGTACTTGAACATGCGCAATCGACTTTGCCGTCTGAATATTAGCGACGTCTGCGAAAAGCAGGGATCAACCAACTGTGAACTCGTCCATGATTATTATCCAGGTTAATTTTCCTCCAGACACAATTCCTACCGACATGGAACTAGTAATCGTTGGTTCCAAAGTTTATGGCGGGGGGTGGTAAATTTCGGTATCATCATATGAAAAAAACTTGGATGTATATTCCTTTGATCCATCTAGGAATCCACCTTTCCGTCTCTGCGAGGGTCCGATTTCAGATTGATTCCACCAAAGTTTCATCACTTTTATTCTCAAGTTATTAGCATTGAGGAGAAAATCTATGTTCTTGACCTACCGTTATTAGGGTTTTTGATCCGATTCACCAATCCTGGAAAGACCTTCCCGACCTCCCTTGTTTGCCTAATACTGAACCCCGAGCGTGGGGCCACTTCTTTTGCGGCCACAAGCTCTTTATCAGCCTTCACAGTGTTGATACTGCTGGTCATGATAGGCTGCAGGGTGGTTCATTCATCTTCGACACTCGTGAAGAGAAATGGGAGGCCACGAACACCATACATGATGATGTTATGGAGAGGTTAAGGAGTTCCGCCATAGAATTTGAGGGTTGCCGTGATGCAGTGCATGTTATGAGGGACCTAATCCTAAGGTCGTTGCTTATAAGTTGGATTCGAATGGAATTCCCAACTGGGAGTCTTATCAAGTGCTACATGAGATTGAGATGGATGATGAAGGGATGTATTATTTGAGCAAATGTGATGGTGGCCGTATATGGTTGGTGACTAGTATAAACGATGACATTTCTCTTTGTATAGATCTCAGAATCAAACACGCCTAACAGTGTTTCAAGTTTTCGTCTCAAACGACATTGAAGACAACCAAACCCTATAAAAATCGAGGCTCAGGGAGTCCCAGATTTCGAACCTTCAAATTAGTGCTCGTCAGCTTTCGACTTGTGCCATCATGCCGACAACATCCAGTCACACAAGAACATTATCTAACCACTGATATATAAAGTGATAATGCTATTTGCTAGTGCAGTGGGTTCCGCAGAAATTCCTGGTATGTGCACTTGGTAATTGCAGATCATTCTCATATGAATCCATGACTACACCTGTTTTTAACTAATGTGAAATCTCATGTCTAATTTTCCTTTATTGTACATACTCAGAATATAATAATTTACACCAAATCTGTGAGTGAGTTTAGGATACTTATTCATCACTTCATGATCAATCTAGCGAGGGGTACGTTGTCGATCTTTAATTAGATAGATTTACATATTAGGTATCAAGTGGAATCAAGCAAACTCATCCATGAAAGAAAGAAACTGATAATGGGAGTATATGTTTCTATTGTTTCATAGAAGTAGGAGAGGTGCGCGGAAGGGGAGTTGTCAAATTTTCTAGAAATAAGAAAATTGCAGAAAGTACATCATGACCAATATTGACTAGTGCAACTGTGCAAGGATTCGAATGAAAATGATACTACCTATCAGACTGGGTAGCGGACGAGCCAATTGAAGAAAAAGAAAGCACCATCATTTGCACCTATTTACTGATGCAAGAACTTGCAAAATATAAGACATGCATGAATCCATGAATGATGCGTTTGGTTATATACATACATGTAATTGCAGCTAGCTTGCTATATATGCAGATTTTTTTCATAAAAAAATGAAAGAAAAGAAAAACATATGCAGGAGTACTTTGAACTGGTCTATACAAATCAAGACTAAGAAACGGAATCTTATTTTGATGATAATTTTGTCTATGGCCTATATTTGCTTCATGCTTGTATGCTAGAAGCTTACTCAGATTGGTAGTTTTCTTACTAACGTAAAGTTGATCACGTTTCTAAAACCCTATATACGATCATTCATTATTGATGTAAAATTTGTCAAATTGATATTAATTTGCTTCAACTAACATACTTATGTAGAAATAGATCATTGTCCAACAAATTTAATGGACGGCTAATGAAATCCACAATCGCTAAGATCTAACCACATCAAAGTGATCAAACAACTCATTGTACCCCGTTAACCCATTGTTAACTTTGCCACGTACTAGAAACAAATTAAACGTAAAATCCTAAGCACGAACATAAGATTTGGACGTAGATACATTATTTTTAAATGCAGAAAGAGAATGCTTTAAAGGTGTAAGATTTTGAACCAAGTTATACGTCTCTTGGTTTCAATAAATTATTTAATAATTTATTTTAGTTTGTTAGAAGTTTAAGTGGTCTAAGTTGAAAGTATTTAAAGATATGTCGAGAGTGGAAGTGTGATCGAGAGAGCATCCGCAACAAAATTAGTTTCACGCAACACATGTCAAAAAGAGATCTCTTCGATACTAGATGATTGATGTTGCTAATAAAAGACTTTAGGCGTCATTAATACAACCGATAATTAAATTAGAATCTTATTTCACTTGAACATACTTGAAATTCTTAAATACTCAATAAATGTCATCCTTAAGAGCAATGCACTCGGCGATAGATACATTTGAATAACTGAACTTGTGAGAGCCACCTAAGGTGGGGAACCAAACCACTAAGGATAGTGGGGTGGAAAACTCTGTCTTGGCTAACCCCAGGTCTGGAGTTCGAATCCCCATGAAAGTAAAGTGGCTAGGCACTATGCTGCAATGCATAGTTGAAGCATTTTACATACGCCGGCGGATTAGTCATTGAGCCTAGAAAACCTTTAGGATACCGTGACTTGATCAAAAAAAAAGGTGGGGAACCAAAAGTTTCTTAGATAATGAACACCAGCTACATCCTTGTTGCTTGCGACACAAATATTAGAATTGATCTTGAATGAGTTGAATATGTATTCAAATTCATTATTTAACCTCAAATTCAGTATCATATATACGTTGGATCGGTTCAAACATGTACTCAAACTCGTAATCTTACATATTATTGATCCAAATCATAATTGAATTTGGCCGGGTGTTGCTCTATTTGGATTCAAATATGATCTTTCATATCTGCATTCCATATATAAAAGGAAAGAAAAGAAAAAAAGGGAGAGAGATCACATAGGGCAAAAGAGAGAGAAACAAGATAAAGATAAAACACATCTCTCCCTCGTATAAAACTCCCAAGTGTCCAAACCCCAAGTACCAACCAAAGCACAATTGTTGTCTAGCTAATCGAACCAGACAGACCCCCATGCCGGCCTTAAACCCTCACCTGAGTCCACTTTGTCTCTCTTCCTCTCTTTCTTCCCGTTTTCGAACACCCTTTCACCTTTTCCATATCTTCCTAACCTTCAAAACCCACCATCATTATTAACACTCCTCCCCACCAGTTTCTCCTTCTTCTCTTTTGGTCAAACTAACAGAAGCTCCACCATAATGAAAAACGCTTCCAGAAGCAAGTTTCTGCTTTGCTTCCGACCAGTGGACGTCGACATGGAAATGGTCGTCGAGTCTAAATCTGCGCGCAGAACTAGAACCAAGCTGATCGAGAACACCAAGGCCGAAACCAACGTGGTGGACAAGGAGGAAGTCCAAGCTCCGTTGACCAAAACCATGTCTTTGGATAGAGAGTGCTCCATGATCAGTTCTCAGACCTCCAAAGTGCCTCGGTCTCGTCACAGTCGGACGCTATCTAAGGCCATCAAAGCCGTCGTCTTTGAAACGATTCTGGTAATTAGCAATTAGTCCTCGGAGAAATTGGTTCTTCTTTCCCTTCTCTTTTTGAGTTTAAGAATTTTAAGAATTTTGAGTGTTTTTTTTTAACAGGCGAAGAAGGTTCGAGAAGGCAGAGCTTTCCGGCAAGACTCGTTCCGATCGAAACGGGGCTATTCTCTGAGTTTGGGGACTGATGAACTGATGACAACACCTTCAGAGACTAATTCTCATGAAGTCAGAGTCAATTTTGACTCGGAAAAACAGAGCACGAAGAATCAAGAAGGCTCTGTTAAGAAATCGAAGAAGAACGATAAGGGTTCATGTGAGCTCAATTCCGGAATGTATTTACTTCTCATAAGCCTCGGGATCACTGTTTTCTGGGGAGGGTATTTGCTATTCTTTTCACATCAATCTGGCTCTACTTTTTCTCATGGCGTTGCGCAAATAGTAATCTCCGGCGGCCGGAAAACGTGAGAGAGTTGTCGGAGGCGGAGTCCAGGGAGCAGAAGAGGAGGGTCATAATGGAAGGGTTGATTGAACGGAACCACCATTTCCACGGTAGTCAGAGAGGGCATTAAATTGGAAGTGCTCTGTTTCGTGTAACCTTGCTTGAAAAATTGAAGTCTAAGTTCTAAAAACAGAACTTTCTTGTGGATATGGGAGTAAAAAAAACCAGGAACATTCTGTATTATTTACATTTTACTTCCCTTACTTTGTTTTGTTTGTTTCTCCTCTGTGTTATATATGGTTCACCTAATATGAAAGTATATGATTCAGGACACAAGAATTGGAAGTAGAACTCATTGTTTGCAAATCTTCTTTTCTACCTCGGGATAATATCAAGGTGGATACTTGTTTTATCTACATTGTTTCTCTTTATGTAGTTACATATTTAGGCATTTTGTGTACAATATTTTGTAGCCAAAGCTGGACTAGAAATCTAGAATCAAACCAGTCTGTACTCTAGGCAACTGCGTGCAGAAAGATCAGTAATTTAAGCAATAGCATTGAAGAGAGGCAAGCATTTCTTGTAGGCTACCAAAACCTATAAAGATGGTTGGATTTGGAAGCTTAAGTGTCTTAATGAGCATCAGATGGGTGGTGGTTGAAGTGAACATTACCCCTGGTGAAAGCTTGTAATAATTACTAAACAAAATAAACTAAGAAAGGATCATGAAGTCTTTGGTGATTCCTTGTTTTGTGTTGTGTGGTTACGTAGAATTTGTATGACTTGTGAGCATGGAGAAATGAGAAATGCATTGCATAAACTTATTTGGGTGCAGGTTGTTGAGAATTAATAAATAACAAGTAGGTAAAAAAAAAAAGAATTGGAAAAAAGATCTTTTACTCTTTTTCTTCAGTGATTTTAATAAATAACAAGTAGGTAAAGCAGGGTTTTATACATGTTTATCTGGGCTCCAAGCTCCAAGCCTGAAGAGGAAGATCAGAAAGAAAAGGATGGAGTGTGCTTTACAATGTTTAGTGCAAAGGCTGGAGAAAAGGGATAAGACCATTTATGCAATTCACATAATAAATAAGAGCCTTGGTCCTTTTTGCATTCTAATACTTGTGCTGTCTGGCAGTTTCTTAACCCAAATGGATCTCCATCAATCTAAGTCACAGAGTAATCACAGGATACAAGACCAACTGCACCAACTATAAAGATTAAAGAGGAACACAATGCCACTAAACCATTAATGAAATAAAAGGCATCAAACACTTGGATTTCACATGTTTCTTCACATTTAGGTAAGAGATTTACAAAAAAAGAAGGCAGTGGAGATAAGTCTCCCCCCGTGGCACTTAGTCACTTGCACTTCTCTTTTTGAAACAGTATTTCTTTACAAGGAACATGACTCAGAATCAGTTTCATCAACTACACAAGTTTTTTTTTTTTTTTTTTTTTTTATTGAAATCAACTACACAAGTTTACATGGAACAACAACACCAAGACAAGTACAGAATCTACAGTATTCCTCCTTTTCATTTACAGATCCTCACGATTCATTGTACATAACTATGTGTAACGTGTTTTTCGAGAAGTGAAGAACTCGTAATCTGGATGTTTGTTCTGCATCTTGATCTTATCCTTGTAAACCCAGCCTCTAGCAAAATGCAAGGCATTTTCGTCCAACGTCCTCAGCCTTTTTATGAGAATTCCTGTGGTGTCATAAGATGCAGGTTCTCCTGAAGAACGTATTTTGGGTTCAAACCAGCATTCATCCTACAAGAATAAGAGAACATCATTAGTGTCACTTGAGGCAGTACCCAAATAGTTTCATTCACTTGATGTTTAAAAGCAGATAAGTCCTGAAGTATATATAAGATATTAACATCTAAGAGTAAAGAGTCTTTGTATGACAAAATTGTAACTGATCAGCTAGCCTCATTGTAAAAACCTTGCTCATATCTGATCATAAGCATTGAAATATTCACTAATATGCTGAAGCTATTAATATTCTAGTCCAGATAGCCCATACATATGTAGAGATGCCAGTAACACAAAGCACAAGTTTACACAATGCTAACAAAATATAGAGAATACCAATGTCTTACCTGTGAATTGTAGCTTTGCAAGCCTAACACAGGGAAGACAATGCAACCTGGAGCAACAGTGGAACCAGGTCCTTGCACAAAATGTCCAAGTGAATGGTAAGTCAAGAATGATGCACGGAGATGCCCTTCTGGAATTTGATATATAGGATACCAAGCCACCGAAAACCTGAAAGCACACAAATGGACTTTCTTATAAATATACTACAGTTAGTTTTCAATCCAGAAATACGAGAAGTAAAATCGATTCTCACCAAGATGCAGGATGTAAATCACGCAAATTCAGACTAGCAAGCTTTGATGGGTCACCATATACGAGAGGATTAGAAGTTCCAGCACCAATTAACTCCAGAATTCTGCATTCATTTAGACATCAGATATGTCTCACAAGCTCCATTGGAGGTAACAAACAATAGTTCAAGCAAGTTAAAGAAGAGAAGGACATTCTGATGTACAAAATATGAAACTAAATCAGCACACAAAGCCAACTCGAATAACCATTTGGAGTTTCTTTGTGCTAACTCCATTGCCAAGATTCTGATCTAGAACCAATTACAATCTATCATGTCACTTCTCCCTGCCTAAGAAGCATAGTTTTTTATTTTACCCTTTTCTTTGTATTTCATATACACATCAAACATACTGCACTGTTGTTTTATTCTAAGGCACAGCGAGTCCCACATGAATATATATCTAGATGTTACAATACTGAACCTGTTTTTTACAAGGGGAAAATTAGAGGAACAAAATAAGCTAAAACCACCCCACAGTCAAGAGCCAAAAAAAGCTGAAGGAGGGGGAGAGGCAGCAAGCCAGCATCATACGTCAGAATATTAAGCAAAGGAAGAGAAGGCTGAACACCCCAATCAGGAGGGCAAGACCTCCGAAACGATCAATCTTAGTACATTGCACTTTAGATCTTCCTCAATCTCGAATCATAATTAAGTTTGAGAATAAGTTGGCTATTTGAATGTTCAGGTAGTCAACAAATAAAGTAGTAGATGACTTTTGTTAGGCTATGACTTTTATTTTTGTATCCCGAAAATTGCTGCTACAATATGAATAAATAATAATGTGTGATATAACTAAAATATGCAACAATGCAACGTATCTTATCATAAAGACTTAAGAGTTGCAAGGACCTACTTGTTATAAAAAGGCCTCCTGTAGTGTGGCAACTCAACCTCAAAAAACTCAAATATGAGCTCAGCATCAGAGGAGAAGACATGTGAACGATCTAGACCTTGAACACAACTTCTGTCAGGTAGGGCAACATCAAATGAACCAACCCGAATATGGTTGCGTTGTTCAGAAGCAGTAGAATTGGAAAATAATCTCTTGCAACCAGAGATGTGTGGTCCAAACAACTGAATAGCAGAAAGGGAAGGAACAAAATAGGCTTGGAACGACATTGAATCATTTGGAAGCCCAGTGAGGGTTTTAGGACAAACTGCCTTGACATCCAACCCATAATTCCCTGGTATCTCATACCAGTTCCAAACACTGTGAAGTGATACATTTGGTATCTGGTGCTTGCCTAGTAAACTATCAGATGGCTGGGTACCCAAGGAAACAGAATATTCGTTATGTACATACGAAGAAGGAATAACAGGAGCAGCGCAGTGGATGAACGTTTCAAACTCTGCAAGTGGACAACCCATTGCGAGCTGAACAGTTTCAGATGCTAATTGCATTTGGTAAGCAGCAGTTAGAGCTTTCATTCCCATATGTGAACCAATTAAGAACTGGTCAATGTCTTCTGGTCCTCTATGCTTTGCATCATAACTTTTTATTTCAGTCTTTTGACCTAGTTCAGCAGCAGACTGATAAATCTTCGGATCATCAAAAGAAATCGGTTGATGGCAGGATATTCTGGTTCCTCCCAGATGGCTATTATTTAACTGCCGGCTTACATCTGGTAAGAGATTTAACTCATTTGAAATAGTAGCAGATGAAATTCTGTCCACAGGCCTGAACTTTTTTGTAACATTTGCTCCAGAAGCATCTTTCTCAAGTTTATGATCAGTATGGCAGTATGGTATACCATCCACAAATGCATGCACTGAATTGCTGACCTCATATTCCATGCTTGGAATCTTCCTGAATTTGTATTGCTGGATATCATTCATCACTCCCTGAGTAGACATTTTAGAATACATAGAAGACGAGTTTAAACAGTGTCGATCACCATGACTTGCAATCTGCTTGCCATTTGTTCCTGCAGTATCTCTCTTGTAATCGTGCATATCAGAAAAACCCAGTGACAATTCTTTATGATATGAAACACACTTAGCATGTAACTCAGAGAAGTTTGCTTCATAATCGTGAGGTCCTTTTTTCACATTGCAATGCACAGGCTTAAACAAATTAGTTGAACTTCCTACTAACTTTTCAGAGTCATTCCCCAAGCCTTCTCTTTGACTTTTTAGAGAAACAAAAAGTGTCCCATTCAACCTCTTTGGAGAAGCAGCTGCCTGTGATGAATCATTCAATAGTATTGGAGGGACATCCTTTTTTCTATATCCAAAAGCAGCATTATTCTGTCTAGAGGAATTCAACGGAGTAGGTGAGATGGCATCATTGGCTAATGAATTCCGCTCAGACCAAAAACGATTATCTGCCAGGTTACCATCTTTCACACCATGGCTTGGTTTTTTACCCCAATCCACATGTCCTTTCCTAGCATTGTACTGCTTCCTGTTCCAACCAAAATGCCTATTTTCTTTCCCATTGCTGTATCCAGAGGAAATCAATGAAGAACGTACGATAGCATCATTGGATAATGAACTACAGTCAGCCCAAAAACGATTCTCTGCTGAGTTAATATCTTTCACACCATTTCTGTAACTCGGTTTCTTCCCCCAATTCACATGTCCTTCCCTAGTATTGTACTGCCTCCTGTTCCAACCAAAATGCCTATTTTCTTTTCCGTTGTGAGTCCAACCTGTGTGGCTTCTATTCTTGGAATCTTCAAGTTCAACCTGTTTGCTACATTGAACTACAACCTCCTCAACAACAGTAGTACTTCTTGATTCAGCAGACCCTTGTTTGCTTATCTTTGAACAGTCATCAGAACTCTGCGTTCCAACTGATAAGCTGTTCCGGGTATGATCAGGAAACGAGAGTTTCTCTGAAATTTGGACAGTTGAATCTTTGGAAACCTCATTCGCATCTGATACAGATGGAGAGGCTATAGTACCACCGCTCTGAGATGTCTTTCCTGCCCTCTTCTTCATCTTCTTCTTCTTCTTCTTCTTTTTCTCAGCAGTACATCCATCAGGAGACCCAGACCTCAAAGACAGAGGATGAGGTTCAGAATTCCGATGCTCATGTGATGCAGATGGAGAGGCGACACTAGCACTGCTCTTAGACGACTTTCCCACCCCCTTCTTGCTTTTCTCATCAAAACTTCCGTCACGAAAGCCAGTCCTTAAAGCTAAAGGCTCGGGTCCCGAATTCCAATACCCATCTGATGCAGATGGAGGGGCTACTCTAGCACCGTTCTGAGATAACTTTTCTACCCACCTAATGTTCATATCTCCATCACGTACCTTGGTGATTAAAGACACGAAATTGGGTTCAGAATTCCCAAATCTTTGGGTCATTTTTCTGTTCTTTCGTACCCTTCACACAAATCTACACAAACACCTAGAGAAAACAAAAGAAAACAACAATGTGGGTTCATGTAATTCTCAAGGAACCAGCTCAAGAAACTAGCACATAAGCAATTCAAGAAACCCAAGCATACCCGACTAGTAACTTGTCTCAATTTCAAGAAAAACCCAATTGAATCTTCGAATAAAGTTCATATAAAGTAAACGCAGCTAGAAATGCATCAAGAACTGAAGCTAAGACGAGTGAAGTGAAAACCAGAAACGATTGCATTGTGAAAACATGAAGCAAGGAATGGCAGAGAGGTACCTGAGCAAAGACTGCAGAGCCTGCGAGCTTCAAGAACCAAGAATTGGGTGCCTTGGTGTTTCTGGGTTTCTGGGGTTTTGGGGTTCGTGAGGTTCTAGATGGCTCCGCTTTTGATTTTATAGTGTGGAGTGGACCACTGTGCTAGTGTCCATAGAGGCATTGTGTGTGTGCCACGTGGTTTAACGTTTTGCTCTCTAACTTTCTAATCAAGTCGAGTAATTATAGAGATTTTATTTTTACCAAACTTATTTTGGAAAATTTTGATTTATGAACCTGTTTGTTTTTAATTTTATGTTTATCAAGGCTTCTAAACGCCTCTAAGTTCTCAGCGATTGGACCACATTTGCGAATGATTCAATATCATCGTTGACAAGTTCATAAATGAAGATTCAATTAATGTAATAATATGTAGGAGAGTTTTAAAATGCAGGAAGTAAAGGCCTAGAAAAGAAAGTATCATCATCAAATCAGATAGGGACGGCACAACTACACTGACATCATTTATTTAGAGCTAAGCAATGCCATAATAATCACTTATCATCATAATCGCCCAAAAGAATACTACAAAACCATACAATAACTAAACAACTACATATCTTACAATTACTTGAGGATCAAACCAAGTGATCAAAGGAGAAATCCGTTATGTGCTTGTTTGATGCTCTTCAGATCTCTTGGAGGTAATTGAAGATGTGGTGCTTTTGGCCTGAGATGAAGTTGTTGATGTGCTATTGCTTTGTGCATGTGAGCTCTGGCTTGAAGATGACTCGGTGAAGAAAACTATGTGCTGGCTATCTCCAAAGACTTGGAGTGCTCTTGGAATTGAGGGCAAGTTCACATCCAAAATCCCCTCGAGAATCTGCACCACTTGACCCATTGATGGTCTATGAACCTCATCATCTTGGACACACCAGCAAGCAACTCTAAGAACCCTTATGACTTCGTCCACATCACCATTTCTCCCTAGCTTCGGGTCCAATAGGCTCAGCACATCATCTTCTTCTGTACTAGTGATCACACCAGCAGCCCAAGTTGGGAAGAATCTAACTTTGTTATCTTCAGATGGCTCAGAGTTTCGTCTTCCTGAAACAATTTCGAAAAGCATCATTCCATAGCTGTAAACATCAGCTTTTGCTGTGACTGCCACTCCTGAAATCCACTCCGGTGCAAGATAGCCTCGTGTGCCTCTCATTGTGGTCAGGACTCGGCTGAACTCCCTTCCAACAAGCTTTGCGAGGCCGAAGTCTGCGACTTTGGGACAAAGTTCAGTATCTAGGAGAATGTTTTCTGGCTTTATGTCACAATGTATGATACAATCTCTACATTTCTCATGAAGATAAGCCAACCCTCTTGCTGTACCTAGAGCAATTTGGTATCTTGTTTTCCACTCCAAAACATCGCTTTGACGATTGAAAAGATGAGCATCTAGGGATCCATTAGGCATGTAATCATAGACCAACAACCTCTTGGCACCTTCAGAGCAGAAGCCACGCAGCCGAACAAGATTGACATGTTGGATTGTCCCAATGGTGCTGACTTCTGTCCTGAATTGCTTCTCTCCTTGGCTCACACTTTCAAGCTTCTTCACTGCTATGACTGATGAATCAGGCATTGTGCCCTTGAAGACAGAACCAAAGCCTCCTCCCCCCAATTTCTCTGAGAAGTTCTTTGTTACTTCTTGAAGATCTCTATACTCAAATGCCACCAATGAACCCTCCACTGCTTTTCCAATCACTCTATTTCTGTTTCTCAACATTACAACAACAATAAGGCCTAATAGAACTGCTACCCCAACAGCTGAGCCTACTGCAACACCGATAATCAATCCCTTTTTACTTTTCGGATCCTTAAACTCTGAAGCTGCTAGTCTGAGGTACAAAGTTTTTCCGTTACCATCATCTGTGAGTTGCAGATCCAAGAGATCTCCAATCCATATTGAACATCTATCGTTGTCATAAGCATAAGCAGTGCAAGAGCTGTTACTTAGGCAGAATGATTCACATTGTGCAGTACTCCCAACATTTACAGACACATTATTTTCAGGCAAAGACATGCTAGGCATTTCTAAAAACCGGTCTTCCTTCCCATTATTGTTAGTAGTACTATTAGCAACATTCAGCATAGTCTGTCTTTTGCAGCCACCAGAATAGTCCCCCGAATCCCAATCTGCCTTCAATTTCGGCTCAAAACCATCCAAACATGTACAGAAGGGCAAGGATTTTTCATTGCAACTTCCAAATGCTCCACAAAAGGCATAAACCTCACATTGTTTCCTCGGCTGAGACCAAAACAAGTTCCACCCCTGAGGTATCAACCAGGTCTGTTGCTTAATCTGACCCGATACATCCATAACGAATCGAGAAGTTTTGCTAGGATCATAAACAGAATAGGTGAAGTAGCTCTCAGTTTTGTTTTTAAAAAAGCTGAAGTCGTAGATATAGTTAAGCCTCATCTCAGGAACCAAACTGAAAATATTACTCTTTGGATCCCAAGCTCCACTAGTCCAATACTGCCTAGACTTATTCCACAGTATGAAATATGCATCGGATCCATTGGGGTCAAGCTCAAGAGTGTAAAGACCCGGTGCAGGATCCTCAGAATTCTTCCATGAAGTCAGGACTTGGGTTTGGTTTGTAACAGTGTTGAACCCAATTCTACCTTCTGGCAGCCAAGTATGAGCTGGATGATCAAAACTTTGCCATAAAGGCAAAGAGGAATTGGAATCAGACCCAGCTCTTAACACAAGGTTTCCATTTTCTAAAAGAACCACATGTGTAGAAGAACCTGAACCTGAACTGACATTTGTGGACCAAATTGGTACTTTGGACTCATTAAACAGTACCAAATTGCCATCTGAGATTCTCAGCTCTGAAGAAAATCTATCAGAGACTGGCTGCTCCCTATTGGCCACCCAGACTATGGTTTGCAAAGACACTAGTGTCTTGTAGTACCACATGCCTATGTAGTAGTTTGAAGTATTACCTGGCTTGAAAAAACCCAGCTCAAATTTCTCACCAGCTGAAACAATGGTTTGGTCACCAGAGAGAGACTGGTTTGCTGTGATGGTGTCAGCTCCAAAGCAGATATGGGACTTGAGGCATAGGCTTAAGAAAAGTAAGGAAAGCAAGAACCTTGTGTTTGTTTTGGCATCCATGGCTGCAAACAAATATTTGCAGACAAGGTAGAGATGCTGGTATTTTGGTACCAGAACTCAATTTTAATGTAGTGAACGAAGGGAAGGAAGAGAAACAGAGATAGGACTAGAAAACTTCTACCCCATGTTTCGGTCATTTGCAAGAGTGGACTTTGCAGCTGTACAGGTCCCAAGTCCTCCTTGGCTACAAGTCAAACATGAGCTTTTTCCAAATCCCATTATAAACCTCCATTCTTTATGCAACAACAAAAAAACCACAAGCTTCATTCTTTAGGGAAATAGATTTTTCTGAGGCTCCATGGGTCAACTATGGAATTTGAACCAAGAAATACGATTGCAACACATAGCATTATAGCAATATGGTGTGTGAACGAATTGGAAGCACTAGAACCTTTCTCTGCCGCAAATGACCAGGTCAAGTTTCCATTTACATTGGCATTGTATGGTAAAAGGGTGAATATGAATCTAACATATGATCAACAATCTGGAATTTGGACCCACGACCAGATTTTTCCTTGGATCTTTGCCGTATAAGAAAGGCTATACTTTCTTGGACTTTTGGCTGATTTTTGTTGTTGAATGACAGCCTTGTTATCCTTTCTTCTGTATCAAAATCTCTCACAATCAAATCTGCAACATGAAGATGGCGGTTCACCAATAATCATCACTGGAATCGCACGGAAGCAATCTGAGCCCTTCCGTTTGGTGTTCATAATAAATATTGAAACCTACCTCAGAACTTCACGATCGTTGCAATAACAAGGCTTGACGTAAAAGACTATGAGAGCATATGAAGGGAATAGGGATCATCAGCCCTAGTCTGCTTATGTGCTTACGTGAAGGTTCCGTCGGCTATGTGTCTTTGTTATAAAAAAAATTGAGTCAAATGAATATTTTTATGCTGTGCTCCCAAAACATGTTCATTACTTTACAATTGAGGCATGAGATGATCCTACTAACGATTTACAGCATCATCGAGTCTACAATATAAAAACTTAGGTAAAATAATGAATAGTCCAACTCCCACAAATCAAAGCACAATGGAAGGTTTGGGGGAACACCAATATTGTTTTGGAAGTAATAATTCAATCTCAACATGAGTGAGGAATTAGTTTATGGTTGTGGACAGGCCGGCCTGTGTCCATATAGCCCCAGACAAGAATATATTTAAGGCCCAAAAAAAAAACCTCAAAATATTACAAAAAAATCATATCACAATATAAAAGGAAGAGTATGGATTTGGATATACACAGAACTGAAAAAAAGAGTAAGAGACGTCAGGTCTTCTACTCTTATTCTAACTTCTTAAATTTTTTTTAACAGGCCTATATAAAAAAAATTTGAGGCCCTCAAATTTTGAGGCCCTAGACCCAGGCCTGGTCCGTCTTGCCCCAGGACCGGGCCTGGTTGTGGAGGAACCAAACGAAACATCAAGCATGATGCAAGTGTTCCGAGTAACTGCTCCTCATGCCTACCACATCTCTAAGAATAATGCTAAGAGTGAAATCAATCACATCTGTAGTTTCACTACAAAACTAAAAAGATTATAATGGAAATGAATTTAGGGTTCAACAGATCTATCGGACAAATTGTTTGCCCCAAAATTACCGGTAAGATGAGATTGGTTTGATCATAAGACTAATAAGAGTCAAGGGAGAACATTTAATTTACCTACCTAGGGCAGTGACAGAAACTCTTGCTTGTTTTCTTTGTTCAAAGAGAAGGAGATATGATAACCAGGTTTAAACTACTTTTCCTCTTAAAACACCTTGTACTAGTCCTCTAGTGCACCAACAGCTCCATATACAGCCATGCCTTGTTAGCTCAAAACAGTGGGACTTATGTGAACAAGATGATCATGGCTGATTGCGCATCCAACTTTCTGATAATCAAGTGAGTTTGGTGTTGAATAGATACTTGCTATCCCATAGTGCTCCGATGGTGACACCATGCCTAAACTATCATAGTATCAATACTATGATTAATTACAAAAAACCACCCGAATTATAGGGTCATTTTCATTCTCATACCTAACTATAAATTTTTTGCACTTTGATACCTCAATTTGATTTCAGTAACGAATTCATACCTCTACCTCTAAGGGCAACTCCAACAGTGGAGTTAAAACTCAAAACCAGCTCCTGAAATAGAAAAAACTATCTCCAACAGCAAAAAAGACTAGGGTGCTGGTCTTAATAATATAGATCTAAGTGTCATCCCAAGTCTTATATTTAAGATTTTTCTAAGACCAGCCCATGTAGGCTCCACAAGCACACACCTCATTCCCATTTGTTAGAGATAGAAAATTAATGAAATATGAATAGTGCTAGAGTTGCTCTACGGTGTTAAATTGAAGAAATAAAGCTGAAATAAATAGACCATTCAGTATATCACACTTAATTGAAGAAATAAAGCTGAAGTGCATGCAAGGAGGATCGAAAGCCTGACCTCTTGCGTGTACAAAACCAACCTTACTGCCAGGTTGTGTTGAGCATTAAGCATGATTGTATATTCACCAATATTTAGACGTTAAAAAATATAACCATCAGGCTCCTTTTTTTTTTCTAGTGGTTCTGTCAGTATTTTTCTTTTCAAAGACACTTGACTTGATGCAGATACACTCATATGAATACTTACAAAAAAAATATTGACATTTCGTGATAAAATAAATAAATTTATATTGATAATTTACTAATCATTAAAAATAGCCAGGTTGATGTTATTAACACACTAATTTTTGTTATTAACACACTTTATTTATTTTCCTATAATCATATCCACATATTTTAATTTCATTTACAAATTTGTCACTTAAATGTGTTTAATGATCGTTTCTCACAACACATAAGATATGTTAATAACAAAAATATGTGTGTTAATAACATCACCGTAAAAATAATCCAACTTACTAGGTTAATCATCACTATATGAAAACACAAAAATTTGATATATGAGTATGAAAATGAAAACGACTTTATAATTCAGGCTGTGTTATGTAATTAATCCTCGGTACTACGCAAGGAAGAGCATGTATTTGCAGTAAGAGTGAATTAGTACAGCAGTGTTTTTGTCATTATGTATCTAGGTACCCGTCTGTGTCATCCAATACAAAAAATGACTGGTTTCCCTAGACTTGGACATGAGGACCTTTACAGCTTCAGTCCAACTGCCATTGAAAACTGATGGCAACATTACAGAATACAGAGAGCCCCGCAGCATCAAGCTCCTAAATAAAACTCTTCCATGTCGTGATTCACAACACAGGTCGAGTCACAGGCAAAGGGTATGCCTCAAACAGTCTGTCTCTAACTTATTAACGTACACTTGTACCATTCCCATTTTCTCAATTTCCCTTTCCACAAGTTATTTTGATGATCAATGATAGCTCAACGGAATAGTTAGAATGGTCTTATGTAGTGACTAATGGAGTAATGATCTTGCTCAAATGAAATATAATCTTAGCTACATTTTTGTATTTTCTGTAATCTTAGACGATGGAGAAAAATTTCTAAACAAGAGGATGAGAGTCTTGCTGGGGTTTCTTCAGTCTTAACGACAGTGACGGAACTACAAACAAAATTTTCCAAAGGGGCTAATATATACCATAATTTTGAAACTGAATATATAATTATATGCGATTAAACTATAATTGAAAGGTGTTCCTAAAAAAAAAAAAAAACTAAAACTGAAAGGCAAATTTGAAATTTTCACGGGGGCCACAACCCCCTCCCGTCCCTTCGGAGTTTCGCCACTGCGACGACGGTGCTTGAAGTTGAGGCTTCCTCTTTTTCTCGCTGCTCTGAGGTTCAGAAAAATAGTGTTTTCTTATGTCGACTTCTTCTTGCACCTGTTAAATCTTGACTATAATTTTGTTGTTTCTTTCTCGAAAGAATTTTGCTAACCGCTGATCATGGGGGTATTTGCTTGTGGTGGATCTCAAATGAGAGATAAACACATGATCCCTGATTATGACTTCTCTTAATATAAGGTTGCAGGTTAGATTGATGGCGAGATTTATATAGAATGCTTCATAAATGATTGGATGAGGTTATTAGTTTATTTTCTATAAATAAGATATCGTAAGTTTCACTCACAAAATATCATTTAAGTTTGTTGATAACAAAACTTGGTTATCAAATTATCAACGATGAATCGTCTTTGTCAAAAAGAAAATGATTTTTTCTTAAACAATAGAAAAAGAGAAATGACGTGACCATGGTGACATCAATCATATTGCACTCATTCATCTATTTATTCCGAGCTGACCAAAACAACAGTGAAGTACCATCGAGTCCGCTTTACTCTCAAATCCCGCCAAGGACAGATCCGTCATTTCCAGCCATGACCTCCCCCGCCGTCCTTAGCCAACCCTCCTCCCCGCGCTTCTCGCTCTCCCTCACTCCCCACCGCAAGGTCGCGATCGCCGTCGACTTAAGCGACGAGAGCGCCTACGCCGTCCAATGGGCCGCCGATCACTACCTCCGGCCCGGCGACTCCGTCGTCCTCCTCCACGTGCGCCCCACGACCGGCCTCTACGGCGCCGACTGGGGCTGGGTCCCCGTCGACTACACCCTCCCCGTCGCCGGCGACAAGAAATCCGAGGACGACTTCGACGCGCTGACGACGGCGAAGGCGACGGAGCTGGCGCAGCCGCTCGTGGAGGCCGGAATCGAGTTCAAGATCCACATAGTGAAGGATCGGGACATGAAGGAGAGGCTGTGCTTGGAGGTGGAGCGGTTAGGGCTCAGCGCCGTCATTATGGGCAGCCGAGGGTTCGGCGCCGTCGCCGCCTCCAAGAGGAGTCTCAAGCTGGCGAGGCTTGGAAGCGTATCGGGTTACTGCGTGCTGCACTGTGTGTGCCCCGTCGTGGTGGTGAGGTATCCTGATGACGTCGACCGGAAGTTTGGCGGTGACGGTGGTGTTGGAGCGGCGGAGGAGGACGTGCTGCTTCCGGTGCCGGAGGAGGATCAGGAGTTCAATGACGAGGATGAGCACCAAGGTTTTGGCTCTCTTTCTCTATCTCTGATTGCTTTGAAATACAAAGTTGATAGAAAATTCGAAAATTTGATCATGATACATTTCGTCTGGAGATTAAAGTACAATGCTTGATGAGATTTGAGTTTAAAGTTTCATAAATACAAATGGATTAAATCTCAGCATAATTCATCATATTTCAGAATCATGCAAGTCTAGTTTTGCTATGCTGTATGTGTTTCCTCTTTCTCTTTGGGTTTGAGTTCTTTTTCAATTCAATCAGTTTGTTTACAGATTGTGTATGCAGACATTGCATTGTTATAGGTTTCATGTGTTACATTCTTCTCAGATGATATAGTCGGCTAAAAATTGATGAAGTTTCTTGTTTGATGTCGCAGAAGGCCAGAAGTAAACTGATGCAGCCAGGAAGGAAAATCAGAGATCAAGCTTTGCTAAGGAAAATTGAAGATTGTGTATAGTGTTGTTTCTTGTATGTGACTTTGTATGCCTTGTAAATGTGGATTACTTCTCAAACTGCCTTGTCTCAATTTCAAGTTTAGGATTTTATCACCCTGATCTAAGTTTTATGTTTTGTAAAAAGAATATTTCAGTAATATCGAAAAGCAAGCATCGCTCCTTTCTGTGATTTCGTGTGTACAGTTGACATTACTTATGTTAGAGAAGAGCCACTTTCTGTTAAGTTTTGAGTGATAGTTTTCCTTAAATACCGTACAGTTCCTCCAATATAATTCAGATATAAAAATATAGACAACAGATCTTAAGAATATCAAATTGTAGACAAATAGTTTCACTGTTTCAGCAGGTAGATGCCCACAACAGAAACATATTATTTGCAAAAGCAAATTCAACGTACCAATAGGGTGTTCAAAAAGCTAAGATATGTAAAAGTACCACGAACAATACAGAACGCAAACATAAAAATCCAAGTAAAATGCGAAGAGCATGCATCAAAATAATCTCACATTGCTGCCATAGTTCCCTCACTCCGAGTCCTGCGCATCGAGAGGTCCTGTTTGAGGTTCATAAGCTTGTTGCCAATATCGAAGTAGTGGTGTCGAGTATGGCTTGTTGTTGGCTTGGTTCCAGTTGGAGGGAGGTGTCCGTGCCTTCCCCTGGATTTCTTCAGTGACAGTACAGATTGATTTGCATGACCGTGGGTTGATGAAGATGACGCCCTGTGAGCAGACGAGCCATGAGTACCCTTTCTGGTCGCCTTGTGATCAGGTCTAAGGCCACGATCAAACTGGTGGGTACTGCCTAACCGTACTGACCTGTCTGCAGAATCCTTCAGAGTGCTAGACTTGATTGGTTGACGGTTGTAGTAAGCCATGTGGGGAAGAAGTCCCTGCAAATATTTCTTCAAGTGGTCGTCTCCAACATTCTTCTGGGCGGGGTTTCCCTCCAAGCTGATGGCTTGCAAGGAGTTGTAGTTAGCTGCAAGTTGGCCAAGGCATTTCGCTGTCGAGATTTTGTTAAATCGCAGATCCAGAACAGCCAGCTTTAAGAGGCGATGTAGACCCTCCACCTCACTGATTTTGTTTCCAGCCAAGTACAACTCCTTCAGAGAGGAACACGAAGCCAGGCCTTCAACATAAACAGAATTAATATTAGACTATCCAAGAGAAACAATTAAACAAAACACGCTCAAAATATATATCTACCATGCCCAATTCGCAAAATCCTGTTGTAGCTCAGGTCCAGTACACGAAGTCTAGTGAGTTCACGCAGTCCTTCAATATTGGCAATGTTGTTTTTTGACAGATTCAACATATGAAGTCCTCGAGGAAGCGCACCAGCAGTTATCCTTACTGTAGTGAGTATGCAAGAATATAATGCTAATTAAAACTCCGAATTATGAACAGTGAAGAAACAAGAAACACCGAGTACTATACAGAGGAGAAAAGGTAAGTATCTGAACAAAACATATAAAAGAGATGTAAGAGATGCGAACCTATGGCATTTCCCGACAGATTGACCACCCTCAGATTCACGAATGCACTAAGAAATGGGATCACTGCCAATCCATGATTAGCCAACTGAGCTGCAGTGGAAGTTGCACTTAAAGCAGATATATATCTTTTAGCAGCTTCCATTCCAGGAGTGACCTTAACATCTGTCTTAGCAGCACTCACACTATTTAAGTCACCGGAATCTCTCTTCTCCTGCTCATTCGATTGGGATGCATCATTTGTTTCTTCCAATGGACTGCTGTGCTGAAGACCACTCACCCACTCCTCAATACGCTTGATCTTGAAATCCCTGCTAGGCAATTCATCCCAACGGTGTACTGAGGATTCCCCTTGGATGTTTTTCCCTCTGTTTGCCTCATCTGATTCTGGCATTATCCAGTCTTTCGCTAAACCAGAGTAATTACAGGAATCATAACCATCATCAATGGAGTTTTCAACACTGTGGTTCTCAGGTCTAGCTATGATATCATCTAATTTATGTTCTTGCATTACCTGCATCCCAAGCTCATTAACTGAAATCTCTTTTCGCCTCACACCTAGGACGTGTAGGTCCTGGGAAGATCTTGATGAGTGAACTGCTAAATGATTCAAAGGTGAATGGTCCATGGTAGCTGGAGTAGAATCACTGATGTTTGGTAGAGAACGTGATTTGACAAGCCCTTGTCGGGCACTAGGCATGTGGACACCACAGTTACCACCGAACTCACCAGACAATGCAGTATCAGAAGTTTCTTGGCCTTCCTTTTCCGAATGTAACGGGTCTCCAATAGAGAAAATGGATCCATCATTGACAACTTCAGAACTCTGACACTGTTCAGGTGGACTTACTCCTCTCCTTCCATCAGGTACTTCATATCTGTTGTGCTCATTAGAACCATCAGAATATCCTTGATCTGTGTCATCCTCAGCATCACTATTAACAGAAAGCCTCCCCTCCAGGTTTAATGCACTTCCCAGTGACCGACTCTTTATAATGCGCCCTGTCTGAGTGACATTTAAGCTACTTTCATCAATACTGCTTTCATTGTCATCTGATTTCCGAATAGGCTGAAGAGATAACAGATGCTTTAAATTTCTACTGGTTCCTTCTGCCTGTGATGGTTTCAAGCTTGTTTCTCCAGACAAATCCTTCAAATTAAAAGCTTGTTTTTTAGAAGAATCTTGTAGCGACTTATTCATTGCTTCGACAGAAGGTTGGAAAATTTTCTGTTTTAAAAGAAGACTCCAGAGTCAAGAAATCATCATAAATTCATAATAAATCAGAAGTTTCAAGGACTTGAAATAATGATTATTCCACTAACCTTAGGCTTTGGGGAAGGTGTGTGAGCTTGGAAACATGAAAACCTAACCATTAGGGGCATTACGAGAACTACATCAACACGCCAACTACCTTTGATTACACATGAAAACTATCAACAGCAAACTACTGTGCTCATAATTGTCTGGAAGCTGGTATCAACAATATGGTCTGCCACATACACCGCAAAAAATCCAGCACCAAGCTTCCGAGGGTTTAACCAAGGCTAACCTTAGCCATAATCAAGCGACAATCCCACTGAAACACGGCACAATCTCCATATGTGTGATGATCTTGATCTCCTTAAAACACAAAGCAAGGCCACTCTCTCATTATCACCCCACACCCTCCTAGAGGTGCGAGAGGAACTCAAATTTTTTGCAGCTGCCAGACTGGAAGAAAATTTCTGTCAATTAGGAGAACCCCAATTGAAACATGCGTTTGATATGCTGGCCTGATTGAATCAAGAAAAAGCAAAACATAAGCTAATTGTGACACCCAGCATCAGAATCTAGAAACATCAAATATTGCATATGAACCCATTACCTCACAAAAGCTTCCATATCAATTCATTACCTCACACAAGCATCTCATACACAGTAAAAGTATAAAGTGCAGCAAAACAATATTTTTCTTGCAACAACAACAACTCCCACCAAAGGACAATAGCAAATGAATCAATTTAGAGCTTTTGGTGCAATTTATCAATCAAAAAGCAGTAATTAAAAAACAAATTAGCTTTCAATTCCAATTACTATATACATTAAAATTGGCTCATTGAGATGCCTAAATGGGAAACACAGAAAATAAAATATTCCGACATTAATTTTCTTTGATTGGTCAGACCCAGAAATCAACATTGGGATTGGTGACAAATCAATTACAACCCAGAAGTCAAGCACAAACAACCAAGAACATGAATTTGATACCAAAACATCAAAACCCAGAAACCAAAAAAGCACAGAATCCAAATAACAGATACAAAGATCTGACCTTTTCTTAGCCAGATTGTTAGAGGACTTGCTCTATAAACCTCGAGGCGAAACACACCCTGTCTTTCTTGTTCTTCTGCAGCAGAAAGTCAGAAACAGAAGATATGAATCTTTTTCTCTCTGTTTGTCTAATGTTGTTTTACTTGTTAACAAACATGGTTTCTGAATAAACGGCGTGAGGTAATTGGTAAAGACCCAAGCTTTATGCCTCTAACGCTAACCCTAAGCTTCCTGTCTGCGATTTATAGGAGCCGACCGAATCAACGGTACTGATGTCTGTTTCTTTTTTTCTGAATTTTTATTGGATTGAGATAACAAACGAGGACAGAAAAAGGAAAAAAAAAAATTAAAATAGGGGATAGGAGATAAAGAAAGTGAATTGGATTCTTGCTCATAAATTTTTGTGTGGTCTGGAAAAGAATTTGTGCTTTGTTTGCAAACCTCTTGTTTTGAGAATTTGTATCCACAAATACTACTGTCGTCTTGCACCATACGTAAAGCAAAAAAAAAATTGTTCCTAAGAATAAGAGACCTCTGGTTAATTAAGGTTTGCTAAAGCTTGGATTAGTTTGTTTTTAGCAGTAGTTACAAGAAGGATGCCTTGTCTTTTTGACTGATGGGCCAAGATTGATTCTTTGTTATGACATGACTGATTAAATGTTTAAAACCAATGAAGGTTGATTCAAGATAAACTTTTTTTTGAAGATTATACTGTTGGGACTAGATTTGGGTTGGTATATTCTACAATTATGGAGTTACAGAGTCGGCAATGTTGTCGAGGTTTTTGCAAAATATAGATGAACGCGTGTTGAGTTTTTGTGTAGTACACATCAAGGTGTAGCGTTCTCAAATCCCTAATAATCAAACCAATCAAAAAACTGTGATTAACGATTATATACATGAGTGAAGGAGGCATACCTTATAACCATAAAACATGCACACATTTTCTCGTACTAAAAACTTGTAATAACAATTTCTAACCCTTGAAACTGAATTCGTTGCCGCTACTCCCTCATTCATACAATCATACCTTATGTTCAAGAACTCACATATTAAGGTTAGATACCAATTTCAGTGGAGTATGAATTGAAACTAACAAACTTTCAAAAGAAAAGAAAAAAGAAGGCTAGAAATCTCCATCCTGGACTTCTGTAAGTAGTCTTTTGGAGCATGATTGGTGACCTCAAGTAGATGGACAATTAATTACCCAATAATGATAAACATTAAAACCAAAATGTATAACGATCTTGCATCTTAATAATACAGCTTATTGCAAGAATAATATGATTAGGTTGTAAAAAAATGAAGGTGATTTGAACAACTGTATTGGGCTTATTTGGAGACGGCAAAAAACTGGGCCGATAACGCGGCCCATCCACATGTTCAACAAACATAGAGAGAAAGCTCTCCAACTGACGGCCATGGCTTCAAGGTTGCTCCAACTGAGAAGGCTCCCGAGGCTTCTTCTCAAGCCCCCATCTTCGAATTTCAGACCAACCTCCTATCTTCTTCTAGAAGCTTCGAGACCTCTCCACCTCCCTGACACTGGCCATGGACCTCTCTATTCGATTGCTTCCAGAAGCTTCTGTTCTTCTCCCCCTTTCAATCTCAACGAAGGCCCCGCCGCCATCGATTACAGGTACTTCCCAATAGGAAAGTTAAGATCTTTGTGATTATCAAAGTTGAAATAGTCTGATTTGCATAAAGTTGATTGCTTTAGTTTTATTTGCTGTTGAATTTGTTTGGTTTTAGTTGCTAATCTGCTGAGAATTTAAGAGTTACTGTTTGGATTATTTGATATTATGGTGGAAATGAAATGTGGTTGATAATAGTTAAAGTGAATACAGTTCACTACTGCAGGAGGATGAATTTCACAAGCTAGCTGATTCTACAATACATGATCTCCAAGAAAAATTTGAGGTCAGTTTTTGTCAATTTGGCTTTGGATTAATTCTAGTTTCAAGTGCATTGTGTGTTGTTTGTTTACGATTTACTAACAGCGGTAAATGGACAGGAATATGGAGATAGTGTTCAAGTTGATGGCTTTGACATAGACTATGGGGTGAGAATGGATGACAATTGATTCTTGGAATTTGATTAATTGATGATGAAAGTCATGTGTGGATTTTGGAAGTGATTGGGTTTGTGTTTTGTGCAGAATGAGGTATTGACATTAAAGCTTGGGGATTTGGGCACTTATGTTTTGAACAAACAGACACCAAATAGGCAGCTTTGGTTGTCTTCCCCTGTGAGGTAAGTTTTTGTGCCATTGCTTATTGGTTTCTGGTATCTGTGCCTGTGTGTATAATATCACATGTCAATGGTGTCCTAACATATAAGAGTTGTATGTCACTTGTGTGAGTTGATATGTCGGCTCGTCCAAAATGTCTATACACGATTAAAATTGGAACCTGTCGATTGTGTTTTTCCAGTGTCTACTTATATTGCTTGTCAACTGAATATACTGGCTTCTGTATAAGCTTTTTAGTGACCTGGACAGACCATTCTACAATGAAAACTATATCTCATGTCACTGGTTAACATATTAGATTTGTATATCAGTTGTGTGAGTCCATATGTCGGATCTCCAAAATCAGTTAAATTGGAAACTATCCATGTTGTCATAATAGGAAAACAAAGTGTGATGGCTAATGGTTGGAATTTGGCTGATCCTTTATTGAATTAGACCCAAGACTAGTTGATAAGAAGAAATAAGTAGGGAAAGGGCAACATTTAATCAGTCGGATGATGAGTGAGATGAGCAGGAATCTGCATGTTTGGACACTTTGACATGCATTGAACAAGTCTAGATTAGCATCATGCGTGCCAAATTTTCTGGTCGGCTTTGATTTGATAACATGTTTGCAACCAGGTGCGCATTCAATTTTCTAGGAAGCTATCTAGATTCCTAGTGGCTTTTGAGCCTAGTTTCTAATCTTGGTATGTCTTTGATGTGGAATGTCATGGAGCATAAATACGGTCTTTCATGTAATAACTGTTTTGACAACTACCTGTTAGTCTGTTACTGATATTGTAAACCATAATCATTGTGATGAATATTTTGCTCTGCCTATCTGCCTCTATTTTGTTTACACTTTTGGGGTATTCATTATCAGGATGATAGGATCCGCATTAATTTCTTAGCACAACTTTTAACCTCTCGTTGGTTTTTGCTGAAAGCTTCATGTTCTTCATGCAGTGGTCCTTTCAGATTTGATTGGGATCGGGATGCTGAAGCTTGGATATACAGGAGGACAAAAGTTAAGTTATTAACACTTTTAGAAACTGAGATGGAGCAATTGTGTGGTGAACCGATCAGCCTTTCATGACCCTGCAAAAGTTTAGGTCATACTTACACAGTTTCTGAGGGAAATTTGTTTCAGCATTGGTAAATTATCTGTAACAGTGTGTTGTTAGTATGAAGAAGAGGTACTTTAGTTGGAATTTTCAGATTTGTTTCATTTGTCATGGTTACCTTCTATGAATAAAGTACGAGAATGCCAGCATTCAGAGACTGATAAGTAATAGGTTATGTTGCTACCACATGCTTTTTCTAGCCTAATAGTGGTATAACTAATAACACGCATTCCAGATCGCCATCTCTTCAATATCAGATCGTCTATCTCTTCACAGCCTTTCATCTTCCTCCATTTTTCCTTGTTCTACATTATGCTTGTCCAGTACTTCACCACTGACTTCAGTCTTGCTGACTGTTAACCCGCCTGCTCTGCAACTCGCTTCAGCCGCTGGAACGGTAGAATTTCTAGTCCGCCGGTGATTACGGATTTAGCTAGAAACTGAATCGATATCCTCCTCTTCCGATGGGATATCAATTTTGAGTACCCTGATTCCATCTCGTTGTTCTGCTTCAAACATTAGAAAACAACAGGAGACCCTAATCCTTTCCATTCCAATCTATTAGCCAAAGATTTTCCAGTTCAATACGGAAGACGATGCTGACGAAGGAATGTTTCTTGGACAATGCCATTTGAGCAGGTTGTAAACTTGTAATACATCTCTGCCGTGTGAGTCTCTATGAAGCTCCCCCCAAGTCTTTGAGGTACACATGCATTTTAATAGAGACCGGGTGTTTGGTATATGTCAATGAGCTTAGAGCCTCCTTGTCCATATGAAATGAACAAAAGAAGAAAGTGTTTAGTTAATCAGATGCTTCCTGTCAATTTAGTAGAAGAAGAGTGTGATTGCTTCTTGAGGCACATATATATAAACGTTTTAGACGTGAATTATTATAGCAAGCCACAATAGTTTGGTGGCCACGAAACGAAGTTGCTGAAAGTTTATGTCACAGCCAAAATAGGAAAGAGTTGTGATTTGTGAAGCAACCTAATTCAGTTTTTACATGAGAATAGCAATTATTCCCAAACAGCCTCACGCTCTCTGTGGTTGGTTTGTACCCATGTTCAGTGGTTTATGCCTTTACCAATTTGTGCGGTCTCAAACAAGTGAAAGTTCAGATCAACCTCCATCGTTAATGGTGGAATACAATGACTACTTTCACCAAGAAAAAATGTCGACACTTCTTCAGTTACGATAGTTGATACGTGAAAATATTTCCAAAACTCACATGCTAGCGGATGTGGTCACCATCGTAGATACTCGAGAGATAGAATTAGACAATTATTAGTTGCTTGATCCGCTTTTTAGCAAGCCAAACACTTTCGCCTGAAAGAAAATGCTTTGTAGGAAGCTTTTAGAATTCTTTTCTTAAGATGTGGTAAAAATGAAGTCGTTCAAGTTGTAATAAAAGTTGACAAATGAGAAACATTAACACACCTTAGTCTTGCCTCATATATAAAATTCATAATCAACAAAATAAAAGATTTGTTAATTAGATAAGGGAAAATTTTAACAACAGTACACGACAAATGATCCACTCTAATTTTTGGTACATCAACTTTCAAAAAAATCAATACGGTACATGAAGTTACGATCTCGACCTCAAATTGGTGTATACCGTTAGTCAATGTGATTTTTGTCAAATTTAAAAGGGCAAATCTGTCTTGTACAAAAATAATAAAAAAGAAATTAAAAAAAAAAGAGGAAAAACGATGGTCTGTTGTCTCTTATGGTTCTTCTTTCTTTTCTTTTCAGTTACTCTTTATTTGTCTCTTTTCGTTCTCAAAAATTTTAGTTCATAAATATCTACCTTCAGATTAATCTAGATCACCACCCATACCAAGCCGCCCCCATCAAATGCCCAGCCTTTTCTTAGAAATCCTTTCCATCTTCTTCGACATCCAAGTAACCTGATCGGATGTTATAATCTAAACTTTCAGTTTTAGCATTCCATTTTGTCACACAGCTGAGCTAGGATATTCCAATAGAGTAATAGTCTAATAGACAATGAAAAGATTTCGACTTGTGTCAAAAGACAAGACCCAAAAATCTGTCGTAGCTTTCTTGTTTCCATGCCTTCGTCCTTTCCAAATCGAACCTTGATACAGGGAAGGGAGGGAGGAAGAGGAGAAGAAAGAAGAGAAGAGAGAAGAATGGAACCCCGTAGAATGTGGGAGTAGAGAGAGAGAGTCATCAACTTCTCCCTCACTCAAAAGGTAAAGCTTTTACTTGAGCTTAGCACCTATTCAAGGGTTTAACTATGGTTCCGTCTCTTATATATTCATTAAACCCACTTGAAAGACGACGTCTTGGATCGAAGCCACAAAACATATTTAAGTTGTTTCTTCTTGCTCAGCTCGCTGCGGTTCCTCAAAAAACATCGTTGTGCTAGTAGGAGGTTGGGATTGCAGAAAGAGAATAAATTGACGAATAAGAAAAAAAACTGAAGAAGATCACATATCAGAAGATATAGAAGGTTAAAATACTAGATCACCTTTTGAGAAATGATTAATTACATGAGCTTGACGGTGTTACTGACACCATGTATTAAACTTGGGTCGGAAATTGAAACTCATGTATTGTTTTGATATTTTTGAAAGTTAATGTACCAAAATTCGGAGTGGCATATTTCTCATGTACTATTGTTGAAATTTTCCCATTAGATAATAACAAACTTCACACGTTTATTAATCTTTGAGTTAAGGTATTACATTTTCAAGGTCGAGTTAAACTCTTTTAAGAGTTTAGTATGATATTAAAGTTAATCATGCAATATATGCAAGTAATAAAAATAATGCAATATATGCAAGTAAAAAAATAATAATGGTTACCACAATTGAAAATTCAAGATTCTAAAAAGACATAATCATCTTTCAATGGTTAGTTTTTATAACCGAACTAACGGCTGCATGTACCGTTATTCGATCATGGTTAATATGCAAAGTACCGCATTGAAGTTCTTCAAACTTGAAAAAGTTCGTGGCTGAAACATTGAGTACTGTTCAGACCATTTTCCCCTTTAAGATCGAAAACTTCTTACTTACGAAATTCTTGACCTAAAAAAATTAAAAACAAACAAACAAACAATTACATGAACCCGGTTTAAAGTTTAAACTTTAAAGTGACTCAGAGGACAGACCAGTTCGGTCATTTTCCCACTGGCGTTGGTAAGAATGTTAAAAGGAATAAACTGGTGTCATCACTCCCAGTCCCCACTATTTACAAAAAAAGAAAGTAACAAGTCTCTCTATTGTCACTGTCATCAAGTCATGCTTCAAAAGCAATGGTCATCATAATCCTAAGAAGATCAACAACAACGACACCTCTTCTCCGAGACTAGTACAACATCCTCATCCTCCCAATGGTTCATAAATCTCAGAACCACATAACCACAAGACCCATTCCCTCTCCCTAAAAAACCACACTGACAAATTCTCCACCACAAGAAGAAAAAGAATACCAAACCACTACCTTCTCCTCCTCCTCCTCCCTCCTTTACTTTCCCTGCAGCTTCCAGCTACAACCACCACCACCACCACTTTTATTCTGCCCAGAGGTTCCTTCTTCATAAGTCATAACAACTCTTAAAAGACTCACCTGCAATTTTAAAAGAAGAATACTCATTGGATTAATTCCATTGGCTGAGACAGCATGTGGTTCTCTTCCTAGAACTATTCTCAACCACAAAATGTTTACTCAAGAGCTTCTTAATCATATTCTATGAATATTATAGTACTAATCCTTGAGTATGATTCATAATCTAATATAATAGAGGCTTTCCTGGTTTCAAGAAAGTCGAACCTCGCATAAAACGCTGCCCCCACATGATTTGATTGCCGACCATACGAAAAACCAAATACTAATCCAACTCATTATCCCCTTAATCAACTTTGTATAAGCTTAGATATTTTGTTGAAGAAACAATTAAAAAAGAGATTTCACAGTTATCCACATGACTACATCCAAGTCCAAACATTTTTGAATCGAGAACCTCAAACCACACAACGCTAACTACCAAGAAATGAAAAATATCAGAAGCAACCGATTTTGGGTCCCAACCTGTTAACAAACAAAGTCATCACTTGAGCGTGTCTAAACAACCTTAAGCTAAACAAGTATTGTCATATCATATTCATCCGCGCTGGTCAGATTAGAATGATCAGATCCACTCGTTACAACTGAGACAACTAAATCTTTTACCCTAAACAATCCTTTACTCGCTAGTGCGAAACACACCGATTTATCTACATATCGCTCGAACCATGTAACTGTCCAGCTTAAGATTTTCTCCTAATTTCGACTCCTGTATTATTTCGGGATGGCGAAAAGACACCAACTGGCTAGGAAGCAGTCAATTACATCTCTCCTGTTATGGAAGGAAATGTGTGGCAGCTTAGAAATTGGGAAGTGAGAATTGGTTAGGGTTGAGATACTGGTATGGGTTGGGACACTGAATCATCGTTTTGGTTACTGTTTGAGAGCTCAGAGGTCCCCCAGCCCTTAAGGTTGGCCATGGCGATTTCTGACACCTGCCCAATTTCTAAACCAAGGCCATCACGCCACCTCTATCAACTGAGAACCTTTCATAAATCTGAACCTCCTTCCTTTCTTCTAAGGCTTCTGCGCACCGCACAAATATTCTAATTCTACCTACTACCCATTATATACCGACACTGTAAAAACTAATTCACCTAATTAATTTACATTCACTGTTTCAAAGTTTCACTGCAGAAGGAAATTGATTCAAACAAACACAAAGATCTCATTTGATCCATAACAGATGAAGAATCAGAACTACATTCGACGGTTAAAAACAAAAAAAAAGAAGAATCAAGGAAATCGTCTGACTAGTATACAGATTTAAACTCGTGGTCAAATTTGGATTCAGTTGTTAGGTAAAAAAAAAAAGACTGAAAATATCTTAAAATTAGGCTATACCTCATATCAGAGGGATACGAGGCTCGGAGGAGTCAAGATCGACGGCTTCGCTGAGTTTACGGTCATTTTGCCGGAAATTTCTCCTCGGAGATTCAATAGCGGGCGAGAATCTCGGACCTGAACCGTTAAGATCCAGTTTCCGGCCTTTTGAAGGTATCCTGCAGTCAACCGAAGTTGCGCCACCGTCGGTATGGGCGGTGCAAGCTGTTTCACACCTCAGTCGTGCGGCTAAACGGCGGAGATCGTCCTGTGATACAAATATCCAAAAAATCTTAGCCGTTGATGACGAAAAACCGCACCGAAATGCATAATTTTCAGAGCAGAAAAATAAGAATATGAAAAAAGAGAGAGTATGTACATGAGAGCGAAGATCAGAAGCATTATCTCTGGTTCGCTTCAACGAAACCGCGCCGACTGAGCGGCGGCCATATCTATCGTCATTGTGAGCCCCTTCGCTGCTCGAAGAGCTCGCGGAGGGCGGAGGAGGCGTCGAAGCCCAAGGCACCACCTGATTCTCACCTTCCTCATCGAAATCAAGATCGCCGTCGTCGTCGTCAGAATCGGAGTCCTGATCTTCATCTAGGTCATCATCATCCGTATCATCATTACCGGCCTGGCTCTCTTCGTCGTCGCCTCTGCTTTCGTTTCTGGCCACACACCGGTCGCAGACGGAAAAAGTATGGCCGAGCTTCTCGCCGGAGGCTTTCCAGGCCGTCGGCGCGTGGCACGCGTGGCAGAGGAGCGTCCTGGAGTGCCTGGCCACCAGGAAATTGGCGCCGTGAACCTTGAAATCGCAGTCCCAGCAGAGAATCGCCTGATCCGATTCGCAGTACGTCCGAGCAGGTAGCTGGCAGAGCTCGCAGTTCTTCATCTCCGGTGAAAGGACTCAGAGTCCGGTTTAAGTCTAATCGTTTCTTCTCAGTTTCTCTGTGTAAATTTTTTCTCGGAATAATTTTCTCTCTTCTCTTCAAATACTCGTATACGGAATGGGTGGAAAAAGCAAAGAAAGACCACCTTGCTGTTACTTATAGAAACCCACTTCGCTCTTCCGTTAAATGACGATTTTACCATTTCCAGTTAGACGCTCTCGACACTGCAACTACTCTTGGATTATTAATAACCCAGTGATTAAATGAGAATATTCCTTTACATAAGAAGGGTAGCTCAGTCATTTTCAGTTAACCGTGTGGGTTCAGACTGCGAGAACGGAACCAAGAGGGGTCCAGGGTCGGAAGGTTTTTGAGAAGGAGGACCAGAGGCGGAGGGTGTGGTGGTTTGCAGTGCCAGGTGTCGGTGTGAGAGGGAGCAAGGGCTTGTGTGGTGGGAAGGGGCAGTCGGGGCACTTTGGTCATTTTGACTGTTTTGCCCCCTCGGTTGGTGCAGGATATTTTTAAATGATGACATGGCGTGTCCACGCGGCCAAATACGGTGGAAGAGATTCTGTTGGGCTGATGTGGCGTGATTTGGGCCAACGAACCACGTGGGTGTGCACCTGCCTTGATTCTTCTAATATTAAATTATTTCAAATTAACGTGGGTCCGTGTTCGGCGATTTTCAGCCCTGCATTCCGGGCACCGAATAATATCCGCAATTGTTGTATCGGCTGCCGTGGATCGATTAAAAGATATGGCTGAGGTCGAGCAGGCCCACGCGAGTCACCAGCTGTTAGCCGTCAGTCTATCCAATCTTATTCTTTCCTTTAGAAAAAGAATTTTGTTATCGGTATGGAGTAAATTTTAATTCAGACTCTGTAGCACGGGTCACCACTCACCAATTTATGTAATCACCATCTTGCAAGTATATGTATTCACCAGGAATTTTCACCCGCAGCGATGAGAAAGAGCAAATTTATATATATGGTTTTTTTATTTAATTTCAAGGTTGATATGTATGATGAAAGAAATATGAACAGACACGGAGTTCTAGAAATTTTTATTGGTTTTAACTATGCAGATAAAAGGTAAAACAATCATTTTACAGAGTTAATGATAGTTATATGATTAAAGAGAAAAGAAAAGTATAATGTAATTTTCAAGACATGTCTGGAAATAAACACAAAATCATGACGAAGTAATAACTTCATAGAGGGCTTATGAAGTGTTTCGGCTGTACGGGTTTTAGTATATAATAAATATAGACCAAACATTATTACAGTAAAAAATTATGGTAGTATGTTTGCATGTTACTTGAGACCTAAAGCAAGCTTATCATGGAAAGCTCATTAGTCTTAAATTTGAAGATTTTTTTCCTATTAAAAAAATCAGATTTTAAAATTTCTATCAACCCTATACACTCTACACTCTTAAAGTGTTATTCCCACAAACAAAATCTTCAGCTTTTTATCTTAATTTGCTGACCAAAATACCCTTGTTGTCTTTCTCATTCAATTTTTCTATTTGTTGTTTGAGTTGGCTCAATTCTGATTCAGTTGGTGGGAACAAAATTCTCAAAAATAGGGCTAATGAGCCACCCTTGTTTTTAGTGTAGCTTTTGTTAATGGAAGATACATTTAGCCATCTAGGGCATTTGGAGTTTAGATGTCAAATTCGAGGGCATGAGCATTCTCATTTGGGACTATATTCTGCCAACTATTTACCGTTAGGCGAGATATGTCCTAAGTGCACGTGTTATTGCATCGATTACAAAATTCATCACTTTGAAAATATGTTTAAAATATTTGTTGACATTACTTCAAATGTAGCGCATGAGTCGGAAAAGTTATTTATAATTATTTTCTTTGTTCTCTTAAAAGAAATCAAAAGACATTTTATTGCAAACGAATACGATGTCGTTACCTAACTATTTTTTCATTTCTTATATTTACACATTTATTTCTCATGGGTGTCGTACAAGCTTACTTACAAAGTTGCAATAAGTTCGATTTCGGAGGGTTTTAGTACATGATCATGTGTATGAATGATTAAGATTAGATGACAATAATAACACGCATGATTGACCTCACATGTAAATGACTAAAATCGCACTGTGAACTTTCATCGCCGTGTATGTAAGAATTATATTTTCACCGCCGTTCATACAAGAACTCGCGGTAGTACACGGGATGCATGGGAACATTCATCTCAAAAGTTTCTCTGCCGATTCATCATAATTGTGGGCTTTCGTAAGTACTTTTAGGTCCGTTATTTGGCATGCTTTCATTTCCACTACAGAGCCCAATGTAGTTAATTGGGTCACTTGGAATTGGTCTGTGTCGAACTTTCATGGAAGATTAATCGACAAATCGTGCTTTCTGAATAGGTGAACTAGGAAAACCTAAGATTTTTCTCCGATGCCGTCTAAATATTCGGGACATCTGAGTGTGAAACCTGTACGTGCATGATTATTATCCGGGCTATTCTCCAAATAAAATTCCCACCGGAGATTGATTGATCATCACCACCATACATCGAGTGTTGATGCTACTTCCAGATGAGACGTGCGATCCCGTTTCAGGGTTTTGCATTAGTATGCTCCCGCTCACTCTGTTACTCAGCTGCTACAAATGACAAGTTTTCAATAATTTCATTGCTGTGCTTTTGTGAATTGGCTTTGAAATCGTTGGTCCCCATCTAGTTTCTTATGTGCCTTCGCGTAATTGCATTGTAGGAGTGTACTATTGAGCGCATGAAAAGCACCTAGAAGATGCAGGAGCAACAGGGACCAACCAAAAAAAAAAAAAAGGAGGAGAAATTTCAGGGATGAGGGCTAGGATGAGATGGTACTTAGAAACTCGGTCGCCCTTCATCATATCAGATTCTCTCTATCTTATTTAAAGATATGAGGAAGATGAAGAGTCTGATTGTAAGCAATTTACAACAAGAAAACAAGAGGTAAACAGATTAAAGCAAGTGGTACTCATAAAGGGAAGGTTAAAAGTAAAATTAAGTGGTACTCAGAAAAATTTGACTGCTGTGGTGTGTGAATTAGCATTGAAATAGTAGTAATTTGTTCTCATCTAGCTTTCTGATTGCGTTTGCATAACTGCATTGCAGGAGTGGAGCATTTACCCTATGGAAACACCCCGGAAGAAGTAGAGGAGGAAGACAAGCAATGCTGCAAGACCGCAGAGCAAAAATAAGGTGAACTGTTCATTGATGGTCCCATAACTCGTGTTCATTGAATATTCTAACGAAAACAATGCATCACTATTAGTAATTCATGTCTGCAACAACTGGATTAGGAACAGAATGATGACATTTCTGTTCTGACCAGCAACTTACACTAACAAAATTTGTGACAACCAATACTTTTCTGCTCCTCACATTTTGTTTAGATAGTTTCATATAAAGGGTCCACGCACATAAAAAGAAAACGATGGAAGAAACAATAGACGACCTTGACCTAGAGATTGGTGATGATGATAATTGTGATGCCAGTCCAATCGAACCAGTGACCTGCAACACACATGATGGAAAGCAAAGCCACTAGTTCAGATAGGGGTCGGCACCTGACCTAGAGATTGGGCCACCCTTTTCTCAGTCATTCAGCCAAGTCTATTGTTCTGGTGTTGCTTGGCTCAGAGCATCTTAGTTTTCTTTTTATCTAGGTGCAATGGTGCATGCAAGCTGTAAATGGCTACATTTTGTTTTTGTTGCTAAATGAAAGCTGCAGGAATACTGATCACACTTAACAATCAGTACTACAAGTATGCTTAGCTCTGTTTCTTCATTCTGTTTAGCATAAGAAGAATTAAGGGATAGCAAGAACAAATTACTACTCGTTCATATGTTACATGGTTTGCAGAATAGCATGGTATCATCAGTCTTCTTCTTGTATGCAGTACTATTGTTTTTCTGTAATGATTACCTGCTTTGTTCAGGTAGAGATACATTGACACACGCTGATCCAGTTATTGATGACGGATCATCAGCAACTCTTGTTTCAGCAGGAGGAACATTTGAACTGGGTTTCTTTACCCCTCGTCCTACTGGGAAAAGTAACTCGGGCGCTGATGGCAGGTTTGTTGGCATATGGTATCACAGATTGCCAATGACAGTTGTATGGATTGCTAACCGAGAACGTCCACTGCCTGCCAATTCCACTGGACGTCTTACAATTGAAGAAGGTAACGTCCGCGTGTTGGATAGTACTGGAGAGACTTATTGGTCAACATACATTGGAATATCATCATCTTTTAACATGATTGTGAAGTTAATGGAGACTGGAAACCTGGTGTTAATGGACTCTGATCAGATGGCAGCAAAAACTCTGTGGCAGAGCTTTCAAAACCCGACTGATACATTCATTCCTGGGATGCTAATGGATAAAAGCTTTCAGTTGACTTCTTGGAGAAACGAAAACGATCCTGGACTTGGGAACTTCACCTTCAAACTTGATCAAGATGAGAAGCGGTATATCATCTCAAAGAATTTGGTTCCTTACTGGAAAAGTGGAGAGCCAGGTAATCGATTCAGCTCAGATGAAATGAGTCCTCGAGTAGATTACTTGCTATCAAATTTCAGCAGCACTGATACAGGTAGACAGTTTACTTACAATAATTTTACTCTAGACCCTATAGTGCGACATTGGAATTTCAATTATACACGGCTGGTGATGAATTCTACTGGAAAGTTACAGCTTTTGACTTGGAATGAGAACAAGAAGCATTGGCTTGTTTCGTGGTTGGAGCCAAAAGATCAGTGTAGTGTGTTTAAACCTTGTGGAAACTTTGGCAGCTGTAATATTAATAATTGGCCTTTGGTATGCAAATGTTTGCCCGGTTTCAGGCCTCAGTCCCCTGCGGATTGGAGTTCTGGAGATTTTTCAGGTGGATGTTATAGAGAGTCGACATTGTCTAACAACAACAGCACATTCTTGAGCTTGAAGATGATGAAAGTTAGAGAGGCAGACTCGCAGTTCCGTGTGGGCAATGAACCAGAATGCAGCAAGGTTTGTCTAGAGAACACCCAGTGCCAGGCTTATTCGTATGCCGTTCTAGCTGAAAACAGCGGTCAAAGAGGTACTACCACCACCACTAGCAATTCCTCATGCTGGACATGGTTCGAAGATCTAAATAATCTTGTAGAAGAGTATGACGGTGGCCACAATGTCTCTGTTCGAGTTGCCTCATCTGATATAGGTATTGTGCTTCTGTTTATCAACGGTTTTATAAATAGTTACTCAGAAGTATGAGATTATTAAAGGCAAGGCTAATTTGTTAGTTCATTATGATAATCGAGAAATTACACCTTGTGCAGAATCTACTGTAAGAGACTGTGAGCCTTGTGGCACAACGATGATACCTTATCCCCTAAGCACCGGACCGGATTGTGGTGACCCCATGTACTTCCATTTCAACTGCGACACTTTGACAGGCCAGGTTAGCTTCATGGAGCCGAATGACGCCTTTAGAGTTATAAGCATCACTCCGAGTACGCAAAAATTTGTACTCCAAGGATTGCCAGCCGAAAAGCTAGATAGTTGTGATTCTAGAAGCAGAGCTAAAACTCTACAGCTCAACCCATCGTCACGGTTTAAAATAAGTAGTTGGTGCAATGCAGACCTCGGAAACATTAGTTCTGAAGTATTATCTTCTGGAGTTCTTAATGTAGTAGAGTTGAGTTGGGACCTACCGCTGGAACCAGCCTGCAATACATCAGAAGATTGCAAGGGTTGGCCAAATTCAACCTGCAATATTCCAGCGAATGATGCAACAAAAAGATGCCTTTGCAACAAGAGTTTTCAATGGAATGCCTACAACTTCAGTTGTACTCAAGGTTTGAATGTTATTCACTCGTGCTTGACTGCTTGGCATAATATTGCCATTCATGTCCCCTTGAAAATTAATTAATGAATCCAGTGCTTCTGAAGATAATAGTACTATCAAGGAGGAAAATTTTGATTGATATTTTGTTTCTTTAGGTAATTTATATTGTTCAGATTCCTACTGTAGTAATTAACCAACACTGATGTTAATTCTCTAAGCCAAAGATGTTTGAACTGGGAATGAATCAGCTTTCTTACCAAGAACACCGTACAATTCTTGAGATCTTACTAATTCTTGAAATCATCGCCTGGTTAAAGTCTCACATACTGGGATACACTTGGTTTAATGTATCATCGATCATAACGGAGATACATCAGAATTTGACTGAATCCAATTATTTCAATGGTCTATTATTATGATGCTTTAGTTGTTTATACAATGATGATAGTTACATGTTGGTTGTCCTCACTTTGTTGCAGAAGGTAGTCTTCAGGAGCCATCAAACCATCCATCGCAATCGTCCTCAGGAGAGCATTCAGACAGAAAAGTTCCATTCTATTTGATTATTGTGGCGGTGCTTATAGGCATGATTTTACTGGCATGTATCATTTCTATTTATATATGGAGAAGAAAACTGACCGGTAAACAAGGTAAGTTAGGTAACTACTTTTTTGTTTCCCTTTTGGTTACAAAGTTAACAAGTTTGCTCTAAGCTGTTTCTATATTGTATCAATTACTTTTATTTTCTTCACTCTGTATTCATGAAGATCTGCAAAAATTTGGTCCAATTGAATGACACGGGCATATATATTCTTATCAGATCAAGTAAGTCGTGCACAGTTTGATAGTGAAAGACGAGTCAAAGAGTTGATAGACACCAGTGAGTTCAACAAAGAAGATGAGAAAGGTATAGATGTACCTTTTTTTGATTTTCAAAGCATACTAGAAGCTACAGATAATTTCTCAGAGGCTAACAAGCTTGGACAAGGGGGATATGGGCCTGTTTACAAGGTAATTGAGGAACACTAGATTTATCATTTCTTATCAATTGAATCAGTGCAATACTTGTATGTTATTGTCCTAATAAAATGGTTATGCTCTTGTTGATCATGTTAAATGGTTGTTATCAGGGGAGGTTTCATGGAGGTCAAGAAATTGCAGTAAAGAGACTATCAAAGGTTTCTGGACAAGGGTTACAGGAATTTAGGAATGAGGTTGTGCTGATTGCCAAACTTCAACACCGAAATCTTGTTAGACTCAGAGGATACTGCATCAAAGGAGAAGAAAAGATTCTTCTCTATGAGTACATGCCCAACAAAAGCTTAGATTCCTTTATATTTGGTTTGCTTCTACTCCCCGGTTTTACCCATCATTTTAATTAATTCATGACAAATAGTATTCTTGATTGCTTGAACTACCGTAAGTCTGTAACTAAACTTTTCTCAAAATGGAAAATTCAAACTTTGCAAGATCATACACAAAGCGTGTTTCTCAATTGGGAGATGCGGTATAACATCATTTTGGGAATTGCTCGAGGACTTCTTTATCTTCATCAAGATTCCAGGTTGAGGATCGTTCATAGAGACTTGAAAACCAGCAATGTGCTTTTGGATGAGGAGATGAACCCCAAAATATCCGACTTTGGCTTGGCCAGGATTGTTGGAGGCAAAGAAACCGAGGCAAACACAAATACAGTTGTAGGAACCTAGTAAGTACAACTTCAAGGTGTATGGTTCGTACATTGTATTCTCTTATCCATTAGAACACAAGTGCTTCTGTGTTCACACGTTATTGATTGTACAACGAATTGTGATGCAGTGGCTACATGTCTCCGGAATATGCTTTGGATGGAACTTTCTCAATCAAATCAGATGTCTTTAGTTTCGGTGTGGTTCTTCTTGAGATAATCAGTGGAAGAAAGAATGCAGGATTTTATCAGTCCAAGCAAACTTTCAGCCTCATTTGTTATGTAAGTTGCATTTTCCTCCTTTCTATTTTGGCCAATAGGTAAAATATTATGCATAACCACTCTTGTCCCAATTTATTCATGCTACATTGGATATCAAAATTTTCTCAGGCCTGGGAACTCTGGACAGAAGATAAGGTGTTGGATTTAATGGACAAGAATTTGCAAGAAAGTTGTAACAGAAGTGAATTTATAAAGTGTGTAAATGTTGGGCTATTATGCGTACAAGAAGATCCCGTCGATCGCCCTACAATGTCAAATGTTATTACCTTGCTTGACAGTGAAACTGCAGTCCCTGCAACTCCTAAACAACCAGCCTTTTTCATAAGGAGAGGCAGCTCAAGCACAGCTTCCACTTCTACTAAGCCAGAAACAATTTCTGAAATAACTACTCTGGAAGGTAGATAAGTAATCCATCACTTCAGCTCCTTTTTTTTTTAATTTAATTTAATTTTTTATCTTTTTTCTTCTCTCTCAACCTTTAACTGTAATTATTTCTTGGGTACACCCTGAAAGATCTGCTACCAATTTCAGACAAGAATAATAAAACCTTCAGTGAAATACTGTAACTTCTTCTTTGTTGGTGAAGAAATTGTTCAGCGTTTACTGATCCTTCAATGTAATAATGGTAAAAGTGTCTCTGGACTAATTCTGTGCAATACTTGTGAAAGCCTTTCTGGTCAAATATTATCTCACCAAAAAATCGTGGTTAACATATTAGAATGTTATGTTATTGATATTTTAAAAAGCATACCATGTAAATTGCATATACTTACACTTATGAGTATACAAACATCTTTCCAGTGAACTTTATTTTCTTTTAATGGACAAAAGGTGACGTTAATAAGGAAACATCTGAGAGACATATGACATTGGTAAGCAATTGCATGTCCCTAATACTGGGAGGAAAGTCATCTTGGATGAAAATAAGTTTTTGGCTTTCACAAAATTTTGATCACCACAAACACTGTTCTCGTAATTGGGCTTAATATTCTTTCTCTTTCCATGGGCGGATCTAGTGTTAAGAGACTGGGATTCAAGTCCCACTCAAATAATTAGCTTATATGCAGAAATGTTATATAGATTGTTGTTCAGCCAAGTCACACCCGAGGTGAGGTATATATATCTACAAGCTTATAAACAACTGTTTCTTTTGTTGTTACATTTTTTATGAGTCTTGTTTTTAATAAGCATGAATTTGAGTCGAAAGCTCATTACGTATTGTCTATGTGTATCTTTTCTTTTTACGGTATAAATTGCTTATTTTTTTCTATAGTGGAAGTCCGAGTCTTACCCGGTTTCGATTCCTGGATCCGGCCCTGTCTCTTTCTCGTATGCTGTGAACAACAAAGTGTGTTTCAGAGGCATGTTGAAACTTGGAAGACGAATAATGGCGTCTCTCATCTAAGGGCACGTATTTGCGTTGCAGGAGTGGGATTACCCTAGAAGATGCAAGAGGAAGAAGAGACAAGCAAATGCTGAAAGATGAACAAGGTAAAATCTGTACTGATGGTCAAATGATGTGTTCATTTAAGCTTGTAAATTCCAATGAAAATAACGCATATCAGTGTTGCTAACTTGGGTGCGTGACAACTAGATTACAGAGATAGAACGAAAGTGACAACAAATACTTTATTGTTCCTCATATTCGTGGGGACTGAAAGAGAAGGATGAAAGAAAACCATGCCACAAAAAAAGAGACGACCCTGACCTGGAGATGTTAGGACAGCTTCTTCTCAATTATTCAGCCAAGACTAGTCTACTGTAAATTTTATTGATTAAAGAAAATCCCAATTGACCAAAAAACACTAACAAACACGAAATTTGTGTACTGGTAGTGCTTGGCTGCTGATGCTTCAGATCTCGGAAGCAAAAGCTTAATCTAATTATAGGTGTATTAGTGTATGCTAGTAGTCTCAAGTTTAGTTGACTTGGTATAGTTGGTTAAGATGTCCATCTGATCGGTTCAATTGGGGAGGTCGTTTATAGGATCAAATTCATAGTCATCAGACTACAGAGTTCTTAATTTGTTACTTACTAGCTAGTTGGTAAATGGAAAAGGAGAACAATGACAGTTTGTGGTAGCAGGGAAACAAATAAAAGCTGCTTAGCTCCCTCAATTCATTCTGTTTAGACATAAGATCGAAGAACTATCAATGATAGCAAGCACATATTTATTCATTACTTGGTTTGCATATAGCATGGTATCTTACATCTTGTTCTTGTATGTTGTACTATTGCTATGCTCTTATGACAGCCTATTTTGTGCTGCTAGAGATAAATTAACATATGATGATCCAGTTATCGATAATGGATCAGATGCTCTTGTTTCAGTAGGAGGAGAATTTGAACTAGGTTTCTTTCCTACTACTACAGGGAAAAGATATGTGGGCATATGGTATCATAAGATCAAACCAAGAACAGTTGTATGGGTTGCCAACCGAGAGGGACTACCAGCCAATTCCACCGGAGTTCTTACAATTGATGAAGAAGGTAACCTCTGCGTGTTGGATAGAGATACTGGAAAGCTTTATTGGTCAGCAGAAGTTGGAACATCTTCGTCTTTTAACGTGACATTGATGACAGTACAGATAACGGATTATGGGAACCTGGTTTTGAGGGAAACTGGTGATGAGTTGACAGCAGATCCTTTGTGGCAGAGCTTTCAATACCCACTGATACATTCATTCCTGGGATGCTAATGGATGCTAACTTTGAGTTGACTTCATGGAGCGACAAAGATGACCCAAGAACTGGGAACTACACCTTCAAGCTAGATCAGGGAGGGAACCTGTTTACCATCTTAAACAAATCGGTTCCTTACTGGAAAAGTGGAGAGCCAGGTATATACTTGAGCTCAGATGAGATGCGTCCTGAGGTAGCTTACTTGTTATTAACTTAAGCAAGAGTTCTCTTTATAGAACTCAGTCACAATTTAACTACAGTTATGCAAGATTGGTGATCAATTCTAATGGAGTGCTCAATGGTTTGACCTGGATCGACACCATTAAGCAGTGGAGTGTCTTCTTGTCTGAGCCAAAAGATCAATGCAGTGTGATAAATGCATGTGGAAACTTTGGCAGCTGTAATATTGATAATACCCCGCTAGTGTGCAAATGCTTGCCAGGTTTCAACCCCCAGTTTATAGAGAACTGGAAATCCGGAGAATTTTCGGGTGGTTGCACAAGACAGTCGTCATGTAGCAAGAATGACACCTTCTTAAGCATAAAGGTGAAAAAGGCAGGAAGATATGATTCATTATCCTATGTTACCACTGATACAGAATGCAAGAATACGTGCCTTGGTAGTTGCCAGTGCCAGGCTTACTCTACTTCAGCTGTAAACTTCACTGCTCGAAGGGATATTCTCAAGAATGTCATTTGTTATATATGGACCACTGATCTAAATAATCTGGTGGAAGACTCTGGTAACTTTGCCAAGAATCTCAATGCTCGAGTTTCCCTGTCTGATTTAGGTATGGCACTCCACTTTATTCACTGCACTATAACGTTTCTAAACATGCACATAAAAGCATGATGCTAAGAGAGTGAACATAAATGGGGTATTCTAATTCCTTACTTTGTCATGACAGTTGAATATTACACCTTGTGCAGGATCTATTGTAAGAGACTGTCAGCCTTGTGGCACAACTACCATTCCTTATCCCCTGAGTATTGGATCAGATTGTGGTGACCCCATGTATTTAAGTTTCTGGTGCAACACCTCCAGTAGTGAATTCATCTTCCATGGATCAGATGACACCTCCTTTAGAGTTATAAATATCAGCCGAAGTACTCAACGATTCATTATCAAATCCAAAAATAAGGATTATTGTGATTCTAGAAACAGAAGGCCGAACATTTCCCTTCCGTTTAAGGTAATCAGTTGGTGCAGTTCTGACCTGACGAGGAATTTTAATTCTGCCATAGACTCATCCAGCAGTCCTCCTGTAATAGAGATGGGTTGGGAGCCACCCATGGAACCAACCTGCACTACATTAAAAGACTGCAGGGACTGGCCAAATTCTACTTGCAATCCAGTAAGCGGAGGAAAGAAAAAATGCCTTTGCAATACAAATTTTCAATGGAACGGCATCACTTTAAGCTGTACTCAAGGTGAAAATGCTGTGCCTCTTTTAAATTAATATTCCTATATTGAGTCCAGTGCTGCTGAAAACAATGGGACTGCTAAGAAGGATTATTTTGATTGAGATTTTGTCCAACCATAAATGAGAAGTAACTGAAACCAAGTAGAATTTGACTGGAGTCTTTTATTATGTTGGCCTTATTATCATGGAATATGCTGCTTCAGAATGTTCGGTGATTATACAAATTCACTTCTGATTATCTTGGTTTTTTGCAGAAGGAATTCTACAAGCGCTATCAAATAAGAGTTCAAGGAAAAAATTGCTATTGCCTCTGCTTGTTGTGGCAGCTATAAGTGGGATAATTCTAGCATGCATCATTGGTTTTTGTATATGGAGAAGAAAGATGACTAAGAGACAAGGTATATATATTTTTTCAGAGGTAAATTTAAGTTCATACTTTAGATGCATGAAACTGTGCTTAGTTTGTTCTATTGAATGTCAAGATGAGAAATTGAGTAGAAACTTGTTCAATTCCATGTGTTAGATCAAGTAAGTCGTCCGCAGCTTGATAGTGAAAGAAGAGTCAAAGAGCTCATAGACACAAGTGACTTCAATGAAGAAGCTGATAAAGGCATAGATGTACCTTTTTTTGATTTGCAAACAATACTAGTTGCTACAGATAATTTCTCAATTGCAAACAAGCTTGGACAAGGGGGGTATGGGCCTGTTTACAAGGTAATATACCAGTGTACTTGTTTGTCATATCTTCACAATTGAGCTACTGCAATACTTATTTGTTGTCATGGGCTAGTTATAAGTTTTCATGTTTTTAACAAATTAAACTTGTTTTCAGGGGATCTTTCCTGGAGGTCAAGAAATTGCTGTAAAGAGGCTATCAAAAGTTTCAGGACAAGGCTTACAGGAATTTAAGAATGAGGTGGTGCTAATCGCCAAACTCCAACATCGTAATCTTGTTAGACTCAGAGGATATTGCATGAAAGGAGAAGAAAAGATTTTACTGTATGAGTACATGCCTAACAAAAGCTTAGATTCCTTTATATTTGGTTCGCTTCTAATCCTCAGTTTTACTGTTTTTTTTTTTTACTGCATAATATGATGTTTCTTGATTAACTGAACTACCATAAGTACTAAATGTGTTGTTGAAATGGAAAATGTAAACTTTGCAAGATCATACTCAAAGCCTGTTTCTAAATTGGGAGATGCGGTTTAACATTATTTTGGGAATTGCTCGGGGACTTGTTTATCTTCATCAAATTCCAGGTTGAGGATCATTCACAGAGATTTGAAAACCAGCAATGTTCTTTTGGATGAAGAAATGAACCCCAAAATATCTGACTTCGGCTTGGCCAGGATTGTTGGAGGCAAAGAAACCGAGGCAAACACAAATACAGTTGTAGGAACCTAGTAAGTACATACTTCGGTGTATGGTTCATACATGAATTCTTCTATCCTTTTCTGAAGTTCTTTTGTGCCCACATGTCTTTGATTGTATAACAATTTGTGATGCAGTGGTTATATGTCGCCAGAATATGCATTAGATGGAAATTTCTCTGTCAAATCAGATGTCTTTAGTTTTGGTGTGGTTCTTCTTGAGATAATCAGTGGAAAAAAGAATGCAGGATTTTATCAGTCCAAACAAACCTTCAGTCTACTTAGTTATGTAAGTTTCAGTTTAATCTTCTTCTTCTTTTTCCTTCTGTTTTGGCAATGGCTGGGTGAAGTATCTTGAATATTTAGTATCCACTCGTGCCCCATTTTATATTCATGCTGCATTGGATTTTCGACATTTTCTCAGACATGGGGACTCTGGACAGAAGACAAGGTGTTGGATTTAATGGACAAGAATTTGGAAGAAAGTTGTAACAGAAGTGAATTTATTAAGTGTGTAAATGTTGGGCTATTATGCGTACAAGAAGATCCTGTCGATCGCCCTACAATGTCAAATGTTATTACCTTGCTTGACAGTGAAGCTGCAATCCCTGCAACTCCTAAACAACCAGCCTTTTTCATAAGGAGAGGCAACTCTAGCACAGCTTCCTCTTCTACTAAGCCAGAACCAAATTCTGAAATAACTATTCTGGAAGGTAGATAGGTAATGCATCACCTTTTTTTTTTTTTTTTTTCCTCTCTACCTTTAACTGTAATTACTTCTTGGGTATATCCAGAAAGATCTGTCCACCAATTTCGAACAAGAATAATAAAACCTTAGGTGAAATATTGGAACTTCGTCTCTGTTGGTGATTAATTTGTTCAGCGTTAAATGATCCTTCAATCTAATAATGGTAAAAGTCTCTGGACTAATTCTGTGCAATACTTGTGAAAGCCTTTGTGGTCTATTTGTTACCATTTTAATTTCATATACTTTCTTGGTTTGTAACTATTGACCATCTTTGTGTACCTTTTTACCTTCTTCAACTGATCGACTGAGTCATTTCAAAATTGACAAATCTTGAAACCAACTGGGAATGAGTTCTGTTTCTTGCTTTGTTGGGATTGGATCAAGTAAACTTCTACTTGATGTGATCTAGGTTTTTTTTTTGTATAAGGAGACTCTGATCTCGATATTAAAATCTAGTTCATAATCTTAGCTTTGCCTTGTCGTTTCGATGCTCCAATAACAGGGAAATACATTCCCTCTGGCCTTTGTGTAAAGTTTATCTCTTCCTCCCAAAATAAGGTTTTGGAATGATGCATAAGCTCAATATATTGCCCCTTTTTGTGTCACAAACTTATTTAAAAACCATGCAAATCAACATTGCTCTTTACCTTTATCACCACTCCATTAAACAATCAAGAGAAGACAAAGAAGAGCACATGTTATTTGTTTCATAAATAGAACACCTGCTTAACTATGTCTGCAAATTCTTCTTCACAAAAACAGGAAGAAAGCAAATCCAGGGGCCCAAGAAAAAGATGAAATGGGGTTACCAATATCCAATTCCCTACTTTTACCTGTTAACCTGTTTGTCCTGCTTTCTTTTCAAATAATTCAAGTTTGGTCTGATTACACAGTACATGATTTTCAGATTGTTATAGACTTATAGCAGTATGCCCTCTAAACTAAATTCTGTAGAATATGTGTACACTAAGAGGAAACAGTTTACCATTTTTGTCATTGATCTTCTTTTGTTTAATCCTTTCATATTCTAGGAGGGTTCCGGGAACTTCATATGGATGTAGATAGTGCTGTCAATTGTTTCCTTTTCAAATAGAGTTAAATGGTTAATTATGCACCAATAGAATCTTAATCTGCTTTAAGCTATTGGACAAGATTGACCAGGTCACCTAACAAAGACTAATGCATCCATAAATCACCAACTGACCAATTGATTCCTGGCACATTGCAAACAGCTTGCAAAGTTAACATCTGGGGTCACTTTTGTGAATTAAAAACCACAGAGGCATGTGAATTCAGGAAGCAAAACACTGAGGTAACTTCAATGATTGATTTTTCCTGTAACAATGTTCTAGCTACATTAAGCAAGAATCATCAGGAAATAATCATCTTAAGTTTTTCAGTAAACATGTTCTCTATCATCTTTTTGTACTCATTCTTGTTATGCACTTTTCTTCATTGTTGCATTGCTAAAGATGTGATAGCATATAACAGTCTGATTAGTGATGAAAAAGGTGATACTATTGTTTCATCAGGAGAAAAATTTGAACTTGGGTTCTTTACTCCTAATGGAAGCTCTGGTACTAGAAGATATGTTGGTATTTGGTATTACAGATCGAATCCACAAACTGTCGTGTGGGTTGCAAATAGAGACAACCCTCTTGCAGATACTCGTGGAGTTTTCGCTTTTGCAGAAGATGGAAATCTTAAGGTGTTGGATGGCAATAGGAAACTTACTGGTCATCAAGTCTTGAAACTTCATCATCAATGACTATGACAGCAAAGCTCATGGACACTGGTAATCTTGTTGTGAGCAATAGAGAGCAAGGAAACAACTCAGTTCAAATTGTCTGGCAGAGTTTTGAAAATCCTACGGACACATTTCTTCCTGGCATGAAAATGAGCACAAAATTAGTACTAAGTTCATGGAAGAGTTACAATGATCCCGCGACAGGAAATTTTACATTTCAGCAAGATCAAGAGGAAGCAAACCACTTTGTTATCTGGAAAAGATCGAAAAGGTACTGGAAGAATGAAGATCATGGAAACTTCATTAGTTCTGATGAGATGGCTTCTGCAATTCTCTACTTGCTATCAAACTTCACCTCTACAGCAGTCCACAATAACTCTGTACCATATCTCACCTCCTCATTATACACTTCTACAAGGCTGATTATGAGTTTCTCGGGCCAAATTCAGTATCTATTATGGGATAGTGAGAAGGTTTGGTCTATGATATGGGCAGATCCTAGAGATAGATGCAGTGTATATAATGCATGTGGAAATTTTGGTAGCTGTAACAGCAAAAGTGGTTTGGTTTGCAAGTGTTTGCCTGGTTTTAAGCCTAGTTCACCGGATAATTGGAATCATGGAGATTATTCAAGTGGATGCACTAGGAAGTCAACATTATGTAGCAACGATGCTGAGAGTGACACATTCTTGAGCTTAAAGATGATGAAAGTGGGAGATCCAGATTCCCAATTCAATGCCAAAAGTGAAGTGGAATGCAAAGCTGAGTGCCTTAACAACTGTGATTGTAAAGCTTATTTCTATGAAGAGGTGGAGAACAGAAAATCTGGTGGGAGTAGTAGTTCAACATGTTGGATCTGGTCACAAGACGTCACCAATCTTCAGGAGGACTATGAAGGTGGCCGAGATCTACAGGTTCGTGTAGCAGTTTCAGATATAGGTATGTTTCTTTTTCTTTAACTAAAGATGCTCGAGTCATGGCAATACTAAAGTATCATGAGATGTGTTGAAGATAATTAGTTTTATAATTACTGAATAATAAACTGGTTTATCTTCTTTCAAAGTCCTACATATTCTTTTTTGTTCAATGCAATGATTTGTGAATCAGAGGGTGATGTGCATATCAATAGTCTTAAACAGTATCAATAAATGTAGGCCACCCTGTAAGCATTAATCTACTCTAATTGAGCTCCAACCTTGTCTAAACTAATTAGCTAATAATCACAATATTGAGCTACTCTGGCTTTTCTGATTACATGTAGTTGTAGCTCATTCAGATGACTAATGAACCTATTACATACTATTGTTGATCGATTGTCATCCTTTTTTACACGACCTTTGTTAGAGAATTGCTAGGCCAAAACCTTTGTTCTTTAGTGTTAAAATTTCCAGAATCATGTTTTCTCAGAATCAACAACAAGAAGCTGTGGAAGTTGTGGCACAAACCTGATCCCTTATCCCTTGAGCACTGGACCAAAGTGTGGTGATCTCACTTACTATAGTTTTTTATGTAATATCTCAACTGGCCAGTTGAGCTTTGAAGCACCAAGCGGCACCTACCATGTCACAAGCATCAATGTGGACACACAAACATTTGTCATCCATGCTGATGATGCAGATGGATGTAGAGATGAAAAATTTCTGAAGCTCAACCAGTCTTCTCCATATAATGTGACAAGGATGTGCAAAGCTGATCCGACACGTTTTAGTCCCAACTTGTCATTTAACGGAGGATATGAAGTTGAAGTTGCTTGGGATTCACCCTTGGAACCACCTTGTTCGTCATCTACAGACTGCAAGGACTGGCCCCATTCGATATGTGAAGCTACTCTTGATGGGAAGAAAAGGTGTCTTTGCACTGCAAACTCAAAATGGGATAGCAGGAGTTTGAATTGTACTCAAAGTAAGCTTGCTTATTCTGTGCCAAACTATAACTTAATTATACACGGGGTAAATGAGAGATAATGCATGGATGCAAATGAAATTAGTTAAAACCACTTATCTGTCTTTGTATTGCATACTGATAAAACCACATACATTTTGCAGAAGTTGGTCACAGAAAGCAAACTGGTGGGCAAGGGAAGATGACACTGGCTCTAATCATTGCAGTAACTTGCATAAGTGTAGCTGTTCTAGCAATTCTTTCAAGTACTTTTGCTTATGCTTATCTGTGGAGAAGAAGGCGCATTAAGACAAAAGGTAACTAGCATATATCCATGAGTTTAATCTGTTTAGAGCTTCATTAATATGATCTAGGTTGTTTCTGATGATGTTATCTTTGAACTGAATCAGAAGGCAGGGCATATCTTCAAAAATGTTCAACACTTCATCACTTTTATGACAGTGAGAGAAAAGTCAAGAACTTAATTGAATCAGGCCGATTTAGAGATGATGATACGGAGGGCATTGATGTGCCCTCTTTTGATTTGGAAAGCATACTGGTAGCTACAAAATACTTCTCCATTGCAAATAAACTTGGACAAGGAGGATTTGGTCCTGTCTACAAGGTAATGTCCCTTTACTATCTATACGTCACTGTAACATTAACTGGTTCCTGATGCATTATAGAACTATGTTTGGATTGTACTATCAGGGTAAGCTTCCGGGAGGAGAAGAAATCGCTGTAAAAAGGCTCTCAAGTTGTTCAGGCCAAGGCTTAGAGGAATTCAAAAATGAGGTTTTGTTAATTGCCAAACTCCAACATCGGAATTTGGTTCGACTTTTGGGCTATTGTGCTGAGGGAGATGAAAAGATGTTAATCTATGAATACATGGCCAACAAAAGCTTAGACTCTTTCATATTTGGTTAGTCTCTACTTACGTTCTCCAGAATTTTCCATGCGTAATGTATTACCATTTGATTTATAAAACTAACTGACAATTAATGCCTTGAAAGATCGAAAAGTATGTGTATCATTGGACTGGAATACACGCTTTAACATCATCCTAGGAATTGCTCGGGGGCTTCTTATCTTCATCAAGATTCTAGATTAAGGATTATTCATAGAGATCTGAAAACTAGCAACATTCTACTGAGTGAAGAGATGAACCCGAAAATATCAGATTTCGGCTTGGCAAGGATCTTGGAGGCAATGAAACTTCAGCAAACACCAATAGAGTAGTGGGAACATAGTAAGTTTAACTAGATTGATGGTATATATGGTATTCATCAGAGCTAATATTCTTGGTCACATCACATCTCAATCAAAAACCACAAAAGGGTGTGCATATCAAGCATATAAATTTTTCGCGCTGACTCCGCATTTGATTCTTTTATTGCAGTGGCTATATGTCTCCGGAGTATGCATTAGATGGGTTATTCTCAGTAAAATCTGATGTTTTTAGCTTTGTGTAGTTGTGATTGAGATCATCACTGGGAAAAGGAACACAGGATTTTATCAGCCTGAAACATCTTTGAGTCTTCTTGGCTATGTGAGTGATATAAACATTTCATAGTGGCTACTTAGTATTTATAACATCATCACACCTTACCTTTTGTAAATTAATACCAGGCATGGCATTTGTGGAAAGAAGAAAAGGCATTAGATTTGCTAGAAAACACACTTTGTCACAGCTGCAACAAGGAGGAGTACTTCAAGTGTGTCAATGTTGGACTCTTATGTGTACAAGAAGATCCACGTGATCGGCCAACCATGTCACAAGTGGTTTTCATGCTCGGAAGTGAAAGTGCAACAATTCCAGCCCCTAAACAACCTGCGTTCGTTGTTAGGCGATGCCCTTCTAGTTCTAGCAGGGCTTCTAACTCTTCAAGCAAGCCTGAAACAGTTTCGAACAATGGTTTAAACTGTTACCTTAGAAGATGGTCGATAGCAAAAACATTGCTTCAACTTACTTTTCTTCATGATGTAATCCTTATTCTCTCTACCGTTGGATGTACTGTTAAACTATGCTCTCTTCAATTGCCAGAATCAAAGTTAACCAAACCAATGCAACAGAGTACATCATGATCTTGGATATTGTCATGGGTAATGTGTGGTATACGTTATTTCGCATGCCTTTATGGACTAATAAGTCCTCACGACTTATAATAGTAGACGTAGTACAGATGGAACCGTCTCTTCTCTCTTTAAGGTACTATTCTCTGTAGTCTAGTTGCTTCTTGCTCACCCGCTGATCAATAGTGCCTAAATTTTATTCCTTTCTGGGATTCTCGCGGTCGTTCATCATTACTCTAGTCTAATTTGTGAACTTGTAAGCTTCAGTGAGTCCGGCCAAGTTATATTTACCTTGTAGTCTAAGGCGTGAACCTTCTTTTCCCAGCTCTTCTTCCCCTGTCACTCTGTTTCTGAATGGGGTGGCTCTTGTGTTACCTTGTAACACTGCTCTTATTTCATATCTGTCATTGTGTACCTGCCAAGACAAATTAGTACCAGACAGTATATCACTGGTAATCAAACTTTGGTTTCTTCTCTTGGGACATTTTCATTAGGCTTCTTCAATCCTGAGAATTCCACTAAATACTTCCTTGGTATACGATTCAACACCTTCCCAGACACTGCGTTAGTATGGATTGCTAACAGAGAATCTCCGCTTGATGCTCCGGGTTTGTTTATGCTCAGCAGCGATGGGAACCTTGAGTGTTGGATGATACTAGAAACCTTGTCTGGTCAACTAATGCTTCAATATCTGCTTCTGCAATGAATCACACAACTGGACAACTAGCTGATACCGGAAACGTTGTGGCATTAGACTTGTACCGAAACCTTGTTCTGAGCTTTGGAGAAGTCACCCTTTGGCAGAGCTTCGATCATCCCTCTGATACTATGTTGCCTGACATGAAGCTTATCTGAACAAGAAGACTGGCCAACGAACGCGCCTTACATCCTGGGAAGCGTTTGATGATCCACTACTGGGAACTTCACCTTTGGCATTGATCCTCAAGTGACACTTCAGGGCTTTATCTGGAAGGAAACCACTCCGTATTATAGAACTTCTGTGTACATTGGCAAGTATACAAGAACAGAATTTCAAAATCAAGGTGGAACTGCGATTTTCTTTACATACAACACTGATGCTGATGAGGTTTATGGTGTTTTCAGTGTCTCGGATAGCTCAGAAAAATATAGGGTCTGGTTGAATCCTACAGGGACAATTGATCTGCTGCTGTGGCAGGGTCCTAGTAAAACTTGGTTGGATCTGGGATGTTTACCTTCTGACAACTGTGATTTTTATGCTCATTGCGGTCCCAATAGTGCCTGTCGCAGAGGTGAATCCCTGCCATCATCGCCATGCAAGTGTTTGACTGGTTTTAAAGTCAAGTTTCCGAACCAATCGGCGATGGGGGACTGGTCCAGTGGCTGTGTTAGGGAAAAGGTGTCGACATGTAGTAACGGCATACAAAACAACTTTTCAAAGCTTGAAAACGTGAAACTGCCGGATCATACTGTTCTGTTAAACAGTAAGAGTATGAGCGAGTGTAAGTCTGAATGTCAGCAGAATTGTTCTTGCACAGCTTATGCTTATGTAAATGGAACGGATGAAAGTACTGGGAAATGTTTGCATGGTTTGGCGAATTACTAGATATAGTTGAGAATCTCAATATTTATACACATGATGTCTACATTCGTGTTCACGGCTCTGAGTTAGGTATATATACAGTTTGCTTTTTGCTATTTACTTTAGATGTGTGAAGAGAAATCCTTAGCATACTGACTAAAAATCAAACTCATTGGCAAGAACTTGGAGCTATCTTTATTAACAGTTAACCATCAGATCTTTGTCTATTTTGTAGGCACCAAGGGTGTTTCTGTTAATTCCACGAAGCGGACCCTTGCAATTGCAATAGTCTCTGCAGCAGTTGGATTGCTTACAATAACTTTCGGCTATTTCTTATGGAAGAAAAAATTGGGTACGCACTCCTCGATCCTTATGTGCAGGCACATGGATTCAAGTAATCCATACAAATAATATTCTAACAGTAATACTGAAACTGCAGGGAGGATAGCAAGAAGATTGAGTGAGAATATAAGTAAGGTTAGTGCAGGAGGTGGGAAGAATGATACAGAACTACCACTCTTCAGTTTAAGGAGTATATTAGCTGCTACAAACAACTTCTCTGAAGGTAATAAACTTGGAGAGGGAGGATTTGGCCCTGTTTATAAGGTGACGTTTCCATAATATGGTCTTGATGTAAGACTGCAAGTACATTCTTCTTCATTTTGGTAATTTCCCATGTTAGTTCCAGAATACTTAATTTTTGGGGTTAAGGTTTGGTTATCTTTGCCACTATAGGGAATTATGCTGGAAAATCAAGAAGTGGCCGTAAAGAGGCTATCAAAGAAGTCTGGGCAAGGGCATCATGAGTTCATGAATGAGTTGAAACTTATAGCCAAACTCCAGCACACCAACCTTGCTCGGCTTCTGGGTTGCTGTATGGAAGACGATGAACTGATATTGATCTATGAGTACATGCCTAATCGAAGTTTGGACAAATTTCTGTTTGGTAAGTATGCTTATGGCTTTGAAGATTAAATATGCATTATTTTTCCTATCATATGTACAACTTTTCAAACATGCATTATTTTTACTCAAGCAGCGTTAACCTGATCAGTTACAAGAGAATCATGATCAATAACCTTGGATGTAAAAAATAGTGGGAAGTATTATTTTAAAGTTGTTTTGTTTGCAACTTTTGGATTTACATCTAACGGTGGTTGACCATAGAACCTTTGGTCAGTAACTAACCAGGTCAACATGACTGTTTTTTTCCCTATCTTATGTACAACTTTTTGTATGTGACGCAGTTCAACATTTTGCTAATTGTGCTTCATCCTTAGATCCTGTTGAAATGACAAAGTTGGACTGGGCTAGACGCTTTCGAATTATACAAGGGATTGCTCAAGGAGTACTATATATATATCCACAAATACTCTAGGTTGAAAATCATCCATAGAGATTTAAAAGCAAGTAATGTTCTGTTGGATGGAACAATGAATCCCAAAGTGTCTGACTTTGGAATGGCGAGGATTTTTGGTATAAATCAAATTGAAGCAAGTACCAACAAGGTTGTTGGAACATAGTGAGTAACTAAGTATATATAACCCCTAATTTCTGTCATTTAAACTTTTATAATGAATATTGAACTTCATTTTCTACCATTCTTTCAGCGGCTACATGTCACCAGAATATGCATTCTATGGTCATTTCTCAGAGAAACTGGATGCATACAGTTTCGGGGTATTGTTGTTAGAGATTGTAAGTGGAAAAAAGAATGCTTCTTTTTATCATTGTGAAAATTCAATAACGCTTGCTCAATGGGTAAGCTAACGAATTTGGGAAGTTCTTATTGTATCTATTAAGCCTTGCGTTTTAATTATGCACATTTACACATAAGTGAATCGGAAAGCAAGAGCAAGATTAATGGTTTTATATGTGTAATCTCAGATATAGGAATTATGGAAAGAAGGAAGAGGAAAGGAGGTAATTGATGCATCAGTAAGGGAGACTTGCCGGATTCATGAAGCTTTGAGGTGCATCCATGCCGGGCTTTTGTGTGTTCAAGAAGCTCCAGCTGATCGACCAACAATGTCATCGGTGATTCATATGTTAGAGGTCGATGAAGCTACATCACTTCCCCCCTCAAAACGACCTGCTTTTTCAACAAGTTGCTATTCAAGTTTTGTTACCCCATATTCTGAAAATGTAGTCACTATTACTTTGCCAGAACCTCGATAGAGCTTCAATATTAATGTTAGCTTTCAAAGTCGATAGAGCTTCAATATTAATGTTAGCTTTCAAAGTCGGATCATTAAGAAAAAGGTAAAAAAGGAAGGTATTATTATTGATATATGACGATACTTCCCGCTCAAGATATCCATATTGTTGTGCTCACCGCACCTAATAACAACCACCAATAGATGAACAGAGGATCACTGCGGGGAGAATCCAACATACCAAATATATGCAAAAACGATAAACAAAAGAACACATAGGATTTAACGTGGTTTCGGCAATAGCCTACGTCCATGGAGCAGCAAGGAGAAGGAAATCCAGGTGATCGACAACCATGTCACAAGTGGTTTCCATGCTCGGAAGTTAAATTGCAACAATTTCTGCCCCTAAACAATGTGCATTCGTTGTTAGGCGGTACCCCTCTAGTTCTAGTAGGCTTTCTAACTCTTCAAGCAAAGCCTCGAACAATGGTTTAGAAGATGGTCGATAGCAAAAACATTGCGTCAGATTTTCAATTGTTCTTAATGTAATCCTTATTATCTCTACAATCGAATGTAATGTTAAAATACGCTCTATTTCATTATCAGAATTAACCAAATCAATGCTACAAAGTGCATCATGATCTTGGATAATGTCATGGGTAATGTGTGATAGGAGCCCTTCTAGTGAAGACCCTTAAGTTGATGACTTTTCGATTTATAATTTAAAAGACCTATTTTTATATCACATATTGGCATCTCATCCGTTCAGTTTTTAGGTCTATATGAGTAAATCAATCATACAAATTTTCAGTCAAATTGGTGACCGTTAAGATAACAAATTAGATCAAATTAATGAACGAACCAAATCTATTAAACATGAACCGTTTAAGTTTATAATCAATAAATCACATTTATAAATGTCTTAACGATTTTTAATATAACTCTATTCATAAATATCTTTAAAAGACTTCCATGTGGGGGGTACACCGTATACGTTATTTGGCATGCCTTTGTGGACTAACAAGTCGTCACGACTCCTAGTACAGATGGCACCTGTTTCTTCACTTCTTTTATCTTTTCATGTACGACTCTTTAGTTTTATTATTTTCTGGGACTTTTGTGGCTGTTCTTCATTTTCTGGTTGTTCTACTCTCTAGTCTACTATGCGAACGTATACTAGCTTCAGTGAGTCCAAAATATGGCATGAACTTTTTTTCCCAAGCTCTTCTTCCTATATCTCTCTGTTTCTGAATGGGGTGGCTCTTGTGTTACCTAGTAACACTGCTCTTATCTCATATCCTGTCATTATGTACTTGCCAAGACAAAATAGTACCAGGACAATATATCACTGGTAATCAAACTTTGGTTTCTTCCCTTGGGACATTTTCATTAGGCTTCTTCAATCCTGAGAATTCTAGTAAATACTTCCTTGGTATACGATTCAACACCTTCCCAGACACTGCATTAGTATGGATTGCTAACAGAGAATCTCCGCTTCATTCTCCGGGTCTGTTTATTTCTCAGCGGCGATGGAAACCTTGTAGCATTGGATCAGACTGAAAATATTGTCTGGTCAACTAATGCATCACTATCTGCTTCTGCAATGAATCACACAACTGGATTACTAGCGGATACGGGAAACCTTGTTCTTAGCTTTGGAGAAGTCACCTTGTGGCAGAGCTTCAATCATCCCTCTGATACTTTGTTGCCTGACATGAAGATTAGCTTGAACAAAAAGACTGTTCAACGAACGCGCCTTACATCCTGGGCAGCGCTTGATGATCCACAACTTGGAAACTTCACCTACGGCATTGATAGTCAAGTACGACTTCAGCTCTTTATCTGGAAGGAAACTTCTCCGTATTATAGAAGTTCTGTGTTCGTTGGCAATTTTCCTGATATAGGTGGATCGCCGTTTTTCGTTTCTTACAACTTGGATATTGATGAGGCTTATGTTGTTTACAGTGTCTCAGATAGCTCAGTAAAACTGAGGGTCTGGTTGAGTCCTGCAGGGCAATTTAAACAGCTGCTGTGGCAGGATTCTAGTAAAACGTGGTTGGAAATGGGGAGTTCACCTGGTGATAACTATGATTTTTATGCTTATTGCGGTCCCAATAGCGCCTGTCGTAGAGGTGGTTCCCAGTCGTCATCACCATGCAAGTGTTTGACTGGTTTTAAAGCCAAGTTTCCGAAACAATCGGCGGTGGGAGATTGGTCCGGTGGCTGCGTTAGGGAAGAGGCTTTGACATGTGGTAACGGCATACAAGGCAACCTTTCAAAGCTTGAAAACGTGAAACTGCCGGATCATTCTGTTTTATTACAGAATAAGACTCTGAGTGAGTGTGTCTCTGAATGTCGGAAGAACTGTTCTTGCAGGGCTTATGCCTATGTAAATGGGACAGATGGAAGTAATATTGTGAAATGTTTTGCATGGTTTGGCGAATTACTGGATCTAGTAGAGAATAATACTATGGGTGTAAATGATATTTACATTCGTGTTCCTGGCTCCGAACTAGGTATATATTTCGTTTTTTGCTAATTTCTTACGAATTCTGAAGTAAAATCCTTCACATAGTGTTACGTCGAGATTGAACTCATTGGCCAGAAGCTCACCATTACTTGGAGCTATCTTTACTAATAATTAACCACCAGATCTTTGTTTGTTTCTAGGCAAAAATGATCATTCTGCTAATTCCTTGAACCGGACCCTTGTGATTGCTGCAGCAGTTGGATTGCTTGCAATAACTTTTGGCTATTTCTTATGGAAGAACTGAAGGTCCTAGAGGGGGTGTGAATAGGCCCTGACAACTTTTTGCTCTATCCTTGTGTCTTTTTGCTTTATCCCGCACACAAGGATAGCAAATATTGTGTTATCATGTTTGCTGTGAGACTAAGTTGTGTGAATAAAAAGATAAGTACTGAAAGTAAAAGATATAACACCAGTATGTTTTTTATACGCAGAAACCCTGCAATAAGGGAGAAAAACTGCGTGTCTCTAACTCTTGAGAGACAAACTATTCCACTATTGTAAAGACACTTCTTACAAGACTCACAACTTAGAGGATGACACAACACCTAGCTATCCTGCCTAGTCTAACTACTAGCACTCAACTGAACTTGCTCTCTTGTCACTCAAGTGTTTTACACATAGCACGAATCTAAGCTTCTATGCAAAATTCAACTAACACCTTTAGCTAATTCTCAAAGACAGCTTCGCCGGGGTTGTTGCATCACCTAGACAGATCTCAAGGTATGCAAATGCACAACAATATGAGTTTGAAAAGGTTTTGGTGCTCAGCTCTAAGATTGACAATCACAAGGAACACTTAGAGATATATGAGCAGTTAGCAAAATGCTAGACTCAATGGAAGAAAACAAACAAGACTATTTTCAACAACCAAAGAGCAAGAGAGGTCTTGCTCTCTATTTATAGGCAAGGTGCACAGCTATAAGGAAGCAAGCACGTTTGCCACATCAACAAGGTTCTTTTGGACTCTAGCTGCTTGTCTGAAATACTAGGACGGATAGGACCCTAGGGATCCCTCCACTCACAAGACAAAAGCTGAGAATAGACTTTCCTAGGAAAGACTAAAGCCAAAAGGATAAGACAAAAGGTTTTGGGAAAACTAGATCAGATTTAGTCAAACATAAAGACTCTACAAAACCACTTTACCTAAGAGGACACTTAGGACAGCTGATAGCTTGGGCGGTGCATCACTTGGGCAACTGCTAACTTGGTTTGTGTATCACAAAGCCCAGCTGGTTCCAAAGGCTCAAGTTATGTGGTCACGGGTTGGTTTGCCACACCACCCTAGACTGACTTGGAGCTCAAGTACGAATAGACTAATGTTTTGCTAAAAGGTATTTGAAATTCAAACACTTCAAAACTGAAGCAAACACATTTGAATATGCACATGGTCAGACCCAGTAGATATAACAGATACAGTAGGGGTATCCGTTTAATCGGGATGGCAAGCACGGCTGCTATCCTTAGTGAATGAATGCGATGCACATGCATAAATTACCTAATGCACATGAGATCTGTCAGCTTCTTCATTCTTCACTTGAGTAGTCCTTGCTACCAGGCTACAACATGTAGCATGTATCCTTGTGTTTTGATTATAAAAGGATAGCCAACAATTGTTGTACCAACAATCTCCCCATTTGACATTCCTAATCAAAACACACCTTCAAAGGTTGTGCTGGTTTACACACAAGTCAATAATAGACTAAACACCTGCACAAACATCTCAAGAACAAGTGAAGGTATGGAGGGCCATAAACTCTTATGAATCACAAGCTGTGGGATAATTATGCATCATAACCAACAGAATAACATAAACAGCCAAACAACATAAGTCATGAATTGAAACACACAACGTTCATAAATAAACCAGAGTTTTAACAACATAAAAGCCCTACAACTACTAGTTCTCCCCCTTTTTGGCAGGAAATGCCAAAGGGAAACAGAGAACATCCAATCCGAAATCATAAAAACCGATGTTCAACACAAAAACAACCTACATCCGAGAATGGATAAAACAACATCAATGCAGAGAACCACAACAGAAAACCTAAGCAAAAGCATCTCCATCATCACTTGACACCCTGCCGATCACATCATCATCGCTCTCACTCTCCTTATCATCGGGATCAGTAGAGGCAGGTGTATCCTGAGAGGGAGCAGTGGAAGAACCAGAGGCATCATCATCTCCGCGGCGCTCAAATTCCCTTAAGATATCAAGCATCTCCTTCTTGAAGTTGTAGAACTGGTGACCACATAGTCCCTAAATCCAATGACTGCCCCCTGCATGGCTTTGTCCACAATGAGCTTGATCTCCTTTTTCAGCAAAGTCTGTTCCAAAGACTCCACATACAACCCAGACTGAGCAGCTGATTTGGCAATGGTGATACGGTCAACATGGTTGACAGGCAGAGCAAGAGCATCATCTCTATGGAATGGAACATTGCTCTTGATGCAGAGAAGAGTGATCACAGCCGGAAAAACGATGGAGCTGGAGACAGAGAGACGCTGCGGGATAGCAGCGCGCCTGATAGCCTGAAATATATAATACTCGGCTGGAAGGAGAGGTTTGGATTTGTCACAAAAGTAAGCAACCAGAACAGCTTGCTGGTGAGTGATCTTGCTGGTTTGGGTTATAGGAGTGAGAAGGGACCTAGCTACAAAGGTCATACACTTGTACCACTCAGTCATGAAGCTACTGGAAAGAAAGGAATCTGAGAGTGGCTCAGTAGGCGGAGAGGAGTACATGAGAGAGGCAAGGTGATCTATGGTTGTTGAATCTCAGTATTGAAAAACCTTGTTCATAGTATGCTTCTCAATAATCAGGAGGGATAAGACCTCACGTATCCTAGCAGGCCGGATATCAACCTCTACTCCTCTCACCCAAACCATGATAGGATCATTGGACCTAAGCTTGATTTCTGAAGGGACATTCTCAGGAAAATTAGCATAGAACTCCTGAACTAAAGAGATGTTGACCCTAGGAAATGACTCCAAGGCTTTGACCCAACCCAACCTATCAACAAAGTGCTTAATCGCCTGAGGCATGCTCTTAAAATCAAATGGCTTCTCATAAATGATGGGTCTACTGATAGTGACAGAAGAGAAGACAAACATGGCTCTATTGGAATGGAAATGAGATTCGGAGGGGATATCAGTTACCTCAAACATCCTTTTCTTAAGAGGCAAGGAGAGTTTCCCATCCTGGGCTCCAGTGGGCTTGGCTTTGGAATGTTTAGAGGAATCCTTCGACCCAGATTTGGAAGAGCTGGCGATTGGCTTGCCAGAGTTCCTGGAAATTCGACAGCGAGGAGCGCGAAATTCCGGATCAGAACTGGAGGAACCAGAGAATTCCATAGGCTCTTCCTCTTCATCATCGTCATCAAGAATTGGAAACTTGGGTTGTTTTCCAACCTTGGGAAGTGGAGCCTTGGCAGATTTAGGGGCGGCGCCGGTGGAGGATGGACCAGACTTGGCAAATCCCTGGGATCGGGATGCAAGGGCATCGAGAATCCCTTGAGTGCGACCCATGCCGGAAGGCTTGATCTTCTTGGTCCGAGCAGACCCATCATGAATGGTGCCTTTTCTCTTCCTAATTTCATTTAATGTGGCAGCAATGGAGGCTTCAACCTCTTTGGGGGAGGGTTGAGGTGCAACGATAGTGGAATCCACTTGTACAGAGACAAGGGATGGAGTAGCAGCAGCGGAGGAGATGGGAGTAGAACTAGGAGATGAAGAGAAGGCTCTCAACACTTGAGAGGCAGTAAGCAGGGGATCAGAATTCGTCAGGAGCGAAGAAGAAACCATTGGAGAGGGCACTGACCCAGTTTCTTTTGCAGCAGAGTTTGGGTTTGGTTCAGCCATGAGAATGGGGGAGAGGAAATGAGAGGATATGAGAGAGTGAAGATGAAGGAACAAAGGAGAGAACTGGTGAGAGAGAAATGGGGGAACGAAGTGACTGGAGGAGAAGATGAAGAAGTGGGAGGAGAAACCAGTTTTTAATAGGCATGCAAAAAGTAGCCATGATTAGACGTAACCGTCTTGAAAATTGCAATCCCACAACGGTTGTGGGAAGTCTCCCCCTCTTCCTCTCAAAAGTTGACCCTTACATGGGTCTATGAGAGAATAGGCCTAGCCCATCTCAGAACCGAAAGCAAAGCCCTCTTATAAACCTATATGTCCTAATAGAAACTTCAAAAGAACCTAGGACTGCAAACAACATAAGAGATACAAAAGGCAACTGCCATCCTAACAAAAACAAGGTTCACAAACCAACAAAAGCAACAAGTGGCTCAAATAGTGTAAACCCGTGAGTGTCCCAATTTTTAATTTTACTCCCCCTTAGTAAGTGCATAAATTTGAAAAAGAAACTATCAAATTTAACACCTTGAGCAAAATTATAATAAGAACAAATCCCAAAGTTTTAGGATATGTGGTGCATAAACACACAAAGCATGGGCACTAGGGTTTCTATTAACCTCACTTACTCACACAATACTATACATGACCATATGACTAACAAATTAGCATGGTCCATATATCATGACATATATCAGAAGTAGTGTGTGTGTGTGTGTGTGTGAAAAGCCAACTTAATGGGGCATATTATTGCATCAACTGAGATAAGCAGTGAGGTATCACATAGAACCTGAGACCAGAGGTCTGTTCCATCCTTATATCTCTTGAGAACATTTTCAACATGGTTATTCAACATTTTGAGCTTTCTTTATTTTTCATTTTGAAGCCTAGCTGAAAGATCGTCCTCATAGGTTTATATAACAAGAAAACGTTGTCGTTGACTCCCAAACCAGTTGGTTTTAGGGCAACACGTGTAACCAGGACACGCCAAGGACTGTTTTCCAAACCCATAGAAGGATAGATCATACCTCAGCAATCCTCACGGATGGGAGAACTGGCTGGCTCATACAGTTTGTTAAATCTTTTAGAGAAGTTCCAACCTTTCTTCAAAGACATCAAACAAATCTCGTTTCTGCCCACCCTTATATCGTTTGTCACGACCAAAGAATGTATACTTTGAGATTTGTTTGGTAATGAACATTTTAATCAACTAACTTCAACCTCAAACTAGTCTCGTTTCTTCCCACCCTTATATCGTTTGTCACGACCAAGGAATGTATACTTTGAGACTAGCTTGGAACAACTTCACTACACATACTTATCTCAAGTATATAGCTCACAATATTGCACACCACTTAGAGATGCTAAAGTGGGACATATAGTTCTTCTATTTGTCATAATAACTAGACCACAGAAGAGTGTGCAGATGCACATAGTCATGCAGAGATTAGAGTAAGAGAAGCTAATGAAAACCCTAGACTGTAACACCCTGACCCAGGTGTTAGAAGAATAAACGAATAAAATAACTAAGGAAACCTAAAACGAGACGAAGGTAGGATCTCAAAAAAAACAAAATGTTTATTGTGTTTGGAACCTAAATTTATTTTGTTAATTTGCGGCTGCACCCAAAACTTGATCGGGCTGCCTACGTACCCTTTTAAAGGGATCAAGCCACTCGTAGTTCAACATTTTAGTCTACTTCTCTACCTTCTCTAACCACATCACATTTACCACCATAAGTCCAAAATCAAACCATACTTATGCAAATCATCAAACATGCATTCTTTCACCTTGAACCCAAGTTTACTAAACATTCTAACTAGATATACTATGGACACCCATTAGATATACTATGGACACCCATTTCAACTAAAACCAATCCCAAATTCATACATAACACTCCAATATCCACTTCAATGCACTAGCACAATCCAACAATTGTCTAACAGTAATATTCCTATACTCGGTTATCAATTTTAACCGTTAATATCGCTAGTCTTCGGAAATCCGAAACCTAACCAACATTACTCCAAAAATTGCTAACTTTCCACCAATGGGTTTCTCTCATTTTTAGCAATTAATAAGCATGAGAAACTGCCCAAAAAGTGGCAGCACCACCGCCATCTCTGCCGGCGGCGGCGGCCGGCCATCCCCAATTGTCACCAAAATTTGACAGATGCTTCCTCTCAACATTTCGAACAACTTTCATGAACAACACTAAGATAAATTCTAGCTCTAAATAGGTCAATCAAATCACAGATGCTTCCTCTCAACATTTCGAACAACTTTCATGAACAACACTAAGATCAATTCTAGCTCTAAATAGGTCAATCAAATCAAAAACACAATAAAGAACCCTAGAGCTTCAATTATACATTTCACCCTAACAAGATCGAATTAGACCAATTCCTTTTGAGGGATTACTCACCTTGATGAGGGCTACAAGATGAGCCAAAAATTCCGATATATGGTGGCCGGAGGAGGAAACTCCGGCAAGAGAGCAATCGGCGTCTCCGACGAGCTTCCTCTCGAACGGCGGCGTTACACGACCGGTCACCCAGAAAGAGAGAGGGGACGGCGGGGGTCCGAATGGGACCAGTCTGGCGATCTCTAGTGGCCGGACAGCGGTAGGAGATGGTGGTGAAGCCGGCCGGTCCCGAGGAGACTCCGGATGGAGGAGAGAGGAAGAAAAAAGAGTGGGGGGCTGCGTGTGTGTGTGTGGGTTGGGCTGCTGCACACCTGGCCCAACTTTAATACCCACACAAAGAATAAAGCCTACCAAAAATTTACCCCCAACCAAAATAGTTACTTTCATTTTTAGACCATAACTTCTTCATACGAACTCCGATTTAAGCGTGCCACGTGTCCACGAACTCGTATTAACGTTCTCTACGACTTCCATAAAGGAAGTTTTCCCAAATTATCAACTTAACGAAAAGTCAACTTTTTGGGTCTTTCACGGTAAAACGGTTACAAGAAACAATAACTGAAAATTTACTATAAACTTTATAAATTCACAGAACATAGCCCGTCGCTCCGGAAAATAATCCGGGCATACCGGTGAGCTCGTATATACGTGTACGACGACTTCGGAGTTTTAAATCCACTATTTACCGTTTTCAGAAGAACTCGAAAACAAACTCGAGCAATCACTATTTAAATCTCCGAGCGCGAATAAAGAAAATCCGCGGTAACTCATAACCCCGAACAGTAACCTTTTAGGTACGGGGTATTACATAGACACATCCTTAGGTCAAGATCAACCAAAACATATCCTGGGATATCAACAAGCTTAAGCATCCTAATCTCGAGGAGATCACAAGAACAACAACAATTATTCTATATATATATTTTTTGATTTTCCATGGAACAATAAACCCTACACTACACACTTAAGTACAGGGAGAAAAATCAATCATTGTTACCCACACCAATGGCCTGACGAAGGCTGGTGAATCGAGCATTGTCAAGTGGTTTTGTGAACAAATCAGCTAGTTGTTGCTCAGTTGGAATAAAAGACAATTCCAGGAGTTTCTCTTCAACTAGGTTCCTTATGAAATGATCTCTATATGCTTTGTCCTAGAATGCAGCACATGATTCTTAGAGATATTGATGGCAGAGGTATTATCACAGAATAAGGATAGCATACCTTGCTTGAATCCGTAGTCAGAAAGCATTTGCTTCATCCAAAGCAACTGAGCGCAACAACTGCCGGCTGCAATATACTCGGCCTGAGCGGTGGACAGAGAAACACAGTTCTGTTTCTTGCTGTGCCACGATACCAAGTTGTTCCCAACGAAAAAGCAACCCCCGAAAGTGCTTTTCCGGTCGTTAGCATCTCCGACCCAATCGGAGTCCGAGTATCCTACAATCTCAACGTTAGTATCAAAGGTATACTTGATGCCATAATCAGAAGTATACTTGACATATTTAATGATACGTTTTACCGCCTTAACGTGAGACTCCTTAGAGTTGGCTTGATACCGAGTGCACACCCCAACGCTGAAAGCAATGTCTGGCCTGCTGGCCGTGAGATATAGCAGGCTACCGATCATACTCCTGTAGAGAGTTGGATCAGCATCTATCCCTTCAAGATTAACACTGATCTTGCAACTTGTCCCCATCGGATTTTGGACAGCAGTGGAGGTTTCCATCCCAAACTTCTTGATAAGTTCCTTGGCATACTTAGACTGGGAGATGAACAATCCATCCTTACCTTGAGACACATGCAATCCTAGAAAATAACTAAGCTTACCACATAAACTCATCTCAAACTCCTTAGTCATGAGAGTGGTAAATTCTTTCACTAGGGTCTCGGATGTGGATCCAAACACAATGTCATCCACATACACTTGGGCAATGATAATGTCCTTAGAGGTACATTTGACAAACATAGTCTTGTCAATGGAACCTCTCACATACCAATTCTCAGTCAAATGTGTAGAGAGTCTCTCATACCAAGCCCTAGGGGCTTGCTTAAGGCCATAGAGGGCCTTATCTAACCTATACACATGGTTGGGATGGCTGACACTCTGGAATCCTGGGGTTGTGCCACATAAACTTCCTCCTTGAGGATACCATTCAGAAAGGCACTCTTCACATCCATTTGATACAGAGTGAATTTCAAATGACAAGCTATGGCTAGAAGGAGACGCACAGATTCTAAACTAGCAACTGGGGCAAAGGTTTCATCAAAATCTAACCCTTCAATTTGGGAATAACCCTGCACAACCAATCAGGCTTTGTTACGGGTTATCACTCCCTTTTCATTAGACTTATTTTTGAACACCCATTTGGTTCCTATGACATTCTTATCACTTGGTCTAGGAACTAAGTGCCACACTCTACTCCTCTCAAATTGGTTCAGCTCTTCTTGCATAGCACCTATCCACTCAACATCTAACAAGGCCTCTTTCACATTCTTAGGCTCAATAGTGGACACAAAACCATAACAAGTGATCTCATTGATCTCACTTTTGAAAAGTGCTAGAAAACTTCTAAGCAAAGTAAAATTGCTTACCAACTGAGCAAACTTACCTCTTGTCTTTCTTGGTTCATCGAGCTTACCAATGATGTCAGAGGAACTGTGATCTTTCTGAACTTGGCGCTTGCCAGTTCTATGGGGCTTCTGGATAGCTAGGGTTGCATCTATCCCTTCAGTGAGGATCTCAGCCGGAAGATCAGAGTCACTTACCTCTTCTTCCACTTCAGATGTGGAAGGCTTGTCTTTGAGAGCTAGGCTCTGAGTTGGCTCTTGTTCCTTCACAGGAACATAAGGAGAACCATGACAGCAAACAAGGGAGTCATCAATAGCAACATTTATGGTTTCCATAATTTTGCAAGATATCTTGTTGTACACACGATAAGCACGACTGTTCAAAGCATAACCAAGAAAAATACCTTTGTCACATTTAGCATCAAATTTGGTCAGATATTCTCTATCCTTATAAATGTAACAAGGACTCCTAAACACCTTGAGATGTGATATGTTAGGTATCCTTCCCTTCCACAACTCGTAAGGAGTCTTGAAAGTTCCAGGCCTAAAGATAACCTTATTCAAGGTATAACAAGCATTGTTAACAGCCTCAGCCCAAAAGGAATGAGCGAGTTCAGCTGAGTTTAGCATTACTCTACCCATTTCAACCAATGCTCTATTCTTCCTTTCAACTATCCCATTGTGTTGGGGAGTGATGGGAGCTGAGAACTCATGGTGCACACCATATTCATCACAATAATCAGCAAAATTGACATTTTCAAATTCAGTGCCATGGTCAGATCTGATCCTAACAATATGCAAACCCTCATGTGACTTCTCATTTGTGACTTATTTTGCAAAGCTAAAATATTTCTCAAAAGTTTCATCTTTACTTGCCAAAAACTTTACCCAAGTAAACCTAGATAAATCATCAACAATAACAAGCACATACTTCTTACCACCAACACTTTCGGTGTCAATGGGACCTACTAAATCAAGATGCACCAATTGTAAAACTTTGGAACTAGGTTTAGCAGAAAGTGAAGGATGAGAGGTAAGGGTTAGCTTACCCATCTTGCAATCCCCGCACATACCTGTAGACTTACCTGTGAGCTTAGGTAGTCCTCTTACCCCGGATTTTGAAGAGAGCTTGACAAGTCTTGATGGTTGAGATGACACATACGTCTATGCCATAGATCAAGAAGGTCCTCGGCAACTTGAGATCGAAAACAGATTTGGGAGTGAACTTCTCATGGGCAGAGATACAATAACATTGATCTCTAGTCCTATCACCTCTCATGATACTCCTACCTTTCCCATCTAAGATGAGACATCTTGACTTGTCAAAAGTGACAGAGTCATGTTCATCCACAATCTGACTAACACTTAACAGGCTGACTTCTAGACCTCTAACCAGAAGAACATTCTTTAGACATGGGAGACCAGGAGTACTAACTGTCCATTTGCCTATGATCTCAGTCTTGACACCATCCCCAAACACAACACTGCCTGATGGATATGTCTCATCCATGGATGAGAACCACCTTCGATCACCGGTCATGTGCCTAGAACAACCACTATCAACATACCAAGAGTCGGGCTTCCTAGTTGAAAGAGCAGTAAGGGCGACATTGTAGATGGCTACTATCCTATCCTGAGGTTTAGGATGGAAGCTGACCCTTGTAACAAAACATGACAGATCGTCATCATCAAAATCATGTTCCTGAACATGTTTGTCAAAAGAACTTGTCTCAAAAGATCTCCTAGCCTTTCCTACCTTAGGGTTGGCTCTTCTCCTAGCAGGAGGATTCCTAGCTGGAATTTTTGGTTTTGGGATGGCAAGACTCTGTGCTATCCTAGATAGCTCCTTAAGGGAGTCCTCAAGAGTTGACTGAAAAGTAGTGATACTCTCCTTCTTCTGTGACTTCCTAGAGTTTTGCTGACTGAATCTAAGCTTCCTACAACGAGGGCGGATGTGTCCTGTTACTCCACAATAATGACAAGTGGGAACAAAACGTTGTGACCTAGTAGGCTCTAAGGAAGTTGGATTCAAAGGCTCTTTGCTCTTGACAAACACGGTCTTGTTACCCTGACTAGAACAACTTCCAAATACAAACCCTAGACCAGACTTGTCCCTATCGGACTTACCCAAACCACAAATCTTAGTCAACTTTTCGGACCCAAAAGAGAACTTCTCAAATTGTTGACGTGAATCAATTAGGGCTTTCTCAAGATCTGACTTTTCAGAGGTTAGAGTGAAAACTAGTTTGGTATGAGAATCTAGACTAGTTTGCAAAGACAACACTTGGTCCTCTAGACAGACCTTTTCTGTCTTCCATTTTGACTTGAAGGATAGCAACTTCTCATGCATCCCTTCATTGGTCTCCTTGCATTCTGAAAACTCATTAGAGAGAGCTTCAATTTTTGCAAGCATGGACTTAGAGACAAACACTAACCTAGAACACTTATCATGCATGGAGATATCACAGTCATCATCCTCAAAGAACTCATCTAACTCAATAGAGGCAACAAGAGCTATATTCTCATCATCATGATCGGAGAATTGCTCGGAATCACTATCACTCTAAGACACCTTAAAGGCTTTGTGGGATTTATTCTTCCTACTTGGACATTTAACAGCTCTATGTCCGACACCACCACACTCATAGCACTTATCACTCTTCTGAAAGGGTTTAGGCTTGGGATTCCTATCGCCTGTGGTATCACTAGGTTTAGGATTCCTAGAAGCTGAACCTCGGGAGGGATAATGACCAACATGGAAAGACCTTCTCTTCCTAAGCATCTTATCAAACTGTTTAGTTAGGTAGGCAATCTCATCCAAACTATCCTCAAGAACCTCCGGTTCCTTTTCTTTCTTATCTACCTCATTGACAATGGATAAGGCTATGGTCTTTTCCTTCCTAGAATTCTTTCTCTTAGACTCGAAAACTTTCAAGTTTCCTACCAACTCATCTAAGGAATAGGTGTCTAGATTCTGAGCTTCCTCTATGGCAATTTGCTTAGCCTCATAACTAGGAGGAAGAGCACGGAGGAATTTTTTGACAATCCTATGGGAGGGAATGTGGTCTTCCAATCCTTGACACTGGTTTGTGATACTAAGAAGACGACCATGAAACTCATCTATACTATCATCCTCACGCATAGACATTTCCTCAAACTCAAGGAACAGGCTCTGAAGTTTCTGAGCCTTTTACCTTAGTGTTACCCTCATAGGTAGTGGCTAAGGTATCCCAAGCATTCTTAACGGTAGGACAAGTGATGATCCTTCTCCGCTCTTTTTCAGATAGTGCAGAAAACAACTTGTTAAGAGCTTTGGTGTTCATTCTAAAATCACATTTTTCAATATCATCCCATTCTGATTTGGGTTTCTGCATTAATACGGCAGAACCCTCATTCATGGGTTTTATAGGGTGTTTCCAACCCTCTTCGACCATAGTCCATTGTCTCCTATCATCTTAGGAGATAAGGAAAGCGGTCATCATTACCTTCCACTGAGAATAGTCCGTTCCATCAAAGAATGGTGGAGTATTCACAGGGGTAGGGCCTCTACCACGGTCCATTCTCAGGACACAGAGGGATCTCACTAGCTAGGCTAGCGACCTGCTCTGATACCCACTTGAGGGGGGGTGAATAGGCCCTGACAACTTTTTGCTCTATCCCGCACACAAGGATAGCAAAGATTGTGCTATCATGTTTGCTGTGAGACTAAGTTGTGTGAATAAAAAGACAAGTACTGAAAGTAAAAGATATAACACCAGTACGTTTTTTATACGCAGAAACCCTGCAACCAGGGAGAAAAACTGCGTGCCTCTAACTCTTGAGAGACAAACTATTCCACTATTGTAAAGACACTTCTTACAAGACTCACAACTCAGAGGATGGCATAACACCTAGCTATCCTGCCTAGTCTAACTACTAGCACTCAACTGAACTTGCTCTCTTGTCACTCAAGTGTTTTACACATAGCACGAATCTAAGCTTCTATGCAGAATTCAACTAACACCTTTAGCTAATTCTCAAAAACAGCTTCGCCGGGGTTGTTGCATCACCTAGACAGATCTCAAGGTATGCAAATGCACAACAATATGAGTTTGAAAAGGTTTTGGTGCTCAGCTCTAAGATTGACAATCACAAGGAACACTTAGAGATATATGAGCAGTTAGCAAAATGCTAGACTCAATGGAAGAAAACAAACAAGACTATTTTCAACAACCAAAGAGCAAGAGAGGTCTTGCTCTCTATTTATAGGCAAGGTGCACAGCTATAAGGAAGCAAGCACGTTTGCCACATCAACAAGGTTCTTTTGGACTCTAGCTGCTTGTCTGAAATACTAGGACGGATAGGACCCTAGGGATCCCTCCACTCACAAGACAAAAGCTGAGAATAGACTTTCCTAGGAAAGACTAAAGCCAAAAGGATAAGACAAAAGGTTTTGGGAAAACTAGATCAGATTTAGTCAAACATAAAGACTCTACAAAACCACTTTACCTAAGAGGACACTTAGGACAGCTGATAGCTTGGGCGGTGCATCACTTGGGCAACTGCTAACTTGGTTTGTGTATCACAAAGCCCAGCTGGTTCCCAAAGGCTCAAGTTATGTGGTCACGGGTTGGTTTGCCACACCACCCTAGACTGACTTGGAGCTCAAGTACGAATAGACTAATGTTTTGCTAAAAGGTATTTGAAATTCAAACACTTCAAAACTGAAGCAAACACATTTGAATATGCACATGATCAGACCCAGTAGATAGAACAGATACAGCAGGGGTATCCGTTTAATCGGGATGGCAAGCACGGCTGCCATCCTTAGTGAATGAATGTGATGCACATGCATGAACTACCTGATGCACATGAGATCTGTCAGGTTCTTCATTCTTCACTTGAGTAGTCCTTGCTACCAGGCTACAACATGTAGCATGTATCCTTGTGTTTTGATCATAAAGGGATAGCCAACAATTCTTGTACCAACAAGAACAAATTGGGTACGCACTCCTCGTCTCCTCGATCCCTTCTGTGCAGGCACATGGATTCTAGTAATCACTTACAAATAATATTCTAACAATAATACTGAAACAGGGGGATAGCAATAAGAGTGAGTGAGAATATAAGTAAGGTTGGTGCAGCAGGTGGGAAGAATGATATAGAACTACCACTCTTCAGGTTCAGGAGTATATTAGCTGCTACAAACAACTTTTCTGAAGATAATAAACTTGGAGAGGGAGGATTTGGCCCTGTTTATAAGGTGACGTTTCCATAATATGGTCTTGATGTTAGACTGCAAGTACATTTTTCTTCATTTTGGTAATTTCCCATGTTAGTTCCAGATTACTTAATTTTGGGGTTAAGGTTTGGTTCTCTTTGCCACTATAGGGAATTATGCGGAAAAATCAAGAAGTGGCCGTAAAGAGGCTATCAAAGAAGTCTGGGCAAGGGCATCATGAGTTCATGAATGAGTTGAAACTTATAGCCAAACTCCAGCATACCAATCTTGCTCGTCTCTTGGGATGCTGTATGGATAAGGATGAACTCATATTGGTCTATGAGTACATTTTTTTTATTTTTTTTAAATAATAAAGGATTAGGCGATATTAGCCCCTCGGAGGTAGACAATGTAGGGAACAAGTCTCACCCTCAATCCTAAAGGAGAAGGGTCTGCCACACTCTGGGAGCCCACCGCCCGTCCCCTTATTTTTATTTTATAATAATAATAATAAAAAAAGAAAATTACATCCAGAACAGAGGGGGGACATATACCTTACCCCTAAAACGAAAGAAAAGGCTAAAAGAACACCAACCCATAAAGAAAAAGTTAAGCATATCGTAAATAAGGTAATCCCAGATCATCCATACGAAGGTAAGGAGATAGATCAGATGGAGGAGAAGCATGCCATACTAGGGAAGGAGAGAGAAGACCAATGTTTGCCATTCTATCAGCCACTGTATTTTCTTCCCGAAAAATATGAGAGCAACGAAAGGTCATCGTACGAATACGTGCTAAGCAGGTGAGCCAGGTAATTCGAAGCGGCCAAGGAGGAACAAAAGAAGAAGAGTTAATACATGTAATCACACTAGTCGAAGTTTGGACAAATATTTGTTTGGTATGTATGCTTATGACTTTGAAGATTAAACTTTTGACAATGTGACATCAAGTTTGAATCCTTTTTACCTATATGTACAACTTTTAGTATGTAATAGATAAAAAAAATAAAACTTAACATGCGAATTAAATTTCTTTCTTATAATCTGTCCAATTAGATCCCTTTGAAAAGATAAAATTGGACTGGGATACTCGCTTTCGAATTATACAAGGCATTGCTCAAGGAGTACTATATATCCACAAATACTCTAGATTGAAAATCATCCACAGTGATCTAAAAGCAAGTAATGTTTCTGTTGGATGGAGCAATGAATCCCAAAGTGTCTGACTTTGGAATGGCGAGGATTTTTGATACAAATCAAATTGAAGCAAATACCAACAAGGTTGTTGGAACATAGTAAGTCTATATAGCCAGTGACTTGTATCACTGAAATATTTAACATCACTATTGATACTCATTCTTCTACTATTCTTGCAGAGGCTATATGTCACCTGAATATGCACTATATCGTCATTTTTCTGAGAAATTAGATGTATTTAATTTCGAAGTATTATTGTTAGAGATTGTGAGTGGAAAGAAGAATGCTTTGTTTTATTATTGTGAAAATTCACTAACGCTTGCTCATTGGGTAAGTTATAGACTTGGGAAGTTCATATTGTTTCTATAATTTTGAAGCCTTTGCATATCAGTTCGGACATTTTAAACATAAAGTATGCAAAAGGAAGATTAATTGTATTACATATGTGTAAATCTCAGATATGGGAATTATGGAAAGAAGGTAGAGGAATGGAGGTAATTGACGCATCAGTGAGGGAAACATGCCGGATTCATGAAGCTTTCAGGTGCATCCATGTCGGGCTTTTGTGTGTTCAAGAAGCTCCAGCTGATCGACCGACAATGTCATTAGTGATTCATATGTTGGAGGCTGAAGAAGCTACATCACTCCCACCCTCTAAAGAACCTGCTTTCTCGACAAGTAGGATTTCAAGTCCTGTTACCACTTATTCCAAAAATGTAGTAACTATTACTTTGCCAGAACCTTGATAGAGCTTCAATATTAGTGTTAGCTTTCAAAGTCGGACCATTAAGAAAAAGGGGTAAAAAAGAAGGTATCATTATATATCTCATGCTTCATTAGGCCTCATCATTTGTATGTCGACAACTCCTATTTTTTATTCTGCTGGTGACAAAAACTGTTTGATTAATTGCAGCTGTTACAAGTTAAACGGTAAACTTCCTTCTCAAGATATCCATATGGATGAAAGACTAATGTGTCGTCTTGTTGAATGACATTAGTTGGTCCTTCCAGAAGTGAAAGAGAAATATTGTGTGAAGAAAGAGTGTTGTTCAACAAAATTTTAAAAAAAAATCATGGAAATTAAATCAACTGAATTCTCTTTGTTGAAAACGTGAAATCTTTAACAATGAATGGAGAAAGGTTTGTCCGCAAGCCATATATCCTGTCATTCAACGACGACTCGTTATAGTCGTGGAGGCGTAGACAACTAATCAACTATCTCCTCTTAGTCCTCTATCTTTTCATGTAAGTCCGTTTTTGCTTTCCCACTGATTCATAGGTATATCTTAATTTTGGGTCTAGTCTGTTCCTGAGTTTCATTCTTTTCTGGAATTTTTGTGTCTGTTCTTCGTTTTCTGGGTTATTGTACCTACTGTCCAGTCCAATCTGTGAACTTACAAAGTAACACCAGCTTCAGCGAGTCCAAGGCATGAACCTTTTTTTTCGCAACTCTTTCTCTCTGTGTTTCTGAATGGGGTGGCTCTTGTGTTACCTTGTAACACTGCTCTTATCTTATATCCTGTCATTCTGTACCTGCCAAGACAAAATAGTACCAGGACAGAACATTACCGGGAACCATACTTTGGAATCTTCCCGTGGGAACTTTTCATTAGGCTTCTTCAATCCTGAAAATTCAACCAAATACTTCCTTGGTATACGATTCAACACATACCCAAAAACTGCACTAGTATGGATTGCTAACAGAGAATCTCCGCTTGACTCTCCAGGTTTGTTTATGCTCAGCAGTGATGGAAACCTTGTGGTGTTGGATGATACTAGAAACCTTATTGTCTGGTCAACTAATGCTTCAATACCTGCTTCTGCAATGATTTACACAACTGGACTACTAGCGGATTCCGGAAACCTTGTTCTGAGCTTTGGAGAAGACACATTTTGGCAGAGCTTCGATCATCCCTCTGATACTTTGTTGCCTGACATGAAGCTTAGCTTGAACAAAAAGACTGGCCAACGAAGGCGCCTTACATCCTGGGCAGCGCTTGATGATCCACAACCCGGAAAATTCACGTTCGGCATTGATCCTCAAGTACCACTTCAGGGCTTTATCTGGAAGGAAACTCTTCCGTATTGTAGAAGTGCTGTGTACGTTGGCAAGGATACAAGAACAGAGTATCCAGATATAGGTGGATCAGCGTTATTCCTTTCTTACGACTTTGATGCTGAAGAGGTTTATGTTGTTATTAGTGTCTCGGACAGCTCAGTAAAATTCAGGATGTGGATGAGTGCTCCAGGGCAACTTAAACAGCTGCTGTGGCAGGATTCTAGTAAAACGTGGTCGGAACTGGGGAATTCACCTGTTCATAACTGTGATTTTTATGCTCATTGTGGTCCCAATAGTGCCTGTAGTAAAGGTGAATCCCTGTCGTCATCACCATGCAAGTGTTTGACTGGGTTTAAAGCCAAGTTTCCAAACCAATCGGCGGTGGGGGATTGGTCCGGTGGCTGTGTTAGGGAAAAGGTGTTGACATGTAGTAACGACATACAAGCCAACTTTTCGAAGCTTGAAAACGTGAAACTGCCGGATCATACTGTTCTGTTAAACAATAAGAGTATGAGCGAGTGTAAGTCTGAATGTCAGCAGAACTGTTCTTGCACAGCTTATGCTTATGTAAATGGGACAGATGAAAGTACTGGGAAATGTTTGGCATGGTTTGGCGAATTACTGGATATAGTAGAGAATCTCCATGTTGATGCACATGATGTCTATATTCGTGTTCACGGTTCTGAATTTAGGTATTTTTTTTTGCTACTTTCTTTATGGATGCGTGAAGTAAAATCCTTGGCATACTGTTAAGTTGAGATTAAACTCATGCATTGGCCAAAACTTGGAGCTATTATCTTTAAGATCAATGTTTGTTTTGTAGGCAAAAATGATCATTCTGCTATTTCCTTGAAGCGGACCCTTGTAATTGCAATAGTCTCTGCAGCAGTTGGACTTCTTACAATAACTTTTGGCTATTTCTTATGGAAGAACAAATTTGGTACGCACTCCTCGATCCCTTATGTGCAGGCCCATGGATTCTTGTAATCACTTGCAAATAATCTTCTAACAGAGTAACAGTAATACTGAAACAGGGAGGATAGCTAGAAGAGTGAGTGAGAATATAAGTAAGGTTAGTGCAGGAGGTGGGAAAAATGATACAGAACTACCACTCTTCAGTATAAGGAGTATATTAGTTGCTACAAACAACTTCGCTGAAGATAATAAACTTGGAGAGGGAGGATTTGGCCCTGTTTATAAGGTGACGCCTCTATATATGCTCTTGATGCAAGTACATTCTTCTTCATTTTGATACTTTCCCTTGTTAAATCCAAATTATTTAATTTGAGGGTAAGGTTTGGTTCTTTTTGCCACTACAGGGAAATTTGCCAGAAAATAAAGAAGTAGCCGTAAAGAGGCTATCAAAGAAGTCCGGGCAAGGACATCATGAGTTCATGAATGAGTTGGAGCTTATAGCCAAACTCCAGCACACCAACCTTGCTCGGCTCCTGGGTTGCTGTACGGAAGAAGATGAACTGATATTGGTCTACGAGTACATGCCTAATCGAAGTTTGGACAAATTTCTGTTTGGTAAGTATGCTTATGGCCTTGAAAATTACACTTTTGACAATGTGACATTGAATATGCATTATTTTTCCTATCCTATGTACAACTTTTCGTCAGTAACACAGTTCAACATTATGCTAATTCTGCTTCATCCTTAGATCCTTTTGAAAAGACAAAGTTGGACTGGGCTACACGCTTTCGAATTATACAAGGGATTGCTCAAGGAGTACTATATATCCACAAATACTCTAGGTTGAAAATCATCCATAGAGATCTAAAAGCAAGTAATGTTCTGTTGGATGGAACAATGAATCCCAAAGTGTCTGACTTTGGAATGGCAAGGATTTTTGATATAAATCAAATTGAAGCAAATACCAACAAGGTTGTTGGGACATAGTAAGTATATATTACCCCTAATTTCTATCATTTAAACTTTTACAATGAATATTGAAATTCATTCTCTACCATTCTTGCAGCGGCTACATGTCACCAGAATATGCCTTATATGGTCATTTCTCTGAGAAATTGGATGTATATAGTTTCGGGGTATTGTTGTTAGAGATTGTAAGTGGAAAGAAGAATGCTTCCTTTTATCATTGTGAAAATTCACAAACGCTTGCACAATGGGTAAGCTAATGAACTTGGGAAGTTCTTATTGTATCTTGTGTTATTAGGTGTTGCGTTTTAATTATGCATATTTACACATGAGTGCATCGGAAAGCAAGAGCAAGATTAATGGTTTAATATGTGTAAATCTCAGATATGGGAATTATGGAAAGATGGTAGAGGAATGGATGTAATTGACGCATCAGTAAGGGAGACTTGCCGGATTCATGAAGCTTTGAGGTGCATCCATGTCGGGCTTTTGTGTGTTCAAGAAGCTCCAGCTGATCGACCGACAATGTCATCGGTGATTCATATGCTAGAGGTCGATGAAGCTACATCACTTCCTCCCTCAAAAGAACCTGCTTTTTCAACTAGTTGTAATTCAAGTTCTGTTACCCCTTATTCTGAAAATGTAGTCACTATTACTTTGCCAGGACCTCGATAGAGCTTCAATATTAGTGTTGGTTTTCAAAGTCGGATCATTAAGAAAAAGGAACAAAAAAGGGTATTATATACTGATATGTTGATACTAGTTGCAGTTTCATTGGGGTTTTGTAATCCTGATTATCTCTACCCTGGAATGTAATGTTGAACTATGCTCGATCTTTTTCATTGTCAGAATCAAAATTAACCAAAACATGTTACAAAGTACACCATGATCTTGGATAATGTCAAGGGTAATGTGTGGTATGCGCTATTCCGCATGCCTTTGTGGACTAATAAGTCCTCACGACTCGTTAGTCTTGGAGGCTTGGACAATTTTCTCCACCATATTAGTTTCATTATTTTCTGGGATTTTCTGGGTTGTTCTACTCTCAAGAGTCTAATATGTGACCTTACACTAGCTTCAGTGAGTCCAAATTATGGCATGAACTTTTTTCCCTAGCTCTTATTCCTCTGTCTCTCTGTTTCTGAATGGGGTGGCTCTTGTGTTTACCTTCTGATAACTGTGATTTTTATGCTCGCTGCCGTCCTAATAGTGTTTGTAGTAGAGGTGTTTCCCTGCTGTCGTCATCACCATGCAAGTGCTTGACTGGTTTTAAAACCAAGTTCCCCAACCAATCGTCGGTGGGGGATTGGTCCGGTGGCTGCATTAGGGAAAAGGTGTTGGCATGTGGTAATGGCATACAGGGTAACTTTTCAATGCTTCAAACGTGAAACTGCCGGACCATTCTGTTCTGTTAAACAATAGGAGTATGAGCGAGAGGCTCATAGGTAGGCTTTAATGACATTTTGTATAGTGTGAGTAGACTTGGTCGTTACTCACACAATCCCGAGAAAGATCATTGGGATGCACTAGTGAGAGTGCTCCAATATCTAAAACATACAATGAATTGTGGATTGCATTATACAAAATATCCTCCCGTATTAGAAGGAAATTGTGATGCTAATTGGATTTCCAATCATTTGGAAAGTAAGTCCACAAATGGTTATGTATTTACACTTGGAGGTGCAGCCGTATCTTGGAAATTATCAAAGCAAACAGTGAATACACATTCGACTATGGAAGCGGAGTTTGTAGCCTTAAGATAAAGCTGCCGAAGAAGCGGAATGGCTCAAAAACTTCTTAGAGGGTATTCCGTTGTGGCTAAAGCCTGTTACTGCTATTTGCATACATTGTGATAGTATGGCTGCTCTTACATGAGCGAAGAACCAAATCTACAATGGCAAATCGAGGCATATAAGGCATCGTCACAAGACAATACGAGGCTTGCTCAAGAATGAAATTATTTCCATCGACTATATAAAGTCAAAGGAGAATATAGCGGATCCTTTGACAAAAGGCCTAAATAGAGAGCAAGTAGTAAATTCGCCAAAACTATTTCTTCTGAAGCATAAAGTGAATTCGCCAAGGTCAAGTTCTTGTGAAAGAATTTGAACCAGATAGTTGTATCCTCTAAATAGACGTCCGAAACTACAGCACAAGCGGGGACGAATTTCTGTCTTAGGTCACTGCAAGGCAATCCTCTATCTGATCAATCAAGTTAGTGTTGTTCGTTTTATTTCGTTGTTATTTTCAATTTCATTTTAATTTCGTTGTTATATATATATATATATATATATATATATATATATATTGTTTTGAATGGATATTAGATTGGTTCTAACACATCTCACATCTCAATCAAAAACCACAAAAGGGTATGCATTTCAACTATATAAGTTTTTCGCACTGACTCCACTATTGATTCTTTTATTGCAGTGGCTATATGTGTCTGGAGTATGTATTAGATGAATTATTCTCAGTAAAATATGATGTTTTTAGCTTTGGTGTAGTTGTGATTGAGATCATCACTGGGAAAAGGAACACAGGATTTTATCAGCCTGAAAGATCTTTGAGTCTTCTTGGCTATGTGAGTGATATAAACATTCCATAGCGGCTAGCTAGTATTTATAATATCATAACACCTTACCTTTTGTAACTTAATACCAGGCATGACATTTGTGGAAAGAAGAGAAGGCATAAGATTTGCTAGAACACACACTTTCCAAGAGATTTGTTTACCAAATCTGCGACATTGTCCTCGGATCATTAAAGTCCACCAAATCTGCGACATTGCTCCTTGGTTGATCCACTTACTTCTATTATGTCAAATGTCATAGCTGCAACAAGGAGGAGTACTTCAAGTGTGTCAATGTCGGACTCTTATGTGTACAAGAAGATCCAGGTGATCGGCCAACCATTTCACAAGTGGTTTTCATGCTCGGAAGTGAAAGCGCAACAATTCCATCCCCTAAACAACTTGCATTCATTGTAAGGCGACGCCTTTCAAGTTCTAGCAGGGCTTCCAACTCTTCAAGCAAGCCTGAAACAGTTTCGAACAATGGCTTAACTGTTATCTTAGAAGATGGTCAATAGCAAAAACATTTGCATCGATTTAATTTTGTTCTTAATGTAATCCCGTTATGTTCAGGATTAATCTCTGAATATCAATCCATTTTATTCTATTTATTCCAAGGAAAGGATTCAACAATCGCTTAGCTAAAATCAGGGAGCAAGGAATCCCAATCTTTGATAATTTTGTCATCATATAATTGTTTTCAGTCCATTCAACTATGTAAAATATTACAATGGGATAAAAGAATCAAGTAAAAGAGATAGGGATTCCCTAATTCAAATTACAAATTTGTTAGGCCATTTAGGAACTATTCTCCTCTACTGTTGAATGTAATGTTAAAACTATGCTGAGTATGCTCTTTTTCATTGTCAGAATCGAAATCAATCACACCAATGCTACAGAGTACATCATGTTCTTGGATGCTGTCAAAGGGCAATGTGTGGTATACCGTATACGTATACGTTATTCCGCACGCCTTTGTGGACTAATAAGTCCTCACGACTTGTAATAGTCTTGGAGATTTGGACAATTAGTACAGATGGAAATCATGGAACCGTCTCTTCTATCTGTACTAATTGTCCAAGTCTACAGAATAGTCTAGTTGTTTCTTGCTTACCCTCTGATTGATGAGTACCTAAATTTCTTCCTGAGTTTCATTATTTTCTGGATTCTTGTGGTTATTCTTCATTACTCTAGTCTAATCTGTGAACTTACAAGGTTCAGTGAGTCCGGCCAAGTTATATTTACCTTGTAGCCTAAGGCATATTAACCTTCTTTTCCCAGCTCTGCATCCCCTGTCACTCTCTTTCTGAATGGGGTGGCTCTTGTGTTACCTTGTAACACTGCTCTTATTTCATATTCTGTCAGTCTGTACCTGCCAAGACAAATTAATACCGAGACAGTATATCAGTGGCAACCAAACTTTGGTTTCTTCCCTTGGGGTATTTTCATTAGGGTTCTTCAAGCCTGAGAGTTCTACCAAATACTTCCTTGGTATACGATTCAACACATTCCCAGATACTGCATTAGTATGGATTGCTAACAGAGAATCTCCGCTTGATTCTCCGGGTTTGTTTATGCTCAGCAGCGATGGAAACCTTGTGGTGTTGGATGATACTAGAAGCCTTGTGTGGTCAACTAATGCTTCAATATCTGCTTCTGCAATGAATCACACAACTGGACTACTAACTGATACGGGAAACCTTGTTCTGAGCTTTGAAGAAGTCACCTTGTGGCAGAGCTTCGATCATCCCTCTGATACTATGTTGCCTGGCATGAAGATTAGCTTGAACAAAAAGACTGGCCAACCAAGGCGCCTTACATCTTGGGGAGCGATTGGTGATCCAGAACCCGGAAATTTCACCTTCGGCATTGATCCTCAAGTACCACTTCAGGGCTTTATTTGGAAGGAAACTCTTCCGTATTGTAGAAGTAATGTGTACGTTGGCAAGGATACAAGAACAGTCTTTCAAAATCCAGGTAGAACCACGATTTTCTTTTCATACAACTTTGATGCTGATGAGGTTTATGGTGTTTACAGTGTCTCGGATAGCACAGTAAAATTCAGGTTCTGGTTGAGTCCTACAGGGCAACTTAAACAGCTGTTGTGGCAGGGTTCTAGTAAAACTTGGTTCGATCTGGGGCCTTTCCCTTCTGATAACTGTGATTTTTATGCTCGTTGCGGTCCCAATAGTGCCTGTAGTAGAGGTGATTCCCTGCTGCCAACATCAGCATGCAAGTGTTTGACTGGTTTTGAATCCAAGTTCCCGAACCAATCGGCGGTGGGGGATTGGTCAGGTGGCTGCATCAGGGAACAGGTGTTGGCATGTGATAATGGCATACAGGGTAAATTTTCAAGGCTTGAAAACGTGAAACTGCCGGACCATTCTGTTCTGTTAAACAATAGGAATTTGAGGGAGTGTGAATCAGAATGTGGGCGGAACTGTTCTTGCACAGCTTATGCTTATGTAAATGGGACAGATGGAAGTACCGGGAAATGTTTGGCATGGTTTGGCGAATTACTCGATCTAGTACAGACTAAAATTATTTCTGCAAATGATATTCATATTCGTGTTGATGGCTCTGAATCAGGTATATAGTTCATTTTTTGCTACTTCTTTATGGATGCGTGAAGAGAAATCCTTAGCATACTGTCAAGTTAAAATTAAACTCATGCATGGGCCAAAACATGGAGCTATTTTCTTTAAAATCTATGTCTGTTTTGTAGGCAAAAAGGGTGTTTCTCTTAGTTCGTTGAAGTGGACCCTTGTAATTGGTTTAGTCTCTGCAACAGTGGGATTGCTTACAATAACTTTTGGCTATTTCTTATGGAAGAAAAGAATGGGTACAAACTCCTCCCTTATGTGCAGGCATTCTAGTAATCATCAGTTCCTTAAAAACAATATTCTAACAATTAATAAAACTGAAACAGGGAGGATAGCCAGAAGAGTGTGTGAATATAAGTAAGGTTAGTGCAGGAGGTGGGAAGAATGATACAGAACTACCACTCTTCAGTTTAAGGAGTATATTAGCTGCTACAAACAACTTCTCTGAAGGTAGTAAACTTGGAGAGGGAGGATTTGGTCCTGTTTATAAGGTGACGCTTCTATAATATGATCTTCATGCAAGTACATTCTTCTTCATTCAGGTACTTTGCCATGGTAGTTCTAAATTCATTAATTTTGAGGGTAAGGTTTGGTTCTCATTGCAACTATAGGGAATTTTTCCAGAAAATCAAGCAGTGGCCATAAAGAGGCTATCAAAGAAGTCTGGGCAAGGACATCAGGAGTTCATGAATGAGTTGAAACTTATTGCAAAACTCCAGCATACCAATCTTGCTCTGCTCTTGGGTTGTTGTATGGAAGAAGATGAACTGATATTGATCTACGAGTACATGCCTAATCGAAGTTTGGACAAATTTTTGTTTGGTATGTTGCTTATGATTTCAAAGATAACACTTATGACAATGTGACATAAAATTTGCATTTTTTTCCTATCCTGTGTACAAATTTTCGTCTTTAACGCAGTTCAAAATTATGCTAATTCTGTTTCATCCTTAGATCCTTTTGAAAAGACAAAATTGGACTGGAGTACACGCTTTCGAATTATAAAAGGTGTAGCTGAAGGAGTACTATACATCCACAAATACTCTAGATTGAAAGTCATCCACAGAGATCTAAAAGCAAGTAATGTTCTGTTAGATGGAGCAATGAATCCCAAAGTGTCCGACTTTGGAATGGCAAGGATTTTTGATACAAATCAAATTGAAGCAAATACAAACAAGGTTGTTGGGACATAGTAAGTCTATATAGCCAGTAATTTATATCAGTGAAGTATTTAACATCACTACTGATACTCATTCTTCTACCATTCTTCTACTATTCGTGCAGTGGCTACATGTCACCTGAATATGCACTATATGGTCATTTTTCAGAGAAATCGGATGTATTTAGCTTTGGAGTATTGTTATTAGAGATTGTAAGTGGAACGAAGAATACTTTGTTTTATTCTTGCGAGAAATCACTAACGCTTGCTCAATGGGTAAGTTAATAAACTTGGGAAGTTCATATTGTTTCTGGTGGAAGCCTTGCATATCAGTTGGGACATTTTAAACATAAAGTATGATAGAGGAAGACTAATTGTATTACATATGTGTAAATCTCAGATATGGGAATTATGGAAAGAAGGTAGGGGAATGGAGGTAATTGACGCATCAGTAAGGGAAACTTGCCGGATTCATGAAGCTTTGAGGTGCATCCATGTTGGGCTTTTGTGTGTTCAAGAAGCTCCAGCTGATCGACCGACAATGTCTTTAGTGATTCATGTGCTAGAGGCTGAAGAAGCTACCTCACTTCCACCCTCAAAGGAACCTGCTTTTTCAACAAGTAGGATTTCAAGTCCTGTTACCGCTTATTCCAAAAATGTAGCCACTATTACTTTGCCAGAACCACGATAGAGCTTTCAAAGTTGGATCATTAAGCAAAAGGAAAAAAAAAACAGAAGGTATGATGATACTAGTTGCAGCTTCATCGGGCCTCATAATTTGTATGTGCACATTTCCTATTATGTATTCTGCTTGTGCCAAAAACTGTTTGGTAAATTGCAGTTTGAAAAACTTCCTGCTCAAGATATTCATATTGTTGTGCTCACCGCACCTAATAACAACAAATAGATGAACAGAGGATGGCTGGGGGGAAAATTCCACAGACCAAATATACGCAAGAACTATAAACAAAAGAACACATAGGATTTAACGTGTCACTAGTGGTTTCCATGCTCGGAAGTGAACTGCAACAATTCCATCCCCTAAACAACGTGCATTCGTTGTTAGGCGATGCCTTTCTAGTTCTAGCAGGGCTTCAAACTCTTCAAGAAAGCCTGAAACAATTTCAAACAATGGTTTACTATCACCTTAGAACATGGTCGATAGCAAAACTGCATCGATTTACATTTGTTCTTAATGTAATCCTTATTCTATCAACCATCCAATGTAATGTTTAAACTATGCATATTTTCTATTGTCAGAATCGAAGTTAGCCAAACCAATGCTACAAAGTATATCAAAGTACGTGTGGTATACGTTATTCGGCATGACTTTGTGGACGAACAAGTCTTCACGACTCTTACTAACCTTCGTGGACTTGGATACTTAGTACAGATGGCACCTGTTTGCTACTATCTTTTCATGTACTATTTTGTAGTCCCACCGATTGATAAATATCTTAGTTTCATTGTTTTCTGGGATTTTTGTGGCTGTGTTCTTCATTTTCTTGGTTGTTCTACTCTCTAGTCTAATATGTGAACTTACACATAGCTTCAGTGAGTCCAAATTATGGCATGAACTTTTTTCCCTAGCTCCTCTTGCTCTGTCTCTGTTTCTGAATGGGGTGGCTCTTGTGTTACCTTGTAACACTGCTCTTATTTCATATCCTGTCACTGTGTACCTGCCAAGACAAAATAGTACCAGGACAGTACATCACTGGTAACCAAACTTTGGTTTCTTCCCTTGGGACATTTTCATTAGGCTTCTTCAAGCCTAAGAATTCTACCAAATACTTCCTCGGTATACAATTCAACACATTCCCAGATACTGCATCAGTATGGATTGCTAACAGAGAATCTCCGCTTGATTCTCCAGGTCTGTTTATGCTCAGCAGCGATGGAAACCTTGTAGTGTTGGATGATACTAGAAACCTCATCTGGTCAACTAATGCTTCAATATCTGCTTCTGCAATGAATCACACAACTGGATTACTAGCGGATACCGGAAACCTTGTTCTGAGCTTTGAAGAAGTCACCTTGTGGCAGAGCTTCGAACATCCCTCTGATACTATGTTGCCCGGCATTAAGCTTAGCTTGAACAAAAAGACGGGCCAACGAAGGCGCCTTACATCCTGGGCAGCGCTTGATGATCCAGAACCCGGAAACTTCACCTTTGGCATTGATCCTCAAGTACCACTTCAGGGCTTTATCTGGAAGAAAACTCTCCGTATTTTAGAGGTTCTGTGTTCGTTGGCAAGGATACAAGAACAGTCTTTCAAAATCCAGGTGGAACCGCGATTTTCATTTCATACAACACTGATGCTGAGGAGGTTTATGCCGTTTACAATGTCTCGGATAGCTCGGTGAAATTCAGGGTCTGGTTGAGTCCTACAGGGCAACTTACACAGCTGCTGTGGCAGGGTTCTAGTAAAACTTGGTTGGAACTGGAGACTTTACCTTCTGATAACTGTGATTTTTATGCTCATTGCGGTCCCAATAGTGCGTGTAGTAGAGGTGATTCCCTGCTTTCGTCAACACCGTGCAAGTGTTTGACTGATTTTACAGCCAAGTTTCCGAACCAATCGGTGGAGGGGGATTGGTCCGGTGGCTGCATTAGGGAAAAGGTGTTGGCATGTGGTAATGGCATAGCGGATAACTTTTCAAGGCTTGAAAACGTGAAACTGCCGGATCATTCTGTTGTGTTAAACAATAAGACTTATAAGAGTATGAGCGAGTGTGAGTCTGAATGTCAGCAGAGCTGTTCTTGCACAGCTTATGCTTATGTAAATGGGACAGCTGGAAGTACTGGGAAATGTTTGGCATGGTTTGGCGAATTACAGGATCTAGTAGAGACTAAAATTATTGCTGCAAATGATATTCGTATTCGTGTTCACGGCTCTGAATTAGGTATATAGTTCATTGTTTGCTATTTTCTTTACGGATGTGTGAAGATAAATCTTTACCATACCGTGCAGTATAATTAAACTCATCCTATCTTTATTAATATTTAACCAACAGATCTCTGTCTGTTTTGTAGGCAAAAAGGGTGTTTTTGTTCATTCCTTAAAGAGGACCCTTGTAATTGCAATAGTCTCTGCTGCAGTTGGATTGCTTACAATAACTTCTGGCTATTTCTTATGGAAGAAAAAATTGGGTACGCACTCCTCGATCCCTTATGTGCAGGCACATGGATTCTAGTAATCCGCTTACGAATAATATTCTAACAGCAATACTGAAACAGGGAGGATAGCAAGAACAGTAAGTGAGAATATAGGTGGGAAGAATGATACAGAACTACCACTCTTCAGTTTACGGAGTATATTAGCTTCTACAAACAACTTCTCTGAAGACAATAAACTTGGAGAGGGAGGATTTGGCCCTGTTTATAAGGTGACACTTCTATAATATGCTCTTGATGAAAGACTGCAAGTACATTCTTCTTCATTTTGGTACTTTCCCAAGTTACTTCCAGATTATTTAATATTGAGGGTAAGGTTTGGTTCTCTTTGCCACTACAGGGAATTTTGCTAGAAAATCAAGAAGTGGCCATAAAGAGGCTATCAAAGAAGTCCGGGCAAGGACATCATGAGTTCATGAATGAGTTGAAACTTATAGCCAAACTCCAACATACCAACCTTGCTCGTCTCCTGGGTTGCTGTATGGAAGGAGATGAACTGATATTGATCTACGAGTACATGCCTAATCGAAGTTTGGACAAATTTTTGTTTGGTATGTATGCTTACGACTTTGAAGATAACAATTTTGACAATTTGACATCAAATTTGCATTTTTTTTCCTATCCAGTGTACAACTTTTTTTTTTAACACGGTTCAACATTCTGCTAATTCTGCTTCATCCTTAGATCCTTTTGAAAAGACAAAGTTGGACTGTATTGCTCAAGGAGTTCTATATATCCACAAATACTCTAGGTTGAAAATCATCCATAGAGATTTAAAAGCAAGTAATGTTCTGTTGGATGGAACAATGAATCCCAAAGTGTCTGACTTTGGAATGGCGAGGATTTTTGATATAAATCAAATTGAAGCAAATACCAACAAGGTTGTTGGGACATAGTAAGTCTATATAGCCGGTGATTTATATAACTGAAATATTTAACATAATTATTGACACTCATTCTTGTTCTATTCTTGCAGTGGCTACATGTCACCTGAATATGCACTATATGGTCATTTTTCTGAGAAATTGGATGTGTTTAGTTTTGGAGTACTATTGTTAGAGATTATAAGCGGAAAGAAGAATGCTTTGTTTTATTCTTGCGAAAATTCACAAACGCTAGCTCAATGGGTAAGATAATAAACTTGGGAAGTTCTTACTGTGTTTTCTAGTGATTTGAAGCTTTGCATATCAGTTAGGACAATTTTTAACATACGGTGAATCGGGATGCAAGAGGAAGACTAATTGTATTATATGTGTAAAAATATCAGATATGGCAACTATGGAAAGAAGGTAGAGGAATGGAGGTAATTGACGCATCAGTAAGGGAAACTTGCCGGATTCATGAAGCTTTGAGGTGCATCCATGACGGGCTTTGGTGTGTTCAAGAAGCTCCAGCTGATCGACCAACAATGTCTTTAGTGATTCATATGCTCGAGGCTGAAGAAGCTACCTCACTTCCACCCTCCAAAGAACCTGCTTTTTCAACAAGTAGGAATTCAAGTTCTGTTACCACTTATTCCAAAAATGGGGTCACTATTACTTTGCCAGAACCTCGATAGAGCTTCAATATTAATGTTAGCTTTCAATTTGGGATCATTTACAACAAAAAGGAAGAAGAAAAGAAAAAAAGAAATAGAAGGTATACTGATGACATGATCATACCCGTTGCATATCTCATGCTTCATCGATCGGGCAGCACAATTTGTATGTCCACATTTCCTATATTGTATTCGGGATCCAATACTTGTGGCAGAAACTGTTTGGTAAGTTGCAGCTTTTAGATCGCGTTCGGGATCCACAGCAGGCCAGCGGCCCTGCAATCCGGCCAGTGGCTCTCGTTAACCATTGGCCGGAATATTGATCAAGCAAAGGCGGCGATGGTCGCGGGTCGGGTGCCAGTGGGGATCGAAGCCTACGCTGGACTTCGGCCGCTGAAGTTTTTGGTGGCAGCGCAGCAGCATGAGAGGTTTTCTCCTCCATATGCCCGGGTATGGATCCTGGCTTGGGCCTAAGTTCAAGGCTGGGTTATTTGGGCTGAGAGGTTCGGCTGGTTTTGATGGGCTGGATGATGTTGGGCATGTTCGGTGGTGAGGCTGATGACATGGTGATCTCTCTGTCATCAATTGCTGTTACAGTAAAATGTTTGATAAATTAATAATTTTGATTAAATAATAAATTTTTTTGTCATATTACTAGGTACCTCGCTAAATGGATGAGATAATAATTTTTTTAGACTCCCTTTAGGTCCCAACGAATATATAAAGTAATAATAAATAATTAAATATTTACATTAATTTTTTTTTAGGTGAACGAAGAAAATGTTAATGATTAAAGATCATGACGACCAAAATATCAAGCATGAATAGTCCGAAGACCATACAACGTATAACTAGAAATTAAATCAAACTATTTATAAGAATTGAAAAACAAACCTCAAAACTACATCAAAAAAAGTGGATATGAAATACTAAAAAGCAATGAACCTTCCTACCCTAGTAAATCTTACAACACTTCACGAATCAGGCCTAAGACCTACAATGGTGTATCTTTCATTGTTAAGAAGCGGGATAAGATAAACAGGGGTTTAGAAGGGATCCTTCTCCCCTTAATCCCAAACATAGCAGCCCAGCCCACATGGAGAAAAGAGAGGAGCCCAGCCTAGTGGCCCGTCACCCTCCCTCATTCACCCATACAGTCTCAACCGTCATGAAAGGTCTTCTAGAGGACTCCGTCGTCGCCGGATCAGTCCGGTGGCTTGCTTGGTCAAAGGACCATGATGCCGCTGCGAAACGGTCTCCGAAACTTGGAGTAACTTCTCCATCGCCCACAACCTTCACCGCGAAACGGCCTCAGAAACTTGGAGTAACTGTAAACCTCCTCTGAAGACGATGCCTTCTACGTTCGCCGCCGCTGTTCCAATGCAAGCTCACTCTGTCTTCTCCAACGAACATATCTAAATTGCCTCCACCCTTAACTTAAACGTCTTTGACAAACAACAAAGCCTGCCACAAACGCCAAGCCTTTAACCCAAATCTCAAATCCTAATCCACGCTCTACGCGAGCACAACACCTCTACCAAACGCCTCACCGAGATGAGGTGCCGTCAAAGAACCCGCAGTTGGAGTTCACCGCCCCCTTGTACCAAAACCTAGGGTTTTGAGATCCTCAGCTCCGTTTATTGTGGAGCGTTTTTTTAAGCAAGACTTAATGTCATGAAAAATATTAATAATTGATAAAATACATAAAATAGAGAGTAAATAATGTTCATAACACAAATTAAAGAAAATCTTAACAATTTTAATTTATAAATTTAATTATTCCAAAAGTATTCTTATATATTGTGAAAAAATTAATGAAACACGTACTCTTAACAAATTAACGAAACTCTTTACAACAAACCCTCTATAAAGTTGCTATATAAAGTAATAATGTATTCATTTATCGATAAATAGATCAATTATTCATTTATCGATAATATATAACCCCTCTAAAGTAATAATTTTCAACGGTCCCGATCTTATTCATTTATAGAGGTTTTACTGTATTGATGGTGCAATGGCTAGCCATAATACATAGGGCAAGAAAAACCATAGATATCAGGTTGTTTTACTTGAGCATGTGAATTACGGTAAGCTTCCGGGAGGAGAAGAAATCGCGCTGTAAAGAGGCTCTCGAGTTGTTCAGGCCAAGGCTTGGCGGAGTTCAAAAATGAGGTTTTGTTAATTGCCAAACTCCAACATCGGAATCTGGTTCGACTTTTGGGCTATTATGCTGAGGGAGATGAAAAGATGTTAATCTATGAATACATGGCCAACAAAAGCTCAGACTCTTTCATATTTGGTTAGTCTCTACTTATAACTTATGTTCTCCAGAATTATTCATTGCCTAATATCTTGCACATATTTGATTTATAAAACTAACTTAAACAATTTGCTATTGGATGAAAAATAATGCCTTGAAAGATCGAAAAGTATGTGTATCATTGGACTGGAATACACGCTTTAACATCATCTTAGGAATTGCTCGGGGGCTTCTTTATCTTCACCAAGATTCTAAACTAAGGATTATTGATAGAGATCTGAAAACTAGCAACATTCTACTGAGTGAAGAGATGAACCCCAAAATATCAGACTTCGGCTTGGCAAGGATCTTTGGAGGCAATAATGAAACTTCGGCGAGCACCAATAGAGTAGTGGGAACATAGTAAGTTTAGAGATAAGTTTACTTAGATTGATGGTATATATTGTTTCATCAATCAAAAACCACAAGGGTGCGCGCTTAAGTATAGAAATACTGACTACACATACGATTATTTTTTTTGCAGTGGCTATATGTCTCCGGTGCATGCATTAGATGGGTTATTCTCAGTAATTTTTACCTTTGGTGTAGTTGTGATTGAGATCATACTAGGAAAAGGAACACAGGATTTTATCAACCTGAAACATATTTGAGTAGGATTGGGCATAAAAAACTGTAATCTCGAACCCGTCCCGAAATTTGCTAAGACAGGACGGGACACGGGAAAGATAATTCAAGTCTCGTTTAGGCCCGTCCCGTCCCGTCCCGTCTCATCCCGACTATTTTAATGATTGATTTTTTATTGATTAAGATGTGATTTAAGCATTTTATTTAAGTGTTTTGATCTTAACTTTTTGTTTCTTTAAGTTACTAGGTTGTTATCAATTCAATAACAGTGATGTTTAATACTTTAATTTGTTGATTGTTGTAGACTATCTTATTGCACCCTAGTAGTGATGACTAGTTTAGAGAAAGTAAGTAGTATAAAAAGTAAGTAGTATAAACTCTCTTACTACACCATGTTATACCTGTAAATATGTTACAAGTACTTGTTAATGCATAATAGAGTAAAGAGCACTATAAAACTATGAAACTCTTTCTTTTGCTTACAAATTTATTTTCAACTTTTTTTTATCCTGGATTAGGCCCATCCCGTCCCGTCCCAACTGGGATAGGGCCCGGGTGGGATGAAATCTAAAAAACGCAAAGCCCGTCCCGTCCTGTCTCGATTTCAATGTCCGAGACGGGCTGTGAGATTAGCTCTATCCCGTCTCATCTCGTCCCATACTCAACCCTATATTTAAGACTTCTTGGGTAGGTGAGTGATATAAAGTATAAACATTTCATAGTGGCTAGCTACTATTTATGTTATCCTAAACATCATAACACTTTATGTTTTGTAAATTAATACAGGCATGGCATTTGTGGAAAGAAGAAAAGGCATTAGATTTGCTAGAACACACACTTTGTCACAGCTGCAACAAGGAGGAGTACTTCAAGTGTGTCAATGTTGGACTCTTATGTGTACAAGAAGATCCAGGTGATCGGCCAACCATGTCACAAGTGGTTTTCATGCTCAGAATTGAAAGTGCAACAATTTCAGCCCCTAAACAACCTGCATTCGTTGTTAGACGATGCCCTTCTAGTTCTAGCAGGGCTTCTAACTCTTCAAGCAAGCCTGAAACAGTTTCGAACAATGGTTTAACCGTCACCTTAGAAGATGGTTGATAGCAAAAACATTTGCATCCATTTAATTTTGTTCTTAATCTAATCTTTATTCTCCTCTACTGTTGAATGTAATGTTAAAACTTTGCTCTTTTTCATGGTCAGAATCAAATTTAATCAAACCAATGCTACAAAGTACATCATGATCATGGATACTGTCAAGGGTATAGTTAATTATTTCGCATGACTTTGTAGACTAATAAGTCGTCATGACTCATTATAGTCGGGGCTGTCTGGAATGGACCGGGAATTTTTGGACTTATGCGGCTTAGGCGGTGCACTGCATATGTGGTGAGATGTGAATCACATGTGGGAGCCGTCAAAAAAATTTCAGTTAGTTGACCGTATAAAGCAAAAAAAAAAAAAAAAAAAATGCATCCACGTAATGAAAAAGGATAGGAAGGTATTTACATAGTTCGACTCGCACGCCTCCTAAATTAGGTTGGTATCCCCTCTTATTTTGTTGGTTTTAGAAAGGTGTTGGATTGGAATTTGTAGTCCTTGTTTCTTCTCTTTTCTGTGTCCCCATACCAAGAAATTGACAACCCTGCCCCTCAATCATTATTTCGGTTTTTTACCCGGCTTGACATCGGCTTGGACGGCGACGTCGGGTCCAAAAATTCCTGGTCCATTCTAGCCTGCTCCCGTGGAGACTTGGACAATTAGTACAGATGGAACCGTTTCTTCTATCTTTTAAGGTACTGTTCTCTGGTCTACCGTCTACCCACTGATTAATGAGTACCTAATTTTGTTCTTTCATTATTTTCTGGGATTCTTGTAGTTGTTCTTCATTACTCTAGTCTAATCTGTGAACTTACAAGCTTCGGTGAGTCCGGCCAAGTTATATTTACCTTGTAGCCTAAGGCATGATTGCATGAACCTTCTTTTCTCTAGCTGTTCTTCTTCTGTCTCTGTTTCTGAATGGGGTGGCTCTTGTGTTACCTAGTAACACTGCTTTTATCTCATATCCTGTCTTTATGCACCTGCCAAGACAAATTAGTACCAGGACAGTATATCACTGATAGTCGAACTTTGGTTTCTTCCCTTGGGACATTTTCATTAGGCTTCTTCAATCCTGAGAATTCTACCAAATACTTCCTTGGTATACGATTCAACACTTCCCCAGATACTGCATTGGTATGGATTGCTAACAGAGAATCTCCGCTCGATGCTCCGGGTTTCTTTATGCTCGGCAGAGATGGGAACCTTGTGGTGTTGGATGATACTACTAGAAACCTTGTGTGGTCAACTAATGCTTCAATATCTGCTTCTGCAATGAATCATACAACTGGATTACTAGCGGATACCGGAAACCTTGTTCTTAGCTTTGGAGAAGGCACCTTGTGGCAGAGCTTCGATCACCCCTCTGATACTATGTTGCCCGGCATGAAGATTACCTTGAATAAAAAGACTGGCCAACAAAGGCGCCTTACATCCTGGGCAGCGCTTTATGATCCACACCCCGGAAAGTTCACCTTCGGCATTGATCCTAAAGTACCACTTCAGCTCTTTATCTGGAAGGAAACTTCTCCGTATTATAGAAGTTCTGTGTTCGTTGGCAATTTTCCTGATATAGGTGGATCGCCGTTTTTCGTTTCTTACAACTTGGATATTGATGAGGCTTATGTTGTTTACAGTGTCTCAGATAGCTCAGTAAAACTGAGGGTCTGGTTGAGTCCTGCAGGGCAATTTAAACAGCTGCTGTGGCAGGATTCTAGTAAAACGTGGTTGGAAATGGGGAGTTCACCTGGTGATAACTGTGATTTTTATGCTTATTGCGGTCCCAATAGCGCCTGTCGTAGAGGTGGTTCCCAGTTGTCATCACCATGCAAGTGTTTGACTGGTTTTAAAGCCAAGTTTCCGAAACAATCGGCGGTGGGAGATTGGTCCGGTGGCTGCGTTAGGGAAAAGGCGTTGACATGTGGTAACGGCATACAAGGCAACCTTTCAAAGCTTGAAAACGTGAAATTGCCGGATCATTCTGTTTTATTACAGAATAAGACTCTGAGTGAGTGTGTCTCTGAATGTCGGAAGAACTGTTCTTGCAGGGCATATGCCTATGTAAATGGGACAGATGGAAGTAATATTGTGAAATGTTTTGCATGGTTTGGCGAATTACTGGATCTAGTAGAGAATAATACTATGGGTGTAAATGATATTTATATTCGTGTTCCTGGCTCCGAACTAGGTATATATTTCGTTTTTTGCTAATTTCTTATGAATTTCTGAAGTAAAATCCTTGACATAGTGCTACGTTGAGATTGAACTCATTGGCCAGAAGCTCACCATTACGTGGAGCTATCTTTACTAATAATTAACCACCAGATCTTTGTTTGTTTTCTAGGCAAAAATGACCATTCTGCTAATTCCTTGAACCGGACCCTTGTGATTGCAGTAGTCTCTGCAGCAGTTGGATTGCTTGCAATAACTTTTGGCTATTTCTTATGGAAGAACAAATTGGGTACGGAGTCCTCGTCTCCTCGATCCCTTATGTGCAGGTACATGGATTCTAGTAATCACTTACAAATAATATTCTAACAATAATACTGAAACAGGGGGGATAGCAATAAGAGTGAGTGAGAATATAAGTAAGGTTGGTGCAGCAGGTGGGAAGAATGATACAGAACTACCACTCTTCAGGTTCAGGAGTATATTAGCTGCTACAAACAACTTTTCTGAAGATAATAAACTTGGAGAGGGAGGATTTGGCCCTGTTTATAAGGTGACGTTTCCATAATATGGTCCTGATATTAGACTGCAAGTACATTCTTCTTCATTTCGGTAATTTCCCATGTTAGTTCCAGATTACTTAATTTTGGGGTTAACGTTTGGTTCTCTTTGCTACTATAGGGAATTATGCTGGAAAATCAAGAAGTGGCCGTAAAGAGGCTATCAAAGAAGTCTGGGCAAGGGCATCATGAGTTCATGAATGAGTTGAAACTTATAGCCAAACTCCAGCATACCAATCTTGCTCGTCTCTTGGGATGCTGTATGGATGAAGATGAACTCATATTGGTCTATGAGTACATGCCTAATCGAAGTTTGGACAAATATTTGTTTGGTATGTATGCTTATGACTTTGAAGATTAAACTTTTGACAATGTGGCATCAAGTTTGAATCCTTTTTACCTATCTGTACAACTTTTGGTATGTAATGCGATTCAACATGCAGAATTCGAGTGATGTTGAATTGCTGCATCACATACCAAAAGTTATACAAGGTAGGGAAGATAAAAAAACAAAAACTTAACATGCGAATGAAATTTCTTTCTTATAATCTGTCCAACTAGATCCCTTTGAAAAGACAAAATTGGACTGGGATACTCGCTTTCGAATTATACAAGGCATTGCTCAAGGAGTACTATATATCCACAAATACTCTAGATTGAAAATCATCCACAGAGATCTAAAAGCAAGTAATGTTCTGTTGGATGGAGCAATGAATCCCAAAGTGTCTGACTTTGGAATGGCGAGGATTTTTGATACAAATCAAATTGAAGCAAATACCAACAAGGTTGTTGGAACATAGTAAGTCTATATAGCCAGTGACTTGTATCACTGAAATATTTAACATCACTACTGATACTCATTCTTCTACAATTTTTGCAGCGGTTACATGTCACCTGAATATGCACTATATGGTCATTTTTCTGAGAAATTGGATGTATTTAGTTTCGGAGTATTGTTGTTAGAGATTGTTAGCGGAAAGAAGAATGCTTTGTTTTATTATTGTGAAAATTCACTAACACTTGCTCATTGGGTAAGTTAATAGACTTGGGAAGTTCATATTGTTTCTATAGTTTTGAAGCCTTTGCATATCAGTTCGGACATTTTAAACATAAAGTATGCAAAAGGAAGACTAATTGTATTACATGTGTAAATCTCAGATATGGGAATTATGGAAAGAAGGTAGAGGAATGGAGGTAATTGACACATCAGTGAGGGAAACATGCCGGATTCATGAAGCTTTGAGGTGCATCCATGTCGGGCTTTTGTGTGTTCAAGAAGCTCCAGCTGATCGACCGACAATGTCATTAGTGATTCATATGTTGGAGGCTGAAGAAGCTACATCACTCCCGCCCTCTAAAGAACCTGCTTTCTCGACAAGTAGGATTTCAAGTCCTGTTACCACTTATTCCAAAAATGTAGCAACTATTACTTTGCCAGAACCTCGATAGCGCTTCAATATTAGTGTTAGCTTTCAAAGTCGGACCATTAAGAAAAAGGGGTAAAAAAGAAGGTATCATTATAGATCTCATGCTTCATTAGGCCTCATCATTTGTATGTCGACAACTCCTATTTTGTATTCTGCTTGTGACAAAAACTGTTTGATTAATTGCAGCTGTTACAAGTTAAACGGTAAACTTCCTTCTCAAGATATCCATATGGATGAGTTAGTATACATTAACATTCCTCTATATAATACCTGTTCTAATCTAAATTTGAACACAGTTGGCGTCGAGAGAAATATTTGAACACAGTTTTTTTATGTCAATGTGTGGTTCCTCAAAGCGGGCAAAACTTCCGCACGAATGGGAAAATCGGCAAACCGTGCCTGAACTTTGTACGTTGACCCCGTTAAACTTGTCAATGGTGTGTTCGTCCTTTCAGTATCCAGCTCCTACGAAATTCTCTGACAACTTAGCTCTTTGTTGTCTCTTTTGGTTTCATTCAGCCTCCCCATTGATAACTGTTGCTCTGGATTACTGGTGCATTTGTTTCTTCGGATAATCGGGTTTATAATAGAATCTGTAAAGGAAATAATTAACAGTTACCATTTGATATAATCGGGTTTATATAGACTAATGTGTCGTCTTGTTGAATGACTTTAGTTGGTCCTCCTGAAGTGAAAGAGAAATATTGTGTGAATAAAGAGTGTTGTTCAACAAAATTTAAAAAAAAAACAAATCAAGGAAATTAAATCAACTGAATTCTCTTGGTTGAAAACGTGAAATCTTTAACAATGAATGAAGAAAGGTTTGTCCGCAAGCCATATATCCTGTCATTCAACGACGAATCGTTATAGTCGTGGAGGCGTAGACAACTAATCAACTATCTCCTCTATCTTTTCATGTAAGTCCGTTCTTGCTTTCCCACTGATTCATAGGTATATCTTAATTTTGGGTCTAGTCTGTTCCTGAGTTTCATTCTTTTCTGGAATTTTTATGTCTGTTCTTCATTTTCTGGGTTGTTGTACTTACTAGTGGTCGATATACTGTCCAGTCCAATCTGTGAACTTACAAAGTTACGGTTTAATATGTGTAAATTTCAGATATGGGAATTATGGAAAGAAGGAAGAGGAATGGAGGTAATTGATGCATCAGTAAGGGAGACTTGCCGGATTCATGAAGCTTTGAGGTGCATCCATGTCGGGCTTTTGTGTGTTCAAGAAGCTCCAGCTGATCGACCGACAATGTCATCGATGATTCATATGCTAGAGGTCGATGAAGCTACATCACTTCCTCCCTCAAAAGAACCTGCTTTTTCAACTAGTTGTAATTCAAGTTCTGTTACCCCTTATTCTGAAAATGTAGTCGCTATTACTTTGCCAGAACCTCGATAGAGCTTCAATATTAGTGTTAGCTTTCAAAGTCGGATCATTAAGAAAAAGGAACAAAAAAGGGTATTATATACTGATATGTTGATACTAGTTGCAGTTTCATTGGGGTTTTGTAATCCTTATTATCTCTACCCTGGAATGTAATGTTGAACTGCTCGATATTTTCATTGTCAGAATCAAAGTTAACCAAACCAATGCAACAGAGTACATCATGATCTTGGATAATGTCAAGGGTAATGTGTGGTATGTGTTATTCCGTATGCCTTTGTGGACTAATAAGTCCTCACGACTCGTTAGTCTTGGAGGCTTGGACAATTATCTCCTCTATATTAGTTTCATTATTTTCTGGGATTTTTGTGGCTGTTCTTAATTTTCTGGGTCGTTCTACTCTCAAGAGTCTAATACGTGACCTTACACTAGCTTCAGTGAGTCCAAATTATGGCATGAACTTTTTTCCCTAGCTCTTATTCCTCTGTCTCTCTGTTTCTGAATGGGGTGGCTCTCGTGTTACCTAGTAACACAGCTCTTATCTCATATCCTGTCATTATGTACCTGCCAAGACAAATTAGTACCAGGACAGTATATCACTGGGAATCAAACGTTGGTTTCTTCCCTTGGGACATTTTCATTAGGCTTCTTCAATCCTGAAAATTCTACCAACTACTTCCTTGGTATACGATTCAACACATTCCCAGATACTGCACTAGTATGGATTGCTAACAGAGAATCTCCGCTTGATTCTCCGGGTTTGTTTACGCTCAGTAGAGATGGAAACCTTGTAGTGTTGGATGATGCTAGAAACCATGTCTGGTCGACTAATGCATCAATATCGGCTTCTGCAATGAATCACACAACTGGACAACTTGCTGATACCGGAAAACTCGTTCTGAGCTTTGAAGAAGTCACCTTGTGGCAGAGCTTGGATCATCCGTCTGATACTATGTTGCCCGGCATTAAGCTTAGCTTGAACAAAAAGACGGGCCAATGAAGGCGCCTTACATCCTGGGCAGCGCTTGATGATCCACAACTCGGAAACTTCACCTTTGGCATTGATCCTCAAGTACCACTTCAGGGTTTTATCTGGAAGGAAACTCTTCCGTATTTTAGAAGTCCTGTGTTCGCTGGCAAGGTTACAAGGACAGTCTTTCAAGATCCAGGTGGAACTGCAATTTTCTTTTCATACAACTCTGATGCTGATGAGGTTTATTGTGTTTACAGTGTCTCGGATAGCTCAGTAAAATTCAGGGCCTAGTTGAGTCCTACAGGGCAACTTAAACAGCTACTGTGGCAGGGTTCTAGTAAAACTTGGTTGGAAGTGGAGACTTTACCTTCTGATAACTGTAATTTTTATGCTTGCTGTGGTCCTAATAGTGTTTGTAGTAGAGGTGATTCCATGCTGTCGTCATCACCATGCAAGTGCTTGACTGGTTTTAAAACCAAGTTCCCCAACCAATCGTCGGTGGGGGATTGGTCCGGTGGCTGCATTAGGGAAAAGGTGTTGGCATGTGGTAATGGCATACAGGGTAACTTTTCAATGCTTCAAAACGTGAAACTGCCGGACCATTCTGTTCTGTTAAACAATAGGAGTATGAGCGAGTGTGAATCAGAATGTGGGCGGAACTGTTCTTGCACAGCTTATGCTTATGTAAATAGGACAGATGGAAGCACTGGGAAATGTTTGGCATGGTTTGGCGAATTACTGGATCTAGTAGAGACTAAAATTGTTGCAGCAAATGTAAATGATATTCATATTCGTGTTCATGGCTCTGAATTAGGTATGTATTTCGTTTTTTTTTTTCTGTTTGTTGCTATTTTCTTTATGGATGTGTGAAGTAAAATTCTTGGCATACTATTAAGTAAAATTTCTTGGCATACTATTAAGTTTGAGATTAAAATCATTGGCAAGAACTTAGATAGTCAAACATCAGATCTTTGTCTGTTTTGTAGGCACTAAGGGTCTTTCTGTTAATTCCTTGAAGAGGACCCTTGTAATGGCAATAGTCTCTGCAGCAGTTGGATTGCTCACAATAACTTTTGGCTATTTCTTATGGAAGAAAAAATTGGGTATGCACTCCGTTATATGCAGGCACATGGATCCTAGTAATCCATACAAATAATATTCTAACAGTAATACTGAAACTGCAGGGAGGATAGCTAGAAGAGTGAGTGAGAATATAAGTAAGGTTAGTGCAGGAGGGGGGAAGAATGATACAGAACTACCACTCTTCAGTTTAAGGAGTATATTAGTTGCTACAAACAACTTTGCTGAAGACAATAAACTTGGAGAGGGAGGATTCGGCCCTGTTTATAAGGTGACGGTTTTATAATTTGCTCTCGATCCAAGTGCATTCTTCTTCATTTTGGTACTTTCCCTTGTTGTTTCCAAATTAGTTGATTTTGAGGTTAAGGTTTTGTTCTCTTTGCCACTATATACAGGGAAATTTGCCGGAAAATCAAGAAGTGGCCATAAAGAGGCTATCAAAGAAGTCTGGGCAAGGACATCATGAGTTCATGAATGAGTTGTTATAGCCAAACTCCAGCATACCAACCTTGCTCGTCTCTTGGGTTGCTGTATGGAAGAAGATGAACTCATATTGATATATGAGTTCATGCCTAATCGAAGTCTGGACAAATTTTTGTTTGGTAAGTATGCTTAGGACTTCGAAGGTTAAACTTTTGACAATGTGACATCAAGTTTCAATATTTTTCTCTATCCTGTAAAACTTTTGCTATGTAATGCAATTCAACATGCTTCTAAGTTCTAATTATGCTTCTGCCTTATGATTTGTCCAATTAGATCCTTCTGAAAAGACAAAGTTGGACTGGGGTGCACGTTATCGAATTATACAAGGTGTTGCTCAAGGAGTACTATATATCCACAAATACTCCAGATTGAAAATTATCCATAGAGATCTAAAAGCAAGTAATGTGCTATTGGATGGAGCAATGAATCCCAGAGTGTCTGACTTTGGAATGGCGAGAATATTTGATATAAATCAAATTGAAGCAAATACCAACAAGGTTGTTGGGACATAGTAAGTCTATATAGCCAGTAATTTATATCACTGAAGTATTTAACATCACTACTGATACTCATTCTTCCACTATTCTTGCAGCGGCTACATGTCACCTGAATATGCACCATATGGTCAATTTTCTGAGAAATTGGATGTGTTTAGTTTTGGAGTGCTATTGTTAGAGATTGTAAGCGGAAAGAAGAATGCTTCGTTTTATTCTTGCGAAAATTCACTAACGCTAGCTCAATGGGTAAGTTAATAAATTTGGAAAGTTCTTACTGTGTTTCTAGTGTTTTGAAGCCTTGCATATCAGTTAGGACAATTTTTAACATAAGGTGATGCAAGAGGATTACTAATTGTATTATATGTGTAAATATCAGATATGGCAATTATGGAACGAAGGTAGACAAATGGAAGTAATTGACGCATCAGTAAGGGAGACTTGCCGGATTCATGAAGCTTTGAGGTGCATCCATGTCGGGCTTTTGTGTGTTCAAGAAGCTCCAGCTGATCGGCCAACAATGTCATCACTATGAGGTGATTCATATGCTAGAGGTTGATGAAGCTACATCATCACTTCCACCCTCAAAAGAACCTGCTTTTTCAACAAGTTGGAATTCAAAATCTGTTACCAATTCTTCTAAAAATGTAGTCACTATTACTTTGCCAGAACCTCGATAGAGGTTCAACTTTAATGTTAGCTTTCAAAGTCGAATCTTTAACAAAAAGAAAAAAAAAAAATGAAGGTATTAGTATGATATGATCATACCAGTTGCATATCTCATGCTTCATCGATCGGGCAGCATAATTTGTATGTCCGAATTTCCTATGTTGTATTCTGCTCGTGGCAGAAACTGTTTGGTAAAAAACCAGAGCAGCCCTGCAATCCGGATAGGAGGAGAGTGGCCTCTCGATAACCACTGGCCGGAATCTTGATCTAGCAAAGGCGGCAATGGTAGCGGGTCGGGTTCGCCAGGTACTCGGGTTGTGTCACTGTCAGCGGGGACCCCTAAGCTGGATTTTGGCCACTGGAGTTTATGGTGGCAGCGCAACAGCATGAGTGGTTTTCTCCCCATATTGCCCGGGTTTGGATCTTGGGTTGGGTCTTTAGGCCTGAGTTGTTTGGGCTGAATTGGCTGGTTTGGATGGGCTGGATGAGGCTGGCATATTCGGTGGTGAGGCTCATAATATGGTGATCTCTCCATCATCATTTTCTGCTACTATTGACAAAAAATGCAGCTACTGTTGTATTGGAGAGTTCAAAGTTTCGTTAGGCATGTTATATATGCGTTCATGAGTGAGTGCAGATGCGCTTTATCCTAGCGGATGGGCCTCTCATCAAGTCCAATCACGGTCTCTAGGCAACTAGTTTACTACTATTGTTCGAAAATTAGGTGGTAAAGGTTTATTTCCCATGCTTGAGGGTCATTCTGGCAAAAATAGGTGGCAAAAATGGTTTGGTTTGCAAGTGTTTGCCTGGTTTTAAGCCTAGTTCACCGGACAATTGGAATCATGGGGATTATTCAGGTGGATGCACTAGGACGTCAACATTATGTGGCAACAATGCTGAGAGTGACACATTCTTGAGCTTAAAGATGATGAAAGTGGGAAATCCAGATTCCCAATTCAATGCCAAAAGTGGAGTGGAATGCAAAGTTGAGTGCCTTAACAACTTTGATTGTCAAGCTTATTTCTATGAAGAGGTGGAGAACAGAAAATCTGGTGGGAGTAGTAGTTCAACATGTTGGATCTGGTCACAAGACGTCACCAATCTTCAGGAGGACTATGAAGGTGGCCGAGATCTACAGGTTCGTGTAGCAGTTTCAGATATAGGTATGTTTCTTTTTCTTTAACTAAAGATGCTCGAGTCATGGCAATACTAAAGTATCATGAGATTTGTTGAAGATAATTAGTTTTATAATTACTGGAATAAGTAAACTGGTTAGAGAATTGCTTAGGCCAAACCTTTGTTCTTTAGTGTTACAATTTCCAGAATCATGTTTTCTCAGAATCAACAGCAAGAAGCTGTGGAAGTTGTGGCACAAACCTGATCCCTTATCCCTTGAGCACTGGACCAAAGTGTGGTGATCTTACTTGCTATATAGTTTTTTCTGCAATATCTCAACTGGCCAGTTGAGCTTTGAAACACCAAGCGGCACCTACCATGTCACAAGCATCGATGCGGACACACAAACATTTGTCATCCAAGCTGATGATGCAGATGGATGTAGAGATGAAAAATATCTGAAGCTCAACCAGTCTTCTCCATATAATGTGACAAGGATGTGCAAAGCTGAACCGACACGTTTTAGTCCCAACTTGTCATTTAGAGCAAGTTCACCCGTTGGGTTAGAATGAATACAGTGACCTGGGTCACTCTGGGTCACTGTGACTGGGCAGCAGTTTCCACCTGTTTAAAATGTGAGATTGTTGTCACGTGGCAGTGACTGTTTATTGAATTTTAAAATACATTTTTAAATACAATTAATCATTTTATATATAAATAAATAGTAATTTATATATATTATATGACATATTAAAATTAATGTTTTTATTTCATCATGACATTTAAGTAACAAGTCAAGCTTAAAAAATACTTTTATTTGATATTGTCTAATGAAAAACACAATCTAAATTAACTAGGCATATGTAATTTATAAATTTAAGTAACAGTTTTCAGATTTTTTTCTATAAATTTATAAATCAAAAAAAGAAAAAAAAAACCATATATTTTTCAATAACTGGGTTGCCGTTTCTTCTCTGGGCACCCAGATTTTTTCTCTGGGCTAACGACGAACAGCAGCTCCGCACGCACCCCAGTCTCCTCTGCAGGCCCAGCCGCTCCACACAGCAAGCAGCGCAACTCCAGCCTCCTCCGCACGCTGCCGCTCCGCACAGTTCGTCGTCACAATCTCCTTGTCACCATCACACGTGCGTCTTCCTTCGCTGTAGTTCGTCCGTGCGCGAAACGCAGCTTCCAGGCGCGTCGCTCGGTGGAGGCTTCATTGCTGACGCAAGCCGACGTAAGCCACGAGCGTGAGCTGGGCTGATGTGGATCAATCTCGCCTGGGTCAGTCTTCTCCTCTCATTGGGTTGGATATCTCCCCAACAAAATGACCTGAGCTAGAAAATGAGTTATCTCATTTTATGGGTGGAAGCAAAAAAATTTGGGCTTTGTTGGTTTGCCTATGTGGATCCAACGTAGGTTGGATTTTTTGCTCACCGGTGGACATGCTCTTAAAGGAGGATATGGAGTGGGCTGCTATAAACCGACGGCAAATTGGACCAGTCGGCTGGCGCGCCGTTTTGCTATCGTGACGGTCTGTCGTCCACACGTCGGAGCCGTCGAGTCGCCATCTAGTCGGTTTGTTAGTACTTAGTTGTCCGTGAAATGTGAAAATCTGTCCGTCTGGTCAGTGATAAAGGGTAGGACGGTATTTGTAGGTCGCACCCTCCCCCCCCGGATTTCGGTTGGCATATCGCTGCCGGAAAACTTGATCCTCGTCGGAGACGAAGCTGCGTTAGCTGCCAAAACCCACGATTTCAGAGTTCATCGATCATTATGTTATAAAAATCGGCCTAGGCGCTAGAAAGGGAGGTGCCGTTCCGATTCTATGGAAATCGTTTGCATTAGGCGGCGAGCTGCTAGGCGGGCTGGGCGTGGTTAGGCGGCGCTGGAAGGAGGTGGGCGGGGCTGGGCGTTCGTATTTTTTCTTTTCACAGTGTCGTTGTGAGAGAGAGAGAGAGAGAGAGAGAGAGATGAAGAAGATGATGCGAGAAGAAGAAGGAAGATGCAGAAAATGATGAGAGAGAGACGCAGAAGAGGCAGATGCAGAAGACCAGAGAGAGAAGACGAGGAGAACATGGGAAATAAAATAAAAAAATGGTTTGGTCAAACCTTTCTTTGAGAATGCAAATTACTACGGTCAAATTTGGCAAGTTCTTGAATACGCCAGCTTTTACATACGTCTTTGGACGGATTGTTACGGAATGGTATATATGTCAATTCTGATGAGTTGCTAAATCAGTTTTTACTGAGACCAATTAGAGGATAACAATGTAAATTTCCTTAATTCTGTAAAATCAGTTTGTCTCTGTAGCTCTCCCGACTTTGCAAGAGAACACTGCAAAAAATTGTTGTTTCCGACATCTGTTAATGAATCACCGAACACAAAAGTGGTTGGAGATGCTGTTGATGTCGCCATAGCTGCCATGCTTGTCAAAATAATGGTGGCTAGAGCCATCCCAAATACAGCTTCCATCAATCCATTTTTCAATCATACTGGTTAGTTACAAATTGGTTAGTTACAAATCAACCAATTTGATCCAAAACGCAGTAAGCAACATATCAGCCACTTCTCAAAACTTCAAAATCCCAACAAAATTAAATACTTCAATCTTCTTGCATCAATTCAGTTCCAAAGCCGCAATATTTCCACTCTCTCATCCGAAAACAACTAAATTTTTAATAATTTGTCAAATCACATAAAATTTTCAATATTCAATCTTAATCCCCGAAATCCAAAACCCCAGAAGCTGTGAAGAAAGAAAGGATATAGAGCCCAAACAAATCAAGAAACCCAATTGAAACCCAAACCCAAGGCGACGCCCTCTTCCTCCTAGGCTTATGTCCTACCATTGTGGGGGTCTCCGGTTGCGACTTCATTGTCGTCGACATGGACAACGACCCCGGTGGCATGTCGGAAGTCTTCTCCGGCCTCCACACTTCCGTCGCCACCCAAACTCCTTGCGATTCTCCGGATGCCGGTTGGATTAGATGAAAGGGGATGGAGCTTGTGCGGTGGAGATGTGTAGATTAACTTGGAGAAGAATAAGGAAATCGAGAGAAGAAAAGCAGATCGACTAATAGAGAAAAAAAAAATTGAGATTGTGGGAATGTCATCAACGTCCTTAAAATTTACTTTAAACATGATATTTTTACTGCTGACAATGGTTAAATATGTGTGATCATTAGTGAGCCACGTGGCTGGATCACCATGGCGTACAGTACATAAGCGTAGTGCAACGCTTTCCGTCAAATTTGGGATAAGTGACAAATAATTAGGTGATTAATATTTATCTAATACTAACCATTATCAGATTTAACAATTATTTAGCTTTTATATTTTTATTTATCTAGTTATTCACTTATTTGTTATAAAATATAAAATAAAAAAAGAACAAAAACAAAAACACGATTAATTCCTGATTAATCCTCTGGGCGTTAGTTCCCGGCTGTCCGCCCGACTAGTGCCTAGCATTTTTTAGAATTTTGTCTCACGATCAATAAAACTAAATAGTTGTAAAACTCATTGAGAGGAGTAAAAAACTCACAACATGCAGAGAAAAAGGTCGTCGGAAAAGTAGAGGTCAAATCGGGTTTTCGATCAAACCTTAATGCATGCGCGATTTGAAAAACCTAGGAGGTACCCAAAGAAGAAAGGGTTCGATCTAGGCTGGTGGGACATCGTCAGGAAGCCGAAATCGGACGAAGTGTGCGGGTTGAGTGGGTGGCGGAGACTCGGGTCGAAGACTGGACTTCGACTTATGTTCAGGTCTAATCATTTAACCGAGGGAGCTGGCTTTTCCCAAATATATAAAAAAAATGGGACGGTCCAGATCTCCTCAACTAAATCCTACAACCGAGAATAAAAGTGATTTTTTTATTTTCCAAAAATGTATTTCTATTCCTCAAAACTTTCGAAAATCATAAAAATTAACCCGAGCATCCGAAAAATATTACGAATTCATGTCAATATTCTCTTCATCATTAGAACCTTAATCCGGACACTTGACGTTTTGGTGAAAACTCGAAACTTAAACTAAACACATATTTTGAAATTTTTGAGCGTTGTTACTAACCCTCAGTAATTCAACTATACCCAAATGATACCGGAAATTTGTAATATTTCAATCCTAGTTGTATTTCACTGTTTCGGTCACATCGTATTTCACAGGATTTTCGAAAATGTTGCTTCCTATGTATAGTTGGTTCAAAATGATGTACAATTGTATATAACCAACTAAACAAGTTATACATCTTCAATAAGCACGTGGCGATCTGAGGTCATAAATATGTGAAATAAAAATTTCACCGTTCGATGTGGTCATGGAAATTAAATACGTCTACGGAAAAAAATCCTCCCCGTTTCGGATTCGTTATGCCCCCATCGAGTCAGTCAATCTTAATTCAACCTCATTTTTTACACGAAACGTAGTTGACCGACATTGTGCGAAACCCCTTTTTTTTTTTTTCGAACCTAGAGCTCGTATATATGAGATTTATAAACCTATGAAAAAATCTTGTTAAATTGACCCTCCGGTGGTTAGGCTCCTATTAGGAGTGCCTAAACATAATTACGGTTGACCGATTTTACCAGGAATTAAACGTTACTGGAAGTTTGTGATTTTTCAACCCTAACCGTATTTCATTGTTCCGGTCACATTGTATTTCACAGGATTTTTGAAAATTTTACTTCCTATGTATAGTTGGTTCAAAATGATATACAATTGTATATAACCAACTAAACAAGTTATACATTTTCAGTAAGCAAGTGGCGATCCGAGATCATAAATATGTGAAAACAAAATATCACCGTCCGATGTGGTCATGGAAATTAATATGTCTACGGAAAAAAGTCCACCCCGTTTCTGATTCTTTATGCCCCCATCGAGTCAGTCAACCTTAATTCAACCTAATTTTTTACACGAAACGCGGTTGACCGGCATAGTACGAAACCCCATTTTTTCTCGTTTTCAAACCTAGAGCTTGTATACATGAGATTTATGAACCCATGAAAAAAAATCTTATTAAATTGACCTTCCGATGGTTAGGCTCCCCTTAGGAGTGGTTAAACATAATTACGGTTGACCGATTTTACCAAGAATTAAACGTTACCGAAAGTCTATGATTTTTCAACCCTAGCTGTACTTCATTGTTCCAGTCACACTCTAAAATAAGGTTTCGCATGATGTCGGTCAACCGCGTTTAGTGTAAAAAAATAAGGTTAAAATAAGGTTAGCCAATCCTAACAAATCCGAAACGAGGTCAATTTTTTTCAATAAACCTATTTAATTAGTATGACCACATCAGATGGTAAAGTTTTAATTAAAGTTGAGGATACACGGTACACCTGTGATATATTATCTAACTTAAATAAATTACATATAATAAATAGGATTATGAAAAAAATAACTAAATTTAATTTTACCTAAGTACCCCCAATTAACATACTACATCAACCTCATTATTTATAGAGGATAAACATGTAAATTTTTGGACAGAAATAATAAAGGAAGATGCTTTTATTCTTTTGAGATGATGCGGTGAAGGAGATGATTATCCCACAGATCCAATATATATTTGTTAATCCTTCCAGCAAATCAAAGATTGCTTTTCAAACCCAAATCTGCAGCTACACAAACACTAAAAGCTGTTCCTCTGTTCGGGGACTTTTAACACAAGGAGTCGTGGACAGTATCAAGTCAACGACCTTCGCCGTGGGCAATTGGGTTCTGAGGATTTCAATTTCTCGGCCGCCACAGAAATCAGAGCTTGGGTTCGCTCAAAATGACGACCCGGATCGCGAACGCCCCGCGATTGGGTTCGTGCGTTCCAGAACGCGGGACGCCGATAGGGAGAGCGTTTCCGGTAACATTGACTGGATTTTGGTAGGTGTTCAAGGCTGTTTCCGGCGGCGGTTTTGCTTCTTCTTCTTGGTTACTCTTTTTCTTTCAAATATTGATCGATGGGAAATCAAGTCGGATCGCGCCGGTCAGCCGGAGCCACACTTCGAGGAGACCGGAGACAAAGAAACCGGGTGGATTTTTCAGGTGCGAGCTCTTTCGAGCGCCCAAGCTTCTTCACCAGATCTGTTTTCATCTCTCCGACCCCAACTTCATCTGCCTTTGCGTACGAAACTTTAACCGTGCAAGTGCAGATGAAGTGCAGCACTTGCAATGGTATAAGACCACTCTACCCTCCAGTTAAACTCAAGTCAAACTTACATTTTGTTACTCGGCTTGACGTCGGCTTCGACGCCGTCCACCGGTCCAAATTGGTGTCGGTTTATAGCAGCCCACACGCATTCTCTTGTGGTTGTTCTTCATTACTCTGGAAAAGTCTAATCTGTGAACTTACAACTTACAAGCTTCAGTTTGAGTCCGGCCAAGTTATATTATTTACCTTGTAGTCTAAGGCGAACCTTCTTTTCCGAACTCTTCTTCTTCCGCTGTCTCTCTGTTTCTGAATGGGGTGGCTCTTGTGTTACCTAGTAACGCTTCTCATATCTCATCTCCTGTCATTATGTACGTGCCAAGACAAATTAGTACCAGGACAGAATATCACTGGGAACAACACTTTGGTTTCTTCCCCTGGTACGTTTTCCTTAGGCTTCTTCAATCCTGAGAATTCTACCAAATACTTTCTTGGTATACGATTCAACACATTCCCAAACACTGCATTAATATGGATTGCTAACAGAGAATCTCCGCTTGATGCTCCGGGTTTCTTTATGCTCAGCAGCAATGGAAACCTTGTGGTGTTGGATCAGACTAGAAATCTTGTCTGGTCAACAAATGCTTCACTGTCTGCTTCTGCAATGAATCACACAACTGTACTACTAGAGGATTCCGGAAACCTTGTTCTGAGCTTTGAAGAAGTCACCCTTTGGCAGAGCTTCGATCATCCCTCTGATACTTTGCTGCCCGGCATGAAGATTAGCTTGAACAAAACGTCTGGCCAACAAAGGCGCCTTACATCCTGGGCAGCGCTTGATGATCCACAACCCGGAAAGTTCACAACAGGAATTGATCCACAAGTACCATTTCAGGCCTTTATATGGAAGGAAACTTCTCGGTATTATAGAAGTTTGATGCCGGGCAAGGATACAAAAACAGAGTTTCAGAATCAAGGTGGATCCTTGTCTTACATATCTTACAACTTTGATGTTGATGAGGTTTATGTTTTTGTAAGTATCTCGGATAGTTCAGTAAAAATGAGGGTCTGGTTGAGTCCAACAGGGCAATATCAACAGCTGCTGTGGCATGATTCTAGTAAATCGTGGTTGAAACTGTTGAATGCACCTAGTGATAACTGTGATTTTTATGCTCATTGCGGTCCCAATAGTGCCTGTCGTAGAGGTGAATCCTTGTCTTCATCACCATGCAAGTGTTTGACTGGTTTTAAAGCCAAGTTTCCGAACCAATCGGCGGTGGGGGATTGGTCCGGTGGCTGTGTTAAGGAAAATGTGTTGACATGTGGTAACGGCCTAAAAGGCAAATTTTCAAAGCTTGAAATGGTGAAACTGCCGGATTATTTTGTTTTGTTAAACAATAGGAGTATGAACGACTGTGAATCTGAATGCCGGGAGAACTGTTCTTGCACAGCTTATGCCTATGTGAACGAGACATATGGAAGTAATATTGGGATATGTTTTGCATGGTTTGGCGAATTACTGGATCTAGTAGAGAATAAAACTACAAATGATATTTATATTCGTGTTCCTGGCTCCGAACTAGGTATATATTTCGTTTTTTGGTTATTTCTTCCTTCTTTATGAATCTGTGAAGTAAAATCCTTGACATAGTGCTAGGGTGAGATTGAACTCATTGGCGGCCAGAAGCTCACCATTACTTGGAGCTATCTTTACTTGAAGCTCACCAGATCTTTGTCTGTTTTGTAGGCACTAACGGTCTTTCTGTTAATTCCTTGAAGCGGACCATTGTAATTGCAATAGTCTCTACAGCAGTTGGATTGCTTACAATAACTTTTGGCTATTTCTTATGGAAGAAAAAATTGGGTACGCACTTCGTTATATTCACGCACATGGATCCTAGTAATCCATACAAATAATATTCTAACAGTAATACTGAAACTGCAGGGAGGATAGCTAGAAGAGTGAGTGCGAATATAGGTAAGGTCAGTGCAGGAGGCGGGAAGAATGATACAGAACTACCACTCTTCAGTTTACGGAGTATATTAGCTGCTACAAACAACTTCTCTGAAGACAATAAACTTGGAGAGGGAGGATTCGGCCCTGTTTATAAGGTGACGCTTCTATAATATGCTTTCGATCCAAGTGCATCCTTCTTCATTTTGGTACTTTCCCTTGTCAGTTCCAAATTAGTTGATTTCGAGGTTAAGGTTTTGTTCTCTTTGCCACAATATACAGGGAATTTTGCCGGAAAATCAAGAAGTGGCCATAAAGAGGCTATCAAAGAAGTCTGGGCAAGGACATCATGAGTTCATGAATGAGTTGAAACTTATAGCCAAACTCCAGCATACCAACCTTGCTCGTCTCTTGGGTTGCTGTATGGAAGAAGATGAACTCATATTGATATATGAGCTCATGCCTAATCGAAGTCTGGACAAATTTTTGTTTGGTAAGTATGCCTAGGACTTCGAAGGTTAAACTTTTGACAATGTGACATCAAGTTTCAATATTTTCTCTATCTTCTAAAACTTTTGCTATGTAATGCAATTCAACATGCTTCTAAGTCCTAATTATGCTTCTGCCTTATGATTTGTCCAATTAGATCCTTCTGAAAAGACAAAGTTGGACTGGGGTGTACGCTATCGAATTATACATGGTGTTGCTCAAGGAGTACTATATATCCACAAATACTCTAGATTGAAAATTATCCATAGAGATCTAAAAGCAAGTAATGTGCTATTGGATGGAGCAATGAATCCCAAAGTGTCTGACTTTGGAATGGCGAGGATATTTGATATAAATCAAATTGAAGCAAATACCAACAAGGTTGTTGGGACATAGTAAGTCTATACAGCCCAATAACTTATATCACTAAAGTATTTAACATCACTACTGATACTTATTCTTCTACTAATCTTGCAGCGGCTACATGTCACCTGAATATGCACTATATGGTCATTTTTCTGAGAAATTGGATGTGTTTAGTTTTGGAGTGCTATTGTTAGAGATTGTAAGCGGAAAGAAGAATGCTTTGTTTTATTCTTGCGAAAATTCACTAACGCTAGCTCATTGGGTAAGTTAATAAATTTGGAAAGTTCTTACTGTGTTTCTAGTGTTTTGAAGCCTTGCATATCAGTTGGGACAATTTTTAACACAAGGTGATGCAAGAGGATTACTAATTGTATTATACGTGTAAATATCAGATATGGCAATTATGGAAAGAAGGTAGAGAAATGGAAGTAATTGACGCATCAGTAAGGGAGACTTGCCGGATTCATGAAGCTTTGAGGTGCATCCATGTCGGGCTTTTGTGTGTTCAAGAAGCTCCAGCTGATCGACCAACAATGTCATCGGTAATTCATATGCTAGAGGTCGATGAAGCTACATCACTTCCACCCTCAAAAGAACCTGCTTTTTCAACAAGTAGGATTTCAAGTCCTGTTACCACATATTCCAAAAATGTAGTCACTATTACTTTGCCAGAACCTCGATAGAGCTTCAATAGTAATGTTAACTTTCAAATTGGGATCATTTACAACAAAAAGGAAAAAGAAAAGAAAAAGGTATACTGATGTTATGATCATACCAGTTGCATATCTCATGCTTCATCGATCGGGCAGCATAATTTGTATGTCCAAATTTCCTATATTGTATTATGCAATTGTGGCAGAAACTGTTTGGTAAATTGCAGCTTTTAGATCGCATTCGGGATCCACAGCATCCCCTGCAATCCGGATAGGAGGAGAGTGGCTCTTGTTAACCTCTGGCTGGAATCTTGAGCAAGCAAAGGAGGCGATGGTCGCGGGTCGGGTGCGCCAGGTACTCGGGTTGTGTCCATGGGGAAGCCTGCGCTGGACTTCGGCCACTGGTGTTGATGGTGGCAGCGCAACAGCATGAGAGCCTGAGAGGTTTTCTGACTTGGGCTGGAGTTCAAGGCTGGATTGTTTGGGCTGAAAAGTGAAAAGATTGGCTGGTTTGGATGGGCTGGATAGGCGACTAGTTTACTAGTAAGAAAATTAGGTGGCATGGTTTATTTTTCATGCTTGACATTGTGACTTTGTGAGCTTTAGAACTCCACGTCTTAAATTGAAATACACATATATTTTTTTCTTTTTTGGTAACTTGAATTTTGTTTTTTAGTGACTTAAATTTTGTATTTTTGTGAATGTGTTAACTGAAAAAAAAAAAAGATTTGTGAATTTCACATAGTTTATAAAAATGGGTTTTCTGCCTGTAAGCTTTTACTAAAATAACATATTTGGTAAACGGCTTTAGTTGAGCAATGCAATTATTCACAAAAGAATATTCATATGGATGAACGATAATAGTCTTGGGGAATGACTTATATATCTTGGTTTTCCAGAAGCGAAAGAGTTATTCAACAAAAGGAAAAAGAGGCCTTAATTAACTGTAGTCTCTTGGTTGAAATAATTAATAATGTAGTCTGCATGCCATTATGGACTAATACAAGTCCTCACGACTCGTTTTATAATCTTAGAGGCTTAAACAATTGGATAATCGTAAACAATTATCTCCTCTATCTTTTCATGCACTATTTTGTAATCTCTTGGTTTGAAATAATTAATAATGTTGTTATTCATTGAAAAGAATATAATTTGGCTAGAATGATTTCATTGATAGAAACGTGAATAAAAGACATTAGATTTGCTAGAAAACACACTTTGTTCCAGCTGCAACAAGGAGGAGTGTACTTCAAGTGTGTCAATGTTGGACTCTTATGTGTACAAGAAGATCCAGGTGATCGGCCAACCATGTCACAAGTGGTTGGTTTTCATGCTCGGAAGTGAAAGTCCAACAATTCCAGCCCCTAAACAACCTGCATTCATTGTTAGGCGATGCCCTTCTAGTTCAAGCAGAGCTTCTAACTCTTCAAGCAAGCCTGAAGCAGTTTTAAACAATGGTTTAATTGTCACCTTAGAATATGGTTAATAGCAAAAATATTTGCATCGATTTAATTTTGTTCTTAATATTAAAATTATGTTCTTTTTCCATCGCTGAAATTGTACAACGAACCTTTTTGTTTCAAGCAATTGTCAGAATCAAAATGAATCAAACTAATGCTACAGAGTACATCATGATCTTGGATAATGTCAAGGTTAATGTGCGAAAATTCTTCCATCACAAGGTGAAAATTCACCAAGTGACGTGGCAGAAGCACAACCACACGTTTCAATATAGACCAAGGTTTTGACTAACGTCATCATTCCAATGTTAACGTTTTTTTAAACAGAAAATGGTGAGTGGAAGAGGTAAAGAAAGAGGGGTAAAAAGTTCCAAACAAGAAGTTTCTTTTATGGGGACTATTCTGTTCTTCCTCCACGAACCACAAAACAGAAGAGAGGGTTCTGAGATTTGTTTTGTCAAAATATTTTCATGGGTTTTATTCCAGATACTATTGCAACTCGGTAAAGCTGAGATTGCAAGGTGCAGTATCGTTAAACAAGCACGCAGAACAATTTGAGAGATTCACATAAAACGAGAACGAAGGAGATGAGCGGCGAGGATCTGAGTTTGGTGGTGGAGATCACAGAGGGGATGGGCGGCGGGGGTTCATTACACCCGTCCCTTTCTCCTTCATTGGTTCATTACAAAGCTTCGTCTATTTCCCAATTTCCAAGTCGAGCTCGGTGGGAGACTCCAGGAGGGAACCATTGAGGAGATTTAGGGACAAGTCGAGGTAGCTGAGGTTCTAAAGGAGTCGGATCTGGGCCGGAGAGTGGGAGAGCTCGAGGGCAACGAGGGTGGTGGGCGTAGAGAAGAGATAAGAAGAAATGGTATGAGAAGAGAGAAGAGATCTGCTGTACGACCAAATAAAAAAAGAAGAGAGATCTGCAAGTATGCGTCTTTATTCCTTGTATTGGGTTTATCCTCTTTTTTTTTTTTCTTGATTTTATTCTCTACCTTTTTTTATCCATACTTTTTTGAGAAAGGGTGATTATTGAGCTTATTACCTATAAAATTCAAAACATACAACTATTTTTTTTTTTGGTTACAAAAACATACAACTATTTTTATTTTGTCATTATCAAAACCAAAAAAAATTCCTAAACCAATAACTATTTATTGACATTTTCTTTTATTTTTTTAATAAAATTTTAACATTATCCGAATTTCATAAATCTTAAAACTTCAAAAAAGATTGATAAATAGCTCGGGTGTCAGGAAATTTCTCGAAAACTCATACACCTTCATGGCATTGGGCTATGTCCATCTACGTAAAAATTTTGAGATATTCATCCCCACTTGACACGGCTATCTTAAGGCGGTAAAACAATATATGAGGTTGACCGCGTCGATGGAGGTCCAACCATTATCGAAAATATGCGATTTTTCTACCGTAGTCGTATTTCAACGTACCGATCACATCCAACGGTCGAATTTTCAAAATTTTATTTGCGAGATATAGTTGGTTCACACAAATGTATATTTCCATATAACCCATTAAACAAGTTATACAATATTAATAGGACGTTGTAGTTTCAATGAGTAAAATTAAAAAACAAAAATTCGACCGTCTGATGTGATCAGTACACTTCAATATGTTAATGAAGAAAAATTCACCTATTTTCGATAACGTTTAGGTATTGATCGACTCGGTCAACACTAAATTTATGTCACTTATTACACAAAAACGCTCATCCTTATCCCTTCCTGACTTATTTTGGTCGATTCTTCGACCTACACACTCTCACATTGATGAGATATAGCAGCCCATATAAAATTTGAGGAAAATTTAAATCTTGACGATAGAGTTCTTCATAGGGAAACATAAACGTAAAGAGAGTTGACCGCCTTGATCAAGGTCCAAATATTATCGAAAATGATTGAATTTTCCACCATAGTTGTATTTCACTATAGCAATCACATCATACGGTCGATTTTTCAAAATTTTATCCTCTAGATATAGTTGGTTTATAAAGATGTTTAGTGGGTTATATGGAAGTGCACGTTTGTGTGAACCAATTGTATCTAGCAAATAAAATTTTGAAAAATCGGCCGTTGGATGTTATCGGTACATTGAAATACTGCTATGGTAGAAAAATCACATATTTTCAATAATGTTTAGACCCCGATCGACGCGGTCAACCATATTTACACTTATGCTTCCCTATGGGTAGTCTTGTCTTCAGGAGGTAAACTTCTCCAAACTTTTATATGGGCTGTTGCATGTTATCCATGTGAGAGTGTGTGGGCGGAAGAATTGACCAAAATAAGTCACAGAGAGGTAGGTAAGAGCGTTTACGTGTAATAAATGACGTTGATTTAGGGTTGACCACGTTGATCGTGACTCAAACGTTAACAAAAATAGGTGAATTTTTCTTCATTGACATATTGAAGTGTACTAATCACATCAGACGGTCGAATTTTAATTTTTTTAATTTTAGTCATTTAAAGCACAACGTGCATATTAATATTATATAACTTGTTTAGTGAGTTATATGGAAGTGTATATTTGTGTGAACCAACTATATTTCGCAAATAAAATTTTGAAAACTCGACCGTTGGATGTGATTGGTATATTGAAATACGATTACGGTAGAAAAATCACATATTTTCGATAATGGTTAGACCTCGATCGATGCGGTCAATCTCATATATTGTTTTACCGCCTTAAGGGTAGTCGTGTCAAGCGGGGATGAATATCTCAAAATTTTTACGTAGATGGACATAGCCCAATGCCATGAAGATGGACATAGCCCAATGCCATGAAGATGGACATAGCCCAATGCCATGAAGGTGTATGAGTTTTTGAGAAATTTTCCTGGCACCCAAGCTATTTATTAATCTTTTTTGAAGTTTTAATTAAGATTTATGAAATTTTGAAAATGTCAAAATTATATTAAAAGAAAATGTCATGGTTTTAGGAGATTTTTTTGGTTTTGATAATAACAAAATAAAAATAGTTGAATGTTTTTGTAACCAAAAAAAAATAGTTGTATGGTTTGAATTTTATAGGTAATAAGGTTAATAATCACCCTTTCTAAAAAAAGCATGGATAAAAAAAGGAAGAGAATAATATCAAGAAAAAAGAAGATGATAAACCCAATACAGGGAACAAAGAGTCAAAGACGCATACTAGCAGAGTTGCAGATCTCTTCTTCTTCTTTTTTTTTTTTTTTCTTTTCTTGATATTATTCTCTTCCTTTTTTAATCCATGCTTTTTTTAGAAAGGGTGATTATTAACCCAATACAAAGAACAAAGGCGCATACTTGCAGATCTCTTCTTTTTTTTTTCTTTCTTGTTTTTTTGGTCGTACAACAGATCTTTTCTCTCTTCTCATACCATTGTTCAAGAACCCATACCGTTTCTTCTTATCTCTTCTCTACGCCCACCTCTTCAAGTCTTCAACACCACCACCCTCGTTGCCCTCGACCTCTCCCACTCTCCGTCCCAGATCCGACTCTTTTAGAACCTCAGCTACCTCGACTTGTCCTTAAATCTCCTCAATGGTTCCCTCCCGGAGTCTCTCACTGAGCTCGACTTGGAAATCGGAAATAGACGAGGCTTTGTAATGAACCAATGAAGGAGAAAGGGTATAGATTTGTTGGTTTTGCAGGTCGGAGGGACAAGACCCAACTAAACAGAGAGAAAGAAAAGATGGTAATTCAGTTTTTACTATCTATTGTTTGAGACTGGACTAACAACGCGTGTACTGCACGCTTCCGTTAACTGTCCGTTGGTGAGAACCCATCATGTGGACTGAAGAATCTCCGGTTAATGTGTGGAATACGTTATTCCGCATGCCTTTGTGGACCACACTACCAGAAATCTGGGCTACAGACACCATAATTAATAGTGTGAATTGATGCAAAGGACACCAATTATTGGTAGGGAAAACTAATAGCCACCGACGAGCCACTATTATCCCGTTTAGTTTCCATTGCTGGCGTGGCTCTAGTTCAAAATCCACCATCAACTTTTTGATGTCTTACTCTTATGGGTCCCACTTGTTCACTTACCCACCACCACCACTACAGTATTTGGTGACTACATGAAATTAATAATTAAAAAACATGGGAAATTCTAGTATGCAGTATTGCATACTATGCAGTTTGCACTAGAAGACAAGATAAATGAGGTCACCTAGAACTTTACAAGAAAACTTAACCGGGAAACCTCTCTAGCAAGTTTTTTTTTTTTTTTTAACCTTTTTTTCAGTAAAAATCAAAATTTGACGAAGCATGGTGGGCCTTTAAGTTTGAATTTGTTTTACCTAAATACAAATATAGATCTATCCTCTTTTGCTCAAAGGTAGACAGTTAATTTTTTTACAATTGGAGAATATATTGCTACCAGATTAGAATTTTTAACAGAAGTCAAATTATCTTATAAAGAACTACAAGAAAAAAGAAGAAATCTGAGAAAATTAAAAGAACACCGAGACAAGCTTCCTAGAAGTACCAAAAATTATTGGGATATTATCTTTCAACTACAACAAAGAATATACGAGTCAAGAGAAGAAATTGAAGTTCTTCAAGAAACTTTTGAAGAAGATCAAAAACCTCTTGATATTTTGAGCATTGGTTAGATCCGCTATAGCTGGTATCAGAGCCTGCTTGGCTCAAAAGCAGGTAACCAAAAAAGGCTTATGCCACAAAGTTGGCTTCTCTCAACCAACAAAAGAGAATCCAAACAGAAAACCTTTCAGTCTTTTTGTACTACAAAAGGAACTGATAAATGAGAAGTGTGCTTTCATTTAAGGCACATACAAGAAAGTCAATACTCCATTGAATACATCTGTAGAGTACTAAACACTCTATACGACGAACATATTCATCTCCAATAGGAGATCGGAGTAGAAGAGCTTGATCCCTCAAGACCAAGCTTAATCGAGTTTTTAGATCATTTATCTAAAAATAAGACCTCTGAAAAGGTTATAGAGCAACTCGAGAGATTTAATCTACGGATAAATCAACTTGAGGAAATAAATTCAAAAATTTCTAAGCTTGAAATCAAGCTAGATTACCTCAAAGAAAAGCAATATCTAACAGATATTGAAAAGAAATTAGTTCGTACTGAAAAGCTTGCTAACAATATCCATCAACAAGCAGTAGAACTAAACAATACTCAAGAAAGCTTGAAGACACTTTTAGAATCTCTTATTTCCAGAATAGGATGATTCAGAAAGTAGATCTAAAGTAAAACATGAAGGTGTTAAAGCTATTGGCTTTCATCAACCAACGGAAAAACTTGCCGAGAATGTAGAAGCAATAATTCTGCAGCAAAATTATAATATCGTTTATCTTCAAGAGATAAGTATTGACCTCGAAATTCGATTTCGAGAGTTAAATAATAAAATCTCTAATCTACAAAAGATTATAGAGAAAATGAAGGACGGAGAGAATTATGAAAAAATAGATGAAGAATCACTAGCTCAAAGTGTAGCTAGTAAAATCATCATAAATTCTCCACCCCTGCCAATGAGAGAAAGTAGACTAAGGTTTAGTGAACCTAAGCTACTTGAATGAAAATCTTCAAAACCAACTACCAAGAGAGACATGAAGATGTTAAGTAGAATTCTCAGCAAAGGAAACACAGCTCCAGTACAGCTGATAAATGCTCAAGAGTTTGAGTATAATGAAATCGAGTCTAGCGTGCGAGAAGCATCTGCCCCTAGATTTAGATTTAATGAAATCTATAAGAAAAGATCTTTCCTTATGGATTCACATAGATTCAAGATTCTTGAATTAACCGTTCCAGCCACAGGAGGAGAAACATATATCAGGCTGATAACTCCAAAAGAAGTAAATGAAGCATTCCAAAGAAAATATTCCTATATGCATATTGGTGCAGTTCAAGTAGGAATAAAACTCTTAGCCAGAGATGGTATTGATTGTTCTGTTCTATGTGTCTTACAAGACGATAGAATAACAGATTTCAAGAAAAGTTTGTTAGGAACAGTAGAAGCTTCTTTGTGCAACCAAGTTGCATATTTCAATGTTTTTCCAAACTTCACAACACATCTCAAAGATGCTGCTCACTGTCTAAGATTGAGAATCAAGACAGATGGGATTTCTATGAAAAAAGGAATGATGGAACTGGCGATAGATTATCGTATTTATTATAATTGATGAGCACAAATGTGACTCCTAATACCAGGTTTCTAAATAGCCCTGGAATTACCACATCTGTTCTCACCAACCCAAAAATAATTCTCAGCAAAAACATGTCACAAAATGGCATGAAGTAACATTCCCAAGAGAATTGAATCTGACCCCTCCTATCAAACAGCTTGAGAGCTCCAATGCTTCAGTTTATGAAGATACAGGAGGAAAAATCAGCTTACAATTCCATAGGCATTCTTTTGCAAACTATGAAGAAGCTAGTACCTCTGAAACTAAAATAGTTTATAATGAAGAATCTCTGGAGGAAGAGGATACTAAAAGACCTATGAGAATGTTCCAAGTTAGAGAATTAAGAGAATTATATGCACAAGCTGAGACTTGTGATTCCCCAGAAGAACTAGAGAATATCGTTAGAGAAATTTCTCAAGTTCAACTTGGAAAGAAAAAGAGGAAGATTCTTCCTTATCAAGCAGCAAAGGATGAACCAGAACACTCTGGAGCAACAATGGATACAGATGGTGAAAGACAGACGCCCCCCAGAAGGTGGTCATACTGTAATACAAAACATCACTAACAATCCTACAAAGATCATTCGGGAAAAAAATATTAAGCTTCCTAAAGGTTAAGCTTCCTAAAGGTCAGGCTCCTACAGGAAGATATGGAGAAAGAAGTTCTCAGAAATATATCCCTACAGAACCCAAATGGGGACAATCAGTGTCTGAAAGAGGAGTTTATCTGGATCTGGATCAGGTAGGAGATAAAAGAAAATCAATAGATAACTGGGTTGCTAGTTTAAAGCTAACTCAGGCTCTTGTGTTATCTAAATATGCCTACGAGGAAGCTCATGCCTACTATGAGTCTACCTTAACTGGAATAGTCCAGAAATGGTACCAGTCCTTCAAGAGAAGTTCCCAATGGACTGATTGGGCAACAAAATGGCACAAACTAATAGCCCTTTAGATTTTGCAGTCCCCATCTATGCACAATTTTGCGGGGATATCACTGGGTATAGTGAACAATCAAAAGAAAGAGCCAAAGCAAATATTCAAAAATTGAGTATTTGTAATATGAGGTATTTCGAAGAATATACCAATGAGTTTCAAAACTACTACTGCACCATCGGAGACATCGAAAATAATGATCTCATCAGAACATATTACAGAAAAATACCAGAACCCTGGAACGATGTAGTAGCACAATCATTGGAAGAAAACCCTTTTCAGTATTTCACTGTTGGAGGAATAGCAGAAAGAGTTAGGGATCTCCTAAGAAAACAATGTACAGAGAATAAAAAATCTAAGTCTGCCAAGAAACAACTCAGAGGAGTTGAAAACATGTGTCCAAAGATTTTAGATACCCCGACACAATGGGGATGTCATATTCAGGAAAAGAGATACAGAAGAAAATTTCAGGATAGCAAGCAAAAGAGCAATTTCGCTTCTAAAAAGAAGTATAAATTCAGGAAAAATTCTGGATATCATAAAAGACAATCTTCTCAGACTTCTCCAAAAAAGAAATTCTTTAAAAGAAACCGGATTCTGGTTCTAAAGAAACAAAGAAGTGCAGATGTTGGCTCTGCAAGGCAGAAGGACATTATGCGAATGAGTGCCCAAAAAAGGATAAAAGGACTTCAAAAGTCTTATTAGCCGAATATGAAGAAGCCATAGATTATGCTAATCTAAAAGGCTTTGAAGTTGTTTATTCTGATGAAGAGAATGAATCAGTATATTCTCTTGAATACCCATCAGATAGTGAAACATAAAGTACTTCAGAAGGCTCTGAAGAAGATGAAAGATATCGTCCTATATTTGTATTACAAATACAAAATTGGAAAGAAGAAAATGCTGATATTATCAGCATCTTTCATCCCAATCCAGGAAGATTTATATGTGATTATTGCGGGTGCGATGATGATAGTACTATCCCCATGTACTGTGAAAATACAGGAGAAACTTATCATCACGAGTGTTTTATCGCAGAACTCAGGAGAAAAACCAAGGCTAAAGATGCCCATATCTTGGTAGAAGAGGAATATAATGTATTCCATAAAAAAGAGCAAACAGAAAATCTCAGAGAAGATATGAAAACGATGAAGTTTGTAACTTCATTAAGCCAAAATAAAAAGATAAAAGAATCTCTTGAATCTCTTGATCCCACGACTGATGGGACAAGTGCCAATCCAATTCTTGGTATTAATCCTCCAAACTCCATAAACGAGGAAAGAAAGATCAATCCTCTTACGGAATTGCTTGATACTCCTAAAAAATTAGAACAAGTGATGAAAATTCAGACAAGCATATATAGTAACTACATTACTATTGGTCTGAAGTTTCCCACTTTAATAAGTATCATCTACATGCATTTGTAGACACTGGCTCCGGGTACTCCCTTGCCAAAAGATACGCAATCCCTGAAGAATATTGGGAAAAATCTCCAAGAACGGTTACTGGAGTGGCCATGGAAGACAACAAGATTGTTATGAATACTATGGCACGCAATGTTAAAGTTTCCTTAGGAGGAGGAAATTTTACTATCAAAATCCTTTGGCAGTGTGAAGGTCAAAGCGCTGATTTGTTGATTGGAAATGATTTCCTACTTCAACAGACAATAACTCAAACTCCAGCGATGATTGGATTTGAGAAAGATCAGAAATTCTATTGGGAATCACGTCTGCTAGACGCAGTTAGTATTACCCGTCCAGGGTTTACAACTCAATATCAGAAGTCGTTAGCGAAGAGTGGTGACTATAAGCAATTTTTAAACCTGTTTTGTTGCTCCAAGAACAGCTAAAGGGTATAAAGAAATATTGGTAAACGAAACAACAAGTTCAGAAGACTCTGAATCAGAGAAAAATTCTGAATATCAAACATCTGACAATGAGAGTTCTGATGGAGAAGAAGAATACATCAGAGAGCATAACCTAAAGGTGTATGTTAAGAAAATAGAGCAAAAAAAGATACCAACTCTCTCAGAAATAGAGGCTTTACTGAAACCAGTTATCAGTGAAAATCCTCATCTGTATTGGGAAAAAGATCCAATATATTATTTGCCAGTTAAAGATGCACGACGCAAATAAAGCCATCCCTCACTTTGGAAAGTCAAATCCAAGAACTTCTTGAAAAGAAGTTAATAAGCCTTCAAACAGTCCTCATCATGCTCCAGCTTTTCTGGTAAGAAAAGAACAATTAAGAGGAAAAGCAAGAATGGTAATTGATTACAGAGATGTAAACAAAAAGACCGTTAAAGACGGTTATCAGATAGCTCAAGTAAGAGTTCTCATCAATAGGCTTAAAGGAGCAAAAATCTTCTCCAAATTTGATGCGAAATCAGGTTTTTGGCAGGTCAGAATGCATCCTGATTCCATTGCCTTAACAGCTTTTGGAACTCCTCAAGGGCATTATGAATGGTTAGTTATGCCATTTGGTCTTAAGCAAGCCCCACCTATTTTTCAAAGAAAAATGGATATATCTTCAAGCCTTACTCAGATTTTTGCATAGTTTTACATAGACGACATTCTTGTCTTCTCCAAACTATGAATGAGCATTTAAAGCACCTTGAACAGTGTGTAAGCTTATTGTCCAAAGATGAATTATCCTCGGACAAAAGAAGATTCATCTTATTAAAGGAGAAATAGATTTCCTTGGCATTCATGTTAAGGATGGAGAGATTTGTCTCCAAGAGCATATCGTTAAGAAAATTAGCCAATTTCCAGACAATATTCCTGATGCAAAATCTTTACAAAGGTTTTTAGGAGTTGTCAATTTTGCAAGAGATTTTATTCCTCAAGTCAGTAGGCTAACTGCTCTCCTCTCTCCAAAAACAAGTTCCAAGAAAAAATGGTCTTTCACAATTGATGACAGTAATACTGTCAAAAAAATTAAGGAATTAGCAAAAAGCCTTCCCCCTTTACAATTACCTGAAGAAGGAGATTTGATCATTTTGCAGACAGATGCAAATGATTATTACTGGGCAGGAGTTGTTTTAGCTGCTGCCACAGATACAAATCATGAAAAGATTTGTAAATTTCTATCTGGAAAGTTTAACGCTGCTGAGTTAAACTATTCTACTGGAGACAAGGAAGTCCTTGCCTTAATAAAAAGCATCAAGGGTGACGAGGCATACCTAGGAAAAAATTTGTAGTAAGAACTGATAACAAAAGAGTTAAAAACTTCAAAAACTACAAATTAACTGATGCTGCAGATAGAGGAAGAGTTTTGAGATGGCAAATGTTTTTAACCCAATATGAATATGATGTTGAAATGGTTGCAGGAAACAAGAACTTTTTGCCTGACGCACTCACAAGAGAAATGGCGATGTTCGAAAGAGAAGGTCGTAATCCCAGAAGTAGAAAACCAGAAACAGAGGAAAAGAAGCTTGGGAAAGATTTAAAGAAGGCGATAAGACCATAGGACCGCTCCATGACGGACCAGGATATCAATACTTGGTCTCCTATAGAACTGCTGAAACCAGTCAAGCTTCAAGAATCAAGCCTAAACCAGATTTTGAAAAAGATGGTCGTTCTAGTCATTCCGATGGTACTAATGAAGAAAAACTCGTAGATGAGTTCTTGCTGTGTCCGAAAGGATCAGCCTTAACTGATCAGTCTCAGGGGAAAAGACTGGCTAGCCCGTCTCAAACGGCAGACGGTAAAGGCATATCAAGACCGTTGACGGCTGCTGCTTTGCCAAAAAGCAGAAGAGACCCTCTTAAGGCAAACAAGCTACCGATAGTCACAGGAAGAAAGTCATTCACGATCAACCACTGAAGATTTTCCAGAGACCAGTTTTTAGAACAGAAAGGCTATTGGCCTTTAAACAGAAAATTATTATTGATAATATTCTGTATTCTTTCTATGAAGGAAATGAAGCCCATTTACTTCAAACCCTTACGGCTTTAACTGAAGAAATGTATGGAGTCCATACAAAAGACAAAGGAATCCTAGCAGAACCACCTAAGATTGTTTTTCTTACAAGTCCTGAAAGTGCTAAAATTCCTATGCAAGCCTTAAAAGAATCTGAATGGTATAATTTCCATAACCTCTTAGGTGAAGGAAAAGATGTTCTTCCAGAGACATTATCAATAAGCCCTGGCCCATATTATGGGAGATACCTGGTTGATGTTCAAGCAGAGCATCCTCAGAAGCACAAGCTATGGCTTATAGAAAATGGTTTTGTTCATAATTTGTGGACAAAAACCAATGAAGATCTTAAAGGTTTTCCAGAAATAATAGCCGAAGCTGTCAAGAATATCAGACCTGATGGATGTATTTTAAGGATAAAATTCATTTCAACTCCACCAGAATGGACCACGGAAAATGGACAGATAAATTATATCTCTCCATATCATCATGTCAGATTAATCCAAAGTCCGGTTCAAAAGCCAGCCATTACTAGTGGCAATGGAAGACCAAATCAGAGCATTCCATGGATGAAAGCTATGGCCATAACAACTATCAAAGACATAGTTCTAAGGGACTATGATTCAAGTCTCCTAGAAAGTGGAGAAAAAATAATGGTCACTTGCTATAATCATCCTCCTCCTGAGAACTGTGATTTTTTCACAGCTCTTATGAGAAATGAAGTGGATTGCACGCTAGCTACCACCAAGTGGCTAGAAAAGGTTGAGACTGAAGAAAAATATAAGATTTCTTATCCCTATGATTCAGACCTCGACGATGGAAATGAAGGCATAGCACAAGATGGGGAAAATAGTGGTCCCAACTCTTCAGTGGGATATTCTGAGGATCCAGAAACATATCACAACATAGTAAACATGTTGGATAAATGAGCTTTAGCCGACGCTTGGCGCCAAACTACTTTTCTTTTACTAAAAAAAAAGGAGCCACCAGCACAAGATGTCAAGCGACTTTACTTTTTCTAAAGTAAAGTTATTTGGTGTAGATTCCTCTTGTCCTCCACTCTGCACAGTAGCGTTTTATTTTTAGCTTGAGTTCCATCCCTATATAAGACTCTCAAACTTCAGAAGGAAGGAGAGAGAAGAAAGGAAGGAGAAAAAACAAGAAAGACAGAAGTTGTTCCACTCTCCAACCTCTCTCAAGAAGTTTTAGCCAATAAACAGTCTTTGTAATATAGTAGTGTGAGTAAGAGTGTATGTGAGTCATCTGGTGTGAAGTACTGTAAAATACAAGTAAGTTTTTATCTTGCAGATATGAGTAGCTAAATAACTTTTAGCTGTTTACCTAAGAGCGAGGCTCTAGATTTTATGTTTGTATCTATGGTTGAATAAATTCATCTTGATGCTCAAAATCCCGTCACAAAAATAATTTACTTATATATATATTAGTCTGTTAATTTTTGTACCGTGTTTTGTTTAATTTACTGCTTCACAATTAGAACCTTTTTTTCAAGGCAGCAGTGATTCTGCCGCACTTAGTAACCAGATAGACCATGGATCTTTAGGTGAATCTTTTCGGCATGTTGAAGGCTAGTCCTTTTTAGGAAGGTTTTTAGTTGTTTGCAGGTAAATTGTAATACTGTGGTAGCAACCCCTAGAACAGGTCACTAGCAGGTCACCTTGGACCACTTACCTTTTAAAAACCATAAAAGCAGTCTGCATCCATGCAGCACTACACAACAGACATACCCAAAAAAAATATATCTGAATACAAAAATTCAAATAATGCAGGGTCCTACGTATACAACCCATCAAAAGCGTAGTCTTGGCCAATAAGTCCTCACGAGTCACGACTTGTAATAGTCTTGGAGACTTAGACAATTAGTACAGATGGAACCGTCTCTTCTATCTTTTACGTACTATTCTGTAGTCTAGTTGTTTCGTGCTTACCCTTTGATTAATAATTACCTAGATTTGTTCCTGAATACTGAATTTCATTACTTTCTGGGATTCTTGTGGTTGTTCTTCATTACTCTAGTCTAATCTGTAAACTTACAAGCTTCAGTGAGTCCGGCCAAGTTATATTTAGCGTTTAGTCTAAAGGCATATCCCTAGCTCTTATTCCTCTGTCTCTGTTTCTGAATGGGGTGGCTCTTGTGTTACCTAGTAACACTTCTCTTATCTCATATCCTGTGATTATGTACCTGCCAAGACAAATTAGTACCAGAACAGTATATCACTGGTAATCAAACTTTGGTTTCTTCCCCCGGGACATTTTCATTAGGCTTCTTCAATCTTGAGAATTCTAATAAATACTTCCTTGGTATACGATTCAACACATTCCCAGATACAGCACTAGTATGGGTTGCTAATAGAGAATCTCCACTTGATTCTCCGGGTTTCTTTATGCTCAGCAGCGATGGAAACCTTGTGGTGTTGGATCAGACTAGAAACCTTGTGTGGTCAACCAATGTGTCACTCTCTGTTTCTGCAATGAATCACACATCTGGACTACTAAAGGATACCGGAAACCTTGTTCTGAGCTTTGAAGAAGTTACCCTTTGGCAGAGCTTCGATCATCCCTCTGATACTATGTTGCCCGGCATTAAGATTAGCTTGAACACAAAGACTGGCCAACGAAGGTACCTTACATCCTGGGCAGCGCTTGATGATCCACAACTCGGAAACTTCACCTTCGGCATTGATCCTAAAGTACCACTTCAGGGCTTTATCTGGAACGGAACTCTGCCGTATTATAGAAGTTCTGTGTACGTTGGCAAGGATTCAAGAACAGAGTTTCCAAATCTTGGTGGATCATCGCTTTTCGTTTCTTACAACTTTGATATTGATGAGGTTTATGCTGTTATAAGCGTCTCGGATAGCTCAGTAAAATTCAGAGCCTGGTTGAGCGCTACAGGGCAACTTAAACAGCTGCTGTGGCAGGATACTAGTCAAACGTGGTTGGAACTTGCGAGTACAACTGATGATAATTGTGATTTCTATGCTCGTTGCGGTTCCAATAGTGCCTGTCGTATACGTGAATCCCTGTCATCATCACCGTGCAAGTGTTTGACTGGTTTTAAAGCCAAGTTTCCGAACCAATCTGCAGTGGGGGATTGGTCCGGTGGCTGCATTAGGGAAAAGGTGTTGACATGTAGTGACGGCATACAAGGCAGCTTTTCGAAGCTTCAAAACGTCAAACTGCCGGATCATTCTGTTCTGTTAAAAAATAAGGGTATGAGCGAGTGCGAGTCTGAATGTCAGCAGAACTGTTCTTGCACAGCTTATGCTTATGTAAATGGGACATATGAAAGTACAGGGAAATGTTTTGCATGGTTCGGAGAATTAATTGATGTAGTACAGAAACGCAATAATATTGATGCAAATGATCTCTATATTCGTGTTTACGGCTCTGAATCAGGTATTGTTTTTTGCAATTTTCTTTATGGATGGATGTGTGAAGAGAAATCCTTAACACACTGTGAAGTTAAATTTAAACTCATGCATTGGCCAGAACTTGGAGCTATTTTCTTTAAGATCATTGTCTGTTTTTTAGGCAAAAAGGCTGTTTCTGTTGCATCCTTGAAGCGGACCCTCGTAATTGCAGTAGTCTCTGCAGCAGTTGGATTGCTTACAATAACTTTTGGCTATTTCTTCTGGAAGAAGTTTTTTGGTAAAAACCCTCCCTTGTGTGCAGGCATTCTAATATTCCCTACGAATAATATTCTAACAATTAATAAAATTGAAACAGGGAGGATAGCAAGAAGAGTGAGTGAGAATATAAGTATGGTTAGTGCAGGAGGTGGGAAGAATGATACAGAACTACCACTCTTCAGTTTAAGGAGAATATTAGCTGCTACAAACAACTTCTCTGATGATAATAAACTTGGAGAGGGAGGATTTGGCCCTGTTTATAAGGTGAACATTCTATAATATGCTCTTGATGCAAGTACTTCTTCATTTTAGTTCCAAATTTTGAGGGTAAGGTTTGGTTCTCTTTGCCACTATAGGGGATTTTGCCGGAAAACCAAGTAGTGGCCATAAAGAGGCTATCAAAGAAGTCTGGGCAAGGACATCATCAGTTCATGAATGAGTTGAAACTTATAGCCAAACTCCAGCACACCAATCTTGCTCGTCTCGTGGGATGCTGTATGGAAGAAGATGAACTCATATTGATCTACGAGTACATGCCTAATCGAAGTTTGGACAAATTTTTGTTTGGTACGTATGCTTATCATGACTTCGCAGATTCAATTTTTGACATATATTAACAAAAAAAACGACATCAAGTTTGAATATCTTTAATTTCCTTATCGTGTATAACTTTTAGTATATAATACAGGTTTGAACTGTATTACATACCAAAAGTTGTACATGGTAGGCAAAAGTAAACAAAGGAATTGAAGTTCTTCCTTATGATTTGTGCAATTAGATCCTTGTGAAAAGACAAAGTTGGATTGGGGTACACGCTTTCGAATTATACAAGGTATTTCTCAAGGAGTGCTATATATTCACAAATACTCTAGATTGAAAATCATCCACAGAGATCTAAAAGCAAGTAATGTTCTGTTGGATGAAACCATGAACCCCAAGGTGTCTGACTTTGGAATGGCGAGGATTTTTGATATAAATCAAACTGAAGCAAATACCAACAAGGTTGTTGGGACATACTAAGTATCCCATAATTTTTATTGGGATAGTGCTAGAGGGCCTTAATAAGGCCTAAAATTTGTGGCCTTAATCTTATGTGTCATGCCATGTAAGTAAATAAAATTATTTATTTTCAATTTCACATAATATATCTTGCCAAATCAAAACATTGCATTACCAATTTTACCATTTCTATTTTACATTTTAAGGGGTGAATCAATGATATTAATGTACTTTATTAGGTAATGGAAACAAATATTACATATTAATAGCAACTACTAATTATGTATAATATAATGTTTCTTACATCAATATGAAGATTAACTATTTTTTAAATAATAATTAGTTTTGTCAAATAAACTCTAACCCTAACCCTAATTCGTCCAAAAGTAATTATAATTCATCAAAAAGAAAACACTAATATAAGATAATTCGGATATAATTAATTCATCAAAATTTTCTATAATTTGTTTAAAAAATAATTTATATACAAATAATTTCTCTAAATGATTTACATACAGATTATTTATATAATATACATGTATTTTTTTTTATAATAAATGTATCATAAATATATAATATAATGTTATTTTGATGTTATATTTTTTTATATTTAATTAGATATTTAGAAGAAGGAAAGCTAAAATAGTTTTATTTTTCAATGAAAAACTGAAATTTATTAGAGTTATTGTTTGAAATGGACCAAATGATAAGATGATATTTATACTTAAGTATGACATGACATAAGATTTTTAATATGTGATGTATCTAAATGATTTGACATGCCACATAGATTTGAGGCCTAAAATTTTAGGCCTTAATAAGGCCTATAATCATTTTCCTTTCTATTATTTAAACTTCCATAATCAATACTGAAGTTCAATTTTTCTATCATTCTTGCAGCGGCTACATGTCACCTGAATATGCTCTATATGATCATTTTTCTGAGAAATTAGATGTATTTAGTTTCAGAGTATTGTTGTTAGAGATTGTAAGTGAAAAGAAGAATGCTTTGTTTTATCATTGCGAAAATTCACCAACGCTTGCTCAATGGGTGGGTACAAGAAATTCTTGTTTGTTTCTGCTAGTGTTTTGAAGCCTTGCATATCAGTTCAGACATTTTAAACATAAAGAATCAGAATGCAAGAGGAAGACTAATGGTTCTACATGTGGAAATCTCAGATATGGGAATTATGGAAAGAAGGTAGAGGAGTGGAGGTAATTGACGCATCAGTGAAGGAAAAATGCCAAATTCATGAAGCTTTGAGGTGCATCCATGTCGGGCTTTTGTGTGTTCAAGAAGCTCCAGCTGATCGACCAACAATGTCATTAGTGATTCATATGCTCGAGGCTGAAGAAGGTACACCACTTCCACCCTCCAAAGAACCTGCATTTTCAACAAGTAGGAATTCAAGTCCTGTTACCATTTATTCCAAAAATGTAGTCACTATTACTTTGCCAGAACCTCGATAGAGCTTCAGTAGTATTAGCATTTAATTACGTATCATTAAGAAAATGATAAAAAGAAGAAGGTCAATGTATGATACTAGTTGCATTCCTCATGCTCAATTAGGCCATATATTTTGTGTGTCCTGTGTCCACATTTCCTATTTTGTGTTCCGGGCTTCCGCTTGTAGAAACCTCGTGTGTACTTATTTGAAAGGAGGGAAAGAAGCATTCACCATTCACGTACGACACTTCTATGTTGGCAATTGGTTGTATGTTATCAATGTTCTTCCGATTTCTTTCTTTTTTAATTGAAAAGATCACCTAATATGAAATCCAGTAAGCAGTGTACCGCTCATAGCACAAAAATCGTACTTTCCTCATACAAATATACAATCAAGCGAACCCCTAACACACTCACCTGTTTAGAACAAGTGTCTAAGACAAGAGATAAAGAATCACATAAAAAAACAAAGAAACTCTCCTCCCTTGTCCATCTTTCCACCTAAAGCAGAAACAATGAAACACAAAGGACATGCCTAACATCCTTTTTTGGAGTTTGATAAGGGAAAAAAAAAAAAGGAAAAATTTCAGTTTACTCCCCTGAACTTTAGGTCTAAAATCAGTCTAATACATTTTTTTTTAATCAGTTATATCCTTAAACTTTCAAAATGACATCAATCTCAACAAAAATGACTAAAATAGCCCTTGTTACTTAATCTTTTTACCATCTCTCTCTCTCTCTCTCTCTCTCTCTCATTTCCAAGTCACAATGTCTCACTCCCTCCACCTCCTCACCCCAACTGCCTTAACCTTCCCCACTCCTCCTTATTCCTCGCCCCCTTCTCCGCTCCCAACTGCCGCTCTCCTACCCCCTTCCCTTCCCTCTCCGTCAAAGCCTTCGCCGCCGGTTCCGATCAAACCCCCTCCATCCTCGTCTCAACCAACGGCACCTCCTCCGGCGTCGTCTTCTCCCCTTCTTCCAACTACTCCTCTTTCACCTCCATCGAGGTCGATGCCGTCACCGAGGCCGAGCTCAGAGAGAATGGATTTTGCACCAAGCTAATCTGCACCATCGGCCCCGCCTCCCCAGCTCGAGGCGCTAGCCGACGGCGGCATGAACGTCGCGAGGTTCAACGTGTGCCACGGCATGCGCGACTGGCACCGCGACGTCATCCATTGATGGTGGTAGGGGTGGATGAAGACCGGTGATGGAGATGGTGCGGACCTCGTCATTGGTGGGCCGGTTGGGGTTGTCGACGAGGTGGTGAGAAGGAGGTGGAGGAGCGGCGACGACGATGGCCGGGGGAGGAGGAGGGGCTGTCGCCGGGCCCATTGCTGGTGGTAGGGGTGGATGCCAGCGCCGGCCATGCGGTGGATTTGGAGACAAAGCCCTAGGGTTAGTAATGAGAGAGAGAGAGGGTAAAAAGATTAAGTAACAAATGCTATTTTAGTCATTTTGGTCAAGATTGATGTCATTTTGAAAGTTTAGGGATTGAACTGATTAAAAAAAAAAAGATGAGGTATCAGACTGATTTTAGACGTAAAGTTTAGGGGAGTAAACTGAAATTTTCTAAAAGAAAAAAAGGGACAATGCCCATTAGCCCTAATTTTAAGAATTTTATTCCCACTAACAAAATAAGATTTTAAAATTCCCAAGAGCCAACTTAAATAGCACTTATAACATGTCTCTATTGGGGGCAATATGCCCACCTACTGGGGGCAGTAGGACCACCTACTAGGGGCAGTAGGACCACCTACTAGGGGCAGTAGGACCTCCTACTATGGTCAGTAGGGGCAGTAGGACCTCCTACTGGGGGCAGTATGATCTCTTGTTGGGGGCAGTATGACATCTTGTTGGGGGCAGTATGACATCTTGTTGGGGGCAGTAGGACCTCTTGTTGGGGGTTTATAACGCCTATTAGGGGGCAATATGCCCACCTACTAGGGGCAGTAGGACCTCCTATTAGGGTCAGTAGGGGCAGTAGGACCTCCTACTAGGGGCAGTATGACCTCTTGTTGGGGGCAGTATGACCTCTTGTTGGGGGCAGTAGGACCATCTACTGGGGGCAGTAGTAGGACCCTTGAACTTAACTGTGTGCTTCAGTCACATATAACATGTCCTTATTGGGGGCAGTATGACCACCTATTGGGGTCAGTAGGACTACCTATTATGGTCAGTAGGACCTCCTATTGGGGGCAGTATACATGAAAGATGGGAGATGCTCTTAAGATGCCTATACATTTTCATCCATTTCTCCTGATAATTTCTAGTATGTGCACTTATAAAAGATAAAATTAGTAGGTGTAGAATTGAGTATTCAGTATGTATAAAATCGGTAGGTACCGTGCACAATTGGGAATCCGTATGTGAATAGCTCTAGTTCATGTAGAGTACCATAAATATCATAGACATCATCAATTGTGCATATCAGAACGAAAGAAGAAAGAAAAAAAAATACTGTAAACTTGTAAAGTCCAAAAGATCAGCCGATCTAATGACACTAGTAAGCCAAAGAAGACCCATTACTAACTACTAATATTTTAAAGATTTTGATACCCCCATTTTGCTTCTCTCTCACCAAACCCTCCACTGATCTCACTCTTTCCCAAATCCGATCCAATCCCACCACCATGGCTCTCTCCCACCTCTCCTCTTCCACCAGATCCAGCCTCCTCAAACCCCTCATCTCCGCCGCTCTTTCTCCTCCGAATCCACCTCCCCGATCACCATTGAGACCTCCCTCCCCTTCACCTTCCACGTTTGCGACGTCCCCTCCCGCACCGTCTAGACCTCCTCCCACATCTGAACAGCCAATCTACGACACGGTGAACGACGACGAGTTCGGGGACTTCATCAAGGACGATGACGGCCTGGGGTACCTCGACGACAGCGATGCCGCGAGGATTCGAAAGCAGCTCCCAGAGAGAGAGAGAGAGAGAGAGAGAGTAGATCTGAAAGAATTCAGATGGAGAGAGATTGATGAGAGAATAAGAAGAGAGAAGGGCAGTTTTGTCCATAAAAATAATAGAAAATTTGAAAATTTTGTTAGAGGGAATAAATTATTAGGAGTGTTATGGTTAGTAGGAATTTTAGATTCTTATTTTGTTAGTGAGAAAAAATTTCTTAAAATTAAGGCATATGAGAATTTTCTCAAAAAAAAAACACATCCTTTTGGAGAAAAGTTATAAATGGTCATCGTGGTTTGGGGTCATGGTTATGTTTGCCACTGTGATTTAAAAATGATTAATTTTGGTCCTCGTGTTTTACATATTGACTAATTTTAGTCTAATAGTAACCTTTTGTCTAACACCGTTATTATGAGACTGTGATTAGTCGATATATAAAACACAAAGACCAAAATTAATCATTTTTAAATCACAATGACAAACATAACCATGATCTTAAACCATGAAGACCGTTTATAACTTTTACCCAAAACTCTATTACTGTAGTACGTGAGTCCATCTCGTGCGGGATTGGTTGCGTTCAGAAAGGTAGTGTTGACCTGCATTGTTGAAGATACGGATCCTGCATTCCTGCATTTCTTATAAGGAAAGCGTCAACACGGAAACTGAAGAAGAGCATCAAGCGTTTGCTAGCCTGAACTTGTCTGGATGTTTTGAATCTATTCTACTGTGTTCATTGGCAAGGATACAAGAGCAGAGTTTCCAAATCTAGGTGGATCGACGTTTTTCCTGTCTTACAACTTTGACGTTGATGAGGTTTATATTGTTCCAAGTGTCTCCGATAGCTCAGTAAAATTCAGGGTCTGGTTAAGTGCTACAGGGCAATTTGAACAGCTGCTGTGGCAGGATTCTAGTAAAACGTTCAGATATGGCAATTATGGAAAGAAGGTAGAGGAGTGGAGATAATTGATGCATCAGTAAGGGAAATTAAACTTCCCCGATTCATGAAGCTTTGAGGTGCGTCCATGTCGGGCTTTTGTGTGTTCAAGAAGCTCTAGCTGATCGACCAGCAATGTCATCGGTGATTCATATGCTAGAGGTTGATGAAGCTACATCACTTCCACCCTCCAAAGAACCTGCATTCTCAACGATCGAGGAGGAATTCAAGTCCTGTTACCACTTATTCCAAAAATGTAGTCACTATTACTTTCCCAGAACCTCGATAGAGCTTCAATGTTAGTGTTAGCCTTCCATAGTCCGATCATTAAGAGAAAAAAAAAAAAAAAAAAAAAAAATAGAAGGTATTATTATGATATGATGATACCAGTTGCATATCTCATGATTACAGTGCCAGAGGGTTGAGGGATCTCAGACCGTGTTCGGGATCCAGAGCAGCCCTGCAATCCGAATAGGAGGAGAGTGGCTCGCTGGAATCTTGATCAAGCAAATTAAAGGCGGCGATGGTCGCGGGTCGAGTGCGTTTGCAATGGCGGACTTAGATTTTAGGTTGGGGTGGGCTGCATTTTTTTCTTAAAGTTCTTTAATTTTTTTTCTTCTATAATTTACATATCACGCAGCGTTAGGTAGACAGGTACTCGGGTTGTGTCAGCGGGGAAGCCTACGCTGGAATTTGGCCACTGGAGTTGATGGTGGCAGCGCAACAACATGAGAGGTTTTCTCCCCATGCCCGGGTTTGGATCCTGGCTTGGGCTTGAGTTGTTTGGGCTGAAAGGATTGGCTGGTTTGGATGGGCTGTATGATGCTGGGCATGTTCGGTGGTGAGGCTGATGACATGGTGATCTCTCCATCATCAATTGCTGCTACTGATGGTGCGATGGCTAGCCATATTGCATAGGGCAAGGGGAAGCTGTAGAAATCAGGTTGTTTACTATGTGGAAGAGGTACGGGTACTCAATTTTTAGTTTACTAGGTGTACACTAATTGACACGGGTTCTTTTGTAACAATATGTGGCCAAGTATGAGGAAACGATCTTTACTCTTGAACCCCATTTCGTTGGCGAAGATATCATAGTATGGAATAGCAAAAAAAGAGATCTAACTTCAAATTGACTCTCTCGTAAAGCCCGAACTAAAATTATCGATCCCCCAACCAACCAGTGGCTGGATTCTGGCAGCGGTGGATCTGAGAAGCATGATCTTCTCATCAAGCGGCGGTGTCACGGCCAAACTAGGCCTTCAGTCATGGCAATTTGTCGCGGTTGAAGATGAAATCAAGGAAACTAGGCTGATGTCTAAGACATCGAAGAAGGTGATCAGAGTTTCTGTTCTTGGATTGACGACGACACAATCGACCAACTAGACTAAGGCTTTGGGATCTCCAATCCTGGAAGTAGGCTGGGATTTGGTTTGTAAACCAATAGATCAAGAAGTTGAAAACTCAAGAAGAATTTTTGATGCCCGGATTTCGAGAAGCGGAGCAGAGGTTGTGCAACGGCCGAAGGGAGTTGGGTGGCTGCATACGCCGCTCGGTACTACTGCCCAGATCGATCGGGCTTGGCTATGGACCAAGGTCTTTGGGCCTGGGCTTGAACACGGGTCCTTAGTGATAGGAGCACAAAGTGTTACGTTTATAATGTATTTCCGACCCTATTTAACTATGCAATTCCTTAAACAATATTCATATTAACTAAGTTTGTGTTTTTAGGTCATAAATAACGTCGAGGAGCCCAAAAGAGACGAAAGAGGAGAAATCTTGAAGGAAAAGGAATCCATGTCGTGCAAAGAAAGAAATCAGAAAATCTGTCAGAAATTATCAGTCAGATTCGACAGAAGATTGTGATTAGTTCACAACGATCCAGAAGATGTGTCATATATCAATGGAAAGCTACAAGAGTCTACTTTACAGAACTTTTTACGGATCGTCAATACCTATTTTGGACCATTTGAGTGGCCGAAGGTCAGCCTGCCCGAATTTTTGATTTGGACCAAAACTTCTATTCTGAGGCCTAGACTACATTGGCAAGCCCATTGACGAGTTTTGAGGGTTTCATAACCCTAATCACAGCAGAAAAGAAAAGGAGGAAGTGAAGATTAGTGGAGGCCAACGATCTCACATTATCAAAACCTCCATAGTTGCGGACTCGCACAAGGAAGCCGCCAAACCATCATTGATCTCTCCATCATCCATGGTTTACCTTTCCTTTGTCATCTTTTATTCTCCTTGTGTGATTTTGCAGCCATGTGTGGCTGATTTCTCTTAGTTAAGGGCAAGGTTTGAAGCCCCAAGAATGTTTTAGATATTATTTTGAACCTTGGTTTCAAATTATTGAGTCTTTCAAATTGTTTATTTGGTTTTAGTTTATGGGAAACTCTTGCTCGTTTATGTTCATGTTCATGTATGCACAATATAGAACATTATGAACTTGTGAGTGGGGCTAGAAATAAGTTGATTAATCTCTTAAACGGTTAAAAAGCCTGTTTCAAAGTAGTAAAACCTATAGGACAATAGATGAAACCAAATAAAAAGGATTGCATGCTAGGTAAGCATTCCACACTAGTTTTGCATACTTGTTCAATCAAACTTTCATTGATCTTAATGCTTAGAATAATTTGTTAATAGGATAACGTCTATACCTTGATCAGTTATTCTAAAGCTTAGTAATGGTGCGTTCATCTTGCTTAAGTATTCAAGGAAAGTAATAAGGACTTACGTAGTGCGTTCACGGTTTGTTCTTATTGATACCGATTTGTGACTTAATGATTGAAGCTTTGGTTGTTAACATGTCTTGAAACATACTTGATGGTGGATTTCCAAGTCTCTAACGTCTCATCCATCTGATCTTTTCTGATTTATTTTGTTTCTTTATTTTCTCTTGTTTATAATCACAAAACCCCATATCTCTAGTACTATCATCTTTTGTTTTATCTTGTTTTGTAATTAACGTAAATTGTAAAGGTACCCTCAATCCCCGGCTTTTATAACGATACCCTTATTTGCTATATACTACAATTGACACAAAAGGGTTTTTAATTGAAACGTTCGGTTTCGGTTGCTACACTTAGGCTCGGGTTTGGGCTTAAACTCAGGTCCTAAGGCTGGGTCCAGGCTGGTTTTGGTGGTAACGTCAGCTTGGTCAAAAATGTTGACGGCTACGTTGTCTTGCCCATCGTTAGTGCTGATGGAGATCAGCGACAAGAGATGCAAATCTACTAGGGTTTGAGAATGGGCTTGGGTCCTTGGGCCTAGGTCTAAACCCGAATCCCCAAAAAGTCATGTTTGGAATTGGGTTTTAGGTCCTGATTTCAAGCTGACTGTAGCTTAAGTCGTAGTGTTTGGATAACTTGGCAAACTAAGCAAGCTAACTACAGCTAGATGGATTCATGAAGTTTGGAGTACCGCAATTGAGCGCATTGGCTCCGGTTTTTATGTTTCTTTGGTATCTTGTTTTGTATCTAGTTTAATTCTCTGCTAAGCTCACTTAAATAAGTGAGCTAATTGTCTAATGTAATAGTGTTTTGATGCCATTCTGGCCTAAGCTTTATCAATGAAATATTTTACCTTTAAAAAAAAAAAATTATACAAATTATCCCTCTAAAAAATTTAAATTTTGTATTTGAAAACTATGAAGGGGTGTTATTTGCAAATAGATCCTGTTCTTATTTTTACAATCCTACTAACCAATTAATCGAGGTTTTTTTATCAATGAAATATTTTACCTTTCAAAACAAAAAAATTATAGAAATTATCCCTCTAAAAAATTTAAATTTTGTATTAAAAATAAGAAAATGATCTATTTGAAAATAGTATGGATTGCTAACAGAGAATCTCCGCTTGATGCTCCGGGTTTCTTTATGCTCAGCAGCAATGGAAATCTTGTGGTGTTGGATCAGACTAGAAATCTTGTCTGGTCAACAAATGCTTCACTGTCTGCTTCTGCAATGAATCACACAACTGTACTACTAGAGGATTCCGGAAACCTTGTTCTGAGCTTTGAAGAAGTCACCCTTTGGCAGAGCTTCGATCATCCCTCTGATACTTTGTTGCCCGGCATGAAGATTAGCTTGAACAAAACGTCTGGCCAACGAAGGCGCCTTACATCCTGGGCAGCGCTTGATGATCCACAACCCGGAAAGTTCACAACAGGCATTGATCCACAAGTACCAGTTCAGACCTTTATATGGAAGGAAACTTCTCCGTATTTTAGAAGTTCTGTGTTGGTTGGCAAGGATACAAAAACAGCGTTTCAGAATCAAGGTGGATCCTCTTACAACTTTGATGTTGATGAGGTTTATGTTTTTGTAAGTATCTCGGATAGATCAGTAAAAATGAGGCTCTGGGTGAGTCCAACAGGGCAATATCAACAGCTGCTGTGGCATGATTCTAGTAAATCGTGGTTGAAACTGTTGAATGAACCTAGTGATAACTGTGATTTTTATGCTCATTGCGGTCCCAATAGTGCCTGTCGTAGAGGTGAATCCTTGTCTTCATCACCATGCAAGTGTTTGACTGGTTTTAAAGCCAAGTTTCCGTACCAATCGGCGGTGGGGGATTGGTCCGGTGGCTGTGTAAGGGAAAATGTGTTGACATGTGGTAACGGCCTAAAATGCAATTTTTCAAAGCTTGAAATGGTAAAACTGCCGGATTATTCTGTTTTGTTAAACAATAGGAGTATGAACGAGTGTGAATCTGAATGCCGGGAGAATTGTTCTTGCACAGCTTATGCCTATATGAACGAGACATATGGAAGTAATATTGGGAAATGTTTTGCATGGTTTGGCGAAATACTGGATCTAGTAGAGAATAAAACTACAAATGATATTTATATTCGTGTTCCTGGCTCCGAACTAGGTATATATTTCGTTTTTTGGTTATTTCGTCCTTCTATATAAATCTGTGAAGTAAAATCCTTGACGTAGTGCTGGGGTGAGATTGTACTCATTGGCGGCCAGAAGCTCACCATTACTTGGAGCTATCTTTAATAGTAATAAACCACCAGATCTTTGTCTGTTTTGTAGGCACTAAGGGTCTTTCTGTTAATTCCTTGAAGCGGACCATTGTAATTGCAATAGTCTCTACAGCAGCTGGATTGCTTACAATAACTTTTGGCTATTTCTTATGGAAGAAAAAATTGGGTACGCACTCCGTTATATGCAGGCACATGGATCCTAGTAATCCATACAAATAATATTCTAACAGTAATACTGAAACTGCAGGGAGGATAGCTAGAAGAGTGAGTGTGAATACAAGCAAGGTCAGTGCAGGAGGCGGGAAGAATGATACAGAACTACCACTCTTCAGTTTACGGAGTATATTAGCTGCTACAAACAACTTCTTTGAAGACAATAAACTTGGAGAGGGAGGATTCGGCCCTGTTTATAAGGTGACGGTTCTATAATATGCTCTCGATCCAAGTGCATTCTTCTTCATTTTGGTACTTTCCCTTGTTAGTTCCAAATCAGTTGATTTTGAGGTTAAGGTTTTGTTCTCTTTGCCACTATATACAGGGAATTTTGCCGGAAAATCAAGAAGTGGCCATAAAGAGGCTATCAAAGAAGTCTGGGCAAGGACATCATGAGTTTATGAATGAGTTGAAACTTATAGCCAAACTCCAGCATACCAACCTTGCTCGTCTCTTGGGTTGCTGTATGGAAGAAGATGAACTCATATTGATATATGAGTTCATGCCTAATCGAAGTCTGGAAAAATTTTTGTTTGGTAAGTATGCTTAGGACTTTGGACTTTGAAGGTTAAACTTTTGACAATGTGACATCAAGTTTCAATATTTTTCTCAATTCCTGTAAAACTTTTGCTATGTAATGCAATTCAACATGCTTCTAAGTTCTAATCATGCTTCTGCCTTATGATTTGTCCAATTAGATCCTTTTGAAAAGACAAAGTTGGACTGGGGTGTACGCTATCAAATTATACAAGGTGTTGCTCAAGGAGTACTATATATCCACAAATACTCTAGATTGAAAATTATCCATAGAGATCTAAAAGCAAGTAATGTGCTATTGGATGGAGCAATGAATCCCAAAGTGTCTGACTTTGGAATGGCGAGAATATTTGATATAAATCAAATTGAAGCAAATACCAACAAGGTTGTTGGGACATAGTAAGTCTATATAGCCAGTTACTTAAATCACTAAAGTATTTAACATCACTACTGATACTCATTCTTCCACTAATCTTGCAGCGGCTATATGTCACCTGAATATGCATTATATGGTCATTTTTCTAAGAAATTGGATGTGTTTAGTTTTGGAGTGCTATTGTTAGAGATTGTAAGCGGAAAGAAGAATGCTTTGTTTTATTCTTGCGAAAATTCACTAACGCTAGCTCATTGGGTTAGTTAATAAATTTGGAAAGTTACTGTGTTTCTAGTGTTTTGAAGCCTTGCATATCAGTTAGGACAATTTTTAACATAAGGTGATGCAAGATGATTACTAATTGTATTATATGTGTAAATATCAGATATGGCAATTATGGAACGAAGGTAGACAAATGGAAGTAATTGACGCATCAGTAAGGGGGACTTGCCGGATTCATGAAGCTTTGAGGTGCATCCATGTCGGGCTTTTGTGTGTTCAAGAAGCTCCAGCTGATCGACCAACAATGTCATCGGTAATTCATATGCTAGAGGTCGATGAAGCTACATCACTTCCACCCTCAAAAGAACCTGCTTTTCAACAAGTAGGATTTCAAGTCCTGTTACCACATATTCCAAAAATGTAGTCACTATTACTTTGCCAGAACCTCGATGAGCTTCAATATTAATGTTAGCTTTCAAATTGGGATCATTTACAACAAAAAGGAAAAAGAAAAGAAAAAAAGAAATAGAAGGTATACTGATGATATGATCATACCAGTTGCTGTCTTATGCTTCATCGATCGGGCAGCATAATTTGTATGTCCAAATTTCCTATATTGTATTCTGCAATTGTGGCAGAAACTGTTTGGTAAATTGCAGCTTTTAGATCGCGTTCGGGATCCACAGCATCCCCTGCAATCCGGATAGGAGGAGAGTGGCCCTTGTTAACCTCTGGCCGGAGTCTTGATCAAGCAAAGAAGGCGATGGTCGCGGGTCGGGTGCGCCAGGTACTCGGGTTGTGTCAGCGGGGAAGCCTGCGCTGGACTTTGGCCACTGGTGTTGATGGTGGCAGCGCAACAGCATGAGAGCCTGAGAGGTTTTCTGACTTGGGCCTGAGTTCAAGGCTGGATTGTTTGGGCTGAAAAGATTGGCTGGTTTGGATGGGCTGGATAGGCGACTAGTTTACTACTGTCCGAAAATTAGGTGGCATGGTTTATTTTTCATGCTTGACATTGTGACTTTGTGAGCTTAAATTGAAATCTACACACCTCAAATTGAAATCTATAATTTTTTTTTTCTTTTTTGGTAATTTGAATATTTTTTTAGTGATTTAAATTTTGTCTTTTTGTAAATGTGTTAACAAAAAAAGAAAAAATGGTGAGTGGATTTCAATTTAGGGTGTGTGGATTTTACTAAAGTAAAAATGGATTTTACACATCTCTTATAAAAATGGGTCTTCGCTTGTAGGCTTTTACTAAAAATAAAATGATTCTAGGCCTTATTAAGGCCTAAGATTTTAGACCTCAAATCTATGTGGTATGCCAAATCATTTAGACACATCACATATTAAAAATCTTATGCCATAAAATACTTAAGTATAAAGACCATCTTATCATCTGGTCCATTTCCAACAATGACTTTAATAAATTTCAGTTTTTCATTGAAAAATAAAACTATTTTAGTTTTCCTTCTTCTAAATATCTAATTAAATATAACATCAAAATAACATTATACTATATATTTATAATACATGTATATTATAAAAAATAAAAAAAACATGTATATTATATAAATAATTTGTATGTAAATCATTTAGAGAAATTATTTGTATATAAATTATTTTTTGAACGAATTATAGAAAATTTTGATGAATTATATCCGAATTATCTTATATTAGTGTTTTCTTTTTGATGAATTATAATTGCTTTTTAGACGAATTAGGGTTAGGGTTAGAGTTTATTTGACAAAACTAATTATTATTTTAAAAATAGTTAATCTTCATATTGATGTAAGAAACATTCCTTATATTATACATAATTAGTGGTGGCTATTAATATGTAATATTTTTTTCCATTACCTAATAAAGTACATTAATATCATTGATTCACCCCTTAAAATATAAAAGGAAATAAATGGTAAAATTGATAATGCATTGTTTTGATTTGGCAAGATATATTATGTAGAATCGAAAATAAATATTTTTATTTACTTACATGACATGACACATAGGATTAATGCCACAAATTTTAGGCCTTATTAAGGTCCTCTAGCGCGCACTACCTTACTAAAATAACATATTTGGTAAACGGCTTTAGTTGAGCAATGCAATTATTCACAAAAGAATATTCGTATGGATGAACGATAATAGTCTTGGGGAATGACTTCTATATCTTGGTTTTCCAGAAGTGGAAAAAAAAATATATATATATTGTTTGCAGAAAGAGTTATTCAACAAAAAGGAAAAAGAGGCCTTAATTAACTGTGATCTCTTGGTTGAAATAATTAATAATGTAGTCTGCATGCCATTGTGGACTAATGCAAGTCCTCACAACCCGTTTTATAATCTTAGAGGCTTAAACAATTGGATATCGTAAACAATTATCTCCTCTATCTTTCCATGCACTATTCTGTAATCTCTTGGTTTGAAATAATTAATAATGTTGTTATTCATCATTCATGAGTATTTCATTTTGGTTTAATTTTTTCCTCAGTTTCAATGTTTTCTGGAATTTTTGTGGTTGCTCAGTTTCTGGGATGTTTCACTTGTCAGTGGCCGATATACTTTCTAGTCTAATCTGTGAACTTATACTAGCTAGCTTCAATGAGTACAATTCTGGTTACCTTGTAGCCTAAGGCATGCGAACCTTCTTTTCCCAGCTCTTCTTCCCCTGTCAGTCTGTTTCTGAATGGGGTGGCTCTTGTGTTCCCTTGTAACACTGCTCTTATCTTATATCCTGTCATTCTGTACCTGCCAAGACAAAATAGTACCAGGACAGTATATCACTGGTAACCACACTTTGAAATCTTCCCTTGGGACCTTTTCATTAGGCTTCTTCAATCCTGAGAATTCAACTAAATACTTCCTTGGTATACGATTCAACACGTTCCCAAATACTGCACTAGTATGGATTGCTAACAGAGAATCTCCGCTTGATTCTCCAGGTTTGTTTATGCTCAGCAGCGATGGAAACCTTGTGGTGTTGGATGATACTAGAAACCCTGTCTGGTCAACTAATGCTTCAATATCTGCTTCTGCAATGAATCACACAACTGGACTACTAGCGGATTCCGGAAACCTTGTTCTGAGCTTTGGAGAAGACACATTTTGGCAGAGTTTCGATCATCCCTCTGATACTATGTTGCCCGGCATTAAGATTAGCTTGAACAAAACGTCTGGCCAACGAAGGCGCCTTACATCCTGGGCAGCGCTTGATGATCCACAACCAGGAAGGTTCACATTCGGCATAGATCCTAAAGTACAAGTTCAGTGCTTTATTTGGAACAAAACTACTCGGTATTGGAGAAGTTCCATGTTGGTCGGCAAGGATACACGAACAGTGTTTCAAAATACAAGTGGAACCGCGTTTTTCCTGTCTTATAACTTTGATGTTGATGACGTTTATCTTTCTTATAGTGTCTCGGATAGCTCAATAAAATTGAGGGTCTGGTTGAATCCGTCAGGGCAATTTAATCTGCTGCTGTGGCAGGATACAGGTAAAAAGTGGCTGGAACTGGGGACTTCACCTGGTGATAACTGTGATTTTTATGCTCGTTGCGGTCCCAATAGTTCCTGTCGTAGAGATGAATACCTAACCTCATCACCATGCAAGTGTTTGACTGGCTTCAAAGCCAAGTTTCCTAACCAATCGGCAGTGGGGGATTGGTCCGGTGGCTGTGTTAGGGAAAATGTGTTGACATGTGGTAGCGGCATAAAAGGCAATTTCTCAAAGCTTGAAATGGTGAATCTGCCGGATTATTCTGTTTTGTTAAACAATAGGAGTATGAGCGAGTGTGAATCTGAATGTCGGCAGAACTGTTCTTGCACAGCTTATGCTTATGTTAATGGGACAGATGGAAGTACAGGGACTTGTTTGGCATGGTTTGGCGAATTACTGGATCTAGTTGAGAATTACAATATTGATGCACATGATGTCTATATTCGTGTTCACGGCTCTGAATTAGGTATTTAGTTCGTTTTTTTGTTATTTTCTTTTCGGATGTGTGAAGAGAAATCCTTAAACACACTGTGATGTTATAATTAAACTCATGCATTGCCAGAACTTGGAGCTACCTTTATTAAAAGTTAACCATCTAATCTTTATCTGTTACTCTGTTTTGTAGGCAAAAAGGGACTTTCTGTTAATTCCTTGAAGCGGACCCTTGTAATTGCAATAGTCTCTGCAGCAGTTGGATTTCTTACAATAACTTTTGGCTATTTCTTATGGAAGAAAAAATTTGGTATGCAGCATGCCCTTCTCCCTTATGTGCAGGACATGGATTCTTGTAATCGTTACGAATAATATTCTGACAAAAATACTGAAACAGGGAGGATATCAAGAGTGAGTGGGAAAACAAATAAGGTTACTGCAGGAGGTGGGAAGAATGATACAGAACTACCACTCTTCAGTTTGAGGAGTATATTAGCTGCTACAAACAACTTCACTGAAGGAAATAAACTTGGAGAGGGAGGATTTGGCCCTGTTTATAAGGTGACGCTTCTTTCAGATGATCTTCATGCAAGTACACTCTTCTTCATTTTGGTACTTTTCCTTGTTAGTTCCAAATTAATTTAATTTGAGTGTAAGTAAGGCTTGGTTCTCTTTGCTACTATAGGGAATTTTGCCAGAAAATCAAGAAGCAGTGGCCATAAAGAGGCTATCAAAGAAGTCTGGGCAAGGACATCATGAGTTCATGAATGAGTTGAAACTTATAGCCAAACTCCAACATACCAATCTTGCTCGTCTCTTGGGTTGCTGTATGGAAGAAGATGAACTCATATTGATCTACGAGTACATGCCTAATCGAAGTTTGGACAAATTTTTGTTTGGTATGTATGCATACTTCGCAGATTCATTTTTTGACATTGTGACATCAAGTTTGAATTTCTTTAATTTCCTTATCTTGTACAACTTTTGGTATGTAACGCAGTTTGAACCATATGACATACCACGCAGTTTGAACCGTATTACATACCAAATGTGGTCCAGGATAGGCAAAAGTGAACAAAGGAATTAAAGTTTTCCCTTATGATTTGTGCAATTAGATCCTTGTGAAAAGACAAAGTTGGATTGGGGTACACGCTTTCGAATTATACAAGGTATTGCTCAAGGAGTACTATATATTCACAAATACTCTAGATTGAAAATCATCCACAGAGATCTAAAAGCAAGTAATGTTCTGTTGGATGGAACAATGAATCCCAAAGTGTCGGACTTTGGAATGGCGAGGATTTTTGATATAAATCAAATTGAAGCAAATACCAACAAGGTTGTTGGGACATAGTAAGTATCTCATAAGTTCTATTATTTAAACTTCCATAATTGATATTGTTGTTCATTCTCTCCACCCTTTTTGCAGCGGCTACATGTCACCAGAATATGCTCTATATGGTCATTTTTCTGAGAAATTGGATGTATTTAGTTTCGGAATATTGTTGTTAGAGATTGTAAGTGGAAAGAAGAATGCTTTGTTTTATCATTGCGAAAATTCACTAACGCTTGCTCAATGGGTAAGTACAAGAAATTCTTATTGTTTCTTAGTGTTTTGAAGCCTTGCATATCAGTTCAGACATTTTAAACATAAAGTGAATCAGAATGCAAGAGGACGACTAATTGTTCTATATGGGTAAATATCAGATATGGGAATTATGCAAAGAAGGTAGTGGAGTGGAGGTAATTGACGCATCAGTGAGGGAAACATGCCAGATTCATGAAGCTTTGAGGTGCATCCATGTCGGGCTTTTGTGTGTTCAAGAAGCTCCAGCTGATCGACCAACAATGTCATTAGCGATTCATATGATCGAGGCTGAAGAAAGCACATCACTTCCACCCTCCAAAGAACCTGCTTTTTCAACAAGTAGGAATTCAAGTCCTGTTACCATTTATTCCAAAAATGTAGTCACTATTACTTTGCCAGAACCTCGATAGAGCTTCAGTAGTATTAGCATTCAAATACGTATCATTAAGGAAAAGATAAAAATGAAGAAGGCCATTGTATGATACTAGTTTCATTCCTCATGCTTAATTAGGCCATATAATTTGTGTGTCCTGTGTCCACATTTCCTATTTTGTGTTCCGGGCTTTCGCTTGCAGAAACTTCATCTGTACTGATTTGAAAGGAGGGAAAGAAGCATTCGGCGTTCACGACATTTCTATGTTGGCGACTGGTTGTTCTGTTATCAATGTTCTTCCGTTTTTTTTTTTTTTACTTGAAAGATCATCTGATATGAAATCCAGCAGGCACTGTAATGATAACATGCCCGTTAAGGCTGTTAGAAAATGCCATCACTGAGAGCACAAAAATATACTCTCCTCACACAAAATGATAATCAAGCGAACCTCTAACCCCTAACAAAAATCATCCAAAGAAGATCGAACATAAAAAAGCACAAGCCCGGCCCCCAATAAGATATCATACCACATCCCATTGCCAGAAATCGACCAGGATATTAAAAAGAAAAGGAAGGTATTATTATGCATTTGGTGATATTAGTTTCATATCTCATGTGATCCATATGAATGAGTTGTTGAATGACTTATCTTGGTCCTTCCAGAAGTGAAAGAAAAATATTGTGTGCAAATATTCATCAATAAAGTAAATAAAAGGAACTTAAATCAACTGTTGAAATCTTTAATAATCCCAATCTTTCAATTTTATAGCTGTGAATGTAGATAGGTTAGTCCGCATGCCATTGTGTATTTGTGTACTAGTAAGTCCTCACGACTCTCTTATAGTCTTGGAGGCTTAGACAAAGATCTCCCTCATCTTTCCATGCACTATTCTGTAGTCCAGTTTTCTTTTTCCCACTTAGGTGTATCTTAGTTTTGGGTTTAATTTTTTCCTGACTTCCACTCTTTTCTGGAGTTTTTGTGGTTGCTCCGTTTCTGGGTTGTTGTACTTATCAGTGGCCGATATACTTTATAGTCTTATCTGTGAACTTACACCAGCTCCAATGAGTACTACAATTATGGTTACCTTGTAGCCTAAGGCATATGAGTCTTCTTTTCCCAGCTCTTCTTCCCCTGTCTCTCTGTTTCTGAATGGGGTGGCTCTTGTGTTACCTTGTAACACTGCTCTTATTTCATATCCTGTCATTATGTACTTGCCAAGACAAATTAATACTGGGAGTCCGGGACAGTATATCAGTGGCAACCAAACAGTGGATGTAGATAGCTTCGCCGCATGCCATTGTGGACTAATAAGTCCTCACAACTCTGTTATAGTCTTGGAGACTTACAGTTACCCTCTTTGTTTTCATTATTCATATACTATTCTGTAGTCCGGTTTTCTTTCTTTTCCACTGATAGGTGTATCTCAATTTGCCTTGTAGCCTAAGGCGTATGAACCTTATTTTCCCAGCTCTTCTTCCTCTGTCACTCTGTTTCTGAATGGGGTGCTTGTGTTACCTTGTAACACTGCTCTTATTTCATATTTTGTCATTCTGTACCTGCCAAGACAAATTAATACCGGGACAGTATATCAGTGGCAACCAAACTTTGGTTTCTTCCCTTGGAGCATTTTCATTAGGGTTCTTCAAGCCTGAGAGTTCTACCAAATACTTCCTTGGTATACGATTCAACACATTCCCAGATACTGCATTAGTATGGGTTGCTAATAGAGAATCTCCACTTGATTCTCCAGGTTTCCTTATGCTCAGCAGCGATGGAAACCTTGTGATGTTGGATCAGACTAGAAATCTTGTCTGGTCAACTAATGCTTCAATATCTGCTTCTGCAATGAATCACACAACTGGACTACTAGCGGATACGGGAAACGTTGTTCTTAGCTTTGGAGAAGTCACCTTGTGGCAGAGCTTCAATCATCCCTCTGATACTGTGTTGCCTGACATGAAGTTTAGCTTGAACAAAAAGACTGCCCAACGAACGCGCCTTACATCCTGGGAAGCGTTTGATGATCCACAACTGGGAAACTTCACCTTTGGCATTGATCCTCAAGTGACACTTCAGGGCTTTATTGTTGTGCTCAGACCAAATGTCAGCAGCTAAAACAGAGAGTAACAGCAGCATATAACAGCAGCAAATAGATGTATAGATTACTGCAGGGAAAAATCCCAACATATCAAATCTATGCAAGAACAGAGAATAAACAGAACACAAAGGATTTAACGTGGTTCGGCAATAGCCTACGTCCACGGAGCAGCAGGGAGAAGGAAATCCACTAACAAACAATGGTTTATAAAGTGACACAGCAGCTCTGCTATCACAGCAGCTCTCAAAGTGTTTTTACGGCTGCCAACAAAAAACTAACTCTCTTAATGGGAGAAACCCTATTACTCCCCTTATAAAGCCTTAAGATGACTTTTACAAAACAATCCTTAATCCAATACAAGATTAACATAGACAAAATGAGCCACTAAACAACAATCTCCACCTTGGCGAGATTTGCAGACATCATAACAGCAGCTGCACTCACTGAGCCTTCATTCCCTGCATAACCAACAAACCAAGCTCCCAGCTGCTCAATCAACTTCTTCAAACATTTACAATATTAGCCAAGTCCAAACAATGTTCAAACTTGGCAGCACCAACAACTTTTGTCAACATATCAGCTGGGTTGTCTGCAGTAGGTATCTTCTGCAGAGAAATCTTCTTCTTTTCAACAATGTCACGCACATAATGAAATCAAACATCTATGTGCTTAGTTCTTGCATGATACACCTGATATTTAGCCAAGTAAATGGCACTTTGGCTATCACAGTGAACCTCCACCTTCTTCTGACAAATGCCTAACTCATTTATGAGTCCCCGCAGCCATAAAGCTTCTTTAAATCCTTCTGCTACAGCCATGTATTCTGCCTCTGTGGTTGACAAGGCTATTGTATCTTGCAACACAGATCTCCAACTTATAGGCCCCTTGGCCATGGTGTACAAATAGCCTGTAGTAGATCTTCTTTTATCCAAATCACCAGCATAGTCAGAATCAGTATAACCAACAACAAATTTTCCAATCCCAGCAGTGTTTCTCTCAAAACATAAACCCAGATCTCTAGTCCCATGTAGGTACTTCAATATCCATTTAGCAGCATTCCAATGCTCTTTACCTGGATTATGCATATAACGACTAACCAAACCAACCGCATGAGCAATATCCGGTCTAGAACAGACCATAGCATACATCAGGCCACCGACTAAATTAGCATATGGAATATTTTTCATATATTGCTTCTCTTCTTCAGTTTTGGGACATTGTAAAGCACTGAGTTTGAAATGACTAGCCAAAGGAGTACTTACAGCTCTTGTTGAACCATGAACTCCAAATTTCTGCAGCAACTTTTCTAAATATTGCTTCTGTGTTAACCAAACCAGACCTCTTTCTCTACTACGGGTAATCTCCATTCCAAGTATCTTCCTTGCTTCACCAAGGTCTTTCATTTCAAACTCCTTCTTCATCTGCTCTTTCAACTTTTCTATCTCCTTCATATTCTTTGAAGCAATCAACATGTCATCTACATATATTGACAAGTAGATGGAAGATCCATCTTGCAGCTTCTTGAAATAAACGCAGTGATCATATTTATTGCGGGAATACTTCTGCCTTCTCATAAAGTCATGAAATCTCAAATACCACTGCCGTGGGGATTGCTTCAAACCATACAGTGACTTGTGTAATCTGCATACCAAATCTTCCTTTCCATTCACTTGAAATCCATCCGGCTGAGACATGTATATCTCTTCATCTAAGTCACCATGTAAGAATGCAGTCTTCACATCAAGTTGCACCAATTCAAGGTCAAATTATGCAACCAAAGCCAACAACACCCGAATAGAACAATGCTTTACCACAGGAGAAAAAATCTCGTTGTAGTCTACACCTTCCTTCTGCGAATATCCCTTTGCTACCAGCCTCGCTTTATATCTTATGCCTCCATGATTATCAACACCTTCCTTCTTGGTATATACCCATTTGCAACCAATAGCTCTTTTACCTTTAGGCAATTGAACTAAATTCATAAGAGAATTCATCTCTTCCTTCATTGCTCCATTCCATTCTCCACTTTCAGGACTAGCTACAGCTTCCTTGAAGTTTGATGGGACCTCAGCAGCGATAACAGGATAGGCATAAGCAACACAATCTTCAATTCTTGCAGGCTTTTTGATTGTTCTCTTTTCTCTTCTCACCGCAATAGGCTGCTGTTCAGGGACAATAGGAGACACATCATCATCTTGGACATGCAGCTGTTCACCATTCACTTCTTCATGTTCTTCTCCAATTTGAGGCCCTTGAGTCGGTTGTTGAGACTTGGAAGCTTGAGAAACTACTTTGTCAAGCTCCACCTGTTGAACATCTCTCCCATTCTCCCGCGGTGATCCAACATTAGCCTTTTTGTTGCTGTTAAGCATACTAGCTTCATCAAATGTGACATCTCTGCTAATCACAAGCTTCTTTAACTCTGGGCACCACAACCTGAAACCTTTGACACCACTACTAAAACCAAGAAATATAGCCTTCTTGGCTCTTGGATCAAGTTTAGTTTCAGTTACACGAAAATAAGCAGGACAACCAAATATGTGCAAATAATCATAATCTCCTGCTGGTTTTCCAGTCCATACCTCAATGGGAGTTTTACCTCCAATTGCTGCAATGGTAAGTGATTCACGAGGTGACCAGCATAGTTGATAGCTTCTGCCCAAAATGATTTGCTCAAGCCGGATTGAGCCAACATGCACCTCACTTTCTCCAACAAAGTTCTGTTCAACCTCTCAGCAACCCCATTCTGCTGCGGGGTTCCGGGTACCGTGAAATGCCTGACTATGCCTTCTTCTTTGCACACTCTTAGAAAAGGGTCAGATTTATACTCTCCACCATTATCTGACCTCAAAACTTTGATTTTCTTCCCCGTTTGGTTTTCTACCATATTTTTCCAATTCAAGAAAATATTCAACACCTCATATTTGTGCTTCATTGTATAGACCCATGATCTCCTAGAGTAGTCATCAAAAATGTCACAAACCAATGCTTACCACTCTTAGAGGCTGTTTGTGTAGGTCCCCAAACATCAGAGTGCACATAATCAAGAATTCCTTTAGTTTGATGCACAGCGGTGCCAAACTTCACTCTTGTCTGCTTGCCTAAAACACAATGCTCACAGAAGTCGAGCTTGCAAGTTTTTGCTCCTTTCAATAGGCCTTGTTTCACCAATCCTTGAAGAGCTTTTTCTCCCGCATGCCCAAGTCTCATATGCCACAGCTTGGTATCATTAGAATCAGTACATTCTTTCACAGCAGCAACATTACCAATTACTGTTTCTCCCTGCAGCAAGTACAAATTGCCATGTCTGTTTGCTTTCATCACTACTAAAGCTCCTTTTGATACTTTAGTAACACCATTCTCCATAACAATTCTATATCCACTTGCTTCTAAGACTCCCAAAGAGATTAAGTTATGCCCAAGCATCGGAATATACCATACATTGGTTAGTTCTCTAACCGCACCATCATGGAGCCTCAACTTGATTGTCCCAATTCCCTTTCTATCATGTGGATAGTCATCACCCATGAACACACTTCCGCTAACACTTGTATCTAATGTTGCAAACCAATCTCTATTGCGGCACATATGTTGAGAACAACCACCATCTATGAGCCATGAATCAGGATCAGTAGATGCAACACAGCTAGTTCCTTGGACATTGAGAACAAAATCAGACTCATCCTCACTAAATGCCACATTGGCATGAGTGCCTTTGTTCTTGTTTTTCAACTTCGGGCAATCCTTCTTCCAATGCCCTTGCTCATGACAAAATGCACATTCATCTCTCCCCAAACTTCTTCTGTTTTTAGAGTTTCCTCTCGGACGAGAATGAAATTTTTTTCTACCGCCGTAATTTTTCCTTTCAACTGCCCTGCCTCTAACAACCAAACAATCTGAGGTAGATGCAGTACTCTGCTTATCGGCATGTCTAATTTCATAATTCATCAGAGCCTTAGAGACTTCTTCAAATTTAATAGTCTCTTTACCATGAAGAAGAGTAGTTACCAAATGTTCATACGAATCTGGCAGAGAATTCACTAACATCATAGCTTTATCTTCATCTTTAATTTCTTCATCTAGATTCAACAAATCGGCAACCAATTTATTAAAAGCATCAAGATGGTGAATCATCTTCGTACCTTCTTTGTACTTGAAATTGAACAACCTCCTCTTCAAATGCAAACGATTCTCAACACTTTTCGTCATGTATTTGTCTTCTAACTTCTGCCAGAGCTCCTTTGCTGCCGTTTCCCACATCACATCGAACTTTTGCTGCTTCGCCAAACATAAGCGAATCGTAGAGCAAGCCATCTTATTTATCTTCTGCCAATCTTTATCTGACATACCCTCAGGCCTATCTTCTAAAGCCATATCCAAATCTTGTTGAGCTAACACATCTTTCACTTCACACTGCCACATCCCAAAGTTCTTTGTACCATCGAATTTCTCCACCTCGAACTTTGCATTCTGAACTGTTGTTCTTGCAAATCTATCTGCATCTCCATGTTCATCACCCATCTTCTCAAATCAGAGTCACAACTGGCTCTGATACCAGTTGTTGTGCTCAGACCAAATGTCAACAGCTAAAACAGAGAGTAACAGCAGCATATAACAGTAGCAAATAGATGAACAGATTACTGCAGGGAAAAATCCCAACATATCAAATCTATGCAAGAACAGAGAATAAACAGAACACAAAGGATTTAACGTGGTTCGGCAATAGCCTACGTCCACGGAGCAGCAGGGAGAAGGAAATCCACTAACAAACAATGGTTTACAAAGTGACACAGCAGCTCTGCTATCACAACAGCTCTCAAAGTGTTTTTACGGCTGCCAACAAAAAACTAACTCTCTTAATGGGAGAAACCCTATTACTCCCCTTATAAAGCCTTAAGATGGCTTTTACAAAACAACCCTTAATCCAATACAAGATTAACATAGACAAAATGAGCCACTAAACAACATTTATCTGGAAGGAAACTCTTCCGTATTATAGACGTTCTGTGTTCGTTGGCAAGGATACAAGAACAGTATTTCAAAATCCAGGTGGAACCGCGATTTTCTTTTCATACAACACTGATGCTGATGAGGTTTATGGTGTTTACAATGTCTCGGATAGCTCTGTGAAATTCAGGGTCTGGTTGGGTCCTACAGGGCAACTTAAACAGCTACTCTGGCAGGATACTAGTAAAACTTGGTTGGATCTGGAGACTTTACCTTCTGATAACTGTGATTTTTATGCTCGTTGCGGTCCCAATACTGCCTGTAGTAGAGGTTCCTTGTCCATGCGGTCGTCATCACCATGCAAGTGTTTGACTGGTTTTGAAGCCAAGTTTCGGAACCTATATGCGGCGGGGGATTGGTCCGGTGGCTGCATTAGGGAAAAGGTGTTCGCATGTGGTAATGGCATACATGGTAACTTTTCAAGGCTTGAAAACGTGAAACTGCCGGATCATTCTGTTATGTTAAACAATAAGACTTACAAGAGTATGAGCGAGTGTAAGTCTGAATGTCAGCAGAACTGTTCTTGTATGGCTTATGCTTATGTAAATGGGACTGATGAAAGTACTGGGAAATGTTTGGCATGGTTTGGCGAATTACTGGATCTAGTTGAGAATATCAATAGTGCTGCACATGATGTCTATATTCGTGTTCACGGCTCTGAATTAGGTATGGAGTTTGTTTTTTGCTATTTACTTTATAGATGTGTGAAGAGAAATTCTTAGCATACTGACTTAAAATCAAACTCATTGGCAACAACCTGGAGCTATCTTTATTAATAGTCAACCATCACATCTTTTGTTTGTTTTGTAGGCACCAAGGGTCATTCTGCTAATTCCTTGAAGCGGACCCTTGTAATTGCAATAGTCTCTGCAGCAGTTGGATTTCTTACAATAACTTTTGGCTATTTCTTATGGAAGAAAAAATTGGGTACGCACTCCTCGATCCTTATGTGCAGGCACATGGATTCTAGTAATCCTTGCGAATAATATTCTGACAATTAATAATACTGAAACAGGGAGGATAGCTAGAAGAGTGTGTGAGAATATAAGTAAGGTTAGTGCAGGAGGTGGGAAGAATGATACAGAACTACCACTCTTCAGGTTAAGGAGTATATTAGCTGCAAACAACTTTTCTGAAAATAATAAACTTGGAGAAGGAGGATTTGGCCCTGGTAACACTTCTATAACGTGGTCTTAATGTAAGTACATTCTTTCTTCATTTTTGTATCTTCCCTTGTGTTAGTTCCAAATTAGTTAAGTTGGAGGTTAAGTTTAGGTTCTCTTTGCCACTATAGGGAATTTTGCCGGAAAATCAAGAAGTGGCCGTCAAGAGGCTATCAAAGAAGTCCGGGCAAGGACATCATGAGTTCATGAATGAGTTGAAACTTATAGCCAAACTGCAGCATACCAACCTTGCTCGACTCTTGGGTTGTTGTATGGAAGAAGATGAACTGATATTGATATATGAGTTCATGCCTAATCGAAGTGTGGACAAGTTTTTGTTTGGTATGTGTTAAACTTTGGACAATATTTGAATTTTCTGTTTTCCCCTATCCTGTTGAACTTTTGGTATGTAATGCAATTCAATAGTCTTCTAACTCTGCTTCTTCCTTATCATTTGTCCAATTAGATCCCTTTGAAAAGACAAAGTTGGATTGGGGTACACGCTTTCGAATTATACAAGGTATTGCTCAAGGAGTACTATATATCCACAAATACTCTAGATTGAAAATCATCCACAGAGATCTAAAAGCAAGTAATGTTCTGTTGGATGGAACAATGAATCCCAAAGTGTCCGACTTTGGAATGGCGAGGATTTTTGATATAAATCAAATTGAAGCAAACACCAACAAGGTTGTTGGGACATAGTAAGTATATATAACCCCTAATGTCTATCATCTAAACTTTTATAATCAATATTGAAGTTTATTATCTAGTATTCTTGCAGCGGCTACATGTCACCAGAATATGCTCTTTATGGTCATTTTTCTGAGAAATTGGATGTATATAGTTTTGGGGTATTGTTGTTAGAGATTGTAAGTGGAAAGAAGAATGCTTCCTTTCATCATTGTGAAAATTCACTAACGCTTGCTCAATGGGTAAGCTAATAAACTTGGGAAATTCTTATTGTTTCTTAGTGTTTTGAAGCCTTGCATATCAGTTAGGACATTTTAAACACAATGATTCGGAATGCAAGAGGAAGAATAATGGTTTTTCATGTGTAAATCTCAGATATGGGAATTATGGATAGAAGGTAGAGGAGTTGAAGTAATTGACGCATCAGAAACATGCCACATAAATGAAGCTTTGAGGTGCATCCATATCGGGATTTTGTGTATTCAAGAAGCTCCAGCTGATCGACCAACAATGTCAGTAGTGATTCATATGCTCGAGGCTGAAGAAGCTGCCTCACTTCCACCCTCTAAAGAACCTGCATTTTCAACGAGTAGGAATTCAAGTCTTGTTACCACTTATTCTAAAAATGTAGTCACTATTACTTCGCCAGAACCTCGATAGAGTTTCAATATTAATGTTAGCTTTCATAGTCTGTTGGTATAAGAATTGTTGGCTATCCTTTTATGATCAAAACACAAGGATACATGCTACATGTTATAGCCTGATAGTAAGGACTGCTCAAGTGAATAATGAAGAACCTGATAGATTTCATGTGCATCAAGTAGTTCATGCATGTTCATCACATTCATTCACCAAGGATGGCAGCTCTGCTTGCCATCCAGATTAGATGGATACCCATGTTGTATCTATCTTATTTGCTGAGTCTTACCATCTGCATATCCAAATGTATTTGCTTCAGTTTTTAAGTGTTTGAATTTCAAATCCCTTTTAGCAAAACATTTGTTTATTCATCCCTTTTAGCAAAACATTTCAAATGTTATTACCTTCTCCACTCTCATCCACGGCTTTGTTCTCAAGAATCAAGTGGCTGAGGCTGCATGTATTTTCAACAAAATGGTCAAGGCAGGTCATTTTAAGCCCAATGTGGTTACTTTTAACACACTAATAAAGGGCTTTTGCAAGACGGGAAACAACATTGCAGCTCTTCAGTTACTTGGAAGATGGAAGAAAGAGGATGCAGGCCCGACATATTTACCTATAGCACCATCATTGATAGTCTCTGCAAGGATAAACTGATTGATGAAGCGTCAAAACTTTTCTCAGAAATGATCAGTAGAGGTGTTGCTCCAAACGTTGTTACTTACACCTCTTTAATTCAAGGAGTTTGCAACATAGGGCGGTGGAAAGTAGCTACAAGGTTGTTGAATTATTTGGTGAGTCAAGGTGTCTTTCTGAATCTCTTCACCTTCAGTGTCTTGGTTGATACACTCTATAAGGAAGGGAATGTTGTGGAAGCCCAAAGTGTGATTGGGATAATGTTTCAAAGACATATTGAGCCTGACACGATCACATACAATTCGCTTATGGATGGTTATTGTTTGCGAGGAGAGATGGATAAGGCGAAACAAGTATTTGATCTAATGGTTCAGAAATCGTCCATGGTCAATGTTCGTAGTTGTAGTATATTGATAAACGGATATTGCAAGAGTAAAAATGTCAATCAGGCTTACAAGGTTTTCAAGAGAATGACTTGTTGGGAGCTGGTTCCAGTCACCATCACCTATACCACTCTTATTGACGGTTTTTGCAAAGTTGGGAGGATGCAAGATGCTCAAAAATTGTTCTCTGAGATGCACGTGGTGGCCAACTTCAAGATGTTGAAAGTTACGCTGTTATACTTGATGGCAGGCAAGAAGTTGGAACTAGATATTGTAATTTACAATATTGTCATTGAAGCTTTGTGCAAAGCTGGGAAAATGGATTCTGCAATGCATGTCTTCTCTGGTTTGTCGTCAAAGCATCTTCAACCTGATGTGTAGACATATACCATAGTGATCAGCGGACTTTGCAGAGGAGGCCTATTGAGTGAAGCTGAGAAATTGTTTACAGAAATGGAGGAGAAAGGCTGTTCTCCAGATGGTTGTACCTATAACACAATATCCGAGGTTTTTTCAATAACAACGAGACATCAAGGGCTACGGGACTTGTTAAAGAAATGTGTAAGAGGGTTTCTCTGGAGATGCAGCAACTATGGAGTTGATTGTTGACTTATTGTCAAAGGACACAGTAGATCCTGTCTTACACTATTACTAACATGGCTTAAAGATCCAGTCTGACGCTGTAGTGCTACGTCACCCTCGGATGTTCTGTGAATCCTATATGTAAGTCCACCACTGAAACACAATATCAATTCCTTGTTGTGCTTGTACTCCAATTTTGAGCACATCATAATCTTTCAAATTGCTAGGTGTGAATGTAGAGAGGTTCGTCTGCATGCCATTGTTGACTAACAAGTCCTCACGACTCAGTCAAAGTCTTGGAGGCTTAGATATTTATCTCCTCTATCTTTTCATGTACTATTCTGTTGTCCGGTTTTCTTTCTATTCCACTTAGATGTAACCTTAATTTTGGGTTAATTTGTTCCTGAGTTTCATTCTTCTCTGGAATTTTTTTAGTTGCTCAGTTTCTGGGTTGTTGTACTTATCAGTGGCCGATATACTTTAGTCTAATCTGTGAACTTATACTAGCTTCAATGAGTACTACAATTATGGTTACCTTGTAGCCTAAGGCATATGAACCTTCTTTAATTTCCCAGCTCTTCTTCCCCTGTTAGTCTGTTTCTGAATGGGGTGGCTCTTGTGTTCCCTTGTAACACTGCTCTTATCTTATATCCTGTCTTTCTGTACCTGCCAAGACAAAATAGTACCAGGACAGTATATCACTGGTAACCACACTTTGGAATCTTCCCTTGGGACCTTTTCATTAGGATTCTTCAATCCTGAGAATTCAACTAAATACTTCCTTGGTATACGATTCAACACGTTCCCAAATGCTGCACTAGTATGGATTGCTAACAGAGAATCTCCGCTTGATTCTCCAGGTTTGTTTATGCTCAGCAGCGATGGAAACCTTGTGGTGTTGGATCAGACTAGAAATCTTATCTGGTCAACTAATGCTTCAATATCTGCTTCTGCAATGAATCACACAACTGGACTACTAGAGGATTCCGGAAACCTTGTTCTGAGCTTTGGAGAAGACAAATTTTGGCAGAGCTTCGATCATCCCTCTGATACTATGTTGCCCGGCATTAAGATTAGCTTGAACAAAACGTCTGGCCAACGAAGGCGCCTTACATCCTGGGCAGCGCTTGATGATCCACAACCAGGAAGGTTCACATTCGGCATAGATCCTAAAGTACCAGTTCAGTGCTTTATTTGGAACAAAACTACTCGGTATTGGAGAAGTTCCATATACGTCGGCAAGGATACACGAACAGCGTTTCAAAATACAAGTGGAACCGCGTTTTTCCTGTCTTATAACTTTGATGTTGATGACGTTTATCTTTCTTATAGTGTCTCGGATAGCTCATTAAAATTGAGGTCCTGGTTGAGTCCGTCAGGGCAATTTAATCTGCTGCTGTGGCAGGATACTGGTAAAAAGTGGCTGGAACTGGGGACTTCACCAGGTGATAACTGTGATTTTTATGCTCGTTGCGGTCCCAATAGTTCCTGTCGTAGAGGTGAATACCTAACCTCATCACCATGCAAGTGTCTGACTGGCTTCAAAGCCAAGTTTCCTAACCAATCGGCAGTGGGGGATTGGTCCGGTGGCTGTGTTAGGGAAAATGTGTTGACATGTGGTAGCGGCATAAAAGGCAATTTCTCAAAGCTTGAAATGGTGAATCTGCCGGATTATTCTGTTTTGTTAAACAATAGGAGTATGAGCGAGTGTGAATCTGAATGTCGGCAGAACTGTTCTTGCACAGCTTATGCTTATGATAATGGGACAGATGGAAGTACAGGGACTTGTTTGGCATGGTTTGGCGAATTACTGGATCTAGTTCAGAATCACAATATTGCTGCACATGATGTCTATATTCGTGTTCACGGCTCTGAATTAGGTATATAGATCCTTTTTTTGTTATTTTCTTATCGGAAAGAGAAATCCTTAACACACTGTGAAGTTATAATTAAACTCATGCATTGCCAGAACTTGGAGCTACGTTTATTAAAAGTTAACCATCTAATCTTTGTCTGTTACTCTGTTTTGTAGGCAAAAAGGGACTTTCTGTTAATTCCTTGAAGCGGACCCTTGTAATTGCAATAGTCTCTGCAGCAGTTGGATTTCTTACAATAACTTTTGGCTATTTCTTATGGAAGAAAAAATTTGGTATGCAGCATGCCCTTCTCCCTTATGTGCAGGAGATGGATTCTTGTAATCGTTACGAATAATATTCTGACAAAAATACTGAAAACAGGGAGGATATCAAGAGTGAGTAGGAATACAAGTAAGGTTAGTGCAGGAGGTGGGAAGAATGATACAGAACTACCACTCTTCAGTTTGAGGAGTATATTAGCTGCTACAAACAACTTCTCTGAAGGAAACAAACTTGGAGAGGGTGGATTTGGCCCTGTTTATAAGGTGACGCTTCTTTAATATAATCTTCATGCAAGTACATTCTTCTTCATTTTGGTACTTTTCCTTGTTAGTTCCAAATTAATTTAATTTGAGGGTAAGTAAGGTTTGGTTCTCTTTGCTACTATAGGGAATTTTGCCAGAAAATCAAGAAGCAGTGGCCATAAAGAGGCTATCAAAGAAGTCTGGGCAAGGACATCATGAGTTCATGAATGAGTTGAGACTTATAGCCAAACTCCAACATACCAATCTTGCTCGTCTCTTGGGTTGCTGTATGGAAGAAGATGAACTCATATTGATCTACGAGTACATGCCTAATCGAAGTTTGGACAAATTTTTGTTTGGTATGTATGCTTATGACTTATCTTGTACAACTTTTGACACTGTGACATCAAGTTTAAATTTCTTTAATTTCCTTATCTTGTACAACTTTTGGTATGTAACGGAGTTTGAACCATATGACATACCACGCAGTTTGAACCGTATTACATACCAAATGTGGTACAGGATAGGCAAAAGTGAACAAAGGAATTAAAGTTTTTCCTTATGATTTGTGCAATTAGATCCTTGTGAAAAGACAAAGTTGGATTGGGGTACACGCTTTCGAATTATACAAGGTATTGCTCAAGGAGTACTATATATTCACAAATACTCCAGATTGAAAATCATTCACAGAGATCTAAAAGCAAGTAATGTTCTGTTGGATGGAACAATGAATCCCAAAGTGTCAGACTTTGGAATGGCTAGGATTTTTGATATAAATCAAATTGAAGCAAATACCAACAAGGTTGTTGGGACATAGTAAGTATCCCATAAGTTCTATTATTTAAACTTCCATAATCGATATTGTAGTTCATTCTCTCCACCCTTTTTGCAGCGGCTACATGTCACCTGAATATGCTTTATATGGTCATTTTTCTGAGAAATTGGATGTATTTAGTTTCGGAGTATTGTTGTTAGAGATTGTAAGTGGAAAGAAGAATGCTTTGTTTTGTCATTGCGAAAATTCACTAACGCTTGCTCAATGGGTAAGTACAAGAAATTCTTGTTTGTTTCTAGCTAGTATTTTGAAGCCTTGCATATCAGTTCAGACATTTTAAACATAAAGTGAATTAGAATGCAAGAGGACGACTAATTGTTCTATATGTGTAAATATCAGATATGGGAATTATGCAAAGAAGGTAGTGGAGTGGAGGTAATTGACGCATCAGTGAGGGAAACATGCCAGATTCATGAAGCTTTGAGGTGCATCCATATCGGGCTTTTGTGTGTTCAAGAAGCTCCAGCTGATCGACCAACAATGTCATTAGCGATTCATATGCTCGAGGCTGAAGAAGGCACATCACTTCCACCCTCCAAAGAACCTGCTTTTTCAACAAGTAGGAATTCAAGTCCTGTAACCATTTATTCCAAAAATGTTGTCACTATTACTTTGCCAGAACCTCGATAGAGCTTCAGTAGTATTAGCATTCAAATACGTATCATTAAGGAAAAGATAAAAATGAAGAAGGCCATTGTATTATACTAGTTGCATTCCTCTTGCTTAATTAGGCCATATAATTTGTGTGTCCTGTGTCCACATTTCCTATTTTGTGTTCCGGGCTTTCGCTTGCAGAAACTTCATCTGTACTGATTTGAAAGGAGGGAAAGAAGCATTCGGCGTTCACGACATTTCTATGTTGGCGACTGGTTGTTCTGTCATCATTGTTCTTCCGTTTTTTTTTTTTTTACTTGAAAGATCATCTGATATGAAATCCAGCAGGCACTGTACTGATAACATGCCCGTTAAGGCTGTTAGAAAATGCCATCACTCAGAGCACAAAAATCATACTCTCCTCACACAAAATGATAATCAAGCAACCTCTAACCCCTACCAATGGGATCTTGGTAATACCCGAGTTTAGTAGTTCCTCTCTACCTAAATCAAATGAGGAAACTAGCTGGGGTTTTGTTGGTGTTTCTTTCACTGCTTGCTCTCCCTACCACCCAATCTCAAAGTTCAACCAACACAACAACATTCCCCATAGATTTCAGCTGTCCTTAGAGTCCCCTTCAATTCTTCATCATGCAAAAACTTCCAAGCCCCTCCCAAAACCCCTGGAATCGACGTCACCAAGATACCATGTTGCCAAACCCTTACTTCTGTCCTTGGGATTGGCCTAGCCCAATTCCTCAAAGCTCTTTTTCTACTCCCCAACACAAACACCTCAATTACTTGCTTCCAAAGCTTCCGGTCCAACATCTCCTCTCTCTCCCTCCCTTCAAATGTTGTGTCCTGTTGTTTTGACCCTACACAATATGTCACCAACCCCAATGGTTGTGCCATATTAAGTCTTCCCAAGATTGGGTCTCCAAGCTTAACCAATGGTTGTGCTCATATTAAGTCTTCCCAAGATTGGGTCTCCAACCTTAACCAGACCACTGCGCTTGAGTCAATTGACACTGATTGTAAGCCAGATCTCACTAATCGCTCGCAGTGCGATGCTTGCACGGCAGCTGTGTTTACGGTTCAGCAAAACTTGTACCTCCTGGATGGTAACATTTCTCACTACGGTCTTTGTGGGGAATCAATAATTCTGTATGCTGCTGGTGTGATCAGTGAGTTTGGACCGGAAAGTGATGGTAGTGCATCTTGCCTATTTGGCTTGTCAATGGATGTTCAACAAATTGGAATTCAAGTTCCTGTTACCCCTTATTCTGAAAATGTAGTCACTATTACTTTGCCAGAACCTCGATAGAGCTTCAATATTAATGTTAGCTTTCAAAGTCGGATCATTAAGAAAAAGGAAAAGAAAAGGAAGGTATTATTATGCATTTGGTGATATTAGTTTCATATCTCATGTGATCCATATGAATGAGTTGTTGAATGACTTATCTTGGTCCTTCCAGAAGTGAAAGAAAAATATTGTGTGCAGATATTCAACAAAAAAGTAAATAAAAGAAACTTAAATCAACTGTTGAAATCTTTAATAATCCCAATCTTGTTGTAAAACAAAAAGAATAGATTGAGAAAGGAGAGAAACAACCAAGAGAATGAGAGAATATGTGTATCTTATTGAGTAGGGAACCATCTCTTATATAGAGATGAGACCATGATATAAATTACAATAACAACCCTAGTCGGCTAATTACAAGAATGCCCACTAAGTAATAACTATTTACAACACTCCCCCTTGGGTATTCTCTGTCATTAGCTTCCTCTAATATGTGCTTCGGTGTTGCCTCATCAAAACCTTGCCAGGTAATAAAAACCCTATGGGACAAAAACAATCCTGGTCGAAAGAGAAAAGAGTACAACGCACAAGTAGCAGTGATAGTCAGAACCCTTGATTTCAGAGCGGTTTAGTCTGAATCATAAGATGTGAGTCTGTGGGAGATAGATGCATAATAGTTGCTACACCAAAACCTTGCCCGGTAAACCCAGTGGGACAAACTCGTGGTCGAAGGGAAAAGATGAGCAAATGCATATATTTCAAATAAAGGCATCTTCAAGATGTAGCATAAGCAAGGTGACCAATTACATGTGTGCCTCATTAAAACCTTGCCAGGTAACAAAACCCTGTGGGACAAAATAACCCTAGATGAAGGACAAAAAGAGTACACAATGGTCAAGAGTATGCTTCAGGATACTCCCCCTAATATTGACTCTCCCTGAAAACTACACAATAGGTAAAACTACTACATTGATCATGCTTCTTGAATAACTTAATAGTCAGCATGATTTAAAGAGGTTTTTGTTTCATATACCTCTAAGATTATTGTATTTCCTATAGTAAAGACATAACCAGTTGGGAATAAGCCTTGTGTGGGTTTACATAACCCGTGTCAGCATATTTAACAAGGCAAACATCATTCCAAGGATCATAGGCGGTTGATCAATTCCATGATGCCTAGGGATAGAACGAGCCATTTTCCGTCATATATTTAAAGTAACGGAAAATTGTCTTTTATGCCATTTATGGAGGCGGCGTGTTAGCGTAAAGCTATATCTAGCTAACAAATTCACATCAGATGAGATGTTCGGTCAATGTCTTTTAACCAAGTACAATAATACGCCTATTATACTTAGATATGAGTCTTCTGGCCTCAATATCTCTTCGTTATTATCTGCACGATAATACGGGTGTCTTTAGACCTCGGACGACTATAGGTGTGCTTAAATACTTTGTTTTATCCTCATCAAAGTATCTTAACATCTTCTAGATTTAATTTCATTGATGGACCAAAATTCCATCTGCACTTTGCACGACTTCAGGTCGTCAAAATAATATTTAGTCTCCTAAACACATTCATCTCAAACTCTGATTTCAGGTGTTTTGCAGTTTCCTTAATCTCTTCAAGAGTATCAGTCAAATTCATGTCATTGACATAAATTACCACAAATTACAAACCCGGAATTTGTTTCCTTAAAACACGCATAGACATAGTCCATTTGTTCATATATCCCACCCCAAGCAAATATTCACTTAGACGATTATATCAACTCCGTCTGGATTGTTTGAACCCCTAAAGTGAACTACTCTAGCAAATGGAGAGCATGTTCTGTGGTCTAGAACTATTTGCATTGGGTAACAGAAGTCCTTCAGGAAACTTCATGTATATCTCTATATTCTAATCCCCATAGAAATAAGTTGTTACCACATTCATAGGCTGCTTATTCAGTTATTTGGAAACTGCCAAACTGATAAAGTAGTGGAACGTTATGACGTCCATTACGGGAAAATACTTCTCCTCGTAATCAATCGCAGGGCGTTGAGAAAATCCTTGCGCCACTAGACGAGACTTATATCACAATCTCGTTTTTCTCATTACGCTTCCTTAAAATACCCATCTAAACAATATAGGTTTAACATGGGTAGGTGTGGGAACAACAGGCCCATAACCCCTTTCTCTTAGTTAAGGAATCTGATTTGACTTGGATTGTTTCTTTTCTTTTTAGCCAGTCGTCTCTTCGTTGAGATCTATCAATGAAGCAAGGTTCGACATCATCGCTTATTATAAATTCGGTGGCCACCGTAAATACAAACATATCATCGATGAATTCTCATTCCGATTCAATATCTCACAAAATTTACCGAGATTTTCTATTCTCGGGAGTGGGTTTAAATGTTGGAGCGTCCCCCAACTTCGTCTCTTCTAGGACAAACCCATAATCCGGATTTATCTCGTGAGTTGAATTGGTTTGAGATTGCGATGGCAAGAAGATTCATTTGTGCCAAGTTTACCCTCTTCTAGGGATAAGAATCGTTCGAACCTAATGGTCTACCTCGCTTCTGGGCAGAGACTATGACTGGTTAGTCGCCATGGCCGTACCTCGTCCAACTAGGACGATACGTCCTACGGGGACATTTATCCTTGCAGGTTTGCAGCAGGTATATATGATCTCGTCACTTTAACTAGATTTAGTGAAGTGTGTAGCATATTATGGGCTACACTATGTAGATCTAGGATTCTTTACACTTCAACTAGAAGTAGAATTCTTCGCACTTCAATTTCACATGTGCGGTTTGGGGATCAAGATGAGACATTCTACACGTCGTTCATCAGGAACGCTCACATTCTTATCTCCCCCTAACGGCGGGAAGACTGTCTCATCAAAGTGACGACCGCAAATCTAGCGGTATAGAGATCTCCTGTCAAGGGCTCTTAGGAGCACATAATGGATAGGGTTCATAATCGACATATATGCCCATCCTTTGTTGAGGACCCGATTTTGTACGTTGTGGCGGCACAATTGGCACGGAGACTGCAAACCCAAATGCGTGTAAGTGCAAAATCATCAGGTTCACACCCAGTCACCAACTGTAACACGAAGTAAGACGGGTAGCAGTGGGCCTCAACTGGACCGATATGGCTGTATGCAAGATTGCATAACCCGACGCAAGCAGTAAAAGCTTGGTGCGCATTACCAAGGTTTTATATGCGAGACCATCTTAGGTTTGAACATAAGAAACTATATGTTTTACAAAACCCAAGGGATATACAATAATCATCGAAAACCTTCGATGTAAACTCTCCGGCATTATCAAGTCTTATAGACTTTATGGGATAATCCGAGTGGTGTACCCTCTATTTCATGGGTGAGAGTTTAGCAAACGCAGCATTTTCATGTGGACAATAATGTGACATCTGATCACTTTTGTCGATGCATCAACCAAAACCATTAATATTTAACTGATCCGTATGGTGGTTAGATAGGTCCACGTATTTTCCCTTGTATTCTGTGCATAAAGAGATAGAATATATTCTAGTCTTTGCATGTGATGGTCTACTATTCAACATTCTTAACGAGCAGCTTGACATAATGTGTCATTAAAGACAAAACCCTTATTCTGAGGGGATACCCGTGTGATAATTGAGTTGAGGATACGGTGCACCATATGTTTTTCCTGGGTGCATCAAACTCTAATACTATATCTAGTATTTGCTCGAATCATTTAGCTACTAGCTAATAAATTTGAATATATTCAATGTACGCTTTTGGCCGCACATTCGAAGGTTATGCAAAGATATTACACCATTTTTCTGGTGGTTTCAATGTTTAAGCATTGGTTTCAATGAACTTACCTTTCAATAACGTTCTTCTGAAACGTAGAGGTATTTTGCCTCATCAGCCAGAGGAGAATGCTCAGTTCCTTTATATTGATAACACAAATCAATTTTGATTTAGATTCTAGGGCATTAAGCCTTTTCATTTCAATATTCTCTAATTATGATTTGCTTCAAGCAAGGAAGATGTCTACTTCAAATAGTTTCTTCTGGAGACTACCAATTAACATGATAAAAGTTACCGATGTGATCATATCTGGTGAATTTAAGAATGAAACTTCAAGTTTCTTAAGGGGGTAATTATCGAAACTACATGTTCGATTTATACATGAACTACTGGTTCATTTCTGAACTACCGGTTCATTTTTGAACTACCGGTTCATTAGGTACATATATTTTCAAATTATAATCATGTAGCAATTGATGATATTAATTCCATGCTACTAATTTAGCATAGTGAATATGTCACGTAACTATGTGTAAATGCTTCTGGCAATTAACTACACATTAAATATGGTGAATATATTAACAACAACCATTATGAGAAAATATTTGGAGAGTCTTATAGACATACATAATGACTAGGTATGAAAAACCAGTGTCATTAGATTATTTTCCTTTTGTTTGATTCTGCTGGACCAAAGGAATTGACTGTAATTAAAGTGAAATAAATAAACCTAGCCTCTACATACTTTACAAGCCTACGGGGCATTTCTGAGAGGTATGTTGGGCTTTTAGGTCCCGTAGAGGGAGAGTAGGCCTACTGGGCTAAGAATGGTCTACCAAGAAATGTAATGTTATTAATCAACCCTTTCGGTAACTCCAATTGTATACGACCAGGTAAGCCATGATGAGGTGGTGGAGCGAGGCTCACTTAAGTACACATCCTCAAAAGTACTTGCCTAGACATCGCATCTAACTGGGTGAGCCTAGTTTGAGAAGAATTATAATCATTGTATAGACTCATGGCGACACATGACGAGCTTCTGTGCTAGCCTTGTAGCTTGCATCAAGCCTTGTAGCTTGCATCAAGCTTATGTGCTAGCCTTGTAGCCTTGTAGCTTGCATCAAGCTTCTGGCTCAATTTCGTGCATATACAGGCTTGATTTAAGCTTCTGACTTAACATTATTAATATTCACCAATATAACATAAACCAATGCAATATATGTTATTAAATCGTAACAGACAAACTTAATGTGAAAGAAATTATATGAAACCGAAATAAATTAAATTATAACGGAAACAATTTAATTCTCATTGACATAATGTATATGCAATACAATTGGTATTTACTAAACCAATAAATGTCAACACCGTAACGGTTACGTGCAAAATAAATTCATTTGCATCATTAATTGCTTCCGGCAAAATGCGTTATTACATCCCCATAACAATTCATATAAATGATAGCATAATTGAGAATTGATTAAATAAAACTGATGCAATTTGAATTTGGTAATTAACCGACATTTAATATATGACATAAATTACTAAATAAATATCATTTATGCTGCGGTTAAGTACCAAAGGCAATGAGTTCAAATCTCATTAATGCTTCTAGCATTACACATAAGTATTAAATTGGATGAATGCTTCTGGCATAACATTTATGTAATAATTGCATAATTAAACCCTAATACTTCAAGCACAATTTATGGGGTTATAAATGTGTAATTGCTTCTGGCATTATACTCTCATAAACGTCAAATTGAAATGAATATGATTCTAATTCGTAATTGACATTAAATTAGGATCCGACATAAAGCCAATAGTAAATATCATTTATGTAGCAGTTATATGTTTAAATCTCATTAATGCTTATAACATTATGTATTACTATATTAGTAATAAATGAGATAAATGCTACTGGCATAACGTTTATATAATAATTACGTAATTAAACCCAAAATTCATGCTTCTAGCATAATGAATTATAATGGCAATTATTCAAATTGACGTAACCGAATATTAAATTCATAACTTTCCTAACCATTACGGTAAGAATATTCGAACCAACGATTAAAACTATAACGCTTATATATTAATTTGAGTAATAATTCCGCCCATTACGCTTCTAGCATAATTGATTATGATGGACATAATTTCGGCGATTATTGCGTAGATGTAACGTCTAGTATAAACGACCAAATTAATGGTTGCGTGCGTTACTTCTGGAACGCATTCATGTACTCGAATTTACACATAAATAACATAATCAGTGCTACGCGACGTTATACAAATGACGTTACATAATCAGTGCTACGCATTCATGTACGGATTTTACTGAAACCCATTAAGAGCAATATTAATTCATTTGTATCACTAAATGCTTCAGGCATAAATATTCCATATATGTAACCGTTGGTATAAATGACCAAATTAATGTTCCTACATTAGCGGTTACATGCATTATTTCCAAAATGCAATCACGCTCTTGCATGTGTTCGAATGTCAGGAAAACAAGATACCGAATCTGAAGTTTGCACTACTAGGCATGTGATGGTCACTAATTTCAACGGCTACCGGCCGTTCGATGATTTTCATGTCATATTTTTCTTTCCAATATCAAAACATGAACACATTTTTATTATATAAACCAAAATAGATGAATAATATAAATTTGGTGGTTCATGTATCAAAGGAGAATATTTTACATGCGACTACGAATCAATAAGCATGCATATACAAATTTCAAATTATAAACGGAATATGGTTTATGCTTCATGGTGTAGGTTTTCATATAATCATGGCTTGAAGAAATAAATTAGAATTAAGATTTGGAAAACTTTACTCAATACGGAGCGAGAAGGATCTTCATCTTAGTTGAAGTGCAAAGCTTGCCAGCCAATCTAATTGCTTTTTTATGATGATCCTGAACCAAGTTGAATGATCGTCCTTTGCTTGGTTGATCAACAATTTCAGAGCTTTTCATGCAACAACAAATTAAACTCAATGTTAGAACTATTTGTGCTGATAACGTGTTGTAAAACAAAAAGAATAGATTGAGAAAGGAGAGAAACAACCAAGAGAATGAGAGAATATGTGTATCTTATTGAGTAGGGAACCATCTCTTATATAGAGATGAGACCATGATGTAAATTACAATAACAACCCTAGTCGGCTAATTACAAGAATGCCCACTAAGTAATAACTATTTACAACAAATCTTTCAATTTTATAGCTGTGAATGTAGATAGGTTAGTCCGCATGCCATTGTGTACTAGCAAGTCCTCACGACTCTCTTATAGTCTTGGAGAACTAGACAAAGATCTCCCTTATCTTTCCATACACTATTCTGTAGTCCAGTTTTCTTTCTTTCCCACTTAGGTGTATCTTAGTTTTGGGTTGCCTTAATTTTTTCCTGACTGCCACTCTTTTCTGGAGTTTTTGTGGTTGCTCCGTTTCTGGGTTGTTGTACTTATCAGTGGCCGATATACTTTATAGTCTTATCTGTGAACTTGTACCAGCTCCAATGAGTACTACAATTATGGTTACCTTGTAGCCTAAGGCATATGAGTCTTCTTTTCCCAGCTATTCTTCCCCTGTCTCTCTGTTTCGGAATGGGGTGGCTCTTGTGTTACCTTGTAACACTTCTCTTATCTCATATCCTGTCATTATGTACCTGCCAAGATAAAATAGTACCCGGACAGTACATCACTGGTAACCGCACTTTGGTTTCTTCCTTGGGACATTTTCTTTAGGCTTCTTCAATCCTGAAAATTCTACCAAATACTTTCTTGGTATACGATTCAACACATTCCCAAATACTGTATTAGTATGGATTGCTAACAGAGAATCTCCGCTTGTTGCTCGGGGTTTCTTTATGCTCAGCAGCGATGGAAACCTTGTGGTGTTGGATCAGACTAGAATCCTTGTCTGGTCATATAATGGAAAACTATCTGCTTCTGCAATGAATCACACAACTGGACTACTAGCTGATACCAGAAACCTTGTTCTGAGTTTTGAAGAAGTCACCTTGTGGCAGAGCTTCGATCATCCCTCGGATACTTTGTTGCCCGGCATGAAGATTATGACATACAGTATTGGAACCGTAATGAGCATAAAAATCACATTTATCAACAGGCCGTGAATTCTCCACTAGTTCCAACCACGTTTTACTAGAATCCTGCCACAGCAGCTGTTTATATTGCCCTGTAGGATTCAACCAGACCCTCAGTTTTACTGAGCTATCCGAGACACTGTAAACAATATAAACCTCATCAATATCATAGTTGTAAGACCAGAAAAACGCGGTTCCACTTGGATTTTGAAACTCTGTTCTTGTATCCTTGCCAACGTGCACAGAACTTCTGAAATACGGAAGTGTTTCCTTCCAGATAAAGACCTGAACTTGTACTTTAGGATCAATGCCTGCTGTGAACTTTCCGGGTTGTGGAGGTTCCCTGTCACCACCATGCAAGTGTTTGACTGGTTTTACAGCCAAATTTCCGAACCAATCGGCAGTGGGAGATTGGTCCAGTGGATGCGTTAGGGAAAACATATTTACATGTGGTAATGGCATTCAAGGTAACTATTCAAAGCTTGAAATGGTGAATCTGCCAGATCATTCTGTTCTGTTGGAGAATAGGAGTATGAGCGAGTGTGAATCTGAATGTCGGAAGAACTGTTCTTGCAGAGCTTATGCCTATCTGAATGAGACAGATGGAAGTAATACTGGGAGATGTTTGGCATGGTTTGGCGAATTACTGGATCTAGTAGAGAAGAAAATTACAGCTACAAATGATATTTATATTCGTGTGCCTGGCTCCGAACTAGGTATATCTTTCGTCTTTTGCTAATTTCTTTATGAATGTGTGAAGTAAAATGATTGACATAGTGTTAAGTTGAGATTAAATCTTTACTAGTAGTTAACCGCTATAATCTGTCTGTTTTGTAGGCAAAAAGGGTGTTGAAGTTAATTCCTTGAAGCGGACCCTTGTTATTGCAATCGTCTCTGTAGCAGTTGGATTGCTTACAATAACTTGTGGCTATTTCTTATGGAAGAGAAAATTGGGTGCGCACTCCTCCCTTATATGCAGGCACATGGATTCTAGTAATCCATACAAATAATATTCTAACATTAATACTGAAACTGCAGGGAGGATGGGAAGAAGAGTGAGCAAGAATACAAGTAAGGTTAGTGCAGGAGGTGGGAAGAATTGATACAGAACTACCACTCTTCAGTTTAAGGAGTATATTAGCTTCTACAAACAACTTCTCTGAAGGTAATAAACTTGGAGAGGGAGGATTCGGCCCTGTTTACAAGGTACTATGATCTTAATTGATGCAAGTACATTCTTCTTCATTGTGGTACCTCTTGTCATGTTAATTCCAAATTAATTAATTTTGAAGGTAAGGCTTGGTTCTCTTTGCTACTATAGGGTATTTTGCCAGAAAACCAAGAAGCAGTGGCCATAAAGAGGCTATCAAAGAAGTCTGGGCAAGGACATCATGAGTTCATGAATGAGTTGAAACTTATAGCCGAACTCCAGCATACCAATCTTGCTCGTCTCTTGGGTTGTGTATGGAAGAAGATGAACTGATATTGATCTATGAGTACATGCCTAATCGAAGTTTGGACAAATTTTTGTTTGGTAAGCTTATGACTTTGAAGATTAAACTTTTGACAATGTGACATCAAATATGTATTTTTTTTCCTATCCTATGTACAACTTTCCGTTTGTAACGCAATCAACATTCTGCTATTTCTGGTTCGTCCTTAGATCGTTTTGAAAAGACAAAGTTGGACTGGGGTACACGCTTTCGAATTATACAAGGTGTAGCTCAAGGAGTACTATATATCCACAAATACTCTAGATTGAGAATTATCCACAGGGATCTAAAAGCAAGTAATGTGCTATTGGATGGAACAATGAATCCCAAGTGTCTGACTTTGGAATGGCGAGGATTTTTGATATAAATCAAATTGAAGCAAATACCAACAAGGTTGTTGGGACATAGTAAGTCTACATAACCCTTAATTTCATTTAAATTTTATAATCAATATTGAAGTTTATTATCTACCATTGTTGCTTGCAGCGGCTACATGTCACATGAATATGCACTTTACGGTCATTTCTCTGAGAAATTGGATGTATATAGTTTTGGGATATTGTTGTTAGAGATTGTAAGTGGAAAGAAGAACACTTCCTTTTATCATTGTGAAAATTCACTAACGCTTGCTCAATGGGTAAGTAAAAGAAATTCTTATTTATTTCTAGTGTTCATAAGCCTTGCATTTCAGTTGGGACATTTTTAAAAATAAGGTGGGAAACTGGGAATGCAAGAGGAAGACTAATGGTATTATTACTATTATATGTGTAAATCTCAGATATGGGAATTATGGAAAGAAGGTAGAGGACCGGAGGTAATTGACTCATCAATAAGGGAAACTTGCCGGATTCATGAAGCTTTAAGGTGCATCCATGTCGGGCTTTTGTGTGTTCAAGAAGCTCCAGCTGATCGACCGACAATGTCATTGGTGATTCATATGCTGGAAGGTGAAGAAGCTACATCACTTCCACCCTCCAAAGAACCTGCATTTTCAACGAGTAGGAATTCAAGTCCTGTTACCACTTATTCCAAAAATGTAGTTCCTATTAGTTTGCCAGAACCTCGATAGAGCTTGTAAGTGTATGCATTCAATAATACAGATCATTAAGAAAAATGTATAAAAGAAGAAGGTGAAGGTATCATGTATGATACTAGTTGCATTCCTGATGCTTAATTAGGCCTCATAATTTGTGTATCTTGTGTTAAAGGCTTCCTAGGCTTAAATTTGGCTCACATTTGAACCCACAAGTTCAGATGTTAAAGGCTTCCCAAAGCAAATTGGTCTCTTTTGTACTGATGATTTGAAATGGGAAAGAGGAGGTATGCGCCGTTCGCGTCACTCCTGTTCATTACTCGTATGAAATGATGTAAACTCAGTCGTCAATGGCAGGGATGTCTGGCTCCAAATCTGCAAAGGCTGGACAACAACCTCCTTTATTGTGTGCGGGGGCATGCCACTATCTTGTGGTGCAAGTAACTGATGGTGAGGACGGGCTGTAAGCTGTCTTCTTATCAAGTAACTGAAGATAAAGAGAGAGCCAACTCCATATATTGGGATTTCCATGCGAGTCACCGATCGATACTCACAACATAATGAGCGTGTAAGCAGAGCAATATAATCACCGTAAAGTTTAGAAAAAACATGAGAGGCATGAGAGTTTATGTTTCTAAGACACGTTGTACGTACCAATGCTTTCCTTAAGACATTATTTGCCTCACTGTCAGGTGTTCAAAGTGGATTTATCAAATATGTCTTTAGGAAATAATAAAGCCCAAGACGAAAACCAACATAATCACTCAAAAGAAGGTTTCCAAGATGACTGAAAATATTGGATATTGGAGGCTTAAATCTTCTCAAGAACTTTTTGGGACTCTTTATAGAATGTTTGAATTTCTCCATTATGAAGAGAATGAAACCTTTATTCACCAAGAAGGCCAAAACAACTCTCTAGCTAGAAAGTGATTAAGTGGATACGAGATGTTGCTCCTCCGATTTCAACGGAGCAACTTAGGTTTTCCAAAGTTTCTTCTAGCGGCGACGAAGAGTCTTGGGCTCTCCTGACCATCTAGTGGTAGGAAATCGGAGGCGGCGGTCTAGAGAGAGCAGATCCTCTCAAACAACGGCAACTTACGAATCCAAACCAAACTAGGGCTTCAGCCATGGAGACTTTTTGTGGCTGAAAGCCGTTCCAAGGAAACAAGGTTGGTGTCTGGGATACCAATTCCAATGGCGGGTTTCGGGTTGACGACTCTTGGTCGGTTGACGGCGAAATCTGATAGCTGCAATTTGGGAGCGACGAGATTTTCATCAGACACATCAGATTGCCCTCAATCTAAGGAGTTTGATGTGCTTGCTTGGATGTTTGATGTGCTTGCTTGTGAAGGGCGAGAGCCTGATTTGAGGAAGTTAGTAATCCACCAACTAATGTCGGCGATCTGTGTGCCGAGAGAAGAACCATGGAAGCTGTCGGAATCCATGACTGCTACAAAGATCTGGCAGCTAGGTCCTTGGGCTTGGCCTAAGGTCCTTGGGCCTAGGCTTGAATTTAGGTCCTTAGGCTCGAGTTTAGGCGTGGACTCGGGTCTTAGGGCTGGGTCCAAGCTGAGTATGCTGACGGCTAAGCCGTCTTGGCCATCGTTAATGCTGATGGAGATCGGCGGCAAGAGGTGCAAATCTGCTAGGGTTTGGGAATGAGCTTGGGTCCTTGGGCCTGGGTCTAAACTGAACCTCTAAAAAGTATGTTTGGAATTGAGTTGTAAGGCCTGATTTCAAACTGACTATGGCTTAAGTCGCAATATTTGGATAGCTTGGCAGACTGAGAAAGCTAACTGCAACTAGATGAATTCATAAAGCTTGGAGTACCGCAATTGAGCGCCTTGGCTCCGGTTTTTATGTTTCTTTGGTATCTTGTTTTGTATCTAGTTTAATCTTTTGCTATTCAAGTGAGCCAATAATCTAATTTAATAGTACTTTGATGTCATTCTGGCCTGAATTTTATCAATGAAATATTTACCTTTAAAAAAAAACTATGAAGAGAATGAATCATTTATATAGAAGTATATATACCCCTTCAAATGGTAAGGTACCTCTTCACTTCTAACATTTGATTTTTAGTCATATTACTTCATCAAACAAATCCAAAAGGTGCCAACTTAAATCAGTTAAATGACACCTTTTGATTTTTTTTATTGTACTTAATATTTTGAAAATTTCTCCAACACATGGCTCTGCTAAGACGCGGTTCTTAGCTTCGCTGCTGAAGGGATGTGTTCGCTATGGTAGCAAAGGGTACAAAAAGAACAAGCAAGCCAGAGACCAGGGAGGAGGTTAAATCAAAAATTCATAATCCATAGTCATAGACGACCAGAAAAAAAACCGAAAAGAAAACAGAAAGTACAAGGGAGAGAACCAGTCAAGATGACTAACCAGAGAAGCATGCATGCATACTATAATGTAATCCGGTCAAATGATCATGATAAATTGATAATATCATATTGTATGGTTGAACCCAGTGGGTAATGAAAAAATAAAGAAAAAAAGAAGTCTCCGAAGCCATAAAAGTGATTTAAAAAGTGAAGGTCTTAGACTTTCTAGCATTGCTGGTAAATTTGACTTGAGAACATGACAGTGGAACTGCACGATTCTCAGTTGTGTTTGCAGACAACAGATTGTGGAAATGGGATTTTGGTCATACTTGGGATTAGTAGTTCCTTTTTACTCGAATCAAATGATGAAACAGACTGGGGTTTTGTTGGTGTTTCTCTCACTGCTTGCTCTCCCTACCACCCAGTCTCAAAGTTCAACCAACACAACAACATGCCCCATAGATTTCATCTATGTCCTTAGAGTCCCCTTCAATTCTTCATCATGCAAAAACTTCCAAGCCCCTCCCAAAACCCCCGGAATCGACGTCACCAAGATACCATGTTGCCAAACCCTTACATCTGTTCTTGGGATTGGCCTAGCACAATTCCTCAAAGACACTTCTCTTTTCCTACTCCCCGACACAAACACCTCCTTTACTTGCTTCCAAAGCTTCCAGTCCAACATCACCTCTATGTCCCTCCCTTCAAATATTGTGTCTTATTGTTTTGATCCTACACAATATGTAACCAACCCCAATGGTTGTGCTCATATTAAGTCTTCCAAGATTGGGTCTCCAAGCTTAACCAGACAACTGCGCTCGAGTTACTTGACACCGATTGTAAGCCGGACCTTACTAATGGCTCGCAGTGCGCTGCTTGCACGGCAGCTGTGTTTACGGTTCAGCAAAACTTGTACCTCCTGGATGGTAACATTTCTCACTACAGTCTTTGTGGGGCATCAATAATTTTGTATGCTGCTGGTATGATCAATGAGTTTGGACCTGAAAGTAATGGTAGCGTATCTTGCCTATTTGGTTTGTCAATGGATGCTCAAGTCAGTCATTTAGGTTCGCCGAAAAAGAGCATTACAGTTATTGTAATAGTAATAGTCTCTGTAACAACAGGATTGCTTGCAGTTCTTATTTCATATTTAGTATGGAAGAAACGTTTGGCAAAATCAAGGTATTGCTAGCTCTCTCCCTTTCTCTTTCTCCCTGTCACACCTCACACACGCTCCTGTGATGATAGTCCTGAATTCTAGAGATCTTATGCTCTAACAAGTTTACTGAAACAGGGAGCATAAAAAGAGCATAAGGAAATTTAGTGCTGGAGATGGAGAAAATGATACAGAACTACCACTCTTTAGCCTCAGGAGTATATTAGTTGCAACAGACGATTTCTCAGAAGCTAATAAACTTGGGGAGGGAGGATTTGGCCCTGTTTATAAGGTGACAATTATGTTCTTCAATTGCAAGTACAGATTTGCACAAATATTAGAACATTTATGTTATGTACACTGGTAGGCTCTGTCATTAGTTCTGATTCATAAGAATGTGGTTCCTCTTGTGTCGAATATTGCTCCCAATACAGGGTATCTTGGCTGACAATCAAGAAGTAGCAGTGAAAAGACTGTCAAAGAAGTCTGGCCAAGGTCACCAGGAGTTTGTGAATGAGTTGAAGCTTATAGCCAAGCTCCAACACACCAATCTTGTTCGGCTCTTGGGTTGCTGTATTGAAGAGGATGAAAGGATACTGGTTTATGAGTACATGGCCAATCGTAGTTTGAACAACTTTTTGTTTGGTATGCTAGCTCATCACTTCTATGATAATTGTTTGGTCGTAGTGATGATTTAATTACCACTGTTAGTCATTATTCTTCATGGTTTGTGCAATCAGATTCGTCTGAAGACATAAAGTTGGAATGGGGAAAACGTTTCCAAATTATAGAAGGTATTGCTCAAGGAGTGCTTTATATCCATAAGTACTCAAGATTGAAAATCATTCACAGGGATCTGAAAGCAAGTAACGTTCTGTTGGATGAAGAAATGAACCCAAAAATTTCAGACTTTGGAATGGCAAAGATATTCGAGAAAAATCAAACTGAAGCAAATACAAACAGGGTTGTTGGGACATAGTAAGGGTTAATAGTTCATCACTTCAATCATCTGAACATTATCAAATCTGTATTTGTCTGAGAAATACTTCTTTTGCTTACTTCTCTTTGATTAATTCATGAAGCGGCTATATGTCACCTGAGTATGCAAGCTATGGTCATTTCTCTGAAAAATCAGATGTATTCAGCTTTGGAGTGCTGCTGTTGGAGATTATAAGTGGAAAGAGGAATGCTGCATTCTATCGTTTTGAACGTCCATTAACTCTTGCAGGATGGGTAAGTGAAACTCAAGGTATTTTGTTTTGGCTGAAATTAGAAATTGTAGATGAAGTGTAAACTTCCAGTTAAACTCTACAAGCACCATCAGAGTTCATTGCGTTCTTTGTCACTGACTAACTTCATTAGCTTCAAATCAATTGTAAGTTCATACAAGTTGATGGGTTTGTGTGTATTAACTTTATTGCATCTCAGGCTTGGAACATATGGAAAGAAGGCAGAGGAATGAAGGTGATCGATGACTATGTGAGAAAAGAATGCCCACCTGATGAAGCTTTAAGGTGTTTGCATGTAGCTTTTCTGTGTGTTCAAGAAGATCCATTTGATCGACCAACAATGGCGACTGTAATTCACATGTTGGGCCATGAGACTACAACATCACTTCCACCCTCCAAAGAACCTGCGTTTTTGGCACATAGTAATTCCAGTGTTGTGGGTTCATCTCCATCATCTAACACTTTTTCCAACAATGGACTCACCATTAGTATTCCAGAAGGCCGATAAAGGTTGAATGTTTTAGTTCTGTGTCGGACAGCCTTCTGCAAAATATGCCTTCAGTTTCACAGATTTATGTACTGATGTTTATGATGATAGCTCTAATTTAACTATTACATAGTAATGGTTCAGGTGCATTTACAACTTACAAGGCAACTCAAACATCTAGTGATGAATGTTTTTAACTCACAATAGATCATCATACTCGCGTATATACCGTCATGAAAAGTATAGAACAAGCAAATGCATGTAATATGCAGCATATTGTTTTGTCCACAGATAATTTGACAGTGGAAGATGAACAAACCTATATCTTCACCAAAAGGTTTGAGTAGTGTATACCCCTGGAAAGAACTCAACAAAAGAAAGTTACTTGTTGCTAGAAGCTTGGAATTGCAGACGTGATGACCAACCAGATGATGAAATATAAAAGCTCCCCTGCTTTGACTGTAAGGAAGGAGTGATAGACTGATAGGTAATTAGGTATCAATTAATTTCGTGTTTGTCCTGTAAGGCAAGGTGAGGTGATCATTTCTTCTATATTTGGTAAGTTGGCTGATTCAGCTGATGTTGTCCTGGTTAGCACACAATACTATGGTCAGTGCAAATTTCTACTTGGGACATTTATCATCTTAGTTTCAGAGATCAAATTCTTCTTCTTGCTTCTTTTTTTTCTTCATTGTCTTTAAATGGGGCAGCCGTTTATCTATCTCGTTACCTTTCTGTTATATCTTAGTTTTCCATTCTGTAGCAGCCAGGACAACTTAGTACCGGGGAAATCTATTAGTTCAAACCAGACCTTAACTTCTTCCATTGGGACCTTTGCATTAGGCTTTTTCTGTCCTGAACATTCTACTTCCTTGGTATATGGTACAACACAATCCCAAACACAGCAATAGTATGGGTTGCTAACAGAGAATCCCAACTTGATTCTCCTGGTGTTTTCACACTCGGCGATGATGGCAATCTTGTTGTGTTGGATGAGGCTCGTGAAGTCATGGTGTGGTCATCTAATGTTTCAGTATCTGCTTCTGCAAAGAATGGTACAACTGGTTTACTATTGGATACTGGTAATCTGGTTCTGCAATTTGAGGGTGACACTTGTGGCAGAGCTTTGATCATCCCTCGGATACAATGTTGCCTGGCATGAAGATTAGATTGAACAAAAGGACTGGCCAGCAAAGGCGTCTTACATCCTGGGCAGCAGTCGATGATCCACAACCCGGAAAGTTCACCTTAGGCATAGATCCTACAGGTCCTGGACAGCTTTTTATTTGGAAGGAAAATGCACCATATGTGAGGAGTACTTTATACATTGGCAAGCAGACCAACACAGCCTTTGCTGTTGATGGTGAAAATGCTCCACCGACAAATGGAACTGCCTATTTCCTCATTTACAACTTTGATGCTGATGAGGTCTATTTCACTTATGGTGTTTCAGATAGCTCAGTAAAGATGAGGGTCAAGTTGAATCCAAATGGCAGGATGAGCTGCTGCTATGGTTGGATTACAGCAAAACATGGTTTTCATGGTGGAAGCTGCCTGTTGATAACTGCGATTTTTATGCTCGTTGCGGTCCCTATGGATCCTGTCACAAAAATGAAAGCCTTACCCTCTCATCACCATGCAAGTGTTTGACAGGTTTTAGACCCAAGTTTCAGAAACAATGGGCTATGGGGGACTGGTCAGGTGGCTGTGTTAGGGAAACGCAATTGATATGTAATAATCAAACAGAAGGTTACTATGCAAAGTTTGAAAGGTTGAAATTACCTGATCATTCTGTGCTGTTAGACAATAGGAGTATCAGTGAGTGTAAAACTCAGTGTAATCAGAACTGTTCTTGTACAGCTTTTGCTCATGTTAATTCAACCGAGGGAAGTAGTGCTGGGAAATGCTTGTCATGGTTTGGTGACTTAATGGATGTTGTAGAGAATCAAACTCTTGGCCAAAATATTTATCTTCGCATTCATAGCCTACAGCAAGGTATGTTTGATTTAAAGCAACTCACTCATAGTCATCAATTTTGTTGGTAAACTGGATTCTTTTCTTTCATCTGCAGGAGTCATCATGTTAATTCCTTGAGGAGGTCCTTTGTAATTGTAGCAGTCACAGCAACAGCAGGGTTGATCATAGTAACTTTTGGCTATTTCATGTGGAAGAAAACTTGGGGAAAGGAAAGGTAATTCTATCACTCTATATAACTTGCATATTTAAGCATATGGATTGAGGTAATCCAACAAACAAATAAACTACGGTTTAACCATAATAATGATGCAGGGAGAATAGTGAGACTATAAGGAGTGGTAATGCTGGAAGTGGACACAATGATATTGAACTTCCCCTCTTTAGTTTGAAGAGTATATTAGCTGCTACAAACAACTTTACTGAATCTAATAAGCTTGGAGAGGGAGGATTTGGCCCTGTTTATAAGGTGAAACCTCCAACTACTGAGTAGTAACCAAGTACCAACAACTACATTGCTTTTCATCAAGAATGGTTATTTCCTTTTTTACTTGTTCAAAAATTCTCTGGCTTGGTTTTTCTTCTACTGCAGGGTATTTTGCCAGTGAATCAAGAAGTAGCCATGAAAAGGCTATCAAAAAAGTCCGGGCAAGGACAAGAAGAATTCATGAATGAGTTGCAGCTTATAGCCAAACTCCAACATACCAATCTTGTTAGGCTCTTGGGTTGCTGTGTTGAAGAGGAAGAAATGATACTGATTTATGAGTATATGCCTAATCGAAGTTTGGACAAATTTTTGTTTGGCAAATTCATACCTTTTATGATACTTTAAGTTGTTGATTTGTGAGACATAATAATTTTGATCGTTAATTGTTCTGTTTCATTGTTCATTGTTCTAATCAGATCCTTTGAAAGTACGAAATTGGATTGGAGTATACGATTTCGAATCATAGAAGGTATAGCTCAAGGAGTCCTTTATATCCACAAGTACTCTAGATTGAAAATTATTCACAGGGATCTGAAAGCAAGTAATGTTCTATTGGATGAAGCAATGAACCCTAAGATATCAGACTTTGGAATGGCAAAGATTTTCCAAATGATTCAAACTGAAGCAAATACGAACAGGGTTGTTCGGACATAGTAAGCATACATTATGCATGATATATTTAAGTCCTATACTAAACCTTATGCGATCATTACTACTCCTAACCTGACCTCTATTTTTCTTGCAACGGCTACATGTCACCAGAATATGCTCTATACGGTCATTTCTCTGAGAAATCAGATGTATTTAGCTTTGGCGTTTTGCTACTAGAGATTGTTTCTGGAAAGAAAAACTCTTCTTTTTATCGTTTAGAACATTCACTAACGCTTTCTGGATGGGTTAGTAGAGATCATAGCTTGTATGCTCACTTAGTTACTATAGCTTTAGATACAAACTAGTGAATGTACTTATCTAGCAAGATTGATGACTTCACTCTGCTTAGGCCTGGGAGTTATGGAGAGGAGGCAGAGGAATGGAGGTGATCGATGCATCAGTAAGGGAAACATGCCGAACTCATGAAGCTTTGAGGTGTATCCATGTAGGGCTTTTGTGTGTTCAGGAAGCTCCAGCTGATCGACCACCAATGTCATCTGTAATTCATATGCTACAGGGTAATGAAGCTACCTCCCTACAACCTGTTAAAGAACCTGGGTTTTCAGCACATATGTATTCTAGTACTGTTGACTCTTCTCCAGCATCTACAATGCTTTCCAACAATGCAGTGACTATTACTTTGCCAGAGGGTAGATAGAGGTTCAATAATGTTTGCATCTGAACTACCTGAAAAACGCTGTGATAAGTACTCATAATCAACTCCACAGACAATTGGACCCAAGATATCTCATGAGACTATCTATATAGATTGTTTTATGACGATTAGCTGCAGTGGTAGAGCATAACCGGAATTGTATACATATCTACATAAGTCGTTGGCATATAACACTTCGCTATGCTGCTGGTATGCTCGATGAGTTTGCTCCTGAAAGTAATGGTTCTGTATCTTTTTGGTTTGTCTATGGATTCTCATGTGGTATACCCAAATAATGACATATCACAACAGCAGGATTAGTTAAAATCCCTGTTTCATACTATGCATGGATGAAAACTTTGGCAAAAGGAAGGACATATAGCCACTGTTTTTTCTCTGTAACACACCTCAATACATGTACAAGGCAAATCAATCAGGTGGCTTTAGGCTCTCTGGGAGCAATTTTGCCAAGGGGGAACAGGAAGCATTGTGCCTTCCAGAATGCCTAGAGAGCCTAACATTCTGTCTTTCTCTCAGTCTCTGTATGATTACAATAATTATGAATAAATGTAACTGGTTTCTATCATCTCAGTGATCTCACTGAGAGGTCCATGAAAACCAACATGCCAAAGACAAATAGAAGATACAAAAGCAGAAGCAGAGCTGAAATAGTCAAGGCCACATTAAACTTGTATAACCATATGTTAATTTCTCAGTAGTTTTGCTTAAAATAGAGGATTAAACAATATTGATCCGTCTTTTAAAAATATTTGCAGGAGTGAATACCTGAACAAGTCATTGTGCCATATGTGACTACACCTTGTATCACCTGGTCACCAGGTCAGTGGCAAATACATTATGCACAAATGGTTACGTTGTTCAATATGATATTCATAATTGTAATGTAAAATATCTGTTGTTGAAAGTCTTAGCTTTGATCCCTACTGGATAACAAATGTGCTTGCAGAAGGTTACCTCAGAAAGCTATGCTTTGACTTATGGTGAACTTGAGCATTTCATAATCCAGCTTTTCTGGGAAGTTCTTCTGCAGCCAATGAGTTGAAACCCAAACCTGCTAATCCATGGATACCAAGAGCACCCAATGCTTTCCCTTTTCTTCTTGTGCCTATATCTCACTTCTTCTATCTCCCTGCAGCTGACTCCATCACTACAAGCCAATCTCTTTCTGGTGATCAAACCATTGTTTCAGCAGGTGGGGTTTTTGAATTGGGTTTCTTCAAACCAGGTAATGCTTCAAACTTCTACATAGGCATGTGGTACAAGCAAGTATCACAGAAAACCATAGTCTGGGTGGCAAATAGGGAACAACCAGTCTTTGATATATTTTCCTCATTATTGAAGATCTCAGATGGTAATTTAGTACTCTTTGATGAGTCCAACACTCCAATTTGGTCTACAAATGTGGCCTCCAACATCACCTTAGGCACTTCTATACAAGCTATTCTTTTAGATGATGGAAACTTTGTCTTAAGACCCGAGTCTGGTTCCTCCCACCCTTTATGGCAAAGTTTTGATCATCCATCCCATACTTTTCTACCAGGAAGTAAATTGGGATTCAACAGAGTTACCAAACAAAGCCAGATGCTTATTTCATGGAAAAATTCAGAGGATCCTTCACCGGGTCAATTCTCACTTGAGGTAGACCAACAAGCAACTCATATATCATAAAGTGGAATAGGTCTAAACAGTATTGGACAAGTGGATCTTGGGATGAAAACGAACATACTTTCAGTTTGCTCCCCGAGATGAAGCTTAACTATATCTACAATCTTAGCTATGTTACAAATGAAAATGAGAGCTACTTCACCTATTCTCTTTATGATGCTAGCATTACATCTCGACTCATAATGGATGTAACGGGTCAGCTTAAGCAACTGTCCTGGTTTAAAGCTCAAGGATGGAACTTGTTTGGGCTCAGCCGAAGAGACAATGTGAAGTTTATGGTCTATGTGGGGCATTTAGTAGTTGCAATGAAAACTCCTTGCCCTTCTGTAAGTGTCTGATGGGTTTTGAACCAAAGTCAGTGACCCGTTGGGATTTGCAGGATTACTCTGATGGGTGTTCAAGAAAAACCAGGTTGAATTGTGGAAATGTTACTGGTGTTGATGGCACGAGTGACAGGTTTATAGAAATGTCTAGCCTAGCATCTCCAGATAAAAATATTTCTGAAGTTATATAGTATTGAAGAATGTGAATCAACTTGCTTAAATGACTGCAATTGCACTGCTTACAGCCGCTACGGATATAGCAGCTCTTCTTCTGAATGTTCAACTTGGAAGGGAGATCTGTTGGCGGATGAAAATGGAAGAACTGTATACATAAGAATAGCAGCTTCGGATTATAAGAATCTCAAAAGTAATGTGATGTTTATTGGTGTCTGGTGGTGACCTTAACTTTGAGCCATCATGATTTTTTATCAACCCGATATTTTTCTGTTCTTTGCAGGTAGAAAACGGACCATTGTAATTACAACAGTGCCAGCAACAGCAGGGTTGCTCACTATAGTTTTTTTGGCTATTTTTTAATGAAGAAAACTTTGGGAAAGAGAAGGTACCTCTCTCTCTCCTCATATTACTTCCACAAATATGAAGCTAAACATATTCTCTGGTAATCAAAATAAAAACACGGATGATTGAACTATCAAATATTTTGGATCGTTAGAACTTTACAGAATCCTAGTGCTGCTGGTGTGGAGAATGATACAGAACTACAACTATTTAGTTTGAGGAGTATATTAGTAGCTACTAATAACTTCTCTGAAGGGAATAAGCTAGGAGAGGGAGGATTCGGCCCTGTTTATAAGGTTAGCTATGTGCTTCAATCGCAAACACAATTTTCTTCATGAATACGAGTGTTTTGTGATTTGGTAGTTTCCTTAATATAAGGTTTTTCTGTGCCTAAAATTTTCTCCAACATTACAGGGGATTTTGCCTGAAAATCAAGAAGTGGCCATAAAAAGGCTATCAAAGAAGTCCGGGCAAGGAACAGGAGTTCAAGAATGAGTTGAAGCTTATAGCGAAGCTCCAACATACCAATCTTGTTAGACTCTTGGGCTGCTGCATTGAAGCAGAGGAATGATATTGATGTACGAGTACATGCCAAATCGAAGTTTGGACAAATTTCTGTTCGGTATATGCTCCTTTCTACTAAAATTTACTTGATAATATTGTTAATTTAGATTTGATTGTTAGTCGTTTTTCTTTATGGTGCAGATCCATCCGAAAAGACAAAATTGGATTGGGGTAAACGTTTTAGAATTATAGAAGGTATAGCTCAAGGATTGCTTTATATCCACAAGTACTCGAGACTAAAAATCATTCACAGGGATCTAAAAGCAAGTAATGTTCTATTGGATGGAACTTTGAACCCCAAGATTTCTGACTTTGGAATGGCAAAGATTTTTGATATGAATCAAACTGAAGCAAATACTAACAGGGTTGTAGGGACCTAGTAAGTGTTTCCAGCAAATGAATTCATCATGTGCTGCATTACAATGACTAGTATTGCTAATTCATTCTCGTTAGTGCAGCGGTTACATGTCCCCTGAGTATGCACGCTATGGTCATTTCTCTGAGAAATCAGATGTCTTTAGCTTTGGAGTTTTGTTGTTGGAGATTGTAAGTGGAAAGAAGAATGCTAGTTTCTATCGTTTTGAAAGAGTGCTAACTCTTTCTGGATGGGTAAGTAAAAGACTTGCTAATTTGCAAATCACTAGAAGGTTGAAATTTTCAAATATATTGGTGGATTCAGGCAAAAACTGTTATGATCCTACTATATTTTTGCTAGGCATGGGACCTATGGAAAGAAGGAAGAGGAACAGAGGTGATTGATGCATCAGTACGGGGAACAATTCGGGTTCATGAAGCTTTAGGTGTATCCATGTAGGACTTTTGTGCGTTCAAGAATCTGCAGCTGATCGACCTGCAATGGCATCAGTAATTCACATGTTGCAGGGAAATGAAGCTACATCTCTTCCACCCGCCAATGAACCCGCTTTTCAACACAGACGAATATCAGTACTGCTACAGGTTATTTTTCTCAAACATCTACCAATTATTCAAACAACACACTCACTATTAGTTTGCCAGAAGCTCGATAGATGTTCCTTCCAACAATGTTTCCTTTCTTCTACACATTCAAAGTTAGAGTTATATTTCCCTAACAACTGTTTTGATTTAGTTGTTCTATCGTGGGTCTATAAGGACCTTAGATTCTTGTGTTTTCTTATATTTGAGAAGAGATCGACAATGGGTTTGAAATTGTAACCTCATCGCGTTACAAGCCTTTACAATGGTCATTCACCTTCACTTTCTTTTCCTGGCTAGTCTCAAAATTCAGATAATCTACGATAGCCATCTTCTAACATAATCTTGTTTCATTTGATGGGATGTTTAGATGTAGAGACCAGTTTTTTGTATAATGCATAATTATCACGGTTCAAGTACCAACAAGCACTGTTGTTGGTTTTATGGATACTAAGTGGTGGATTCAGCTTTGGAAGATTCATACTCTACCAAAAATAAAAGTTGAATGGTGCTGTGCCTACTATGCTAAATCTAAATAGATGAAAACTTACCAGAGTTGCTTTCTTTGCTCCATCTGTGGTATATCTGAAGAATCCATAGAACATCTGCTCCTCCACTGCAATTGGGTTTGGATCCCCATTGAGCCTATGAAATGACAAGCAGAAGGTCACAATTTTGAAAGCTGGTTAATGCTGATCGAAGTAAAGAGGATAGGAATCCATGTGGTACATTGATTAGACTCATTTTCATTTGGAAAGCCCGATGCAGCTTTGTCTATAAGTTTTAGGCCAATCACACATGGCACTCTGGCATGCAGTGTTATCGAGCTTCAGTTGAAGTTCAATCATCTTCACTCTAATGCTACTAACTGATACACAACAACACCTGGATAAGCAAATTCTAGATTCTAGTAGCTTGTGTTATTAACAATCAGCACTACTCAACAAAGTTCAACAAAAAGCACCAATCTTTCAGCTAAACACTGACCCACTACACAAATGCATCAATGACAAAACCCAAACAACAAATAACCCCATTCTAAAACTAAAAACCAGATCAAAACCCAATTTACCAAAATCATAAAGGAAGCAAATTTCAGGGTCTAGTTTGAAGGTACGTGGTAAAATTTCAATCAGTCCAAGCAAAGCAGCAGTACTTCTCTTCACAGTAAAAAAAAAAAAAGAAAGGGGATCTCTAGCTCTTCACTAATGTGGTAAAATTTGCGATCTTTGATTCTTTTACGAGGTATTCTCGTCTTACTTAGCGAGGTACTTTCTGTTATGTTTTCATGTCATCAAAAGTAGCAATCCTTTTTGTATGGACACTCCCTGTCATTCAAACTCTCTGAGCTTGAATGAGTTTGGAACTTTGCGTGCATTTGTCGTAACGTCTAATTGTCTATATTGAAAGCTCAGTCAAGCTGCCTTTTCCATATTCACCGTTCAATGTTTTCATGCAATATAAATATACCTTCCCTTTTCAAAGAATGGTTGAGTTCTTCAAGTATACTGCTCCATCATAGTGTTCTTTGCTTTGGTTCTTTCAAGAAGCATCGTTCTTATGTGTTATGTTGTGGTAATTCACCATCTTATTTCTCACTGCCAACTAGGAGGGACCAACTCATGATGGTACCCTTATATATTGTTGAACTACTTTCACTTTGCTGTTCCACTGCTTTTTCTTCTTCTTGCTCTTCTTTGTGTTTCTTTGTCCCGGAATGGGGTGGCTCATTCTTTGTCTTGTTATGTTATGCTTCTCTTTTTGTACCAGCCAAGACAACCTAGTACCAGGAAAATCTATCGGTGCAAACCACACCTTGATTTCTTCCTCTGAAATCTTTGCATTAGGCTTCTTTAGTCCTGAGAATTCTAGTAAACACTTCCTTGGTACATCACATATCCAAAGAGTACTACTACATCACATATCCAAAGAGTACTACTCAAGTAGTTTGGGTGGCTAACAGAGAATCCCCACTTCATTCACCCGGCGTTTGTATGCTCTGCGGTGATGGAAATCTCGTAGTATTGGATGAGACAAGAAATGTCATCTGATCAACTAATGCATCAGTATCTGCTTCTGCAATGAGTAACACGACTGCTTTAATCTTGGATACGGGAACCTTGTATTGAGATTTGGAAATCAAACCTTATGGGAAAGCTTCAATTATCCCACTGATACTGTGGTGCCTGGCATGAAAATTGGCTTTAACAAAAGGACTGGCCAGCAATGGCTTCTTACATCCTGGGCAGCATCTGATGATCCACAACCCGGAAAGTTCGCAAGCGGCATTGATCCTAAAGTGCCTTCAGAGCTTCTTACCTGGAAGGAAAATGTACCATATTGGAGAAGTGCTATCTATATTGACAGTGGAGATACAACATTATATAGGGTCCAGGTGGAGAATTTTTCAGTATTGATGATAGATCCTTCTTTTATCTTGCTTACACCAATCATGATGATGAGGCTTTTTTCACTTTTGGTGTCTCGGATAAATCAGTAAAACTGATAACGGTTTTGAAGGCGTCTGGAATGTTACTACTGCAGCTGTGGAAGGAAGACAAAGAAAACATGGATTCCAGCATGGGGAGAGCCTTTACATACATGTGATTATATTGCTCGCTGTGGCCAAATGGTGCCTGTGATAAATATGAATCTGTCACCCGCAAGTGTTTGACAGGCTCTACACCCAATTCAGGAACAATGGGATGTGGGGAATTGGGAAGGTGGCTGTATTAGAGAAAAGAACTTGACATGTGATGATCATGAAGAGGGCTCACAAAGTTTGAAAAGTTGAAACTCCCTGATCATTCTATTATGTTGTACAAGGGAAGCATTACTGAGTGTGAATCCGAATGTCTTCGGAACTGCTCTTGCCAGCGTATGCTATATGAATGTGTCACAATTTTTCCCTGGGAGATGTTTCAAATGGTTCGGTGACTTGATGGATCTTGTAGAGAATCACACCCACGGGTAAGATCTCTACATTCATGTTCGTCAACAGCATTCCTATCAAGGTACGTATGTTGTTGATTCAATTTCTTCTGCTATTTCCAGGAAGAAAGTAGTTTCTTTTGTTTTTTTGTGTCAATTTAAAATTCATTAGTAGTTTGCTACAAATAGTCATTACTTACATTCCACCCAAAAAAGAAAGTCATTACTTAAACTGTAGCCATCTTTTTTACTAGTCCATCATCTTGATCTATCTCTTTTGTTTACAGTTGATGATTTTTCAGGGACCCCTTGGTATTGCATTAGTTTCATCAGCAGCGGGATTGCTTGCTCTACTTTTTGGCTGTTTTTATGGAAGAAAACTTTGGGTAAAGAAGGTATACCTACACTCTCTCCTTTCTCTCTTAGAGCAGATACTAATGATGTTTTACTACAATACAACTAATACAAGAAGCTTTGGAGGAAGTAAGAATAAAACTATTGGTGATTTTAGTACTGGAGGTGAAAAGAGTGATACAGAACTACGCTCTTTGACTTGAGGTGTGTATTGGCTACTACAAACAACTTCTCTGAAGCTAATAAGCTAGGTGAAGGAGGATTTGGCCCCGTTTATAAGGTGAGCACACTCCTGTAGTCCACTAAACATAAGATAGAAATGCATTGTTCTTCAGATTATGATGATTTTGTTTGTACAGAACTCATTAATTCCACTACTAATTTTATTGGTAAGGATTAAGGCTAAGATGTTTTTTTATTGGGTTATATTTTTCTTCATCTACAGGGGATTTTCCCTGAAAATCAAGAAGAGAGAAGTAGCATAAAAAGACTATCAAAGAAGTCTGGGCAAGGGCATCAGGAGTTCTTAAATGAGATAAGCTTATAGCCAAACTCCAACACAACAATCTTGTTAGGCTTTTGGGTGTTGTGTTGAAGAGGAGGAAATGATATTTATCTATGAGTTCATGCCCAATCGAAGTTTGGACAAATTTTTGTTGGTATATCTTTCTTATTTAAAAAAAATTAAATCTGCTACATTTTTGCAAAGAAGTTTGGGGACATATATTATGTGTAACAATATAAGTCCAAACATTGTCTAATCAGAGAATGTTACTGAACTTGTTCTTTGCCATTTTTTGTATCAGATCCATCTGAACAGTCAAAATTGGATTGGGATAAACGTTTTAGAATCATAGAAGGTATTGCTCAAGGAGTACTTTATATCCACAAGTACTCTAGGCTAAAAATCATTCACTGGGATTTAAAGCAAGAATGTTCTGTTGGATGAAGAAATGAACCCTAAAGTTTCAGACTTTGGGATGGCAAGGATTTTTGGTGTGAACCAACTGAAGAAAATACCAACAGGGTTGTTGGAACATAGTAAGTATAAGCAACACATGATTTCAACGATTAAGCCTTATGAATTTCAATACTATTGCTCACGTACTTCTCTTGTTTGATTCATGAAGCAGCTACATGTCACATGAATATGCATGTTATGGCCTTATCAGAGAAATCGGATGTATTTAGCTTTGGAGTGTTGTTATTGGAGATTGTAGGTGGAAGGAAGAATGGTTCTATTCGTTACTCCGGAGATTCACAAACTCTTGCTCAATGGGTAAGTAAATTCTTGTTATTGTTTGTGCGGAAATTGAAAGTTAGCATTGGCTAAGCACAACTGTAGAAACTTCATATTCAAGTAAAAGTCATTCACAATTGATGTGTTTATGTGTCTGTGAACTTTAGGCCTAGAAATTATGGAAAGAAGAAGGCAGAGGAATCGAAGTGGTTGATGCATCAGTGAGATAAACAAGCCAGTCTCAAGAATCTTTAAGATGTATCGAGTAGGTTTTTTATGTGTTCAAGAAGCTCCCGCAGATCGACCAACAATGGCAACTGTTATTCTTATGTTGCAGGGCAACGAAGCTAATACCCTTCCACCTTCTAAAGAACCTGCATTTTCAACACATTCCAAGGATTTTGGTTCTCCTTCTCAAATATCTACCATTTTGTCTAACAATGCACTCACCATTAGCATCCCAACAGGTCGGTAGAATTCAATAGTTAGATGTCTAGTTATATCGGTACGGTTGGTGTATTTATAAGCTGATCAGCTAACATACAATGTACTTAAGTGGTAAGCAATGACATGCAACATATTTCAAAAACGTTCAATCCTTGACAAAAAGCAGATTCTGCATTCTATTTCATTCAAACAGGGACATGCTTAGTTGATTTTACAAATCATCGAAGAACGTGTTGGTTTGGTAGAGGCCCAAATACTAAAGCTATTGCATACTGTATAGACTAATGTGAATGAAGCTTAGAAGAAGCCTACTTAACTCTTTACACAACATAAGAACATCAACAGTCTCTGCCAGTCATCTATTCAGGTTGCAAAAAGCGCCGCCCCGACGCCTGGGTGGTCGCCTTTCCTATCTGTGTTTACCCCAGCAGGGTGTTTTCCTCATTTACGGCAGCAGAATCGGAAAATTTAGCCTCCAAGCTTTAGGTTTTGAACTGGAATCGAAATGGAGGAGAGTATTTTTATTCTTTTTTTTTTTTTTCAGATTGGAGGTAGAGATGGTTTTGAAACCTCAGTTTTTTACCTAATGGAGACGTAACACCGACTCATGACGTAAATCTACTAACTAGTCGACGTGTCAAAATGGACAGTCTAGAATCTGGATGACCCGTGCAGATGCACGACTAATGCAGGGAATTGTGGAAATATGTTGTATCATTTGTACTAGGTATCTACCGCGCTCCGCTGCGGGAGGGGGAGAGAGATAGGTCATTTATGAAAAGAGGGGGCAAAACTGTAATTTAAAAGGTGATAACATTACTGTAATTATGACGTAAACGAGGGTAGAATTGTCATTTTTAAAAATAGGGCAAAACTGTAATTAAAAAAGATAGCATGACTGTAATTATGATGTAAATAAAAACAAAATCCTCATTTCGCGAGGGCTTATGAACAGTGCGGCTGTACACATACCGCGCGTTGCTGCGGAGTTAGAGTAGAGTAGAAACATGGTAAATCAGTAATTAAGTCATCTGAGAAGGGTAAAATAGTATTTTTATAACTTTAATTTAAAGTATTGAAAATTGAGTGGTAAAATTATAAAAAGAGAGGAGAAAAGGGCAAAATGGTCTTTTTCTTGGTTGTGACTGAAAAATGAGTGGTAAAGCTGTGATTTTTCATGACAGTAAGGGCAAATGTGTAATTCGTGACCGAGGGAAAATTAGTTATTAATCAGAAAATAGGGACGAAAAAATAATTCAAAAGGGGTCGTTGTGAACAGTACACAGGTTGTACTCGTATTAGTATATAGTACACAGGCTGTACCCGTATTAGTATATAGTAAACAAGGTATGTGCGCGCGTTGCTGCGCGGGTACCAGTTATTGACTGCTTTAAATGTTTTTTTTGATTATTAATACTAAGAAACAAAATTAATTGTAATAAAGTGAGATATTGACATACATTTCGATTTGAAAACAAATAATAGTAAAGTGGATATAAAGATCAGTTAAGGCAATCACAACACCTTTAATTGGTAACTGATATACATATACAGAGACACACCAAAAACTATTTCACATCAAAAAGCCTGTAGATTTGGCTGTTAATATACACACACACCAGAAGCTATTTGATGTACAGATCAAAACTATTTCACATCAAAAAGCCATTTTTCTGTAACGATTACAATGTTGTAGATTAGGCTGTTAATATACACACACACCAAAAACTATTCACATTGGCTCCAGTTGCAAGCTAGAACATCATTTGAACAAAAGAGGGCATTTTCCACACACCATCGCCTTTGCAAAAGTTGGTAGCCAAAACATAGTTAGATTCTTACAATGGAGCTATCATGTCTAATTAATCTGATTTTGCTGTGTCCTTGCTACTGCCTCTGCTTCCCTGTCAATTATGATGTAAAAGTCATTAAATATTTCAGTATCTACATTAAGAAAGAATAGATGGACACTGTAGTAAAGATTGAAACCTTTTTTTTTTGCGGACTCCAAAAGTTGATGCAGAGTGCTTTCTTTTGGTGACCATGATTTTCTCTTTAAGGGAAGTTTCCCTGATGTCTTTGGTTCTTCTATCTCTTGGCCAACCTTTTCAGTGTCAGGGTAAACACCTCTAACCATAAAATCTTTCCTTGTACCAAACTCAATCTTCCACATTTTGTATATGTGCATTGTATCAAGGATGATTTTCAGGATGACGGTTTCTCTGTACTTCCTTCATCTATCAATTGGTACAGGGTTTTCTAAATAGTATCTCTGCAGGTTTGCCATGAGCATGGCCAAAGTTGAATCATCTTTATCTTCGAGACGAATTTGCATCTTGTACCTGTAATAGTAACAGCCATCATAAAAAATTTACGCATACGATATTCAAGATGAATAAGGCTGTGAAATCAACATAGACACTTTTAGTATTAGTGGAGTTATTTAGACAAATGTATCATAGATTTAGTTAATCAAAAAATTTCTTGCTTACATTGGCTTTCTAGCTTGCTCTCCATGGTTTGGACATTTATTCAATACAGAGTCGGATCCCATTTGTAGCTTCACTCTACAGATTAGACAGCCAAAGTAGTACCACCCTTCGCGAGTAATGATTTTTGTAATTTTAGCTCGACAGGTGAACGTGGAATCCTATGTTGATATAGACATTTTGAAGTCACATATGACATTAGTTGTAATATTTTTAATATACATAACAACATGTGCACAACATTATGTCCTTTAGAGCTTCAAAAGGAAAAAATAAAATAAAAAAAAAAAATAAATTATGTTCTTTTAGAAGTTGTTACCTTGTTTTCATCTGCATCTTGTAAGATGAGGTTGCCGATATTGATTATGTTTGATGTTTCTGTGACAGAAGAACTTGTGCTTTGGCCTGAGCTTGGTATGAATTTTGGGGCATAGTTTGGACTTGAGAACCTGCAATTTTATTGAGGTGTACAAAATTTGATATTAGCACACAATGAATACCGAATGTCAATTATGGCCATATTTTATCTTTAAATGTGTACCTTGTTTTGTATTCCTGTAACTCAGGAATATTTGGATTGATGAAGACGCAGCTGTTCAAGCTTGTATTGACCATTTTCTCTGAGAATAGACAACAGAAGTAATTCAATTCGAAATATAAATAGTGTGATCTCATCGAGAAAAAGGACATTTATTCTTACTTGCATACGTGGCCACTTTTGAACTCGTAATGACTATCACAGCTGGCGGGGGTGACTGAAGTATCTTGTCTGCATCAAAGTCAAGTGCAAGTTCTCCCCAAAGTGTTGCTTGCAGCTCTTCATTCCTAGGGAAAACAGTAAACGCATACAACAGTAGAATTGTGTGTAAATGAATATATCAAATAACTGAAATTGTGTATTAAACCTTTAGACAGTCAACATATTTATAACCTAAATTTACAATTTGGTACCTTGTGTTATGTATTCGTAGTTCCCGTGTTCTTGCCAATTGTCCTTTGACAGGAGTGTCTTCAACTTGATGCATCTCCTTTATAAGCCCGATTATATCTACTTAGCAAAAAGACAACATTTAAAAAGTATGAAGTTTGATTAACAATTAAATATTAGAATAAAATGTGAACGTTATGTACATATTATATAACTTTAGTGAACACTTTGATTGTGATATATATATATATATATCAATTTGTACCTGTCAATAGTGTCTTTTTTGTTACGTGCAGGAAGTTCGCTGTAGTCCAGTAGGTTGAAGCAGTGTATGGGTATTGCCGGGAATTCTTCACGCATCAGTTTGAACACAGTTTTATTGTTAAACTGCAGCTGTGCTGTATGTGGCACAACTTGATGAGACTCTTGATTTTTCATGATCCTAAATTTGCTTATTTCATAGACAGGACCTTCCGCATATTGCTTAAGACATCTTCAGTGTCAACTTCCATGTCCACGGCATGGATGGAGTCACCTTGTATGTGTCACAATTGATAGATATAATAAGTATCTTTCATAATTATATAACATATAGACAATGATCAGAAATGTTTGAACCGGTGCTTGTAAAAAATGATTCAACTATTATAACAATTACATATTGGTCGACTAACACGCATCCAAGCCATCATATCGTTGGATAGGGTTGAGAACTTTTCCTCTCCACATTCGGGATACTCGAACCTTTATCTTCATGCCACCCGTTCCAGGACTAATGTCACGAATTCGGGTAGTCGACATGGTGCAAAAGCATATCTGTTTGGGGAAAAAAAAAAAAATGGGAATCATCGACAACGATAGTGTAATATACTAAGAATGAAATTGTGATTAGACTTAAAAGAGACATTTTATGGTTGTTGGGTTGCATAGATGAGAGGATTTACACTTTTGAAAGTATGTCAACCAAAACAACTGAATTTGCTTCTTATCTAAGAGTATCAAATAAGATATGCATAATTGAATAAAGCAATCTGTGTAGTTTTGATCGTTTATGCAAGCACAAAGAAACAAAATACCTGTCTTCAGTTTGTAGGTTGGATTTGTAGGTTGGATCACGGCCAAGTAGAAAATAGATGTGCAGGTTAGAGATATAACCGAATCTGAAAGTGAAAGATCTGAGTCGGCTTCTACATAGAGCTGTATAGTTATACACACATAGGGCTTGTTTAGAATTGACAATTATACCCTTGTTTACCTTGCCTTCCGTTTTTTTATTTACTAAAGGTCGGTTTTTGGCTTGTTGATGTCGGCCTGCAAATTTTTATTCATTGTTTTACTGAATATAGAAGGAATAATTGGTGGAGGTATCGGTTGATGATGAGCTTTAGAGTTGGCCTCAAACTGCAAAAATTTTTGTATTCATTTTTTTTTAGTATTTTTCTGGTATATCTTTTTTTTTTTTTTTAAATTCCTTTTCTCAATAGTTGCGACATGTATAACTTAACTTATTTTAATGATTCATTCTGACTTCTATTTATTGCCATTCCATAACATAGTGTTATTGGAAATCGGCGTCGTCTTTTCAAACAAAAGGTCATCTATGTTTTGATGCAGACAGTACAGTTCGTGGTAAAAAAATTTGTTATGAACATGTGTTCCAGTCAAAACTTGTGCCTCAATGACATTGACATATAAATTTGTAATCATCAACCGGGTTTCATATATGGACATTTTACACAATATTAGTCGGAATGCGACTGTAAATTTTTCAACACATCTTTATACACAATATTCTTTGTATATGTATTTGGTATGTGTCTTTTTAAAATCACAATTTTAATTCCTTCTCTTGAGGTTATTCTAGATAAAGCAACATACAATTGTCCATGACTAAAAACAGGCTGAGGCAAATATAAACCAACTTGTTTTAATGATTGGCCTTGGCTTTTATTTATCGTCATTCCATAACATGCTTTCATCGGAAATTGCCTCCTCCTCAATATAAATGGCCATTTCTGGTTAGAAGCAGACAATACAATTCTTGGTAAAAAAACTTTCTCATTCACATGAGTTCCAGTTAACACCCTAGCTTCAATAATCTTGTCAAATAAATTTGTGATAATCAGTCTTGTCCCATTGCACAAACCATTTGTTTGGTTAAATTTCTAAGTAGCATAACAGGCATTCCTTTTTTCAAAACTAATTTATGTGATGGCAATCCGCTGATTTCAATACTATTCAACAATTCTGGTGGATATGATGCGCTTAAATTGTCGGCATTATCATTTGTCAAGCATATAGAATCACAACTTAAATAGGTTACTGTATGACCAGGCAGTAAATCTATTGCATAATTGTTTATGCCAGTCACATCAACATTTTTAGGTGTAATAATTGCACGTTCTCTAATATAATCGAAACAGTTGTAGTTTTTGAGAGAAAATCTGGGTATGTTGCATGAAATATAGAACGAATTGGATCACTTGTGTTATCAATTAACATATCAGACGGTATTTCTATCCAGCTTGAATCTCTATCACAATCATATCTATGCCACATATATTTCCATCACCGACATTTAACAACCATTCTGCAAACTCTGATATTTGTTGTTTTTCCTCTTCACTTATTTCCTTTTTTCGCAATCTCATATTCTCTGTCAGGTAAAAGATCTTAAACAATGGCCACAACAAAGAACTATTTAATGATGCATCAATACCATAGACTTTTTCCCATCAGTTACAACTGGTAAGATTTGCCTAAAATCTCCACCAAGTACAATAGGCATACCCCAAATGGCGGGACGGTTCCCGGTGTAAAACGATACGATAATATGTCCCTAAGTGAAGTGTCTAAAGATTCAAAACAACACTTATTAGTCATCGGTGCTTCATCCCAAATAATTAAATCCGTTTTTTCAACCAGTTTAGCAAGATGTGTTCCCTTTGTTATTGAAGAGACCTTACCATCAGTAAGGTCAATTGGTATCTTGAATCTGGAATGAGCAGTTCTCCCGTTTGGTAATAACAATGATGCAATTCCAGAGGAAGCGACTGCTAACACAATCTTCCCTTCCGATCTTAACTTACTAATAATGGTGTGCCATAAAAATGTTTTCCCTGTGCCTCCATGTCCATAAACAAAAAAAAGGCCAGTACTTTTGTTATTAACAACATTAATCACATTCTCATATATTCTTCTCTGGCCATCATTTAATTTTGCTACTAAAGATCGGTACTCTTTTTGTAAAGCGATACAATCATAATTTAATTCCTCTCTCAATTGCCTGTTTTTCAACTCGAACATTTTTTCCTTATCTGGCAATGGTAAATGGTACTTCGCTAACGATGAATTAGCATTACCAAGAAGTTGCTCTAACTCAAACAACAAAGAATTTCGTAACTCTCGTTCAGATATGTTTAGGTGTGGCATCATAAAATCAGAACGGACAGTGTATAGAATATCATCACACATATTACGCCAATGTGTTTCAAAAAGTTGACACGGATTTGAAACATCACAGTACAACAAAATTGTAACAAATAGATGGCGCAATTGATATGACATTGCTGTTGGTACAACCTCAGTTATAGCATCACTCCACTCTTTATCATCACCTAGTAACCCGAGTGCACGGCATGCCTCTTGATACGTAGAATACACAACACCACATATTGTCCGAATAGATTTAAAATTTGTGCAGCCTTTACGTGTGTTCAAAAGTAGGCGCAAATAATATAACTCACCGCTCGTCGGACTTATATTTGGCAATCTACCTATTGCATAGCCTCGTTGTCGTGGTGTCCAAGTTTTTGTACCATTATTCCACACAAAGGCAGAAGGAAACTCTGCAAATGTCAACCTATTTGCTATATCCTTTGTCTCCGCGTTTGCATTTGCATGAAACCATGATGTGAGCATAGTATCGTCTGATCCTTGTCTTGCAATGACTGAGGTTAACGGTTGATTTTGACCAAAAACAATGGTTTGTTGTCCTGGTAAATGTATCTTCAACAATTCAACTGGTGGGTGCCGAGAATGAATTGGATATTCAAGCAATCTCCATGCAGCTTCAGGTGGAGATATATATCTGCAGTTTAAATACGCTGCAATTTCATCATTTAAATCAGATTGAATACCAACTCTTGCTCGGTCAGGACCTTTGCTTATATACTTGAACAGATATTTTATCAAGGTTGACTGAGAACATGATTCAACATTTATATGCGCATTATATCTTAACAAAAGTTCAGCATTGTAAGGAACAACAAAGCGGTTGTCTACTGTCACATTATTTTTCATGACAAATTTAGAATCATTATCACGGCGCATATACATGGGAAATGCATTAGCTGCAAACAATGTGTTTTTCATGTATTCTTTCGGAAATGATTTCTTGCATTTATTTTCTTTCATACATGGAGCTTTAGGATTCAGCACACCACATGGACCATGGATCATAAATTGATTCACAATATCATATAAAGTTGGATTGACCTTCTTATCAGGTAGTTCAGCAGAGATTATTGAATCAATGTCAGCAGCCGAATAACACTTGTTATTCTCAGCCAACCAAAATAACATGTGAGAGTGAGGTAATCCCCGTTTTTGGAACTCAATTGTCGCAACATCTGCATATTACATTGTATACCAATGAGATTAATAAAAACATTAAAATTAAATATCATAATGTTTTAAACAGGAAAAGGGAAAGGGGAGACGTTGTAAACAAAGGTACTTACCTGCAATAGCCTCCCAAATGGCTTGCCAAATTTAACGTAACTAATAAGATCATCATGTTTCATCTTAAAAATTCTTGCAACAATATCTAGGCGATCCTCAAGTTTGCTACCATGTTTGTTCAACAGTACTCTTTCAATTTCAGGCCATTTTGGATTGCAAGTAAGTGTTATGAACAAATCAGGAGGGCCATACTTCCGACACAAAGCCATAGCATCATGGTAATGTTTGTTCATATACCGCGGACTTCCTGTATGAGTGCTTGGTAAAATAATTCTTTTGCCTACATTTTCAGCATCATGTTCTCTTATTGAAGCATCACATATGCCCTCATAAGTCTCGCTCCTAATATCGGTTGATTTTTTCTGATATAAAACAAACGGTTTTCTTCAACATTTGCATAGGCATCAACCAAAAGTGTTGAAAAAGTCGGCCTCCTTTCAGCAAAGTGGAAGATTCATTTGCATGCTCATGTATTGGTATGACATAAAATCACACATGGACATCCTTTCTCGCTTGCGATTCTCATTATCTTTGCGTGCGCAAATTCAAACCAACATGATATCATCCTCCCCATAAGGGAAGAGTAATGGGTAATGAAATGACATGAATTTTAGATGTAATCTTGATACCCGCTGCAAACCATTTTCAAATGTATCGACAACTACATCTCTATCAGCTTCATACAACCAATGTCACCAACAATCAAGCCAGCAACTTCACTACTACTTGGCACATCGTATTCCCTATCTCTTATTCTTTCATTGTCAAGAAGTGTAGTTTAAACAACGCAGAGATCTTTCATTATACTTATTTCGAACAGAACAAAAATACTGAACCAATTCATTGCTTTCATCAAGCATATCAATCAATCTAGTAACAATTTCCGAGTCTAAACCGTCAACAGCTTTTTGTCGATTTGCAACTTCATTCTCAGTATCATAAATGTACAATTGTGCAAACTTAGGGCACTCACCTTCTGGAGGAATAAGTGAACCCATAAGATGGTACACCTGTCCACTAATTTTAAAAACATAAGGACCATGACCATCAGTCACCGTCTTATCTACATTAGCTCCCATTGAAGTAAATACAAACATCGTATTATAACTCCGAATATTGTTTCTAAACTGCACACTCTTTTGACCATTAGTGGAATCAAGCAAGTATTCTAAAAAAACTGGAGCATGTCTAACAGGCGGGAGCCTAATCCGACCTTCCTGGCAACAGCCTGTATAGACCGGACTTCCATTCCTTGGAATAAATTTTGACTCTTGCAACCAAAACAATGCATGACAATCAACACAAACGTTTGTCATATCTCCGACATCTACATATGCAGACGATATACCTAGAAACAAAACAACACACCATCTTAACATAAGAAGTCATACAAATTCAATTCAAATAACCACATAAATAAACAAAGCACCCCAAACACAAACCTTTTGTTTTTCTTCTTCTCTGATAAAACGCCTGCCCAATATTAGATTGTCCAACACTCAGAGCATCGATTCCTCTTGTAGACGAAGACTCAGCACAGTCATTTGATGCATTGGCACCACCGGTCTACTGTTAACAGAAGCATTCATGGAGGGACCACTGCACCCAAGTTGTTCAGACGATGCAGCTGACAAATTTTCCTCCCGAATTATTTTCTTTCGAGTCATCTTACTTTCCAATATCACCAAATAATAGAACAATAAGTATTCAAACAACGCACAAAATGTAAATACAACAAACATGTCTGATGATGTAACAGCAAACCATCAAAATATTATCCTACTTTTGTAATAAAGCCTTAAGTTCTCTTAACCTGCAGTGCCAACAAATATTCACATGAAAACAATGCATCAATAAAATAATAACAGTTCAAAAAAATCAACGGCAACAATACAGAACAGTAAAAATTGGATTAACAACTGTCCAAAAAGTATTTAAAAAAGAATAAACAAAGAACTTATAGCTAGATTCAACGCAATCTGAATTGAAATGGCAATATCATCAAACAATCTCAAATCAATGAGCCCAATAATAGCACACATCACCACTTGTCTGAATAACAATCTGAACTAACATTAACAGCACCATGTCAAAACATGCATTCTTTTACCAAATTATATTTTAAGCGATGCCATTGTAACCACCGAAACAACTCAAATGCCTGAAATCTAGTAGGCTGCAAGATGAATTTGTATCCCCACACCAAATCAAACCAATGCACTAAATCAATAGCAGGTTTTTTTAACACTTCAATGTACCAAATTATATAATATCATCATGATTATAAATTTTTTTTTGGCCCTGAATATCCAGAAGTGACTATTATAGAAGCTGTCAATTTAAAAACAAACATACGCAATCTCTCACTCAATCAAATACTTTGCGGAAGCTTGTTCTGCTGGGTAACCCAAAAAACAAAACTATTGTAATACACAAAAAAAGTTCCAAACTAAAATCCACTTGCAGTAACATCGATTTATAAACCTGTCTTAGATATTGGACCGGTGTCAGATTCCATCTACTTTATTGGCCAATCTATTTAGCTTCAGTTTTTGATGCAGTAAACCTTTGCATTGTTTGTTATTTAAAATTACGTAACAAACATTCATCCTCATTTTTACACCATTTTGGAAGAATTTATATATGTGGACAACTGCAATTATACCTTTGCATTGTTTGTTGTTTAAACTGAAGTATGATACACAGATAAAAAATATCTGTCTTTTTTTCCTGTACCATTATGCAGAATTTGTCCTTGTATGGTCAATTGCGATACCAAATGTAATTAAAACAACGCCAAAAAAAAATGCATGACCAGATGACGTCCAAAGTGTAAATTAAAATATGTGATAGATATTAAAATCTTGTCTACACATCAATATTCCTAAAACAGACACACCCATAACCATTCAGCTAGGCACATCAAATAATACGAAATTAAAAAGCACTCACCACAAACCTCACCAAAACCAAAAATATTAATACATTGAAAGCTTTTCCAATACAAACCAAACCATTAACTTGCAAGTAAAAAAAAGATAAAGTAAATACCTGTCCTGACACTGAGGATCACCACCAGAAAAACAGAAAGAAACGTCTGCAAAACAGTCAGACACCCAATTTGATTAAACCTAAAAGATTACCAACATGCAAACCAAACCAAAAAACTTAAACAGCTAATCCAACCAAAGGAACCGATAAGCACCTGAGAGAATGAGATTGATTGCAGATAGTGAAAGAACCAACACTGAAAACAGAACAAAAATTATCAACCCCAATCAAACAATTGATACTGATGTTTTCATTAATTTGTAACAAAGCTCAACGGCCCTGATTCCGTAATGGTAGGATAGCAGCCACTCAACTTAAATTATAATCAAAGGACTGCAACTATCACCATTGTAACAAAAATCATATGCTCAACAAAATTTAAAAAGAAAAACCCAAAAAACGTAGCTAATTTCAAAAATTCAATTGAAATACATAATATATTTCAAAATGCTATAAACATTAAAATCTTAAAACAGACAAAATAACCAAATAGACAGGCACATCAAATAACAATTAAAAAACAGGTACCCAAACACCTTGTTTTCATCGTAGTAAACTGCAATCCTATACAATTAATAACTACGCAATATCAAAATACTAATACATTGGCAGCATTCAATATAAACCAAATCATTAACATGCAAGTAAAATATAGATAAGTAAATATCTAACCCAGTTTTTGGTCGGCACCCTTTGGCTCCTTATTATTGATTCCTCAAACACTAATTTGATTCTTCTCTTCAAATATTTCTATATAGTAGTATGAAATATAGTCTAAGAACTGGAGCTACGCATACAATTTCAAAGCCAAAATCTGGAATCTATCACAAAACCTTCACAAAATAGCCACATCAATCTGATGCATAACCAACATGCAAGACAAACCAAAATTAGAAAAGCGGTCTCAAACTTCCCATTAGAAACCACAACAGAGTATAAAAAAGGTAAAAAGAGAAGCCTATGTACAAATCTGACAATTACATTAACCATGTATAGCAACAGATGTTGAAACTTCGACCAATTATATGTTTGTGCATCAATATCATGACATTAACAAATAAAGCTATTGCGAAGTTATAAACCAACTCTTCAATCCTAAGCTTAATCCATCCAATACAGTTGTCTGATATGTAAATGCAAACAGAATATTAAACATTCCATTAATCAAAAACTGAATTTGAGTTGAAATTACTGCTATCAAACTAATGAATGTCACATAGAATCCTAGGTTTGAAGATCATATTGTCGATCTGTCGTCAAAAAAAAAAAGGAAAAAAAAAAAAGAAAAAGGAAAATGCAATGGAGTTGAGAGAGAGCCACCTTTTTCAGAGTTGATTTACCAAGAATACAATCAGCTTGATTGTAAATATTGATCAGAAGGGTCAAAAAGAGTTTCCACCAGTAAAAAGAGAGCAGACTGAAATTGAAATTGAGGAGTAAATCCATAAAACACAAACCCAGTGCTTATTTGTGTAATGCATAAATGGGCATATCCAACAAAACTTGAATTATGGATTAAATTTGTATGCCAGTCGACAAACCTAGCATACAAAAACCAATTCCCAAATTAAAATATGAAAACTTTCATTGTTACTTGAATATGAAAATCAAGAATCGAAAAAGAACAAAGAAGCCCAAATATCTAAGTTCCAAATCGAAAATTAACAACAGAAGACACCTAATCCCAGATACTCACCACACCTCAACTCCAAAATATTAACTTACGAAACTGCCAAACTCAGATAGCAAACAATAACGTCCACATATGAACAAACGCAAAAAGAAAGCAGTGGAGGATAGAAGCCATCAAATTAGAACTGTAAAGGGAAGCACAACAGTTGGATAACTGACCAAACATATATATACTTAACCATTCACCAGTTGATTTCATGGACAATTTGGTCATCTCTTCCTTTTGGGATTCTGCAGAATGAGGACAATCCCATAGATATAAGAGGTTTTATACCATCTGAGTAATGTTTTGATTTCCTAGCATCAAAGCAGTCTTAAGGTGATCATTTTGATTCTGATTGTGCATGTCCTATGAACTCAATTAATGGGAAATAGTAAGATAAAATCAACAGACACACCTAATTACAGAACACAAAGCAAGAAAAGATGGAAGGCTTAGCACTCAAGTGTGACAACCATTGATCAAAGGTTTAGCTAATCTTTGAATTAGGGAAACATTAAAACATCTATGATTGAGACTGAAATAACGCACACAACAGAGGCCAAAGCATAAAAAGAAACTCTATTCAACACTGCTTACTCAAAGTCTTGTTTGAATTACAGAAACTACAAAACCGACCAGGAACATAAAAGATAAAATATTGGTATTTCTCTTGGCCTTCCCCACACTTGATTGAATTGAAACACATAGTAAATTCTATGAAGCATGAACTGCAAGCGGAATATGAAATCAACAATGAAAAACACAAATGGAAACCGAACGAAGCAGAAGGAAGAAGCTCAAATACCTCAACCCGAAATCGTCCCGAAATCCTTTATCTAGAGCACTTCTCGTAGCAGTCGGCGGTGCAAATGTTTTTGAGGAAGAAAGGCTCAAGGAAGGCATCACAGGAAATATCAACAGCATCCATGCATTCAAGAATCTGAGACAAAAGAAATACCTATTGATTCAAAACAACAATCATACAAAAACCAAACACATATGGCCAGATCCTTTTTTTTTCACCTTGGCTCGGGTTTGATCGAAATAATACAAAAATCAATTGGAAGAATCTTGAAAAAAAAAAAAAAAAACGAACTGATACCCAATTACCCAGATCGATGTTCTTTCACCCTGGCTCGGATTTGATCGGGATCGGTCGGCCCTTTTACTTCGTTTCCGCCGTCATGCGTGAGACAGAGAGATCGGAGAGAGCGAGAGAGCTTCGTGGAACAAAAATAGGAGGCCACGCAGCACAATAACACGCAACACAGTGAGGACAGTTTTGCAATTACTAACAAATCCAGGGCAAAAACATAATTCACGAAACTTCAGGGAAGAGCACAATTCTGAATAGATATGAACAGTGGTTTTTTCCTTATCGTTTTATTATATAACATGTCTGAACGACTTTGAAGACTTTGACTCGTTTACTCACATAGTTTATTGGTTCGGTAGTGAAGGTTCCCCACTAGCCCATTCCATACTGCAATTTTTTGTGCAACCAATCATTGACTTGATGTTTTCCCTTCTGTTGTTATGCCTCTGTCTCAAGACTCATGGTATCTCCCTTGCAGCTGACACCATCTCTGCAAGCCAATCTCTCTCTGATTATCAGACCATTGTCTCAGCTGGAGGGAAATGAGTTGGGTTTCTTCAGACCAGGTAATACTTCAAATTACTATATAGGCATCTGGTATTACAAGCAAAATGTGTCTGCGCAGACCATAGTGTGGGTGGCCAATAGGGAACAGCCACTCTCTGATAGATTTTCTTCAGAATTGAGAATCTCATATGGAAATTTAGTACTCATGAACGAGTCCAAAATGGCAGTTTGGTCTACAAATCTGTCCTCTACCACTAACACCTCAGGCTCTGTGGAAGCAGTTCTTTTAGATGATGGAAACTTGTCTTGAGAGCTGGGTCTAGCTCATCCGATTTTTTATGGCAAAGCTTTGATCATCCAGCAACACTTGGCTACCAGGAAGTAAACTAGGATTCAACAATGTTACCAAACAAACCCGAATGCTCACTTCATGGAAGAATGATGAGAACCCTGCACCCGGTTTGTTCTCTCTTCAGCTAGACCCAAATGGAAGCAACTCACTTATCATTATGTTGAATGAGTCTAGACAGTATTGGAGCAGTGGATCTTGGGATGATAGTCTTCATACTTTCAGCTCGAGTCCTGAAATGAGCCCCAATAGTATGTTCAACTACAGCCATGTTACAAGCGAAAACGAAAGTTATTTCACCTATTTGTTACTGACCCCAATGAAATGTCTCGATTACTGATGCGCTTCTCGGGGCAGGTTTGGCAACTGACATGGAAGATGAATCAATCGATACTGATTTGGTCTAGACCAAATGTGTATGCTTATTGTGGGGCATTCTCCACGTACAGTCAGAATCAGTCCCCTTTCTGTACATGTTTGAGTGGTTTTAAGCCAAAATCGCAGAGGGAGTGGTATTTTTTGCAGGATTATTCTGGTGGGTGTTCGAGAACACTTTGAATTGTAGGAATGGGACGACAGAAGACCAGTTTATACAAATGCCTAGCATGCCATTGTCTGCATATCAACAGCCGCAAGTAGGAAGTGTTGAGGAATGTGAATCAATCTGTTTAAGTATGTGTGGTTGCACTGCTTATGTTTATGGAAATACTACTGGATGCTACATTTGGACAGGAGATCTCTTGGCAGATGACAATGGAAGAACTTTATACATCAGAATACCACCAACTGAATCAAATAGAAGAGGAGAAAGAGGTCATGCTTGTTGGTTGTCCATTTCATTTGTAATGCCAGCAATGGTCTTCATGATGTTTTTTCTTTCTCATTTTTGCAGGTAATAAGCGGTCCTTGGTGATTGCAATAGTCTCAGCAGTAGCAGGATTTCTTACAATAATTTGTAGCTATTTCTTGTGGAAGAAAACTACTAGGAAGAGAAGGTACTACTGTCGCTCTTATCTCTATCCGATACTAGTGCAGGCACAGTGCTCTAACAACAATAATGAAACAGGAAGCGTGAGAGGAAATACGGTGAGATCACAAGTAATGTTGGTGGAAAGAATGACACAGAACTACCGGTGTTTGACTTGAAGAGTATATTAGCTGCTACAGAAGATTTCTCTGTAGCAAATAAGCTGGGTGAGGGAGGATTTGGCCCTGTTTATAAGGTAACAACTCCACTGTCTTGAAGTGTACATGAAACTACATTTTTGCTCACAAATATGATACTTTTGTGTATTCCTTTATAAATTCAAAGCTATATTGAGAAAGAGATAGTTAACCTTGTGTTGCTCTTTGTTCCACTACAGGGTACTTTGCCTGGAAATCAAACGGTTGCCATAAAAATGCTGTCCAAGAAGTCTGGTCAAGGGCATCAAGAGTTCATGAATGAGTTGAAGCTGATAGCCAAGCTCCAACATACCAATCTTGTTAAGCTCTTGGGTTGTTGTATTGAGGAGGAGGAAAGGATACTGATCTACGAGTACATGCCTAATAGAAGTTTGGACAAGTTTTTGTTTGGTATGTTTTCTTCTCTAACTTTGGAGTTTGCTACTTTGATGATAATTGATGTTTATTCTTTGGAGACTCTTAACTTTCAGTGTTGGTTGTTCCTCATGTTTTGTTCATCAGATCCATCCGAAAAAACAAAATTGGATTGGAACAGACGCTTAAGAATTATAGAAGGCATTGGTCAAGGACTAGTGTATATCCACAAATACTCAAGATTGAAAGTCATTCATAGGGACCTAAAAGCAAGTAATGTTCTGTTGGATGAAGCAATGAATCCTAAGATCTCAGACTTTGGAATGGCAAGGATATTTGACATAAATCAAACCGAAGCAAATACTAACAGGGTTGTTGGGACATAGTACGCATATATTAATTTATTTATTTTTTTGAGAAGAGCATATATTAATTATTACCGCATGAGATTATTCATGTATTAAACATTAGGGAGTCACTATAACTTTCTTACTTCTTACCATATTAATGTATGCAGCGGTTACATGTCACCAGAATATGCACGTTATGGTCATTTCTCTGAGAAATCAGATGTATTTAGTTTTGGGGTACTACTATTAGAGATTATAAGTGGAAAGAAGAATGCAGCTCTACATCGTTATGAAAATTCACTAACTCTTGCTGGATGGGTAAGTTTTAGAGACTCTACTTGTCTTTATTTAGAATGAGAAGAGATTCAATTTCCTTTTGTGCTTTGAAAGAAAGTTTCTGCGGTTAACTATTAGAACTGTTAGTGGCTAGATGGGTGTATCATTTCCAAAAACAAAAAAAACAAAAACAAAAAAGATGGGTGTATTATACTAGAAAAATTACTTTGAAAATCTCAGTAACCTACTAACATTTGTATAAGTTCGGTGGCACTACTCTAACTTGAGTTTCAATTTTAGTTTTTAAAGGATATTCTCATATAAGTGAATACTGGATAGTTGCATGAATATTGATGAGTTATTATTTTGAATCTTAATTAGGCATGGAAACTGTGGAAAAAGGGTAGAGGAATGGAGGTAATTGATGAATCAGTAAAGGAAACATGTCGACCTCATGAAGCTTTAAGGTGTATCCATGTAGGGTTCCTGTGTGTTCAAGAAGACCCAGCTGATCGACCAACAATGTTTTCTGTAGTTCATATGTTGCAAGCTGACCAAAGTACAACACTTCCACCCTTCAAAGAACCTGCATTTTCAACACACAAGAAGTCCAGTGCCGCTAGTTCTTCTTCTCAAACATCTACAGTTTTTTCGGCCAATCAACTCACCGTTAGTATCCTAGAAGGTCGATAGGGGTTCAATGTCAGTGGTCAGTGGTAAATCTGCCATTAGCTTCAGTGGTAGATCGTTAACTGAGTTGTATTCACCTCAAAATTGTACAAATTAATGTTCAAACAGTTGTTACGACGTGAGAATAGCTTGAGTTGGCTTATAAATAGATGAGGAAATAGAATTGTTTGCAGTCACTATTACTTTGCCAGGAGGTAGATAGAGGGTTAAGAATGTCGGTATTTGAACTACTTGGACAAAGACGCTGTGATAAGCGCTCGCAATCAACACGACAGTCTATTGGACCCAATAAATCTTATGAGACTATCTATATAGATTGTTTCATCACGATTAGCTGCAGTGGTATTAGCAGAAATGTACAAATAACTACACAGGTTGTTGGCATATTACACTTCGCTATGTTGCTGGTATGATCAATGAGTTTGAGTTTGGAGCTGAAAGTAATGGTTATGTATCTTCTCTTTTTGGTTTGTCTACCGATTCTCATGTGGGTTCACCCAAAGAGTGAATTACCACAACAAACTGCTAGAGTAATTGTATCAGTAACGGTACGTAAATCTCTCTCATTTGCAAATAGAAAACAGTCAACAAGGGAAATTCATTAGCAGGGAGATCAGTCAACAACGGAAGCTCGACAGAGACATACAGTTGCAGAGAAACCACAAATTACATCAACAAAATAGCAGAACCACAGGTGCCACATCATCTCGCTGAGAAGATTCAAAAGCAACATGCCAAAGACCAAGAGAAGATTCAAAAGCAGGAGCAGACCAAAAATAGTGAAGGTCAGGTTAGACGAGTATAACCATTTTGTTAATTTCTTGTAATCAAAATAGAGGATTAAGCTATATTGATCCATCTTTTAAAAATCTTCGCAGGAGTGCCTACCGGACCACGTCGTTGTGTCATATCTGATTACACATTGGATCACCTGGTCACCAGGTTCATTGTGGTCACATTACTTGCAGAAAGGTTCCCTCAGAAAGCTATTCTGACTCGTGGACACTGGTGGACTCCAGCATTTCATAATCCAGCTTGTCTGGGAAGTTTTTCTTTCTGCATCCAATCCATGGATACCAGAAGCAACCCAATTAAGCTGATGATCTCCCTTTTCTTCTCATGCCTATATCTCAGTACTTCTATCTCCCTTGCAGCTGACTCCATCACTACAATCCAATCTCTATCTGGTGATCAAACCATTGTTTCAGCAGGTGGGGTTTTTGAATTGGGTTTCTTCAAACCAGGTAATGCTTCAAACTTCTACATAGGCATGTGGTACAAGCAAGTATCTCAGCAAACCATAGTCTGGGTGGCAAATAGGGAACAACCTGTCTTTGATATATTTTCTTCAGTATTGAAGATCTCAGATGGTAATTTAGTACTCTATGATGAGTACAGCACTCCAATTTGGTCTACAAATGTGGCCTCCAACCTCACCTTAGGCACTTCTATACAAGCAGTTCTTTTAGATGATGGAAACTTTGTCTTAAGACCCGAGTCTGGTTCCTCCCACGTTTATGGCAAAGTTTTGATCATCCATCCCATACTTGTCTACCAGGAAGTAAATTGGGATTCAACAGAGTTACCAAACAAAGCCAGATGCTTATTTCATGGAAAAATTCAGAGGATCCTTCACCGGGTCAATTCTCACTTGAGGTAGACCCAACAAGCAACTCATATATCATAAAGTGGAATAGGTCTAAACAGTATTGGACAAGTGGATCTTGGGATGAAAACGAACATACTTTCAGTTTGCTCCCCGAGATGAAGCTTAACTATATCTACAATCTTAGCTATGTTACAAATGAAAATGAGAGCTACTTCACCTATTCTCTTTATGATGCTAGCATTACATCTCGACTCATAATGGATGTAACGGGTCAGCTTAAGCAACTGTCCTGGTTTAAAGCTCAAGGATGGAACTTGTTTTGGGCTCAGCCGAAGAGACAATGTGAAGTTTATGGTCTATGTGGGGCATTTAGTAGTTGCAATGAAAACTCCTTGCCCTTCTGTAAGTGTCTGATGGGTTTTGAACCAAAGTCAGTGACCCGTTGGGATTTGCAGGATTACTCTGATGGGTGTTCAAGAAAAACCAGGTTGAATTGTGGAAATGTTACTGGTGTTGATGGCACGAGTGACAGGTTTATAGAAATGTCTAGCCTAGCATCTCCAGATAAAAATATTTATGAAGTTTATAGTATTGAAGAATGTGAATCAACTTGCTTAAATGACTGCAATTGCACTGCTTACAGCCGCTACGGATATAGCAGCTCTTCTTCTGAATGTTCAACTTGGAAGGGAGATCTGTTGGCGGATGAAAATGGAAGAACTGTATACATAAGAATAGCAGCTTCGGATTATAAGAATCTCAAAAGTAATGTGATGTTTATTGGTGTCTGGTGGTGACCTTAACTTTGAGCCATCATGATTTTTTATCAACCCGATATTTTTCTGTTCTTTGCAGGTAGAAAACGGACCATTGTAATTACAACAGTGCCAGCAACAGCAGGGTTGCTCACTATAGTTTTTTTTGGCTATTTTTTAATGAAGAAAACTTTGGGAAAGAGAAGGTACCTCTCTCTCTCCTCATATTACTTCCACAAATATGAAGCTAAACATATTCTCTGGTAATCAAAATAAAAACACGGATGATTGAACTATCAAATATTTTGGATCGTTAGAACTTTACAGAATCTTAGTGCTGCTGGTGTGGAGAATGATACAGAACTACAACTATTTAGTTTGAGGAGTATATTAGTAGCTACTAATAACTTCTCTGAAGGGAATAAGCTAGGAGAGGGAGGATTCGGCCCTGTTTATAAGGTTAGCTATGTGCTTCAATCGCAAACACAATTTTCTTCATGAATATGAGTGTTTTGTGATTTGGTAGTTTCCTTAATATAAGGTTTTTCTGTGCCTAAAATTTTCTCCAACATTACAGGGGATTTTGCCTGAAAATCAAGAAGTGGCCATAAAAAGGCTATCAAAGAAGTCCGGGCAAGGACAACAGGAGTTCAAGAATGAGTTGAAGCTTATAGCGAAGCTCCAACATACCAATCTTGTTAGACTCTTGGGCTGCTGCATTGAAGCAGAGGAATTGATATTGATGTACGAGTACATGCCAAATCGAAGTTTGGACAAATTTCTGTTCGGTATATGCTCCTTTCTACTAAAATTTACTTGATAATATTGTTAATTTGGATTTGATTGTTAGTCGTTTTTCTTTATGGTGCAGATCCATCCGAAAAGACAAAATTGGATTGGGGTAAACGTTTTAGAATTATAGAAGGTATAGCTCAAGGATTGCTTTATATCCACAAGTACTCGAGACTAAAAATCATTCACAGGGATCTAAAAGCAAGTAATGTTCTATTGGATGGAACATTGAACCCCAAGATTTCTGACTTTGGAATGGCAAAGATTTTTGATATGAATCAAACTGAAGCAAATACTAACAGGGTTGTAGGGACCTAGTAAGTGTTTCCAGCAAATGAATTCATCATGTGCTGCATTACAATGACTAGTATTGCTAATTCATTCTCGTTAGTGCAGCGGTTACATGTCCCCTGAGTATGCACGCTATGGTCATTTCTCTGAGAAATCAGATGTCTTTAGCTTTGGAGTTTTGTTGTTGGAGATTGTAAGTGGAAAGAAGAATGCTAGTTTCTATCGTTTTGAAAGAGTGCTAACTCTTTCTGGATGGGTAAGTAAAAGACTTGCTAATTTGCAAATCACTAGAAGGTTGAAATTTTCAAATATATTGGTGGATTCAGGCAAAAACTGTTATGATCCTACTATATTTTTTGTTAGGCATGGGACCTATGGAAAGAAGGAAGAGGAACAGAGGTGATTGATGCATCAGTACAGGGAACAATTCGGGTTCATGAAGCTTTAAGGTGTATCCATGTAGGACTTTTGTGCGTTCAAGAATCTGCAGCTGATCGACCTGCAATGGCATCAGTAATTCACATGTTGCAGGGAAATGAAGCTACATCTCTTCCACCCGCCAATGAACCCGCTTTTTCAACACAGACGAATATCAGTACTGCTACAGGTTATTTTTCTCAAACATCTACCAATTATTCAAACAACACACTCACGATTAGTTTGCCAGAAGCTCGATAGATGTTCCTTCCAACAATGTTTCCTTTCTTCTACACATTCAAAGTTAGAGTCATATTTCCCTAACAACTGTTATGATTTAGTTGTTCTATCGTGGGTCTATAAGAACCTTAGATTCTTGTGTTTTCTTATATTTGAGAAGAGATCAACAATGGGTTTGAAATTGTAACCTCATCGCATTACAAGCCTTTACAATGGTCATTCACCTTCACTTTCTTTTCCTGGCTAGTCTCAAAATTCAGATAATCTACGCTAGCCATCTTCTAACATAATTCTTGTTTCATTTGATGGGATATTTAGATGTAGAGACCAGTTTTTTGTATAATGCATAATTATCAGGGTTCAAGTACCAACAAGCACTGTTGTTGGTTTTATGGATACTAAGTGGTGGATTCAGCTTTGGAAGATTCATACTCTACCAAAAATAAAAGTTGAATGGTGCTGTGCCTACTATGCTAAATCTAAATAGATGAAAACTTACGAGAGTTGCTTTGTTTGCTCCATCTGTGGTATATCTGAAGAATCCATAGAACATCTGCTCCTCCACTGCAATTGGGTTTGGATCCCCATTGAGCCTAAGAAATGACAAGCAGAAGGTCACAACTTTTGAAAGCTGGTTAGTGCTGATCGAAGTAAAGAGGATAGGAATCCATGTGGTACATTGATTAGATTCATTTTCATTTGGAAAGCCCGATGCAGCTTTGTCTATAAGTTTTAGGCCAATCACACATGGCACTCTGCGCATGCAGTGCTATCGAGCTTCAGTTGAAGTTCAATCATCTTCACTCTAATGCTACTAACTGATACACAACAACACCTGGATAAGCAAATTCTAGATTCTAGTAGCTTGTGTTATTAACAATCAGCACTACTCAACAAAGTTCAACAAAAAGCACCAATCTTTTCAGCTTAAACACTGACCCACTACACAAATGCATCAATGACAAAACCCCAACACATAAATAAGCCCATTCTAAAACTAAAAACCAGATCAAAACCCAATTTACCAAATACCTGAGTAAAATTCATCAAAAAAATACCTTCATCTTCAAGCTTGATACGATCAGGTACTCAGATGTAGTGGAAAGATTGAGGGAACAGCTGATGAGGCCCGACCGGCAAAGCCCCGGTCGGCAAAGCCCCGGTAGGGAGAGCTAGATGAGGAGGACAGAGATCTGGACTTTCTTCTGCCGCCGAAGGAGGTGATCGGACCCAACGAGAACGGCGTTAAGAAGGTGATTGAGCACAAATTCAATGATAAAGGCAGAAAGGTGTGATTCAATAAGAAGCTCGCTAGTATATATATGGGGAGAAAAGGCGGTTGGAAGAAGAAGCCGTTGACATCTTCCTCTGTTGATAAGCTGAAAGGTCTGAGATTGAAGCTTATTGATAGACGATTGAAGTTTTCGAGGGAAAGTGAGTTAAGTGAGGATTATCTGACACAATGCAGTCTTGACTGTAAAACTGAAAATTATAAACGGGCTGGGTTGCAGGCTGTAGTTTATCGTGCTTGGGTCGTGTCGGGCTTATAACGGGCTTGGACTGAGCCGGGTTTTTGGGCTAATATTTTTAAGACCAGCCATACCCATTAACAAACGTGCTCGGACCGTGCCGGGCCTATAACGAGCTTGGGCCGGACCTCTTGTTAACATGCCCGTGCTCGTGCCTAATATCCCATTTGCCACCTCTACTGCAGATTCACCAACAATGGCTACTGTTATTCTTATGCTACTACACTTCCACCTTCTAAAGAACCTAAATTTTCAACACATTCCAATGATATTGGTTCTCCTTCTTCCCAAATATCTACGATTTTGTCTAACAATACACTCACTATTAATATCCCAAAAGGTCAGTAGAATTCAATCTTTAGATTCTAGTTTATAACTTTATATTGGTGTAATTTTGTGTTTTATAAGCTGAGCACAAACGTACAATGTAGTTAATCTTCCACTTAAGTGGTAAAGCAATTGCGACATATTTCAAAAACATTCAATCCTTGATAAAAAGCTAGATATGCATTTCTATATCTTTCACAAAGGGAAATCCTTGCACGATTTTACAGATCACGGAAGAATGCGTGTGTTTGGTAGAGGCCCAAATACTAAAGCAATTGCATAGTGTGTGTTTACAGATCATGGAAGAATGTCTATCTGTCCATGTATTTTAATATCAAACTCTCTAAAACGTTTTTAAATTTGGCGTCATCTGTTTTGAAATATTAGAACCCGCACAATCCACGTTCTTTATTTTCACCATTTCGTATGCCTCTCCATGACATGATAAATGTGAGCATGTCAATATAGTGGTGCCTACCGAAACGGAGGCCCAGAAGTGAATGTCTTCAGCTGGGCTGGCCCTGCCACGTGGATGCCATCTTCTTCCAAATGGAGACTCCTCCCCGTCTTATTTGATCGAGGCACTTTCAGAGGCGCTCTGTTTTTGACGCTTCAAGAATGGAAAACAGAGGAAGAAGAAACACAAATTTCCTCGCTACTCCAGCTTTGTTATCTTCAAATTATCAGTCTCCGTCAGTGTCGTGTTTCTATCGAATTTCCGTGTATCCCAGGTACGCCATTAGTAGTCCCCCTTTCAAATTATTTTCTTTGGATTTGATGGAATCAATGGACTTTTTTTCTCTCTGTTATTGTTATATGCATGTCTCTTCTTTGGGATTTTCTCCATCTTTTAGCTATTATATATATGCAGGTGGCCCTGATTAGTTTATAACCTTGAACCCAGGTACCTATAGTGAATACCTGTCATTGATAAGTGATAACTGGATTTTGAATTTTGATATATTATTTATGAAATCCAGATTCTTTAGATGATATAATACTTTAGTTTAAATTGAGTGAGGGTGAGACACAGTTTTGGTATATCAACTTTCGGAGTTGCAGTGGTTTTGGTGACTGATTACTGGTAGTCACTTTGAAGTTTAAGCATCGAAAGTTCTCTATAGTTATGTGACGCTCAACTATTGTGGTAGGCAGGACAGTATAGTACCAGACTACCAGGCAAATCTATCAGTTTAAACCAGACATTAGTTTCTTCCGTGGAACCTTTGCATTAGGTTTCTTCAGTCCTGAAAATTCGCCCAAGTTTTTCCTAGGTATATTGTACAACACGATCCCACACACAGCATCAGTTTGTTCCTAAACGACTACGGGGGAAGGCTTATAATGCTAGCTCCATATTGGAGTAGTGGTACCTTCTTTGGCAAGGAGATGAAAACAAACTTTTGGATTTTCAACTGAAAACTTCCTCACTTATAACTTTGATAATGATGAGAACTATCTTACTTGTGGTGTCTCAGTGTCGGTTAGTCCAGTAAAATTGAGGGCCTTGCTGGATCAAACCGGGCAGACTGTGCTGTAGCAATGGCTGGTTGCATGGTTCACTGTAAAATATCGGACATGGGTTGCAACTTTGCAGGGTGGAGGGAGCCGGTTCATAAATGTGATTTTTATACTCCTTGTGTTCCATATGGTGCTTGTGATAAAAATGAGTCCCTCTTATCTCCATGTGAAAACCACTGACATGTGATAATAGATCAGAAGGGTTTTAATTTCAAAGTTTGAAGGGTTGAAACTTGCCAGATCATGCTGTTCTTTTAGAGAATAAGAGTATGTATGAGCGAGTATGGGTCTCAATGCTATCAGAACTGTTCTTGCACAGCTTATGCTTACTGCAAGATGTTTGATATGGTTAGGTGACTTTATTGATAGCCTATAGCTGCTGGCATTTGATCTTGACTTAGAACTTGCCATTTTAGTTTTTTTCCTTTTTTTGGTCACTTATGAGTTATGGCATTGTTTATGTGGTCAATTCATGAAGGGATCCATTCATGAAAGCATATTTTATGGTAAGTAGGGTTTTGATGAGGCCATAGTAGGGTTGTTGAAATAGTTGATGATCAAGTAATGACACACCAGAGTAGGGTTTTTGTCACTCGTATAGTCATGTACTTATTGCTTGAGTTACTGATCACTTACGGTATGGTCATCCAGTCCAATCGGTTGGGAAGATGGCGTAAATACAAGACTAGCTAGTAGATATTTGGTTTATATCAATCGGTCCAAGCAAAGCAGCAGTACTTCTCTTCACAGTTAAAAAAGGGGATCTCTCTTCATTAGTGTGGTAAATTTCGCTCTCTTTGATTCTTTTACGAGGTATTCTCTTCTCAATTAGTGAGGCACTTGCTGTTATGTTTTCAGGTCATCAAAAGTAGCAATTCTTTTTGCCTGCACACTCCCTGTCTTTCCATCTCAATCTCAAACTCTCTGAGATTGAATGAGTTTGGAACTTTGGATGCATTTGCTGTAATATCTATTGAAAGCTAAGTCAAGCTTTTCCATATTTACCGTTCAATGTTTTCATGCAATATAAACTATACCTTCAAAGAATAGGGGTGCAACTCTCTGTCGTAGCTTATCTTTCTTACTTTCAAGTATACTGCTTTATAATAGTGTGCTTGCTTCTGAGTTCTGATGGACCACTTTATGTTGTGGTAATTCACCATCTGGTTTCTCACCTCCAACTCGGAGGGACCAACTCATTATGGTACCCTTATGGTCTTACATATCGTTGACCGACTTCACCTTGGCTATTCCATCACTTTTTCTTCTTGTTGCTCTTCGTTCTGTTTCTCTGTCTCGGAATGGGGTGGCTCGTTCTTTGTCTTGCTATGTTAGGCTTCTCTTTTTGTACCAGCCAAGACAATCTAGTACCAGGAAAATCTATCAGTGCGAACCACACCTTGATTTCTTCTTCTGAAATCTTTGCATTAGGCTTCTTTAGTCCTCAGAATTCTAGTAAACACTTCCTTGGTATATGGTACATCACATATCCAAAGAGTACTACTCAAGTAGTTTGGGTGGCTAACAGGGAATCCCCACTTCATTCTCCCGGCGTTTGTATGCTCAGTGGTGATGGAAATCTCGTAGTCTTGGATGAGACTAGAAAAGTTATCTGGTCAACTAATGCATCAATATCTGCTTCTGCAATGAGTAACACAACTGCTTTACTCTCGGATACCGGGAACCTTGTTCTGAGCTTTGGAAATCAAACCTTATGGGAAAGCTTCGATTATCCCACTGATACTTGGGTGCCTAGCATGAAGATTGGCTTTAACAAAAGGACTGGCCAGCAATGGCTTCTTACATCCTGGGAAGCATCTGATGATCCACAACCTGGAAAGTTCACAAGCGGCATTGATCCTAAAGTACCTTCACAGCTTCTTGCTTGGAAGGAAAATGTTCCTTATTGGAGAAGTGCTATCTATGGCGACATTGGAGATTCAACAGTATATACAGGTCCAGGTGGACAATTTTTCCGTATTGATGATAGATCCTTCTTTTATTTTGCTTACAGCAATCATGATGAACAGGTTTTTCTCACTTTTGGTGTCTCGGATAAATCAGTAAAACTGATATGGGTTTTGAAGGCGTCTGGAATGTCACTACTGCAGCTGTGGAAGGAAGACAAGAAAACATGGAGTCCAGTATGGGGAGAGCCTTTACATACATGTGATTATATTGCTCGTTGCGGTCCAAATGGTGCCTGTGATAAATATGAATCTGTGTCACCCTGCAAGTGTTTGACTGGCTTTACAACCAAAGTTCAGGAACAATGGGATGTGGGGAAATGGGAAGGTGGCTGTGTTAGAGAAAAGAACTTGACATGTGATGCTCATGAAGAAAGGCTCACAAAGTTTGAAAAGTTGAAATTACCTGATCATTCCAATATGTTGTACAAGAGAAGCAGGAGTGAGTGTGAATCCGAATGCCTTCGAAACTGCTCTTGCACAGCTTATGCTTTTGTGAATGTGTCACAAGAAACCTCTGGGAGATGTTTCTCATGGTTCGGTGACTTAATGGATCTTGTAGAGAATCACACCGATGGGCGAGATCTCTACATTCGTGTTCGTCAACAACATTCCTATCAAGGTACGTATATTGTTGATTCAGTTTCTTCTGCTACTTTCAGGAAGGATGTGTCAATCTAAAATTCATTAGTAGTTTGCGAGAAAGTGGTAGCCATATTTTTTACTGGTCATCTTGATCTATATCTTTTGTTTACAGTTGATGATTTTTTCAAGGGACCCCTTGGTATTGCATTAGTTTCATCAGCAGCAGGATTGCTTGCTCTACTTTTTGGCTGTTTTTTATGGAAGAAAACTTTGGGTAAAGAAGGTATTCCTACACTCTCTCCTTTCTCTCTTAGAGCAGATACTAATGATGTTATACTACAATACAACTAATACAGGAAGCTTTGGAGGAAGTAAGAATAAAACTATTGGTGATTTAAGTACTGGAGGTGAAAAGAATGATACAGAACTACCGTTCTTCGACTTGAGGTGTGTATTGGCTGCTACAAACAACTTCTCTGAAGCTAATAAGCTAGGTGAAGGAGGATTTGGCCCTGTTTATAAGGTGAGCACACTACTAAACATAAGATAGAATGCATTGTTCTTCAGATTATGATGATTTTGTTTGTACAGAACTTATTAATTCCACTACTAATTTTATTGGTAAGGATTAAGGCCAAGATGTTTTTTTATTGGGTTATATTTTTCTTCATCTGCAGGGGATTTTCCCTGAAAATCAAGAAGTAGCCATAAAAAGACTATCGAAGAAGTCTGGGCAAGGGCATGAGGAGTTCTTAAATGAGATAAAGCTTATAGCCAAACTCCAACACAACAATCTTGTAAGGCTCTTGGGTTGTTGTGTTGAAGAGGAGGAAATGATATTAATCTATGAGTTCATGCCCAATCGAAGTTTGGACAAATTTTTGTTTGGTATATGTTCTTTATTATTTTCATTTTAGAAAAATTAAATTTTGTAAAGAAGTATGTGGGCATATATTATGTTTAACAACATAAGTCAAACATTGTCTAATTAGAGAATGTTACTGAACTTGTTCTTTGCCATTTTTTGTATCAGATCCATCTGAACAGTCGAAATTGGATTGGGATATACGATTCAGAATCATAGAAGGTATTGCTCAAGGAGTACTTTATATCCACAAGTACTCTAGGCTAAAAATCATTCACCGGGATCTAAAAGCAAGTAATGTTCTGTTGGATGAAGAAATGAACCCTAAAGTTTCTGACTTTGGGATGGCAAGGATTTTTGGGGTGAATCAAACTGAAGCAAATACCAACAGGGTCGTTGGAACATAGTAAGTATGCAACACATGATCAAATGAATCAAAGATAGGTAAATTTAAATACTAGCTGTTGCTCACTTCTCTATCTTTGATTCATGAAGCGGTTACATGTCACCTGAGTATGCGCGTTATGGCCATTTCTCAGAGAAATCGGATGTATTTAGCTTTGGAGTGCTGTTGCTGGAGATTGTTAGTGGCAGAAAGAATGGTTCTATTCATTACTCAGAAGATTCGCCAACTCTCGCTCAATGGGTAAGTGAAAATTATTGTGTCATTGTGTGTACTAAAATTGAAAGTTCTAGCGGGGCTGTTGTTTTCAATTTTCATATTGGCGAAGTACAACTTTAGAAACTTCACATTCAAATAAATAGTCATTCACAATTGATGTGTTTATGTGTTTGTTGAACTTTAGGCCTGGAAATTATGGAAAGAAGGCAGAGGAATCGAAGTGGTTAATGCATCAGTGAGAGAAACAAGCCAGTCTCAAGAAGCTTTAAGGTGTATCCAAGTAAGCTTTTTGTGTGTTCAAGAAGCTCCCGCAGATCGACCAACAATGGCTACTGTTATTCTTATGTTGCAGAGCAACGAAGCTAATACCGTTCCACCTTCAAAAGAACCTGCATTTTCAACACACTCCAAGGATATTTTTGGTTCTCCTTCTCAAATATCTACCAATTTGTCTAGCAATGCACTCACCGTTAGTATCCCAGAAGGTCGGTAGAATACAATCATTAGATTTTAGTTTATATTAGTGTAGTTTTGTATGTTTTATAAGCTGAGCTCAAACATATAACGTACTTGAGCTTCTAGTGAAGTGGTAAAGCAATGACAACATATTTCAAAAAACATGCATAACTGATTTGCATTTCTATATCTTTCACACAGGGTGACAGGGACATCCATAGTTGAATTTACAAATCTTTCATGGAAGAATCCAGAATGCGTTTAGGAGCCCAAATCCGTTTGACTTGGACTCTAAGGAAATAGAAGGTTGAACAAAGACACATTTTGACCAATTAGGGGAAGTCATACTCAATACACGGATGGGATACGTATAAACATCACGGAATGGTCTTTTTTTTCACACATATCCAAGTATCCAACATTGCAAACAAAAACATAGATCAACCATGAACTCAAACATATTCCTTGCATTATGAACTCAAACATTGCGAATTATAGTCATGAGCACCCTACACCATCTGTATGAATCAGCTGGGAAAAAGAGTAGAAAGAGGTTTTGTTGTTTAGTTTTCTGTTTGTTTTCCCATATCGAAATATACATTCCTTGCATGTTTCTTTCTCCTATCTTTCGATTTCATATAAACCGAAAATTGTGTACAAATTCTATGCATTCTGGTTAAAAGTTAAAACCAGTGGCGGTCAAATACACTACTATTAAAGGATCAGACGCAACATTTTCATATGTGGACAAATTGTTTGTATAAGAATCATCACCCATTCCTCTCCTCTGCTTTCGAAGAAATGGAGCATTTATGCTTGTTTCTACAGTCGATTGACAAATGGAAAGGAGAGCATATATAACAATCTCATCACTATATTCACATCCCATTCGTGGCATATTGATCAACCTTGTAGCCTAAGCGAAATAGGTATGGGATTCTTTCTTAACACCAACGTGAGCAATGAGCTAGAACATTTCTTCTATAGGACAAAAGCATACAGCTTTCAAAGTCAAACGCAACTCTTGTTTACAAATCCTTCTTTGCAACTTTACCTCAATTTCCTAAAGATTTTGCAGCAGATTTCCTACATTTTCCAGGAAAGTGAACGACCGACTCTTCAACCAACCACAGAAAGAGGCTTCAAGCCCTTTGAGTTTGACCCACCTTTTTTCCACTTTCATGTGAATAGAGTTAACTAATAACCAATTCCCAACTGTCAAGGTCAAAATGGTCAGGGAAATGACGATAACGCCCTTATGAAGGCACAGGTTAGGGGACTCGGATCCTCTCCTCATAAACCTCTGCGAATACTTCCTAATAAAAGAATCTTGGCCGTTCATTCTAAATCAACTAAATCAATGGCCAAGATGTCTCCTACCTTACCACAAAACCTATTTTCTCATATGTTCTCCCTTTTCTCTCTGTCAAATTATCGTGTCCCATCTCTCTCTCTCTTCCAGTTCTCTTCCAACCACCGGCTCCCCTCTGGCGTCCTTTTTCTCGATTTGAATCCTCCTGCGTCCATTCAAGGACAGGGTCTTCGTGTTGGATTCCTCAGAATGGCAAGTACCAAGGAGCTTTCCAAATTATCAAACTCTAGTTCGTTCTTCCTCATTCACTATCGCAATTAGAAATTGTCTATGGTCTAGAAGCAAAAGCATCCACAACCCTTCAATTTTGCAAGAACATGGTATAATTAATATATTGAGTGAAGAGACGACGAAAACAAAAAACCTCACTAAAATCCATAGATTTGAATACCAACTACAAACCTTATAATTCCTGTGTAAATTACAACCACCAACTACAAACCTATAATTCCTGTCCAAATTACTAGCCACACTGTACAAATAACCCAGATGAAAGTAAAATCTAGAATCAATTCGATTCTTTCTACTTAAAAGCAACTAATCATCACATTGATTCCATACTAGAGTAGCTGATCATCACATGGTGGATTCCATAAACAAACAAAAAAATATGCCGGAAGCTCTGCAAAATCAACAAGTCGCCGGCATCGATTTTGGGACGACGAACTCAGCTGTCAATGGTGGGTAGCCCACCAAAGTGACCATCGCCAAGGGGGCAGAGAACGACCCCGTCTGTGGTGGCTTATACTAAGAACGGCGAAAAGATGAGAGAGAGATGGGACACGATAATTTAACAAAGAGAGAAGGGAGAACGTATGAGAAAATAGGTTTTGTGGTAAGGTAGGAGACAATCTTGGCCATTGATTTAGAATGAACGGTCAAGATTCTTTTATTAGGAGGATCGCCGGTTGGTCATCAGAAAGTCAAATTCCAAATCGAACAACAGTGCCATGAGAACGGCACCGTCCAAGTGAAATGACGAGACTACCCCTGTTCCAAGCTTCTGAGAAAGCACGGGGACAAATTGCTGGCCCTTGCAGTTGCAGAGAATCAAAGCCGACCAGCAATTACTCTACTGTTCCATTGCTGTCATACATAGGGAGACCACATCCCCTCTCCTTCCAAGAAGAACCCACTTCCCTCGTCCCCTTATATATAAATTCATCCTCCGATATATTTCCATTCACCCTAATAGAGATATATCAAAGCATCAATGGCAGGAGTTGGCAACAAGGCAAATAATGTTGATTTCGAAGACTTGTTACCGGAGATGGCGGACAAGCTCGGCGGCGAGGGGCTGATAAGGGAGCTATGCAATGGCTTCCAGCTGCTGATGGACAAGGAGAGAGGTGTCATTACGCTAGAGAGCTTGAGGAGGAACTCTGCTGTGTTGGGGCTTCAGGATTTGAGAGAGGACGAGCTTGTGAGTATGTTGAAGGAAGGTGACTTGGATGGAGATGGGGCTCTGAATCAGATGGAGTTCTGCGTTTTGATGTTCAGATTGAGTCCTGAGTTGATGGAGGAGAGTTGGATTTGGCTTGAGCAGGGCTTGCAGGAGGACCTAAATAGTAATACCAAGAGACCTTGATGATATTGATTGATATGTATGTAGAACACTGAGGAAGAGTTTTGTGCTTTTTCTTGGTTTGGTTGTGTTTCTAGTCTTTTACATCTTCATTGTTGTTCGTTCTGAAAAGCAATGAAATTGAATACAGAGGAATTAGTAGATAACGATTATTGCAAATTTACAAACACTTCTCGATTCATGGCAGTTACGTGTGATTGTGTGAGGTCTTTCTCATCCCGATTATAACCAGACCTTCATCTCAACCTTCTTAATTTTCTTCCTTATTTTGGGTTACTTAATTGGTATATGATCCTTCCCGTTACTAACAATATCCATTATTTGAACAAAAATGATGTTCTGACTTGGTTATATTTTTCTAATCATCAACTGCACGAGTTAAAGATGTAGGGGGTGAGTCGTGCTTGGAGGAAAAAACAATGATAAAGCAAAGTTCACTACATACCGTTTAACATGTTTGGGTATGTCATTGTTTTCTAGGCAACTACTGTAGAAATATGATCTGAGCATCAGTCTTTACTCCCTCGAGTTTTTCTTTCACAACTCCTATCTGCTGTTCTGAATAACTTCGGCCAAGCTCGTTGAATTTTCCATCACCCAAATAACATCTTCCAAGCGGATTAATTACCAGCTTCTCTAGCTTGGGTGAAATCTCTAGGATACAAACGACCAACTCTGTCTCGTACCAGTTACCCCTGAAATTCTGCATCTCAACCCTTTCAAATGATCATTTGTGAATATAGAATGATTATTCCTTGTCTCTCTTGGATTAGTATCAGACAAATCTCCTCCATATACCACTATTACAAGCTCTTCTAAAAACGGTGCAGCCTTGACGACATCCAGCACAAAATTGACATCAACATCGTCCTTGTCTTGCCTACTGGGTCGATTTAATTCGATATCCAAGTTGAGTTGTTTGAGATTTCCATAAGTCGGTAAGCTGCTGATTCGGGGTAGCTCCGCTGGCATCTGCAGATGAAGAGTCTCAAGCCCGGGACACATTGCGAATTGTGCAAGTGCTTGAGGTACTAATGTGTCACGTACCCTGCTGTTGGCAAAAAAAATTCTGGATAGTTGTGGAGCTTTCATGTGAAAAGACCTGCAGTTGCAAAATGGATGGTATTCCAAGGAGGCAAGATTTAGTGCCGAAATCTCCGTATGCCCCTCCTCGTGACAATGTAACACTTTCAGATGAGTTAGACGATCACCAGCAACTAAAGGACACGCATCACGTCTCAAATAACAACTACCATTCAACCGGCACCAATATAAGGTCAAGCTTTCGAGTAAAGCACAAACAGTGAAGAGATTTGCCATCATAGATTGATCAAAGTGAACATTCTTCAGAGAAAGAGTCGTTAGCTGATTGAAGGCGTCACAATCAGTAGTAGGATGTCTCAGAATACATTCCTTCAATGACAGATGTTTTAGATTTAAATTTGAGCCAACATGTAAACTCCGAGGAAAAACATAACCTTTATGTGGTGACATAAGAAAACCAAATCCAAGATGAAGCTTTTCAACCCCTTTTGTAGTTGCAAAACGAATCCAATCATCAAGGCTGACACAAGATTTTGCATTAAGAAAACATCGCAATTTGAATGAGTCGACCTTGTTACCTTGATATTGCTGCAAATATTTACTCACACGTCTCGAGAATTCGCTATCTTGATCCACGTCGTATCGTAATTGGTATTTGCTCCCGAAAACGTTGAGATAGTCAAATTCAAGGTTGCGCCTTGTTAGTATTGATGAATGAGAAAGGTGTTTCCAGTGTGGAGGGGAAGCCAGGATTGTATTCACTGCGTCTTTCAGAGGTAGCAGTGAAACTATAGATTCCATGATGCAGTCCGGCAACTTGGTAATCCGACATGTTCCATGTCCTTCTTCCTCACCAGATACGACCATAGCTGAACTTTCTATCGAGTTTGATCCAAGGAAGGAGAAGGGCGGCTAAAGAGAAAAAGAAAAACCCTAACGACTCCAGGCTTAAACAATATATATACTAATGAAGTCAGGTGTTGGGCTTATCTGGGCCTCCCCTTCGGCTTTAAGGATTTGATCTGCACCTGCAACGGAATATAGCCTAAAGCCCAGAAGGAAAACACAAAAAGTTGGATTTGCTTCAACAAAATTTGGTGAAAACTATTACACGTGCTGGAGGTCATTGTGTTTTAATTGTCTCAACAAAAAAAATTCCTAGGTAAAGGAGAACTTAACAAACGAAGTTGGCGCTCTCCTCCGTTCACAATCGCTTGAAGCAAATTTAAGATCTGGAGCATTATCCCACAACTCATATCGCAAGATATTGGCTCCCGCAACACTAAAGAGGCGCGGTTGGCTAGGACTGAAGATTTCTACGGGTTTTCTGTGAACCTCTGACATCTATATCTATCAATCTATATATCGTCTTTAATAGCTTTATCAAATTGTGAACTTTCATAATTACTCTTAATGAACCGACTAACATAAATAAAAACAAGAGCTATTATAACATCAAAACAAATTAAATAAATAAATAATCATAAAATTATCGGTTGGTAAAACGTATAACTGTATAATACGGTAAATCTATTTAACCGTTCACGCTTATTTTTAAGTGATCTTGGTCGTGATTCCGTGCAAATATGCACTGTAAACACTAGTTACAATAAAATGAAGCCCTCAAAACTTCATCAAATTGTGTTTTGCTTATATCCCTAATGGATCAATAATCAATTGAACGATTAACTTTAAATGACTATTATAGTAAGAGCTCTTTTTTTGTTTTCTTTTTTTTGAGTAATTAATTTAGCTCAAGTAAAACAAACCCCGTAAGATCATCTCATTTCCCATTATCATTCTGAATATAGAGCAACTCAGTGGGGGGTTAGAATCTGTACTTGATCTTCGTATGATTAGTTGCAGTTTCGAGGAAATCTTGGATGACACCCAATTAGGGGGGAGGCAAGCGGACCGGGATAAACTAAGATCTAAAACAAGCGTCCTTGTATTTCACTTACCGGGTCACTGATAGGGATCCCAAAAATAAGAACCAGAAAACATGTCGATCGGAACTGATCATTTGCAGCTAGTTAGATATTATATACGTAATACTGTATTAAGTTATTAACAACTTGTTGTTTTTACAATGTTGGATCTCACAGAGGTAACTTGCTAGTAATTTCAAAACAGGGAATCATTCAGTATTTCAGTACGTGAATCTAATTCTATGTCCGGCAATGTCAAATTGCCAGCAGCACATTTAAAACTTGTTCTGTGAATTGAAACCATGGAGTGAGGACAAATGGGACATGTCTTGATGAATAAATTGCTAGTTACGTTACATAGATATATGCACGTACCAAGATCTAGTACAGGAACCGAGAAAGAAATTTGACGAATCCATACACAACCGAAATGCAAGTGTATGCACATCCAAGCCAATTTCATTAGAGAACGGACGTAACAGTAGCACTATGAACCAGCTACCCAGCTTAGTTAAATGTAATTTGAAGAGGCCCAAGAAAATCCCATCATCTGTGACCTAATCTTTTGTCTAGCTTTGCAGTGCCCAGTCGACAAAATCATTTCTTCCGATACCATGTTAGAAATCATGGATTTATTGAATGTAAATGCTGAAAACAGTAAAAGAGAGAAAGAAGACTATAAAGGCTACATTATGTCTGTCTTGATTGAGAAAAAATAAGATTACAACAATACATATAGGGCTTAGAATATAGAATGACATAAATGCCCTTACGACTTAATTGCCATAAACAAAACAAAAGGCATTTCCATGCTTGAGCAAGAACTTTGCCAGGCTCACTTCATTCTCACACACTAAGAACGAAGACTTGTTACCGAAGATGGCGGACAAGCTCGGCGGATAGGGGCTGATAAGGGAGCTCTGCAACGGTTTCCAGCTGCTGATGGACAAGGAGAGAGGTGTCATTACTCTAGAGAGCTTGAGGAGAAACTCTGCTGTTCTGGGACTGCAGGATTTGAGAGAGGACGAGCTTGTGAGTATGTTGAAGGAAGGTGACTTGGATGGAGATGGGGCTCTGAATCAGATGGAGTTTTGCGTTTTGATGTTCAGATTGAGTCCTGAGTTGATGGAGGAGAGTTGGATTTGGCTTGACCAGGCTTGCAGGAGGACCTAAATAGTAATACCAAGAGACCTTGATGATCTTGATTGATATGTATGTAGAAAACTGAGGAAGAGTTTTGTGCTTTTTCTTGGTTTGGTTGTGTTTCTAGTCTTTTACATCTTCATCGTTGTTCGTTCTGAAGCAATGAAATTGAATACAGAGGAATTTGTAGATATTGATTATTGCAAATTTACAAACACGTCTCGATTCATGAGTGTCATCCTTGAGCATGAGGTAATTCTCATCCTGATTATAACCAGACCTTCATTTCAACCTTCTTAATTTTGTTCCTTATTTTGTTGCAGAACAGAGTTTGGAACCCGACCTAGGAGGCCCGTCCCCATTTAATTTTCTTCCTTATTTGGGTGATATGAAACTGACAGGAAATAACATTATCCATTATATGAACAAAATATTCTGACTTTGTTATATTTTTCTAATTATTAACTGCACGAGTTACAGCAAAGGTTTAACATGTTTGGGTATGTCATTGTTTTCTAGGCAACTACTGTAGAAATATGATCTGAGCATCAGTCTTTACTCCCTTGAGTTTTTCTTTCACAACTCCCCTCTGCTGTTCTGAATAACTTCGGCCAAGCTCGTTGAATTTTCCATCACCCAAATAACATCTTCCAAGCAGATTAATTACCAGCTTCTCTAGCTTGGGTGAAATCTCTAGGATACAAACGACCAACTCTGTCTCGTACCAGTTACCCCTGAAATTCTGCATCTCAACCCTTCTCAAATGATCATTTGTGAATCTAGAATGATTATTCCTCGTCTCTCTTGGATTAGTCTCAGACAAATCTCCTCCATATACCGCTATTACAAGCTCTTCTAAAAAGGTGCAGCCTTGATGATATCCAGCACAAAATTGACATCAACATCGTCCTCGTTTTGCCTACTTCGTCGACTTGAGATAATATCCAAGTTGAGTCGCTTCAGATTTCCATAAGTCGGCATGCTGCTGATTCGGGGTAGCTCCGCTGGCATCCGCAGATGAAGAGTCTCAAGCCCGGGACACATTGCGAATTGTGTAAGTGCTTGAGGTACTAATGTGTCACGTACCCTGCTATTGGCGAAAAAAATTCTGGATAGTTGTGGAGCTTTCATGTGAAAAGAAAGCAATTGCAAAATGGATTGTATTCCAAGGAGGCAAGATTTAGTGCCGCAATCTCCGTATGCCCCTCCTCCTGACAATGTAACACTTTGAGATGAGTTAGACGATCACCAGCAACTAAAGGACACTCATCACGATTCCGATAATAACTACCGTTCAGGCGGTTCAGCCGGCCCCGATATAAGGTCAGCTTTCGAGTAACGCACAAACAGAGAAGAGATTTGCCATCAGAGATTGATCAAAGTAAACGTGTTTTAGAGAAAGAGTAGTTAGCTGATTGAAGGCGTCAGGATCCGTAGTAGGATGTCTTAGAATACATTCCTCCAATAACAGATGTTTTAGATTTGAAGTCGAGCCAACATGTAAACTCCGAGGAAAAACATAACCTTCATGTGGTGACGAACAAATTACAAGTCCAAGATGAAGCTTTTCAACCCCTTTTGTAGTTGCAAAACGAATCCAATCATCAAGGCTCACATAAGATTCTGCACGAAGATGGCATCGAAATTTGAAAGAGTCGACCTTGTTACCCTGATATTGGTTCAAATATTTACTCACACGTCTCAAAAATTCTCGTCTTTGCTGATCCATGTCATATCCTATTTCGTAATTGCTCCCGAAAACGTTGAGATCGTCGAATTTAAGATTGCGCCTTGTTAGTATTGATGAATGAGAAGGTGTTTCCAGTGTGGAGGGGAAGCCAGGATTGCATTCACTGCGTCTTTCAGAGGTAGCAGTGAGACTATAGATTCCATGATGCAGTCCGGCAACTCGGTAATCCCACATCTTCCACGTCCTTCTTCCTCACCAGATACGACCATAGCTCAACTTTCTAAGATTTGTTAATCCAAGAGAAGGAGAAGGTAGCAGGCTAAAGATAGAAAAACAAAAACCCTAATGAATCCCAGGCTTAAATACTAATGAAGTCAGGTGTTGGGCTTATATGAGCCTCCTTCGGCTTTATGGATTTATTCTGAATATGACCTAAATAAAGACTGTAATGAATTGACAAAATAGCTAGAGAGATAACAAAGTAGACCGGAGAATCATAATCCTTTTTTTTTCTTTTTTTTTTTTTTTCTTTTTTCTTTTTAGTAAAAGGGTGGTGCGGCTGCCCTCAAGCCTTGATTATTGAGAATCATAATCCTTTTTCATTAATAGAAGCATATATAAAGAAATACAGAGTACATTCAGAGGATTACAGGTATATATGTAGAAAGTAATATAATCATATTCTATCTAATGAACTTTTGATTCCTATTAGCATTAGATTCAGACACACAGTTTGCAATATGTCATATGCAAAGCCACAATTCAATTCAGTTCAAATTCTCATGAATCGCCAAGTCGTCAGTCTCGTTTTCTTTTTGGAGTGATTTAGCTCAAGTGGTGAGAAGTTGAAATCAAAGCAAACCCCCATAACTTTGACCCAAAGTAATTAGATCATCTCATTTTCCATTATGATTCTGAATATAGAGCGGTTCAATAGGGTATTAGATCGAATCTTTACTTGATCTTCGTTTGTTTAGTTGCAGTTCCGAGGAAATCTTGGATGACACCCAATTAGGGGGGCAAGGAGACCGAATGGCATAAACTAAAATCTAAAACAAGCGTCGTTCTGTTTCACTTACCCGGTCACTGACCAAGCAAACCACATAGGGATCCCAAAAATGAGAACCAGAAAATAGATCGGAACTGATTATCTGCAGCTAGTTAGATATTGTATATGTAATATTAGCAACTTGTTGTTACAAAAATATACATGGAACAATGCTGGATCTCATAGAGGCAACTTGCTAGTAATTTCGAAACAGTGCATCATTCAGTACGTGAATCTAATTTTATGTCCGGCACATGTCAAATTGCCTGCAGCAGATTTAAAACCTGTTCTGTGAATTGAAACCATGGAGTTAATTTATAGCCGTTGGGACATGTCTTGATGAATAAGTTGCTAGTTACGATACATAGATATATGCACGTAACAAGATCTAGTACAGGAAACGAGAAAGAAATTATACGAATCCATACACAACCGAAATGGAAGTGTATGCACATTCAAGCCAATTTCATTAGAGAACGTATGTAGCAGTAGCACTACAAACCAGCTAGTCAGCTTGGTTAAATGTAATTTTGGCATTAGAAGAAGCCCAAGAAAATCCCATCATCTGTGACCTAATCTTTTGTCTCTGAAGAGAGTGTCTAGCTTTGCAGTGCCCCGTAGATAAAACCATTTCTTCCAAGGCCTTTCCATGCTTGAGCAAGAACTTTGCCAGGCTCACTTCGTTCTCGCACTCTAGGAAGCCATGAATCTTCACTATCTTAAGGTGATGCAAGAACGACTTCAAGTTTTGGGTTTGAGATTCCCAGTATTTCTCTTCCTCCGAGTTAGACATTTCCCACAAGTCCTTGTTCCATTGCTACATATACATAGATGAAAAAACTAAATCAGCTTTTGAAAGTGGGAAAATAAAAAGAACAATGTAAGGTGTTGATTGACCAAAGGTAATCTTCTTCATAATACGTACTCTCCTTTCGGTTTTGAAATCGTTAATAATGTTTAGTATCAGAGTGTGCAGCATAGGACAGCTCTTGAATATGGATGCCAATCCAGGGACATTGTTCTTCTTGAAACCCGTATGCAACTCCAAGGATTTCAGATTGCTGAACTGATGCAAATACACAGCAAAATAATTGTTGTTTGATAGAATCTGCAAAACAAATCGAGGCTAGATGTATAAGTCACTCGTGAGAAAGAGGAAAAGTGAGAGATAAGGCCGGTTTGTTTGGCAGTTCTTTTTCTTCGTCTTGGATGTTTTGTATGTCAAGAAATGAAGAAATTCCAACAGTACTTCGCTAAACTAACGATGTCATACAATGATCCACAGTCAGCGGTGAGCCGTTGGCTGGTTGGTTATTTAACAATTATCCACAGTTCCACATAAGAAAGGATTGAAGTAGTACCTCAATACAATTGCTTTCGAGTGTCAAGCAATGTGCAAGAGAGAGAGCCGAAAAAAGGTTGGAAACACTCTGAAGCTTTGCAACACTAATATCTTCATGGAGCAAACCAATGGAAGCCTTATGCAAGTAACTCAAAGTCTCTATATTAACATTATCACTAAGACCATTGTGTTCCCACAAAACCACTCCAAGCCTCGGCGCATCAATCTTCACCCAGCTCTTCTCAACATACCCATCAAAACATTTCACAATCCGCAACCTCTCCAATTTCGAACCCAACACATTCAGCCCTTGCAGCTCGAAACAGTTCTCTAGGGTTAAGTCTTGCAGCACACGGCACCCAACCCTAAGATGCTTCAACCCAAAACAGGTATCAAGGCTCAGTTTCTTGAGCAGAAGGAAAGACGACTCGGAGAACATATCAGACAGGGAAGGCTGGTTGCATAGACTGATCCGGGAGAGAGATAAAGAGTGAAGACATCGGAAGCCGCTTGTCATTACAGAAGAAGGAGGTAACCGGAAACCGGGTCTTTTCGACTTCAACTTGAAAACCCTTAATGTGTCGCTAGCAATGACACATCTAGGGAAGTTGAAGTAATCTTCTGTGAAAACTTCCACGTCGAGCTCCTGCACCTTGTGTCTGATTGCGAGGCGGATCAGGCCATTGAGACGAGAGAAGCTCAGCCGGGCCTGGAACCGGAGGATCCGAATATCGGAGTGCTTGTCTCGGTTGTTGAGGACCTGAGTGATGAAGTCTGACTCTTTGCAATTCAGAGGATTTGTCTTAGATGAGGAACATGGTTGCAGAGATTGGTCTAGGGTTGTGAAGTCGAGGTCAGGGAAGGAGGACCAGAGCGAACGCCACCGTTTCGACAAGACGCTGGTTTGCGCGACGGTTTTGATTGGGAGGAGGAAGAGGATGTGGTGGAGGACGGCGTCGGGGAGATCGGTGATGCGATCAATGTTGTGGTGGTCGGAGATGAGTTCATTTTCTTTGCAGAAGGAAAGCTTCTTCTTCTTGGCAGCGGCGGATCTTGTTTCCATTGATGAATGGGGAATCAAGGTTGGGTTTCTTGATCGATCTCCTGATTTTTTTTCAGTGGTCTTTGGTGGTGAGAGAGATGCTCGAGCTAGTTGCGTTAGAGTTGAATAGTTCAAAGTTTTCAAGTGGGGTGAGAACGAGAAGATCGTTTGAGTTTGTTTCGAAGTTTGAATTATTAATAAGGGATTCAATTCGCAAATTTATATAGTAATATTATGATGACAAAATAAAATTTTAAGAAACCGTTTCATGTTCCTGACTGTTAATACAGGAAGTTCAGATGGTTTCTATAGTTCAAATGGTATGCCAGTTAGGGGAAATGTATTCCTACTAGTACTAGGTTTTCTCTTAATACATGATTACACGTGAATTTTATTACTATATAATTCACATATAACTTCATACTGAACAAGTACCCCTAGACAAAAGTCCATGCTGATGATTCTATAGGGCTGAAGAGCTATTGCTTGCAGTATAAGTAATCTGGGTTTTGGGCTGCTTATGAGTGAATAGAGTAATAGATGAAGAGAAGTTTCTATTCCATAGATTGACCAATTTGCTGTCGAAACAACAGTGCATGCAATGCAAGATAATTTATTTCAAAACAAATCTATACAGAGCTTACTTATTATTTCAATGATAAGTCATCTAACATCATCTTGTTCAAAACCAAAAAAAAAATTGTAATAAACCATTGCATAAAACTATAAAAAAATAAAATAAAAAAAAAAACAAAAAAAAAACCGGTTTTACTCGGAGCCAATGAGCTCCTATACTAAGAAATCTTTTAGGGCTTAAACCTTGCAAGGGATTTTACTTATAACTACCGGAGAGAATGATTTCTCACCAACTTCGATGTGATGGATTACTATCTTTTCTAGGACCACTGCATGCTTTTTCAAAATATTCACAAAATTAGCTTCATCTGGAGTTCCAGAATATGATTTCATGGTCACTTGCTTCAGACTCGGCATGTTGAATCTATCTGGTTTATTTGAGAACTCTTCAGGTACTATACCCTGGAAACAAGAAGATCATGGTTTAGATATTTATAAAGCAGCAACATCTACAATTTCAGTAATATATATATACTCACATCTTTCGCATTATTGTCAACGTAATCTAAAATCATGTTCTCAAGGTTGGGAGAAAGCTCAAGCAGTGCTGCCAAGCCAACCAGATCACAATGGGTATACCCAGTTGGCAGCTCCAAATGGTTGAGGTTGTGAAGCTTAAAACTTTTGGACAAAGGATCCTTTGATGTAAGAAGCTGAGGAAATAAGCCAAAACAGCAATTATGTACCATAAAAGGCTAGATTTATCAAATAATACTACATCTGAGAGACTTATTGTAAGAATAGATTGACAGAGTACGACCATATGAAGAAAGGGACTCAATCTCACAATGAGGAGACAATAAATAAGAATACACATAAAGACATGAGGTTAGTAATAATGCCCCAACCCAAACAAGCTAAGTAGTCAAGCTTAAGTTACAAACCCTAAGGTTGTTTCAGGACGCCACTCAATCAGGATAACAACATGAACTAATAGATGAGCATATCATCTATTAGCTCTTAAAGAGATTGAAATTCTTTAGTGGCAAGGATAAACATAGAAGCGGGTGAAAAAGTATGGGTTGCTAGATGATTAATAATTCAATAAGAACCACAAAAAAAGTTACTTGGTAAAAGGATAAATTTGAAATCAGGAAACCGCTAAATCTGGATAACAACCTGAATTGATAGCCCTTCAAAATAATGTCAAACGAATTAGAATTTTAAGCAAAGTCACAATATTTATGTGATAGCTGTAGTCAGAGTTAAATAACTTATGTATGGACATACAATAATCAGACTGAGAGAAAGTTCTAGTCTAGTCTCCCCCAACAAATCTATACACACCAGCAGAGACATAAAAGCCAGTACAGTAGCAGGGCAAAGCAATTCATTATACAAAGCAAGAAGCTAGTATATTACAAATTTATGACCAAAGATGTAATAGCGCAGGATAATAGTTTCCTTTAACCTACATATATGGCACACATTAAGAAAAATTGTATCCTAAACTATTTACTATAACTTCAAACGGTATAGTAAAATGTCAGTAAATCTGATTAGAGAAAAGACATATTAGACTATTCTCGTCTACAAAACAACTTCTTCTCAACCATTTATACAAATTCAGTGGATGAGTTCTCCCGTCCCAATGAACACAATAACATATCTCCACAACCAATCACCATTTCTATTTTTCGTCAAGTTCCAAGATTCAATAACACCAAAAGTACTTTTTATTGTTTAACTATTGAATCCTTCCAAAGCAAAATTGCAGCAAAATCTGACCACACTCTGGTTAGTGAAAGAGCTTATTAGTCTCCAAACAACAATGTTATCTTTCTTAACTACCAAATCACAAGCATATAATCAATATACCAACCCACATTGCAAGATATTCCTAAATAAAGCCGGAAAGTAGTTACCTTAAACCACCAATTTTGCAAATTAAGCTGCTTCACATACGGCGCCTGCTCGAGTAGCCTCACAATCCTACACCACAGATCATAATCCTGCTCCTCTATTTGCACAATGCTAACACTAAACTCAACCAGGGCCGGCGCAAACTTAAGCACAAACTGCTTAAAACTACAGTTATCAAAGCTAATCGAACACAAATTCGGGCAATCAATCTCAACACTGTTCCTGGATTCCGAGTCGTAAATATAAGCAAACGCCAGCTTCTTCATCTTTTTGCTACGTATCTTCATCTTCTCCATCCCCCAACAATGCTGAAGCTCCAATTCCTCGAGATTCGGACAACCAGAAATCAAATCAGTAACATTCTGGTCCGTCAGATACACCTCATCCAGGTACATTGAGCTCAGGGAGATGAGCCCCATGGCGGCCATGCTCGCCGGGAGAGTGAGCTCCACGCGCGTCAGCTTCAGGACCGCGACGGCGCCGTTTCGGAGGACGGCGAAGGGGAAGTCGTACTTGTGGTTGAAGGACTCGTCGGTCTGGTGGTACTCGCGGTCGATGAAGAAGTCGAGGTGGATCTCACGCGCGCGGAGGTGCGTGACGGCGGAGCGGACCCAGGAGTCGACGTGGAGGCCGAAGCGGTGGTGGTAGATGAAGGAGAGGGAGAAGAGGTCGATGGGGTGATGGGGCCGGAGAATGAGGGCGCGGTCGACGAACTCGGCGAAGAAGTCACGGTTATCGGAGGGAGGGTCGTTTAGGGGGAAGTGCTCGTAGGAGAAGCGGAGGAAGCGGAGGCGGGACCAGAGGGGCCGCCATTTGCGGGAGATGAGGGAGGTTTGGACGGCGTCGAGGGTCGGGAAGAAGGTTAGGATGTGGAGGAGGATTTCGTCGGGTAGGTCGTTTAGGGTCCGGTTTGGGTTCCGATGAGTGATCGCCGTCGCTTCCATTAGTGGGGTTTTGGGTTTCGTGGATTTTGCCAGAAATGGTGGTTTTATGCCGGGGAGATTGGTTCGGGTTGGACTTTGGGCCCGGACTCAGGTTAGGCATTCAGACCCGAGTTTTTAATTAAAAAAAACTCACGTTATCCCAAGTCATAACGTCCGTTAGAGAAGCTGAGGTAGAGCTCACGTACGCGGAGGCGGGTGACGGCACAGCACATCCAAGAGTCGACGACGTCGGAAGCGAAGCCCTTGAAGGGCTTGAAACGAAGGCGGAAGGTTTGGATGCACTGAGAATAGGGGCGGCGTGTGTCGAGAACGCGAGTGACGAATTGAAAAAAGCGTTCATTGTCGCGAAGAGAGCAAGGGAAGAGGTCGTGGTCCAAGTTCAAGGAGGGAAGGAGGGACCAGAGGGTTCGCCATTTGCGGGAGATGAGGGAGGTGTGGATGGCGTCGACTATGTCGAGGAAGGAGAGAATATGGAGGAGGATATCAATGGGGAGGTCATTTAGGTTCCACTGGTTAGGGTTTTGGAGGCGTTTGGTCGTCTCTTCCATCTTGTCTTTGTCAGGGACGTGCGTTACTTATAGCTAGGTTGCATGTGTGTTGTGGAAGCTATCTTCAAAAGGGGCGAGTATAAGTATAGAAATGGCTAAAATGCAGTTAGAAACACATATATCAAAAGCTTGGTGCAAAAACCTGAATGAGGGGAAAAGACACCTAGTAAGATTATTCCATTAATCTTCAAAACTAAACACAAAGTGTAATTCTCACACAACTACACAATGTTGAACACAATGCTCTCTTCGTACTTCTTACCATTGATAGGAAAACACACAGGCAATTGTAATATTTGTATCAACAAAAATCAACTCAAAGACAAGTCTCCACAGTCCTTCTACAAGGCATACAAAAAGCCTCAGTTTTTAAAAACAGCAAAAAGCAATTTATAGAGTGAGAAAACGCTCCCCCTTAACTGATGTCTTTCAAAGACAAGATCAAATTTCGTTTCAGATAAGATGCAAACAGATCACCATCAGTTTTGCACTTTCCAAAATTGATACATCAGTTCACTGCTATAACAAAGTCATTTGATCGAAAATATGCAATTCAATTTCCTGATCATCCTGAAGCCAATGATAAAGCACACAAATAAGCAAGATTTATGCAGATATACTTTTTTGAAAAGCACCTGATATGGAAACTATATATATCCTATAAACACCAAGATTATGCATATAAGACTCTTTAATGTTCCTGATATGGAAATCTTCAAAGAGAAGACTTTTCACATAATTTCCGCAATCAAAACTTATTAACTTTGAAAGACAGATCAACTTACCATAAGTGAGATTGTTCAAAGAATCTCATCACCTTGATTCTTGAGTGATACCTCTGATTATGCAGACTTGTGGTCAAAACTTGGACTTCTGGATCTTGTACCACCTTTCCTTTCTTCATTGGGAATCCTTGTGTTGAATAGGAATAGCCAACATGCCAACAGCGAGACGATAAAACCCTAACCCTAGCTAATCTGACTTCTCATCTTCCTATGCGCTACCATTTAGCTGTTGCATAGGAGGAAAAGTCTGAAATATCAGCCAAGATGTATGTACTCATTGCTGGGTGTTGTTGAAAACCCTGTCTTCTTCTCCTTCTTGATTTGATTTGATCTAGATACTGGATACGATGAAGAAAAGAAGAGAAGGAATCTGAGAGAAGACAGAAGTTTGAGAAAAAAAAAATCAAAATACGTACAGTAGTCTTCTCAGATCAACCCTGTCAAATTTGACACACTCGAAGAACTGTCTTTCGGCACATGTGAATTGACACAAGACTAGTATGATTTAACATATGAGTTGGAGTGAACAAATATGTCAAAAGTTAACGCTGGGCGTACTGCAATTGTCAAAAGACAATTTCATTGGAGTTGCTCTAAGTTCTAATCACATTTGACACGAAAAATTACAATGTCCTCTTCGCCACGTGAGCTAGTCACAAGTACAATCTTTTCCAAGGCCACTCCTTGCATTTTCATGATAGTCAAAAAAATTACATTGATCTTTATTCCATGATCTCCATACATTATAAGATTTCATCGTAACTTGTTTTGAGCCTTGGGATTTTCAATTGAATTGATTTGTTTGGGTACTCTTCTGGTATGCTACCAACCTGAAACATAGAAGATCAAAAAATTAAATATAGCTCAATAAAAGAAAAATAATTAATGAACAAAGCTATATAGCCCAGCAGCAGCTACCATTGATCATTGCTGTAACTATGAATGCCATAGTACTCACATATGTTTCCAGGTCATCAAGAACCATCGTCTCAAGATTAGGAAAAAGTTCAAGCAATGCAACCATGCCAATGAGAAAATTTTGTGTATAGTCTGTGACCAGTTTGGTATTGAGTTTTGGGGATTAAAAACACTTATTTTAAATAGATTTTCTGTTTGGTAAAATCTTAAAACGTGTTTATCTATAATTTTTTTGTTTAAATAACCACAATTTTAGAAAGAAGTTGCTTATTTAATTAAAACTGAGTTTTTAAACCACAATACCAAACTAAGCTTGTGTATAGCTCTAGATGGTTGAGATTGTGGAGCATAAAACTTTTGAGGAAATGATCCTTTTGATGCCAGAGTCTGAAGACAAATGCAATAAAACCGATTATGCAAATTCAGAAGAAGCTTATGTATAACGTTGCAACCATTGGAGGTAAACTGTTACTCAGTAAACGATTAATACGTACATTTGAGAATCTCAATGTTGAACTAAACGATTAAAAATCTCAAGGTTAAATCCATTTGAGAATCATGACCATATGAAAGCCCTTCCAACAATAACTAGCTATTGTTTTGGCCACGCTTCTCAGCAGGGAGAGAGGAGTAATTGTGCCAAATGTTTCTAGGGATGCGGGCGTGTCACCGTATGGACGCAGAATGTAGTAGTTGTTGTAGTGCGCTAACTTGTGCTTCTAATCAAACAAAAGTAGGGCTCCGGTGCCACCTCGCGGACGAGGATTTACAGTAGCTTCTCCGCCACCAATATCGATACTCGCGGTTTGTATCAAGCAGAGTAACCAAAAGAAAGAAAACGAGAACAAGAAGCTCCGGGAAGCTTGTAAAGTAAAGATGCAAAGGCTCTGGGGAACTTGGAAAATAAAGGCAAAGACTCCGGAGAGCTTGAAAAGTAAAAGGGTGCTAAGGCAAGATGTTGTATCGTTGGTTTTCGACTAGGTCGAGAGTTTGTAATTGTGTTTGTAGATTGTAGAGTGTGTAGCCTAGATCTTCGAACTCCCTTATATAGAGGTGAATTCGTTAGTTGTTGATAAAGATTCGGTGTTTGATGCATATACGGTTGAGTTGCATACGGTTTCGTTTTACTTGGCAACCACCTAATTGGGTGATGTAGTTCCAATCACGTATGTAGACTTATTTAAGACCACAGATGTTGGCCCAAAGCGAGTCAAAGACTTGTAAAATTCTTCAACGGGTGAGATATTGTAGGCGACATCACCTTTGCGATGCCTACCAAATCGTGGATATGCATGAAACTTGGCGTGATCAATCATTGCTACATACAGACTCTTTGTTGAATGCAATTAAAGATGTAGCTAGTCTTCTTAACCTTCTATTCAACGCACGTCCAACAATGAATACTTATCAAATGATCGAGTAATATGGATAAGCTAGCTACTTGATAACCACTACGTCCAGCATCCCATGCAAACGTTGCTTTTAGCACGCGAACTCTACACTTCGCTTGCATACATCGCTTCCAAGTTTAGGACTCTATCTTCTATGCGAAGTCCACTCCTTGATTTCATGTGAAGTCCTTTTTCCACGCAAAGTCCTACCACATGCAAACTTTGTCTAGCTCGCATGACTTTGTAGGCAGGCTAACAACCATCTAAACCCAATATTATGGCATTCCTTGAGCAACTCTTCCAGGTTGAAGATTAACGATCCCATCCGAGACGACCCTAAGTTTAAGCATAACTCCAGGTTGTTGAAGATTAACGATCGCTTCCGAGACGACGACGTGCATAGGTTGAAGATTATCCAGTCCTGCAATGGCCTCTTCTCTGCCGTGTTCCTGAAGGCAGAAGAAGAAAAGTAAACGGTTACATGGTAATAAGAAGTCAACATCGTGGCGTATATGTTGTCAATCCCACGACCAAACAATTATTGCGTCTTTGTTCTCCGACCTCTTGGTTTTGCAGCTGGGAACGTTATTCTTTGGCTTTTGAACCTTCCAAATCTCCACATTACACGTCAGTCTGCGTGACCGCAAGGTTCTTATTTCTCAAGTCCCCGAGAAGTACATATATATTCGTCTAAGACTCCAAAGTGGAAACATGTTACTGATATGCCTTCCTCTCCGAGTTACGGGGAGGAGCCTGTATACTGCAACGACGCAGTTCATTGGATAAGAGACGCAATAAGATTATCATTCTGCAACAAAACTGGTAATTAACTTCTTTAGGGAAGAATCAGATGTATTGCACTACTTTGACATTGGTGAAGAAAGTTTTCAAGTCGCGGCTGCTACTCCTCCTGTTCCAATGGTTGTGAAAAAAATTCAGGTGAAGGAGTGTCGTGATGGCGGAAAGAGTCCCATTGAGTTTCCGAGAATGTTTCATAGATACTTTGGGGAGTGCAGTGGCCGTCTGTACTTGATTGAGATTTATATATAGTCATTGTAAAACTCAGTTTGATGTGGTGGAGATGGAGAAGGACTACTCTGGTTGGTTTGTCAAGTATCATGTTGATCTCAATCCGATGACTCTTCCCCAACGTGATTTGGATCCCCTTTTGTTATATTGTGCCTTTCTTGTGAGAGGGGAAAGGATGATGAAGTGTTCGGGGATTCTTCGACTATTCTGCTGTTGCATATGCCCAGTAAGGTCATATCTTATGATCTGAGGAATAAGAACTTCATGACATCTTCTGAGTTAGCTATAGAGGATACTAAAATGTATCATGAATTTTGATAATTATCCCTACATGGAGACTTTGGCTTGTGTTTGAGGATCTCTCTATATTTATATTTTTGGGTGCTTTTGGCATGTACCTTTTGATTTGTATCAATAAATTCGTACAATTGATGGAAGTATTTGTTTCATATAATTTGTGATACTCATAATCATATATGTGCACAAGAACTTTAACAAATGATTTTAACATAGATTAGATTCTGTAAGTTCTCATGTCTCAATCAGTTGAACTTAATGTTTTTGGATTAAAACATGCTAATTTCATAGGATAGATTAAGGTACTTGACCTATTGAGCATGATGAGTAGAGCCAGCTTGCCCAGCTACAAATGAGCCATCCTCTCTTCTGTTAACTCCATCAATACCCCCAATATTTTGAGAGGGCAAGTAAGCTCCATCAACACTGTTTTTGAGCTTGTTTATTGATGTAGCAGAATCCAATACTGTACACTTTTGAACCTGTGTTTGCTGAGCTTTAAGAAACTCACTATGCCAATTTAGAGTGACAACCATCATTGCATTTGCATGTGCATTCTGAGATGTACCATCCCAAAGCTTGCTGTTTCTATCCTTCCAAAGTGCCCAGACTAACGTACATCAGTAAATTTTTCCAATTTTCTTTGCTGTTTCTACCAATTGTAACCGTGTTTGATATTAAGAAAGTTCATTGTTTCTATTAAAAGGAGAATAATCCAATCAGAGAAGAAATGTATATCCATAGCAATCACATATCTTGAACTAGTAAGAAATGAGGCAACCTGTTTCCCATCAAAAGCTCAGAGTCTTTACTACTATATTATGGAGAAGAAGATCCTGTCACTTCACATTGGCGAGGCTTTCTACGTAGAACTACCGGAGGATATTGGTGGCAAGAGTTCCCCTCGATTTTGAAAGGAAAAAGGGTAATCTTCCAAAGCGCAGCTCCTTGCTTCTTCAACATAGTAACAAAGGTATGTTCATCTTCTGATCCGAAAAATTTCAGCAACTTAACTTCTTTGAGTCTTGGTATATTCAAATTAACTGGTATATTTGAGATCTCTTCTGGTAAACTCTCCTGGAAAAGAGAAGATCAAAGTTTAGATTGCAGCTCCACAACAATACTAAGAACAACAACTAACCTTAGTCATATAGAAACATCTACAATTATTGTATTATGTATGTCATAGAGCTCACATCTTCCTCTATCTTGTGAAGGTAATCAAGAATCATTGTCTCGAGATTGGGACAAAGTGCAAGCAGTGCCGCCATCCCAATAAGATCATATTGAGTATACCCTGTTCGTAGCTCTAATAGCCTTACATTCTGGAGCTTGAAGCTTTTCGGGAAAGGATTCTCTGATATCACAAACTGATAATATATGCATATAAATCATTAGTGTAATATTACAAGGAGTTAGATAAAATAATGGGACTAAAAATCTGAGGTCAAACAACAGCAAACAGAGTAATCTTGAAATGATTAAACACGAGAGACCCTCTAGTTGTTTCAAAGCAGCAGCAAACAGGTTAAACCTGCAAATGGGGCACTTGATGAAAAGTTGCCAAAGTTGTATTGCAATTTCGATTCTCATTAAACACTCTAACCTTTTTCCTCAAAAGAAAGATAATAACAATCTGAACTCAAACGTTTAAAATTACCCTACAACCGGTCATCCATGGCTAATTTGGTTTTGCCTTTCTTATCAGACTTATCAGCACAAGTAGTGATGTTCTTAGACTTGTAGTGGACAAACTTTTTGCCGCAGTGTTCTTTGTATCTTTATACCAGAAAGTTATTTAACTGGTACATACTAATAGAGCTGACGAATTTTTTAATTTTCAAGCTTATTATCACTGGAAGTAGCTAACGGTTAACTGCCTAGCTAAAACAGTAACTATCACATACACTAGTTACCCATTCTTTCAAGCTACAAAGACTACATTTTTTTTTTTCAGAAGACAGAGTATTTTGTTAGTAACCAAAGCCTACACAACTCCATAGCCTCAGCACATTATACCTCAAATTTTGACACAACAACTAGATGCAAAACGAGAATGTAAATAGCCGAAAATCACAAAGCAAGAAACTTACCTTAAGCCACCAATTCTCCACATTAAGGCTCTTCACATGAGGAGCTTGCTCCAGTAGCTTCACCATCTTGGTCCACAAACAGTAGTACTGCTCCAAGTGAACAATACCAACATGGAACTCAACTAAACACGACGCATTCTTAAGCCGAAACTGTGTAAAACTACAGCAATCAAATTTCAAAAACCAAAGATTCCGGCAATCAATCTCCACCGTGTTCCTTTCATCACAATCGTAGAAGTACCCGAGCGCAAGCCTCTTGAGCTTTTGGCTACATATCTTCAAATTCTCCATTCCATGACAGTCGTGAATTTCCAGGTCTTCCAGGTTGGGACACCCCGAAATCAAATCCCTAACCATCTCATCCGTCATCTCAATCCGTTCCAGATATACGGTCCTAATTGAGACGAGGTTCATGTCCGCCGGCAGCCAGATGTAGCAGCGCGTGAGGCTCAGGACTTCCACACGCGAGTCTCTCAGCACGGCGAAAGGGAACTCGTACATCTCATCGAGGCTGACTTCGTTCTGGTACTCTTTGTCGATGTAGAGGTCGAGGTGGAGTTCTCGCGCGTGGAAGCGCGTGACGGCACAGCGGAGCCAGGAGTCGACGTGGGAGCTGTAGCGGTAGTAGTAGAGGAAGGAGAGGCGGAAGGTTTGTATCGGGGAGATGGAGCGGAGAAGGAGAGCGCGGTCGACCAAGGAGGCGAAGAGGCGGGTCGGGTCTGCGTCGGGCACGGCGGAGGGGAAGAGGTCGTAGGAGAAGTCGAGGGAGGGAACGCGGGACCATAGGGATCGAAATTGGCGGGAAACGAGAGAGCTTTGGACGGCGTACAAGGTGGGGAGGAAGGAGAGGATGTGGATCAGGATTTCTTCAGGGAGGTCGGTTAGGGCTCCATTGGTGGTTTGATTGCTCGTCGTTTCGGCCATGATTGATTTCGTGGAGATTGCTTGCGAAAACAATTTGGCATTTTTAGAAGATCTTATAATTATTCCAACTTTGGTATTGATAATTTTTTTTTTAAATTTTTTTTTAAATCGTTTTCAAAAATGTTATCGTCTTCAAGTGTTAGAATGCCGGTTCTCAAAACCTTAACAGCCAACCGCGTTCTCTCTCTCTCTCCCTCTCAGCTCAACGTCTCTCCCTCCGTGATCTTGCTCATCCTGCTACGCTGCCATGCTTGCATGGGGTACTGACCTCGTTGACGTTCGGCAAAGCAACGGAGTCAACCCCAAATCCGAATTCGGTGATTTTCAAACACCTGACGCTGATTTTGAGACGTGAGTGAGAAAAATAAAAGAAAATAATACAAATTCAAACAAAATATATCTCATTCTAAGCCTCTGTAATTCTTAAAGACTCTCCTTACCTCGTACGCACATGATCAAGAATATATAAGGATGAGGAGCTTTCACTCAGTGAAAGTATTCTTAGTTATATAACACAAACAAGTTATCAATCATTGTTATATATATAACAACAATTCAAATCAAGTATGGACACGAACTTCCATCATTACTATGAGTTGGGCATAACGGGTTGGGGGATCCATCGTTACTTTGTTTTGTTTAAGACGAGAACCCTTATATATTACATGTACAATGAGTTGAACAGAAGCAAAGGCTTGATTTTCAATGGCGACAAGGAAAGAAAGAAGAACGTCATCATCTTCGCTCGTATACTCAGCAGAAGCCGTAGCCAATATCGAAGTGCTCCTGACGCTGATCCTTGAGTTGGTGCAGTTACAATCTCTTGCTCGTTTCAAGTGCGTCTCCAAGCATTGGCACTCTCTCATCTCCAACCTCCACACCATCAAATACCCTAAGACGTTGGCTTTCGTCTCAAGCGAAACCGATTCCATGTGCTTCAAGAGCATCCTTCTCGATCACCTTGAAATCCCATCCGGTTGGAATCCGTTCAATATTATTAACGATTCTTTCGAAGACGGCTCCTGGTTGGAGATTATCCAGTCCTGCAATGGGCTCTTTCTCTGCTGCAAAACAAGAAAAAGAATAAGAGATGACGTTTACATGGTGAAAATTTGGAGGTACAAATAGCAAATTTGGAGGTACAACTAGAACCCCTCTTATCAAAATCTTCCTTCGCCACTGAGGCTAGTAAACAAAAATGAAAATTCTCAACTAGCTATGACCATAGGTGGACGCAGAGGAGGTCCAGTGAGGGCAGTTGCCCCTAATGAACTTTCAATTCTGCCAACCATCTTCTTATATATACCAATGGTCATGTGATTTTTTCCGCTGTCACGACTTAGTATATACACCAATTGTTTAAGAATCTTCTACCCCATAAAGGAAAATGTCAAAAGTATCGTGTTTGATTAATGAATCTCTGGATTTTTTATTTTAGGTATAAGTTTAGGTGTTTTTTTCTTAATTATCGGATTTATGGTTTTAGGGGGTCTGGTTGAACTTGAATTCATATATTGAAGTATTGAAGTTGGAAAGTTTGGAATTTTATAGTGCTTCGTTATGATTTCATATGATTAGTGAAAATGACTTCGATATAGTATAGATTAACTAGCTGAAGAGTTCAAATTAATGGACACTCCAGAGGCTCCTTAACCTCAATTCTTTTTTTTTTTGGCCTCACTTACATAACTTTTCGTGTCCACCATGACTACCATCCAATGGTGATAAAAGTGTCATACGCGCGTATCAACGTATGAATTTCATTGAGCAAGAGATATCATCCATGTTTCGATAATATGTCTATAACAGTCATATACATTTGCAAGACGTGAATAAAAGTTTGGGACACATCGATTCGCCCCTAGCTAATACTGTGTCTATAACTTAATTTCATAGAGAAGCTCATGGGAGAAATTCTATTTGGGGAGGGTTTGTAAATGCAACTCCGGGAGGATACGAGTTACTATCATCAAAATTGACTGACACAATAAGTTCAATCTTTACCCCTTGCCTTTTCAAGATTGTCACCAAATTAACTTGAACTTGTGTTCCAGTATATGCTATGATTGTAACTTTCTTCAGCTTTGGCATGTTGAACATAACTTCATTCAATAACTCTTCCAGTAAACTCTCCTAAATATCAGCAGATCAAAGTTTAGATATATATGCAGATGTATAACATGATCAAATTAAAAGAATAATAAACATTATATAGGAGTACTCACATCTTCTTTTATCTTGTGAGTCTTGTCAGTGTAGTCAAGAACCATTGTTTGGACATTGGGACAAAGTGCAAGCAGTGCAGCCATGCCAACAAGACCATATCGAGTATAACCAGTGCGAAGCTCTAAATAATTGAGATTGTTGAGCGTAAAATCTTTAGGGAAAGGATCCTTTGATATCAGAAACTGAGACCATATGCAGTTGGTAATAAGGTGCCATCAGAAAGCAGTGATCAAAGACACAAACCAAACAGGTTAACGAGTCATCTAATACAATGTGATTAAATTACAAAGTTATTTAAAACACGTTCTCATCAAACCTAGATAAAAGGCTATAGAGGTGATAGAAGGTCAAATCAACAAGGAGGATACATGCTACTAAATTCTCTGAAGTCATCCCTTCGATCGAATAGTATACCTATCCGTATGCGAATTGAAACCAGATAGTATAACACTATAACGTACTATTCAGTACAGATTTGTATGAATATAAGGAACTTATAACAGACTGTCGTATGTACACTAAAGTAAATCAGCTAGCTTAACCAAATCAAAACATAAGAGAAAAAAATGATCAAGCCAGAACATTACCTTGTACCACCAGTTTTGCACAATAAGCTTCTCAACATGAGGCGCTTGCTCCAGTAGCCTCACAATCTTACTCCACAAATCAAAGTACTTAACAGTGAAGCGAGTAAAAACAACACGAAACTCAACCAGGGCCGGCGCTTCATTAAGCACAAACTGAGCAGAACTACAGTTACTAAAACTCAACGAACAAAGATTTGGGCACTCAATCTCAATGCTCTCCTTAGATTCAGAGCCATAATCATACCCAAGAGCTAGCTTCTTAATCCTACTGCTACTTATAACCAAATTCTTCAACCTCACACAGCTCCGGAGCTCCAACTGCTCGAGATTCGGACACCCGGAAATCAAATCCCGGACCATCTGATCCGTCAGATCAACTCGTTCAAAATAAATTGATCGCATTGAGCAGAGATTCATGGTGGACATGTTGGTCTTCAATGAGAGAAAGCAATTGGTAAGCCTTAATACTTCTACACGTCCATATCTCAGCAACGAGAAATCAAACTCATAATACCAGCTATGTCGACCGTGGTAGCTTTCGTTGATGAACAAGTCGATGAGGAGCTGACGCGCCTTGAGGCGTGTCACGGCGCAGCGGATCCAAGAGTTGACGTGGAGTTCGTAGCCGTCTTCGAAGATGAAGGAGAGGCGGAAGGTGTGGATGTGGGAGTCGGGGCGGAGAATGAGAGTGCGATTAACGAAGTCGGCGAAGAACTGGACCTGAGTCGTGTCAGGATACGAGTCGGCGGCGAGAGGGAAGAACTCGTAGGAGAAGTTCAAGGAGGGAACGAGGGACCAGAGGAATCGCCATTTGCGGGAGATGAGGGAGGTGGTGATGGCGTCGACGGTGGGGAAGAAGGACAGGATGTGGAGAAGGATCTCGTCCGGGAGGTCGTTGAGGCTTCGGCGGAGGCGTTTGGCGTGGAGGAGGAGGACTTGACTGCTCATCTCTCCCGCCATGGCTTTGGAGAGAGAGTTTCTTTCGTCGAGTATCGTCTCCCAATAAGAATAAAAACTTGCCTAACCAACCTAGGATTTCATGGAGATAAAGACGGGTTTATTGTGCCATATTCAATGCAACTTACGAAAGTACCCTTCATAGTTTCCATCCTTTCTCTCTCAGGCATAGAGTTTTCTCATCTTCTTCCTATCCTCGTTTAACTCTAACCCTACAATCTGAGCTTCAAAGTTCCCCACATCCTCCGATAGTTCTATAAGAAGCTCAGATTGATGGGAACTCTGAGCTCTACATTATAGAACTACCGGAGGAATGTCCGAGTTCCTCAAAATTAATGAAAATCTGATGGAAAAAGGGTAATCTTCTGCAAGGCCTCTTAGCTTTTCAACATAATCAGAAAGTATAGATTGCAGCTGCAGAACAATATAATAAGAGCAACAAACCTAAGTCATATAAGAAACATATAGTCCTTGTAACTATGTATGTCATACAGCTCACATCTTCCTCTATCTAGTGAAGATAATCAAGAATCATTGTCTGAAGTTTGGGACAAGTTCAGGTACGGTACTGCCGCGAAAGGGAGCAGTCGAGTAAGGAGAGGCGGGTCGGGTTGGGCTCGGCGAAACGGAGTTGTTTTTGAATGGGACAAGAAAAATAGAAGAAAAAAATAAATAGTGCGGGCCAGGGGGACAAGAGGTGTGGCTAGGCGGTCTCCAGCTGGGCTGGGCTAACGGGCTGGGGGGTCCAACTATTTAACCTTATATTACATGTGCTGTGAGTTGAACGAAAGCCACAGCGAAGTTGAAAACCCTAAATCGGCGGAAAAGAAAGGAAAAAAATGTCGAAGTGCTCAGAAGCAGCAGAGGCCGTAGCCAATATCGAAGAGCTCCTCACTCAGATCCTTGAGTCAGTGCCATTACAATCTCTTGCGCGTTTCAAGTGCGTCTCCAAGCATTGGCAATCTCTCATCTCCAACCTCCGCACCCTCAAATATCCTAAGATATCGTCTTTTGTCTCAAGCAAAACCGAAGCCGGGTCCTTCAAGAGCATCCTATTGATCACCGTGAAATCCATCGGGTTGGAATCCGTTCAAAACTTTTAACGATTCCTTCACCGACGGCTCCTGGTTGAAGATTATCCAGTCCTGCAATGGCCTCTTTCTTTGCTGCGTCCCCAGCATAGTACGAAGAGAAAAGGATTTTATATTAAGAAAACCAATGGTGGCGTTACTGGCGTATATGTTGTTAATCCCACAACCAAAAAATTCTTGGCTCTTTCTTCACCGACGTCGTCTTCGTATAACAGTTGGGAACGTTATGCTTTGGCTTTTGAACCTTCCAAATCTCCTCATTACACCTTGGTCTGTGTGACTACGCTCAATGGAACTCTCCACCAAAAAATACATATATATTCGTCTAAGACTCAAGAGTAGAAACATGTTGCTGATTTGCCTTCTTCCCAGCCGCGCTACTTTCGCCATGATGCGTTGGATGAGAGAAGCAAGGAAGGCTCTGTGTACTGCAACGGTGCAGTTCATTGGATAAGAGAAATAAAAAGAGCAAGATTCCCTAAAAATAGATTATTTTTCTCCAAGAAAGCTGGTAACTTCTCTAGATTAAAATCTGACGTAGTGCACTACTTTGACATAGGTGAAGAAAGTTTTCAAGTCGTGGCTGCTACTCCTCCAGTTCCTACGGTTGTGAAGAACATACCGTTGAAGGAGTTTCGTAATCGTGGCCTCAAGACTCCCATTGTGTGGCCAATATTGGTTCATAGATACTTTGGGGATTGCGGTGGCCGTTTGTACTTGATTGAGGTTTATAGCCATTGTAACACTCAGTTTGATGTGATGGAGATGGGAAAGGACTACTCTGGTTGTTTATTAAGTATCATGTTGATCTAAATCCGACGGCTCTTCCTCAACGTAATTTGGATCCGTTTGTTATTATTGTGCCTTTCTCATGAGAGGAAGAAGAGTTCGGGGATCCTTCAACTATTATGCTGTTGCATATGCCCGGTAAGGTCATATCTTATAATCTTAGGGATAAGAACTTCAAGACATCTTCTGTGTTAGCTATAGAGGATACTAAAATGTATAAAGTTGTTTATTATCCCTATATGGAGACTCTGGCTTGTGTTTGAGGGTATATATATATACAGTTACTATCCAGAGCAAAGCTTCGTTTTGAAATTAAAGTGTGAAGTTTCTTATTAACTCATTTTTCGGTCATATTCCACATCTCTACCGTTCAGTTTGTAGATCCTAATACATAGATCATTTATGTAAAGTTTCATCAAATTTGAAGATCATTTGGGTTTTCGTAATCGTTACTTATACAGACAGTTTTAGTTAGACAGGTTTATGGTTCGTTCATTAATTTAATCTAATTCAGTACCTTAACGATCATCAAATTTGATGAAACTTTGTATGAATGATGTATACATTAGTATCTACAAACTGTACGATTGAGATGTGAAAATATGACCGAAAAGTGAGTCAAATAAGGAATTTCACTATTAATTTCAAAGTGAAGCTTCGCTCTAGATAGGAACTGTATATCAGTCCCTATCCAGAGCGAAGCTTCGCTCTGGAATTAATGTGTGAAGGTCCTTATTTGACTCACTTTTCAGTCATATTTTTTTATCATACCCGGTCAATGTCTAGATATATTGTATGATCATCCTTACAAAATTTTATCCAGTTTGGTGACCGTTTAAGCCTCCATAATCATGATTTACTCCAACGGTTCTACTTGGACAGATTTTGTTCTATTGATTTATTTTATCTGATTCGGTGTGCAAACGATCACCAAACTGGATGAAACTTTGTAAGGATGATCATACGATATGTATCTAGACACTGCCGGGTATGATCGAAAAATATGACCGAAAAGTGAGTCAAATAAGAACCTCGCACGTTAATTCCAGAGCAAAGCTCCGCTCTGGATAGAGAGATATATATAATATATATATATATATATATATATATATATATATAATTATATATATATATATCTACCTTTTAGTTTGTAAAACTTAATGCATAGATCGCTCTTGCCAAGTTTCATCCAAATTGGTAATCGTTAAAGTACCGAATTATATTAAATCAACGAACGGACCATAAATCTGTCTATTCAGAACTGTTGGTGTAAATAACGATTATGAAAACCCAAACGATCATCAAATTCAATGAACTTGGCAGAAGTGATCTATGCATTAGGTTCTACAAACTGAATGGTAGAGATGTGAAAATATGACTGAAAAGTGAGTCAAATAAGGAACTTCACACTTTAATTTCAAAGTGAACCTTCGCTCTGGATAGGAACTATATATATATATATATATATATATAATATATATATATATATATATATTACACGCAGATTAATCACCTAACTTGAACATGCATGAAGCTCGAAATGACCAATTGATTTCCCATTTAAAGCGATCTCTGAGTCTATATATAAACTTCCATATTATGGAGAAGAAGATCTACTGTTACTTCACATTGTCGAGGCTTCTACGTAGAACTACCGGACCCTAAACCCTAAACCCTAAACCCACATTGTCGAGGCTTTCTACGTAGAACTACCGGAGGATATTACATGAGTTCCCATCAATTTCGATGGGAAAAAGGGTAATCTTCTTCAAGGCAGCTCCTTGCTTTTTCGGCATAGCTAGTCACAAAGTTATGTTCATCTTCCATGCCTTCTCGAGAGAGGGAAAAGAATGATGAAGAGTTCAGCTATTCTGCTGTTGGATATGCGCGGTGATCAGGTCATATCTTATAATCTTAGGAATAAGATTTTGACATCTTCTAAGTTAGCTATACAAGATAATGAAATGTACGATGAAGTTCGTAATTATCCCTACATGGAGGCTTTGGCTTGTGTTTGAGGATCTCTATATATTTATATGGATTAATTACAAAACATCACCCGAACTATGATGTTATTTTTATTTTAATACATAACTATCAAAAACTTGTATTTTCATACCTGAAGTCTCATTCTGTTAGCATTTTGATACCCTAACACACTAACACCGTTAATTTTTGAGGGGCATTTTTGTCATTTCAATAAATGTATCATTTTTTACGGTTACTTCAACAAAAAATTTATTTTTTGGGGTTATCAAATATAAATAGAACTTTGGCTCTGCTAGGGTTTCTTGACGGCGGCCAAATGACCGAGATAGAGACTAGGATCTCGACAGGGGACGCCGATCCCCATTTCTACCTGTGCGGACAACTGATCGAAATGAACAAGCCGGTGGTGACTCCCATCCCTTCCTCGGTTCTCTCCGGGCATGGAATCTGAAGGAGAAGCTATTGGTTCGTGAAGAGGAATCGGGTCGCTTTGTCTTTCAATTCAAGTCGAAGGCAAAGAGAGACCGGATCCCTGGTGGAGGGCCGTGGTCTTTCAACGGTGGTATGCTTATCCTGGCGAAGTATGACAGGCTTAGCCCGGTGGAGGATGTTTCTTTGAATCACTTGGAGGTGTGGATCTCGATTGGCGGCCTCCGTTTTGCCATGAGGAACAACATGGTTCTTAGCCGTGTTGCGAATGGTTTGGGGTTTTTGTGAGAGCAGATCCGGGTCTGATTCAGAGGAAGGGGAAGATTCAGTGAGTTAGGGTTGTGTTGGATGTTCGAAACCGGATTCTGGCCGAACGTATTTTTGACTACTCATGGGATTCGCAAGGTTGAAAGAGCTCATGGGATTCACAAGGATTGTGGATTCTTTGGGCATGGAGGAGGTATCTGTGACAAGGGCTTGATCTGTGGATTACCAATGGTTGAGGCAGTTAACGCCGTCGACGGTGAGGTCGAGCTTTTGGTGAGCCGGTCGACGAAAGTTGGTGGTTGGTGAAGGAGTCGACATGCAGGTGGAGGAGACTGCGCCGACGGGGTTGGAGGATGGACTGAGGGGCAACGAGGAGGCGGCTGCGCTGGTTGTCTCTTCCCCGAATATCTCAGCGCGAAATCCTAGTTTCAAACTAGGGTTGACTGAGCCGATGGGGTTGACTGAGGATGTTGGGCCGGGTGACTGGGCTGTAAAGGAAGTTTGGGTTTGGGACTGAAGCTGATGGGTTTGGGTTTTCTGGAGATGGGCCAGCTGGGACTGATTTGGTGCTGAAGAACCAAAGTCGAGCTTTCACTCTGACGAATGGCGGCGTAACAAGAAAAGGATAGCGAATGGAGATCTGGAGCTGTCGGATTCTATGGCTCCTAGTTTGGAATGAGCCGACGCAGAAACAGGCCTCGAGTCCGAGGCGGGGAGGAGTAGGTCCTAGTGTATCTAGGAAAGACCCTCTCCAAGCCCTAACATGGACTCTCTCTCTCAAACTCACGAAAAAAAAGTACACCATTGGGTAGGGATGGCAGGGTAGGGTAGGGTAGGGTAGGGTACATGGATCAAAATACCGTACCCATACCCTTTTACATTTCTCATCCCCGTACCCGTCCCCGTACTCGTAATTGAATAATAGGGATTCCCCCTACCCGTACCCATACCTTTTGGGGATTACGTTTACATACTCGTACATGTACCCGTATCCGTTAACAATTATGTATTAAATTAAATTTTTTTAAATACGAAATACAATTATATAAAAGTATGAAATTAAAAAATCAAATACCAAAATAAATAAGTTTCATGCTTCAATCCAATAAAAATAAATACAAGTCTTGGTTAAAACATAACAATACCAGTAAATTTCATTAAGAGAATAAAAAATATGATAAAAGGAAGGTCCATTAAATGTTTATTAAGAGAATCACAAATTTTTTTACATAAATTTATTTATAAATTATATATAATAATATATAATAATAATAAATTATATAATTATATATAATAATATTTCATCTTTAATGGATGGGGATGGGACGAATATCAAAATACCATACCCGCCCCGTACCCGATTTAAGAATCCGAATACTGGGGATCCTCATCCCCGCTACCCGTATATATTCCCCGTTAGGATCGAATACCCGTGGGTACCCTACCCGATGGGGATTATTGCCATCCCTACATTGGGTCTTAGGCCTCTATTTGCTGAGAGAGGGACCATGGGTGGGGTGAGGAAGGTTCCATTGCTTTATTATCATTCTAGTTTGCAAGGTTCGCTTGTTTTGGACATTAGTTTTTCTTGGAGGTTTGGTTTTCAATTTGTAGTTTGTAGTAAGTTCTTAAGTTTGTGTGTGAGTGGTCCTCGGATCATTCAGGCAATGATCACTTCGCGGTCGTTATTGGCTTTAAGCCTAATGAAGTCATTTTGAATTTTCAAAAAAAAAAAAGAACAATTACTTTAGTAAAAGTATTCAAAAAAAAAGTTTGATAAAATTTCATCGATATTCGATATTCTTAATATATCTATTTTAATTATATATTTTAATTTAATTTTTTTTTTGCTTAACATGTAACTTTTTAAAAATATATATACATACAAAAGTTGTACTAATTTTTATCACTATTGTTGCAAAAATAAATATTTTAATTTTGAAGTTTTTGTTTATGAATATTTTTGCTAAAGTAAATTGTTTTATTTGTATTTGATAACCTCAAAATTAAATTATCTTGTTAAAGTAAATGTAAAAAATGATATATTTATTGAAATGACAAAAATGCCCTTAAAATTTAACGATATTAGTGGTCAGGGTATCAAAATGTTAATGTTAACGGAATGAAACTTCGGGTATGAAAATGCAAGTTTTTAATAGTTAGATATAAAGATGAAAATAACATCATTGTTCAAGCGATGTTTTGTAATAATCTATTTATATTTACGGGTGCTGTTGGCACTTGACATGTGCCTTTTGATTTGTAACAATAAATTCTTACAATACTCATAAGAACTTTGACAAATGATGTTAACATAGATTAGATTCTGAAAGTTTTCACGTCTCTCGATCAGTTAAACTTAATGTTTTGGATTAAAGCATGTAACTTTCATTGGACAGATTAAGGTACTTGACCTATTCAGACCCAAAAAAAAAAAAAAAGGGTATTAAGAGCGCACGATGAGCAGAGCCAGCTATATATGAGCCATCCTCTCTTCTCATAACTCCATCTTCAAGTAGAAATGTATCTCCATATCAATCACATATCTTGAACTAGTTAGAAATGAGGCAACCGATTTCCCATCTAAAGCTCAAAGTCTATACTACTATTATGGGGAAGAAGATCCTGATACTTCACATTCGCGAGGCTTTCTACAGAGAACTATCGGAGGATACTGGTGGCATGAGTTCCCATCGATTTTGAAAGGAAAAAGGGTAATCTTTTGCAAGATAACTCCGTGCTTTTTCAATAAAGTCACAAACTTATTTTCATCTTCTGATCCAAAAAATTTCAGCATCTTAACTTCCTTGAGTCTTGGTATGTTCAAATTAACTGGTTTATTTGAGATCTCTTCTGGTAAACTCTCCTGGAAATGATAAGATCAAAGTTTATATCAGATCAGGAAAAACAAAAGGAATGATCATTATAGGCTTGCTGCAAGCATGTATGTCAAAATACTCACATCGACTTCTATCTTGAGAAGTAATCAAGAATCAATGTCTCAAGATTGGGACAAAGTTCAAGTAGTGCAGCCATGCCAACCAGATCATGTTGAGTATACCCAGTCCGTAACTCTAAGAGGCTGAGGTTGCGGATCATAAAAGTTTTTGGGAAAGAATCCTGTGATGTCAGCAACTGACAATATGCATAGGAAGCAAACAGTGAAATATTACAAGAGGTTCCTATCCAAAAATAAAAAAATAATAAAAATAAAAACAATTCAAGAAGTTCAATAATATTAGTATGTCATTAGAAACCAGTGGTCAAACATAGGATACAAACTTGCCGACCACCTTTATTTGCCCACCAAAGTGCCCACCCTCTTAGTCTATTGAGACATGTCTTTTCAAATTGTTTAACTTTATTCTTGATAATAAAATGGACATGTGTCAATAGACTAAGAGGGTGGACACTTTGGTGGGCAAATAAAGGTGGTCGGCAAATTTGTATCCATATAAGTCAAATTTGAAACTTTCTCAGGTTGTTTCAAGATGCTACTCAATAAACAACTAGAACTATGGATTAAACTGTTCTTAGCTAATAGGTTGAGACGGTAATTCATATAAATTTTGGAGTAAGGTTCTCCTAAAAGTCTAAAGCACATCAGCTCCACACATAACAAACATAAACATTTAAAGCATCAATGCATGATGATTTAAGTCATAAAGTCACTTAAACGCAAATTATCAAGAGAAACCAAAACAAGAAAGTAAATTGTACAGTAAAAGCTTGAATTGGGATACTAGTAATTGAGGATGACAACCACATGAACTGAAGAAGATTATTCATTGGTAGCTCTAAGAAGATGAGACTAGTAAAATGCAACTGGAGAAGAGAGTGAGGATATAATAAACGAGCAGCTTATAAATAACAAGATATACTTGATTAAGGATACTACTCATTCTACTGATCTACTAGATGAGGGAACAACCAACCAACAAATAACCCGTTCGAAGCTCAAAGAGAGAGCAATGTGAAATACAAAACTTGTTAGGAAAGGATGCTTTGATGATAGAAGCTAATTAGCTAAGGAATAAACAAAAATAATATAAGCCATTAAAACCAGTCATCAAGATCTAGAAGAAACAAAAATATCATATTTGCAAGATCTCCTAGTTTAATGGGTAGCAATCACCTTTTAGAACAGATTAACAATTTTTGATTGCAATGTTACAATGCAATGCCATATAGACAGCATTCTTCAAACAATGTCCTTCAGATACAACCACATTCTGAATGAGAACTAAATAATAATTTCAGGATATCACATTAGAAGTAACAGGCGGTAAGGTACTATAATCAAAAGTACTTTTAGACAAATCACGTTGTCTCGAGATATCAACCCATGAGCACTATGCTAGATGCAGAAAGATAAATGACTGTATAGTGGAAGTAACAAGCAATAGATCACAGTAGAGTCCTTTTCAAAACTGAAACACACACATCACAAAAATGTAACTGAACCATATCATTCAGAAAGTTTATAGCAATGAAATGACCCCCACTCTGGTCAGAGACATGCACATTAGAGAACTAGAGTCTGCAAACAACCAGGTTCTTTTTCTTTACTATCCAGTCCCCCAGCAACTTGTTTCAGTTCATGAATGTTTTATATGAGTACTAAGCGAGGACCATTTCCTCAGATCAGAACTAATTATTCTCTCTCTTTCAATTTTTAGGAGATACAGTCTCTTCATTATTTCACAGCTAGACTCCCTAAGTATGAAGAACAAATTTCACTCTGTACATTGCCCCATACATCTCAAATTCTCAAAACATTTCAGCATACAAATAAACATTTAAATGCAAACAGCCCAAAATACACCAAAACGGAAACAGAAACACATTACTTGAATCAAGCAAAAGCCAGAAAATTACCTTGAAACACCAATTTTGCAGATTAAGACGCTTCACATTCGGCACCGATCCAAGCAGCTTCACAGTCCTACTCCAGAAATCATAGTTTCTAGACACGTGGTGCACGACACTAAGATTAAACTCAACCAGGGACGAAGCATTCTTCAGTCGAAAATGAGTGAAGCTAACGTTATCAAAGCTTAGCCAAACAAGGTTGGGGCAATCAATCTCAAGACTATTCTTATCATCACAGTCATAAAAATACCCAAACTTGAGCTTCTTAAGACTTGTGCTACATATCCTCATGTTCTGCTCCACCAATCCATTTTGAAGCTCCAAATCCTCAAGATTGGGGCACCCTTTTATCAAAAGCTCCCACATCTGGTCCGTCAAACTCACGTCCTCAAGAAACATGGACCTCACCGAGCCCAGGCACATGCTCGCCGGCAAAGCAAGATCAACGTTGGTGAGCCTCAGACTCTCAACGCAGCTCTCTCTTAGCACAGAGAAACGGAATTCGTACAGGTCACGCGGGGCGGAGTCTCCTTGGCTGCGGCGATGATACTGTCTGTGGACGAAGAAGTCGAGGTGGAGCTCACGCGCCTGGAAGCGCGTGAGGGCGCAGCGGATCCAGGAGTCGACGTGGGAGGTGTAGTAGTGGTAGAAGATGAAGGAGAGGCGGAAGGTTTTGATGGGAGAGTGGGGGCGGAGGATGAGAGCGCGGTCGACGAGCTCGGCGAAGCGGTGGCTGGTGAAGGGGAGGGGCTCGGCGTCGTTGTTGACCGGGAAGAGGTCGTAGGGGAAGTCGAGGCAGGGGAGACGGGACCAGAGGTATCGCCATTGGCGGGAGACGAGAGAGGTGCGGATGGCCTCTAAGGTTGGGATCAGGGTGAGGATGTGGATCAGGATTTCGGCTGGGAGGTCGTTTAGGTTTCGATTAGGGTTTGGATTTGGGGCTTCAATTTCAGTAGTGGCTGCTTCCATGGCTTCTGGGAATGCCCAAGCATGTCAGTACACTCTTTTATAGGCTTTATGCATTTTTTAATCTCGAGTTGTTTTGTTAAATTTGCTGACAGGTACTCAGGTAGAAATCAATTTTATCATTCAAAAAAAAAGGTAGAAATCAATTTTATACTACTTCAGCTCGGTCAAATCACTCGAGTGATATAAGATGGCTCCTTCTTTGTAGTCAGTTTGTGATACAGAATATTGATGATTCAGGTATCTACAATTAAAATGCAGTTGTAATTTTTGTCATCCGAGATCATGGACGCTTAGCCATAGTGTACTGTTGGAACACAAAATGCTGGTTATATTATTGTCGGAAAATTTACATTGAATAAATGCAAGTTAATCATAAATTTGATCATTAGTGCTACTTACACCAAAAATTTATATCAAATATCAATACCAAATGCCGTGGCCACATAAATTTCAAATTATAGTAAACTACATATTAGTTACTAATCAAATTTCAGTTTACAAATACATCCATTACACAATATCTTACACATGTAAGGACAAAAATTAACAAATAAGGACAAATTGTTATATTGTTGTCATGTGACAATAACACATTTACCATTATAATTTTCAAACTTAAAAAAGTCAATTATAACAAAAAATAAGTCGGTTAGAATTTATAGACACGGGTTCAGAGTCTCGTGCGCTGCTACTGCCTAATAGAAAGGTGCTACTACCGGCCGGAGCGCTGTTACTGTCGATTAAAAAGCTACTACTACGGAGTAAAAAACTGGACTATAAAGGAGTAACAATTTACAAACGAGCTGAATAATCTGCTACTGTCGATCAAGGTAATATCGACTGCTACTGTCGACTTCTACTACCAATGTGTCTGCTACTGCCGACTTATACTACCAATCTGTCTGCTACTGACGACTTCTACTACCAATTTGCCTGCTACTCCTACGTTTGCTACACATCCCACTCTAATACTGTCTGCTTCTGCTACTCAACCCATTGTTACTGCCTCAAGTCCTCAACCAGTCTCCTCAATTTTCAATGCATTACCTCAACCCAATCATATAGCTCCATTTTCAATTCATTGTCTCCGTCTGACCTCAACCTCCTATTGCTACTCAGACGCTCAACCCAATCATATACCCAATCCTAAACCCCAAAAATTAAGTGACAATTGAATTGAAATGCTTTGAACAAGAATCGACTCAACTTCCTTCTTGACTATGTCGACTGCTCATGTCGTTGGCCTCGGATCAGGTGGCTTTAGTAGTAGATTGGATTTTGACGACGGTGGAGAACTGAGGAATATGTACAGTGAGAGGATCGGTGGAGCCGTCGTCGTCGGGCAGAGTTGTCGTCGTTGAGGCGGAGCCGTCGTCGTCGAGGCAGAGCCGCCTTTGCCGTCGAGGCAGATCCTCCGTCATCATCGAGGTAGATCCACCGTCGTCGTCAAGGTAGATCCACCGTCGTCGTCAAGGCAGATCCACAGTCAACGTTGAGAAGCCAGGCGTCGTCCGTTATATATGGGCGTTGCCGTTGAGCGTCTTCCACCGCTGTTAGTATGAGAGAGAGAGAGAGAGAGAGCTTTTGAAAAAAAAAATAGAGAGAGAAAGGAAGATATATGTGGTAATGTGGAGAGAGAAGAAGATAAAGGATGAGGTTTATAATTTTTGATTTAGAGTTGGCCATTTTAGTCATTTCAATCTACAACTTGGTCAAGTCTGTTGTTGGGCTTGGGTTGATGTCTTAATTTGTATAAAAAATATTGAACGTGGGTTTTTTGTGTTTTTAAATTTGGTAAGTTCCTTGTATATAATTTTCTCTTCAACTTAGCATGGTTAAGATGCTGTGGATTTTCTTATTTTAGTATTAAGAAACAAAAAGATCTTCTAATTCGTAATTACACTTGCAAATTTATTCTCTTGTCTAAATAAGGAAGTAATGTTTATCTGGCTTTTCAAATCTCCTTCACACTTCACATATGTAAATCTTTTCAATTCATTGCTTTATTGGTACAAAAAAGATATCAATCGAATGAATAAAGTTTTTAGGCAATGAAACCATCTATGGTGCCAATCAACATTGACAACCCCTACTTTGATGATCGACACCAAGCTTCCAAGTTTTTTTTTTTTTTTTTTTGAGATAAACTTCTATAATTGAGATTTCAAGCTCATGAACATTGTGAATTGAGAGGGATTTATGATTTTGGTTTCTTTATTTAAATTAAATCACAAATTAATCCACATCTTTAGAATAGTAAACTAAAAGCATTTATGTGGCATATGCACATCATTTGGTATAGATATTTGGTATATTCTTTTAGGATTCCAAACATTATCCTTAAATCAAAAGAGTTTGTTCCTCCTTGGAGGATTCGATCTCTTATCATTTATTAAAGACATAAAAATTAACGTATAATTTTAATGAGATAACTTTAAAGCATGTTTTTGTAGTTTCGGTTCATTTTAGATTGCAGTAGAGATTTCAAGTTATATTTTTATTAATCGTTTATAAAATTCGAGTGAAACTATGTAAAATACCGCCACGTGTCTGATGAGTAGCAACATCCACAGATAGTTTCAGCAAAAACCTCCCAAATCCGATTCACCTGGATTTGTTGGCTATGGATCATCACATAGAGGTGTTCCTGAAGCGGCTCTCCTACATCGCCTTGGTCATCGGGACCTTCACCTTCATCCTCCTCCTCCTCGAAACCCCCGACACCTGCGTCGCACCCGATTCCCCCCCAAAGCCCCAGCTCCGCTTCCCCCGCCACTCCTGCGACCACCGCCCCCGCCAGCACCTCCCCCTCCACAAGAAAAACAAGCGCCTCTGGTCCTCCTCCACGTGGCGCAATCAGATCCGTTCCTTCTCCCTCTTCTTCCACTCCCTCCACCAAATCGGCCTCCTCCACAACCACTCCCAGGCCCTCTGCGTCTCCGCCGGCGCCGGCCACGAGGTCATGGCACTCTCCCAACTCGGCGTCGCTGACGTCACCGGCGTCGAGCTTCTCGAATCGCCGCCGCTCGTCAGCCGCGCTGATCCTCACAACCTGCCGTTCTTCGACGACGTGTTTGATTTCGCATTCAGCGCTAGGTTGGAGCAGGCGCTGTTCCCGTCGAGGTTCGCGGCGGAGATGGAGAGGACGGTGAGGCCCGGCGGGGTCTGCGCTGTGGCGGTGGAGGAGTGTGGGGATGGGGAGGTGAAGGAGATTGCGGGGCTGTTTCGGAATTCCAGGTTTCTTGGCGCCATGAATGTAACTTTGACTGGATTGAGAATGACAAGGATTATAATGAGAGTTAAGCATTCACCCTGAAAAAATTTCGGTAAATCTCTCTTCTTCTTGTTTCGAAATTGCTTAAATTTGATTTGGTTAGTTTTTGGTATTTTTGTGTGTAATTATGGTGACAATGCATAGTTTTGGATATAGAGGTTGAATAGGTTTAGAGTAAGTTTAGAACTGTTGTAAAAGAGCATGAATTTGTACTCATTTGTAATCTTTCTTTTGTTATCGAAATGAAAAGAGAATTGAACTTCAGACCTGTTCTTCACAGTTATCATCATGCAGCAAACACTAGATTCTGTAGCTGTAAGCGTTGAAAGTTTGGGATACGCAACTTGCTATAACTAGCTTCAACTTTACAAAATATGAATGGCTGAATGTGATGGAACATGGATGATAAGATTTTCGTTGGGGGTTTGATTATAGTTTGTTGAGACAAATTGCATATAGATTGGTTTCTACTTTCTACCACTCTTTAACTTGTTCTAGGTAATCTGTGTGTAGCATTGGATTTGAGAATTTGATGGTAATTTAGGAATTAATCTATAGATCTTAAATATAGAGTGTCAGAGACTTGCAGGCTTAGGTCAATACAAGATTGTGTCCAAGACTTGTAGGATAGTTCAATATTGTGCTGGAAAAACTGATGGACAGATATCAAGATTTGCTTCCCTCTAAACCAACCTTACCTAAGCTCGTACAGGCCTATTGTAAAATGACCAAGTGAAGTGAAGAGTTCATGCTTTAATCAAATTTGAGTCTGTTCTTGTCATGCATGAGTTTCTAGTGCCATTCATTTACCATAGGAGCATGCACCAAACCACATTTACAGAGTTTAAATTGTGCTAGTTTTTAAGAGCTTAATGCCATTGTCAACTCACAGGCTTCAACTAGTTTTCATACTAATTAACATGCTCGATATCTAACACTATAGAGCTAGAATACATTATACTCTTTACTCCATCTGTTCTTGAATTCAAAATAATTAGAATTTTTCTAGGTTTTTTTTCTTTTTCTTTCAAGTCTACCAGGGATCTTGTTCAATCTGGATATCAACTAATTCTTTCCATACGTAACTTGGATTTCCTTGCTTTCCTATGTATACTTGGATTGAAACTGAGGATTTGAAGAGTTATGTTGGCTATTATGTATATTGACGTATTCATATCAAAGATACTTGTCTTCTGCTCTCTGGTGATTTAACTGTTTTGGGGTGAGACCTGAATCAGTTTCAATGAAGGGAAAGAGTGAGAAAAGCAAGGGTGATTATGACTGGGAGGACCGAATCACTGCATTGCCTGATGACCTTCTCTCTATGATAGTCCATCCGTTACCTATTAAGGAAGCAGCAGCCGCTAGCATTCTCTCTAAGCGATGGAAGCATTTATGGAAATATGGAAGCATATATGGAAATCTACAACCAATCTCAACTTTTTTGATGAAGGTTATCACAGTACCTTCAACTGCAACGTCGACCGGAAAATCATCAAATTAGCGAGAGATATGTCAACTCGGTAAATCGTGAGGTTGAGCAACATAGTAATCCAACCATCAAACGATTCAGGGCTTGCTGTATTGTAGATCCTGGGTTTGAAGTAGACATTTTGAATTGGATTCAATTTGTTATGAATAAGAAAGTTGAAATACTTGAGTTGGAGTTTTATTCTCCTATACAGGTGATCAGTATTATTCCCAAAGAACTATTAAGTCATCAATCTTGTGAGGGTATTGGATTCAAGTTCCTCAAAGTTCTCCATTTTCGATGTGTTGATGTCACTGGAGAAGTACTCGAGTACTTCATGTCGAACTGTGCTGCTCTCGTACGATTAACTGTGAATGCTGCCCATTTGGTGAATCTGAGAGTTGTTGGCCCCTCGATTGCCTTGAAGCATTTAGCGTTGATAAATTGTCCTCTCCAAAGATTTGAGGTTCGTGATGCGAAGCTTGTCTCTTTCCATCTTTCTGGTATGGCAGCAGGAAACATGTCTTTCACTAACGTACCATTCCTTGTAGAGCTATCCTACATGTGCTCCCTAAGATGGAGAGTCTTAGATCTTCTCATCACCGGACCTTCATTTTGTATTTCTCAGTTAGAGATTCTCAGGTTAGATATAAGCGGAGGGGAGTACAGACCGAATTATGTGATCCCTATATTATCAAACTCAAGCATTTAGAAATGACATTTGGTTTTGACAATGGAGATGATCTTGGTAATTTTAAACGTTTCATTGAGGCATCTCCCTACCTGCATAATCTGGTGTTCAAGTTGCGCAAGTGTACGAGGCTTCCAGATAGATGCAGGAAGATGGGCAGCATTGCCAGATTCCCCCGTGATAATAGAGATAGTAGGATATCGTGGTACTCATTGTCATGATCAACTCGCGCTCTACTTTGTAATGGAGGCTGCCGCATTGGAGAAACTTGTTATTGATCCTGTCCGGCGTTGGCGTGATTGGCTGGATAGAGATTTGGGAAAACTGCCTCTTCCATATCATGTTCCTGGCCGGCGTTGGGTTGATTGGCTGGATAGAGATTTTGCAGAAGTGCAAGAGGAAGGACAGGCAATACAGCATGCCAAGCGTCACCTCGGAAGAATAGTGCCTTCAACCGTTGAATTTGTATGCCTGCAGTCATGACTCATGACTCATGTGTGCAGTGCTCAATTATCTAGAGATTTGGTTCTTGTTTCATAAAATGATAGGTTCTTGTACTGATCATTGTCTCATAGTGTGAGCAAACAAACTATAAGTGACATGGTTTTTGTTGATTTGTTTCTTTATTTGTTCGCTTCAGTCTCAAAATTCATGGAAATTAGTAATGATAATCTCTTTGGCCATCTGTTAGTTAAATCCTTTCTCTGACTCCCTTAGAAATTTTTGTTAAATGCCAGTGTGTACATACTGACTTTGATGGTCCTTTGTGGGGAGACGATCCCAAATCTCTGCAGCAATTTCACACCCTAAGCTTGATGCTACTTAAGTAGATTTTCATTGATAGTTTGATACATTGTTCTGGCATGGAACAAGGCTTTTCAATGATTATTTTGAAGCATGCCACTGTTGAAACTTAGTCTTCGACTACTGGTGTCATGCATTCATGAGTTTCTGACAGCATGTATCTAACAGGTAATGTCATGTATGTGTAGTAGCATAAATGTGATCACAGTGACATGAATTTCTAGTAGCATTTATCTGATAGGCAATGTACGTCATGAACTTCTACTACCATTTATCAAACCACAGTTGCCTTAATTTTCTAGTAGCATCAATTTTCTATTCACTAAACACAAAAACGAGCCTGCTACACATCACAGCTTCTGCAGCATTGTTCTTGCAAGGCAGCAAAAACAATGTTACACTATGCAAACACCATGTACTCCAACATTTCCAAACCAACAAATCTAACATGCTCAACACTAGGCTTAAGAGCTAGCTAGAATCTACTCTTTATTGGGTATTAGGCAGATCATTCACCTCGAAAGCTCGAGAAATCCCATGGACAACCACGCTCTCTGAAACATAGGTGTCAGGCGCCACGATCCTCACGCCATCGATGACCAATTCCGGCATGAAGCTCACAACCCCAGTGACTTCAAGAGGCTGCTGATCACCATGAACCATAGTCGTGAGCAGAGTCCTCGCAGGCAGTGCCATCAGCTCCTTGTGTGTAAGCCTCTGAGGCACAATGTGGAACCTCACAACCTTCTCAAGCAAAGCCTGAGGATAATGACGATCACCTCCAAGCTCCAATCTTGGCGGCACAAAAATCGTGGCGGAGCTCACGTTTCTCTCATCTTCAACAATCCCATCAAGAACAAAATGCAGCCCAATCGCAAACGACACAAACCCCTTCGAGCTCAGCAGCCGAACAATCCGAGCCCACTCCACACGACTCGTCGTTTTCTTCTTCTTCTTCAGTCCGCCAGAACCAGAAACGACGCCAAAATCCGCGTCGCACTCAGGTCCGTGGATGACGTCATATTCGGTATCCACAGCCGCGAACGGGGAAGGAACGCCGTGGATCGAGACGGATCCTTCTTGGAAGAGATTCGGGTGCGAGATCCTGACCCGGTTGATCTGGACCGTCCGGTTCCTCCGATCAATCTTGGTGATCGCGACGGTCTTGTTCCGGTAGAGAGTCGGCAAGCAAGAGCCTTGAGGCTGGTTGATCAGGTCTTCGATGGAAACCCTAACCGGCGAGGTGTGGTACTTGAGGAGGTCACGGAGGAGGTGAGGAGGGAGAGAGGCGTTGGAGATGTGGGAGTCGGCGATCGCGAAGATGGTGGAGTTCGGGGAGGTGAGGAAGAGCTCCGGCGAGATTTGGAGGAGCGCCGCCGTGATGGTGAAGCCGGAGGAGCGGAGAGTTCGGGAGGCGCTGAGGGAGATGACGTGGCTGATGGCGGTGGAGGATTGGGAGGCGGAGTCGGAGTCGGAGTCGGAGCGGAGGGTGGTGGAGATGGAGACGGCGGCGAGGATGACGGCGAGGGTGATGTAGAACATGGCGTGCCAGCGGGTGCAGTAGGAAGAAGAAGAAGACGCCATTGTTGGTTCAGTGAAGGTCTGGTGTGGTGTGGTTGTTGAGAGAGAGAGAGAGAGAGAGGAAGAAGAAGCTGGAGAGGGAGAGAATGGTCTTTTCGGTTTGTGAGTTTGTTGGTTTGGAGGGAAAGAGAGAAAAGCGTGACAGTGAAGACGGTTATGGTGCAGAGAGAAGTTTGTTAAAGAGCTTTTGCTTTGTGTAGGTCGACTTGGGCTTCTGGAAAGGGTTAAGGCAGGCCCGTATTAATTTATACGGCCCATTGAGTGTTCTTCAGCTAAAACATTTTTTGTTTTTGTTTTTGTTTTTGCCTTGATTTGGGTTGACATTATTGAATCTGATCAGTTCAGGAGTCTTTTGGAATTATGTTCTACCAAATGAGAGGTTTCTTTTAAAAAATAAGAACATGCAATTTTGATATAAAAAAAAGTGTGTTATAACTCACAAATATCAGTTAAAAATGATATTTTGGTGTTTTTCTACGGGACTGATCTTCAATGTTGACCTTATAATAAGAACGGGATTATGACTTATTGTGGCTTTTAGGCTCCAAATATGTCACTCCTAAGCATATAGCACAGTTATTTGTGACGTTACAAATTTCAGTGTCATGAAGACAATCTAAGTGGATTAAAAGATTACATTTTAGAGTTAAAACCAGGTCGCGACTTGCTATTGGGGATCAAAAGGATGCAACAGGTTTGTCCTTCTTCCAACCAACACTTTCCCAATAAATGGTAAGGTTATTGAGATAAGGGCAAAAGATGATTGTGATTTGTGAACAAAACCATGCACCAGCTAATGAACATCAATGGTGACACGGCCACAAAAATGATCACTTGTCTAATTCATATTGATCAGACCCTACGTACTACTACCAATCCCAACCTCTCAACCTTTCATTGAATCATATATTTCAAGACCTCAATTCCTCTTCAATGCTGCCTTACTCTTATTACCGTTACCTGCCTGGAAAGCTAGTTCATGTTATGTTGCAGTCTTAAAAACCATCTTTCTCTTTTAAGGCCATCATTTAAGGGCCATATCCTTCTAAAACCACCCCATCCCCTCCATTACTAAACCTATTGGTTAGAGGTCTCCTCTGAAAATTTCGGTCCCAGCTGCCTAAGCTTAAGAATTTGGTACTGAATAGCTGCTACGTATTTAGTTTCTGGTTCATAGAGGATGACTGGTCGTAGATGGTAATAATGCAGCACTGTCTGTAATGACAATGACACGATAACAGTTCCTTATGAAGACACATGATGACAGTTCCTTACGAACCACGAAAAGGAACGGGGTTCTTCCTTTTCCTTTCATTGCTGCTAAACCACGAGTTGGAGATTGTAATAAAGATCTTACAGTCAAGTTTGTGAACTCGTTTTTAATTCACAAGAGAACTTGGACTTCATCACAAGGCTTTGATAAAGTAAGGTCAACCCCAAGAGGTTTGTGAATTCTAGAGAGTAAGATAGTAATATCACGAAGGTCAACTCGAAGAGATTTTGGTGCAAATAAACTTCAGATAGAATACGACCAGGGAGGATCTAGGAAGGGGACTTGTGAAAGTTAAGAAATTGCACTCACTTCAATTTTTTGTTTATTACTTGTTTTGCTCTTCTTCATTTTTGAAGAAAAGCCGTAAGTTGCTCATAAACTTGAGAGTTGAGACAGTGCATTTGATGAATCGCATTACACATTACAAATAAACAAAAAATGACCATGTAAACTTCTGATCATCTCGTTGAACGAAGATAATGTCACTATTCTTCATGCATACCACAGCTACATCAACACTTTTTTCTGATCATCTGATGTAAACTCGTACATGTGATCACCATGACATGCACCATGGGAAAGGAACCTGTAAGAATTTATTTGCTCGAATCATGCATGACAAAGACAAAAGTAAGGTTTGGTGTAGCTGAATACATATAAAAAAGAAAAAAGATCCAGACAAACATAAAAAAGAAAAAAGATCCAAAAAAGAAGCAAGAATATATGTGGTTGGTTGCAAAAGAAAGAATCGAGTCCAACTCCTTCCATGTGAAAACCTGGAAGATTGGTCATCTTCCAGTTCCCTGTTTGACTCTTTCTTTTTCAAAACGAATCGGGCAGCAAATAGCAATCAATCTCGCCATGCATGTAATATTACTCTACGCATCATCTACCTGATTCCGCGTTCAATTCTGATATCATATTATCATATGCAGCAGAAATTTAAATCAAAGCTTCTCATTTTATGAATTATTTTTGGGTTTTCAAAAGAGGCACCGACCTGGACTTTGCATAATATAGAAAATTATGTGCTTTGGCATTATCCCACTTTCTTGGACTACTAAAGTATGCATGAATTGAATCAATGATGCAAGCACTAATTGAAAATTTTAAAGTTTAAAACTTAGGTTTTCTTTTGGAACCCCCATCTTCATATTCAGGTTTATCTGCAAATGATTAAATAATAAGCTTGGGAAGATCTCCAAGCTGATTTCATCAAAGCAGAACAGAACAATACCTGCAGTATCAGTTTTCTGAGAACCGCCTTTTCTTGCTTTTCTTTTCTTTCAGGTGAAGGAAACAATTTGTACTTCTTAATTTACAATCAGTAATTGAAAGTTTGGAGCAATGGTAATTCTTGAGGAAACTATGTTGATTAATAAAGTTTGCAGCAGATCTCAAATGGCATAGAAGCTTTCAGAGCTGCTGATATTTACCAAAAGCAAAAGTGCAGAACAGAAAAACATCTGCAGTGTTAGTTTTTGAGAACAGCCTCTTTTTGCATTCCTTTTCTTTCAGGTGAAGGAAAACTACTTTTTGTTTTAGATACTAAATCTCCACCTAGATTTTGCCAGAAAACCAGGCCACACCTCATCAAACTTGGACTTTGGAAAAAACCAAGATAAAAAGAGAGCATTTAGACAACAGAGATGCACAAAAATTGGACGAACTTGATAAGAATCTCAATCTAATATATCATCATATATGAACAAATAAAGCGCTAAACTTGACTACACTGATATCATGTATTTTGTTTCTGTGTGGATCAAAATCACTCTCCTCTACACTACTAACTACCCTGAAATCAGTGGAGCTTAATAGACACCACCCCTTTTCCTGGTGACCCTGATGTAACAAAACACAGCTGCAAAAATGGCAGTGACAAGCCCACCAATAATGACACCTCCACCAGCAACAGACTTATCTTGGTGATGCTTTGAGGACCCCAACTTTCTGATAGATGGACCTTCAGCCACTTGAGACTCCTCCATACTATGAGATGGCTCTTCAGCAACAGAAACACTACTCTGATCTGAACCTGAACCTGAACCTGAATCTGAATCTGAATGTGCTGCTAGAACCTCATTCTTGGGCTTAACCTCAGTTGGGTTCAGCTCAGATTTTTCAGCCGTTGCCTGCACCACAAGGGTCCCAGCTAGAAGAACTAGCCAAACCAGACAAACTCTAGCCATGTGAGGAACAAAATGAGAGTATTTGGGATAATAGTGGTTTTGGGTGTTGAAGCAAATCTATGATGCTGTTTGAGACTATTGAAGTGAGTTGCGTTTGGGGGGTTTGGGGTTTATATAGGAGAGGGATGGGTGGCTTTGGGATTTTGGGGGAGGACGTGTGTCTTCAAGGTTGAGGTTGATAATGGGTCCCATGTGTGATGAGGTTTGTAAAGGTTGAGTCTTTGGGGTGGGAACTGGGGAAAGTTTGATACTTTGATATTACGCGGAAGAAAAAGAAACGGAGTGATTTGTGTTTTGGTGAAGAGGTGAGTGAGTGAGGGGACGTGAGTGAGAGCTTAAGAGTTAAAGAGTGTGAAGGGAAACATGGCCATACTTTACAAAACGACATTCAACTACAACTGGAATCTCTGTGCACTACAGCAGTGAAGTAGGTGGTCAAAAATAGAGTAAAGTAAAGTTGGAGGAGAAGGAAAATCATAGTTTCATAAACAAACAAGGTCATTTTGCATTGTTTAGACTTTGATAAGGAGAATAGGAGATACGAAATCCTTATTTATGGTAATTGAAGCTGCTAAAGGCAAAACTGCTAAAGTTTCATTCAAGCAAATTAGTTGTCCTTGTTATAATGTTGTTAAAACTAATTATGGTGTCTGATGTGATAGAGCCGAGGTTAAATTGTTTTCATAAACAAAAAGGAACATTTTGCATTCTTTAGGTTTAGGGCACTGTTTACACAGCTCAGAAGTCCTCACTTATGACATAATAGGTCCGGCAGACTGCTGCGTTGTTTGAGGTCAGTTCATTCCGGCAGATATGATATGTTCCAATATGATAGACATAGAACCAAAGATTAGTTTTCCCCTATTTTGATTTTATTTACTTTGAATTTCAATGTTTTAGATATTTTTCCTCTGCAGTTTGTTAGTCTATTATTCTTATATTACAATGTGGCATAAGAGTTTTGCATTGGGGGCCATAAAAGACTCATCAAAACCTCCATATTAGACTGGCGAGGTTTCTTTGATCTATTAGCTATGGACTTTTGGGACACAGCTGGGGTTAGCTGGAAAAGTAGTAGGTACAATTGTGCAAATATAAAGACAGTTTTCCAGTTGGCCTTTGGAGTGCCAGTGTTTGATTTGAACTCTCTAGTCTTCCCCTACCTAATTAACAAATAATAATACAAGAATGAAATGCTGCACAAAGTTATGAACTCAACCAACGCCTTCATCTCCATTAATGGCTTCCTTTGTTCCTTCAACCGTGCGAATTGATCTAGGAAGAGCACACTGGTCAATTGGGTGGTGCCTTACTACTGATACAGTTATACTTGCTCCGAATCCAACATGAACACACTGTATTTTGAGTAATGGGTGGTAAATGCAAGCCAAACCCAACTGTCTACGGTAGAAGAAGACCTCAAAATTCAAACAAAGTCACACAACCTCTTTATTTTTGCTATTCTCAACGCCAAAGTCAGGCCAGAACATGTTTTTGCTTCAAAGTGAAGAAAAGACTAACATCTACTAATCAGGCAGATAAAATATTAAACACACTGCATGCTGCAGTATATAAAAATCTCTAAATTATATCATTATTATGACATAAAAAGAGAGGGGGGGGGGGGTTAAGAAAAAACTTCATCAAATAAGACTGCTTGACCAAAAACCTGAAACATAATACCTGTGGCCTTTGTTTATCAGTTGAAGGATGCAAATCATGCCCTTAAATTTTGAGTCCCATGTTGCCTGGCATCATGTATGCAAGAAGTTTGTTGGCTGAATTTAGTCCATGAAATCAAAGATACCTCAAATGTCTTGGCTTATAATATGCATCACATCTTATTTAAACTATGGATTAGTCAGATTCCAAATCCTATGTGTATATAACAAAGGCATACAATCATTCAGTCACATCTTCATGTATTGGGGTCGATCGGTATCCATCAATCTCTTCAATCGGTGTCCATCAATATCTCTTCAATCGGTATCCATCAGTTATGGATCATATGGGTATGTTTTAGATGTTTTTATGAATAAAGTTTTTTTCACCACCAAAAAAAAAAAAAAATCAATATCTCTTCAATGCTTAAAAAAAGAAAACAACAACAATTTCTGAAAGCAATACATTGCAGGTTATAATGAACTGAAGTGAGAACTGCAAGTGCAAATAAAAGTTCAAGGACACACGAAGAGAAAACAATCTGAACAACTTTATTTCAAAATATAGCAAATAAACTGAACAAGAATCCTCAGCAAATGAGAAAAAGGAAAAAAGAAGAGATAGCATCTAGGGGAACATGGCAAGCGCTGGAACAGTCTCCAAAATATGATGGAAATACACTACTCTCACTCTCACTGCAAGTATAAAGTGATCATGAGAAAATTACCAGAAAAATGAAGACTATGCGTAGGAATCATCTCGATCTAGCTCCATTGGATCATCCTTATGTAGTTCGCTGAACTCCATGAAATGGGTTGGTCGGTGTTCCTCGTGATAGTACTCCTTGGGTGGTCCAAGCTTGACGCCATACTTCATGTCACATGCATGCCTCACTCCCATGAAATTGAAGTTCCATGGACAATTATCAGGAATCATGTAGAAACCAAGGAAGCGGTCGCTGAGAAGCATCTGGACCTTCTGATAATGAGTTGGAAGGTATCCACCTAGTGGATTACTGTTTCTTCCGGTGTTCTTATTAGAACAACATCCCCACACATAACCAGATGGAGTAACTTTATACGCAGTTAACGAGCAGGAACCTGGAGTAAAAGCACAGGTCATAATAATGCATTTCTCCCTATCCCACTGCTTTGAATTCTCCAACATGTTAGTATGAGCTGTCAAATCCTCAGGAGAAAGCTGAGGTTGCTCATTTGGCTGGGTGTGCATCCATCCCAGAGGTTCCAAACAATTGAGAAAATCATGCTCAGGAAGAGTTGATGGAAGATGAATTTCCTGATGAGTGCCCCATTGTGGTGGCATCACAATGCAGCGGATTTCCTTAACCTGAGGGTTGTCAGGTGGGCTTATACCATACAAGTAACCAGCAATTTGTGTCCTCAGATCAGAAACACAGGTGAACTTTTTCAAAATGTTCATTGGCATGATGTAAGTGTAGCTTGTTTCCTTTGTATCTTCTGAACTCACATATATATGGTTGACACGAAGATGTAGATTTGTGGCTGATACTGCTCTCACACGCCAATCAGTTTTGGACCTGAATGAAGCTTGCTCATATTGACTAGTAGTGGTGGAAATAAGTTCATCTCCATGCACATTTGTGGTCCTTGTGGTGAGTGCTGTCAGCTGACTTGCTTCTCTAGTCTGTTTCTCAATCTCGGCTATCTCTTGCCTCTGTTGAGAAGGTGGAGTAATCTCTGCTCCAAGTATTACATCACGAATCTCAGACTGTGTGAGGGCTGATGTACTCACATTATTCTTTTTACCATAGTCTGACAGTATGAGATCCGTTAGAGCACGCTCAACCTTCATTCATTGCTCATCAGAAAGAGAAGGCCAAATGTGGTGTGGCTCACTAATGACTGTGCGGTCAGGCTTCAACAACATACTTGCTTTGTCTCTGTTCACATGTAGTGCCCGAAGAATCAGAATGAGCCGAGAGAATGCAGTATATGATGAAACACTCTTCAACCAATCATCGTAAACATTAAAAAGAACCATCTGTGGCTCAGTAGCCTTTAGTACCAGATCATTCAACTTCTCAATTTTCAAGCAAACCTGGAATGGAAGCTGCAGTTCACTTCCTTTTATAATTATGTTTGGGAAATCCAGCAAGTGAACCTCCAATGGGTCGAGCATTCCCTTACGAGTCACGATAATGTGCTTTGGCTGTTCTTCAACAGGTAGAGAACGCACAAAAGCAGCAACTTCTTCTGCAGTTTTCCACTTAGCCAACTGCCCAAGTCGCTTCTGTCCTGCCCACACACTCGTGTGGATAACCTTCAAGAACAGCTGCCCAGTCCCTGGATTGAACATGAAAATAGCACCATTGATCGGTTTTGTAACAAGATTTCCATCAAAAGTCTTGTGCATTGTGACACGATACACATTTGTATCATCAACAAACCATTTAATTTGATTGCTGAAGAGCTCCCCATAGTTTTGGGAAGACAAATATGGCTCTGTAGGCTCAGAGGAATACAAGTGCAATCCTTTCCTTATACGCTCCCTGAACACATATAATGCTGGATTTGACTTCATGATCTTGTTCATTGCCTGTTGAATCAATGCTTTTGATCCAGGAAACCAGTTACCAAAGGCAGAATCAACATTATAAGCTCATCACTCCTGTCGGAGAAGGATAGATAGACATGTTATCAGTCGTATAGTCCATAAACTTCGCCCTGGTGTAACGTTCAATATCATGAGAATCATAATCTCCCCAACGGAGTTGCACATCTATCCAGTACTTACTGCTTGTTTTCTGATCATACTCATCCTTTGGCTCAGCCACAAGACTAGGTTTCGACATTTGCCATTTATGAGCAGAAAAGAGGAGAATGTCTGCACAAGAGCTGTTCATTTTGTAACTCTTCCTGGGATGTATGGTTTCCTTCTGCACAGTCTCAATTTCCAAAGCATCCAATTCCTGATCCAAAACCTGACAAAGATCCATCACAACACTTTCATGAATCTTCTGCCACAAGTGTGCACGGAATATCTGAATCAGTGATATCTTCAAGGTTGGGATCTTCCCATGCATAAATATTCCAGTCAGATCCAGCTGCACTTGAAAACCGACATAGACATTGGCTCGATTTATGGTAGGTGACCACCAAAGTGTGAACCTACGATTGGGGATTTGGTTGAGGCCAGATCTTTGAGCATTTGTCAACTTTTTATACTTCATTGATTCCTCAAATCCAGATGCCTTTTCCCAGAAGAGACCCTCCCAAGTAGGGAAGTATGTACCTTTGAATAAGGTGTGTTCAAGTATTCCCTCAACTCCTCCAAGAGCTTGGATCACATCAATTCTATAATTGTTCAGATTCCACAATTTCCCATCATGCTTTTGGTGTGTCCACCAGAAAGGATTTTGCTTCAAGATTTGGTACTTCTTAAAATCTGTGCGGACTCTCCACCCTTTGTCGTATGCTAAAGTGTGTCGATCCTTCTGGAACAATGTATTTATGCGTGGTATTCCCCTATCCCATGAATCTTCCAAATCTTCAAGGGTAAGACGCCGATTTTGTGCCAGAGCTTCCTTCCTTTTTAGTGCATATTCTGCCCAAACACGCTGTGAATCTACAAACTCACTCTCCCATGGTTGTATGTAACGATAAAGATTTGGAATCAGCTGCTCCTCTTCATGACTCATTCCACTCCTAAAGTGTGTCACACCAATTTCCGTCTGCCGAGAGTATCTGAGGTCACTCTGTGGAATCAATATGTGACCCATAGATAACATGCCAAGTCCTCCAATTTCTTTTGGAGTGTAAAAAATGACAGGTGGAAACCTGCTTGGCATCTTGGAATTCAATCCAATTTTAATGCGGGTCTGAATTTTATTTTCACATTTGACCAGTAAATCTAACAGCTCTGGTGTATGCACAACTGCTTCACGGAAGTAAGTCATAAGACCAATAAGGGCTGTATTCCATTTGTTGATAACTTTTGTGAAGGTTGTAGACCCTGAGGACATGAGGATCTGCCTTACACGATTCTCAAATGCCTTCATGTATTCATCATCAACACGTAGAAAAGCAACAGCAGTCCTTTCCTTTGTCTGTTCATTCTGCAAGTTCCAAACTCCATCTCTTTGGTGTTCCTTCGTACTCATTCTTATCTTGGGAAGTATTCTCACTTCAAATCCACACATGCTGAAGAGTAAATTTGGATTTTCCTTGCTGTAAACAGAAACCAAGCTGTTGTCCCCTTCCAAACTTGTTATGCTTCGAGGGAGACGGTTCTTGACATTCCAAAAGACACTCCTTCCAAGATTGACATCATGTTTCAGGAGCCTCATCCTTGCATCTCTTGGCCAGCACTTCTTATTATTATATCCAACCATATTTTCATTATTCGGATCTGGATGCTCAGTAAGATATCGCTGGATAAGGTCCCTAGCCTCTTCGTGAGTGAAGCGGAACAAGATATGCACCCTGTCTATGTATCGAGAGTACAGCTTGATAGGATGGTGAGTCTCAACCTTTGTGTCCCCATAAGTCATGAACTCATTTGGCTTCAGCCGTGGACCTGCAATTTCACTGGCCCGAGTCAATCCAAGAAGCATTAGATCCAAAACAAGCCCATAATACTGTGAAACAAATGATGCAATCTGCAGACCACGTATGAGACCATAGGAATTTGTATGACTCATATCTTTGTAAGACAATAAGACATTGTTTTTTGCAGTGATGTAATCAGCAAGGTTGTTGTCAAGAACAAGACGTAGAAGCTTATTTAGCAGTGTCAAGTCGATCTTTTCAGAAAATCTTTCAAGCGTTGTCTGAAGCATCACCACACACTCCCCCTCACTTGTGTCCCATATATTCTCTAGATTGTTTATTCCCTGACACCATTTGTAGACCAAAAGTGGGGGTGGCTCTGAATCTGCAGGCTTGATCCAGTTTGGGAAGAGCTGACGTTTGTCAGCCTCATACCATAGATATTGATCAAGATATGCATCTGTAATCTTCTCAAGAGGATCAATCTCAAAAACTGGAATATGATGGCTGTACAGATCCATGAACTCTATGCTCACATCTTTGAAGGCGCGCTGTGATATCAAGTGACGTTTTATCCGTATCAACGTCTCATGGGGGTTATCATAGGCTTGTTCAATGAGACCCAACTCCTCTCTTTGATGCTGGTTCAATTTTACTGCTCCAGTATAAGATTCCTTCAACCTCTCCAGAGCAAGGATAAGGAGTTTGGTATCATGCTTATATGACAGAGGAGGAAATGGAATGTGTTGGAAGTTTCTTGACTCCAACCAATGCACAGTAGTTGTGTAAATTGACACTGCTTCCTTCTGTTGAAATATATGGACCATCTTTGAGATAATTGTGTTGTCGCTCCTGCTCTCCCTTTAGCCAAAGGCGAGTTAATCTTCCGAGATTCTTTCGACAAACTGTCTTATCCACTGTAGCACCTCTTTTAATACGTTCACGGTTATAATGAGCACCATGTGTCCACCAATCTGCCTTTGCCTTGACATAACGAAGAATTATATTCTCAACGGGAGCAGGCATACCAGGAACCTTCCATGGAATATTTGCTTTCCAACAACGCCATGCCTCGCTGAGATGCTGCATAATTGTTTTCGCCTTATTTTGCTTCATGCCCGCTGGCATGGCATCCAGAATATCTTTCAAGACAGCTGCTCGATACTCCAAGTCAAAATTGCTTTCAACACGCTGCTTAGTTACTCTCTTTGCCACAGACTGGCGCCCTTCAAATTGTCTAGCAAGTAAACCACCCAACCACAGTTCCAGAAGAGGGACTATGCCACGAAGGAAGAACAGCCACACCCTCCACATTGGTGTCCAGAATCCACATCCCGGCCCTTTTCCGACCGGCCCAGTATTGAAACGGTAGTAAATCAAGTGCTTCAAGTCTTTGGTCATTCTAATCTGCCGCATCAACCTGTACTTGTAACGGTACATTCCAGTTAACTGACCAACATGAGAGAATATGTACTGCAGACCATCAGCCAGTTGAAAGGCATCAACATTACCCAAATGGAACTGGACCTGAGCATCAACTACAAGCTTCATCAACCGCAAGATTTCACGCAAAAGATGAAAAGCATTACCAAACCGAGATTTCTTGCGCTCTTTTGTTGTCAGGGTTTTCACAGGCTTGAGATTAAAATTATAATCTAGGTGAAGGTAGTTCAGACCTTTCCTATGTATCAACAGATTCAGCATGTTATGACCCTGCTTACAGACTTGAAGACCCGCTTCAACCCAATCAATCTCAGTAGTCTGGAAAAACTTAGTAGCCTGAAGAGAACGAAACAAGTCCTTCTTCGTGTGTGCCTTGGGAGGCCTACGATGCACCTCATTCAACACAAAAGATTTCAACAACTTCTGATAGCTGACTCGAACTTTAACTGGATAAGACCGAGGACAATGCTCCTTAAACCACTCTGACACAAGAGGAATATCCTGTGCCCGACGAGTCCTCCCAGACCTCATGTTAAAAGGGCGTGGTGCAAAAAACATGGAAATCCCAGCAGCAGTGGTATCAGTATAAAGCTCAGTATGACTCAAAAGAGGCTCCACCCCCTCAGGCAAAACAAATTCATCATCTTCCTCACAACTATCATAACTGTTCCGGTTAGTGCTAGGTATTGTGTTTAGCAATGGATCATAATAAAATGCAGGCAGATCAGGATCCTCAGATTTAATATGCATAACCATCGGTGTGTGATAAACAGAGAGCTTTACCTTCCTGGGCCGACTATTGTAAAGACTAGGGAATGCAATCCTGTACTCTGATCTCAGCGGAGACCGAATAATGAGCTTGTTTATGTCATTAACTCATTCCAATCCTCCTCCCCTCTCTCCGTATCCCTAAACAACGGCTCCAATTTCAGCCCACCTGGTATACAAATATTCAATGCCTTGGCTGTCAGAAACGACTCTTTATCAAACAAATAGAAATAGTTCCTGTCAGTCAAATCGGAAATTACCTGTCCAGAAAGCCTGTAAAGAGCCTCCATAATCGGCAGCGAGAGCTGCCACTTCCTGTAACTCGGCCCATTCACCATCCTGGTCTTCACCAGAGGCTTATGGTCATAAAACCAATCATACACAGCCAAATCCTCATCCTTGTCCAGCTCAAGCTGAATCGCCTCGAGCGGCTCAACATCTAGCAAATTATCACCATAATCCAGCACAGGCTCCTCGTCATCGAACGCCGGAAACCTCATTCTCTTAAAATGCAGGCGATCTCGCTTCTCCCTCCGCATCATGATCCACATTGTGGCCCACTGCGCCATGTAGATCGGCTCCACAACCAGCGGCGTTTCGTTAACAAATGTAATCGCACCGGTGATATGGTACAGCACCTTCACATTACGGACCTGCTCCCACGGCATCGGCATATTCTCCAGAAGCGTGAGGGATGAACTTGAGAGCGCCGAGGTAGACGCGCTTGTCGTGCCGGTACTTCTTCGACGACATGTCGCCGTGCTCTTTGACGATCTTCCTCACGTGCTCCGGCGGCATGTCCTCCTTCTGCGAATCGACGACGCGTCGTGCGCTGTGGCGAGTGGACGACCACTTGCGGGAGGAGAGCTGCTGCCATCTGCCGGTGGTGGAATCGTGGATTCGCAGGTCATTGCCGGCGGTGGAATTTCGGCATTGTTCCACATGAATTGGGATTAGGGTTTGTCTAAGTTTTGCTGGGATTTTAGGGCGGGTTTGTTTTAGTGGTGGGTTTGGAAATAGTTTTGGGATGAAGCTAGGTTGTGGAGTATATATATAGGTTTCTATGGCGGTGGCTCTTTCTGTTGGGCTAGTCCTAAGAGATCCGAATTGGAAATTGTTTTTTTTTTTTTTAAATCGAATTAGGCTATTCAAAAAATAATAATTCAAATTAGGGTGAAGAGTAATGTATAAGTGACACTACCCAAGGGCCAAGGCAGCATAGAATGATTTGAGACAAAGCAATGCAGTATGGCAGTATGGCAGTATTCGACGATTTAAGACAAAGAGATGCATAATGTAGAAACAAATCACCATGAAGATGATCTTTTAAGAACTAGAAACCATATCCAAGATAGGAACTGACCTGGGGAACTGACCTGGAAACGTTTTCCTTTTTCTCGAAAGACTTGGTGTGACATACCCATGCATAATGTTGACCCGTTTGTCAATTTTTGGCACAGGCATGGTCAGACATACCCAACCTGCCAAATATTGACAAACTAAGATCTTAAATCACACTATGAATTCCAAGATGCATTAAGATCGAAAAGGAAATGAGCATTGAAAGCAAAAAATTGCTTAATCTTAAGTACCAACACTCCTGTCATCTCAAAGATACAAAGCAAACTCTACCCCTCCACCACTTAAGAACAACCAACACCCTCCCCCATCACCCAAGTATATAAACTAAACATATACATTTATGCCCAAGAAGGCCAATAACTTATGATTCTTCATCCTTCCTCCTCAGTTTGATTTAGATCCATTTGATTTAGATCGATGACATCATTGTTCACTACGTGAGGTGAATGAGAATTCACCTTATCCTGAGGAGAAAAATCCTCAGAGTGACCCGATGTTCCCGATGATTCTGAACCTGCAGAAGTCGCTACACAGGAAGGAGCCAGTACAGTTGCTCTACCAGAACTGGAGAAGGTAACCTTAGGAAAGTTGAGACGGGCAGCGGAACCGTACATGGCCCTGGCAGCTTCATCATAAGCAAGAGCAGCTTCAATTGCAGTTGGAAAGGTACCTAGCCAGAGCCTACTTCCCCTATTTGGTGACCGGATTTCGGCAACCCACTTTCCCCATGTCCTCTGCCTAACACCTCTGTAGTTGCATCGAGAATTCTCAGGTCCTCCCTTACCTTTCATGCATCCCTTCCTAGACCCCTTGGCAGGAACTTTGCGAGTAGGTTTACTCCCATCATTGGATGATTCCAGATGGTCATTATACTCTTTCCATTTCGCAAGAATCTCAGCCACAGGACTAGATCCATCCTGTTTAGTATGGACTTTCTTCAAGTTGGTCATAAAGTCCAAATTGTACTGAACAGGAATACAACAAGATACCTGCCAATAATAGAAAGAGGAATTTGTCTTTAACATAACCTTTATAGACCAAAACTTAGCTTCTGAATGATATTACTTGACTAAGCCTAACCCCTCTGGACCAAACTAAAGTCAAAGCAACAACCCTCCATGCAGGCATAAGATCACCGTCACATCAAAACATGGAAATGTCAAGAAGCGAAGACAAAATCAAATGCTACAACAATTTCTTCCTTAGATAATTCAGTATATATCATTATATCAAGTCTTCAAAACCAATATTACTTGCGAATGCTAAGCCCATATAGACAAAAAAAAAAAAGAAAAAAAAGGAAAGTAACAACTTCATGCACAATCATATGCAATCAGCAAACAGACATTAAACTAATGCTTCATTGCACTAAAACTGCAAGGTAAGTACATACAGAAAGAAACAAGAAATTGCAACAAAATGTTACTGACCACTTGGGAGTACCCTCAAATTCAACATTTTCACTAGGCACACAATGGGAAATTTAAATACATTCCTAACCTTCAGCACTTTAGCATTCTGCAATCAACGACATATCCCACACGCTCTAGCATTTATCGTCCCCAACAGTTTCACCATTGTAAAATGCAACGGATCCTTATAAAGAAAGTTGACCTAATTTTACTAAAACTTCACAAGATTTACTCAACTTCAAACTCAGAATATGCAAACAAGGCCCTTGCTCCACAAGCATCAGAGGCAAACCTCTAAAGAGCACACTCAACTTTGGCTTCCCGGTCATACACCCTCAAAACTCACCTCAAGTTCTCGTATGAATCTAATCCTTTAGCTCAACTAAGAATTTAACCGTACATAAAAGATCCTTTTCCAACATGATAGAAGTCATTAACTCAATCCAAGCAACAGCTTCGAAAGTACTTGATTGGTAAATTTCCTAGAACCCACGTTTTCCAATAAACAATACCTTATCAATCAAACGCACAAAGGAATTCATACATGCATGGAAGTATACAAACCTGACAAAACCCAATTCTTCTCCTTACGATTTAACCTACCAAGTACCAACATAACACCAAAAACACATAATTTTGAACCAAAAACCGAATCCATTCAACTTCGGCAATTTCTATCTTTAATTGAAAGAAATCCACACAGATCTCAGTAAAAATTGATTCAAAATTTGAAAAACAGACATCTCTTACCGTGTTCTGCTCCGTGACTCCCCAGCCTTGAATCGCAAATTGGGCTAGGGAAAACAGAACATAGAAACCCAGAATGCTATAGCTTCATAGAAACAGAGAGCAGGCGAAAGCGTTGACAGCGAGTCAATGACGAACACGAAAATGAACGAAAACCCTAATTTTAGTTGAATTTTTCCCCCAAACTGAGTTTTAATATTCGGCTCCGGTATTTATCTTTTGCCTTTTGCCATTTATTTGAAATCTTTTGCACCGACCCGAAAATTGCCACCTACCAATTATTTGAAATTTTGGACCTTGTGAAACTACACAGAGCCCATCAACCCAATAAGCCTTTGGGCTGAAAGATCCATTCTTTACATTTTGAATCTTTGATTATGATTAGTGTAGCAAATGGACATTTTTGAAATATATGTTATATCTTGAACATGTACATTAGTTCCATGATCAAAAGCTAGTGCCATAAAAAACGTTCTTGATTATGTTCAAGAGTACTCCACTGCACTAATTTGAGTACATTTAAAATGAACTTTATATTGGGTTTGGCTTTACGGATTCGAAAGATACTCAATACCATAGCTCGATTTGTAACGTACAATAATTTCAAAGACTAGAAAGTGTGTAACGTTGGTGTAACGATTAGAAAGTGTGTAACGTTACCATAGCTCGATTTGTAACGATTAGAAAGTGTGTAACGTTGGTGTTTTTGAGGAACTTTTCTTTTTGCACATAATGTTCGGGGTAGTGTTTATGTACCATTAGAATGTGCATCAGTTTTTCATTACTTGGAAGGTGCAAATGGAGGAGGTTTGAGTCTTGCTTGTACAACTTCTTCATGTATGAGGAGAATAGGCGACATGGTACGTATGGAATTGACTGTATGCCACCAACTGAATTGTACAACATTCAAAGACTCATGTCGTAGCAGCTTATCTTCTATTTCCATTGCTTCTATGCCATTACTAAAATGCTTAATCATTTATAGTGTCTTGATTAGTTGATTGAACCTAATACACACTAATTTAGGAAGTAATATATTCTCTTAATGCACCAGATCATATGCTTCTATTGTTCATCTTGGTTAAACAACTGCATGAATCTCTTTTAGCTAATTGTACAATTATCTCCGTCTCCCACTTTCATCAGTGCCTTGCAGCTCTTTCGGCTTATAATGAACTAAAATTTGATGCCGTAGTTGTCTTTTTTCTGGATCTCGATTCTTCACTTTCTTTTTTACACTCAATGATCAAACTTAGTTGGTATCAATGGGTCCTGATGTGTTTACTTATTATTATTGCCTTTACTATTTCCTGATCTACCTTATCTCCTATTTCTTTGATGAGTGGTAGCTCCTTCCCAATAGCTTATAGTACTTTTAAAAAAAAAAAAATAATAATAATAATAATAAATAAATAAAAATATTATTAATAACTCACGCACCTTATATGTATGAGAGGTTTTAACTCATGACCTCAAAGTTGTTAGTTAAATACTTTAACCAACCAAACCACAGCTCACCGATAATATATAACTTATAATACTTCTTTGTCTTAGTTATGAGATTTATTGTTTAACCAAAATGCAGTTCGTCTAGCATTGCTCTAAACCAAAATATATCATGCTCAAATAAATGGATAATGGTCTACCATTCATTGCATCGATGTTTTTTGAGTTGTATTTAACATGTAATATACGATCAAGGTGAAATAATATCGATGCGGTGTCAATTAGTAATAGAATACGAGTCATTTGTTCCTGTCTAACACAAAATTATGTGAATAAATCCACCCCTGGTTGTTATGATATGATTCTCATAAAATTACTCATTTCAGCTTTTGTGTTCTGCATTATTGATCGAAGATGGCCCAGATTATCAATTGTGTTCATCTTTGTGGATAACCATCAACTTCTTCCCAACCCCTCCCTTCATGTAATGGGGCCAATATCTTTGAATACGTAAGTTATGAGGTCCTTAACGAGTTAGGGAACCTTTCATTAGAGTCCTAAATTTTCTGGGTCCATGCACCTTTATTTAACTCAATCATGCATGCTAGTCTACAACAAGTACCTCCTCACAAGGTTTTCACGCTTTTACATGTTTGTTTTCAAAGGGTTATAAGAATATCTGCCTCAGCATTATAGCAAGAAGCCAAGAGCGTACAGAAGGAAAACTCTTCCATCCCATGAAAGAAGGAAGGAACCTGCAATTCACTGGAAACAAGTTGATTAATTTGATATTGTATGTTTTTTATGCTTATTTTGGTTTCTTCCTCCCCAAGTTCCCCCAAGTCAATTTCAAGCAGTGTCGACAGCATTTTGTTGAAGACACCAATGCTAGACTTTCATTTCCATTTTCGTTATAAAGTAGAAAGAAGGAAATTGAATGTTTTTGTCGGTGAACCGATGGTTAGCTAGTCTAATTGACGTCATAGAGATCATGAGTTCTGATCCTATGGACAATAAAAATGCGAACTCTCTATTTGAACATAAGTCTAACTATATGAGCTCATAATACATGTGAAGAAAAGGGTTAGCTTGATAGACCTACACAACTACACTCATTATTTAAGTTCAATAAGTACTGTTATCGTTCAAACAAGTTTCACATGCATGTTTAAACTAAGCAAATAGAACTCAAACTCGATGGGAAAATTCTAGGATGTGAACATAACATTCACTATATGAACATGTCATATATGATTTTTTGGTGAAATGTCATATATGATATGTATGAAGAATAGTGTTAATTTGATACACATGTTTCACTTGTTTGGTCGTAACTTAAAACTCTAGAAGTACGTCGATCCATCATCGAAAGTTCGAAACAAGTCGTACTCTATGAGCTCATAATTCACTTTAAGAAGACTAGAAGAGTGTTGTTAGCTTGGTAGACCGTATACTCATTATGTAAGAGTAGTGCTATCAATTAGAACTCAAACTCAATACAGACATACCTTCAACACATCAGATATGATAAATATGAATAATAGTGTTAGTTTTGGTATGCATCTTTCACTCTCACATTCGTAACCTAAATCTCTACGGGTCGATCCATGATGTAAAACAAGTCACACACTCTCATGCATAGCTCAAAATTGCTAATGACATTGGCTTCTTTTGCCATGGACCCGAAGTGTTCTCTTGGTTACAGAAAAGGGCCTCTGTTTGATGATGAGACTTCTTCAATGATTACACACAATTACCTCTAGCCCTTGTTAAATCCAAGAGCGACCCTTGCTCATCTGTGTCCTCCAGGATAAGCCAAAAGGGTACCCCAAATCAAAACCTCACCCCCACAAAAAATGACCTAATTCAGGGTCCACTCTTTGATTCTCCTCTGTTTTTCTTCACCGTTTCATAGCTTTCAACTCCATTTCCCCACCTACCCATTACGATCAACCTCAAATTCAATTCCCTCATAACTCGCCCGTGACGAAATTGTACCCAGTTCACAGTACGTTGTCTCATTGTCTGGAAGTAAAAACAAAAAACCAACATTAAAAAGGTTACCCAATGGTAAAAGGAAATTCATATTTCACATTGATGCTCATCGTTCCCTATCTTACAAACTAAGATCATAACCAAGCAACCAAAAAATGGGAACCAATCCAACATGGAGTACATGTCTTATGCTTTTCTTTTCTTCATCCCGATCCTTTTTACACAACATTCCATTTTCCCATTTTACCAACCCTTATGCAAACCCTAGTGACGGTGGTGCACACACTCGACTGGAGTGACTGGGAACCTAGCACTATCAGTGCAGTAGTCATAGACCATGTGGTGGTTCTTAACCCAAACCAGCTGGTGGTTCTGGTGGACGTTAAGCTCGGACAGCACAGGCTCATCCCACCAGTACTTCTTGTCTCCATTGCTGCTGCACTTCTTGGCGTTATCGGCTCCAGCCACGGAAACCGGGCACTCACAGGCATTGATGTCAAAGCCTTTGTAAGATGCAACAAAGGGTCCATGGGACCAATCGGTCTTGACCCTCCCGCCCTGTGTGGCCCAGTCGTCGGCGTTCCAGATTGAGCTGTACACCCCCATAGCCTGGTCCTTCGGGAAGGGCACCCCCTTGCTTTCCATGTTGGTGTGTACCCTAATCGGAGTCTCGTCTACTAGAAATCTGAAAAAAAATGAAGCAAAACATTAGATTAAGAGGAATAATAATAACAGTGATTCTTGCTAATAGCAAAGGCCAAATGGAGTTAATGGACCAAAACAGACCCTACAGACATCATCATGCAAGATTCGTTACCCTTTTTCGTGGGGGTACCCAAAACTTTGTTGTTTTACTTTCCAGCTTTCCTATCATCCCCCACAATCCCACACTGGGCTCATGTATCATAGCAATTACATATTGACTCCCACAGTTTCAAAAAAAAAAAAAAAAAAAAAAAACTATTTACTATAAGAGTCGGTAAGTAATTTGTGCTTACACTACTTGGCGCTGGTTCCAGAAAATGGAGTAGGAGTGGAAGTCCTTAGTTGGGTCGAACCAAAGGTCGAGCCTTTGCTCTCTGTTGCCAACGCCATTGATGTAGAGGTTGGTCTGAACAGAGTAAGGCTCCCCTGTAGTGTTGCCCAGAAACTCGAAATCAAACTCATTATGCAGTGGACCGTCCGACGACATCTGCAAAAGTAAATTCAATACCAACGTAAGAGTCGCTGGAATTCCATCAATTTCAAGTAGAGCATAAAGACAATAGGAATTGATTGTATAAAGTTACAATCTTTCATCATTTACTGAGATAAAAAAAACAGGGGATAATCTCATAATGATTATTAGTTAAAAAAATCCAGAATTGACCGGATGAAAACAAAAAACAATGAATGCAGGGATTAAGAATTTTCACGAGGGAAACAGAGAGTAGGTAGAGATACTAAATCCAATCTAGCTGAGCTGTTTTCAATCTAGAAGAATTTAATCTAATAAAATTAAACTATTACAGGAATTTAACGATAGGGTAAATTTTGCTCACATAGAAAGCAGTGACAGTTCCGGCAGAGTCACCCTCTACGAGCTTAATCTGTACGGTCACTTTCCCAAACATGTACTTGTTCTTGGATGAGAATCCAGCTCCTGAAAATATTCAAAACCGGTCCAGTTAAGATTAACACATAAATAGAGCTCATATCGACCAGATGAAATGAAGACTGAACACTGTACACACCGGAATAATTGTCGAGCTTCATATGAAGAAGCTCGCCCTCGTATGTGAAATGGTCAGAAGCCCAGTAAGGCTGGAAAAGCTCATCGAATTTGGCCGAGCTAACCAGACCCAAAAACAATGAGAGACCCAAAATGACACTCAGAAACAAAGACATGGTTTTCGAGGCAGAAGCCATTGAAGAAGAAGAAGAAAGAGCTCAAGAGCTTTGGAATAGTAGAGAAGAGTGACAGTGAGAAGCTCAGAGTCTGTAGAGACACGAGAAAAACACCACCCTTTTATAGCCCAAGGCCTCCATGAGAAAAAGGACCCCACGTTCCACGTCATCTGAGTTCGGCCTCCACGTAGGCAGGCCACGTAGGATTACAAAATATCGATGAATTTAAAATTGTAGCCGTTACTCTGCTCCCACTTATGAGTTATGAGCTGGCCAAAGCTGTGCGCCTACGACATGTCCTTAATCCGCAAAAGTAAAGGGTACAGATCTCAGCCAATCAGGGACCAGCACGTGTGGGGTTCCAGCTGGTGCACTGACTTGGCCAGTTGTCACTGGTGATGAGACAAATTTGATGAAAGTTCGAACGTGTAGGTGAGTGGGGCCTAAGCGCTGTGGACGAATGAGAGGAGGGAATTGGGAACTGAAGCCGGAGAGAGGGACGCGCGAGCGGGGGCGCGTGGTGGGAGAATCTCGGTGTGTGTGGGAAGGCTTCGGCTTTTTGATCACTTTGTTTTTGGGCTTTGAGTGGTGATGGAAGTGGCAGTGTGCCAGCTCAGTGTACCAATCGCACTATGCAAAATCCATGATGGCAATTAAACCTTTGTTTTTGTTTGGCCTCATCGACATGCGTGCCATATTCATAGAATTTTCAGGCAAGTAAAAATAAAAATAGAGGAATGTTAAATCCCATTAATAATGAATTTACGTAGATTAGGTTTCAGAAATTTCACCGATATCCTATTTATAATGTTAAAGGAGACATTAATGTGTTTGGTCTCATTTGTCAGGCAGATGAAAGAGTCGGCATTCATATAAGGATTATTTGGATTGTTTCTGTTTTAGAAATTTCATCAATACTTTATATTAAATATCATATTAACCGTGTGAAATGAAGTAAACAAATGCATCACTCTTTATGTAAGGTTTGTCTCATAAACCTTATAAGAAAATGATTTAAGATGTTTCATTCGTGTTTTTTGTTTAAAAATCTGCTGAAACACCGACTTAACGAGATGCATTGGAGAGATTCAAGTTACTATCACTAGATTTCCTCAGCAATCAGCCATTGAAAAAAATAGGCGTCCTCAACAAGCCATTGTAGAAGGAAACTGAAGCCTAATCACCACTCTCAATGCACTTAACCCAAGAATGACGGATATAGAGCCTTACTCTTAATATTGTTTGTTTTGTTACTATGAGAGCATTGAAGTATGCATTGATTTTGGAATGGGACTAGTACTATAGTTCTAGAGAAGCTGAGAGAATGGGTGAGACTTGAGAGTGTGGTCCAACTTGGATAATGATAGATAGTGACGCCCCATTTTAAATAGGGCTTGATGCTCCATTATTAGAAGCTTTATGCTCTAAATACAATGGCTAATCATGCTTTCTCCATAAGCCACACAAGCAATTAAACTATGCAATATCTTACTCGTGTGTAAGATTAGAGAAGTACTGGAGCTACCGGAAAGAAATACAAAACTGGTAAACTGTTTTTTGGTAAATACAGTACATTATTACATTTTACATTTTTGTTTTAAAATCTGCAAAAGAATTGTGAGTGTGCTTTATACAGCCTTAGAAAAAGGTACTGAGCTTGCCAGCTTGGGCAATGAATGGCTCGGATCCAAATGGCTTTGGATATTTTGGTGAGTCTGGTCATCAGTGTCGTAGTACACAAGCCGTGCCATTTGTATTTACTTGGTAGGAGTGTAGGACAGTAGGTTCAATTATGGACTATGGAGTACGGTTCTTCTGGTAAAAGTTTATATTATCACATCCTTTCATTCAAAAAAATATCATCATTTCATTCAAGAGAGAGAGAAAAAACAAATGAAACAGATTCATTCCGTTTGATGAAGAAACAAAGACAATGCATGCGAGGTTTGACTGAGTTTGTAAGGACGGGTTTGTAATAGAACTTCATTCAAGTTCGATTCATGTTATTAACAGGTTTTGTTGGTTTGTGATCTATAAATTCTCAAGTGAAAATTCATACTTGGAGGCTGATGTGACATGTATGTGTCCAATATTTGTCTTTCAGGGCAGTGGCGTAGCCAGAAACCATAAGTAGAAGGGTCAAGAGTTTAAACAATAATGTCACACAAAATAAAAATATAATTGTTATTGAATAATATAAAAACTTATAAATCATTAGAATATTTCGAAACCAAAAACTAAATAAAATAACAAATCTTCCTAAAACAATTATAATTGTCCTCGACGATTGCTTATATTTTAAAATTTTGGAGGAGCTTCAGATGATGTCGACTGTTCTGCTGCTTTTCTCTTACGATATTTTTCAAATAAAGCTAAAGCATCTATAATTGCAAGTTTTTAATTATGAAGGTTGTCGACGACATGAAAAAATTTACTGAATGATAACAAAAAGAAATACGTAAAGAAGTGACTAAAACTGTTTATATAGAGGTGCACGAGAAATCAATCACAATCATTGATTGATTAGAAAAACATATTAATTAAAAAGACTAGGAATATGTTTTAATTGTAATATTAAAGAGAGATGCAATCAATCATTGATTAGGATTAGAAACATATATTAAAAAAATAAAAAGAACCACATATAATTAAACCTAGATTTAGAGTTTTCTTTGCAGACAAACATACGTGAGGAGTTGGACACTCTGTCCAAATTTATTGCTGTAATTAATATTTTATATGTCAATTTTTTCTCTAATTAGTTAGAAGGGTTAAAATAGTGTCAACATCACATTTCAACTAGCAAATTATATAACAATATGACCTAGTCAAAAATGTGAGGGACGTCAGTTGAACCCCTTGACCCCCCCTTCCTTACGCCCTTGCTTCAGGGTTGAGGTTATAGGTTTGCCTTGACGATAGTGGTGTAGTATAACCAAACTCTCACCTAAACTTTTTGTAAAAAAAAAAAAACAAAGACAATGGCATCAAGCTGCGAAAACTAATACTTAATGTAAAAAGATACCGCTAAGTGTTTAAAGTGTTTAATTTTGACAATGTAAATGTAAGTTACAGTACAAGTTCATGTTATAACTTTTAAGCGGATTTCAATTTAAATGTAAATCATTTCTCTCACTTGATTCACATCGATAAATTGTTATCTCTTCATCTTTGACGTTCATAACCAAAAGGAAAACATACTTGAGAGGATTTTGAGCGGATGGAAAGACTTCTGCAATAGATAAATGATGATCTTACTTCTCTATATTTTCTGAACTCGAATGCGTTGAAATATGATTTAGAACGAGGATTATTGAATGTTTTTCCTAAACAATGAATTTAAATCTTGATCAATTTAGAAGAGGAATATGCCGTACAAATTATCTGTTGCGATCTCATTCTCACAGTATGTCGCACTAAACAAAGAATCCAGCAAATGTTATCACTTTTTTTTTTTTACATGCAATCTCTGCAAAATGTATCAAAAGCAATAAATAAAAATAAACTCATAATCGATTTTGGTTAATTATTCTCAAATTCCTAGAATTCAAAAATATAGAAATTCAAATCATCTGCGAGCAAAGAATGATTGCAATTGATGGTTTCTTGCACACAAAAACAGTCTCAGAGCAAAAGGGAATGGGGATAGCTATGAGCCTATGACCCATCATCACAATTTACATACAGGGAAATTTAAGACTTGGTAGAACCGAAGAAGCAATATAGGATAGGCCTTCATCACCTTCATGGGGTCACAGACACCATTCTTGGCAAACCAGCTCAGAAACCTACCAGTTCTAGCAGTTCATTTTCGAAGCATCGCAGACCTCTAAATTTGGATCGCAATCATTCCCCACGTCCCTCCCTCTGAGATTCAGTCTAAACCACCATGCAGCACACAGAAAGTGAAGAAAAAACCACACATGGATTCAAGATTAAAAGAAAAAATGAAGAAATTTGATGACTTTTCTGGGATTTGTAAATTAGAAAAGGAATGAAAATGAGGCAATAATGCGGCAAGAGATATAGGATAATTGATAAACTATCTGGGAATATAGGATAATTGTGAAAAACCCTGAGTTAAAAAAATAAAAATAAAATAGAGGACAGCATATGTCAGATTAAACAAGGACTTTGATTTGATGATGGAGTGGAGTAGATAGATGGTGGTAGAGTGCACGCATCTTGACGTCAATATGTCTTATCGATCCGAATGATTATGATGTTGCTGCCTTCAATGTTTACTGACTTGATCCCACTTCGCCGATCTCCTGGCCCATCACCCACCGTGGTTTAGCTTTAGGGTTTCGCAGCTGATGAATTATATATATTACACGATGAGATTATACCACCATTAATTTCTCAAGCGTCTTGCTCTTATCTGAGTGTGAATTAAGAAGCTAGAAGAGAGCTAACGGGGCAAGAACTTGAAAACTTTTTCATGTTATGTTTCGATATTTCACACGATGAAATAGACAGAAATGAGCTAAACGAGACAATAACCCTGAAATTGATCGGTGAATATAACTTCGAAGTTGTGAAAATATTTCAATAATCGCGTAAGATCGAAGTATCGATAAGACAAAGTTGCGTAAATGTAGACAAAATGTTACTGTTGTTTCGAAGAAAATTTAGAACCTAGCCAATGTGTAGTGCGGAAGGATGGACAGTTTTTTGTTTCCATGAGTGAGGATTGGTGTCATGGCGTGGTTTCTACAGGAACGAGGAGATGAGAGGCGAACTGGGCACGTGAAATGCGTTTGAATTATTTGAGGGTTTCGATTTTCATGGGAGGTGACGGATGTTTGCATTGGAAATCAGAAGTCACCGATCAAAGACAGAGAGAGCCAAATGCAAAAGCTCAATCTAGCACACGTGACACCATATAATATACACATTTTTTTTAATTTTTATTTTTATATAATATACACACTGACATAACATAAGTGAGATGCAAAATTTGATGTCACGTGCAGACAAGCTTTACCTCTCTGTATATCGAACTCCATTATTTTCTTGCAAATGCGAAACCTGCAAAACCACCATGGAAAGTCGGAAGCCATTGCATAGATTTGGCTCATGCTAATGAGCTTTTGTGATCTCAAATGATACCTGGGGTGTTGGTTTTGTTCTTGCCCTTCAATGGGAATCATTCACTTTTTCAGTCTTTTGTGATCGGAATAGTTCATTCTTCCGGCAAGCGAATATTCCGATCCAAACGAGGCCCAGGAGTTTATTGTTTGGGAATTAGGAGCGGCAGTTTCCAAAATGCAATGCCCTACTGTCACAAGTTCCAAGCACACAACATAAATGTTGGTGAATAACTAACATGGTGTGGGTGTGTGATTGTATTGATTGTGGCACTGAGAGACGTGTGAACCTCATCAGGTGCCAATGACTCAAATTGCACAACAAGAAACAGCATGTAATCCCAGATCAGGGAGGAAAATTAGAATTCTATTTTTGCAGAAAAACTTGATCGAATGGCAGTGATCCAGAACCAAATAGCTTCTCATCACCCAACTGATTCTCTTTAAACAAGTTATATCCAGAAATTACACAATCCTCATATAGTGAAAACTTTATCTGAACTGTGCTAACAATGTTTGAAGCTGTCAAGAGTTTGTAAAATGATTTGAGAAAAAGGCGAAGAATTGCCACGGAACGCACATTAAAGTTCTTAGTCAAGACTTTACTCCTTTATGCCTAAGATAATCCTATTTACAACATTAACTGGCAAAGCATAGGCTGGATCTATGGGTTTCACCCCTGGATATTCAAGAAGGGAAAGTCCTGCATCAACAAGCACCAACCTCAGTCAAGTGATGTACATTGTGGCAAGTAAACAACCAAGACAAAAAGTATAAGCTAAGTTTTTCTTTTGTTTACATCTGATCTCATCTTGCTGAGTGATACTTACAGAAGGTAAATAAGAATTTATATCTTATGTAAACATTTTGGAAATTATGACTAATATCCCATCTAGAAGCATAGGCTCCAAATGGGCATCCGCTGTGATCCTTGAGAAATACTCAACAGTTTTATTAAGTAAAACAACAGGGCAGAACCAAAGCAATTCTGTACCTGCTACACCAAAGTATGTATGGTAGGCATCACAGGCATCATCTGGTCTGTCAGAAATTCCTCCATTCTCAATGTCCTGAAAGTTTTAATATTTAAACACATCATCTCAGATAAATTCATAGTCGCATGATTAGAATTTCACTATGGAAATTCCTAAAGAATATACTAAATATACAAACAGGTTAGGTAAAACCTGACAGTCTAAAATGAACTTGGCAAGCTTTTCCTTATCGATCCAATGAACTCGGTCAATCATGATCAAACTAGAGAGAACCCACCAAGAGTAGCAAACCTGAAATGAAGCGGAAATGCAGTGAAGAAGATTCCAGTAATGCTATAGAAATTCACATTTCAATCATGAAATCACACACGAGTATCTCTCGGGATGGCCATCCACACCCACCAAAGCAGAAAAAAATGAACCACAAATGTAACAAGGTAGTTCGAGAATGATAAAAGAAACATATGCAATTTAATTTTTCAGAGAACAAAAATTATAAAATTAAATCCAATGCAACACCTACATCAGGAAGCTTCTCTGGACGGCCATTAAGACCTCCTGCTTTAACTTGCCGCTCACACAACCACCACCCAAGAAGGTCCTTGTCAATACGATGTAGAGATCCTGTGATAGCAAGAGCACCCACGCAACAGAAAACTGCATCACAATGGACATAGCAGATCATCAGTATTGAGTTTATATCAGCCTATATATAGCACAACTGCACGATCACTATTCCTAACTGGATCAGACATGTTGTTGCTTTATATTAAGATTGTAGATACATCTATACACTTGGGACAAAAGATTTAAGAAGATATGTATTGAGGTACCAGATAAGTTACTCTGAAGATCAGTTTCTCTAAAATGCAACAGATTGTACATGTATGACATAATAAATCAGTAGATAAATTCAAAAACACATGCATCAGTTCATGGTATTTGATTTTTTAATTTTTTTTTCTGTACTTAAAGGTTATCACAAAATTCATCTTTCAACCAAGTCAGCGATGTCGCTGACAAATATCTCAACTGAAAAGGAAAAAACAAAAGAATGACAATCTAAGCTTAAAACTTGTTTAGCAAGATCAGGTGCTATTGCCATTGAAAAGAAAAGAAAGAAACACCTTGAATAATGTCTGAAATTCCCTTCTCCAAGTACAACTGATAATGATAGTGATTGAATCTGTCCTAAGCATGAACCCTACTGGAAAACCTATAGAGAATTTCTATAACAAGAAAAATTACAAAAAAAAGAAAAGAAAGACGGAGCCAAAAATAGATACATAACATGACGATATGGTTAAGCTTTAAACAGTTAGTGAATAACACCTCCACCAAGTGGTTTAACAGAGTATGACTAAACCCTAAAACCAAGTGTGCGTATGACATAACAGAGTTAGAGTTGTTCAGGTAGATAACATACTTTGACCTGCATGAGACTCCCCACCAGGCGTGCATCCAAATCCGCCATCATGAGTTTTACAACTCAAAATGTAGTCCACAGCCTTCTCCACATTAATTTTATCCAAACGATGTAGTAATGCTAGACAACAGATGGCAATATATGAAAACCTAAGAAGGAAAAATAATATTCTTAGTTGGTTTGTAGTTTCATTTTGTTTTCAATATCTTTCATTTGTTATGCGGAACAGAATATAAACTGTAAGTGGATCATGTTTAAATAAAGGTACAGTAACGTAACATATCATACTATACAAATGAAACAAAAAAAGAGTACCGCGTATCAACATCACCCCAAATGTCCCCAGAAAATGAGCCATCTTCATTCTGCAGCCCAGCTACATCTGAGTTGAGTGTTAAGCCAAACAAAATTCGCTAAATTCATTCATACCCCTTTCAATAGCCACTTGCTTACTTAGTAAATTCCTGTCTCTACTCAAAATACTTCTATAAGCTCTAATTTATACGCTTCCTTCAACACATAGGCCAATTGAAAAAGTAATGAAGATTTATTCCAAAGTCTAAAAAATATATATACCAAAGGATACAATTTGCAACCTTCTCGATATCCAATACATCAACATTGTCAAATAAGGCCAAAACCTGCACAGCACTTAAGGTATATAGTATGTGTGGGTCATGTCCAATGTTACCACCAAAACCACCTGCATAAACAACACCATAATCAACATTCTTCTTACAACTCCAAATCACCAAAGAAACAATGAGGATAAAAGTACAAGTTTACTATTGTTGGGGGTAAGAAATCTATACGAGCTAAATACCTGATTCATGCTGGCACTGGACGACCTCCAAAACAACTTCATTGACGTCAACAGTGTCAAGCTTTCCCAAAAGGTCAAGAGTGGTCAAACCCCAGTATGCCCCATTCAATCTTATATGCTGCATCAAAACTGACTCATAAGAGTCCTTTTCCTGAGATAGCATCACACTGTTGTTAACATTATGTATAATATATAAACCAAAACATCTATATGTGTAGTTGGACTCAAAATTCGACCTGTGCCTTTGATAGAATGAATTGGACATGTTTCCTAGCTGCCAGCTCCACCATCTGCTAAAATTTCAATATTAAGCAAAAGAGTAAAGGAGAGCACCCTTCAAACAAAGACTACACTCAGTATCAAAAGAACCAACTACAACTCAAAATCAATCCATAGTAAATAAATATCAGAGAAGCATCCTCAACAAAGTAAATGAATTTTGAAATCAAAATTTTGGGGATATTTCTGAAACCATAAAATGTTGATCTCTATCTCTCTCCCAAACTCCCCAAATCACCGCTTCTAGAGATTTCTGATTGGTTTCGAGTTAGTCATGAAGCCAGATTTTGGAGAGAAAAAAGGGATGAACTCAGTGGGCAAGAAGACCCCATCTTGATTTCCAATTCCACTTGGATGAATATGGCTTCAACTAATCTCTATCTCTTACACCCAGAAACTACCAATTAACTATCTTGTAAGTTGTGATCAAAATAACAACAAAACCCAACAGAAAGATCACAGATCAAATTTTGCACCATAAATATTCATATCAAGGTGAACCCAGAAATCTTAAATCACTCAACTAAACTCCCATTAAATCGATTAGCCGGAAAATAAAAAATAAAAAAACGTAAACAGTGAATCAGATATGGAAAGACGAATCTTACTTCTGATGTTTCTGCAAAACTAGTTTGGTTTCTTCTTCTCTGCTCCAAGTCTTAACGACGTCGTATGATGACGGCTGATGTTAAAACCCCTCGTGTTATTCTCTAAAATAAAAATAAAAAATGTATTCAAGTGTTATAATTATACAATAAAAAAGTTAAAGAAAACCGCAGCCCAATACTGTATCTGTCGCAAATTATAATCAACCGGCCCATGATGTTAAATAAAAGCCCAAAGAAGAAAAATCCCTATATAGGTGCAAATTTGAAAAATTATCATGATCATGAACAATTGCTGACACATATAACATAAATTGCTGAATGTCCAGTTTGGGACAGCTGTGTTGTGAGAATAATCACTTTTGAAATTGTTGTATGAAGAATCACTTCTGATATTGCTGTGAGAAGAATTAGCTGAGGTGTTTGGTAAACTGTTTTTAAAAGTGATGTGAGAACCAAAAACTATTTGAGTGTTTGTTAAGTTGTAAATAAAAGGTGTTTTGAGTGCATATAGTAATCAAAATGGTCATACATGTTAAAAATGTAATTGAAGTTGATATATAATTTGGTTAACATATCAATGATAAACTTTGAATAACTACTTGCAACAAATGAAAAATAGCATGTCAAATGCGGTGTATGCATTGCAATAATCTAAAAAGATTTTTTTGAGTAGTTAAATTGAGAAAATTGAAATTGTCAAAAAAATTTAATATGTATTTTGAATTTGTATATACTATTTTTAATGTATTTTACAATATTTCTTTCATTTATTTAATAAATTATCACATATATAATCATTGAGTCCAAAAAATAGCTTCAAAAGCTACAATTCATGCCCAGTATCATTTGGTATAGCGACATAGTCTCTTCTTAATAAGTGAAAAGTTATGAGTTCGACTCACAAAGTTGTAATATGTGATAAAAACAAAAACTACAATTCATATAAGCAGAAACAATTTCAAAAACAATGAAGCGGTCCCAAACTGGGCCTTCATGTTGCTCAATTCAGTCGATTGTAGTAGAGACTAGAGAGTGTAATCCAAAGACTCTTCCAATGTCTAACCTGAGCTTGGCCAGCTGTGGTAGCACGGCTCAGACTTCGGATGTTAAGAGAGTTACAACAGATTACAAGCCACCAAGCATTTGGAGTGACGAGTTTCTTTATTCGTTACAACATAATGAAACACGTGCCACACTTATTGCTGTTTAACAACTAACGGTATTCATCATTCGATCATTTCTAAACTTCTTATGCTATCAGCTCGATGATACATGCAACCACTTGAATAATGATATTAGCTCGATGATGCATGCAGCCACTTTAATATCCAACTGACAAACCAGCACTAGGTGGTTGAAGGATAGGCTACCAAACCTAATGTCACCAAATTAAACCTAAAGAATAGATAACAGAGAAGCATCCTGAACCAATTACTAGTGCTCATTTGTGTACAAACTCTTCAATTAAACGAGGAAAGAAAGACGGCCTCTTTATGAGTACAACTATAAAACAAATATTATGACATTTTACCGATTGAAGAAGCGATTATGACTCTCTGCTAAGGCTTGGCAGACGGGTGAAGTTGGCAAGTTGTTGTAACCAACGAAGGGTAAAATATATAATTAGCCATGGAACACGGTACTCATGGTACAGTCTAGCGACTCTTCGCGTGTAAATTATGCAAAAAATATACGTGGCTCATGATTGAAAAAATATGCGGCTTAAATTTAAGTCATTTGAAATCTCACACGTCAAAATATGATACAACACTAATGCCGACAGCCATACCCGTTGTTATCCACGGGTGGCTAAAGTAGAAGAAATATCAACATTATTGAACCTCTATGTGGGACCTTTGACCACGTTCTATCACCTCCCTGCTTGCTTACATGAACAACTTTATACACACACATATATGCTTAAGAGTTTCAGTCCACAAACCTTTCAGTCAATGTTTGCCACTTGCTTATATGGACAACGTTAATGTTTGCCACTTGATTGGAAAAAGATGTGGCTTAAATTTGAGTCATTTGAAATCTCACACATCGAAAACATAAAGAATCATTCTTGGGTTATAAGCTATGGTACCACATTAATGCTGAGAGCCATACCCGTTGTTATACATCGGGTGGCTAAAGTAGAAGAAATATCGGCATTATTGAACCTCTATGCCAACCTGGCAGTTTAACCCGCTACCCGCCTGCTAACCGCACGCTAATAACCCGCCCGTTTCCACCCCATTACAGTTTTACACTAACGGGCTGACAACCCGCTAAGAACCCGCTAACTAACGGGCGGAAATGGGTTACGCAATGGAACCCGCCCAACCCGCTAAGGAAAAAAAAACATGATGAACTCGGTCTGTTCTCCGACGAGAACTTCGACCGGAAGAAGTGGGTGAACTCAGCGTGCAGAGCCGCCACCCGCAGGACTCAGTCAACAAGCACCTCGCGGATCTGGATCGACGCCGATCGAGGAGCAGAGCGCCTCCTCTCTCCTCTGCATGCCACGCGCCACGAGCAAAGTCATCCGCCTCCGCGACGATGCCGTTTTGCTCAGCTCCGCCGTGTCATCGATCCTCGACAAGCTCAAGAAGGTAGGCAACACTGTTTTACTTCGATGATTTTGTGTCCTCAATTGAAAATTGAATGTGATTCGGTGATGATCGGAATCTGTGTGCTTTGTTTAGGCCGAGGGATTGTCAGCTCAGTCTATAATGGCGTTTGCGAAGTATGATATAGTGAAGCAGAGAATGGAAATTGCGTATGAAACGTTACAGGTAAAGTAGAAGCTCTAGATTTCTCTTTGAAAATTTTGAAATATTGAAGAAAAATCGTAACGAAATTCAACACCAGGATGCTGCTGGATTGACTCAACTGAGCTCGACTGTGGAGGACGTCGAGAAAAAGAAAGATTAAAAAAAAAGGGAAAAAAGGCCTAGTGGGTCTTAACGGGTTCCAACGGGTAACCCGCGAACCCAACGGGTTAAACCCGTTGAACCCGCTAACCCGCCACAGCCCGCCCGCTAACCGCCCAACCCGCCCATTTGCCAGGTTGACCTCTATGTGGGACCTTTGACCACATCCGCATAACAACACATTCTATCACCTCCCCGCTTGCTTACATGAACAAGCACATGTATGCTTAAGAGTCCACAAACCTCTGAGTCAATGTTTGCCACATGCTTATATGGACAATGTTACACCGACATATGTTTGTCATCACTTCCTTATGGGGAATTCTGGAATGCACCCAAGGGTTCCAACACCCAGACGTCCATCTACGGTTTTGTACTGTCCTCTTGGTAGTCTGCTAAGTAGTTGGTTTGTAGTTGTTAAGTACGTATATAGGGTATCCCAGGTTTTACCGTGTACATGGAGCACTGAAACTTAGAAACTAAGAAGTCGCAACTAGGAGGTGCCTTTCTTCCTCGTCCGACTACACTGCAACGTCGGTGCCGACTTCAGGCCGTGCTAGCGTTTGCAAGGTGTGGTCGGATGGGACTCCCTGGTCGGTGCAAGGTGACGGAAGATCTCAGGTGATCTCTTTGAGGCGATGCTGTATTTTGGACGGTGGGACGGCCACGAACCGGCTCAGGAGGGTGATCTCAGGGCTAGGTCCTCGACGGTTTCTGTCAACGGCTTGTGGCGGCCGGAGGGTGATCATGCTCGCTGGGTAACAAGGCTTGTTTGCTTGGTTTGACGGGTTGAAGACGAAGACGATCTTGGTGGCTTCCGGTATCGCTTATGGTCTAGGGTTTGTGGGTGTCCGTTCGGCGGTTGGCGGGGAGCAGACGGAGGCTGTCGAGGTCTGGTACAGTGCCGGTGGAGCTGTGGTGGCCGGGTGGTGGAGCGTAAAGCAGCGGCGGCTTGGTGAGGTCGGGTCAGGTTGGGTCAGCCCCTTTTGGATCTGGGCTCGGGTAGTGGGCTGGAGGTGTTGTCTGGTTTGGGGGTAGACCTGGGCTTTTATGAGCCTAGGTCTGGCTTTTGTTTTTTTGTTTAGGGTTCCTGGTGAAGAACTATTTCACAACACAATGATGTAATTACTAACTATATTTCACTATACTGATCACATCTTACGAACGATTTTTTCAAATTTTATTTCTTACATATAGTTCGTTCACAAAGACGTTTTCGAACAAGTTATACCATTTAACGATATCTAACCTATTTATTAGTCCATTTAACATGCACTAATGCCTTCCTCGAAAAACTGATCCATGTGTTGAAATCAACAGTCAAGATAAACTACATAGTTCAATTGGCGCTCTGATTTAGATCCTTGTCTGATTGGCGCTCTGAATAATTTTCGGTGTTCGTGTATTTTCATTACAAAAGCAGAGTATTCTGCTCAACTGCTCAAGCAAATCAATGTTGTGTTGTTGTTGCTCTTCTTTGAGTACAAATTATTAGCTTATCACAAGCTTTTCTGTTATCTAAGCTTTTATTTATCTCATGCACATTCATTGAGAATTTACAGCAATTGCTAGAAGCATATATACATGTTAAAAACAACTTGTTACCTTATTCCTTCTATTATTGTAATTGTCTTTCCGTTGTTAAGGAATTTCAATTTTTTTTTTCCAGTTTACAATAAACGTAATTTATACATGATTTCTACAATCTCCAGCTATAGTATCTCATAGAAAATGCAGCACAATTTTCAGCTTTTCACAATTAAAGGAAATGATACTACTTTGATAGAGATCATCAATTGTGGCTTGATAGTTAAATTGTTGGCGAGTAATTCTGTGGTGCCCTGAAGATAATGTAAATATGAGAATTAGAAAACATATTAGGGTAAATAAATGGGACATGTATGCATCGAGCTAGCAGTCTTAGAAGAAGTAATTCAAATAACTATTTCAAAGTAGTCAAGCAATACATACGGGAACATACCCCAAATATATGGCTCCAAGAGCTAAACTAACAATTGTTGTTCTAGTTCCAGAATCTACAACAAGCTTCATGATGCTCTCTTTTCCCAGTAAGTGATTCTGGGATAAGTACTACACTAGGCGAATCAAACCTAGGGAGAGAAACATATATTAGTCTTCAGCATAACAAGTAGAACAACATCATGATGCAATGATCAACTTAATACACAACACAAAATAGAAACGGAAAAGACGTAGTAGTCTTGCACCAAAAATCGGCCAATAGCAACATTTTCTACTGCCATAAATTAGAATTATGACTCTACTGCAATAAAATTAACATGCGACAATCATTACTAGAATTCAAAATTGAGCATGAAAACGAAACTGAGGTGACACACATTTAAAGACCATGTAAAGAATCCAGTGAGATTCTTTGTTCATCAAACATATCAAATAACATAGAATATGTGGTATGATCACTACATATAGGATATCCAATGAAAGTCTCCATGTAACAAAACTAATCAATGAAATACTGCTAATACAAAAAACAGTGTTTGTTTAATAATTAATTGAAATCAACTAGAGAGCCAATAGATCCATCTGCCAAGAATCAATTTTCTTGCGCAATTTAGGGACCATACAACACAGAATCAGAGGATATGCATGTACTGAGAAAGTGTATTTTGAAAAGTTGATGAATATTCTAGTTGTTTAATTGATACGGTGAAGAATCATCAAGGGAAATGATTGATTCAATGAACCACTGGTAAGAATTCTTTTTAGGTTAAAAGGTTCTAAACTAATGACCATGAATGTCATTCTTCACGCACAACATTTGTGTATTGGACCAGACTAAAAGACAAATGTTTAAGTAGGACTGAAAAGCTACACTGGATGATATAGAATAGAAATGTACATCTATCCAAACCCAGGAGAGAGAGCCTATAAAAGGTAGACGAGATAACAAAACAAATGACAAGATGACAACCATTACAGCAAGTGGGAACTATTACATACTAACCCTGTTGTTAGTCCACAGTCCACAACACCGGTCGATACACCAAGATTTGCTTCAGATCTCAGTAACAAAATAAAACACCATGATATATCCAAAAAATCTGCAAATATAGACTACCAGAAAAAACAAATATACATTACTCCAGACAGACTCAATCATAAGAACTCCTGACTAGTAACTCAATCATATGATTCACATCCCAAGACTAACTACTATCCCGGGTGGAATTGAACACAAGCCTGAAAAGCAATGAAGAAGCACCTCGTTTCAATCTTGAAGAAGGGGAAAGCACTAACCTTCACGCCCTAATTGAGGGCCCAGCCGATTTAATTTACCATAGGGCTTAGAAGCGGTGAAACCTCCTCTCGGATTGTGCCACCAGGAGAGCCCTATAAATTAACACCGCCAGGTTTCACATTCCGGCCTTCCTTCGCCGCTTCGATCTCCTCACGGCGGACAAATTGAACTCAATCCCCTTTCGGTCTCAATCAACCATTGAACAGTACACCAGTTGAATCACCATATGCAAATCAACAGTTGCTGACCTGGTATACAACAGATTGGATGGACCCAATAAGCCTGCAATAACCGTATGGAAAACACCCAATCACAGTTTCATTTGCTCACTCTTAATCGTATCAGTACATCCACTAAGAACGTGCATACCTGCGGTCTATCGGGATTTCGTCGCCATACTAGATCCCGTTTTGGTCGCTAAGCTCAACTGACCATTGTAGCCTCTTTCCCTCCAATAACCAAACACTCTCTACAGTTAACCCCGGACTCTTCTTTAACACACCCACAGATAAAAACATTACACATTTCCCAAAAAAAGAAGAAGATAAAAACATTAATACATATGTGTATTTACCTGCACAGTTTTACCCTCATCTCCAAATACTAACCCGTATTTATCCAAGCCCTAAACTTAATAGATACTCTCTTCGTTTGCATGTGTTGCCTTTGTCTCGCCGACACGTATCCAGACATGGTGGGTGTTGGACCCCGTGGGTACATTCTAGACGTCTCCCTGCTTGATACGAACCACAAAGCTCTGATTCAATGTACCTCTGATTCAATGTTTATAACATTTTTAGTTTCACGCCTATGTATGCTGCTAGAATGAACAACGTTGTGCACACATACTATCAAAAAAACGTTTGTACGTACACACATGAGTTTCAAACCACAAACCTCTGATTCACTGTTTCGGATATTTTCAGCTTCACACGCCTATATATATCAGGATTAATATGCTCAGTTGCTCACACTGAACCGAAATTGCAGCTTCTTGCCTAGTAGTACGTAGAGAGAGAGAGAGTAATCCAAAGCCTCTTCGAAATGTCTACCCCAAACTTGGCCAGCAACGGGAGCACTGCTACTGAAACTTCATATCTGGATGTTCAAAGACGAACAGCAGATTACAAGCCCAGCATCTGGAGTTACGAGTTTCTTCAATCGTTACAGGTTGCCGATCGATCGTATATTCGTAACCATAGTTTACATTATGTTCAGTGCATACTTTGATCATCTTCAATATTGCTCGATCAACTGATTAACTAGTATATGCTTGATCGATTTTGCAGGAAGAACTATACGAAGATGATAGGTGGAAGTCGATGGAGGAGTACGTGAAACACATGATTAATTATGGTAATGATGCACAGTCAGTAGAGACTACACTTGAATTGATTGATGATATCCAACGATTAGGTTTGGGACACCGATTTGAGGCCAGTATAGTAGGAGTCCTTCAAAGAATTATGAAGAATCTTGACCAAATAACAGACGAGGATACCCCAAGTCTCCACCTCACTGCTCTCAGCTTCAGACTCCTTCGACAGCATGGTTTTCAAGTCTCCCAAGGTAAGTAGCTAGGGAAAAGATAGATACAAAAAATCTCGTTAAGAAATCAACATGAATTTACCATAAATGAAATTTCATAAGATAAGTTCACACGTAAATACATTCTAACATGCCTTGCATGTTACCCGCCATCAGATGTCTTCAAGAATTTCACGGACTGCGACGGCAGCTTCAAGGATTGCCTTTGCAAAGATGTCAAAGGAATGCTGAGTCTGTACGAAGCTTCATTCCTTGGTTTTGAAGGAGAAACCCTCTTGGATGAGGCCCTTGCATTCACCAGCACGCACCTAAAGAACCTCAGCTGCAGGTTACTTGATACTCACGGCAGAAATGTATTAGAGCAAGTGAGTCATGCATTGGAGATGCCATTGCACCACAGAATGCAAAGATTAGAAGCTAGATGGTATATTGAGGTATATAATAAAAGGAAAGATGCAAATCAGATGCTACTTGAATTTGCCAAGCTAGATTACAATGTGGTGCAACAAACATACCAAAGTGATCTTAAAGACTTATCAAGGTGAAAACAATATATTCTACTTTTATCAGTTACAAATTAACTTGAAGGACAGGATCTAATGATATGATTCCATTAAACAGATGGTGGAAGGATATGGGGTTAGCAAAGAAGTTGTCCTTCAGCAGAGACAGATTGATGGAGTGCTTCTTTTGGTCAGTTGGTATAGTGTCTGAACCTCAATTCAGCAATCTCAGAAAAGGGATAACTAAAGTCAGTGTTCTAATATGCACAATTGATGATGTGTATGATGTTTATGGTACTCTGGATGAACTAAAGTTATTCACAGCTGTTGTTGAAAGGTAATTGATTAGTTTGATATTTGCTTTAGACTAATTTCCGAAAAGGCAAGAAAAGTAAACTAGCAAGTCATAGACTCATAGAACTATGTGTATGTAACTATGTACTAATCCCAATTTGTGGTATTTCAGGTGGGATGTGAATGCTGTTGAAATTCTACAAGATTACCAGCTGAAGCTTTCTTTCCTTGCTCTCTACAACACTGTGAATGAAATGGCTTATGAAACTTTGAAAGACCAAGGAGTGGACGTCCTTCCTTACTTGACAAAAGCTGTACGTATATGCAAGCATTCTAGTCCTTAATAACATATACTTAGCTTTCGAGTATCGTGATTTTGCCAGATTTTTCGACATTGGCCATATGTTGATGAAATATATATATATATATATATATATATATATATATATATATATATGTATGTATATATATATGCACTCTCACATCTTGCTTGCACTTTGTTTCTCAGTGGACTGATATGTGCAAAGCTTTCTTAACGGAGGCAGAGTGGCGTTACAACAATTACACACCCACATTTGAAGAATATATTGCCAATGCATGGATATCAGTGTCCGGGGTGCTCCTTTTAGTGCATACCTATTTTCTACTGAATCAAAATATCTCAGATGAAGCACTTGAATGCTTAGTGAATCACCATGATCTCTTGCGCTGGCCGTCTCTTATTTTTCGGCTCTCAAACGATTTGGCTACTTCCGAGGTCTGTCTTCAATTAATTGCTCTTCATTTCCATCTTTGTTATATATGTTTTCTCTAGCTTTTAACATATTGGTAATGTTCTATGCTGCAGGCAGAAATAGAGAGAGGTGAAACTGCAACTTCAATATCCTGCATTAAACGTGGAAGTAGTGATGTTTGTGATCAGGCATCTGCTCGCCAATTCATTAGGCATTTGATTGAGAAGAGTTGGAAGAAGATGAACAAAGATGGACTACTAAATGGTGCTAGTGGTGCTTCTTCTCCATTTACAAAGGAATTTGTAGCAGCAGCAACAAACCTTGCTCGGATTGCCCAATGCATATACCAATATGGAGACGGGATCAGTGCCCCGGACAAAATAGCCAAGAACCGGATCCTAGCAGTGCTTCTACAACCAGTTTAAGGGAATAGAGCTCTGTAGAACCCAAACTGGTTTAGGTCCAAAACAAAGAATCACGTAGCCTATAGAATTAAGACATTATCCCAAATCCCAAGAACTCAGATTTGGTGTAAAAATAAATATGTTGACAATAATAAAATTGAGTTCTTTTCTCAAATTTGTTTAATAAATTGTAGGTTCCAAACAATATTCGCAGTGCATGATATTGTGAGATTTGAGGATATGTAGCTAGATGTAGCATTAAGGATTTAGCCAAAAAGCTACATAAGTACATTCTGCTTCCTTGCAGTGTATGATTATTTATAATATTTTGGGTCCAGAAACTCCTAATAACCATTAACCTTCAAGTTCCTTCATTGACAAGCTAGGTTGGCACAAGCTCTGCTGTCTAACTTTTCATAAATCACAGTGTGATCCTTGTGATTATTTTTCCATGTAAAAGAACTCCCAGACTGGGGATAGTGCAAAGGCTATGATCATTGAAAAAATTGTCAAAATTTATCATGAATTTATTTGTGCGAGTAACATCACCCAGCTTTTCAGAAGGGTTAATAATCATATTGAAGCCACCAACTAAGATCCAAGCATCATGATAAACTAGTTTGTGGTTCACATCCAAAACAAATTGACTATGGATGGAGTGACTCAAACCTTTACAAACCCACATGCAAGGTCTCAATTCCCGATGTGGGATATATATCTCAACACGTCCTCGCACGTATGGCGAATCTTCAAGCCTAACACGTGGACAACATTTGGGGTGACGTAGAGTTCGTGTGGCCGTTGGGCTTCACACGTGGACATAGGTAACCTGCTCTGATACCATGATAAAGTAGTCTGGGGTTCACATCCAAAATCAATTGGCAATGAGTGAAGTGGCTCAAACCCTTATAAACCCACATGCAATGTCTCAATTCCCGATGTGGGATATATATCTCAACACATCATCATTTTGAGGCTTGAGAGCAGAAATCTCATTCCAAAGAGTTCGTTGGAAAGCCTTCTGGGGGTGAGCATAAACAAAAGTGGTAAACCAATTCAAGAAGAATAATTACTAAGATCAGTGGCATTCAGAACATCCAAGACTAGAGTAGTTGCATAATAAAGAGCCTGAGCATCAAAGCCAGGCCCGAAACTACCCCGGCTGTTCCAAATTAAGATCTTCAATTAAAGTTGTTGAAACTTGAAAGCATTGGAGAGGCCATCCTCCCTAGTCCTGGCCATTCCTGAGTCCAAGTCTTCATCTAATATTCAGCTTTATTTTGCTGGAAGATTTGTACGAATATAATAGGTGGAAGTCCATGGAGGATTGTGCAACATACGATTGATTACGATAATGATGCTCAATCAATAGAGACCACACTTATATTGATTGATGACATCCGATGATTAGGTTTGTGACACCGATTAGATACATATTTTTCTACGTTATCAAGTTCGACCAAAGATGAAGCACTTAAAAGCTTAGAAATCACCATGTTTAATATGCTTCTTCTTCCAACTATTCCTTTCCCACTTCCTCCATCACCTTCTAGTGATCGATATTATGGTGTTGAATTCCGAGACATTGTTGCCTCTTGGCTCTATTAGCTGGTGCTGATATAATCAATTTGGTGTGTTCATCCTCATGCATCTAGAGGGACGGAGCATAGTACATCACACTGTAGCCCAAACAACTATTTTATGTTTTGCAAATTAAGTAGGACTTACTTACCCTAAATTTCACATCTTAGCCCGGTCAAATAGTCTAGCAATCAAGCATTAGTGTCCTAATCAGTAGAGAATTCATTACTTGATTGACTTTTTGTCATGTAATACGCACCTAACACAAATGCAAACCTCATTCAAAATCAAAAATAAATGCTTGTTAAAAATTAGAAATACAGTGTTTAATCCTAATTCTCCTCTTCAACTTGATTTTTTATTTTTCTTCTTCGGACTATGCGATTTAACTAAATTCATTGGAGTGTATCTGATACTAAACAATGAACCAGCTATATCAACTCTCAATGAGCTTTTTTTTATGAGGTATTCATATGTTTCAGAGCTTTTATCAAATGAAAGTTTTAGCCCGGTCTATTTTGAGATCCTGGATCCGTCTCTGTGCATCTAGCTTAAAAGTATATATTCCTCATACGGTCAGTTCTAAACTTCTAATGCGCGCTATCAGCTCGATATGATGCATGCGGCGACTTGAATATCCAACTGACAAACCAGCACTAGGCCAGTGTGAATAAACTCAACCAAGTACTGATGCTCAGTTGTGAATAAACTCTCCCTATATATTAAACGAGGAAAGAACCTAGGCCGCTTTTATGACCGAATAAAACAGTTTGCCCATTGAAGAAGCGATTATGACTGTCTCTGCAGCTAAAGGGTTAACAGACGGGTGATGAAGTTGCTGCAGCCAAAGAACTGAAGAAGGGTAAAATAGACAATTAGCTCTTTATATACGTGTCTGTCCCGTAAGTCAAATACGCAAAAACGTTTAGTCAAAAATGTCGTGTACGTACTTGTGCTTGCTAATATGAACAACGTTTGTCACGAACACAGTCTTAATTACGATTTTAAGACCTGACTCACGTGTTAATACTGTTATATATTAAGGACGTGTATGAAAGTGATAGTGGTATAGGAACCAATTGGGATACGGAAGTTTCCGATAACTAGGGTTCGGAAACTGCATGTTCCTATATATATATCAGGATCAGTATGCAAAGTTGCTCACGCTGAACCGAAATTGCAGCTTGTTGCCTAGTAGAGAGTAATCCAAAGCCCCTTCGAAATGACTTCCCTAAGCTTGGCCAGGAGCGGTAGCACTGCTACTCAAGCTTCATATCTGGATGTTCAAAGACGAACAGCAGATTACAAGCCAAGCATTTGGAGTTACGAGTTTCTTCGTTCTCTTCAGATTGAAGACCGTAATAATGTATGTACAAATTTTCCATTACTCAGTGCACACTGTGATCATCTTCAATATTACTCGGCTAATTAACTAGTATATATATGCATGCCTGATTTTGAAGGAGGAACTATACGAAGATAATAGGTGGAAGTCGATGGAGGAGTATGTGAAACATATGCTTGGCTATGATAATGATGCGCAGTCAGTAGAGACTACACTTGAATTGATTGATGACATCCAACGATTAGGTTTGGGACACCGATTCGAGGCCAGTATAATAGGAACCCTTCATAGAATTATGAAGAATCTTGACCAAGTAACAGACGAGGATACCCCAAGTCTCCACCTCACTGCTCTTAGCTTCAGGCTCCTTCGACAGCATGGGTTTCAAGTCTCCCAAGGTAAGTAGCTAGGGATTTCATTCAATTAATCAACATGCATCTACCATAGATGAAATCTCATAATTAAGGTGATAATCAAGTTCATACGTCAATCCATTCTAATAACATGCCTTTGTATATATGTTACCCACCGCCATCAGATGTCTTCAAGATTTTCACGGACTGCTACGGCAGCTTCAAGGATTGCCTTTGCAAAGATGTCAAAGGAATGCTGAGTCTGTACGAAGCTTCATTCCTTGGTTTTGAAGGAGAAACCCTCTTGGATGAGGCCCTTGCATTCACCAGCATGCACCTAAAGAACCTCAGCTGCAGGTTACTTGATACTCAAGGCATAGATGTATTAGAGCAAGTGAGTCATGCATTGGAGATGCCATTGCACCACAGAATGCAAAGATTAGAAACCAGATGGTACATTGAGGCATACAATAAAAGGGCAAATGCAAATCAGGTGCTACTTGAATCTGCCAAGCTAGATTACAATGCGGTGCAACAAACATACCAAAGAGATCTTTTGGACTTGTCAAGGTGAGAAAAATAAAACGTATTGGTTATACTAATTATTCCTCTATGTGGATAATGACAATTCCATTAAACAGGTGGTGGAAGGATATGGGGTTAGCAAAGAAGTTGCCTTTCGCCAAAGACAGATTGATGGAGTGCTTCTTTTGGTCAGTTGGTATGGTGTTTGAGCCTCAACTCAGCAATCTCAGAAAAGGGTTAACTAAAGTCGGTGCTCTTGTAAGCACTATTGATGATGTCTATGATGTTTATGGTACTTTTGATGAACTAGAGCTATTCACATCTCTTGTTGAAAGGTAAATAATTGGTTCGATCTTTTCATTTGACTAATTTCCGTAAAGGCAATAAAAGTAAACTAGCAAGTCATATCCTCTCAAAAAAAAGAAGAAACTAGCAAGTCATAGACTTGTATATATACCATATATAAACTAGCAGTTTTCTATACCGTGGTATTTTTGAATATTTTTTACAAACATAAAGATATTTGGTTTAAAACTTTTGTAATAAAATGTTCATATGTTGTAATTACGAAGTATGAACCAAATTTACATATTTATGACCCATTTTATAAAATTGAGAACGAATGTGTTGTCGAGTTGTAAATTTTCCGATTTGGACCAAATAGACCATTTGTTCTCGTTCATGTAATATGGTTCTTGGTTTTGTAATTGAGTTGTGTTTTTTGTATTGAGAAAATAATTACATCTTTCACAACGCTTTTACAATTATAAGGATATATAGTTGGTTGAAAATTTTGTAATAAAATGTTCATATGTTGTAATTACGAGATCTGGACCAAAATTACATATTTATGACTATTTTTACAAAATTGAGGACGAATGTGTTAAGATAATAAATTTTCATATTTAGACCGAATAGACCATTTGTCCTCATTTATGTAATATGGTTATCGGTTTTGTAATTGGGTGTTGTTTTTTATATGAGAAATTGTATTCACACATGTCTGAATACTAAATACACATCTCACACTTAATACACAACTAAATAACTTTATAATATTAACATTTTACTAGATACACATCTTTAAACTTCCTAGACTACCCTCATTCAAAATATACTAATACTACCATATATATTTTCTAAATACATATTTATTTCTTTTTTTTATATCATCTCGACTTAGAAAGAAAATAAAAGTTTTCTCTCTCCTTACTAAACAATGAGAAGACTATTTTTTCTTTGCAAACTCAAGAGGCCAAGAGCATTCAAACTGCTTCACCATGATTGATCAATATATGTAGAATCCTTGCATATTCATTATTTTGGACGCTTTTCACCCAAACATGTTTTAAATCATTGCAAAACAGATGCCAAACTAGATCACCAGTGTCTCTTTTGCTTGAAAACCTCGAGCATGGATAGTCCACTTTTTTGCAGGCTAGACAATACCATTTTAAGTCTTTGCATGGTCGAAGCTAACCAAAAACCTTCATCTGCTTGGGGGAATCCATTATTGTGAATCATTAAGCTTTTACCCATGAGACCATAGGTAATCCTCAATCAATTTGGTTAAAAATATGTCTATTGTCAAGTTTTAAGTTTGAAACTTCATTCATATAGAGAGAAGAAAACGTTAAAGTGAAATGTAATGTATTTCAAGTTTTCAATAATATTATCTAATTAATATAGACCTCTTTTGGTAATTTAATTACTTTTTTTATGTTAAATGTATAAAAAAACGTATGTGTATTTAGTATTTAGGAGTGTGTGAATAAAATTTCTCTTTTTGTATTGAGAAAATAATTACATTTTTCACAACGCTTTTATAAAGATAAGGACATTTGATTAAAACTTTTATAATAAATGTCTATATGTTGTAATTAAGAAATTTAAGCCAAATTTACGTGAACGAATTTACTTATATTTGTGTAATTGTGTTGTTAAGTTTGTAAAAAAATAAAGATGTTACGTGTCAGAATCTAAATGGGTAAATAAAAAGAAAAAAATGTATTAGGTATTGGTGGGTATACTAGCTTGTCCAATGTATATATTATTCCCAATTTGTGGTGTTTCAGATGGGATGTGAATGCTGTGGAAATTCTCCAAGACTACCAGCTGAAGCTCTCTTTCCTTGCTCTCTACAACACTGTGAATGAAATGGCTAATGAAACTTTGAAGGACCAAGGAGTGGACGTCCTTCCTTACTTGACAAAAGCTGTACGTCTATGCATACAAATCCTTGAACCATGCATTCTTAAGCTTTCGAGCCTTGTGTTTTTTTTTTTTTTTTTTTTTTTTTTCAACATTGGCCATATGTTGATGATGATATGTGCTCTCACATCTTGCTTGTACGTTGTTTCTCAGTGGGCTGATTTGTGCAAAGCTTTCTTAAGGGAGGCAGAGTGGAGTAACAACAAATACACACCCACATTTGAAGAATATCTTGCCAATGCATGGATATCAGCGTCCGCGGTGGTCATCTTAGTTCATGCCTACTTCCTACTGAATCAAAATATCTCAGATGAAGCACTTGAAGGCTTAGAGAATCACCACGATCTCTTGCGTTGGCCGTCTCTTATTTTTCGGCTTACAAACGATTTGGCTACTTCCAAGGTCTGTGTAGCTTCAATTAATTGCTCCTCATTTCCATCTTTGTTTTGTTTTCTCAAGCTTAATATTAACATGTTGGTAATGTGCTATATGGGCTGCAGGCAGAACTAGAGAGAGGTGAAACTGCAAATTCTATATCCTGCCTCATACATGGAAGTAGCAGTGATGTCTGTGATGAGGAATCTGCTCGCAAATATATTAGTAATCTGATTGAGAAGAGTTGGAAGAAGATGAACAAAGATGGACAAGTTTTTGGTGTTAGTAGTGCTTCTTCTCCATTTACAAAGGAATTCGTAGCAGCAGCAACAAACCTCTCTCGCAGTGCCCAATGCATGTACCAATATGGAGATGGGATTGGTGCCCCGGATAAAATAGTAAAGAACCGGATCCTAGCAGTGATTCTACAACCCGTTTAAAGGAATGGAGCTCTGTCCATCAGTCTATGCTTGCTGTTTTAGCTCAAAATAAAGAATCACCTATCCTGTAGAATTGAGACATTATCCAAAATCCCAAGAACTCAAATTTGGTCTTGTCAAAATAAATTTGTTAACCACAGTAAAATTAAGTTCTTTTCTCAAACTTCTTTAATAAATTCTAGGTACCAAACAATATTTGCGATGCGTGTTATTGTGAGATTTGAGGATGTAGCTAGATGTAGCATGAAGGATTTAGCCAAAATGCTTTAAACAAGCTACTTGAGTACATTCTGCTTCCTTGCAATGTATGATAATTTAAAATGTTTTGGTAATCCAGAAACTCCAAACTATCAAACTTCAGGTTCCTTCATTGACAAGCTAGGTTATTGTATACGTGGTAACGGACTAATGGTATTCAATATAATAAGAAGGGACCATATATATACCTAGAAATGGTCATTTCCATATTGAAATCCTCAATTTGATAGATGAATGTGGTATGTTCTCTTCATGCTTTAGTTCTACGTTAGCTTATATATTATAACCCGGATCGATCATTCTGTAAGTAACAACAATAAAGGATTTAAGAAAGAAAGACCTGGGAACTTGCAGGAGATGAAAGTGGCGTCTAAGGAAAGGGTTTGTGGGACTCTGTCTCTCTTGACTCTTAATCCATTCTTGTTTATATCTTGGTTTCATCAAGATTCAGATTGACCCGGAAAACCAACCTATAATATCTTCACACAATTCAGGTCCATGTGAATAGTTGAATCTCCTTCCTTCTTACGCCATGTTAATGAAGGACTTAGTCCAGTTGCTGAAACCAAAAGCTCAACTCTGTTTTACAGTCTCTGTGTGTCTGTCTAATTGCAATTTTTAATCGTGGTGTTAATGTTTTCAACTTTGATCACTGATGTCAAACCCATTTATTCATACAAAACTTGGTTTGCCTATAATGGATTTAGCAAGAGTTTAGTGATCAGAGTAGGTTGCTGGTAGGTATTGTAACAGTGAACTAGTGGAGAGTCACTAGAACAAGACCCAATGCAGGATTTGGTATGAATTTTCTTTAGAAGCATACAGGTCAGATTCTCAGAATTAGAAGAATATGTGATCCATTAATTTGTTAGAAGAATATCTTAAGGAAATGTTCTCTTTAATCAGGTGTTCGAGGCAAGTTGAAATTATTATTATTATTATTATTATTATGTTTCTTTGAATCCTTGTGTTTTGCAAGGGCAAAAGCCCTGTTCGTGCTTTAACTCCTTGGATTACAATTTTATGTTATCTAGGCCTTTTTTACCTATTCAAACTCACCCATGAAGGTTGCAATGAATACTGCTTGCTTAATCAGGGTTTAGGTTTGCAGTCAACAGTGCAGTAGAATACTGCTTGGTTACCTTCATCTACTGTATGGGGCGCCAGTAGAAGAGCATTCATATCAGCTGTGGCCGTACCGGTAGACAGTGAAAAACCCTTCTCATGTTTTGATTCCTTCTCTGACCAAAAAAAATAATAATTTGATTCCTTCAATTACAATTTCTTTTGTAAAACCAACGGTGTGTTTGCTATCAGTTTTTTACTGTTGGTTCATTCTAGTTTTCACTCTTCAGGAATAGGCCGAATAGTTTTCTGAGATTCTTTGACAGCTAAAGAGAACAGAATGTTGAGAGTTGCTCACTTGTTCATGTCAACTTGTGTCTTTCTTAATATATATATGTATAGGCTTGCTGTCAATAATGCAGAAGAAGAGTTGGAGTCAATTAGTGAACCTTGTCATTCACTTTCCTACTTCGATTGATTCCAGGGCAAGTCAACAACAACTACACTACTTCTATATGATATCCTACTACTAGCTTTCTATTCTTTGTTTCATTAGTTGACAAATAATTGAGACATTAGAAATCTTAGTCTTTAGTTTACACGGTAAGAAAATTCTACAATGCTCTAGAATAGTTGTAGAATATTGATGCTGATGATGATGATGATTAAGAACAGGAAAATTATTCATGTGCTAAATATGGTAGCTTAGGCCTCAAAATGGAAAAGTATGTAATGAAATGTGTTCAGCTTTTCATTCCCCCCCAAATTTCTCATCATGCTGCTTTCCAGCTTGCATTGCATTAGAGAATGTGAATGCCCCAATGTGAGAGTGACTTGAAGAAAATGACTTAGACCAATTCTACCCATATTCTACCCAGAGCACTACAGGAAAAAATTAACAGAGACTAGTCATAACAAAATGGCTCAACAGAAGTTCTCTTTTTGTAACTGTATACAACCAAGAGTTCACCTTTAGTTATGCAGATAAGAAAGAAAAACTGGTACAAACACAAAAAGTCATAAACCCCCACCCATTCCCTTTTCGCTATACATATATGAGATATAGTACTTCATAAAAGATAAAAGAAAAAAGAAATGCAAAATTATCATGAACAAAGTTTGGGCAAAGATCTTGCATGACTGTGGCTTGATAACATTCTTGATTTTGTGAACTTTGCCATTTGGGTTTGCATTTTCTTGCACATTTTCTCCAACTCCATGACCCTCCACTGCATACCATGTAAATGTTCTCTCAGTTTCTCATTATCAGCTGAGATATCGAGTTTTCCAGCGTAAAGAACACGTTGTTCATTGGAATCATGACATTTCCTTCCCTTATCATCTGCCTCAGTGACACTAAAAGGGGAGTCACCATAGGACTTGGGATTGCTCGTCACCTGGAGTAAACTTTTAAGCTTGACTTGCTGAGAAATGAGAGCTTGGACTGCTGATTTTGATGGGAATTTTGCATTCTGAGAAAGGTGTATGCAAACTTCTTGCGAGAGCTTCTCATAGTTCAATAAACAACAGAGTTTCATCTTTTCCTCTTCAGACAATCCTCCATGTACCTATCAAAAGAATTTCATACACATAAATCTAAAATTAGTCTCAATTTTTAAGCTGTCAAAATCGCTATTTTAATTCTAACCATCATAGCTTTATGTACATGGCTAAAATTACAGGTGCCAGAAACTAGAGGACTAAAGAATAAATCTTTGAGATAGATGCAATACCTCTAGATACATATCAATGGCACGGTAAAGCTCATCATAAGAGTCTCTGGCAGCATCTGGCAGGGCCATGGCTAAAGCCAGAAACTTTGAAGGCCTTAAACAAGGATCAGGGGCTACTTCTGCTATATACATATCCACCAAGACTCCAACTTTCCTCAACCTCACAGGAGAAGCTTTTGCTGTTCCTCCACGCAGAAATGAGTTCAATAACCTCAAAACAAGATTGACATCATACAAGTGATTGATCCCATGTGGGGAAGGAACAAGCAAGTTGTCCAATGATGCTTGATCCAACTGTGAACCAATCATGCTCTCCAACTTATTCCTGCTGCTTTTGTTTATGTTCATATGCTGAACAACTCGAAGAATCCAAAACAAAGTTTTGCATGAAACAGAGCTCTGATCAAGAATGTGTAGCATATCAATGACTGTTTCTGCAATAGTGCGCTTGGCATCAGATTTGGCGGTGTAGAACTTTGATTTCTGGTAATAAAAAAGGAACCTACTGATAGTAACATGATCGAATTTTCGAGTAACCATGGACTTCACCAGCATTTCAACCAAATTGGGACCTAAAACTAAAAGATCCTCAAACCACCATGTTGCGCGAGAGGAGCTGGTTTTCAAGCTCTCAGTGCTTCTAGTGTCGCACGAAAACCGAATGCCAGAGCTATCTGGGGACGAAGTTGAAGGGCATGGACTTGCTTCACTGGTCAAAGCCAGTCTTCCGACAATGCAATCCAAGCATTTCTCAAGTAGAGGCAAACAATTAGTCGCCGGAAGTAAATCTTGGCACTGCTTCAAAGTAATCAAGAGCTCAGACCAAGTCCAATACCTCATCTCTTCAAGTGATTTCTCAGTTTTTTCCAACAAATTACATGCTCCGGAAACAGAAATGTTCATTTCCATGAAAAGGGCAGCAAAATGTAGGAGGGAAATATTGGAAGGAGTTATGTCAACGCTACCATTGTTGTAGCAGAACCTTGAAATGAGCTCAAAACTCTCTGCCCCTCCTGGAAAGTCATGGAACACAACTTTAAGATTTCTTGTGGAACCTTTTGATTTGCCAAGTAACTTGCTCAACTTACCCGAATAGGAAGAAACAACTCTCTGCAGAAATGGTCATCAAGATTCAAAAACCAGAGTTAGATGAGAACTAGCTTGTGAACAACGCAAATAACACCTACAACTCATACAGAGCCAAGTAAATGATGGGTCACAAAGCTATGTAATAAACTAACAGAAATACAACCAAGACAAAACTCCAACAAATCTCAGAATTGATAGAAACCCACCAAGAGAATGAACTAATTGAATTGGGTACAAAAGAAAGGACCAGATAGAGGTCCTTATAGGCCATAAATTGTGGGGAGGGCAAACCCAGAAGTGATGTCTACTGATCAGAGGTCATCCCTTCAATGAAGGGCAGAAATAATTTGAGCAATAAATGGTTTCCAAACCAAGCGATCCAAATTCGTGAAAATAAATGGTGGGGGGAACATTGCAGGCCCATAGAGCCATAAACACGACCTTTAAATGAGAGGAGAATGAAGAAAAGGGAAAATAAGGACCCTACCATAACATTTCAACGTCGTAGTTTTATGAGAATCGCTCTTTACACCTCCACAAAAAATCGACTGAACAGAAGCATGAAGGTGGTCATGACCCACATCAATGCAGAACAGATGAGATATTAAATGGTGGGTAACATAGAATTTAGCCATGAAAATAAACTACTAGAACATACACAAAGCACAGAACTTGCAAAAGGTGCAAACTTTGCAGATGGGTTTGCAAGCATTTGAGAATTTTCTTTTACCTTGTTCACCATGAAAGACTCTTCACCATTAACATCCACTTCAAGATCACAGAAAGCCTCCATTGTACCCAAAACCCAAAACCCACCTCAAATGATGAAACAAAAACCCAAAACCCACCTCAAATCAGGAGCCTTTTCTGGGAAATTGTAACCAGAAGAGAAAACGAAAGCAACTTTCCAACAACCCAACAGAGACAAATAGAGGAGTGGAGTGGAGGAGGAAGAAGATGACACAACTCACACAAGGTCATATATTCTGAAATGGGCAAGAAGACAAACACAAAGAGTGAAAGAGTTTAAGGGGGGTGTTCTTTGGTTAATGCAAATATGGGTACTATTGGCTCAGGCCTCAATTAACTGGGATATACAGAGAGACAAGGGATCTAAAAGGTGCATTAGGAACTGTGAGATGACAAAGAGTATAGAGACAGAAAAGGGTGACATATAATATTTGACTAATGAATCCATAGAGCAGTTGAAGTGTGTGTTTACTAAATTTAATTAGAGTAATACTAGTATAGTTGTTGCCCCCATTCTGACATTCCCAGAGAGGAGATGAATCTCAGTTCGGGAAAAATGGTAAAAGTGGAAGTAAATTAATTATTGATGTTAATGTGTGATGTTCTTGGGGAGAGACCATTGAGGTTGGAAGGAAAGCTTTGTTGCTGGCTTTCCCTCCATGGGTTTATATTCCACGTTGTTCGCTGCAAGTCTCTGTAAGCCACAGTTGCACCCATTACCTTCCTCCTGCTCACAAGTCACAACATTTATTCATCTTGTCCTTTCGTGCTAGGCCGTTTGTTGAATTGACTTGAATGCCCACCTTTGGGTCCTTATCGGATTTTCTTTCTGGTTCTTTAGCTCAGAGATATTTGGACGTTTGTTTTTGGGTGTGGACCCTCTGTTCTGATTTCCGGGTCGTCCACACAAAGATGGAAGATCATGACATTACTTTCATTTTTGTTATTTTCTTTTATCGAACAGAAAACTTAGGTTAATTTGTTGTAAATAACACACATATTTGTTAATGATGAAGGATAAAATGTAAAGATAAAGAGATAGCAAGAGAATCATCATCTTATTCATTGATAGAAGTCTTTTATATAGAGAATTACACAATACCAATATGGTAAGGATAATGAATACATAAATTTAGTCAAACTACATATCATATTGGCATAAAGCCAAGGCACACATAAAGAATATTTAGAAAGATACAGCATATCCTAGAACACTCCCCCTTATGCCGCGCGCTAATACGCCGATGGTGCTGATCTGTTGCGTCAAAAACCTCATCAAGTCACAAAAATCCTGTGGGAGAAAAACTGAACCTTGATCATAGGAGAAAAAGAGTACAACGCACCCTTTACATATGATAGTGACATGTATGTATGTGCTAGACTCCCCCTAAAGTTTGCACCTCCCCTTGATCTTTACATCAATCATATGACTCTTCCTGATTTTTACTAATCACAGAAGTTTCAACAACTTAGCTTGTCAATGCTCTTTAACATGTCTTTAAATGTGGCATTGGGCAATGATTCACTAAATCATGTCGTATTGTTCTCAAATGATCTTTTACACTTAGATCTTGAGGAGGAGGCCGCTTGGGAACTCAAAACATAAGTTCGTGCAGGAAATCAGATTTCCGCGCAGCATAACCTTCAGTTACTAAAACAGTCGTAACTTCCTCTAGGAAATACATATGAACAAACCGTAAACGGTTTTGAAAACTAGACTCGTTTAGCTTTCCAACCGTATATTACATACGTTCTGGTTCATTAGGAGCTATTCAAAAAGTTTTGTCGAAGTTAACTGTTTTGCCAAAATCAAATTCTCGAACAGATTCGTCCTACTTTACGAAAGCAGCCATAACTCACTCAATATGATAGGTATGATCAAATGGTTGATGTCCCTAGAAAGTAGACACATAGACCTTTCCAATGATACCAATTTCACCATTTTATAGTGAGTGAGATTTCCTATAGGTCTCATGGAAGTTGACCTACAAAACTTGGTAGATTCTGATTTCGCTTTTGATGTGTCTTTCTTATGTAGGGATAGAATAAGCCTCAACCTTTCATACCATTAAGTATTGAAAAAGAAGTTACTGCTATCACATTGGCGTTGCGTGGGCGCATAGCTACACTTAGTTTTACAACTTTTCATAGCGAATAAGATGTCAAGTCTTTCATATTGTGTTGAGTACATTGATGCGTCTTATTGTACTTAGATGGGAACTTCATCTCTTAACACATATTTATCATCTTGCTTTAGACAAAACAACAGATCTCTCTTTAGAGCAAAGATCTTGACTAATATTCATAGGAGTATATGTAGGCCTCACTAGTTATAAAGTGCCTAAGCCGATTGATGGAAAATCATCATCAATACAGTCATCGAGTGCCTTATCGAGACCGTGTCTTCCCAAGATCTTTTTCTTCGGATGTTGACACATATTGGCATCTCTTGATCCATCAAGAGTCTATGTAAATCCGGAATGAACACGCAAATGCATAATTCATCATATCCCTTCCAAATCAAGTAGAGTTCATGTGCGTTTCAATACATTTAGCAAACGCATGCTCTTGTGGTTTGGAGCCATCCGAATCAAGTCCGCTTAAGACCTTCATGTATATCTATGATCCCATAGAGATGTTATTATGACCACATTCATAGGCTGCATGTTCAGTTATTCAGAAATTACCAAACTGACAAAGTAGTGGAGTTCAATGACATCCATTACGAGAGCATATCTCATCGTAGTCGATCTCAGTGCGTGTCAGTGAGAGACTTTGCGCCATAAGGTGAGTTTAAGCTGTTGTTCTCACTACGTTATCTAACAAAGACATAGTTGATAGGGTTTAGCTTGCGGTGTTGGCATCACCTGCCCAAGGACCTATCTCTTTGTTAATGCTGGATCGCATATTTCTATTAGGCCAATCAACTAAGTTGATATCAATCAACAAATGGTGGTTCGATAGTAGACTCGTTATCTCACGTCCTCATGTATACTAGTGTAATACTTGTAGAGATTTGTATATGGATTTGATTTGACATTGAGGCGTCCCCCAACGATAATCACAATTCAGACTTCATGAGACGGATTTGAGTATCATTGATCAATGAATCAGGTTGTGCCAAACTCGCTTTCTTCCTAGTGCGAGAAAGCATCAAACCTAAGGGTCTCCCTCCTTTTAGGGAGCCACATGGCCTTATGACACCAATTTTGCCACTATGTGGCGTCACCATATCACCATCCATGGTGATGGCGCCAAGACCAACTTCTTTTGGTCGCGCCATGTCCTTTTGTAGGACATCAATCCTTGCAGACATATTTGCAGCATGTGATCTCGTCACTTTAACACTTTAAGTATTTGGGATCAAGATGAGAATTAGTGGGGACAAACCACGATAATTCACGTTGTTTCACTTGAACACTTGTGTTCTTATCTCTCTCTAACGACGAGAATATTGTCTCATCAAAGTGACAATTTGTAATTTAGCGGTGAATGAGATCGCATGACAAGGTTTCTACATATGTAGATTATAGGTGAATGTTCATATCCAACCTAAACTTTTTCATCTCAAATGACCCATCATTGTGCGCAGTGGCAGTGCGATTTGGCATCTAGAAATAACATATAGCCGAGCTCAAGGATTGGAGATCCGTTTCAATCCTGCCGAGCTCAAGAATTACGATTTCATGTCAATCCTGGTACATAGTCACGAGCTGTAGTACAATAAAATTCAATGATGGTGGGTCGTAGATGAATAGTAAAGCTGCATGCAAATATTGCATAGCCACAAGACGCAATAGAAAGATTGGTGCGCATCAATAATGTTCGAGCGACAAACTAAAGTTGCTTGGTCGTAACCTCAGTGAGACCGTATTACGTGTGAACATGGGGTACAGGACATGCACTTCAACTTATATCCCGATAAACTTCTTTAAAGAATGAGTAGTGAGCCCGTAGAAGTATAAGCAGCATAGGCAGTAGATAATAGTGTAACACGTGACCAGTGTGTTAACACTTCAACCAACACCATAAAGCATAAAAAAATGTCTGCAAGTTGGTTGTATCTATCTACATAGTTTGGTGTAAGAATAGAATGTTCACTTTTGTGTCATTTAGCATAGGAGGGTCTCACTCCTAATTTAGATAAAGAATAGGCTTTCAAAACGAGCAATGAGCATTGCAGGGGGGCCAAAGTGACATAGAGGGAAGACCGGTGCACCTCAATAGCTTGAGGAATTGACCGGACGACCTCCAGGAAGTTGGAGTCATGTTTGGGTGACGTCAATGTCCCCCGGTTCACCACCATGCTTCATGGTGATGATAGATCCCAAATGTTTTCGTTTTGAGCGGAAGAATGAATGTCCATGAGAATTTCTCAAAGTTTGGACAATTATATCTCTTCCAGGTTAACTGATTTGGTCAAACCAAAGCCTATATGAGTCGGTGTCTCAAATATCATGTTTGGCGACAACATGTGATTTGATAGTCGAATTGTAGTGACATATAATCCACTAAATTGACTCATAAACTACATTTCATTACATTATAGTCACAGAAGATTAAAAGGCACAAAATTCATAGATAGTTGCCGGTTCCTTAGAATGTTGTGGATAGTTTCACTATCTGCGAAGCACTCAATGTCTCTATGAGACATATCTACAAGGAGTAGATAGGCGAGTAAATAGTTCCACTTGAACCATTTAGAAGGATTGAAAGAAGCTACGAAAAACTGCAATCCCGAGAGTGCATAAAAATTTTCGCGCATAATGACCTTTGCGCACTAAAACAGCATAACTTATTCGTTAAAATAGATATGGACAAACCATGAAAAGTTCTGAAAACTAGACTCGTAGAGCTTTCCAATGATATAAAGCTCACTATCTGGTTCGTCCGGAGCTGTTCACAAAACTCAAACAAAGTTGACTGTCTAGAAGGGACAAATTACTGTTTTTCGCAGAATTGGCATGTGCGAAGCTATGAAGCTTGCATGTGGCATGTAGGCTTTTGCCTTAGCCAAAAATGATGTGTGTATGATATGATCAAAACCAAGTCCTTTCGGTCGTTCTAAGGTCGTAAACTCCATGACTAGTTAGCAAAAACTCTCTGATATGAACATAAATTAACTCAGAGGACCTAGAGGATCTGATCATGATGATAACTTTTCCGGTTTTGATAAGTCTTCAACGTCTTTTGCAAGACAACAATTGGTTTAATAGCATAGGGGGATCCAAATCAAAAGTTTTCGGTAACTCCAAGTCAGTATGACCAGGCATGTCTGTGGAGGGTCGGTAGTGCGAGACACACTTGAAACAACTATCTCCTTAATTTCAGACAATTCTAAGACATCACACTGAGCTTGGATGAGCCTAGTTGAACAATTGATGATGAAAAATCCGCTATAGGGTAGAAGACTTAACCGGAAACACGTTGGCGATCCTTCTTGAGGATGCAAGGTCGTGCGTCATCTTCACTTGGAAGAGACCAAAACGGCACAATCTAACCATGTAGATTGTAAATATGCCATGCTTCTAAGGACGATGTAAAAATGTACATCTTGTTTGTAAATCAATACGAATATAAGAGGAGAATAGTTTCATAACTTCGAATTAATTCTCAAGGCATTCATTATGCTAATGTGAGTACATCGAGGTCTCAAATAATGCTTTTAATGGTTTGTCTTTCGGATTGATCACACACAATCCGGAAAAGCCACGAATTGATAAAACACAATTCGGAAAAAGGCCTTGGATTGATCAAACACAATCCGGTGATAGGTCAGGGTTGATCATACACAACCCGGACAAGGAAACAAGAGTGATCAAACACACTCTTGACCCGCGAATAAAATTCCGGGATTTTTGGTACCTACACACACAAAATCCCAACATAGAATGGAGATGGAGATGGAGAAGGAGAAGGGAGAAAAGATTTTATCCCCCCGAGTTATTCCAAAGTAAATAACTATAATAGTAAAGCTTACTTGCTAGTTTACCAAATAAACTGCGTTTATAGAAGCTCTGATGAGTTTGAGTCGATTGCAAGCTTCGACCGAGGGTTGGGAACCTTTCTGGCTTTCCTTGGAAGACGAGCAATCTTGAAATCTTTGGTTTCTAGAGGCTGTCGAGAGGAGAAACAATGTTTCGTCTACTTCTATTTCGAATTTGGGGCTGAAAATTTGATAGGCGGAGCGGCTTTAGATGGTGAAGCTGCTGTCAAAAATTCAGATTGATCGGAGGAAGGGAAGGTGGTGAACCGGTAGTCAGTAGCGGCGGCCGGTTCGGAGACTTTTTGGCCTGTTCTCAGGGTGAGGCCGGCGGCGTTGGATTCGGGACGGAGAGAGCTTTCTGGGGATATAAAATTCCGGCGGAGGGCAGTCGAAATTTTGGTCGGAAATCGGGAAAAACAAGGCTGCCCGATTTTAGGGTTTTGGAAAACAAATGGTGGGCTATTGGCTCTAGGGTTAGGACAAAGTGCATGATAACGTGATGAAAGATAAAGTATAGAGACAAAGAGATAGCAAGAGAATCATCATCTATTTATTGATAGGAGTCATTTATAAAGGGAATTACACAATATCAATATGGTAAGGATAATGAATACATAGATTTAGTTAAACTACATATCCTATTGGCATAAAATCAAGACACACATAAAGAATATCTAGAAAGATACAGAATATCCTAGAATAGTTAATTTGTGTTTGGGGTAGTCTGGTGTAAAAAGAATCTTGGGGCAGCCCGAATCTTAAGTGAGCAATTATTCCATACCCTCTAAAAAGCCCAATCTTTGTAGTATCGGCAAAGCTAGAGCCCAATCATGTTCTATAGAGTAAACGTAATAGTTATATCTAAATAACAACATAGCTCTTAACGTCAAACCGACCTTAGCTCAGTTGGTAGAGCGGAGGACTGTAGTTGTTTCCAACAGATATCCTTAGGTCACTGGTTCGAATCCGGTAGGTCGGATTAATTTTTTTTGTTTTTATTTTTTTTATTGTCCACTCAAGAAGTGGAACTATCCACAAGGTTAATCTCTCTGATCATTTGTAAGATTTAAGCTAGCCTCTGTGTAACCTTCACAGTACGTTCCCATATAATTTGATTAGGAAAGGACTAGCCAACAAGCTAATTAACAAGTAACTAAATAATTTCATTGTAACACTAGTTCAAGAAACAAAAGCTTGCACATGTATACAGATGGGCAAACAGATTAAAGTGCTAGATTTTGTCTCATACAATCACAAAAGACAAAACGTCTCTCTTCGCCTTCCATGTGAATCATATTTCTTAGCTTTCCCAGAGCTTGAATACAAACGTACTCCTGCTCGTGAAAAAGGAAAAACATTTTATTCAAACACAGGAAGATGATGATCATCTGCCTTTTCTTGTCTTGTGCTCGATCATAACTTTTGCAGCTTTTGACGAATAGAGAAAAAAGCAAACCATACGTGCTTTGTTCTTTGTCTTTGCCTCTCAGACACTTTGAAGCCACACACACTTACCCCGGCAATAACTTTGATTAATCCTCCAACAGTAACCCAGTTTGATTTGGTACCCAAGCTGTGGCAAAAACCGAGCTGTGTCCCTTCCAAGTCAGAATCAACATTTCTTCTTCACGTTTCATGCCCCAGCCACTAGCATGTTCATCGAGCAAGGTCTTCACTTCCCCACAGTCTCTTCACAAAACGGCGAGCTCAAGAAACCGGCGTTCCTCATCCGCTGAGACGCCGTCACGCCGGACTCTAGCCTCTCTATTCTCTGGACCCCTTCGAAACCGATGATGTTCTCGATCTTCTGACCAATGTCGAACTCGTACTCCATCCTCTGGTTACTATCTTTGGGTAAGAAAGTCTCCAAGGAATCAAAGGGTATCCACAAGTAGTTAAAACATGTGGTGATTCTCGAACTGAGGCTCGGGGAACTTAGATCGGAATCTTCGTCCACGACGACGACGATTCTAGGGTTGAGGCATCTAATCATGGTAAGGAAAGTGTTACGAGCACTGTTCGAACTACCCTCATCATCGGACAAATAGCGTAACCAGTTTTGGCAATTTACCACCAAGGCCTCGTCGTCGTCGAGATTTAACGAAGTAGGGTTCAGTTGGCTCAATAACAACTCGAAAGAAGACGAGTTTTCGATGACATTGAACTCAAATGGGACATCCCTAAACCTGGAGAAATTTCCCAAACGAAGACCGACCTCTTCAATTGACACATTGAGCAAAGGAGGAACTAGAGGCCTACAAGAGGGAACAGTCACTCTAAGCGATTCAGGAGGGCCTTCCGGTCTTTTCCCCAGAGCATCTATGAGAGTAGGCCACTGCATACAGTGGGTAATGCTAAAGTCCAAGATATGTATCTTTGAGCACCCTTGAATTGCTTGGAAAATTGCACTGTTGGATGCACAATATCCAAACCTGTGCCATGGGATTAGATCAACATACCCGGCTAGCTCCGTCACCGTCATCAGCCTCCTCTCTGCCGCGGTGGTGCTAGTAGAAGTACTATTACTGCAAGGGTTAGAACCCCCGCCTCCGTTGAAGCTGTTGACACTGGGGCAAATTCTAGAGGATCTTGAGATCAGTGCCCTTAAGATCCAGGAGGTGAGCCTTTGATTAGGGTCACCAACAGAAGAAGCGACATTGTTAAGCACCCACATCACTTGCTGAGCTAACGTGACGTCGTTGCTCTCTAGGGCACTCGCGCAGTGAAGCAAGAGTTTCTCTATGCAAGCCCCATCGAGGCTTCCGAGGCATCCTCTGAGGGCGCCGGTGAGGGAAGCGCCCTGAGAGGTGGTGTTGTTTATCAAGAGACTCGGACTCTGTAAAGCAGCAATTGACGTACTGCTTCCTACTCTCACTTCAGTTTTCATGGCTCTGGTGACAAAAATTAGGGTTGATTTGGGGGATCAGGGAAGAAGGAAAATGAAGATGGAGAGGAAGAGGGAGAGTCAAAGATGCTAGCTAGCAAGCTGCTGGACACGCGGCCTGTAGTTATTGGTGGAAGGGATTATCGAGCTAGGGTTTTATCTGGTTGGTATGTGAGTTTTCACAGGTGGAAGAGATAGAGAGATATGAAGTCCTTTGGGTACTGGAGAAATCGGTCTGCTTATGGCTTCTATGTCTCTGGGAAGTGCACAGAGCTAGGTATAGAGTTGAAAGCTATGTATTTAGCTTATGTGGTAGCTACTTGAACCATATTTATAGTACTGGCCAGAGAGTGAACTCTAATCCCGTAAAAATCCACCTAATTATCCATAGACATATTTATTTACCACGTACAAAGGGAATTCGTAATGGTAAAATGACAAGAGTACATTGAAAGACCGTACAGTTTGTAAGTTTTTATTTTCTTGAATTGTCCGAACTAATTTTAGATATGTGTTGTACGTACGTGTGAAAATTAATCGATATATTGAGCTAGAGATGCAAAACATGCACTAATTTGGTATTATAGTGATTATTAAAAGTGAAGTAGTTAAAGCAATTTTCCTTAGGTTCAAATAAAAATTTGAAGTAAGCGGTGATCATAATCCTGAACACTAATAGCACATTTAGCAGACTTTTTATATTGACTTCTTAACCATTTTAAAGAACATGTTGATTTAGTTTTTTTATCACATTTTACGAGCTCCAACAAACTCCTAACATCGACTTCTTTTGATGAACACCAAAAAGATCTACCAAAATTATCAGTAATTGCTTTGGGTGATCAACCCGTCTTAATTATATATCAAGTTAGTGTTGCTCATATCATATTCGTCTAATTGCATATATAGGAGGTCTTTCTGATTTAGGCTCTGAGCTAATTTGGCCTATTCCTAATTACATCGCACGTAGGCACCATAATCAATCTCATTAGATCGATGGAAAGTGAAGAGTAGGTTAAAGAAGCTGTCTTAGCCGGCCAAATTTTTGTCGAACTTGTATTCATGGAATGCGATTTAAGACAGAATCACAATACTAATTTAATTGGGGAAATGGATTTGCCTCTGAGTTTTGTGATGGCTACCTTTCATTCCCATCCTTCCACATACACGATGTATATAGGAGAGTTCATCTTGGTTTCTTGTGGCATGTGAAGCCACAGCACAAGACAAAATAGACCTCTTCCCCACGGGGACAAAGTTTGGTTTGCTCACAAAGATGTCACTCCTATATGGGTTAAAAACCGAAGAATAATATTTGGCATATTTAAACCTCTATAATTAGTAGTGTTGTTTGCTTATTTTAAGTTGGCAAGTAAAGAACAACACTCTTGGTCAATCATCATTGTTTCAAACTTTCAATGGTATATAGAAATAGCTAGACGAAGCTGCAGCGTATGGAAGAGGCTTATAGACTATTGGATATATGTTTGTCGTTTAACTACTTTTGCATGGTATCCTCTCATCAGTGACTGTAAGATGGAGTAAACCAGGAGGGGTAATTTATCTCTTTTCATAATACTGATAATAGAGAAAGGTGAAAACGATTCAAGAATGAATGAATACAAAAGCACAGAATTGTGAGAATTTTGGTGATGTATATCTATAACCATAAGATGAGAAATAGTTTACAAAAATAGAGTGCATGTATAGTACTAGCCTCATATTGAATCTTCCTTAAGAAAATCCTTAAGCAACCAGACAGACACAGTTAGTGGCTCATCAAATTACTTACACTGCATACCATGGCCAAAGGCGAACATATATAATTGATATCTCCCCACAGAAAGATTCTTTCAAAATGAACTGAACTAAAAGTCTAAAACAGTGATCGAATTGTCGACTATATCTCTATGTTCATTTGTAACTTTACTGTACTCGTTCACCTAGCCTTCTTTTGATCCTGATCGATTTGGTTGCCACAATGATCGGTTTGACAGGTGAATAATGACTTTAACCTGGAGCAACTGATGACCAGGAGGGATCTAATTTTGCAGAAACCATGATTCGAGAATCTCATGATCTTTTACTCTTGGCAAAGGAATTGTTTTGTATGTATAGCGTTTGTCTTATCAGAACCGTAGGTGATTGATTCAATTAATCATGCAGAAACCACATTCAGGTATAGATTCATGCAGCCGTGGTATATATCATCCTGCAGGTGCTAATTACGATTCAAACTAACCAAGCATAATATCAGTTCAAACTTATAGATAAATTCGTCAATCCATGGATCTGTACCTCTAGCATCAGTTTCGTCTTCATATTGAAGCATCAGATTGGATCTGCATGATGGGGATATCTACTAATGCTCCGATCCAAACAGATGAGATCATGATGAGAACAATGCATTGAACAATATTGACACCAATGGAGCACCATATAGGTTGAACACTAATTTGTTTGTTGCATGCCGAATTATTAAAGGAGCAAATAGATCGATATTCGCTAATTATTTCCTCAATATTTTTTGGTGTACTTGAGTATGAATTGGTTAATTTTGCCTTGAAAGATAAATGAGTAGGCAAGAAAGCAGTTATGCCACGTCAAAACAATGAGCCAGTGATGCTAACTTGGATGTGATATCTGGATCCAAGCATAGGAAAATTCACCCATACTTCACTTCCAAAATTCAAATCGGTTCTTATATGCTTGTCATGTAAGGATATCTACAAATCTGAAAACACACAGGTACCTTTCACCCATCGATCTCATGCGATGTGTTTACAAAATAGAACTGCTTTTCGTGCATAACAATATTATAACGACATGAACAAGTCCCCATTTCAAGAAAATTGGAAACCTCTATCACGGCACAACCTATTTGTTTTCCCTTTCTAGAAATGACTGTACGAGGCCCAACTCTTTGCGAACTAAAGGTATGAGCCTTGAGTCCAGACATAAAGGACCCAACAATATGAACACAGGCTATCAATAATTTCGAAGGTGCTAGTCTCACCTAAGTCACATTCACGAATGTTTTCAGAGAAGCTAACTTTGTAGCCGACGTGTTGGTCATAGCCTTGATGTTCCAAGTGTGTGGGAAGCGAATTTCCCTCCTTCTATTGGTGCTACTCTGGATTTTGCCCTCTTTGGTGTGAGATGCACCAGAGGTTCTTCTCCTTTGTAGTTAGTCTCTTCACGTATCAAAATAAAATATAAAATTAACTTCGGAGAATGTCAACCATTAGATTAAGGTCAGCTCACTTAAGGTACCATATTTAAGAGACTATAACAAAGTGTATATAACGGCTAAAAATAGATAGAGTTTTAATTTGTTATAATTTATGTTGTTAATGATATTTAACACATGTATTTGTTTCTCACAATCTCTTAAAACCTTCCCTCATGTGAGCAAACCTGCCATTAGGTTACTGGACAACTAGGTCGGTAAAGCTGTCCAATAGGAATACGACACGTACAAAATGAGAGCAGTACAGTCCAGTACTACTGAAAGATAGATTATTATGTATGGCAGACTAATCAGTGCGTATTTCAGAAGTGTTTTTTGAGTATTCATTTTTAATTAAAGTAAAATATAGATTCATAATATACTTAGAAATTTCTAAGTTTTGATTGATATGTCTCATCGTTACGGGGTGCGTTTGCCCTACTTATTGTGGTATAAAAGTTCGCAATGGACACACAACGGTCTTTTCTCATTAGTTGGCCTAATTAATCTAATAGTACTAATGCAACAATTGAAGTTTTTTTTTTTTCTCAAGACCCCTGTTCCTATGAGTCAGTTTTTTTCTCTAACGTTATTTTGATTAAAAAAAAGACTATATGTTTCGAGAAATGAATTTTGATCTAAATTTTGTTTTTGATAAAAAGAAAATACATTACAAATGAGAATTTCTATCATAAGTTCATAACCAACTCTTAAATTGTCAAAATGGAAAGGCTTGAGAAGCAGAAAGTGATATGGATTTGAACAAGCATGCATACCATGACCCGTTCTAGCAATTGCAATGCGAACTGTGACCCGTTCTAGCAATTGCATCCGTTATAAAGTTTTGATTGAGCGTTTTCTCAATATAAATTTTGATCAAACATTAGGCGCGCACATTCCTTATCATCATCTCAAGCTTGAAAACACTATTTTATCTCCTTTTCATTCGGACCAGCAAGGAGGTCAAAGAATCTAAGATGGTTATTTCAGTTTGTAGTTTGTTCGTTATGTGTTATGTTTGATCATATCTTATTAAGATAAGAAAAATGGTATGTCTATTGTCACCCCACAAACCACTTTACTCACCCCACACGTTGTTGATTTATTGAAATACCAAAATACTCTGATGTAAAATGATTTATCATATTCGGTCGTGAGTATGAAGACACTAGCATTTAACTTGAAGATGAGGTAAACTGTTTGTATTAATTTTTTCTTGATGATTCGTCTATCCCTTTACTAATTATTTCCTATGTCGATGAAGTTTGAACCTATGACCTCAAAGTTGTTAGTTAACCTCCTTAACCAACCAGGTCACGGCTCACCGACACTACTAGAGATTCATTTTACAGACATTGTGTATCTTGATATCGACTGATACCATTGAGTTGTTAAATTTGAGAGTTTTTTCTTGTTCTTTAACTTGGATTTATACTTTCATATGAATTTTTATTCACTTGGTGATTTTACTTACCTTGAACAAATCTGAATTTGACAAAATATATGAAGAGAGTGTAGGGTGAACAAAGTAGAATTGAGAAAATGGTTTTTTAGGTATTGTTAATGGGTGAACAAAATAGACTTACAATTAAAATTATATGAGTGGGTGTGAAGAGAATATGAGGTGAGTAAAATGCTTTTATGAGGTGACAATAGACGCAACCTAAGAAAGAAATCTAAAGCTAGTTTACAAGTCCAGTGATGATGACATGTTTATTGCGTGCTTAACCAAAAAGTCTAGAATCAAATCTGTAAAATCCAAACTGGATAAGGAGTCAAAAATTAACCCGCCACATCACTTGCGGAGTTAAAAAAAGAAGAAGGGTAAAACAGATCCCCAATTTACCACAAACTCCCCTCCGTTTTACATTTACAGCTCGTAATGACGTACACTATAACCGCCACTTTTCCGTTTTACATTCGGATAAGGATTGCCTTCACTCTAATCAACCAGTCTTTCTATATAAACACTATCATTATCCAAATCTCACCCAAAACCCACAAGACTTTTACCACGAAATCAACCCAATACAAATCATGAAGTCTCTCCTCTCTGATCTCCGCTCTTGCTACCGCGCCGGGGCGTCGAAGCGGCGACCAGCGTCTTCAACCGCGGAGGCGCGTGCTGATCACGCGCTGCCTATGCGGAGGTTGCGGACCACGAAGTCGGATAAGCAGTGGCGGCCGGCTCTCAACGCAATCTCGGAGGATGGGGTTGCTACTGTTGAAGAATCATCGAAGAGCTGTAAAGGCGGGTCAACCAAGACAGTCGCCAAGTCGCGCAGTATTGCTAGCTTTGACCCAGTAGAAGTGCCGGTGATAATTCCGACGGCTATCTGGGCGACGCCGTTCATGTTCTGATGGATTGTTGATCAGTTTTACCGCTAGTTTTCTATGTACATAGTTTTGTTTGGTTGTCCATTGTCGGCACAAAAGCATGATTGTATGATCAATTCTTACTATTTAACCCTTGTGGTGAATTTGCTTTTACTGTTTGGTTTATTTTCTTATTGAGAGATGAGTGTAGAACGGTCGGATCGAATTGTCACCACTTATTTTCTCCCAAAAAAAACAAAATTGGCACCACCCTGGGCAAACTTGAAAGTCCTTTTTTTTTTTCCTTTTAAGATCTAGTCCATAAAATGTAAGTATCAGTGTGTATCAACCCTTCACGAAAGGGTTCAAGCTCTGATCGCGATCGCTGGGTTGGCGTGCTATGTGTTTTGTTGGTTCCACGTTTCGCCATTGGTGTGCGTGGTTGCAGTCTTGGTGAATTGGGGCATAAGCCTGAGGTGGTCGAAATGAGGATGTAGAGAAGAGAATGAAGTCAGTTACCCTTAAGGTGAAGGTAATGCCTCTATTTATAGGCTCGGCTCAGCAAATTGCCTATGACTATTCGTGATAGTTGGAGCGAATCTTGGTAAATGATCGGAACGCGGCTTGGAAGTGTCGTATCCGTACGTCCACGTGTACGGCCCTATGGCGCTCGACATGGACTAAATGTTGCTAGAACGCATGCATGATATTTAGTTAGAGCGTTTGACATATGTTCCCACAACATGTACTATATTCAATTATTTAGTTGTTTTAGTGAACTATGTCGATGTAACTTTTACGATTTAACGGGTTGACATTAACATTGAAAAAGAAAAGAAAGTTTTAGTACAGCACGAGCATCAAGCTTTAATACAGAAGCATTTGAGTTTTGATGGGCATGGATGATCATCATCATTTGGTCTCATACTCTCATAATCTCATAATCTCATTCAATAGCTTTGGGAGTTTGGACGCTTTGGTTCTTCTTTGGGCTTTGGTGAGTATTGAGGACGGGCTGTATGTCCATGTCTACAATTGTGGGTAGCTAACTAGTTACCAAGACTTTAAGACTGAGAGGGCCATTGGCCTAGCAGTCCTAGCAAGTACATATAATATAATCATTAGTTCATTACACAATAACTATCTAGAGTGTAGATATAATATGATCACTTTTTCTAAAATTAGAAACAATTTAATCTCATTCTTTGGTCAAACAACACTAGAACATCATCATTTCAGGCACCTAATAATGCAAATTTCTTTTCAACCTCTCCAGTTTTTTTTACCACTCTTCTTTTCAGCAATCCTATCATTTACCAAAGCAGCAAAGCCCGGTTCTTTAAAAGTTCAGAGTGATGTGGCCTACTTATATAATTTTTGGGCATATGTCTATTCCAAACATTGATCACTGAGGATTGTTTTTCAAATCTTCTCATCTTAAATTATTATTGACGGTGTACATGATTCATGATTGTATACTGTAATTTCTTTGAGCTTCAGTTTGATTATGGATCACTGATCATTGTTTTCCAAATCTTCTTACTTTAAATTATTATTGATGGTGTATATGACTGGATACTGTAATTTCTTCGAGTTTTAATTTGGTTATATTATTTACGTTTAGATACATACATATATACACATTCTTGTCAGTTTTAAAAAAGATACCGTATAAGCTTCATTTGCTTCGATTATCTTAGAGGACCACAATCCTATTTTCGAGCCAAGATGATCTAGACAACCTGGGAGATGTGACTCTCTCCAGCACCCAACCCGGAATAATTCTCGACCTTGGTGAGAACTCCTTTGCCGGAAAACTGTCAGAGTCAGTGGGGGACATGTTGTAGGTCTTGAAGCCTGTCCTAAGCTTCAATGGGTTTTCCGACGAAACCTCCGGGAGCCTCAAATATTTGCAGAGGCTGGAGTTGTTGGGCATGAGTTACAACCAGTTCAACAACTTTGGCGTGCCTATGTTCTGGCTTGTCCACATCGTTCAACCGGTGTGTGCCTATGTTCCTTGGGTTAGCGAAGATAGCTCTTAACCTTCACAAACTAACCAATGGGTCCAATCCCACTAAGGTTTGTCACTGACGCGCGGAGACTAACCACAATCCATATGAAACTCGGTCCATGCAAGAATTTTCGCATCTGAAATAACCTGAGGATTTTAGAAAGTCCTTTCCAAGAATTTTGGAAGCATTTTTAATAAGTTGCACCAGGGCTGGAACTGAAAGCCTCAAACTGACTGAATGCCTCGTTTGACCTTCCATTTCCGTCGCAACCCCCACTTATCCTATATTATTTCGTGCAAGTAGAGTTGAGCGCCAAAACTTCCCTCCTTTACCAAACTAACCCTACCTGGCTGTTCTTACGATTCCATACCCGTATGGACAACCCACCCTCCTACCGAAATGACACTTACGCCCCTTCTCTTGTATCAAACATGTATACAGTAAATAATATTCTAACAAGGACAATGCATTATGCATCCAGTATATACATATTGCAGTAAGTTTGCAACTTTTACATGTGATATCACGTTATGTAAGAGTTTCATCTATAGTGTGACAACCTATAACCTTGTATTATAAATAAATATACGCTCATTAATAAATGATATTGAATACGAAAAAAATCATGAAGTACTATCGGATTGTCGATATCTAAAATTTTAATAACAAAATTTAAATTCAAGCTTAACATTTTAAAAATTTAACTCAAAACTCATTTCAATTGTCATCGCTACACTCAATATTAATCTCTCAAAATGTTTCTTAATCTTTTCATAATTGGTAAATAATATAAAAAAAACATGAAGAATATTAAATATCATCAAATCGTCGATGACCATACAAAGACATAAGACCGACACAGAGTAAAAACAATACAAGAATATAAAGTTTAATGTGAGAATCATAATGGAATAAGTCGAATAATTGGGCTAGAAAAGTTCACTATTGATGAAGGATAAAATGTAGAAACAAAGAAAGATAACAAGAGAATAGAGAATCATCATCTTATTTATTGATAGGAGCCCTTTATATAAAGAATTACACAATACTAATGTTTACACCTAAATTAATATTTTACTAGATAATAATTGTCTAAGTGAATATTAATTAAATTATAATCCACGTCACATCGGCGAGCCCGAAATAATAGTTTTACAAGTGATGGCCTGTCGGAGAGGTCATGCGAGCTAGACAAGTTTGCATGGAGAAGAGACTTCGCATGGTCTAGAAAGACTAGGAGACATGAGTGGACTTGATTCAATGTTTAATTGCCTATGAAATGGCGAGCTTGCGCGCGGGATAGGTTTACATGCGAATAGAGATGGACTTCGCCTAGAAGTCTTGGACATGGATTGCAATTACAATACCTGCATGCAAAGGAGTTCGCGTGCTACAAATAAAGGGTTAACTCGGTCAAATATTTAATTACCTGCGAAGTCCTGCATGCGAGCAAAGTGCGGAGTTCGCATAGCATGAAGAGTCTACGAAGTATCAGGTTGCATGCGAGGTGGATTGCAAAGAGATGAGGTTGCATGCGAGATGGATTGTGGGCGCGCGAGGAATAAGTTTGCAATGCAAGATGAATTTGGACGAGAGTGCAATCAAGTTTGGTATAGAGACGTGAAGCATATGATCACTTCTAGTTTTATTTGATCAAGGAGATATACATGCAAGCTATGCACATCCACTTTGCATGCACGTTCAAACTTTTAGTATTCAAGGGAACTCATACAGTGTTTAGATGGAGCATACGTTCGAGAAGTGTTTTAGGCAAACTCTACTGTTTAAAACAGAGCGATGACTATGAAGTGATTAACATCACCTACTATGGTGTATCGTTGAAGACTTCTACAAGTCTTTGATATGCTTTGGGACAATACATGTGGCCCTAAATGACTCTATATAAAAGAGTTTGAGGATCTCTCTACACACACTCAACAACTCAACAAAATACAATACAACCTTCAACACAGTTGAACCTCATCAAAACGCTCTCCGGAGCTTTGTCTTTTTTCCTTCATTCCCAGTTGAAGCTCTGCTCGATCTCACGTCGAGTATCGATATTGTGACGCTCAGGCGGACTACTGTAAGTCCTTGCCTAATACGCAAGGCGAATCTGAAGAACCCTGCAGTGGAGTTGGTGCTCTCTTTATCCACAGTCGCTTGATTAGAAGCAGAAGGCTAAACACACCCCGCTACTACAACCATTACATTCCGCGTCCGCGCGGTGGCACTCCCGCAACAATTAAAAGAGACTTTGCACGCCCAGACTTACTGGTGTGGCCAAAACAACCAATATGATAAGGATAAGAATACATAGATTTACTACATATCCTATTGGTATAAGACCAAGACACATATAAAGAATATCTAGAAAGATACAGAATATTCTGTTTCTGTTTCTTACCCGTCCTGCCCGTTGCCCGATCCACATCTCCGTACAACGCGAGCTCTCATTATACGTAGACAGTAAAAGACCCAACACTCCCAAGGCTATTTTAGTCTTTTGCAAAAGCCACGCGACCCTCTCACAAATTAACCCAAAAAAAGCCCAAAGGCCGAAAACACCCCCACACTTTATAAAAAAAAAAATGAAAACGAAAAAGATTAATAGCACGGAGGGGAGGGCCTCGTCTTTGTTTCAGACCGAGAACTGCAACAAAAGAAATATAGAGAGAGAGAGAGACGAACGCACAGAGAGAAATAGACACAGAAAAAACTGTGAGAGATAGATTTTTCTCATTGGGCTCGAGAGCTTTTCCCTCACGCGCCGCTTCTCGATCTGTCTTCAATTGACTCTATTCCCCCACGCGCCTCCTCGCCTCGCCGCCGATCTATTCACTCAGCTCCTCAATTTCCCCAGGTAAGCTCCCCCCGCGATTTCAATTCTCTTCTTTCTCGTTTCTCTCTCCGAGTTAGGGTTTTGATTCCCGGAGCTTCTCGGATTCGGAGCCTCGTCCTCGGGTTCGGTTTTTGTGCATGAGTGTCAATTGACGAATTGGAAACCCTACATTGGATTGATTTTCGTTTGTTGAATTTGTTAGGGTTTTGAAGAGGAGCGAGAGGAGGAAGGAGGAGGAAGACGAAGCGGAATTTGCAGTATGAGCATCGATAGCCCCGGGAGAAGGGGAGAGTTAGGGTTTTGAAATTCGGGGCCTCGAGGTTGGGATTTCCATGGGCGATGGAGGAGTCGCATGCATGCCTTTGCAGCATAATATCATGGACAGGTTTCCAATTCCGGAGAAGACTGCACTTTGCGGAGGCAATACTAATGCGAATGCGAATACAACTACTAGTACTACTGCTACTACTGATAAGAATAACAATGGCTTCAGTTCCAAGCCGGTTGTTAAGAAGAAGGTGATGAAGATCAAGAAGAGGATTGTCAAGAGGCCCAAGGTGAAAGTTGGCAGCAGTAATGTGGATGCGGCGGTGAAAAGTGAGGTGGCATTGGTGAAAGGTGAGAAGAGTGATGCTAAGGAAGCAGGGAACAGTTGTGGTGCTAAGGAAGTCGAGAAGAGTGGCGGTGTGAAAGAAGCTGAGAGGACCGGTGTAAAGGAAGCTGAGAACGGTGGCGCTAAGGAAGCGGAGAACAGTTGTGTTCGGGAAGTTGAGAACGTGGAAAATGGGGAGGATAAGAAGGAGGAAGTGGAAGAGGGTGAGTTGGGTACTTTGAACGGTGAGTTTGTGCCGGAGAAGTGGAGGAGGAGTGAGATTGAGAAGGAGGAGACTGGGGATGAGAAATGGAGGAGAAGTGAGGTGGGGAAGGGGGAGTCTTTTTCCGGGAAATGGCGTAGAGGTGATGCAGAGAAGGCAGATATATATCCGGAGAAGAGTAGAAACAGTGAAGCTGAATTCGGCTCGTGGAGGCCACCCAAGGACGAAATTGAAAGAGGTGAGTACATTCCAGATAGATGGCAAAAGGGAGAGCTGGCCAGAGATGACTACATTAGCCGGAAAATTCCCACCAGGTATGATATGGGTGGTGGGAGGGGCAGAGGAAGGGGCTGGAAATTTGAGTCCCCTTCTGGCAAGTATCCGAGTGATGACGGTTTTAGAAGGAAAGAATATGGTAGAGGTGGTGGTCAGCACAGCAAGAGTACTTTCAGGTGGGATAGTGGCCAGGAGAGGAATACGAGGATCAGTTCTAAAATTGTTGATGATGAGGGTGTCTACAAGAATGAGTATGGCAATGAGTACAGCAACAGTAAGTATCAAACAAAGGAGTTTTCTTCTGTTAATCGGTTGAAGAGGTACGGTCCTGATTCAAATAGTAATGAGCGGAAGCACTATGGAGATTATGGGGATTACGCAGGTTTAAAAAGTCGCAAGCTTTCTGATGAAAGTAATCGCTCTGCTCACTCCGAACATTATTCACAGCGTTCTGTGGAGAGATCTTATCGAAATCCTTCTTTCAGAGTAGCACCTGACAAGTACTCTTCCAGGCATTATGAACCTTCTTTGTCTTCCAGAGTGGTCTATGAAAGACATGGGCGAAGTCCAGGTCTCTCTGAGCGGTCCCCACATGACAGGTCCCGGTATTATGATCACCTGGACCGGAGTCCAGTTCGCCGTGAGAGATCTCCATATGATCAAGAGAGGTCCCCTTTTGGCCGTGAGAAATCACCACATGGCCGTGAGAAATCACCATATGTTCGTGAGAGATCACCATATGTTCGTGAGAGATCTCCATATGTTCGTGACAAATCCCCGTATGTTCGGGACAAATCTCCATATGCTCGCGACAAATCGCCACATGGACGTGAAAGATCTCCATATGGTCGTGACAGATCTCCATATGTTCTGGAGAAATCTCCATATGAAAGGAACCGTAATTTTGATCACAGAAACCGCAGTCTGTCTCCACAAGAACGACCTAGGTACCATGATCGCAGGGATCACACCCCAAACTATTTGGAGCGGTCACCACGTGACCGGGGTAGAGCTACTAGTAATAGAGGTACAGGACGGAAAAGTGGAGCAAGTGATAGGCGCAACTCCCAACATAAAGTGCATGAAGACAAGCCGGTGCAGAAGGATCCCAGTGGAACGGACTCAAATTCCTCTGCCAAAGAATGTCAGGATAAAAGCAGTGTTCTTGATATTAATGTATCTGTGGAGACAATTGCCAACTCTGAGTCTCAAAAAGATGAACCGTCTCAAAGTTCAAATATAAATTCCAAGGAAACTTCTCATATTATTGCAGCACCTCCTGAAGAGCTGCCTTCTATGGAAGAAGATATGGATATATGCGACACACCACCACATGTCCCAGTGATTGCTGATTCATCCACAGGGAAATGGTTTTACCTTGATTATTATGGTGTGGAATGTGGGCCTTCCAAATTGTCTGAGCTTAAAGCACTTGTTGAAGAAGGGGCGCTGATGTCTGATCACATGGTTAAGCACTCAGATAGTGATAGGTGGGTAACTGTTGAAAATGCAGTTTCACCATTGATTACTGTGAATTTTCCATCCATTGTATCGGACTCGATAACTGGACTAGTAAGCCCTCCAGAAGCTCCTGGCAATCTATTGGCAGATACCGGACATACTGGGCACTTTGGTATTCAGAGTGGGAGTTTCCCGGGGTTGTGTGCAGATTTTTCTTCTGAGCCTCTAGAAGATTTGCACATTGAAGAAAGGATTGGAGCTCTGATGGAGGGTTTAACAGTTATTCCTGGCAGGGAACTTGAAGCTGTTGGAGGTATGCCTTAGTATACTGTAATATTATTACTTTTTCAGACAAAGCTCTATCTTACTATTCCACATTTTAAAATCAACACTCCATGTTTCTTTTTTTGGTAACTTAAATTTTGTTTTTGTTAGAATTTCAACCAAAAAAGGAAAGGAGTTTGGATTGCAAATTATGGAGTGTGAATTCTAAGGAGATTTATTTATTATATTTTAAACTTTATATTCTAAGGAGATATATTTGTGTGAATTTTAAATTATCTTGTGAAAACTTTTCATTTTTTATTATTTATTTATTATATTTGTTTGAGGAGTTTTTGACTCGTTCTACCCTTTCTGGAATTTTCTCATTTTGCAGAAGTTTTGCAAATGTCATTTGAATGTGCTCAACGGGAAGTATGGGGAAACACCGAAGGTATGTAGAGATTGTAATTGTTCACTCATCATTTTGCAATATAAATATATATATATATATATATATATATATAATATTTTTTTTCCAATTTTCAACTTCATTTGTTTATCTTGCTATATTTATACTTCTATGGACAAGCTCTGGGACCACAGGATGTAAGTTCAATGGGATGACAAAATTAATGTTTTGACACCATATATATGAGTTAAATAGGACTCGAAATTAATTTTTGGATTGGATTTTGAAGTTTTGCTGAGAGTTGCACAAGTTTTGAGATATGTAATTGCTGAATTTGCATATTTCATTTTGCCTGAACATATGCATGTTGTGACATTCAGGTCTCTCTCAAGGTCATATTGGTGAACAGAATGATCAGAAAACTGAGGAACCACGATATTCTGACATTAAAATGAAAGATGCAGCAGAAATAGGGTTGACTGTACCCTCTGACAAAGATGCTTTAGCTTGTGGTGATTCTGGTGACTGGTTTTCTGGTCGATGGTCATGCAAGGGTGGTGATTGGATAAGGAACGAGGAAGGTGTGCAAGATAGGTCTTCTAGAAAGAAACTTGTTGTCAACGATGGTTTCCCATTATGCCAGATGTCAAAGTCTGGGTATGAAGACCCTCGATGGCATAGAAAAGATGAACTTTATTATCCTTCACAGAACAAAAGGCTTGATCTACCTACTTGGGCTTTTTCATGTCCAGATGATGCTAATAGAGTCTCTCAAAGTAAGCCTACTGTCATAAAAGGAGTAAAAGGAACGATCCTTCCGGTAGTCAAGATAAATGCATGTGTTGTAAAAGACCACGGTTCATTTGTTTCTGAGCCGCGGATAAAAGTTCGAGGAATAGAAAGGCATCCTTCGAGGTCTGCTCGGTCATATTCTGCAAGTAGTGATGGGAAGAGATCATCTGGCGAAGGTGATTCTCAAATGAAACCAGTAGGTGACCGAGGCTCAAAGGGATCTTCCAAATGCAATTCATCCATTAAAATCCCCAAAGACCGTATTGGAACAGTTGATGACTTGCAATTGCATTTGGGAGACTGGTACTACCTTGATGGTGCTGGGCATGAACGAGGACCTTCATCATTCTCTGAGCTACAGGCCTTAGTTGATCAAGGAGTGATCCTGAAACATAGCAGTGTGTTTCGGAAATTTGATAAAGTCTGGGTTCCAGTTACCTCTGGCATCGAGACTTCTAATGCTAGCAAAAAGAATAAGGAGGAGAAGAACAGAACATCAAGTAATTCTTCAGGGCAATCCCAAAGTGCTGCATCTGCAGAATCAAGAACAAATTTGAGTTGGTTGCAGAACCTGCACCCTCAATTCATTGGTTATACATGCGGAAAGCTTCATGAATTGGTGATGAAATCTTATAAAAGTCGGGAGTTTGCTGCAGCCATAAATGAGGTTTTAGACCCGTGGATTAATGCAAGGCAGCCAAAGAAAGAGTTGGACAAGCATATTTACTGGAAAGCAGGTACGCTACCACTAAAACCTACAATTTGCTCGTTTTTTGTTTTCCTGAGAAAATTTATTTGAGGTAATAGTAATTTGTGCATGGTTTTGATGCTCAGTAATCATTCTTCGGTTATTTGTTTGTCTTTTGGTTTTCTGAACATCTCGACTCTGTACTAGAGAAATGTACTATGGTACTATGCTCGTCACCTACTCATGAATAGATTCTGGTGTAGTTTAATCTTTGAGTTTTAACTAATTTAGTTACCTCTATGTGTTTTGGTTACTACCTTCTTGTGACAGACGGTGACCCATAATATATAGCATGTTTTATGTGCTATGTATTGTATTCACATGTATTATTTGATATAACCTTTTGTCTTTGTATCTGTACTTATATTTATTTGAGTTATTCTTTCTCTAAACGCCAAGACTGGTTTGTTCAGTAACGAACTTACGATCATGCTTGTCATGGACAGTTATTTATATACTATATAGACATATTTGTATTTGCCAGTCCAATTTGCCATTTACATCCCACATAGTTGCACATCTTTGATAAATTGATTGTGCTTCTTTCTTTCCTTGACTCTCCTTTGAACCATACTTTTATAGGTTTATCTTGTACATATAATTTGTTTGTCGTTATATATTCTTTCATCTTCTTTTGATATTCATTAGGGCCCTATTCATTATGAAGTTTCATTCTATGCACATTAATTTACTTGTGATAACTGTAGACGGTGATGCACGTACTTCTAAAAGGGCTCGGTTGCTGGTTGATGAATGTGAAGAAGACTATGACGCAGAAGAGGATTTGCAAACAATAGAAAAGGATGAATCCACATTTGAGGATCTCATTGGTAATGCTTCTTTTGTCAGAGAAGATGGCTTGAGTTATGGTTCAGAGATGGCAAGCTGGGGTTTATTGGATGGGCATGTGCTGGCACGGGTCTTTCATTTTTTAAGATTAGACATGAAATCTCTTACCATTGCTTCTCTGACTTGTAAGCACTGGAGAGCTGCGGTCAGTTTTTATAAGGATATTTCAAGACAGGTTGACTTGTCATCCTTGGGTCCAAAGTGCACCGACTCTATGATTGTGAACATTATGGTAAGATTTGCTCTTTTCTGGCAGTGCAAATGTTGGAATTATATTCACTTCCTCTTGAATTTATTGTCATTTTGTTCTTGCAGAGTGGTTATGGCAGAGAGAAGATTAATTCTATGGTTCTAATTGGCTGTACAAACATCACTCCCCACACACTTGAAGAGATTCTTGGTTCACTTCCTTGTCTATCTAACATAGATATTAGGGGTTGCAACCAGTTTGGTGAGTTGGTCATTAAATTCCAGAACCTGAACTGGATTAAGAGCCGAAGCTCACGTGGTACAAAGATGCCTGATGATTCCGATTCAAAATTGAAGAGTCTGAAATATATCACTGAAAAATCTTCTTATGTTTCTAGAAGTAAGGTTCTGGGTAATGATATGGATGATTTTAGTGAAATGAAAGTGTACCTTGATAGTGTGGATAAGAGAGACTCAGCTAATCATTCATTCCGGGGAAGTTTATACAAACGTTCAAAACTATTTGATGCTAGACGGTCCTCATCCATTCTATCTAGGAATGCTCGTATGAGGCGGTTGTCCATTAAGAAATCAGAAAATGGTTATAAGAGGATGGAGGAATTTGTTGCTTCAAGTCTGAAGGACATCATGAAGGAGAATACCTCTGATTTCTTTGTACCCAAGGTATGTGGCAGTCTTCCTTTTTTTTTGTGGGATGTAGATTGTTGAGTTTTTTCTTTTGAAATATATAATATCTTTTTTCCTTATGCTTGACCAGGTTGCTGAAATTCAAGATAAAATGAGAAATGGGTATTACATTCGCCGAGGGTTGAGTTCTGTAAAGGATGACATCAGTCGAATGTGCAGGGATGCAATTAAGTAAGTACTTTCAATTCTGTCCATGAAGTGATCTTTCTAGTGACCAAGTGTCACATTCTTTGTCCCTCTCTCTCTCTTTCTGTTTTCTCTCTCTCTCTCTCTCACACACACATATACTCTATTTCTTTCAGAGCAAAGAATCGTGGTGAAGCTGGAGACATGAATCACATTATTAATTTATTTATACAACTTGCCTCACGTTTGGAAGGGGCTTCTAAATCCTCTGATGCAAGGGATGAGCTGATCAAGTCATGGGAAGATGATACACTTGCAGGGGTTTCTTCTGCCTCCAAGAGTAAAAAGAAGCTCAATAAGACATCTGAAAGGAAGTTGAGGAGTAATGGTTCCTTTGTGAATGGTAGTATGGATAATGGAGAATATGCATCTGATCGAGAAATCAGAAGGCGTTTATCCAAGTTGAATAAAAAATCTATGGATTCAGAAAGTGAAACCTCTGATGATATTGACAGGTCATCTGAAGATGACAAGAGCAATAGTGAGAGTACTGCCTCGGATACAGAAAGTGACTTGGAATCTGGGTTACAAAGTCAACCTGGGCAATCAACAGCAGATGGATGCTTAGATCATGATGAGGGTTTAGATTCTCTGACTGATGATCGTGAGTGGGGTGCTCGCATGACCAAATCAAGTTTGGTTCCTCCTGTTACAAGAAAATATGAAGTCATTCATGAATATGTTATTGTATCAAATGAAGAGGATGTAAAGCGGAAGATGCAGGTGTCTTTGCCAAAGGACTATGTTGAGAAGCTTGCTTCACAGAAGAATGGAACTGACGAGTCTGATATGGATATTCCTGAAGTCAAGGACTACAAGCCCAGGAAAATGCTTGGAGATGAGGTTCTAGAGCAAGAGGTTTATGGAATTGATCCCTATAGCCATAATCTTTTGCTTGATTCCATGCCTGAGGAGTTCGATTGGCCTCTGCTGGAGAAGCATTTGTTTATAGAAGATGTGCTTCTTCGCACCCTGAATAAGCAAGTTAGACACTTCACTGGGACTGGAAATACTCCCATGATCTATCCTTTGCGGCCTGTTGTCGAAGATATTCGGATAACTGCCGAAGAGGATGGTGATATTCGAACTGTGAGAATGTGCCAGGGTATTTTGAAGGCCATAGACAGTCGCCCTGATGACAAGTATGTTGCTTATCGAAAGGTAAATGCATATCATCCAGTGCTGTTTCCTCCCTTTTGATTTCTTACTTACCTGGATTTCTTCCATGCCATTAGGATGCTGATTGTTTTATCTTCTGTGATTATTAACTTATTATGATCATCAGGGGCTTGGTGTCGTTTGCAACAAAGAAGAAGGTTTTGGAGAAGAAGATTTTGTCGTGGAATTCTTGGGGGAGGTATGGCTACATGTTTTTTAAAGGATTTTTTTTCCTCAGTTGATTTGTTCATTCTATAATGAACTGCTTTTAGTGTATCTGTTGCAGTTGTTAGCCTGAAGTTTGAACCCAGTTATTATCAAAAAGAAAATAAACAGGTTTCTAAAGTCTGTCATGTGTCTGGTTTTGTGGGTCGGTGACTGAAAATTTGAAATTATGAGTCATTTTAGGCAAACCGGGGTTCTCTTTGATTCTTCCTTGACTTGTTTTATGTACGATGTGCAAGATCTGATCTTGTTCCAAGGGCGGCTGATACTTATACCTAATACTTTTGATGAAAATATGTTCTTTTCAGTTCTTCTGATATGAATTTTTGGTGTGGACAATTCCATTGTTTTACATGTAGCTGACTTATTGCTAAGATCCCCCTTTACTTCAAGCTTTAATGTTTTTTTTTTTTTTTTTTTTTTGAAAAATGTTGTAAGAGGAAAGTTTATCTCATACTTGTAGTGACTATTTTGTTGTGTTTATTCTTTTAGAGTAAATCATCTTCTATGTTGATCCTTAGGGTTCCTTCTTACTGTATTTCAAATGTTAATTGTAGGTGTATCCTGTTTGGAAATGGTTTGAGAAGCAAGACGGGATTCGATCTCTGCAGAAAAATAGTAAAGATCCAGCTCCAGAATTTTACAACATTTATCTTGAAAGGCCCAAGGTGCTTTATTGTTGCCCAGTTTCATAGTTAGTTACTGTGTGCTTTCCTGATTTGTGCCTGATCGTTGATTGTTATTTGGCAGGGTGATGCTGATGGGTATGATTTAGTTGTTGTTGATGCCATGCATAAAGCAAACTATGCAAGTAGAATTTGTCACTCATGCCGGCCTAATTGTGAAGCAAAGTAAGTTATATCATTTTTGTTCTGTTGGTAACCTTGCCGTCCTCGTCTCACCATGCATATGGGGAAATTTTAGAGCAGTCCAGAGTTGTGATTTTGACTTGTAATTGTTACATCCCCATGATATATGGTTCATTCTTGCTACTTATGTTTTATGGTTACCTTTTGGATTGTTCGTAATAGAGCTTTTGTTGTTTATGATATTTAGACTATTTTATATATTGGTGCAAAAACAACTTGCATTTTAGAACATATATCTGAATATGCAGTTTTAGATTGTACACGTTTCAGTACGTTTTATAGTATGCCATCTAGATGTGTTATTAGCGGTTCTTTATGTCTTATACTGGGTATGAGTACCTGTAGAAATCAGTTGCATTATAATGCTAGAATTTAGTCTGGCCAAAATTTTGCTACTAGTTTGATAAACATTTACTGTTTCCTGAATGCAGAGTTACTGCCGTAGATGGTCGTTACCAGATTGGGATCTACACTGTACGTAAAATTCAATATGGTGAAGAGATCACATTTGACTACAACTCTGTTACGGAGGTCCGACTCTTTTGCCTATATGGGTCTTATGTGTTACTAGATTGCAATTTACATAACTGTATCTAACGTTTGAAGTCTAATTTGTGGCAGAGTAAGGAAGAATATGAAGCATCAGTTTGTTTGTGTGGTAGTCAAGTTTGCCGGGGAAGTTACCTGAATTTGACAGGCGAAGAAGCATTCCTGCAGGTATTAGAAAATCAAACCTGCGCCTGTTATTGGAACTGAGCTTATTTTTAACATCGTAATATTGGTGCCCATAGATAGCCTGGTGCAACCAGTGTGATGTTTTGGTGGTACACTAACTCCTTTATGTTTCTCATTCTAACTTTTATCAATGACTTTTCTATTCATCAGGTGCTGAAGGATTGGCATGGAATTGTGGATCGTCATCATCTAATGCTGGAAGCTTGCGAGTTAAATTCAGTATCTGAGAAGGATTATTTTGACCTGGAAATGGCTGGTTTAGGCAAATGTTGCTTGAGGGGTTGCCAGATTGGGCTATTGCATATACAGCTCGTTTGGTATGTTCTCTCCTGCTGCCTTTTTCGCTTATCTTAATTTTGAAATCAACCATTATTTATTTTGCTGTTGCTTTGGCTTCACTTGAAGGTGAGGTTCATAAACTTTGAAAGAACAAAGCTTCCTGAAGTAATTTTGAAGCACAACTTAGAAGAAAAGAGGAAGTATTTCTCAGATATAGATCTTGAGGTTGAGAAGAGTGACGCGAGAATTCAGGTGAATTTATTTAACTTACACACACACTCTCTCTCTCTCTCTCTCTCTCTCTCTCTCTCTCTCTCTAATATACACGTCTTTTGTGGGTAACATTGGGTTATTATTGCTTATTGCTTGACACAGGCTGAGGGCGTGTTCAACCAAAGGCTTCAGAATTTGGCTGTTACTCTTGACAAGGTATTGCTCTTTTCTATTTTATGTGAACTAGCCTGTCATCATTTTTCGCCAATTTTTTGTTAAGTATATGATAAAAAGATTTGTTGGGTGGGCTTGTTTTACTGATCAAAACACTGCATGAAAGTGATATGGGGATTCATAACTGATGGTAGAGGATTTTGGTTAGGCCTTCCCATATTTTTGTGATGGGGAAATACTTGATGAAGCTTAATGTATCCTTTTTTATTATTTTATTTTATGGTTTATCTATAGTTTTATTTATTTATGACTTTCTGCTTGATGGATCTACAGGTGAGGTATGTTATGAGCTCTGTATTTGGCGACCCAAAGAATGCTCCACCTCCACTGGAGAGGTTAACTCCAGAAGAAGCTGTTGCCTTCCTATGGAAGGGAGAAGGATCGCTTGTTGAGGAACTCCTTCAGAGTATGGCTCCTCATGTGGAGGAGCAACTGTTAAATGATCTCAAGTCCAAGATGCTTGCTCATGATCCATCGGGGTCTGATGACATTTGGAAAGAACTTAAGAGATCGCTACTATGGTAAGTGGATGCTTTTCTCATGCAATGTCATGGATTCTTTATCTTTTAAGCGGTGCTGACTTCATGGGTTTTATTTCTTTGGAAGGTTGAGAGATGAGGTCCGGAATCTTCCATGTACATACAGGTCTCGGCATGATGCTGCTGCTGACTTGATCCATATTTATGCATACACGAGGTGCTACATTAGAATACGGGTAAGGTTTTCTAATGGGAACCTCTCCCAAGTTTTCTCACTCAATGTGCTATACTGTTTTGATTCAGAATCTTACTTTTTACTTTCAGGAATACAAACCAGTAACTTCGCTGCCGGTATACATTAGTCCACTTGATTTGGGCCCCAAGTACACTAACAGATCGGGGGCAGATTTTCAGGAGTATTGCAAGACGTATGGGGAGAATTATTGTTTAGGGCAGCTAATGTTTTGTATAATCAGTCTAATGCAGAGCCAGACTGTAGTATGACTAGAGCAAGTAGGGGTTGCTTATCTTTACCGGAGATCGGTTCCTTCTATGCCAAGATTTCGAAACCGTCAAGGCAGCGTGTTTACGGTCCAAAGGCTGTCAAGTTTATGCTTTCAAGGATGGTGAGTTTTTTTTTTTTAACTTTTCGGTGCCTTAGAGTTTTTAAAATAATATTCTCTCAACCGCATTCCTAACCATGCATTGTCAAGAGGTATCTTCTGTAATGTTTGTCGTTGTTGCTTTTGAAACTCCAGGACTCTGGTTTTTAGAGGCATTCATTTTTTCTTTTCTTTTCTTTTCATGTAAATAAATAGAGGACAGACTCTGATTATTGGTAGTTTGTGGGGGCTCAACCCGTGCATGAACGTTGTAACTAATAGAACAGATCCTTTTCCTGTCAAGAATGGTTCATTTTGTTAGTTAGTGAGTCTTTTGCGTCTTATCATTTCCTTGACATGATTTATCTGGTGATGAGTTCCATGTCCAACACTGTCCTTGTTTTCAATTGTGCCAATGAGTTGCTTTCTAGATCATGTTCCCATTTTTTGTTGACGAACCTAGTCTTTCTGTGTAATTCTCTCGTCAGGTTTTCAGTTTAGTCTTTCTTGAATGCAATTTTGTGGGATACATGTTTGAAAGAATGCTTCAAATATCTTACTCATAATGCCGTATTATACAATATAACCTTTCCCATTAGTGTATAGGTGCTGTTTAGACTTGGTTTTTTAAGTGATATTTTGTCTAATCTTATCGGTTCCAGGATTTAACTAGCGAAAGCAATTCTTTGGCTTGATTTAGGGGTTGGGTGGAAACTTGTGTCTTTTACTATTGTTGGTTGTTTAACTTCTCTATTTTGATATTTTCCAGGAGAAGCTGCCTCAAAAAGCTTGGCCCAAGGATCGAATATGGTCATTTAATAGCAAACCGAAAGTTCTTGGCAGTCCTATGCTAGACGCTGTTGTGAATGAATCTATCTTGGACAAAGAAATGGTGCACTGGTTAAAACACAGACCTGCAATATATCAAGCCGTGTGGGATCGGTGAAGTTTTGCAAGCTAGCGTCAGGAACCGGCAGTGGGATTACTGGCCAACGCTTTGTAGATTGTTTTGGAATGATTTACGGTTTTAATTTACAGCTTCCCCTTATAAATGTGGGTAGCTGGTAGTCATTCCAAAACATGATTCCTCCCGCTGCTTTCTCATTCTTATGTACAGCTCATCTTTGTAATCTGTAATTCATTATTTAGCAGTAGAACATTTGTTTTGGTTCCGCCTAATTTTAGAAAGGAATAGAAAAAGTAGTCCTTGGCATTAGCTTTTGTTTTGTAGTTTTTCTTCTGTTGAAAATTACGTTGTTCTCTTCTCGATTTAATCCTCTAATTGAGGCCCTGTAAATTGTGAAATAAACTCCATTGATTTACCCACATTCCCTTCCCTCTGTACACCAAGCTCAGTGACCTTCACAGTCTAGAAAAGCATCCGGTTTCCAGTTTCCAGGTTATCAAGCTTGTGTTTCAAGTCTCCTTTGCATCTTTCCCGTTCCGCCTCTGATGATAACAAGTTTTACCATTCCATATAGAACATTAACGCTTAAAAATTAAAATGTCTATCAGTCGTCGAGTCTGTTCATATCAAAGGGTTATGTGTGGTAAAAATGAAGCTTGTTAAAGATCTCTCGTGTGAAGTTACCTGGAAGGAGCAGCAGGTAACTGAGACCCCAAGCAAAGCAAGAAGCCAACAGGGTCGTATTTCTGTGCTCTGCTAAAAAAGACGCGGAGCGACGCTTAACCTCATCAGACCGTGCATTCCCCAAAATGCCCCCAAGCTCGTACGCCCCGAGACAAACGGTCGACAAAGTAAGCCGGACGGTCTGAGCCCCCTACGCCTGAAGACCTACCTCACCACCATTCCCCAGGCAACACGTGTCCTATCATCACTGTGCTCCAGGGCTATATATAACGTATCAGTATAGGGATCTGAGGCGCCCTCGTTTCATTTCATTTCTGTGAGTCTGTCTCTTTCTGTTGTGAAAAGAAAAAACAAAAATGGACAAGGCAGAGAAAGAGAGCATGATGTCTCTGCTTGTGAGCGGCACCACCACGTCGCCGGCGGAGCTCCACTCCATCCTCGCCGCCAACACCACCACCCTGCAGCCTTCACTCCCTCTCTCCCTGTTCGCCGACACCTACTGCAGCCTCGCCACTCCCAAAGCCGAACCGCCGCTCTACCACTACGGCGCCGTTTCGTCCCCCAACGACTACTCCATCTTCAACCACCTCCCGGACCTCCTCACACTCGACAACTCCCCCTACAAGCGCACTCGCCTCCTCGACTCCTCTCACCAAACCCTAGCAGCCTCCTCCCACTACCACCTTTACCCTTCTCCTCCGGTGGTGGCGCCACGTGGCAGCAGGCTGGCGAGGGAGAGGCGGCAGACGCTGAGCGACAAGACGCGGTGCCTGCAGAAGCTGCTCCCCTGGGAGAACAAGATGGACACCGCCACCATGCTCGAGACGGCGCACCGCTACGTCCGCTTCCTCCAGGCTCAGGTCGCCGCGCTCCAGGCCATGCCCATCGTCGCCTCCGACCGCTCACTCCCCGTCCTGACACGCGGCGGAGGTGGTGGTGACGTGGAGGTGATGTCGAGGCTGAGCAGGAGCCAGATGCTGCAGGTGATTGTGAACTCGCCGGTGGCGCAGATGAGGATGGCGGAGCAAGGGAGGTGTGTGTTCTCGGTGGAGCAGCTGGCTTTGCTGAACAAGAAGAGCGTCATCAGGTCTGCTATGGTCTCCGCTGCTTCAGGTCCCGGCCATTACTATCATCCTTCAGCTACTAGCTTCTTTGACTCATCGGCTTCTGCCTCTACCACTAATTAAGCTGCTTAATTAGCTAGGTAATTAACTATAGGGCCTCTCTGCTAATTTAATTAGCTTCACTCTGCAGGGTTTAGGTTTCTATATATAATTACTAGGACTAATAATTACTTTAGTTTTGAGTCAGTGGGATCAGAATCAGATATGGACAGTAAAGTTGTTGGTTTTGGCCCTTTTTGGGTACTGAGTAGTACTAGGCAATAGCTGGGTAGCTAAGGCAATTGGGGTACCAGGATGCAGTTGGAGTTTTTGGAAATTACAAAACTGCAAGTAAGAAACTTTCTTGTTTGGTTATGAGTTCTGTGATGGTGACTTATAATCTTGATGTTTTAGCTCATCACATGAAGAATTGATATTTACTCATTTTTCTGTGTTTTGGGATCCTCCTAGTTCACACTTGACACTAATAGCTGCCTGTATGGTTTTAAGAAGGAACATGCTTCCTACCTTCATAAGCTCTTTGTGTTTTGAGTAAAGTTTTGTATGCCTATTCCAATCATGCACATTTCTGGGGATATGCTCTTGGTTGCATGCCAAGAAATAATGTTCAATGGGCATATGCAGCAGCAAGTATTTTCTTTGCCCAGTTTGTTGGGTATTCAGTTTCTACTATTCATTTGGGCCCAATAAAAGGAAAAATGTTCTGCGGGTAAGCCGATATTTCACACACTTAGTACAGCCCAACACACTTGGACCAAAAAAAAAGTACAGCCCAACTAGCGCTCTCACATTCAGCAATATCGAATTCCCAACTTGTATCACATTCTTCCTTGTACGTTGTACCGTTGTTTTAAAGAGAGATTACTAACGCCACTTATCGATGCTTAGCCACTTATACTAACGCCAAGCTGATTAATCTGTACTGCAATTCATAAAAAGAACATTAAACAATTTGTTGACGCAATTGTTATAAATTATCTGTTTCATTTGAAATTCAAATGTGTCATGAGCTTAACATTCGTAAAGCGTGAGTTTGGAACTTGCACGAAGTTGTACGTGGATCACCAAAATAACAAAAAAATCTGTTTACTTTTCATTTTTCAACTTGAAATGATGTAAGAAAAAGTTTCATAAACATAATTCTCATCATTGTTTTCAAGTTCCTTCGGTTTGAGATGTGCTTAAAAATCATTATTTAAAGATATATATATATATATATATATATATATATTTTGTTGTTGTTGAGAAAATAAGTATATATATATATATATATATATAGGCCCCACAATTTTAGGTTAAAATCATAGTTTTGGAGGTTTTAATTTTTTTATTTTTATATAACTTAAGGTAGTTCTTGCGTGGGAGGAGGGTCTCGAGGTTAAGTTTCCAGTATTGTCAGCGCATATACTCTTAGCTAGGATATAATTAATTTCTTATCATAAAAACGAATCCTCTTTGCTTCTCCAAGATCAGAAAATTTGGGAACATCACGTTACTCGATCTACAGAATCCGATGCCCTAAAAACCAAAGGTTAAGGTTGCATGAGTGTACGTGGGTTGAGATCGACTTGAGAGAACTCGATCTTTTGGTCTGAATGATTTGGTCCAAGTACTATTACTACGTACCCTTCACCCTTGTGTGTAAACACAACTACAATTTCTAATGCTTGCAGAAAGAAAATGATTGTGACAAGACTTGTTGGTGCAAAATCCAAATGAGCATACGGTGTTCGATCAAAACCTTCATATTACGAGTCAAAAGCTAGCTAGGTCCTGGATCGAAAAAAATTACCCAAACCGATATTCATCTTGGGCAGTGGGTTAGGGCATACAGAGATGCTTAGGCACGCTCTTCTGTGAGTTGGTTTATGCTCTACTTTCCTTGCTCCTCCATCAAAGGAATCCAACACCGAAAAAAAGAAGAGAGAAGAGAAAGAAGACCCAAAAGCAAGCTAAAGCTAAAGCTTAGAGCATTGTGTGTTGACAAAAGTAAGCTTTTTTTTCCCACTTATCTTGATCTCCTAGCTAGGCCGTTCCATTCTTTCTTCTTGCTTTACCACACACCCTTTTTCATACATATAAAAATGCCCCTTACGGTCTTCAATTTGCTCGATCTCATTCTCTGAGCTAGCTTTGTTTCTTACCTTCAAACTCAGCAGATTACATTAGAGTGAAGATAGAAAGAGCAACACAACATGGTTAAAGTAGGAGGCGTCTTTGTCTGTCTCTTGATTGTTGCCATGGACATCGTAGCTGGGATCCTGGGCATCGAAGCTGAACTTGAACAAAACAAGGTACGCGTATATAGCAGATTAGCAGGCTCCTCTTATCTTTCAATATCTTTCAAACGTTCTCTTTGTTCATGTTTAACTCCATATTGGAAAGTTGGCTTTTGGCTTCAAAGTTCAAACAAATTACCCAGATTTGGTTTTTGAGTAGGTGAAGCAATTAAGGTTGTGGATCTTTGAGTGTAGAGAGCCAAGCCATCCAGCATTCAAGCTAGGGCTAGGCGCAGCAGTACTTCTGGTTCTTGCTCATGTCATTGCTAACTTGCTTGGTGGATGCAACAATTGCATTTGCTCTCAAGATGAGCTGCAAAAGGCTCCTCCTAATAGGCAACTCTCACTCGCATGCCTTGTCTTTACCTGGTATATATGGTCGACTAATTAGAGTGCTTCCTAATTAATTTAAGCTAATTCATCACTGTTAATCTGATTAGTGTGCTTGTGGTTGATGATGATCAGGGTCATTCTAGCCGTTGGATTGTCAATGCTGGTGATAGGGACTTGGTCGAACCACAAGTCAAGAGCTTCGTGTGGATTCACACACCATCATTTTCTTTCCATTGGAGGCATCTTGTGCTTTGTTCATGGCCTCTTTTGTGTAGCGTATTATATTACTGCCACTTCTACCGACTAATTAGTGATTAGTAGCACTAAACCAGCCTCTTGCTTTAAGGATTGTTTGTGCCTTTTCTCTACTTTATTAATCCATCCCTTTCATATTTTCTAACTCTGAACTTCTGTAGTCTGAAGTGATAATTAAGTGGAACTTCTGCCATATGAGTTGTACGTACACTGCTCTATTTCATTCTTATTTTTTATTGAAAAAATGATTTGGAAAAATGAATAATAGAGCATTTCTGAATTAACTTTCTAAACTCTAAACTATAACAAACATCAATTAAACTTAATTAACACTAGACAACGAGAGAGAATGCCATAACCAACTAACTAATTAATTGCACGATGGGATCATGGAAGCGTACAAAAGAAAGTTGTAACAAACTCTATCTGATGCAAGCGTTCGATCGTATTAGGCCTCATTTCTTTCTTTTTTTGGCAAATAAAGAATTCCATATTAGATAAAAAGAAAGCACCTAAGGGGAGATAAAATGAAAGCACTTAAGGGGAGAAAAAAAAAGCACCTAAGGGTACATGAACCCAAAACCTTGAGCAAAAATAACAAAAAGCTAAAGACAACCAAAATATATAAAAGCTAAGCTGAGTTGATCGAATCATATCAGGAAACACAATGTGTGTCCGATTGCGAGTAGGGTAAGAGTTTTGTGAATCTCTTTTCGATTTCGGTTTTTTATTTTGAGATTGTGGAAGAGACTTAAGAGGATTGTCATCTTCTAGTGTTGCTTCACGCTCATCAAACCAAAAACACAAAAGACTGATATGAGCATGAACATTTCTATATGATGATCGAGGAAGTAGATTCTTAGCTGGTTGTGTCTCTGGAACACGTGAGGCATGTACCATGTCGTTATGTACTCTACATGAATCCCAGATGATACATTAGGGTCAGCAGAAGAGTAATCTCCAATATATTGTTGGATCACCTCCACTAGTTCCTTAACAACGTAGACTTGACAAACATTATTCTTCTTTGGATGATGTCGACGAGTTCGACTACGACTGCGCCTCCTCCATGTATCAATGTCAATGTCCTTTGACCTACATTACCACAATGCATGAGAGCAGAATAGGGGCAAATGTTCATACTCAACTTCCAAAATTAAGGTTCCACCATAAGCTCTAATGAGGTTCTGTGGAAAGATCAATATCCACCAAAACCCTTGCATATAGGCTGAACTTTCGGTCAAGTGTGTTCGCATCAATCCTGATTAGGATGCTAATTTCTTTGGCGATTTCAAATATTGTTTGGGCTCCAAGATCGCAGAATCTCACCCATATTTGGGCATTTGTATTGTGCTGAGTCACGGACATGCAAGCCTGAACCTCAATGTTGCAGGGCCTCAAAGCAATGGCACAATCCTTGTCATACAATCCTCGATCTTATGCAAATTGTAAACAATAACAACCTCGACCCATTGGAACAAGCTTCTGGCGTAAGATGTTTCTTAATTTCAATGTTAATTGCAGACGACCTGTCAACATACACTTGCTGCAATTCTCCAGACCCAACTGATAACCATCTTCAGGAATTTTTATAGTTGCTAGTTCTGCCATCCCTAATCACAGCAGGTTGGGGGTAAATCTGATATAGGGATTGCAGACGAAGTTAAAATACCAATTGCAGATCCCACCCATGGCCACGACATGCAAATAGTTTTACATGCAAATAATTCATGTAGTCTCATCTTCATCTTGTAATTACACGTACACCATCTTCCCTTAATTGTATAAACCACCGAATAAAATTAAATCTCATTTCACCGACAAGAAAAAGAAAAGAAAATTACTGTAGATATAAATGTGTCGGCCGCAGGATACATACAACCACATTGGTCCATACAAAACCTTGGTGGCAACCACATTTGTCCATTATGAATACTGAATAGTAGGGACGTCAATAATTACTTGAATCACTGAATGAGCAGTACGTGCTGCTATGGAGTCGATCAATTATTTTCATTTGGATGTGTACATGTCTTTAATGTCTTTAAGAGTACAAGGGTATTTTAGTCATTTGATTATAATCTTTATAAAGTTATGAGATGTACACTGTTCATGATTATCAGAAATTCAAAGATGTAGTCTTAGAAGCCTCTCAGCGTTTTTTTTATATCTTTTCTTCAATTTTATCTTTAGTTTTCAATAATTCATAATTTCCTACTACAGATAACATGTAATATACATAGCAAATCTTCGGACAAAAGATCAAATTGTGATAGGTAGAAATTATTTCAGTTAATTAAGCTTGTTAGTTTTGTTCTTTTTCAGTCCATTCCATGTTTGTTTTTTTAATCAAATTTGAAGAAATTGTACGTAGAAAATAAGATTATGCATTTCATTAGTCACATTTCAAACACACCTAGCTAGCTTGCTAGAGCAAGTATATACGAGTAACGATATTGCAACTCCAGGGAAAGCAAATACATAATCATGCATGTATATATGAGAATACTGATTCACACACACACACAGATAGGAGGTAAGACTTGTTGTGCTTATTACAAGTTAAATCTTTGTGTGCCATGATCAATCATCGAGGGGGATAGGATTTGCAATCAAAGAGACCAAACGATCCTTGGTCACCCCAATTGAGTTTCCAATGCCATCCCCATGTTCAAAGATGCAGTGAGCAGCCGAGCCATGTTTAGTGATAGGTTTACGATTGACCTTGGTATGGTTGTTTCGGCACTCTCTTGGTTTATTTTCTTCCATGAATGGCAGATCAAACCCTTTATGTAATCGCATGCTTCTTCTTCCGACGCGCCTTTCTCTTCCATGTAACACTGAATGGATTTCGCGACATCACCTCTCTCCCTCTCAGCCTTTGAGCAATCAAAAAAGAAACAACAATTAGTACAAATTCATGTTTTGTAAGAGAGTCTCACATATATATCACAATCGACAAATTACTTTAGGTGAAATATATATGATTCAAGTTTGTTATCTGATATATATACCTTGGAAGTGCCCAAATCGTCGGTGAGTCGTGTTATGATGGATGCCCAGTATATCAGTTGAGAGCCATGGTTAAAGGACTCAAGTGAAGCTTCTGTTAGTTGGGATCCTTGCGTTAACAAATAAGCATGGAGCATTGCTCCCGGACCACCCACTGAAGTCCATGCATTCTTCAAATACTCTTCCAGAGTTGGCGTGTATCCGCCGTAGAACCACCGTGCTTCCACCATATAGGCTTTACAAAGATTAATCCACTGCATGCCGACAACCATGCAGAAAAACCAATCAATTAATTTTGCTTGCTGATTAGTTTATGGAAAAATTAGAGAGGGTGTTAGATAATTACCTCGTTCTTAATATAAGGGAGGGTGTTTAAACCAGTGTTTTTGAATATGTTGTCAGCCAAATCATTGCCAAACTCGAGCATAGCAATATAGATTGGCTTCATGTACTCAGGAAGTTCCTCCTTTGCTTCCATGTTCCATCTGCGATAGAAAGTTAAAAACACCAGAGCTAGATCAGTGTGAAGAAGAAGTTTTCAGGAATCACCATATCGATCATCAGCTTTCATTCTCAGACGTACTCTTGGTTAATAAACAATTCAACTTACTGAGTTACTGCATCTGTAAAGCACTCGAGTTCATCCAGGAATCCGTATACATCATACATGTCATCAATAACTGTTAATATGCACACAAACTTGGTGAGGCCTATTCTGTATTGCGAGAATCGGGGTTCATGACTAATCCCCATTGCCCACATGTAGTTCTCCATTAGTCTATCCCTTGAGAAACTTGCCTTTGATTTCAAATCCAACTCTCTCCACCACCTGCAAAGTAAACACTCTTAGAGTCTTAGTTAATAATTAAGCAAGTTGGTTACATTTTCAAACTGTAAATCTCGCTCCATTACTGAAGCAAATATATCAACTGCTTGATCATATGGGTTCGGAAAACGAAAACGTTTCCATACTTGCCTTGAAAGCTCCTTATCTCCATCTGATGGACTGATTGAACAAGATTGTAGTCCAATTTGGCCAACTCCAGCAGCGCTTGCGGGTTCTTAGAATCTTCCCTTGGTACATAGTAATGAAGTTCAGAGCTTCTATTCTCGGCATTCTCCAGTGTAAAGGGGTCTGCAGTGATTGCGCTACTTGCTTGAGTAGATTATCGTCTTTCAGTGTTGCCATGGATTGTTTCAAGTTTTTAAAACTAAATCTCTTGGCTTCCTCTAGAACATCTTCTTCTGGCATTCCAAGGTGTGAGGCCTCATACAAACTCAAAAGTCCCTCCACGTCATTGCTTAAGCTATCTTTGAAGCTTCCTTCCCCATTTCTAAACTGGTTAAACAAATCTGTGGGAGTTCAAAGTAACATGTCAACATCTGTAAACAGCATGTCACTTGAATTGAGAGTATATGCTAAATATGGTTTTAAATGCATGTAAGTATAGTACATTACCTGAGCTAATTGAAATGCCATATTGTCTTAGAATTCGAAATTGCAAAGCAGCTGTTTGCAGATCTGTTGTGGTACTAGCAGTACTGGAAGAAACAAGAGTAACTATAGCCGCCTTGATCTCCTTTTCGAAGTGATATGCTACTCCTAACCGCTGCATCGAGTCTATGAGCTTTAAGGTCAAACAAGCATCGCCTTTAGCTTTGGTACTCAATACATGCAAATCTTCGGAAACATTCTGCTTCAGACCCTCCAATTTTGAGGCATATGACTCATGCTGCAGCAAGAATAACGAAAATATTGATGAATTAATAATTAGATCGATATGTCAGATACTATAATCTAGTGCAAGCATGAGTGTTGCGATTCGTAACGTTATAAAAAAGAATTCAGTTAGCCACCGTAGTTTGTCATACAGTGTAGCGAGTGGAGAAGGAATCGATGAGCTTGGGACCCCAGATGGTAGGATGGTACTGAGCTAGTCGGCGTTGATGAGCTACCGGAGGATCAATAACCTTGGATGACGAGTTTGAAAGAAAGGAGGAGGATTGCTTTGTTGCTGCCATTCTTAAATAACTAGTATTAGTTAGTTTTGTGAACAAGAATGAGGGAGAGGAGGAGGAAAAGAACAGAAGACACAATATATATATTGTTCTTGACAGATTTAGAATAGATTGAAATCAGTAGAGCAGAATACCTGCTTTTATACATGCAAAGGTTCCTTGTACATGCTTCTTGTTTTTCTCGTGAAATATATTTCCAAACTGGGAACTTTCTCGACGTGATGAGGAACTTCATCACTGATTCAAGTTAGGCGGCGGGCAAGACCTAGGTCAAGGGCCACATATATTTTGGGGGCTTCAATTTTAGTATATATTTTTTCTTTTAAGTTGCTTCGCCAAACAAATAAATGCAATTTAATAGAAAAGAAATAGAGAGAGAACATGAACAAAGAAAGCAAAAACAAACAAAAACAAACAAAACAAAAAAAATCATTCCCCTTGTTATTGCTTAGCACCAAATACGTGATTGAGATGTTGCTTCGCACAAAGAGAAATACCATCACATGATTCACATGCTGATAACTCTCTCATGCCCCCTTTTTTACCACTTGATCTATGTTGCAGGGTGGAGTGTCGACACTTCCGACACGGCGTGTAACATATTTTTGTGATGAATGCAAGAAATATGGACCACCAGGTTTGATTGGTCTGTCATAGTTAGCAATTGTCTAGCAACAGACGAGTCAAGCGAATACATGTTCAACATTTGGGCCCTGCTATGCAGTTATTCAAGTCAAATTTCACAAGTAACAAGTTATTGTGTAACATGAATAACATGACGATCATCATCATCGATAGGGATAGGATTTGTGATCAAAGAGACTAAACGATCTTTTGTCACCCCAACCGATGTCCCAATACCATCACCGTGTTGAAATATGCAGTGAGCAGTTCGTGACATGTTTACAATCGATTTTGGTATAGTAGCTTGGGCACTCTCTTCATTGATTTTCTTCCATGAATAGCAGATTAAGCCCTTTATGTATTCCTGTGCTTCTTCTTCCGATATGCCTTTGTCTTCCATGTAACAGTGAACCGACTTTGCAACATCCCCTCTCTCGCTTTCAGCCTTCGAGCAATTGAAAAGAAATAAGGCCATTAGTACATATGGTGAAGCCTCGTACAGTCCAACACATTATGTTGTCAAAGACCTATCGTATTTATATTAGAATCTTCCGTTCTTTGTGAAATGTACGTATTCAAGTTTTTTTGTTGAGATCAAAGTTTGGCGACATAACCTGTCACGTATCACCTAACATAATATTTCACATCTATACGAATATGATATATACCTTGGAAGTGCCCAAATCGTCGGTGAGTCTTGTTATGATGGATGCCCGGTATATCAGTTGAGAGCCATGGTTAAAGGACTCAAGTGAAGCTGCTGTTAGTTGGGAACCCTGAATTAACAAATAAGCATGGAGCACTGCTCCAGGACCACCCACTGAAGTCCATGCATTCTTCAAATACTCTTCCAGAGTTGGCGTGTATCCGCCGTAGAACCACCGTGCTTCCACCATATAAGACTTGCAAAGATTTTCCCACTGCAGCACACAAACAAAAACTAGTATTATTTGGGTTCAATTATTCTAATGAAGTAGATTCCTCGTCGTCAGTTAGTTTAATATTCCAGGAATTAATCAAACATGACAAGGGGAACCAACTAAGATGCCATACTATCATGTGTTTAATATGTATATAACTGAGACTTAGTTAAGTACGTACCTCTTTCTTAATAAGAGGAAGTGTGTTGAGACCATAATTTTGGTCAGCTAATTCGTTGCCAAAGGTGAACATGGCAGAATAAATTGGTTTCATGTACTCAGGAAGGTCCTCATTAGCCTTCAGATTCCATCTGTTACAGCAACAAATTAGATTAGGACATATATAATCAATTTAATTAGTCTCTGATTAGTCGATAACCAACACCAACTTACTGAGTTACTGCATCTGTAAAGAGCTCAAGCTCATCCAGGAATCCATATACATCATACATGTCATCAATGGCTGACAATATGCATACGAATTTCGTCAGGCCTATTCTGCATTCTGAGAATTGGGGTTCGTAAGTAAGCCCCAACGCCCACAAGTAGTTCTCCATCAATCTGTCCCTAGAGAATCTTGCCTTGGATTTGAAATCCAGCTCTCTCCACCACCTACACATAAGTGAAATCAACGCTTAGTTAGACACATCTGTCAAACTATGAATCATGCATGCACCGCAGGTTAAATAAACAGTCACAAAATCAACCAATGTATCTTGCCTTGAGAGCTGCTTTATCTCCTTTTGATGTACTGATTGAACAAGATTATAGTCCAATTTAGCCAACTCAAGCAGAACCAAGTTTCTAGAATCATCCCTTTGGTACATGTTGATGAAGTCTAGAGCTTCTATCCTAGGCATTTTCCAGTGTACGGGAGTTTCCAGTGATTGATCTACCCGCTTCAGTAGATTATCGTCGTTCAATATTGTTGTCAAAGATTGTTTCAAGTTTTTCGAACTAAAACTTTTGGCTTCTTCCAGGACATCTTCTCCTGGCATTCCAAGGTGTGAGGCTTCATACAAACTCAAAAGTCCCTCCACGTCATTGCTTAAGCTATCTTTGAAGCTTCCTTCGCCATTTCTGAACTTGTTAAACAAATCTGTGGAGTTTCAAAGTAACATGTCAGTTTCTGACAACAGAATGTCACTTGCGAGTACGTGTATGTTTGGTTTTATATGCATGTAGGTACAGTACATTACCTGTGCTAATGGAAATACCATGTTGTCTTAGTATTCGAAATCGCAAAGCAACTGTTTGCAGATCGGTTGTGGTACTAGCATTCCTGGAGGAAACAAGAGCACCTATAGCTGCTTGGATCTCCTTTTCAAAGTGGTATGCTACTCCTAACCGCTGCGTCGAGTCTATGAGCTTTAAAATCGAACAAGCATCGCCTTTAGTAGTTGATACAACCAAAGCTCTAGAAACGTTCTGCTTCAGACCCTCTAATTGCATGTGAGGCATATGATTCATGCTGCAACAATAATAACAAAAACATAGATGAATTAACAGTTAGAAATGTCAGATAGGTGAGTTCATAACACTATCTTATAGTGTAGCCAGAAGAGTTATGTACAGTGTAGGGTGTGGAGAAGGAATCGATGAGCTTGGGACCCCAAATGGTAGGATGATATTGAGCTAGTCGGCGTTGATGAGCTACCGGAGGATCAATAACCTTGGCTGACGAGTTTGAGAGAGTGAAGGAGGATTGCTTTGTTGCTGTTGTATTATGTACATGCACCAGTACCGGTGCTGGCATTAGCATTCTTACATATCTAGTAGTACTAGTGAGTTTTGTGAACAAGATTGAGGGAGAGGAGCAGAACAGAAGACTCATTATTGTTCCTTTGGATTGAGGATTGATTAGAATCAGTGGAGCAGAGTTAGCAGCCCCTATACCTGTTTTTATACAAAATTCTTTGTTCTTCTCGGGTGTGATATAGTTTACAATTAGGAACGTTCTCAACGTGAAGTGGAACTTAGCAAATTTATTTAACCCTGCAAAGTTCATTAGGTGATCGGATAGAAGATACCCTGAAAGATAGTGGAGAATTATTTTTAGTGGAAATAAAGTCCATGAAAACCTAATAAAGTCCAAATAGAAAAGCTAATTAATATAAGATCAAATCACACAATAAATCACACAAGATGTTATATATTAAATCATAAAAGAATATCCTAAATAAATTAGAATTTTTTTCCTCACGCAGCCTCCATGTATCAATTAACCTAGATACACATATCAAAGAGACCTATTCACAATAGACCTTCATTTCTTATCTAACCACAAAATAATCACGTGTGAGATCCTAACCAGGTTAGGACTCAACTACACCAAAGAATATCATCTGCAATATTGACTCAATCAAGACACATAATCAACTCAAAACTCAAGCATAATGAAGAATTATCAAAACGGGACATCAATCATATAATCAATTTATATTGACCCAAACACTTAATCACATGATTCCTAATTATATTAGGATCCTTTCCTTTCATATATAGCTAATACACCAAACGTACTAGACTTCTTACCTTTCAAGAATCACCAAATCAATTAATATAAATATACCTAATTAGATGAATCATCAGAAAATTATATATCAATGAATACAAATCCTAACTAAGTTAGGATTTTGTCTTCATGAGTCTCACACACCAAAAAAGAGTAGTAACACCTGCAATAATATTTCTTTTAACAAAGAGATATATAACAATAAAGTTCAAATTGTTTTGATATAGGAATGCCAACTAAAATATATACCAACACTCTTTTCGATTTCGGTTTTTTATTTTGAGATTGTGGAAGAGACTTAAGAGGATTGTCATCTTCTAGTGTTGCTTCACGCTCATCAAACCAAAAACACAAAAGACTGATATGAGCATGAACATTTCTATATGATGATCGAGGAAGTAGATTCTTAGCTGGTTGTGTCTCTGGAACACGTGAGGCATGTACCATGTCGTTATGTACTCTACATGAATCCCAGATGATACATTAGGGTCAGCAGAAGAGTAATCTCCAATATATTGTTGGATCACCTCCACTAGTTCCTTAACAACGTAGACTTGACAAACATTATTCTTCTTTGGATGATGTCGACGAGTTCGACTACGACTGCGCCTCCTCCATGTATCAATGTCAATGTCCTTTGACCTACATTACCACAATGCATGAGAGCAGAATAGGGGCAAATGTTCATACTCAACTTCCAAAATTAAGGTTCCACCATAAGCACTAATGAGGTTCTGTGGAAAGATCAATATCCACCAAAACCCTTGCATATAGGCTGAACTTTCGGTCAAGTGTGTTCGCATCAATCCTGATTAGGATGCTAATTTCTTTGGCGATTTCAAATATTGTTTGGGCTCCAAGATCGCAGAATCTCACCCATATTGGGCATTTGTATTGTGCTGAGTCACGGACATGCAAGCCTGAACCTCAATGTTGCAGGGCCTCAAAGCAATGGCACAATCCTTGTCATACAATCCTCGATCTTATGCAAATTGTAAACAATAACAACCTCGACCCATTGGAACAAGTTTCTGGCGTAAATCGTGCAGGGTTTAAGATGTTTCTTAATTTCAATGTTAATTGCAGACGACCTGTCAACATACACCTGCTGCAATTCTCCAGACCCAACTGATAACCATCTTCAGGAATTTTTATAGTTGCTAGTTCTGCCATCCCTAATCACAGCAGGTTGGGGGTAAATCTGATATAGGGATTGCAGACGAAGTTAAAATACCAATTGCAGATCCCACCCATGGCCACGACATGCAAATAGTTTTACATGCAAATAATTCATGTAGTCTCATCTTCATCTTGTAATTACACGTACACCATCTTCCCTTAATTGTATAAACCACCGAATAAAATTAAATCTCATTTCACCGACAAGAAAAAGAAAAGAAAATTACTGTAGATATGAATGTGTCGGCCGCAGGATACATACAACCACATTGGTCCATACAAAACCTTGGTGGCAACCACATTTGTCCATTATGAATACTGAATAGTAGGGACGTCAATAATTACTTGAATCACTGAATGAGCAGTACGTGCTGCTATGGAGTCGATCAATTATTTTCATTTGGATGTGTACATGTCTTTAATGTCTTTAAGAGTATAAGGGTATTTTAGTCATTTGATTATAATCTTTATAAAGTTATGAGATGTACAATGTTCATGATTATCAGAAATTCAAAGATGTAGTCTTAGAAGCCTCTCAGCGTTTTCTTTATATCTTTCCTTCAATTTTATTTTTAGTTTTCAATAATTCATAATTTCCTACTACAGATAACATGTAATATACATAGCAAATCTTCGGACAAAAGATCAAATTGTGATAGGTAGAAATTATTTCAGTTAATTAAGTTTGTTAGTTTTGTTCTTTTTCAGTCCATTCCATGTTTGTTTTTTTAATCAAATTTGAAGAAATTGTACGTAGAAAATAAGATTATGCATTTCATTAGTCACATTTCAAACACACCTAGCTAGCTTGCTAGAGCAAGTATATACGAGTAACGATATTGCAACTCCAGGGAAAGCAAATACATAATCATGCATGTATATATGAGAATACTGATTCACACACACACACAGATAGGAGGTAAGACTTGTTGTGCTTATTACAAGTTAAATCTTTGTGTGCCATGATCAATCATCGAGGGGGATAGGATTTGCAATCAAAGAGACCAAACGATCCTTGGTCACCCCAATTGAGTTTCCAATGCCATCCCCATGTTCAAAGATGCAGTGAGCAGCCCGAGCCATGTTTAGTGATAGGTTTACGATTGACCTTGGTATGGTTGTTTCGGCACTCTCTTGGTTTATTTTCTTCCATGAATGGCAGATCAAACCCTTTATGTAATCGCATGCTTCTTCTTCCGACGCGCCTTTCTCTTCCATGTAACACTGAATGGATTTCGCGACATCACCTCTCTCCCTCTCAGCCTTTGAGCAATCAAAAAAGAAACAACAATTAGTACAAATTCATGTTTTGTAAGAGAGTCTCACATATATATCACAATCGACAAATTACTTTAGGTGAAATATATATGATTCAAGTTTGTTATCTGATATATATACCTTGGAAGTGCCCAAATCGTCGGTGAGTCGTGTTATGATGGATGCCCAGTATATCAGTTGAGAGCCATGGTTAAAGGACTCAAGTGAAGCTTCTGTTAGTTGGGATCCTTGCGTTAACAAATAAGCATGGAGCATTGCTCCCGGACCACCCACTGAAGTCCATGCATTCTTCAAATACTCTTCCAGAGTTGGCGTGTATCCGCCGTAGAACCACCGTGCTTCCACCATATAGGCTTTACAAAGATTAATCCACTGCATGCCGACAACCATGCAGAAAAACCAATCAATTAATTTTGCTTGCTGATTAGTTTATGGAAAAATTAGAGAGGGTGTTAGATAATTACCTCGTTCTTAATATAAGGGAGGGTGTTTAAACCAGTGTTTTTGAATATGTTGTCAGCCAAATCATTGCCAAACTCGAGCATAGCAATATAGATTGGCTTCATGTACTCAGGAAGTTCCTCCTTTGCTTCCATGTTCCATCTGCGATAGAAAGTTAAAAACACCAGAGCTAGATCAGTGTGAAGAAGAAGTTTTCAGGAATCACCATATCGATCATCAGCTTTCATTCTCAGACGTACTCTTGGTTAGTAAACAATTCAACTTACTGAGTTACTGCATCTGTAAAGCACTCGAGTTCATCCAGGAATCCGTATACATCATACATGTCATCAATAACTGTTAATATGCACACAAACTTGGTGAGGCCTATTCTGTATTGCGAGAATCGGGGTTCATGACTAATCCCCATTGCCCACATGTAGTTCTCCATTAGTCTATCCCTTGAGAAACTTGCCTTTGATTTCAAATCCAACTCTCTCCACCACCTGCAAAGTAAACACTCTTAGAGTCTTAGTTAATAATTAAGCAAGTTGGTTACATTTTCAAACTGTAAATCTCGCTCCATTACTGAAGCAAATATATCAACTGCTTGATCATATGGGTTCGGAAAACGAAAACGTTTCCATACTTGCCTTGAAAGCTCCTTTATCTCCATCTGATGGACTGATTGAACAAGATTGTAGTCCAATTTGGCCAACTCCAGCAGCGCTTGCGGGTTCTTAGAATCTTCCCTTTGGTACATAGTAATGAAGTTCAGAGCTTCTATTCTCGGCATTCTCCAGTGTAAAGGGGTCTGCAGTGATTGCGCTACTTGCTTGAGTAGATTATCGTCTTTCAGTGTTGCCATGGATTGTTTCAAGTTTTTAAAACTAAATCTCTTGGCTTCCTCTAGAACATCTTCTTCTGGCATTCCAAGGTGTGAGGCCTCATACAAACTCAAAAGTCCCTCCACGTCATTGCTTAAGCTATCTTTGAAGCTTCCTTCGCCATTTCTAAACTGGTTAAACAAATCTGTGGGAGTTCAAAGTAACATGTCAACATCTGTAAACAGCATGTCACTTGAATTGAGAGTATATGCTAAATATGGTTTTCAATGCATGTAAGTATAGTACATTACCTGAGCTAATTGAAATGCCATATTGTCTTAGAATTCGAAATTGCAAAGCAGCTGTTTGCAGATCTGTTGTGGTACTAGCAGTACTGGAAGAAACAAGAGTAACTATAGCCGCCTTGATCTCCTTTTCGAAGTGATATGCTACTCCTAACCGCTGCATCGAGTCTATGAGCTTTAAGGTCAAACAAGCATCGCCTTTAGCTTCGGTACTCAATACATGCAAATCTTCGGAAACATTCTGCTTCAGACCCTCCAATTTTGAGGCATATGACTCATGCTGCAGCAAGAATAACGAAAATATTGATGAATTAATAATTAGATCGATATGTCAGATACTATAATCTAGTGCAAGCATGAGTGTTGCGATTCGTAACGTTACAAAAAAGAATTCAGTTAGCCACCGTAGTTTGTCATACAGTGTAGCGAGTGGAGAAGGAATCGATGAGCTTGGGACCCCAGATGGTAGGATGGTATTGAGCTAGTCGGCGTTGATGAGCTACCGGAGGATCAATAACCTTGGCTGACGAGTTTGAGAGAGTGAAGGAGGATTGCTTTGTTGCTGTTGTATTATGTACATGCACCAGTACCGGTGCTGGCATTAGCATTCTTAAATGTCTAGTAGTACTAGTGAGTTTTGTGAACAAGATTGAGGGAGAGGAGGAGCAGAACAGAAGACTCATTAAACGTTCTCAACGTGAAGGGGAACTTAGCAAATTTATTTAATCTGCAAAGTTCATTAGGTGATCGGATTGAAGATACCCAGAAAGATAGGGAGCAGGGACTTCACAAGACACCAGTGGAGAATTATTTTTAGTGGGTCTAAAATGCAAGACACCAATGGAGAATTATTTGGAAGTGGGTCTAAACGGCATAATAGTGCAAATGTGCAATTGTAGTCTTGCGTGAGCATCACCAGAAAAAGAAAAGAAAAATCAAAGAGGTTCTGAGAGGTCATTACGATTGAGATACTCTACAATACTTTTAAGCAATACCATTAACAATTAAGAATTACCATCACATGATTCACAAGTCACAACACTGATGACTTTCTCTGCCCATTTTTTTATCAACTATAATATATCATAGTAAATTGATCTTCATGTTCTAGTACTGATAACTGATCTATCAAAGTACTTTGGGTCATACAGTCAGCTACACAGTCACAAATTTGTCAATCCTTTTCAGCGACCTATGAACTGAAGTACATATGAAGTCAGGGTTTTATTGAAAAATCATCATCTTAAATATCAAATGCAATGGGGTTAGCAATTGAGGAGCAGATGTAGAACCAAAGACGAACTAATAATTATCACTGCTGGTATCTCTGATTCAGAGAATATTGCAATTATGTGCAAGTGAAGGTAAGAAACATTTAGTAGCTTATTCAAAATCTCAGGTAAACAAACATTTTCTCACAAGTAGAATGCGTGAAGTACTGCTCTGCTTTCATCCAAAGCTAGCTAAAGTCATATAAATCAGCTAAGCAACTACTATGGCAGAGGCCGGGGGGGGGGGGGGGGGGGGGATCAGCTCAAAGAGAAGCAGAAATATATTCATCAGGGCAGAACTACCAAGCTAAAGTTTAGTTCCACACCAAAACTGAAAAGCTGTTTAGGAGGGAGCACAGCTCAACAAGTAGCAGAAATATTCAACACAGAAGAACCATTAATAACATTAAAGCCAGAAAAAGCTCAAAATGGTAGAGTTGCCAATTAAAACTGACAAGAGGGAGCTCCCAACAAGTAGCAAACTTATTCAACTGGGGAGAACCACCATCAACAGTGAACACGACACACAAAATAAAATAGACAGAAACTGCACTTTATGGCCTAATAAATGTGCCCAAGTTTTACTCGAGTATCCTCAAACTTCTGATAGAGGGCACAATACTTTATACAAACTTTAGCCAGCAGCATATTAGCTTCTGAAACAGAAGCCACAAGCAAAGAAATACACTAAATTTTGCCTGAAAATTGAGCCAGCAAATACAACACTAGAATGACAAAGAAAGATTATCTAAGCATCATGGGACATCTTTGCTACCTTAATTACTAAACAAAGGATCTGTAACACAGGAAACTGCATAGTGAATGCTAAACGAAATTTAATCGGTTAAACTAGGTCACATTCTACCCCTATCCTGCTTTTCCAGAAGAACTGAAACCCACCTTAAGGTTTAACATGGAACACATACATGAGCCACAAAATATGGCAAAGCAATATAAGGCAGCGAGTTATGTGATCGCACATCCAAGTATGGGACTATAGGGTCCGAACGATTGACACCCCTTTTGGAAGGGCAGAGATCTTCCCAAGAGCATATTGGTCATCTTAGGCTAGTACCTCCTATTTTCTACCCTGGAACTAAGGATTAGGACCACAAATGACGGGCAAATGAAGAGCACAAACCAGGTTAAAAGTATAGCAATATCATATTATCAATGCACCACTATAATGTCAGGGAAAATTACTTAGAATAAAATTATAGATAAATAAGCCTCCAATTCTCCATGTAACAGATGTATATAGCAAAAAAGAAAGCTTGCAACCCATGGATTAAACAAAACAGTCCCTCCATCAGAAGAAAACCAGGAAAACCAGTACTACTAAGTTTTCAGATCAAAATATCAACATAAACCCCACCAAAACCATGAGTTACCTCCTTCAAGCAAGCCTTTATTCCTTTCGCGACTTCATCGAATCCAATATAAGCTTAGTCATTTCATGCTCTAATGCAAGCTTCTTGGCAACCAACTCCATCTCTAAGACCTGCAACTTCCTCCACCTATCATCTAACTCTTTGGCCTTTGAGCTCCCAATTGAAGGCATTCCATGCATCAAAACCAACTCCAAACCATCCCACTTTCCAAACCGCAAAGAATCTCTCAGGAATGGGTACTTGGACCAAAACAAGTCATCCGACTCAGCCTCCACCCCGCCATTAGCAACATTATTCATCTCCGCCTTCTTCTCCACTTTCTTCTCAGCAGGGACATACGAAACAGGCAATGCCAAGACCGGAGAAGCGCTGTTGTCAACAGCAACAGCCTTGGCGCTCTTCCTCGGCTTCTTCTTACTGTTCTTCCCACCATCACCACCCCCGCTAGCCTCAACGCCCCAAATCTTGTTCGACAAATCAACCAACTTCAGCTCATGCGCTCTCGAAAACACCGGGCCCTCCCCATTCTCGCCCTTGTCAGCAGCATTGGGGAGGTAGTACTTCTTCTTCAGCCTCCTCGCCTTATCCATCAACTGGTTCTTGTTGACGTCAGCCTTCAGGCTCCTCCTCAAGAATTCATGGAACGCGCCCATATTGCTAGACGGGTCGGTCCCATTCTTGGCCTTGAACTCAATCATCCCTTCCAATATCGCAATCTCATCATCCTCGCCCCACAGCCGGCCCGCCTTCTTGGTCTCCTCATCCTCGCCGCTGCCGTTGGATCCCTTCTTTTTCTTCTTGGAGTCTTTCGGATTGGGATCGCTCTCCGCCGCGCGCTTCGCCGGAGGAGCAGCCGCGGCGGTCTTCTTGGCGGGCTTGGAGACAATGGGCTTGACGGTGAAATCGGAAGCGGTTGGGGAGTGGGTCATGGCGTCGGACTCGGTCTCGGAGCCGGCGTCATCACCGTCGGAGGCAGATTCCGATTGGGGCTTCTTATTAGCACTCACATTCTCCTCATCGTCTTCTTCTTCATCCTCGTCACCAGATTTGTCTTCTTCGTCCTCAACGACGTCGTTTTGTACCTCCTCCTCTTCTTCATCCACGGTCTCGGCGTCGGAGTCTTCCTCCATGGATGAAGCAGCGGGAGGGTCTTCAAGGAGGCGCTTGGGAGCCATAGGAGCGAAAAAGAGAGATTCTTGAAATAGGAGCAAACAATTCCAGCTGCCAAAGAGAGTATAGAGGCTTATTTTATATAGAGAGAGAGAGGTTGGAGTAGGGTTTTGACCAGGAATCTGGTGCCGTGTCGCAAACCTATTGGATTATGCCCTCTCTTTGGTGTATTTTGGGTCCTATATTTTTCTATTTTCCAATCAATATTTTTCTTGAAAAACCTAATGCGGATGGGTTTATATTTTAATTTTCCGGACGCAATAGGAAATTCGTGAATTTCCATTAAAAGTTTAAACCTCAGACCGAGAGGGGTCTCCGATAAGATTGAGCCATTTGGTATCTCATGGTTACCGAACGTTGATATTCGAACACCTTGTGGTTAAACATCAGGAGCATTTCATTGTATACAGTTTAGTAGCAAATCGATCACATAACACAGAGCAATTTTCCAAAGGAATAAGCAAAATTAAAACCAGTGTAACAATTCATCACTTCCAACGATATACAAATTCAAAAGTCAAAACTAGATGCATTTGGTTTGTATGAGAGTGTAATCTGTAAATTGACAAGGGATAGCAAAAACAGTATGTCAGTGTTGTTTTGGAATTTACATTTACAGTTCTTTCTGTACACTTGAAAATTGAAAGACATAATTTGCCTACGGAGCTCTGGAGTCCCTCTTCAGGACTTCAGCCAGTAGTCTCTGTCGACACAGATGATCTTTGACGAACAAATCTCAAAAATGAAGTTTGTTTGCGCCTTGCCGGATAGAATCTCTGAAATGGATCAATTGTGGGAGGTACCATATCTGTTCATCATGTCATCTGAATAGTGAATACCAGTAGAGAAGAAAACTCAGTGATCACATAGTTATGTACATCACAAAAAGGGAATTACTAGCGACTTCAACAACCATTAATTGTCTTCTAATATACAAAACAAGTATGACAGTTTCATTCTGCCTATATAATGTGTAGCACAAATGCATTACTTGACATCAAAATTACTTTTAATTTGCTTGCACACAGAGCCAAAGCATATGTAATATTCATAGATTTAAACAAGGAAGGGAAACATATGCATGCTTCCCTTGTCTGAAAATTCTGTTACACCTATTCAAAATGGCAGCTCATGAGTTAGCTCAAGCCTCATCATCTGAACTGAAATCGTCCTCTATTCGCAGTCCTGCAATTGCTGGAAATAGTCGTCTACCAAAATCGCGATCGAAAGATGGGTTTCGACTTTCTGGCTGTTTTTCTGAACTTTCTTCTGTGGGAGCCTTGACTATCTTTTCTGAACTTGCTTCTGTGGGAGCCTTGTCTTTCTTTTCTGAACTTGGTTCTATGGGAGCCTTGTCTTTCTTCTCTGAGTTTGCTTCTGTGGGAGCCTTGTCTTTCTTTTCTGAACCATCTTCTGTGGGAGCCTTTTCTTTCTTTTCTGAACCATCTTCTGTGGGAGCCTTTTCTTTCTTTTCTAAACTTGCTTCTTCCTTCTGCAGTCGTGACTGGTTTTCTGAACTTGCTTCTGCGGGAGCCTCTTTCTTGGAACTTGCTTCTGCAAGAGCATGTTTCTTGGAACTAGCCTCTTTCCTGGAATTCGTCTTCTTTTGCTTCATTTCTTGCATTCTGATCTCAGCACATACCTTGTTTAGTATTACCAAGAAATCACGTACGATTGTAAACAAACGAATACCTTCATCCTTCATTGCATTCCCGTGAAAGTAATCTGCTGTGTTCTTCACAAGAGTTGTTATCCTCTTTTCTTCTTCCAGAAGAAATGTAACTTCTCCTTCTGCACGCTCCAAAAAACTGGCTAGTGCCCGATGGAACTCACTGTCTTCATCCAGATTGTTCTTCAAGTCAGTCTCTACAAAGTTGCGAGCTTTTATTAGATTTGTTCCAAGACTTGAAACTGTTGCAGTTAAGCTATCAGCATCAACAACTGCTGCCTTTCTCACATCTTGAAGCTCATCGCTTAAACCTGAGACAGCCTCAAGACCAAGGTTACGATAGTGCTCTGCTGATTCCTCACCAACTTCTTTAACAAACTCCTGTGTACTCATATGGGACATGCTCTGGCCCGATTCTCTGGCATTGCGGGCAGCTTTCTTGCCCTCATAACGGATGATCTCCTGAACGACAAAATGCAAGAGTGTGGTCTTGCCATCAGTTCCTTTAACATCAGCCAGTTTCAAGAGCGTATCAAGCCTAAACGCCATTGCACCACCACGGTAAGTACCATCATTCATTCGGTTGCCAGTTTTTAGTACGGCTTCCAAAAGTTTTAGGAATAGCCTACTCTTCCTGAGTTTGTTGCAAGCAACCTGCCAATAGAGACGAGGCTATATGGTTAGATAATACACCATGAAATAATAAGTACTAAAGCGATGCTTTTATGTGATTATCAAAAATAAATACAGAACATGAGTCACATGACTAACTACTAAACTAGGAATTTATTGAAAAAATACAGAAGAAGCTCTACTGTCTCACCTCTAAAGTTGCAAAGGATTCGTTAGTGTTAGAGACCTCCTCTGTAAAGGAACACATGAAGAGCAGTGCCTCTATCCGCTTAAATGCAAATGGTATGTCAACCATGACTTTGAGGAACCGCTCTGCAGGGCCTAGAAGAGCAACATCACCTGTGTATAACCTAAGCTTCAGTTCCTCTTCTGAAGTTGGTGCCATCTTCAGCAGGGTTTGGAGGAGCTCCACAGGAAGCTCGTTACCTGATTCAGTAAATACATGTAAGTCGATGATGCGTTTAAACATAAAAGACTCAATTCTTAGGAGTACAATAATAGTCGATTATCCAGGACAAGATAATAGTTAGGAGCTAATAGTTATCAAAAATCAGTATTCATAGCGTTTATTCCAGGTAACTTGAAAATCAAGTTTTGTACATATAATTATTGACTTTCCCAACATTTCTTTAACAGAAAACATAACAGACGTTCCCTTTCAAACCAATATATCTAAGGTTACGGAAAAGTTGTTTTGAGGAGGAATGGATGAAAGGAGGTGAGGAATAAGGGAGGGGGAGATAGATACATCACCTTCTTGGAGGGCATCAGCAACTTCTTCTGTTGTCACATTCAATGCTCGCAGAAGAATTGATAGATTTTGTGCTTTCTTTCTGTCAATAATTTGGATATACTGGATTGCAGGTTCCATGGATGGTGAATCCTTTCTGCGCTCATTTTGGTTCCCTGCAGCATAACCGAAGAGAGACTCTATCTTCTCCTCATTGAACCTGGAGACAACTTGGAATGTTAATTGGAGTTACCAAAATTAGCTTATCAGTTTAAATTTAGGCTCACGATAATAGGCATAGCCTTACTGGAATGATCCTGCTTTGAGTTCATGCCAGACCATCGATTGATCAGGGTTGGCATTAACCTTATCCCAGAAGAATGGTTTTAATTTGGTCTTTCCAGAATCACTTCCAACATCAGCATCTCCATCACTTGCTTTGCGGCTTCCTAGAGGTGGAATTTGGGCCTTACCTATTCCAGGAATGGGTTTAGGTGCAGCTTTGGGAGGTGGGGGTGGGCGAGGACGAGGAGGAGGAGGAGGTGGTGGTCCAGGAGGCGGAGGAGCTGCTTTTCCAGGAGGAGGTGGTATTGAAGGGTTGGGTGGTCCTGCTGTAGCTTCTGGCTTTGCCTCAGAAGATTCATTTCCATTTCCATTTCCATTTCCATTTTTCATAGCCAAATTTCTCACCTTTCCACCAGCGTTGAACTCTCTACTTGAACCTACACTATTGGACACTTGTGAAGAACCTGCGGTGTTACAAAGATTGTGACTTGCTTTATAATTTGAAGATGATCATAAGTCAGATAACAGAAATCAGAAAATAGCATACCAGCAGAAGATATATAGAGAAGAGGCCTGTCATCCTTTGGTCGTACATATCTCGGACCAACTTTTCTCCTCTTCCTTCTCCTTATACAACAGCAGCAGACCGGCAGTACAACAACCACAAGTATCACTGCTGAAGCCACAGAAATTAAAATATTTTGGTCATACTCGTACTGTTATCTGATGGTGGACTTGAAGCACCTCCTTTCCCTCTTGGTTTGGCAGGTGGACTCCCCTTCCCATTTTGTTTAAAAGGTGAACGTAAAGGTGCTGGTGTTTTTTCCGGAGCAGGGGATGGTGATTTCTTCTCCGGGGATCCACTGGCCAAATATCTTCTAGTAGCAATTTCGGTACCTAAAAGCCACTCAAAGCAGTTGATCAACCAGTTGTTGGGACTATCCCTTTTGCCAGAAGCATGAAACACGATACCTTTCTTTCTTAAGCAATCAACAAGTGCTTGTTTCACATGAGGAGGAAGAACTAAAATCGCATTGTGTATGTTGCTTTTCGAAGAAAAAACTGTTTCCGACTCACTGGCTGCTTCATGTGGAATATACAAGTCAAGATCTTCCACCCCATCTATCCCACCTATCAATTCTCTCCTGCAATGGTACCATACCTGCTCTGCCTGCAATCAAATATCTAGTCAAATAGATTTCATGATCATGCAATCGGATAAGAAGTACAAATTATAATGACTTCAATAAAACAATTACAAAAGCGTGCTTTCACTCTTTCATTTGCTGCACCTTTCATTTCTCACCCAGCCAAAATGTGGTCATGGCAAACATACCATGATTCTTAGTTTCCTATTTGATAATTAGTTCATTCAATCTTTGTCTGTCAACATCAATTGCATCGTATACCTTACATGAGCCGTTTGCCCTTACCTTCACTAGAGCCCCCGGAAAACAGCAAATGATTAATGAAGAGCAGGTTAAGTGATAGCTTGGCGTTATGTAGAACTAAGAACTTTCAAGTAACCAAAAATATCCAAATCGATCAATTTCTTTATGTACTCATCAAAGAACACAAACCAAGTCACCTATACACAATTGTTTTCCCCATTAGCAACCAGGTCTCTACTCTCTACTTTCTTTCCAAAGTACACACATCAGAAAGAAGAAAACAAGTCTCTAATATCTCTAATATATATAAATAAGTTGAATCGCATTTTTGAATCATAGATGTAACCAACCCAAAAGAAATTCTCCCCCATTCTTTTTCAATACAAAGACAAAATACTTCCACAAACAGAATAATCTTCCTGATCGAAAAAATGGGTATCAAACGGGTTCAACCTTCAAACTCATAATCCACACCTATATTCATGAAATGCAGAAAAATAGCGGCACATAAATATTTGAAAAAAGAAAACAAAATTTCGATCTTGCATACCATGTCTTCATCTATCTCGTCCTCATGGGCAACCCAATCGCCTCCGTAAAACGTCTCTTTGGTCCTCCTGACTCCCTCAGAGGCCCCAATGACCAAAGCACAGAGCAGAAACACGAAAACTCCATAACTCGCTCTTCTCATTTGCATTCCTTCCCAAATCACCATCCCACCTTTTCATTTCATCCTTTTTTTTTCCCGCCAAACCAAAACAGAAACGTTTCGACGGCCCACTCTTCCAACCACGGCCGGGGCCGTCCTACAGAAACGTTTCGGATGCGAGGTCCCGACGTTCTTCTTCAGCTCAATCTGGGAACAACCCACGTTGAAGTTGTCATGTGGGGAAGAACCAACAACAACAATTTGAGATCAATGAGGGTTCAATATCAGATATGCTGCTCTGTTTTTGAAACGTGGAGGAGGATGACACATGCAAAGCCTTCAAGACCAACATGCAAATGAATCAGAAGGCAGAGTGGTTGCAGAGCTCGGACCCAAGCAAACCCAGAAAACCGGCCGGAGAGAAAAACCCAGGGAGGATTTTTCTGTTGGATTTTTTTTTGAAAAAAAATGTGATTTCTGTTACAGAGATTTTCGTCTTAGGGATGTTTCTTGATTTTCGGGGGGTTTAAGAGGAGAGAGAAGAGAAAGAGAAAGACAGAGAGTAAGGTCGACGTGCGGAGAACAATGTGGGACGCCCATGGTTGTCATGGACTTTTTGGTCTTCTTCTTCCCTCCCTATTTCCACTGCCTTTTCTTTTTTGGTTCATATCCTAGCTCTACAATTTCTTTTCTTTTTCTTTTTTCTTTCAAAAAACGTGATCTTATGATGTTTTGTCCCGAAATTTAGTAAATTTAGAGTTATTTGATATTTGATAGGAGTGAAACGTAGGGGTAGGTGATTGATAAGTTTGGCCGAGCTTAGGTTTTGTTTTCCTAAATTTACTCTCCTCTAAGTATGATTTGTAGTAACCTCTGAGATCCAAGTGTAATAGCTTATTGAGCTAATTTTTTTCTTCTTCTTTGAGGTTTAGATTGACGTCCGCTCATTTCTAATGAAACTAAAAATAAGATAAAACGTATGTTCATACTTATTTCATACAAAACTCATGATCTTCCAGTTAAGCGGAAAAGTTAAAATTTGATAAAATACCCTATTAATCAAAGTGATTCCAAACTCCTAATCTTCCAATAACATACCCTGGTAATCAAAGTGACAAGCTTCAAATATGTGATAACGTTTCTATGTGAAACATGCCGATAACTTATTTTAACGCTGTAATTTGAAAGTTTACTTAATTTTAGGCATTCCTTACGAGGGTGGACAAAAAGAACATGAGAATCCAGCATTGCGATAAAGCATGTATAGCAGCAATTTTAGGACCTCTTTCTGTATCCCCTTAAAAAAATTGCAAAATCCTGTCTTAATCCTTCCCATACAAAAAGAAGAGGAAACAAAACGTATGGAGATGCGGGGTATCGATCCCCGTACCTCTCGCATGCTAAGCGAGCGCTCTACCATCTGAGCTACATCCCCATTAATGTTGTTCGGTTCACAAATTTTATTGATAAAGGAATGACCCTAGAGATTTCAACTGAAACTGAAACACCCGCCACCTTCTAGTCTAAGTCACACACTGCCATAGTCTTTGTAAAGCTTCACTCCTCAAATCATCATGAACGCCAATCTCAACTTCAAACTCCTCACAAAATCACTCTGCACCTCCACTCCCCATTTGAAAGACCAACTTCTCATCCCACCCTTCACCTCTCTCCAATGCGGAGCCATTCTACAGTCCCTCACCAACACCAAGTCCCTCCCAAACGGCCAGAAGCTCCACTCCCTCATGGCCACTTCCGGCAACCTCCTCCACAACACCTACCTCACCACCAAACTCGCCGCTTTTTACGCCAATTGCGGTCGATTGCCCCAAGCCCACTTGCTTTTCGACTCTGTCTTGTTCAAAATTCATTCTTATGGAACTTCATGATCAGGGGCTACGCTTGTAACGGGTTTGGACTCGAGTCGATTGTAATGTACCGTCAAATGGTAAGTTTGGGTTTAAAGGGAGACAATTTCACCTACCCGTTTGTTCTTAAAGCGTGTGGTGATTTGTTGGCTGTGGAAATCGGGAGGAGGGTTCATGGTGAGGCGGTGGTTAGTGGGTTCGCTTCAAATCTCTATGTGGCCAATGCTCTTCTTGCAATGTACTTGAAATTTGGGGAGATGGGGTATGCATATAAGGTGTTTGATAAAATGCCCGAGAGGGATTTGACTTCTTGGAACACGATGGTTTCGGGTTATGTGAGGAATGGTGATCCGAGGGAGGCGTTGGCGGTGTTTGGGAGGATGGGGAAGCTTGGAGTGAGGGCGGATGGGACGAGTTTGTTGGGAGTGGTTTCGGGTTGTGCTGAGTTGGTGGCATTGAAGCAGGGGAAGGCGGTTCATGCGTATGTGGTTCAGAATGGTGGTGAGGTGTGGAATCAGTTTTTGATGAATGCGCTTATTGAAATGTATTGGAAGTGCAGATGTGTGTATATTCAAGGAGGTTATTTGATAGGGTGGAAGTGAAGGATACTGTGTCGTGGAATACTATGATCAGAGGGTATGAGAGGGGTGGCGATGCATTTGAAAGTTTAAGGCTTTTCTGCCGGATGGTTGTGGAAGGTGCAGAGGTTGATGAGGTGACGATTGTGACTGTGCTTGCTAGTTGTGATCAGATCAGTGCCTTGCAATTTGGCATGTCTGTTCATGCATACCTTGTCAGGAAAGGGTTTGGTGCGAATGTGATAGTTGGGACTGCTCTTATAGACATGTATTCTAAATGTGGAAGTTTGTCCTGTTCGTGTCGGATTTTTGATGAAATGCCTAGAAAAAATTTGGTTTCTTGGAGTGCTATGATATCAGGATATGGAGCTCATGGGAGGGGAGAAGAGGCTATCTCTTGTTATCATGAACTGATAGCAAACAAATTTACTCCTGATGAGGGGCTTCTTACTTCTGTTTTGACAGCGTGTAGTCATGCAGGCCTAGTCAATGAGGGTAAAGACATGTTTAATAGAATGACCAGAGAATATAGAGTAAAGCCAACAGTTGCTCACTATTCGTGTCTGGTGGATCTCCTCGGCAGAGCAGGACGCTTAGATGAAGCATATGAACTCATTAAGACTATGGACGTAGAACCCAGCAGTGATATATGGGCTGCACTTCTTTCTGCTTGCAGGCTACATCGAAATGTTAAACTGGCAGAGATTTCAGCACAGAAGATTTTTGAAATGAATCCAAAAGGAGTGGGTAGTTACATTTGTCTTTCCAATATCTATGCTGCTGAGAAGCAATGGGATGATGTTGAAAGAGTGAGAGCCGTGGTGAGAAAGAAGGGACTGAAGAAACCACCTGGCTGCACTTTTGTGGAGTTAGACAAGATGGTTCATCGGTTTCTAGTTGGGGATAAATCACACCCACAAACAGAAGACATTTATGCCAAGTTAAGGGACTTGAACCTGCAACTCAGGGAGGTTGGATACAAGCCTGATACCACTTCCGTGTTGTATGATGTAGAAGAGGAAGTAAAGGAGAAGATGCTTTGGGATCATAGTGAGAGACTGGCAATTGCATTTGCCCTTATTAGCACAAGTCCAGGGACCACAATCAGGATCACCAAGAATCTTCGTGTCTGTGTTGATTGCCACACAGTAACGAAAATGATTTCTAAGTTTACGACTCGAGAGATTATAATGCGAGATAACCATAGATTCCACCATTTTAGAGATGGAATTTGTTCTTGTGGTGATTATTGGTGACTGATCTTTCTTCATAAATTATTTGTACATTCATTGCTTGGGATGCACAGATTCTTTTATTCAGGGAGCAGACATCTGGAATTGCTGTGGCATTGTGACTTTATGCCAATTTATTGGTTATCCAGATCCAACAACTTGTTCATGGATGGTTGCTTCTTTTCCGACTTGGCTGGTTGTATCACTTGAATAAAGATAGGATTTTGCTTATCAAATAAGAAAGTAAACCACCACCACCACCGGTGACACTCATATCTGTTTCTTCATCCCACGGGAATGGCTCCACTGGTTTTGTTGCTTCCAGAAGATCTTCAGTCGAGAACTTTGGTTTTGAACGCTCCAAGGGACCTAGGTGGTGGTTGTACTTTTCTGAGTCCTGACAGTAATCCTGCAGAAAAGAAGTAGAAATAACATTATGGATATCTGTTACCATGAAAGAGCATATTCTGAAGGCACATATATGAAGTTCAAGGGTTACCTGATCAGCATGCATCTTCTTTACAAATGTCTTGAATATTTCGAAATTCGTTTTTTGTAGAAGTTCATCCACCAGACGGAGGTAAGTCACCCCATACATCCTTACTTTTGGTTGGCCATCTCTGTTGATACCATTTGGTCTAGCATTTAAAAGGATTTGGTCATAAGCCGCACTGTCGTACCTTGCAAGTGCATTTTCACCTGCAACTTCTATGTTCTCTCTCCAACCTCCACTCAAAACCTGCACATGCATGTTCAAATTGTTGTTGTTAAAGTATGCAGTTGTACTATTTGAATGCATCATAATGATAATTTTATTTTCTTATGTTGAAATTCGTTGTACACTTTACACCAGAATAAAAAACCTTTTTTTTTTTTTTTTCGTACTTTCTATATGTTTAATTGAAGACTTCATGCTTCATGTTTAGTAAGACACATATTGATATGTTTTAGCTAGAGCTTTGGTTTCACTGGTAGTATAACTTTAATTGAAGGCAGGTGTTGATAAACTTCTAGTTCTTGCCTGCTGAACAAGGTCTTGAGGCGCACTTTTGGCATCAGCACTTTGTTCTGAGTTCCTCATCTCTAAACATGTAAAATTCAATATGGCATGATGCCTTGACAGCATCCTTGCTATAGGTCGGTACCCATCTCTATCTTTCAAATTATAGTATCCTGCAGTAAGCTCCGCAGCATGACTATCAGTTTTATACCACCAGTGGATTCCAGAGACCTGTTTTGGTATTCAAGCATGAATTTTTAATCAACTGGTGAATGTCTGAATGATGGTAAATGGCTAAATGCTGCTCATATGAAGTTTCTTACTTTTGCTGCTAGCTTTAATTTGCAGCCCAGGAAAATTTTGTTGGCTTCATCCAGGATCTGATCACCATGGCTCAGTAATTTGTTAGAGTACCAAGTCAAAAAGAACTTCCCTTTCTCAGTAAGGTATGTCCCTTTTGATTTGAAGAACTCTGTAGATTCAGGAGTGTCATTGTATTCTCCTGCATTATCTGGCAAATCCCATTCAGGATGGCCAGCATTTGTTGCAGCCTCTTTGAACTCTGCTTTGAGATACTTATCATAGCACTGCAATTACGTGATAGATAAGACATTTTCACTTAAAATTATTTGAATAGGGCCAGGATGATAGAATTGTCAAATCATTCAAATCTGTCTCACCTGAAATTCCCCAATTCCTGGAAAAGCCCATCCTTGAGTTTCCGGATAAGAGGGATACCTGAGCTCTCCTGCAGGGCCAAGTCCCACTTCAATGTCTATAATTAGTCCACTTTCTAGAAAATCTGACATGTTCTCTCTGAAGCTCTTCAAGTAGTCTCTATATATCTGTAATACAATGATTAGTATATACCCGAGAAAATTCTTCAACAATGGATATTGAAATATTTGTCATCTTTACCTCAACAGCAGTTCTTCCATTAAAGAGAGGCAAGTTATCCACACCTAAAGTGAGGTACTCCCGGTTCCTGTTACCTTTGAGATTGGTATAAAAGATATCAGGGTTCAATTCTCCTATATCAAGTACCCATTGGGGAATGGGAATGGTTACAATATCTCCTACATTCCCACCACATTGGTGAAATGACATTATAGCTTGTAATTTCAGTCCACATTCTTGAACTGCTTGAAACATGCTCCTATAAGCACTCCAGTCATATTGTTTTGGCCCTTTTGATTCTATGATCCCCCACCACACATCTACCATTACTCCATCAACACCTGCTTCCTTCAGTTTTTTCAGCTGTTTCACGAGTGTGTCTTCGTCTTCTAAAACATTATCAATTGTAACAACTCCCAACTGGTACAAGTGAATATTTGTAGAAGTATTAGCACTTTACTGGGTGATGAACATCACTTTGTACTAGTGTGCTGCATACACAATTACACACACACATGAAATAAAAGGTTGTTTCCAACTTACAGGGAGCATCACAAAGATTGGCACATAATTTGCGAGCATCTTCTCGTTGTATGTGAGTGTAGGTGCATCCTGCATTGTAAAGAAAGAGGTTTATGCTTGATATATCTGTAAGGATGGATGTTGGAACTGGTACAACTTACTACTTGAGTCTGCTTCCTTTTATAGTATAGATTATATAAATATCTTTTATTTTGGTCTTTGATTATATAATATCTTGATAATGGAAACAAGGAAAAGAAAACTTCTTTAGCACCTTATCTTTGCATTAAAACATGTTCCTGGGGTTTATATGTCTTATATCTGCCATTCTTATATGCATCCATATGGCCATGAGGACCACTGCCAACTGCATGATTTTTTTTTTTCCTTAAAATGTATTTTTTTTTCATTTATTACTGTTTTATACAAATTTACAAAATGACTAAGGCCAGTAAAGTCATTTGGTTTCTACCAATTATTTAGCCACATGCACGATTTAGCCCAACAGCGGTTAGCTATTTAAAGTTTTAAACAAATCCTGCTATGTCTGTTTCAGTCTCTCAGGCCATCAGATATTTATAGCAAAATGATTTACAGCAGAAGATTGTAATTGTGAGGCAGTTGCTTACCTGTCTTTGTGTGGTGGAAATTTCAGATGCCACAGCTCGAGGACTTGTGATGAATGTGGAAGCACTCTGATTTGATCTTTCCCTCCATGCTTTATTTGTTGCTTCTGCACTTCCAAGTAGATTCTGGAATGGTACATCTCTGCACAAGTACCTTCCATGATGAAGCTTAGTTTTCGCTCTACCTAGAGTTGTGCTTGCCATGGTGACACCACAATGGCTTATCTCCCTTCTTTCTTATGGTCACTTTCAAGGTACAGGAACAACAATGCTATACTTGTTTGCCTATTTCGGCCTAAAAGGGCCGAGAGAAAACTCCTCGATCTTCTTCTGCTCTGATCGCGAGGGAGCTATTGCATCCGCAGAACAAACGTGAACTAGTGCAATTGGTTGTCTAACCGTACAGTCTATCGTTTTTGCTTTCAGGTGTTTGAAGCCTCTGGAGGTGGTGGAATATATATGTTTATGGAAGTCATCTTACCAGAGACCTCTGGTTCACTGGTTGGCAAGGGAAAGAGAAAGCAGTGGATACGAAACGGGTAGACCTATGCAACTCCACATTGTTTTCTAGCCATGCTTCTTATGATTATTGTCATCTTCCAAGTTTGAAGTCGTTTTCTTCTCTATTTTTTGTGGACTGTACACTTCTCTGCTGAAGGACAAGAACAAGAAAATGAAGAAATGAACCAGAGGAAAAGGTGTATTCAGAACCGTCAAAAAGAGGGAAATTTTTATTTTGCATTCTTTCGTTAAAGGACTGATTACATTCTCACCTATCATATCACATGACACTGTCGTTAGCAAAGCTCATCAAAGCAACATTTTATTACACTGTTAACCGGGCTAGAACTAGCTTTTGTAAAAGATGAAATTGCTTTCTTTTTTTTCTTTTTCTTTTTTACTAAACAGCCTGATCATTCACAAAGAGCTGTAAAAATTTCAAAAACTGGAGGTTACATTCTTTTCCTTTCCAAATTATATCATTTCCATCCTCTATCAAGAAGATTAGGCTTCATTCTCAAACAATAAAACGAGCTTATAATGTGGGGAATTTCTATGGATGCAAATTTGCCGACCACCCTTATTTGCCCACATTTATGCCCACCACCTAGATTTGATGACATGTGTTATTTCTCTTAGCCATCTCTAACTATGGTTAGCTATATCAAATTGTAATAAATAAATTCTGTTTTGTTTAATTTTAACTTTAACTTTAACTTTTGACTCAGCTTAAAAACAAAAAAAAAAAAAAAATGGTGATTGAGTTCCTATTTTGGCTTCATATTGTTAAGGATGTGAAAACAACACATATTATATATGTTTTGTGCAATGGTTGTGATGCCCAGCGATTGTTGATGACCAAAAAAAAAAGCATGAACCTGGGCACTTGAAATTTCGCATTGTGCTATATGGCCATCAATGTTGATTATTGTTGTTTTTGTGGTGAGACTAACAATATTCTCCTCTGTGTCTGTATCATGATATATCCAAATAGCACATATCATCTCCTTTGTGTCTGTATTTTACCAAGATGCAGCAAGTGCGGGAAGACCCAACGAATTCAAAAGCAATGTATGAAATTAGGGGAGATCGATAGAGTTTCGTACCTTGTTTATGAGAGAAGGAAAGAGAAAAACCAAATGAATCGTTTGGGTTTAGTCGGGTTTAGTCTTGGAGTTGTATCCACGAGTCCTCAGAAAGTCAGAATACTTGGAGATTCTATTTTTTTTTTTCAAAGTGAGTTAAAGTTAAAATTAAAAGAAAACATAATTTATTTATTACAATTTGAAATAGCTAACCATAGTTAGAGAGGGTTAAGAAAAAGGACACGTGGCATCAAATCTAAATGATGGGCATAAGGGTGGGCAAATAAGGTGGTCGGCAAATTTACATCTAATTTCTATTGCCTCCATAAGGGCTTAGTGTCTTTTCTTTCCGTAATTGGGCTTAGTTATCCAAACTGATTTATATTTTCTGAGAGTATTGGAGGTTAGTGGACTAGATGAGTTATGGAGCTTCTTGAAGACCTTGCTCCTTTTACTGAAGTATCCTCAAAGGCTCAAATATGCAATGTTTCATCCATTGCGGTTCAATAATTTTCCTCCATTATTTTTTCTTTCTTTCAAGACTCCATCTATCGCATTTCTCTTCTGAAGCTCTCATTATTGAAGGTGATTCCAAGATCCTGCTTAACGCCCTCAAAGGGACCTCGTCTATTCCTTGACGCATCAAATTTATCCTTCAAGGTATTAAGGAGCCGAGTAAGTTCACACACTAGTTTACCTCAGTCACTTTCTGTCACGTTTGGCGTGAAACCAATTTTGTTTGCTCAACAGGACCTTGTATATCCCTTGTCCACTCTTTACCTTCTTTTTCACATTATGTTTGGGTTCTCAGTTGCTCCTCTTTCCTCAAGCGTTGCCTTCCCGTTTGATCTTTTTAGAGACTCGGTTGCTCTAGAACCTGCCCGCCGCCCCACTAGCGCCTATAACAAGATTTTTAAACCACGAACAAGATTGATCTTGCAATTATAAGCATTTTGTGAAAATTTAAATGAGAACTTACTAAGTTTCACCCTTCAAAATAACAACAGCACCACCCTATAGTCGACCCTACTTTCAATTATAGTGTTGGTGCAGACAGTTTGACTTTGTTTCAACCAACAAGGGTAAACAGGCTATGAAATGGAGTAAAATGGTTAAAGAAGCATCATAGCAAGATTGTATATAAAGGGCAAACTTGGGGGTTGATTGAAAACAAGTAATCCAGGTCCATTCCTAGGAATGACCTGGCACTATTAGCAGGAGACCTCTATTAGCAGACATGTTTAGCTGGCTCGACTACCAACATATCCTCTTCAACGCCTTTACTTTACTATCCCCCGGATTTAACTCGCTTACATGTCAAACACTTATTTTGATACACCAAGAAAATCAGAGCAATACTAAAAACAATGATTAATCTAAGTAATTCTCGATTAAAATTTCAGTACTTTAAAGCGCTATATAACTTCGTCTGCTCTTCGCCAAGCCGGAGTTGGAGCATGAAAATTACACGAATGGTGAACTAGTGAATACCATGAAGAAAGAAGGGCATAGTGTTCAAAGTGAGTATGCAAGAGAGCACCGCAGCTACTGGTCAGTTGGAGAAACAGCAAATGAATGCACTTGGCGTTGGCAAATGGCACGAACAAACTGCCCCCAATCTATGACCACTGCCCTTCACGTGCCAACCCCAACAGAGCTTACCCTCTCTTTAATCCTCTCCCCCATTCTCCCCTCTCGTCTTCTTCACCGCCATGAGAAGAAGACGAAAAAGAACCAAACTTTAGAGAGAGACCCAGCAAGCAGTCCACCATTCTTAGTTTCTTCTCTGCCAATCTTCCAGACTTGCCCTCTTCTGATACATTAGTTCAAACCCAGAAACAGAAACAGAAACAGAAACAAACCCAAAAATGTGTTATGTTGGCAAAGCTACAAAGATCTTCATCTTCGTGGTCACAGTTCTTGTTGTTGTTGGCCTCGTCTTGGGTTTCGGGATTCTCCGCCATGGCCTCCACGACAAGTCCCACAAATGCTCCGGCGACTCCTGCAGCTCCTCCGACTCTTCCCCTCTTCAGTTTCCCTCCCCCACTTCTACCTCCGATCCCATTCCCACCCCACCTAACCCCACACTAAGCCCATCCCCACCGAGCTCCACTCCAAGCCCGCCCGCCTCAGATTTCAGCCCACCTCCGCCGTCAACGATCTCCACTCCGACCCCACCTCCGCCTGACCCGACTTCCAATCCTCCGCCGCCAATCCCTGCTTCCAATCCGCCACCACCGATAAGTACTTCCAGTTCGCCACCGCCGGTCACTGTATCCAATCAACCCCCGCCGCCAGTTACGTTGGCAGCGCCGCCGTACAGTCCGCCGAGTGATGTACAATTGACGCCAGGTCCTGTCCCTGCTTAGCAGCTCAGATTCTTACACATTTGCCGCATTTTTTTTTAGTTCTTTTTTCAAGTTAAAAGCAGCATCCTTTGAATTCTTTTGTTCTGAAATTTTAGTCTTGGATGGATCGTGGATGATGGGTTGAGTTGATTTGGTTAGTTTGTATATAGAAATGTTGTTGTCAATTTTGTAATGGCGGATTTGGAAGTAGGAAGAGCATCTCTGTCACTACTCCCCTTATGAGAGTTCAGTGTTCCTTCTCTGTACAGGGAAGTTGGTTTTTACAGTGATGAAGTGTTTCGTCAATTCCGATGCTGGTCACTTGTCATCAATCACCTTATTGACTACGTTGTCTAACTTGTTTTCTTTTCTGCCTGCGTTTTGCACTGTTCGCCCAATAACAACACACACAACTTAAAACATACACATACTTCTGTTATTATATCTGATTTATTTTAAAATAAGACCGCCAAACCAGCTTAGAGGCTTCAAGCCAACAATCTGTTATTGTAGCGTCTAAGTGAATTTTTGAACCTTAATTATATGCAGTGTTTTAAATCAAGGCCGTTTAGGCGAATTCTATGCACTCTAAGCCTATTCTCTATCCTGTAAGCGCCTAGCGAGTTTTCAAACCTTGTTTATATTTGGTTTTAAATTGTATAATTTGTCGTTTTGCCACTTTAAAAAAACTTAAAGATGGCAAAAAAAAAAAAATCTAAATGTACGTGTTGGAAACTTATTCTTATGTTCGATCCATAATTTTTAAACACTAGTAGTCGAATTTCTTCTCAATCCTCCAATTTCCTTGATTACACATTGGACAAAGTTGAATGACATCTTTTACCAAGTATCGATATCGTTCTCGCTTAATCAATTTAGACAACTTCTTTGAAATGTCTTCAAATGATCGAGAAGCGCATGAATTCACAAGTGCATTGGGAGTTTTGGCCAATGATGATGATCGTATCATGAATCACAAGTGCATTTTTGTTCAAGGGTTAGTGATGATAGTATTGGAAACGTAGGTTCATCCTTTTAGGGTTATGATTGGATTGTTCTTTTGTGCTGGGAATGAAACAATATTTCACATTTGTATGACTGCGGTATAGTTATCAGTCAGGAGTTGGGCAGTGCCAGTCTGCCAGTGCCATCAAAACCCAAGAGAGAACCTGTAAAGCTGCAAGTCTGCAACATTAGATTCCATCACATGTACAGTACAGATAACACCAAATAACACAAGTAGGGAACGATGACCCATCATCAAATCATGTCTCTCTCGTCTCTATCTAATTCTTATTTGATTTGGCATATTATGAGGGCACGTACCAAATTAATATTAAGAAGAGGCTCTTTTGGCAGTGGCAGGAACGTGCTACCTCGTAATTTTTGTCTTTACGACTTGTTAATTGGAAAAGTATGTAGATATAGGGAAGATAGCGAGACCTGAGTTTGGCTGTTGGTCTCAGAAGGCTAAGAATGTAAGATGATGTTCGATAGAGGCTCTACGGTTTCCCGACAATTGCAGCGCAAGACTCTGAATTATTTAGTCAAGAAAATGGAGTTATATCCGATGAAATTATTGACAAGACAACTTACATTCAAGGACAATCATTACAAATAGTGCAGTTTTCATGCTTGTTGCTGCACATAATCAAATCGGACGACCTTTTATTTCAATCTGTCCCCGGAGGAGGAGGAGTCGATGCCATAACAAACAACCACCTCACAAGGCCAGGCAGTGCGCATACCGGGATCAAACTCACATCGCCCTATCCAATAGTGATGTGATGGGGGCTTATTTCAGGCAAGAAAGCACAGCAGAAAAATAAAGTTAACATGGGCCCAATGACAAAGTCCAGGCCCAAGCACCATCAAGCTCACGTCTTAAGATCACTCAAAATTCTCTTATGTAAACTATCTCCAATAGAGCACCTGAATTTGCTTTTTAGCTGTATCTGATTATTTTGAAGCAACTCGAACAGACTAGCTATATATAGTTATATGCAGCAGTTAAATAGAACAAAACAGAGTAGTTGAATCAGAGCGCTGCAGTTGGGCTTGTCTGCTAGCTTTCTGGTCAAACAATGTTAATGCAGCTCACTACTGCATACTATATATTTGTTACTTTAGGCAGTTGGATTCTGTCTTTCCAACTCAAACATATTACCACATACATCGATAATTAAGGGTTAATGTCCAAGAATCTGGAATGTATAATAAGTTGCAGCTCGGTTCATTGCGAATCGAATGTTTGTTAGTACCCCCTAGAAAGTTCAGTGAAATTAAGCAGTTGTTGCAGTACTTGTAATTTCAATTTGCAAACGGATTTGTGGTTATGGTTCGTGGAATGGTATAGCTAGGCTGCTCTCTCTTTTGAATGCAAAAGCTTCTTAGTAAGTTGTTACCCGAATGCGAATTAAGGCGTGCAACACAAACTTTAGAAATAAAATGCACATGAAAATTTGTATCAGAAACACAACATATCATGGAATGATCATCCTGAAGAATCTTCCTTGCTTAAAAGCTTAGAAGGCGAGAAACAAAATCATCATGATACCAAATCCCGGAGTGAGACCGCCTTTGTTAAGCGATGAAGCAGCTGATGGTTCTGAGGAAGCCCCGGTTCGAGAGATGGAAGTGGGAGATTCAGTTGCAGGGATGGTAACAGCGGTTGGCGTAGGACTGAAGGCAAGTTCTGGTGAATGTGTAGGTGAGGGTGAGGCAGCAGAAGTGTCTGGAGCAAGAGAGGAGGCCATAGGAGTGTCCGAGGAAGGCGGTAGAGTAGCCGAAGGAGATCCTTGTGGAGCGAGGTTCACGGCTGGAGAAGCTGTTGGTGGAGGGGCAGAAGTAGTTGCAGGACTAGTGCCAACTTCAAGCTTCATTCCCTGGCTACAATGTCCGATTGTTCCACAAATGAAGTATCTCTTCCCTGCAGAAGAGAGGGATCGTAGTGCTGCCACCACTGTAAGCCTGAATTGAGTTGCTTCCTTGGCAAGAATCATAGTCTGCCTTTGATACCTCAAGCACATTATGGCTAGGCGAGTACTGAAAATCTGCGTCCAACGCCACCAAGTCAGAAATATTTTTTCTTAATTTCTTGTAGAATGTTTTTTCCAATGATATTGGATGATTGATTAATGATTACACTATTGTACAGTTTTATCTGGAAAATCAAAATTCGAGGAAACATCACTATAAATATGTTATGTTATTAGACCGTCATCTATTATGTAGGTATGTGGTAGAAGATAACTTACTTAGATTATCTCCGACTAAGAATGTTTGCGACGACGCCCATGTTTGCAGGTCGGTAGATGCATCCCACCCGCCATTTGGACCACCAACTGTGTAAGTCGCTGCCGCGGCCAATTCAACCAGCACATTCATCATAACAAAGCTCATCAATATTGTCCTTGTAGGCACAGCCATATTTTCCTTCAATTAGTGAAACAAAATGAGGGAGGAAATCAGAATGAACAATGCAGACTCGGACACAAAGATGTAACTTATAAGTAGGTTGAATAGGAACTAGAAATTAATATATAGAGAAGAACTAGGGACTTTGCAGAGTGATGATAATACTAGTTTATGGTTTAGTTGTTTGAGTTGGTTGATCAGTATCATGATAGGTTGTTTGATCATGGATTTGTTGGAGGAATTACTTGATGCGCATACACTAAACGCATGCTATATAGTTAATTAGTGTTCATCATCTTCTTAATTTTGTAAACGATGAAGTACTAAGCATATTGTGGCGAAGAACTGAGTAGTATATTATTGGATCAAACAAGATCGAGGAGGTAGAATGGTCCAAAAGGGAGTAGTTCATGATCGAAATGCATGTGAAAAGCAGAGGGCCGGGTCACTTATTGTTCATGTCTAGTAGGTGAATATATGTACCTAATCTGATAATCTAACCCACGTCTGGAAGGATTATTTGTGTAAAGCAAGAGGCAAAGAAACTATGGAGCTGTCATGGAAGTGCAGGCACGACCGAGACTCCAAATTGCAGTTGACTCTTAGAACCTCATGCATGTTAGTTTGTTAATTTCTGTACACTTATATTTGGCTTCAGCACCAGAAAGTTTCTTCGAATTTGTCCTCAAAGTTTTTATTATATTAAAGTTGTTTGGAAAAAAAAAGAAGAGGATTTTTTTCTGAAACAAAGTTATAGTGGGTGGACTGAGCGATGATTTCCTGAAGAACATTGGCGTGGTAAAGTTCAACGAGTGAGGCATGGTAATTTCAAGAAGAAGTTGGACGCGGTAAACTTTCTCACTGATGCTCATGCAAATCTTGGTCACTCAACAATTATCGATGGCCGGGTTTCAGTGACTTCTTTCAGTGTTACCTGCTTTCAACTATGATTAACTTCCATAGCCTAAGTTGTCCTAGGAGGTTTTCTTTCTTTCTTATTTAAGGATCATGGTATTTTCTTATTTATCTATTAGATGAAGGTAATCATTCAAAGAAAATTTTACGGATAGATTGTAACAATAAAATCAATGCCATAATATCATGCATGGGCTTATCTTCTAGTGTTTGATAAGAGAGCTATGAACTCGATCTCCGGTACACCATGAGACTGAAAAAATTGACCATAACAATCATGGAGACTCTAAAACTGATACAATGCCAACAAATTAAAAATGGTAGAAATAGTGCCGGTATACCAACCGGCTAATGACTACAAACCACATACATGTGCACAAATCAACTCCGCCTCCTAGTGAGTGAACACTGACGGAGCTACACTAAGACCAAAGGGTGCCATGACACTCCCAAACTTTTGAAGATGGTCAATTACACCATTATTGTAAGACTAAATGGTTACAATTATATATAATTGTAATGAACTGGCCCCTTTTTATGTAATGATATGTCACGTAATAGTGAATAGTTTGATATTTTAAATTATATAATCTCTTTCCTCATTGCGTCTTGCCATATCCATCACCGTAATCGATTAGTTATTAACTAATCATTTTACATGCCTGTAAATCTTGAATATATAATCATTTACATGTACATAAATAAAACTATATATCAACAATAAGTTCAATTTTAATTAACCACATAATTTTGACAGACAATTTAAAATTTTATATATATTTTTTTGTATTTTATATCTCAGCCCTCTTAAACTTACAGTAAAGTTACAGTTTTAGCTCCGCCCCTAGTGAATACACGTGATTATTCATTAAGTGAAATCTGACATTGTGATTAACTTTCTACAGAGTACATGATATATATTGATGAGTTTCTTATGGATTCTAGCTTGTATGATTGAAGAGCGGAGTTCAGTCAATCAATAAATTTCTGGCATAAGAAACTTAATAGCTAGTTATTACGGACTGGTATTGGGCTACCAGGCTTTGAGCGATAATAATGTACATGTGGTTGCGTGCCCTAATTCTCACAGTGTAAATTAGGTGATGACTATCTATCACGATATTTATTTTGGTTCTTGATTGGGTATGGTCTGTCTTGTAACTAGGTAGCTGGAGATTCAGATCGATGAGTTTGATCTATATCTCTTGACAGATGAAACCAGAACAGAAAAAAAATCAATGCGTGTTTACTGAATCCATGAGAAAGATAAACTCTAGCTATATGCAGGTTTCCACTTAGTTAAGGCATTTTCTATTTCAGTTACTTTAAGAAAGTGCAAAACTACAACACTAAACCTCTAGGCGTTTCCAACTGATGAAAACGGAACGCTGGGGTAATAGATACTCAGATAGGGAAAGACAGTAAAACCATACTCAACCCAGGGAAGATATATTGATAAAATCATATTGAACTTATATCGTTCAACACAGAAACAAAAGCAATGTTGTAATACAGAAAAATAGATGTATGCGGTACTCAATGCTTAGGTTTCCCTTGAATCATTTCACTTTGGTTTCGAACCTTCCCTCCTGCTCCATGCTACTGACTTTGTTTGATAAAGCTTTTCGGTTTTTCTGAAGCTCAGTCGGGAGCTTAACGTCAGTTGCCAAACCAACCATTTCAAGAAACCTTATCAAATACCAAGTAATATCGATTTGCCACCATTCGAAACCTTGTCGAGCTGAGTACTCAAAAGCATGGTGATTATTATGCCAACCTTCTCCATGAGCTAGCAATCCAAACAACCTAAACCACACAATTTCATAATTAGATTTCATTACATGTAGAGAAACTATATATATATATATATACGATTTGTAATCATATCAAGTGCGTATACCAGTTGTTTTTGGACAAATCACCAGTATCCCATACTTGGTTCCCCATATGTGGCAGATCGAATTTATCGAAAATGTTACATGGAGAACAAATATTGTTCTCACAGCCTACAAATAATCAAAAGAATTAAACATAGTTACGGATTTGTTAAATAGAAATAAAGGACGATGCATTTAGATATTAGCAAATGTATATAAGAGAAGTTTAATTACCAGTGCCCAAACTAAATAAGGCATTCCTCCTATGCGATAGAGCACAACTCCACAAGCAATACAGTGATAAGGGTAAGTGTAATGAAGAAACTTATAGAAGCTTTGTTTCTTCAAATCTCCAACATTGTGTAGTTTTCCATCATACTGCACAATTTCAAATTTAATCAACAATAAGTACGTGTTAATTCAACAAAAAAATTATGCATGTAATTAATCAAGTGAGGAGAACATGAGATTTCTACGTACACTCCCAAAACGTTTACGAAAATCAAAAATCCAGCCAATATGACTAAACCAGAAACCCTTAAGAGGAGTATGAGGGTCACTCGGCGTGTCTGTAAACTGGTGATGACTCCTGTGCGAGCTAACCATTCTAATGGACTTCCCTGTAATATAAACACCAAAAAACAACTTCAAAACTTCGTAATGAAGATTGTAGTAACTAAAAGTGAAAAGAATGAAAGCTAGAGAATATATGATGAACCTGGAGTGAATGAACGGCACAATAGGCGAAGAAGTATTCCAGCCATTTGGGAAGCTTGAAGCTTTTGTGGGCGAGATTTCTATGGAAAGATAGAGTTACTCCCACACCGGTGACATAGTAGAGTGCTACACCCAACCAAACGCAGCAGGTGAAGTAAAACGGCGCCAGAAGAGCAATGAGATGAACAACAGAAAGGGTGAGGACACTAGCGATGTCGACGCCATTCCATTGCCTCCCCAGAAAATATACCGGCTTCTGTACCACCCAAAGCAGCCTTGCCATCTTCTTTAAGCTAAGCTTATATTATCGAAGCTGCTTTGCTAGCTTCTTCTTCTGTAGTTGTGTGTAGAAGTATCAGTGTTTGCACATATATATACACAAATTAAGACAATATACATATGAAGGTGGAAGCTAGTTATGGGAGTTGCTTGTTAGATTGAGATATTGGACTTGCATTTACTTCCTCATGTTCTGCAGGCAACCTACCGATGTACCGATGCAGTAACTATGCTTGGCTATTTACCTGAAGGCAAATACTTGTGTGCCTTAAGGTATTGATATCTTAACCGCATGGTTGCTTGTGATTGGTCCAACTAGATTAATGACGACATGATACCTGCTTGACTGGTCATCCAATTTAAATCTCAAACTAATTTTCACTCTCTCACTAACAGTGTTATTTTCGTCTCTCTCTAACAATTTGAACTCTCTCTCTCTCTCTAGATCTCTCTCTGTCACTCAAACAATTTGAACACCTTTGTCTCGTCAATCTCTCTCTTTTCTTATCGATATGTCATTTTGTTAATTATCAAATTCGATCTCGTTGTAAGAAACTAATTCCTCTTGTATGCTCTCTCTTCTCACTCCTCTCACATAATAGGTGAATATTCTAATTCAATTCAGTTCAAAATCTACTAGAGTATCATGAGTTAAGTCTATCAATAACCTAAGCAAATTGACATGCGCATACAAAAGTAGACTTTTAGAAAATGGTTCTTCATAAGATGCAAAATCTACTAGTAATATGAGTTAAGTCTACCAGTAACATGAGCTAACTAGCATATAAAATAGACATTTTGGAAAATTGTTCACTTTTGATGCTGGTCACTTGTCATCAATCACCTTATTGACTACGTTGTCTAACTTGTTTTCTTTTCTGCCTGCGTTTCGCACTATTTGCTCAATAGCAACATACACGACTTGAAACAGACAAAATGCACGCTCATTGTAGCGTTTAGTGAATTTTCAAACATTGACTATATGCAATGTTCTAAAACAAGGCCGCCTAGGTAGCTTTTAGACGCTTTAAGTATGCCCTTCATCTTGAAAGCGCCTAGTGAATTTTCAAACCTTACTTGTACCAGGTTTTAAATTGTATAGTTTGTCGATTCACCACTTTAAAATAACTTAAAGCTCGCAAAAAAACTAGCTAGATGTGTTGGAAACTTTAAATTGAGTATTCTCATGTTCGATCAATAATTTTTAAACACTAGTAATCGAATTTCTTCTTAATCCTCTGATCTCCTTGATTACACCTTGAACGTACAAAGCTGGATGACATCTTTTAGATAGTATTGATATCGTTCCACTTAATCAGTTTGGACAACTTCTGTGAAATGTCTTCAAATGATCAAGAAGCGCATGAAATCACAAGTGCATTTGGAGTTTTGGATAGTGAGGATGATGGTATCATGAATCGCAAGTGCATTTTTGTTCAAGGCCAAGGTTAGTGATGATAGTATTGGAAACGTAGGTTGTTCTTCCTTTTAGGGTTATGATTAGATTGTTCTTTTGTGCTGGGAATGTACACAAAAGCTGGATTACGTGCTTTGTACCGTCAACCAGACATATCCGTTAACTGAAAGGCAGTTATGTAATTTTTGCTCGTCACGGTAATTGGCTGATTTTACTGTTGTACTGAGGGATAGAAAAGACTTGGCCCGAGATCGATCCCACGTCTCAAGCTTTCGTCAAATATTTCGATACAGTCCGAAGTTATGGTTTGGATCTAGAATCCGATAACGCAGAGATATTGCATACGTTACTCGTTGCCGAGAGAGAAGAGTCGAATCATTTCGAAACTATTTGAAGATACAGTCCGAATCTGGAATCGGACAACCATAGAGATTAGCAACGAAGTTCATTGCTGGGAGGTCAGAGTCGAATCTAATCTGGTAGCCATCGTTGGAAACCAAATACAGTCCTCTTCAGGTTCATTCTCTTTCTAATTATTAGAATTACGCCACTGATCGCCCGCCCTCATCGCCCCATTCCTCATCAAACGTTTACCTATGGAATACTAAACTGATGCGTGCGTATATGTTTGAATTGGTATTGCGAACCTTGCTTTTCTTTGTTTTGTTTATCATTTTGCATCTTAGATTGCATATATGCCCACCTAATTCTACATTTGGAATCCTGGTCCTCGATAAACATATCATCTGGGATTGCTACTTTTGTTTATCTATTAATGCCATTTGATCTTGGATGCTGCAACTGTAAGTTGCTAACATATTGATTGAACTTCATGAAATTCCATTATATATTAATCTTCAATGTTTAGGGTTCATATTTTATTCTTGCAGAGTTGAAGATTGATTGAACTGATATGTTGGGTTCTTATGATAATGTTTATTGTTTTGCTCAACAGGCAGTAGGTAGACTGAACTGATGAGGAATGTTTCAGCCGAATAGGAAGATTGCATTGTCGATGATGTTGGACTCTGCTGCAGATTTCATGCTATATAAATCTCTTGTGGGATCTTATTGATAATGCTTCAGTCTATCCCATATTGTAGAACATTAAGCAATGACTGTAAAGGTCAAGTGAAAGGTATAGGTCAAGGACTTGGATTTATAGTTTTATACACTTAGTCATCAAGGCTTGATGCATAAATCTTCTAATCTCCCAGCATTTCAATATCAAAATCTTTGAACAGCCGCAAGTTTATATGAGAGAATGACCAATTCAAATGGGATACACTACTGTGAAAATTACTGGTATTCAACTTTATTTGGCATGACAATGCAGCAACCTAAAATCACAATTATGAGTTATCAATTTGTAAATTATTTTTAACAATAAGAATGATTTTTAAGTTCAACCCATATATCAATTTCAAGCACGTGAGCAAAAAGCCTCTTTCGTTTCTGAAAATGACAAAATGTGCACCACGCTTTACTCCACCTTCAACCCGTTCTTCCGTAAATCGATTTCAAACATTTTGAACATCTCCGCCTAATTGTGCAGGATGTTTTACTTGCCGCTAATTCACCCTCTCGACGGCGGAGACGTGGCTGCTCTGTGCAGATCTCCCGCCAACGTCATATTTACCTCCCCCTTCTCACGTCACCGGTGATTCCATAAAAGCCCTTCGCTTTTAACCTGATGACATCGATGATGACGAGAATGAGCCTTATCTGAGAAGTCCCATCGATGTCTCTTAGATTTTGTCTCCGCCAATGAAAAGTCGACACGTGTTCATTCTCACTCATGACATACTGTACTACGGCGTAGTCCAGCGCTTCCCATCATGTCTCTCTTGTCTCTACTCTCTAATTCTCTTTTGGCAGTGGCAGGAATGTGCTACCTCGTAATTTTTGTCTTTACGACTTGTTAATTGGAAAAGTATGTAGATATTGGGAAGATAGTATGTAGATATACGGAAGATAGTGAGACCTGGGTTTGGCTGTTGGTCTCAGAAGCCTTAAGAATGTAAGATGATGTTCGATAGAGGCTCTACAGTTTCCCGACAATTGCAGCGCAAGGCTCAGAGTTAAGACTATTAAGGGACAAGGGTTTAGCACTTTAGCCGTTTTAGGTGACCCAATTCTGAAATCATGAGGTAAAGGCCTGGCTTAAATACCAGCCTATGAATTATTTTGTTAAGAAAATGGAGTTATATCCGATGAAATCATTGACAAGACAACTTACATTCCAGGACAAACATCATTACAAATAATGCCGGTTTCATATTATGTTGCCGCACATAATCAAATCCGGTGACCTATTATTTCAATATGTCCCAGGAGGAGGAGGTGGAGGAGGTGGAGGAGGAGGAAGAGTCGATTTCATAACAAACAACCACCTTACAAGGCCAGCCGGCCAGGCAGTGCGCATATCGGGATCAAACTCACGTCGCCCTATCCAATAATGATAGGGGGCTTATTTCAGGCAAGAAAGCACAGCAGAAAATTAAAGTTAACATGGGCCCAATGATAAAGTCCAGGCCCAAGCACCATCAAGCTCACGTCTTATGATCACTCAAAAATCTCTCTTATGTAAACTTGTTAAAGCATGAGATCTGATCCGGTTGTTTAGCAGCATCATATCTGTTAACATTAGTTGGCTATTCCATCCTTAAAGATAGAATCCTAACTTAATTGTAATTATCTAGTTGCCTAGTATAGCTAGGGTTAACAGACCCTTCTGTATGTATAAATACTATGTAAACCGATTGCACATAATAAGAACAACAACTTCTTCCAAATACCAATTTCTACTTGGTACCAGAGCATTGATCCTTGGCCTAAATCTCACAAACACAAACTCTGCTAAACCCTAGCCTCGTTCAAGATGAGTGACGACACCGAGAAGGAACACAAGCTGGCCATACAGAAGGATGCCATCCTCAAAGAAGCTTCGACGTCCGGCCTTTCTCGCACAGCAGAACCTTTGGAACATCCCAACCATCAACTATATCTTCACTACTCTGACCAACTAGGCGCAATACTCGTACCTGGGTTACTTGTTGAAGATAACTACTCGGAATGGAGCCAATCCATGACAAACGCCTTGACAATCAAGAACAAGGCTGGACTCGTGAATGGAAGCAGTTCCCGACCAACTGAAGAGAACAATGAGCAGAGATGCAATGGGATCGTGTGGACACACTGGTTAGAACCTGGCTCACTGGTTCCATGACAAAGGAGATCTCGAAGAGTGTCAAACACTATAAGTCAGCTCGAGATATTTGGTTTGAGCTCCAAGAGAGGTTCTCTCAAACCAATACTGTGCAATTATTCAATGTTGAAAATGCAATTCATGATTGTAAACAGGGAAACGAAACTGTCACAACCTTCTACAACAGGTTGAAGGGTCTTTGGGATGAAAGGGATGCCCTATGTGACTTGTCCACAGAAGGTGTCAAAGTTCAAAACTACATCAAAACCCAGAAGACAATGCAATTCCTAATGGGTTTGAATGATAGCTTTTCAGTTATTTGTGGAGGCATCGTGGCTATTGACCCTCTTCCGACCGTGAACAAAGCGTTTGCCATAGCACTCCGCCATGAGAAGCAAGCGGAGGCCATAACCGGCAACAAAGGGCCTATGCAACCTGAAGGCGCTGCATTTGCTGCAGCAGTCGAGCCCCTGCTCATGCCGAGGGTGCATGGAGTGCAGCGCAACGCTATGCAGCACAACAAGATGTTCAAGAAGGCAGGAGGAAGTGTGCTAAGTGTAACCAAGACACTCACTCCACTAATAATTGCAAAGCTCACCTGAAATGCACATTCTGTTGGAGAGGGAAGCATGTAGCTGAAGACTGCAGAAAGAGAAAAGCAGCTCTTGAGGAGCTACAATCATAGGCTCGAGGAAACCATGTGTCCTCATTGTTCAGCAAAGAAGGCGGTCCAAGTAACTTCCCTTTCTCAAAGTCAGAATGCAACGAGATATATGAAATGCTCAACAAAAACCGTAATACATCAGCAAACCATGCTGGTAATACCTCGGCAAACCATGCTGGTAATACCTCACCTTATGAGGAACTCTCAGGTAAAGCGTTTAGCTTTCGTAATAATGCAAAGACTAGTGTGTGGATATTGGATAGTGGTGCAACCGATCACATGGTTTGTAATCCTTGCTTACTCACCCATGCAGTAACTACCCAACAACGTTTTGTTAAACTTTCTGATGGTAGTCATGCTAGAGTAACCCACATAGGCACAATGGTCTTCTCTCCTCAGTTTAAACTCCAAAATGTCCTATGTGTTCCAATGTTTTACCTGAATCTTATTTCTGTCAGCAAACTAGCCCATGATTCATTTTGTGTCACCATATTTCTCAAACAAGTTTGCTTTGTACAGGACCCAAAATCGGGGAAGACGATTAGGACGGGCCATGAGAGAGGAGGATTATACTGCCTCAACGAAAGAGTGCAAGGAACATGTCATGCAGTCAGCAGTTCATCACCCAATGTCTGGCACCAGCGTTTAGGACATCCCTCTAGCCGTGTCTTTTCTTTATTTCCATTCCTGTCAAATAAATCTTGCGATGCAAGTGACCAGTTTGTCCTCTAGCAAAGCAAACAAGAAGTCGTTTTCCGTTAAGTACAATTTCAAGTGAGTCATCGTTTTCTTTAATTCATGTTGACATTTGGGGAGGCTATCATGAACCCTCACTTTCTGGAGCAAAATATTTTCTTACAATTGTTGACGATTTTACTTGATGTACTTGGGTTTATTTGATGGTACAAAAGTCTGAAGCCAGACAACTTCTTATCAATATCATTCAACTAGTTGAAACACAGTTTGAAAAGAAGGTCAAAATTGTGCGTAGTGATAACGGGTTAGAATTCAAAATGGATGATTTTTATTCTTCAAAGGGTATTGTGCATCAAACGAGTTGCGTCAACACATCTCAACAAAATGGTGTTGTTGAACGCAAACATCGTCATCTACTCAATGTAGCTCGTGCACTTCTTTTTCAAGCAAGCTTACCAAAATCCTTTTGGGGTGATGCCATTCTCACTTCTTCTTACCTGATAAACCGCACACCATCACCTTTACTTTCTAGACAAACTCCCTTTGAGAAATTATTCAACAAACCTCCCATATACACTCATCTCAAAGTCTTTGGTTGCTTATGTTTCCCTTCTACACATCCTCACAAACCTCCTAAATTTGAGCCTAGAGCAACCAAATGTGTCTTCCTGGGTATCCAAATGGAAAGAAGGGCTATGGGTTTATGATTAGAGACAGAATAGGTTTCGTCTCGCGGGATGTCACATTCCATGAAACAGTCTTCCCCCTCGAAACACAGTATCTCCATACATCTCCCAACCCTAGTCAAAGTTGGGTTCTCCTCCGTCAAGTAATCCTAGTCAACCTCAGCACACGGGTCAACTCGAGTTTTCCTCTCTACCTCAGGTTTTAGATATTTCCTACATCTAGGGTTTTCGATGATGGTTCCAATAGGGACTCTTCTTCAGGTTCCACTTCTTTCTCCTACTCATCTTCCGCTCACTCAAAACACGTCTGATTCAACCGAAACAGAAGTACAAACCCTACCCATCACCGAAACCCTACCACCAGAACATCCAACCAATCCTCCATCACTCCACAATCTGGACCTCCACCACGTCGGTCTTCAAGGCCAACTCAGGTGCCTACATTCTTGCAAGATTTTCATGTTAAGGCAGCACTTCCCTCTCGGTCTGCTCTGTCATCTTCAACGTCGTCAGGTACTCCTCATTCTCTTGTTAATGTCATCTCTTATAATTGCCTTTCACCTTCACATAGAGTCTTTGTCGCTAACCTTTCCACACACAAAGAACCTACTTCATTCTCACAGGCAGTCCAACATCTGAAATGGCAAGCTGCCATGCGGTGCGGAAGTTGATGCCCTTAGAGCAATGGTACTTGGAGTTTGGTCCCTTTGCCTTCGCACAAGAAACCTATTGGCTGCAAATGGGTATATAAGATCAAACTGAAACCGGATGGCAGTGTTGAACGATACAAGGCAAGGCTTGTTGCAAAAGGCTACAGTCAGATAGAAGGCATCGATTACAGAGAAACCTTTGCTCTTTTTGCCAAACTCACAACAGTTTGGGTCCTTCTCAGTCTTGCTTCAATCAGAGGATGGCATCTTCATCAACTTGACGTGAACAATGCTTTCCTGAATGGTGATTGCATGAAGAAGTGTACATGAAACTTCCACCTGGATTCGGTGGAAAGGGGGAGACAAGAGTTTGCAAGCTACATAAAAGTTTGTACGGTTTAAAGCAGGCTAGCAGACAATGGTTCATCAAGTTGTCAATGGCACTAAAAGCAGCCGGCTTTCACCAGTCTTGGGCAGAGTATTCATTGTTTGTTCGAACCAATGGAAAGTAAGTTTACTGCTTACTTGTTTATGTGGATGACGTGATCCTAGCAGGAAATAATCTCGATGACATCGCTGCCACTAAAACATTCCTATCCAATCGATTCAAGCTCAAGGATCTTGGAAGACTCAAGTACTTTCTGGGAATAGAAGTGGCACGTTCAAAGAATGGAATTGCACTTTGTCAAAGGAAGTATGCTCTTGAGATACTAGAAGACACAGGCTTCCTAGCTGTAAAAACCATCCTTATTTCCTGTCGACCATAACCTCTCTTTAACTCAAGGTGATTGTGAGTTGCTTACTGATCCCTCACAGTACAGACGGCTAGTTGGAAGGTTAATTTATTTGACTATCACGAGGCGCCGACCTAGTGTGTGCAGTGCACATGTTGAGTCAGTTCATGGATAAACCACGTGAACCACATTTGATAGCACGCATCAAGTATTGCGTTACATGAAGAGGACACCAGGACAAGGCATTTTTCTACCCTCTACAAGGAATATCGAGCTCACAGCATACTGTGTCGTAGACTGGGCTCGTTGCAAGGACACAAGAAGATCTATCACAGGTTATTGTGTTATATTGGGAAATGCACCGGTGTCGTGGAAAACCAAGAAAGCAAACCACAGTGTCTCGATCTAGTGCTGAAGCTGGAGTACCGTTCTATGGCTACAACGAGTTGTGAAGTCACATGGCTTAAGAGTTTACTTAATGACCTGCGTGTTAAACAGCTGCAGCCTATCAAGCTATACTGTGACAATCAAGCAGCACTCCATATAGCAAACAATCTGGTATTTCATGAACGCACCAAGCACATCGAGATTGATTGCCATGTTGTCAGAGAAAAGATTCAAAGAGGTATGATTAAAACTATGCATGTTCAAACCAAAGAACAACCAGCAGACCTCTTCACTAAACCACTCAGATCCGCACAGTTTGGAGCTCTGCTTAGCAAGTTGGGTGTCATCAATATCCATTCCAACTTGAGGGGGAGTGTTAAAGCATAAGATCCGATCCGGTTGTTTAGCAGCATCATATCTGTTAGCATTAGTTGGCTATTCCATCCTTAAAGATAGAATCCTAACTTAATTGTAATTATCTAGTTGCCTAGTATAGCTAGGGGTTAACATACCCTTCTGTATGTATAAATACTATGTAAACCGATTGCACATAATAAGAACACAGCTTCTTCCAAATACCAATTTCTACTAACTATCTCCAATAGATCGCCTGAATTTGCTTTTTAGCTATCTGATTATTCTGAAGCAAAATTCAACTTGAACAGAGTAGTTGAATCCGAGCGCTGCAGTTGGGCTTGTCCGCTAGCTTTCTGGTCAAAAAATGGTAATGCTACTAATGCAGCTCACCACTGCATATTATTTGTTACTTTAGGGCTTTAGGCAGTTGGATTATGTGTTTCCAACTCAAACATATTACCACATACATCGATTATTAAGGGTTAAATTCCAAAAATCTGGAATGTATAGTAAGTTGCAGCTCGGTTCATTGCGAATTCGAATATTTGTCAGTACCAGTTCAGTGAAATTAAGCAGTTGTTGCAGTACTTGTAATTTCAATTTGCAAACGGATTTGTGGTTATGGTTTGCGGAATGGTATAGCTAGGCTGCTCTTTCTTTTGAATACAAAGTCTTTTAAGTAAGTTGTTACCCGAATGCAAATTAAGGCGTGCAACACAAACTTTAGAAATAAAATGCACATGAAAATTTGTATCAAAAACACAACATATCATGGAATGATCACCCTGAAGAATCTTCCTTGCTTAAAAGCTTAGAAGGCGAGAAACAAAATCATCATGATATATACCAAATCCCAGATTGAGACCGCCTTTGTTCGATGAAGCAGCTGATGGTTCTGAGGAAGCCCCGGTTCGAGAGGTGGAAGTGGGAGATTCAGTTGCAGGGATGGTAACAAACTAACAGCTGTTTGCGTAGGACTGAAGGCAAGTTCTGGTGATTGTGCTGGTGAGGGTGAGGCAGCAGAAGTGTCAGGAGCAAGAGAGGGGGCCAAAGGAGTGTCCGAGGAAGGCGGTAGAGTAGCCGAAGGAGATCCTTGTGGAGCGAGGTTCACGGCTGGAGAAGCTGTTAATTGGTGGATGGGCAGAAGCTGTTGCTGGACTAGTGTCAACTTCAAGCTACATTCCCTGGCTTCAATGTCCGATTGTTCCACAAATGAAGTATCTCTTCCCTGCAGAAGAGAGAGGGATCGTAGTGCTGCCACCACTGTAAGCCTGAATCTCTGCTTCCTTGGCAAGGATCATAGTCTGCCTTTGATACCTCAAGCACATTATGGCTAGGCGAGTACTGAAAATCTGCGTCCAACGCCACAAAGTCAGAAATATTTTATCTTAATTTCTTGCAGAATGTTTTTTTTTCCAATGATATTGGATGATTGATTACACTATTGTACAGTTTTATCTGGAAAATCAAAATTCGGGGAAACATCACTATAAATATGTTATGTTGTTAGTCGACCGTCATCTATTATGTACGTATGTGGTAAAAAGTAACTTACTTAGATTATCTCCGACTAAGAATGTTGCGACGACGCCCATACCTAAGTTGTCCTAGGAGGTTTTCTTTTTCTTATTTAAAGATCATGGTATTTTTCTTATTTATCTATTAGATGAAGGTAATTCATTCAAGAAAATTTACGGATAGATTGTAACAATAAAATCAATGTCATAATATCATGCATGGGCCTATCTTCTAGTGTTTGATAAGAGAGCTATGAACTCGATATCCGGTACACCATAGCGAAAAATTGACCATAGCGATCATGGAGACTCTAAACTATACAATGTCAACAAATTAAAAATGGTAGAAATAGAAATAGTGCTGGTATACCAACCGGCTAATGACTACAACCCACATACATGTGCACAAATCAACTCCGCCTCCTGGTGAGTGAACACTGACGGAGCTACACTAAGACCAAAGGGTGCCGTGACTCCCAAACCTTTTGAAGATGGTCAATTACACCATTATTGTAAGACTAAATGGTTACAATTATAATAATTGTAAGAAACTGGCCTCCTTTTTATGTAATGATATGTCAGTAATAGTGATAATTGATATTTGAAACTATATAATCTCTTCCTCATTGCATCTTGCCATATCCATCACCATATCGCATAGTTATTAACTAATCATTTTACAGCCTGTAAACCTTGAATATATAATCATTTACATGTACATAAATGAAAGAGAAATTTTAAATACACACCCCTAATCTCTTAATACACACCTTTATTATTTTATGTTTCTTGAGATTTTATAAGTAAGCTAAATGACCAATAAAACATCTATTATTAAAAAAAAAATATTCGCGCTAAAATCGTCGAAAGCACGTCTTCTCCTTAACCCCCACTTTTCCACAATTCATTGGGTTGTCTTTTTTTTTTTTTTTTTTTATCTGTATCGCTTTAGTTGATTTTGCAGATCATATTGTCATGACTGCACTTTATGGGACAGTTTTAGGTAACTAGCTATCTATGGTAATAGCTACTGTACTTCTACGATTCTACTAGCTGTGAATTTGAAAACTTGTATTACTGATTTAGAATTCGGAGATAAACAATAATAATTGGATTACAAATTAAATGATGATAATCAAAAATTCTATCAAAATGAGACGAATAATATGTAAAAAGAGACAGTGGTACCAAATAGTAATATATATTTACGCTATACTTAAATCAATAGAATATTTCATAAATTAAGGGATTTTGGCAGTTTTGGGATGTGTATCAAGTATAATACTGAAATGAAAAACTGATAGGTGATGTATTAAGTAAGGATATGTATTAAGATTTTAGAGGTGTGTATTTAAAATTTCTCCAAATGAAACTATATATCAACAAAAACAATAAGTTCAAATTTAATTTTAACCACATAATTTGACAAACAATTTAAAATTTTATATATATTTTTTCGTATTTTATATCTCAGCCCCATTAAACTTACAGTAAAGTTACGGTTTTAGCTCCGCCCGTGAGTGAATACACGTGATTAACTTTCTACAGAGTACATGATATATATTGATGAGTTTCTATTGGATTCTAGCTTGTATGATTGAAGAGCGGAGTTCAGTCAATCAATAAATTTCTGGCATAAGAAACTTAATAGCTAGTTATTACGGACTGGTATTGGGCTACCAGGTTTGAGCGATAATAATGTACATGTGGTTGCGTGCCCTAATTCTCACAGTGTAAATTAGGTGATGACTATCTATCACGATATTTATTTTGGTTCTTGATTGGGTATGGTCTGTCTTGTAACTAGGTAGCTGGAGATTCAGATCGATGAGTTTGATCTATATCTCTTGACAGATGAAACCAGAACAGAAAAAAAATCAATGCGTGTTTACTGAATCCATGAGAAAGATAAACTCTAGCTATATGCAGGTTTCCACTTAGTTAAGGCATTTTCTATTTCAGTTACTTTAAGAAAGTGCAAAACTACAACACTAAACCTCTAGGCGTTTCCAACTGATGAAAACGGAACGCTGGGGTAATAGATACTCAGATAGGGAAAGACAGTAAAACCATACTCAACCCAGGGAAGATATATTGATAAAATCATATTGAACTTATATCGTTCAACACAGAAACAAAAGCAATGTTGTAATACAGAAAATAGATGTATGCGGTACTCAATGCTTAGGTTTCCCTTGAATCATTTCACTTTGGTTTCGAACCTTCCCTCCTGCTCCATGCTACTGACTTTGTTTGATAAAGCTTTTCGGTTTTTCTGAAGCTCAGTCGGGAGCTTAACGTCAGTTGCCAACCAACCATTTCAAGAAACCTTATCAAATACCAAGTAATATCGATTTGCCACCATTCGAAACCTTGTCGAGCTGAGTACTCAAAAGCATGGTGATTATTATGCCAACCTTCTCCATGAGCTAGCAATCCAAACAACCTAAACCACACAATTTCATAATTAGATTTCATTACATGTAGAGAAACTATATATATATATATATATACGATTTGTAATCATATCAAGTGCGTATACCAGTTGTTTTTGGACAAATCACCAGTATCCCATACTTGGTTTCCCCATATGTGGCAGATCGAATTTATCGAAAATGTTACATGGAGAACAAATATTGTTCTCACAGCCTACAAATAATCAAAAGAATTAAACATAGTTACGGATTTGTTAAATAGAAATAAAGGACGATGCATTTAGATATTAGCAAATGTATATAAGAGAAGTTTAATTACCAGTGCCCAAACTAATAAGGCATTCCTCCTATGCGATAGAGCACAACTCCACAAGCAATACAGTGATAAGGGTAAGTGTAATGAAGAAACTTATAGAAGCTTTGTTTCTTCAAATCTCCAACATTGTGTAGTTTTCCATCATACTGCACAATTTCAAATTTAATCAACAATAAGTACGTGTTAATTCAACAAAAAAATTATGCATGTAATTAATCAAGTGAGGAGAACATGAGATTTCTACGTACACTCCCAAAACGTTACGAAAATCAAAAATCCAGCCAATATGACTAAACCAGAAACCCTTAAGAGGAGTATGAGGGTCACTCGGCGTGTCTGTAAACTGGTGATGACTCCTGTGCGAGCTAACCCATTCTAATGGACTTCCCTGTAATATAAACACCAAAAACCAACTTCAAAACTTCGTAATGAAGATTGTAGTAACTAAAAGTGAAAAGAATGAAAGCTAGAGAATATATGATGAACCTGGAGTGAATGAACGGCACAATAGGCGAAGAAGTATTCCAGCCATTTGGGAAGCTTGAAGCTTTTGTGGGCGAGATTTCTATGGAAAGATAGAGTTACTCCCACACCGGTGACATAGTAGAGTGCTACACCCAACCAAAACGCAGACCAGGTGAAGTAAAACGGCGCCAGAAGAGCAATGAGATGAACAACAGAAAGGGTGAGGACACTAGCGATGTCGACGCCATTCCATTGCCTCCCCAGAAAATATACCGGCTTCTGTACCACCCAAAGCAGCCTTGCCATCTTCTTTAAGCTAAGCTTATATTATCGAAGCTGCTTTGCTAGCTTCTCTCTTCTGTAGTTGTGTGTAGAAGTATCAGTGTTTGCACATATATATACACAAATTAAGACAATATACATATGAAGGTGGAAGCTAGTTATGGGAGTTGCTTGTTAGATTGAGATATTGGACTTGCATTTACTTCCTCATGTTCTGCAGGCAACCTACCGATGTACCGATGCAGTAACTATGCTGGCTATTTACCTGAAGGCAAATACTTGTGTGCCTTAAGGTATTGATATCTTAACCGCATGGTTGCTTGTGATTGGTCCAACTAGATTAATGACGACATGATACCTGCTTGACTGGTCATCCAATTTAAATCTCAAACTAACTTTCACTCTCTCACTAACAGTGTTATTTTCGTCTCTCTCTAACAATTTGAACTCTCTCTCTCTCTCTAGATCTCTCTCTGTCACTCAAACAATTTGAACACCTTTGTCTCGTCAATCTCTCTCTCTTCTTATCGATATGTCATTTTGTTAATTATCAAATTCGATCTCGTTGTAAGAAACTAATTCCTCTTGTATGCTCTCTCTTCTCACTCCTCTCACATAATAGGTGAATATTCTAATTCAATTCAGTTCAAAATCTACTAGAGTATCATGAGTTAAGTCTATCAATAACCTAAGCAAATTGACATGCGCATACAAAAGTAGACTTTTTAGAAAATGGTTCTTCATAAGATGCAAAATCTACTAGTAATATGAGTTAAGTCTACCAGTAACATGAGCTAACTAGCATATAAAATAGACATTTTGGAAAATTGTTCACTTTTGATGCTGGTCACTTGTCATCAATCACCTTATTGACTACGTTGTCTAACTTGTTTTCTTTTCTGCCTGCGTTTCGCACTATTTGCTCAATAGCAACATACACGACTTGAAACAGACAAAATGCACGCTCATTGTAGCGTTTAGTGAATTTTCAAACATTGACTATATGCAATGTTCTAAAACAAGGCCGCCTAGGTAGCTTTTAGACGCTTTAAGTATGCCCTTCATCTTGAAAGTGCCTAGTGAATTTTCAAACCTTACTTGTACCAGGTTTTAAATTGTATAGTTTGTCGATTCACCACTTTAAAATAACTTAAAGCTCGCAAAAAAACTAGCTAGATGTGTTGGAAACTTTAAATTGAGTATTCTCATGTTCGATCAATAATTTTTAAACACTAGTAATCGAATTTCTTCTTAATCCTCTGATCTCCTTGATTACACCTTGAACGTACAAAGCTGGATGACATCTTTTAGATAGTATTGATATTGTTCCCACTTAATCAGTTTGGACAACTTCTTTGAAATGTCTTCAAATGATCAAGAAGCGCATGAAATCACAAGTGCATTGGAGTTTTGGACAGTGATGATGATGGTATCATGAATCGCAAGTGCATTTTTGTTCAAGGCCAAGGTTAGTGATGATAGTATTGGAAACGTAGGTTGTTCTTCCTTTTAGGGTTATGATTAGATTGTTCTTTTGTGCTGGGAATGTACACAAAAGCTGGATTACGTGCTTTGTACCGTCAGCCAGACAGATCCGTTAACTGAAGGCAGTTATGTAATTTTTGCTCGTCACGGTAATTGGCTGATTTTACTGTTGTACTGAGGGATAGAAAAGACTTGGCCCGAGATGGATCCCGCGTCTCAAGCTTTCGTCAAATATTTCGATACAGTCCGTAGTTATGGTTTGGATCTAGAATCCGATAACGCAGAGATATTGCATACGTTACTCTTTGCCGAGAGAGAAGAGTCGAATCATTTCGAAAGTATTTGAAGATATAGTCCGAATCTGGAATCAAAACACCATAGAGATTAGAGACGAAGTTCATTGCTGGGAGGTCAGAGTCGAATCTAATCTGGTAGCCATCGTCGAAAACCAAATACAGTCCGCTTCAGGTTCATTCTCTTTCTAATTATTAGAATTGCGCCACTTATCGCCCGCCCTCATCGCCCCATTCCTCATCAACGATTTACCTATGGAATACTAAACTGATGCGTGCGTATATGTTTGAATTGGTATTGCGAACCTTGCTTTTCTTTGTTTTGTTTATCATTTTGCATCTTAGATTGCATATATGCCCACCTAATTCTACATTTGGAATCCTGGTCCTCGATAAACATATCATCTGGGATTGCTACTTTTGTTTATCTATTAATACCATTTGATCTTGGATGCTGCAACTGGATGGTAAGTTGCTAACATATTGATTGAACTTCATGAAATTCTCATTATATATTAATCTTCAATGTTTAGGGTTCATATTTTATTCTTGCAGAGTTGAAGATTGATTGAAATTATTATGTTGGGTTCTTATGATAATGTTTATTGTTTTGCTCAACAGGCAGTAGGTAGACTGAACTGATGAGGAATGTTCAGCCGAATAGGAAGATTGCATTGTCGATGATGTTGGACTCTGCTGCAGATATCATGCTATATGCACCTCTTGTGGGATCTTATTGATAATGCTTCAGTCTATCCCATATTGTAGAACATTAAGCAATGACTGTAAAGGTCAAGTGAAAGGTATAGGTCAAGGACTTGGATTTATAGTTTTATACACTTAGTCATCAAGGCTTGATGCATAAATCTTCTAATCTCCCAGCATTTCAATATCAAAATCTTTGAACAGCCGCAAGTTTATTATGAGAGAATGACCAATTCAAATGGGATACACTACTATGAAAATTACTGGTATTCAACTTTATTTGGCATGACAATTGAGCAACCTAAAATCACAATTATGAGTTATCAATTTGTAAATTATTTTCTAACGATAAGAATGATTTTTAAGTTCAACCCATTCAAGCTTCAACCCATATATCAATTTCAAGCACGTGAGCAAAAAGCCTCTTTCGTTTCCGAAAATGACAAAATGTGCACCACGCTCTACTCCACCTTCAACCCGTTCTTCAGTAAATCGATTTTAAATATTTTGAACATCTCCGCCTAATTATGCAGGATGTTTTACTTGCCACTAATTCACCCTCTCGACGGCGGAGACGTGGCTGTTCTGTGCAAATCTCCCGCCAACGTCATATTTACCTCCCCCTTCTCACCTCACCGGTGATTCCATAAAAGCCCTTCGCTTTTAACCTGACGACATCGATGACGACGGGAACGAGCGTCATCTGAGAAGTCCAATCGATGTCTCTCAGATTTTGTCTCCGCCAATAAAAAATCGACACGTGTTCATTCTCACTCATGACATACTGTACTACGGTGTAGTCCAGCGCTTCCCGTCATGTCTCTCTCGTCTCTACTCTCTAATTCTCTTTTAGCAGTGGCAGGAATGTGCTACCTCGTAATTTTTGTCTTTACGACTTGTTAATTGGAAAAGTATGTAGATATAGGGAAGATAGTGAGACCTGGGTTTGGCTGTTGGTCTCAGAAGCCTTAAGAATGTAAGATGTTCGATAGAGGCTCTACAGTTTCCCGACAATTGCAGCGCAAGGCTCAGAGTTAAGACTATTAAGGGACAAGGGTTTAGCACTTTAGCCGTTTTAGGTGACCCAATTCTGAAATCATGAGGTAAAGGCCTGGCTTAAATACCAGCCTATGAATTATTTTGTTAAGAAAATGGAGTTATATCCGATGAAATCATTGACAAGACAACTTACATTCCAGGACAAACATCATTACAAATAATGCCGGTTTCATATTATGTTGCCGCACATAATCAAATCCGGTGACCTATTATTTCAATATGTCCCAGGAGGAGGAAGAGTCGATTTCATAACAAACAACCACCTTACAAGGCCAGCGGGCCAGGCAGTGCGCATATCGGGATCAAACTCACGTCGCCCTATCCAATAATGATAGGGGCTTATTTCAGGCAAGAAAGCACAGCAGGAAAATAAAGTTAACATGGGCCCAATGACAAAGTCCAGGCCCAAACACCATCAAGCTCACGTCTTATAATCACTCAAAAATCTCTCTTATGTAAACTATCTCCAATAGATCACCTGAATTTGCTTTTTAGCTATCTGATTATTCTGAAGCAAAATTCAACTTGAACAGAGTAGTTGAATCCGAGCGCTGCAGTTGGGCTTGTCCGCTAGCTTTCTGGTCAAAAAATGGTAATGCTACTAATGCAGCTCACCACTGCATATTATTTGTTACTTTAGGGCTTTAGGCAGTTGGATTATGTGTTTCCAACTCAAACATATTACCACATACATCGATTATTAAGGGTTAAATTCCAAAAATCTGGAATGTATAGTAAGTTGCAGCTCGGTTCATTGCGAATTCGAATATTTGTCAGTACCAGTTCAGTGAAATTAAGCAGTTGTTGCAGTACTTGTAATTTCAATTTGCAAACGGATTTGTGGTTATGGTTTGCGGAATGGTATAGCTAGGCTGCTCTTTCTTTTGAATACAAAGTCTTTTAAGTAAGTTGTTACCCGAATGCAAATTAAGGCGTGCAACACAAACTTTAGAAATAAAATGCACATGAAAATTTGTATCAAAAACACAACATATCATGGAATGATCACCCTGAAGAATCTTCCTTGCTTAAAAGCTTAGAAGGCGAGAAACAAAATCATCATGATATATACCAAATCCCAGATTGAGACCGCCTTTGTTAAGCGATGAAGCAGCTGATGGTTCTGAGGAAGCCCCGGTTCGAGAGGTGGAAGTGGGAGATTCAGTTGCAGGGATGGTAACAAACTAACAGCTGTTTGCGTAGGACTGAAGGCAAGTTCTGGTGATTGTGCTGGTGAGGGTGAGGCAGCAGAAGTGTCAGGAGCAAGAGAGGGGCCAAAGGAGTGTCCGAGGAAGGCGGTAGAGTAGCCGAAGGAGATCCTTGTGGAGCGAGGTTCACGGCTGGAGAAGCTGTTAATTGGTGGATGGGCAGAAGCTGTTGCTGGACTAGTGTCAACTTCAAGCTACATTCCCTGGCTTCAATGTCCGATTGTTCCACAAATGAAGTATCTCTTCCCTGCAGAAGAGAGAGGGATCGTAGTGCTGCCACCACTGTAAGCCTGAATCTCTGCTTCCTTGGCAAGGATCATAGTCTGCCTTTGATACCTCAAGCACATTATGGCTAGGCGAGTACTGAAAATCTGCGTCCAACGCCACAAAGTCAGAAATATTTTATCTTAATTTCTTGCAGAATGTTTTTTCCAATGATATTGGATGATTGATTACACTATTGTACAGTTTTATCTGGAAAATCAAAATTCGGGGAAACATCACTATAAATATGTTATGTTGTTAGTCGACCGTCATCTATTATGTACGTATGTGGTAGAAAGTAACTTACTTAGATTATCTCCGACTAAAAATGTTTGCGACGACGCCCATGTTTACAGGTCGGTAGATGCATCCCACCCGCCATTTGGACCACCAACTGTGTAAGTCGCTGCCGCGGCCAATTCAACCAGCACATTCATCATAACAAAGCTCATCAATATTGTCCTTGTAGGCACAGCCATATTTTCCTTCAATTAGTGAAACAAAATGAGGGAGGAAATCAGAATGAACAATGCAGACTCGGACACAAAGATGTAACTTATAAGTAGGTTGAATAGGAACTAGAAATTAATATATAGAGAAGAACTAGGGACTTTGCAGAGTGATGATAATACTAGTTTATGGTTTAGTTGTTTGAGTTGGTTGATCAGTATCATGATAGGTTGTTTGATCATGGATTTGTTGGAGGAATTACTTGATGCGCATACACTAAACGCATGCTATATAGTTAATTAGTGTTCATCATCTTCTTAATTTTGTAAACGATGAAGTACTAAGCATATTGTGGCGAAGAACTGAGTAGTATATTATGGATCATAAACAAGATAGAGGAGGTAGAATGGTCCAAAAGGGAGTAGTTCATGATCGAAATGCATGTGAAAAGCAGAGGGCCGGGTCACTTATTGTTCATGTCTAGTAGGTGAATATATGTACCTAATCTGATAATCTAACCCACGTCTGGAAGGATTATTTGTGTAAAGCAAGAGGCAAAGAAACTATGGAGCTGTCATGGAAGTGCAGGCACGACCGAGACTCCAAACTGCAGTTGACTCTTAGAACCTCATGCATGTTAGTTTGTTGATTTCTGTACACTTATATTTGGCTTCAGCACCAGAAAGTTTCTTTGAATTTGTCCTCAAAGTTTTTATTATATAAAATTTGTTTGGAAAAAAAGAAGAGGATTAAAGTTATGGTGGGTGGACTGAGCGAAGATTTCATGAAGAACATTAGGCGTGGTAAAGTTCAATGCGAGAGGGATAAAGATTTTATGAAGAAGTTGGACATGGTAAATTTCCTTGCTAATGCTCTTGCAAATCTTGTTCACTCATCAACTATTATTGATGACAGGGTTCATAGGCTTCCTCTTTCAGTGTTGCCTACTTTTAACTATGATTTTCATATTCAGTTGTCCTAGGAGAATTTCTTATATTTATATGGTATTTTTGTTATATATGAAAGTAATTTATTTAAAGAAAATTTTACTAGTATAATGTAACAATAAAATCAATGTCATACCATAATGTATGAACCTATCTTCTAGTGTCGGCCAAGGGAGCTATGAACTCTCCAGTACGTATGAGACTGGAAAATTGGTTATAGCGATCATGAAGACTTTAAAACCGACATAAAGCCAGTAAAGACGCCCCCACTCGTACGTGTGACGAATCTTCAAGCCATACACGTGGACAACTATTTGAGTGACGTGAAGTTCGTGTGGTCATTGGGCTTCACATGTGGACGTGGGTAACCCGCTCTGATACCATGATACAGTAGTCTGGGATTCACATCTAAAATCAATTGACAATAGAGGAAGTGAGCTCAAACTCTTATAAACCCACATGTAATGTCTTATATTTCTAATGTGGGATTGATATCTTAAAAATGTGAGATTAATACCTCAACAATACATGGGCACAAATATTCAACTTCGTCTCGTGATGAGTGAATACACTTGATTATTTAAGTGAAATACGACATTATTAATTATCACCGGTGCATTATGATTAACTTTCTACAGAGTACATGATGTTGATGAGTTTCTATTGGATTCTTGTATGATTGGAGAGCGGAGTTCAGCTAGTCATTCCTTTTTGACAACACCAATCGATCCATTTCTAGCTAGTTATTGCGGACTGGCATTGGGCTATCAGGCTTTGAGCAATAATAATGTACATGTGGTTGCGTGCATGCTCACAGTGTTAATTAGGTCACAACAATAATCACGATATTTATTTTGGTTCTTGATTGGGTATGGTATGTGTGTCTGATGGATCCGAAGGACAGAAGAATGAGATACGAAGGAGTGATGCAACCCTTAAGCAGCGATAACTCTAGATTACTTAGAAGATGTCTGGTTACTTGGTGGCTGGAATTGACTTGAATGAGTTTGATCAAATATCTCTTGACAGATAAAACTAGGCAGAAATAATAATAATAATAATAATAATAAATCAATGCGAGCTTACTGAATCCATGAGAAAGATAAACTCGATCTTATATTGATAAAATCATGTTGAACTTATACGGTTCAACACAGAAACAAAAGCAATGTTGTAATACAGAAAATAGATATATGTAGTACTCCATCATACACGCTTAGGTCTCCCTTGAATCATTTCACTTTGGTTTCGAACCTTCCCTCCTGCTCCATGCTACTGACTTTGTTTGATAAAGCTTTTCGGTTTTTCTGAAGCTCAGTCGGGAGCTTAACGTCAGTTGCCAAACCAACCATTTCAAGAAACCTTATCAAATACCAAGTAATATCGATTTGCCACCATTCGAAACCTTGTCGAGCTGAGTACTCAAAAGCATGGTGATTATTATGCCAACCTTCTCCATGAGCTAGCAATCCAAACAACCTAAACCACACAATTTCATAATTAGATTTCATTACATGTAGAGAAACTATATATATACGATTTGTAATCATATCAAGTGCGTATACCAGTTGTTTTTGGACAAATCACCAGTATCCCATACTTGGTTTCCCCATATGTGGCAGATCGAATTTATGGAAAATGTTACATGGAGAAGAAATATTGTTCTCACAGCCTACAAATAATCAAAAGAATTAAACATAGTTACGGATTTGTTAAATAGAAATTAAGGACGATGCATTTAGATATTAGCAAATGTATATAAGAGAAGTTTAATTACCAGTGCCCAAACTAAATAAGGCATTCCTCCTATGCGATAGAGCACAACTCCACAAGCAATACAGTGATAAGGGTAAGTGTAATGAAGAAACTTATAGAAGCTTTGTTTCTTCAAATCTCCAACATTGTATAGTTTTCCATCATACTGCACAATTTCAAATTTAATCAACAATAAGTACGTGTTAATTCAACAAAAAAATTATGCATGTAATTAATCAAGTGAGGAGAACATGAGATCTCTACGTACACTCCCAAAACGTTTACGAAAATCAAAAATCCAGCCAATATGACTAAACCAGAAACCTTAAGAGGAGTATGAGGGTCACTCGGCGTGTCTGTAAACTGGTGATGACTCCTGTGCGAGCTAACCCATTCTAATGGACTTCCCTGTAATATAAACACCAAAAACCAACTTCAAAACTTTGTAATGAAGATTGTAGTAACTAAAAGTGAAAAGAATGAAAGCTAGAGAATATATGATGAACCTGGAGTGAATGAACGGCACAATAGGCGAAGAAGTATTCCAGCCATTTGGGAAGCTTGAAGCTTTTGTGGGCGAGATTTCTATGGAAAGATAGAGTTACTCCCACACCGGTGACATAGTAGAGTGCTACACCCAACCAAAACGCAGACCAGGTGAAGTAAAACGGCGCCAGAAGAGCAATGAGATGAACAACAGAAAGGGTGAGGACACTAGCGATGTCGACGCCATTCCATTGCCTCCCCAGAAAATATACCGGCTTCTGCACCACCCAAAGCAGCCTTGCCATCTTCTTTAAGCTAAGCTTATATTATCGAAGCTGCTTTGCTAGCTTCTCTCTTCTGTAGTGTGTGTGTAGAAGTATCATTGTTTGGACATATATATACACAAATTAATACAATATACATATGAAGGTGGAAGCTAGTTATGGGAGTTGCTTGTTAGATTGAGATATTGGACTTAATTGCATTTACTTCCTCATGTTCTGCAGGCAACCTAACGATGTACCGATGCAATAACTATGCCTGGCTATTTATCTGAAAGAAGTAAGTTTATTTTGACATAATGTATAGTCGAAACCATCATTTTTCTTAGGCATGGATTCATTTCTTTCTTTGTTTGGTATTAGTTCTACAAAACTAGCATGATCATCATTGATTCTTTTCTGGCAATGGCCTTGTTTTCTTCTTCTCGATGGGATCCATACGGTGCACCTGTGGTTGTGTAGGTGAGGCAAAGCATGGGTGCATGTACATCATTGATCGATCTTCCCATCTGTATTACTGCTATATATGCTCTTTACGTATAAACTTTGCTCTTGGGTTGAATACAGAGACATGCAGCGACGACAAAAATGGAAACCTTATTAACCATGTGTTAGTCAATAATATCGGGCAACCTAAGCAGTAATTTTTTGAACTACAGCAATATTTTGGCCGGTCCCCAAAACCATTAATATGTCAGACGTAAGTTATTATATATATGGTTGGTTGTTGGTCGATACAGATCGATGATGGATCATAGAGTCTTAGGAGTTGCAGGCTGTGCGCTAGCTACAGAGTATCGATGTACAGAGAGATCTGCATAAGAAGTATACAGTGAAGGAACTGGAAGCAGAGTGGGATATTCACACCACCATTGGTGTTGGCAAAAATTGCCTCTCAAATTGGTTGGGCAGCCGATTGGTATCTGAAAAACCAACATGCAGTACTATTACCAGCTAAAAGCCTAAAATTAGGAATATGCACTAATATTATCCAAAAAAAAAAACCTAATATTACTAGCTAGGCTGGGGTGTCATTTGATCAAACCTATAACATACGTAAGTTTTTTAATTTTGTTAATTTGATTTTATTGCACTTATTTCAAAGGTTTATACTAGCTAGCTTGTTCTCTTCATCTATCGCAGTAGTACATTGGCAAAACGGTTTCGGACTTGCAACTGGTTAGGTATATCTTTTGAATCAGTACTATATAAGATCTTTGGTGGAACCCAAAATATAATTGGTTCCCAGTTACAGTACTATCAGCAATTCAGCATATATTAACTGATGATACTATATTCCCAACATGATGATCGATCAGTTTGTACTAGAGTTGAGGGCTTAAATATGCACTCTATCAACATTTCCCAATCAAAGCCACTAATTAGAGCTAGCCTTTGGTGAACTGATGCATATTAATTTGACTTTCTATATAGCTAGCTAGGTTAAATTGTTTACTCCAAGTATGCTTCAGTTTGGACAGTTCGTTCCCGATCACTGTTATTTTGGAATATTTCACCACAAGATCAATGGAGTTATAGAGGACTTATTTCTTACCGATCCAGCAATAGAAGAACCTGCAAACTCGTCTTTCAGAATTGGAAAATTCTGCTGTACCGACCGGCATACCACAAGATCCTCACCCTATCCCATCCCCACCCGCTGTTGAACGGCGCAGATCCAGACGGTATGCTATACCGTCTGGTACAACAGATGAACCCTCCAGAATTACGTACTTTGATATATATATATATATGTATATATATATATATATATATATATTGGGTTTAATACATATATATATTGGATTAAAATACATGCACATATATACAATAGGCTTAAACTTTGAGACAAGCGTGCAGAGTTATAGTAGTCATAGTAAATGCAGTTAGCTGAGAGCTAGCCTGAGACACATATAAAGTCACATCACGTAGACCTACACAAAACAAATTAACATTGATTACAAAAACTATTTTGCGTGTCATATATATATACTATTTTTGAGACAATGTCATGTGATATTAGGCTGTGTGATCAGGGATTCGGAAAGCAATACTGTTGCAGCAGTGTCAAAGAACATTGCAGATCGATCCACTATACAAACAATTGAAATTCGTTAGCATAGGAATTTTTGTTCTATATAAATTTTGGTATATCAAGTTCTAAAAATGTTAAAACGGTATCTCATGTTTTTATCCCGACCTAAAATTAGTATATATTACCATTAAAATGACCAATATACCTTTAAGTTTTTTTTATTTGTTTTCATATTCCAGAATTATTAGAAACGGTTTTAGAATTTGATGATTTAGGTTGCCCTTTATAAATTTGAAAAAAATTGAAGAGGGGAAACATACATAAGTTCAATCTTTGTTGTTTCCGCTGACACTCAAGAATCTTGTTGTTGCCGTTGACATTTAAAGATAATTGAGATGAAAAACTGATTATTAGCAATGAGAAAGTGATGATGAATTTTTTCTCTACGTTTCTAAAAATATAAAAAAAAAAATTGGAATATGAAAAAAGAAGAAAAACTAAGGAAAAAAAAAGAATTTAAGGGTAAATTAGTCATCTTAATGGCTATATATACCAATCTTAGGTCGGGATTAAAACATGAGATACCAATTTGATATTTTTAAAACTTGATATACCAAAATTTATAAAGAGCAAAAGTTCGTACATTATTCAAACGAATTTCTCTACAAACAACAGAGGCTACTGCACTCAGAGAGAGCCTCCTTGCTCAAGAAAAAGATTTCAAACACATCCAAGTAGAGGGAGATTCAAAGATGGTTATTGATGCTGTTACTAGGAAGATTAAGCTCTCCATGGAGAATTCCAAGACTATTGAAGGCATAAGACTGGAAAGAAATTTGAGACGATTATCTTCAATGCAAGCAGCTTGATAAGTTAGGAATAATGGCCAATAGGTTGTCCTAAAGCCACTTGCTTGATAAGAAAATGTCACGTGATTTGTTTTGAAGAAAATAAATGATTTGTTTTCGATCATAAGTGGCAATGAGTCGACCGTGTGATAAATTTGGTCGAGATGCCTAATATAAAACACCCTTAAGGTTCGAGTTCTAACTCTCACCAGTTTGTGGCCAACATGTTTAAAGGACATTTGCGTTCCTGCTTAAAGGACCTTTGCGTTCCTGCGTCTGCAACGGGATATTAGTTTGGTTTTGTTAAAATACTCTCTCGATAACCTCGATCCGAGTACTTAACTGAGATGGCTTGCTATTTCACTCTCAATAAAAAAATATAAAAAAAAGTGATGTTTTAAAGCAATTAATCAACAATCAAGGTTATATTACACATGTAAATTATATTAGCTCGGACAACCCCATGTACAATAGTCTAAAATAAATTTCACCTCCCTTTGTGACCTTAACTATATATTAAATTAATACAGAAAATTGTGTACATTTATACATATTGACAATAGTTTATGATCAAGTTGTGTAAGGTGTCGATTGGCCAAGTGACCTTAACCATGTAAAATTAATTTGATAACAAAACTCAATAGTGTATGACTTTATGTTGTGTAAGATGTCGATTGGCGAGAAGAGGCATGAATGATACGTTATTTTAAGAAACTTCGCCAAAAACCATATAAAGAGAGTTTTTTTTTTTGAGAAGATAAAGAGAGATATATATTGATGGGGTGCCTATGGTGACCTGCTTCTTAAGTTATCTCACATGTTTTCCGCCCTAGAATCTCTCAAAACCCGGATATTGCTTCCATTGCTTGGTAATTTCTCTACATTAGAACATGTAATTCAAGTCAGATTGCTTGAATTCAGGTTTGTGGTTCCTTGAAATCTCCATCCAATATAAGGAAGCAGTCAAATTCAAGACTAGACTGGCGTGTCAAAAAATTCATAGGATTAATTAGAGAATACGAACTTTCCTGGTAATGCTTATGATACAGTAAAATCAGAATACCTGTAAATTGTGATACACTTCTTGCGCAGTAAAAGTTGAGTATAAAGAATTTTTACTACTAAGATCTAATGCATGTGTATCAGTTCTTCATCTTTGCATTCTCGGATTGCAATGTCCATCACCTTCCCACCGGTAGAAGGTAATATGTCACAACAATGCCTTCTTGGAGCCTGCAACTGATTAGTGATCAAGAAACTATGGAATCAGTATCTTGTTTAAGCATCTTCAAAAAGTAACAGTGCATGTTGCAAGTAATACCTGTTTGATGTTAAGGTCCAGCTTATGTGACAGCACTCTGACCTCCTCAAGCTTCCTTGGGGAAGCCATGTCATAGGAGCAATTTGCATAAGACTTTTTGTAGGTGCTTATGATTCCATCCTCTCTCGATGACACATGATCAAGAAAGAACACAACCGGTCTGCGACAAGGATCAGGGTGCTGTTCGATTGTATTGAAGGTATAAACTCCGGACAATACAGGTCCCTTTTTCCACTGCTTGAATGTCTCTTGCACCGGGAGGACGTCAGGCAGAAGCATATGGTTTCCGTATATCTGAACAGCATAACCCCATGACACTGAAACTGTCCATGAAAACCATCTATCGTAGCAAACCGTCTTCTGTAGAATCCTCTGAGAATCAACATTCACTGCTTTGAGTAAATGCTGCAGAGCTTGCATGGTTGTCATGTTGGGGAAGATAGGGTCTGTGTGCGCAAGATGATGCAGGGATACCAAGGGTGATAATGGATGCGAAGCCAAAACGCCAAACGTATCACCCCGAAGATCATTCTGTCAATTTCAATTACAGAAACCAACTGAGAATCAAAAAGATTATTAAACTGAAATTGCTAAGATGTGACTCACAAGTTTAGGAGCTAAGAAAGTGGTACCTGATGAAAACCAGGCTCATGAGTTAAGCCAACGCCAAGCTCAGCCAAGCAAGATGAAATCCTTGAGTCACTTCCATAGAGATGGGGGTATCTTTCTATACATGTATCAAACACCTTAGCCAATGCTTTCGCCAGAGGGGAACTTATGGCAAAACCTGCACCACCAAAAGCCATTCCAAATCCGAAAACTCTGTTCTGCTCATAGATCTCCGAGTTGGCGCCAATATAGTACCAGAGCTCATGATCATACTTGGAAAGAGTCTTCACTAAATTCTCCGGGAAGAAAACCGTGTCATCATCTCCGAAAACATACCATCGCACATTGGAGTGGTTGAGTGCCACAGTCTCGGAAACAACTCGTGCCACGCGAATTGCAGACCGGAGACCATTTCTATACGTGTAACGAAATCCGGAAGTGTCCCCAGAGATGCATACCGGAGGAAGAGAAGTATCATTGGTATGGTTTTGATGATCACGTGGAAGGCTTTCGAGAAACACACACCCCCTCATGGAATGGCCCTTCCACCAGAGCCTAACATACTCCTTCCTCTGAGTCGTCCACGATTTCTGGTTCGAAGCAATTCCAAACACAACATGTTCAAGAGACGTAGAAGTTGCCGCATACGCATCATGGGACGAATTATACGGAAGCTTGGAGCTTGTGAACACCAGGAAGAATGATATGAAAAGAAAGAGCGTGCAGACAGAAGATGAGATAATATAGAGGTTTATCAACCGAGAAGAAACTTGGGTTTTGGTGGGTGACTGAATAAGCTGCATTTTAAGGATCAAAATTGTGAAGAAAAAAGAGAAATCAAACAGATTTGGAGAGACTGTTGATCACTACCATAAAGAATAGGTGTAAATTGTAGCTAGTGCATATGACCAAAGTGTTAGGCACCGCAATCAATGGTATGACATAGCTGCGAACTTTGACGGAAAATTCTCCGTTGAGTTTGACATGAGGTTGGTCCTCGTACACTCAAAGAGAGTCCATTCTCTTGAGTCTTGCCAACCCCGTTAATCTAGTTGAGTTGCACCTACGTCTGATTCAAGTCACAGTCCGCAAATTGATAGCAAATGACTCATGAATTGTGGAAGAAACGCATCGAAGAAATGAGGACGGGGCTATGTATCTATTTATCTATCTATATACTCTTCGTCGTCGGTGTAATTTAATGGTTTGGACATGAGAGTTTCAAGCAAAGATCATATGGTTTGGGTTCATATAGTGCGTGAAAAACGCAGCAACATCAGCACAGAGCATAATCACTTGTAACGGGCTAAGCAATAAAGATGAGTCTAAAACTGTTGCTTAAGCAACGTTTCCTGTTTATGGTAACCATTATTATGCCTAACCCACAATTATCACATGTTTACTTAACATCCCAACGTAGATGTTAAATTTACGCTTAGATTTTTGGGAAAAGTATCTTTATACAGTTATAACATCCCCACGTAGATGTTTAATATCAAATCAAGATCTGGATACCAGATCCATAGATATAGCGAGTAGAACCTTACGCATAGCGGTAAAAGTACTTCAGACAATGAGATGAAGCAAGCGATACCAGTGAGAGTTACTTAGATCCGCAAAAGTCAGATACACCACACCATCTAAGTCGGATCGCATAGATACTTGGAAAACTCAAAAGCTGGGTTACTTGCAGATTCCAAAGAATAAAGAAGCCTATGCATATATGATATATGTAATGAATTGTTGCACATGTCAAGCATATGCATAAAGGAAACAGGGAGGGAGGAGGCAGACCATGGAGGTTAGAATCTTGGAATAGATGATTGGAGGGCACCTAGGATAACCTTCGAAGATCGCCTCTCAGAAGTCGACCATTTAACATCAATGGTATCATCATTGAAATGCAATGCACAACAAACTGAAGACTGTAATCACAGGAAGCTCTCAAAAAAATCCTTACTTTGTATAAGCTCCTTCGACAATAATAAACGTGGCGAAATGTAGCATTACAACGTGAATACATACCTATAACTTCATTAGTCAATATCAAATCTTGCATTTCCACATTTACTTGGGTAGTTGGGTTAATCTCCATCCCATAGCAGATAGGCGGTTGGCATTTTTGTTCCTTTTTTCTCTGTTCATGAAATTTCCAAGATAATGGCTGCCAGAAAGTGGAAAATTTAAGAGTGAACCTCATCAGACATCAAAACCAATTGGGCTGCATATTCTCATAGTAGCTTCCTTTTGACAAGAGACTCCAACACATTTAGCGTTATTCTTTTCACAGAACTCATTCAAATACATGAATTTTCCTCTTTTGTTCCATGTGTTGATTTGAGGGCAAATGGTTATCTGACTTATATCCCAGCATATTTGTCTTCCTCCTGACAACAGAAAAAGTAACTTCGGCTGTGTACAGATTACTAAATGTTTCATTTCACAACAAACTATAGGAATCTCAAGCACTAAAAACTGATAACTAATGTCAAAGAACCAAATAACAAATAATGAACTTGGAAAATGATAAAAATTTAACTTCCTCATTGTTTCCTATAGAATTCTATGATCAAAGCTGTGATCTTTAATAGCATCAAAGAAAAAAGAAGATTATAGCTATGAAACTTTTAGTTACCACCAAGCAGATTTGCAATAAAATCATTTGGCACGAAAAATATGGGAAAAACCAGTTCATACATACTGCATTGAAGTTTATATTCCCAATCCTCCCAGAAACACTTTTCAATATAACATTTATAACCAAGATATGAATAAAAAAATAAAAAAAGTACCTTTAGAGGATTCCACAGTAAACCAAAATTGGTTCAAATTCTCTGAATTCTGCATGTACCTGTGTTCTCAGGGCAACCATTCCAAAGGATGGACTCTAGATATTCATGGATATAAGTTCATCATCTCTGCACCATCTGATAATGATAGTCATTGAATCATTAAAAGACGGTTCCAAAATGTTGCAGCACTGACGACGTGGAGCCTTCATCTGGATTGAGAAGGGTTAACATCAGTTAAATGGGAACTAAATCAACCCAATCACACATGTTACAAGTTTCAAATGTGTACTATCCATAAAGTAATACCTCTTCAGCATCAAGCTCTAGCTTCTGTGAAATAACTCTGATCTGTTTCAGGTTCTTTATCGCATTTTCTTTGGAACAGTTTTCCACATTGTGCCTGGTGTAGTTGCTCCAGATGCCGTGGTTATTTGAGACGACGCTTTCCAAATAGAAGATAGATGGTCTTTTACATGTATCTCTAGGATAATCTCTCATTTTGAACATGTACTGACTTGCCTCAATACTACGGCTCCTTCTCCATGGCATAAAGGTTTTCTGCAGTGAAAGAAGATCTGGAAGAAGCTCATTGCCATCATACACCTGAATGGCATAACCCCATGCAACTGAAACGGTCAATGAATGTGCACGGTCATAGCATACAGTTTGCTGCAATATCCTGGCAGGATCAGCCTTCACAGCTTTAAAAAGATGTTCCAGAGCTTGAATGTTGTTCATGTCAGGGAAGATCGGATCTGCAGCATCCAAATGATGAAGCGAAACCAAAGGTGACAATGGATGTGCAGATAGCATTCCAAACAAATTACCCCGCATATCAACCTGAAACAAGCTCATACTAAAGTTTAAGCGAAGAAAGCCAAATTGTTTCTAATAAGTAACGAGACCCCAACAAAAGCTACATCACGATACAAAAAACAGCTGTATCTTGAATTACTTCATGCATTGTCTACAATAACTAAATCAGGCCAACTTGTTGCATAAGAATTTGGGAAGATTGCACGTAATATACAGACTTATTCTGGGTTGAGTAACTAAACTTAGTAATCTTCCAGCTAACACTTATTACACCAATACAAATTACAGAATCTTAGAAGCCTCTACCAAGAGCTTTCCTCCTATAATCCACTTGGTGCAGGTTAGCATCCCCACAGCACACAACAAACCATAGCCGAATAGGAAAATCTGTTTTTACAGATCAGTCAACTTCGACAAAGCTTTGTGATCAGCTCAGGATGAATCTGATTATGAGTAATATATGGTTGGAAAGCTACAGATGTGTAGTTTCCAGAACTTTTTACGGTTAGTCCATATCTGTTTTGAGCAGGAAGTTATGACTGATTTAGTACACGAAGGTCATACCACACGTGAATCTGATTTTCAACACAAAATCTTGTTTTGAATTCTTGGGCAGCCTTCTATTCATTCCACCAAATATTTGTGATGTTTTGGTAGGATTTGCTGATATTGGGTATCTTTTTAACCCACATAAAGGTTGTTTCCATGTGAGCTATGTATTGGGAAACAACGTAATATCTTGGTGAACTAAACAGAGTTTTGTCGCTACATCTTTGAATGATGTCTAGATGATTGCTCTACACGAAATTGTTCGTGTGTATATGGTTGAAGCCTATAATTACACATATTCTAAGAGCAAATGGTTTAAAGTTTCCAACAGTTACACCTACATACTTTTATGAGGTTAATGATGCTTGCATTCGACATATGAAGCAATGTTTTGCCAAGAGCGACGACACCAAGTTTATATCATGTATGTGATCAGCAAAGAATGAGTTTTCCTCATGATCAAAGATATGAGGATAATATGGCATATCTTTATACTAGATCACTGCCTAAGGTCGCATTTGAAAAACATGTCTAAAGCATTGGTATGCTTAATTTATCTAAAGCTCCCATGATTGTAAGAATCAGGGGGAGGTGCAGACATCAGGAGGAGTCTGGTACATACATGTCGATTTCAAATGTTAATGATGCGTTGTACTCTTTTTGTTCCTTCGACCAAGGTTATTTTTGCCCATGAGGTTTTATTGTTACTTGGCAAGGTTTTTAATGAGGCAACATGGAATGCATCTGAATGTATCATATTACTTTGACACGGCACAAGGGGGAGTGTTTAAGAAAATATGATTTATTTTGTGTGCCTTAGTCAAAATAGAATCAGAATAGGATTCGATATCATATTGTAATAGGAATATATGTATTTTCTTTATGTATTGTATCTTTAATATATAGAGGTTTATTCTATGAATGAAAGAGAACGATTATTCTCCCCAATTTCTCTCTCTCGGTTTATTTCTCCCGCAATCCTATTCCCTTTTCCCGCCTCAAAAGGCAAGTTGTACAAAGTCCAAAGCCATTCTTTACTTCTTGAACACACTAAAAAAACATCTCTAAAACTTCTTCTTTTGTTACGAGATCAACCAAAACCTTACCAAGCAAACAGAATCAAGCATCCTAACTATAACTTAAAACCAGTAACCAATTAAAAAGTACTAATCAAATTTATTAACAAAATCTACCTATTAAGGAAAACCACATTTCTAATTAAACTATCATACAGCTAATTACTTGACACAAAATTAATCTCATACCTGATGAAACCCAGGTTCATGAGTCAACCCAACGCCGAGCTCCGCCACGCACGAAAACACGCGGGAATCACTCCCATACAAATGACCATACCTCATCAAGCACGAGTCGAAAACCCTAGCCAAAACCTTAGCCAGCGAATGGCTAATGGCGAATCCGCCGCCGCCGAACGCCATGTCGAAGCCGTACTTGACATTCTGCATGTAGCTCTCGGAGTTGCTCCCAATATAGAACCACCGATCATGATCGTACTTCGCCAGCGTCTGCACCAAATTGTCGACGAAGAACACCGTGTCGTCGTCGCCGAACACGTACCACCGCACCTCCGCCTCGCCGCGGTCGACGATCTCCTTCACCACGCGCGCCACTCGGATAGCGGACCGCAGCCCCCCGCCGCCGCCGACGGTGTACGGGAACCTCGACGTGTCGCCGGAGACGATCACCGGCGCGGCGCCGTCGTCATCACCGGGATCGGCGGCGCGGTCGAGGAAGGCGAAGGCGCGGGTGGAGGAGGCGGGGGAGTGCCAGAGGCGGAGGTAGTGCTTGCGGCGGGGCCAGGAGCGAGAGGAGGACGCGATGGCGAAGAGGAGGTGGCGGCGCGTGGTGGTGGTGGAGGAGGAAGAAGAGCGGCGCGTGAGGTGGAGATCAGGCGCGTTGAGGGAGAAGAGGAGGTAGAGGTTGAAGAAGAGAGAGAGGGCTAAGAGGAGAGCCTTGAGGCGGGAGGGAGTTAGAGCTTTGGGCATTACGAAAAGGAGAGAAAGCCAGAGGTACCAGAATCGAATCACTTTTATGAAAGAATTGAACTTTCTTTTGGTTTTTTGGTACATCAAAAAATTGGAGGCAAAAAAGATTCAGCCTTTTTTGGAGGGAGAGAGGTGTAGTGTTGATGAAGACGATGAAGACCTTCAGGTATGCAACTACGACTGCGCAGAAAGAAAGACTTTGTACCATTTACCGGGTCCGAGCCTAGGCCCATTAATTTTATGGGCCTGAGCCCAAAATACAATATACAGCCCAATTAAGCCCAATAACCACCGACGTGTTACTCTATAAATTCTTCTTCGCAGAAAGTTGGTCGTTCATACAAATATCAAGAGGATGTGTTATGGAGGCTTTGGAAGCACAGGAGAAGCAGAGACCTACGTTTGAGCTATCTGGGAAACTTGCTGCAGAAGCCAATAGATTCAATGGTGTAACGCTGTTATATTCGGAGCCGGCGGAAGGACAACGGCCTTATGTGAAGTGGGGGCTTTATGTTTTCAAGGGTGGTGAAGAGGTTAACAGACCTGTTGAGATATATAGGAAGAGCTGTTACCTTTTTGGAAGGGAAAGGAGAGTGGCAGACGTCCCTATAGATCACCCTTCCTGCAGCAAGCAACATGCCGTTATACAATTTCGACAAGTAGAAGAGGAGGGAGCTGATGGTACATTGTTGCAGGAAGTAAAGCCTTACATCGTGGATCTTGGAAGCACAAATAAGACTTTTGTTAATGGTGTTGCAATTGAACCTCAGCGATATTATGAACTTGTGGAGAAAGATACGATTAGGTTTGGTAATAGTAGCCGAGAGTATGTGATTCTGCACGAGAATTCTGTAGATTGATAGATAGAGTACGCCGCATTCACATATCTACGAGACATTCTTATCAGCTGCGTGTAAGGACATTTCAATAGGATTGCCATCAAAGATACTACAAATTGCTCAAGTTTTTTTTTTCTTTGAATGTTGGAAACAAATCCCCTTAGAGTGAAATTAATCTGTCTTGTGATTTTATTACATTCAGACTTTCTAGCTTGATAAAAAGATGTTAAGCTCAAACTTTACTTAAATGCTTTGGTTGTGCTTGTCTTTTTTTTTTAAGGAAAAAAAATATATATATATTATATAATCTAATATTACAACTAGCGATTACAGTGAACAAGAACGAAAATGGTTCAACAGTAACCAACCAAATCTAGAAGCCTTGATACATCATAGTCAACCTCAAGAAGAAACAACAATCTCAAACACTATATGTCAAAACTACCAATATATATGCATTGGTAACCTCCCCATTACGTTGACAACAAGAACTAACCGACGTTAAAATAGTCCTTGGATACGACACTATAACCATGACACAATCTGACACCAACCTACCAAAATCCTAAATCCTCACTCAAAGAGGAGAGACGACTAAACGACTAAACCAAAACAAAATAAACTTAAAAAAAAACTCATTAATTGGACTTGGGCCCAAATAGAACCCATGCCCAACATCTAACCCTTTTTAGATTTGGAGATCGAGCCACCCAGGTAAATGCTGCCTAAACGCGACCACCTACAACGAAGCTGACCACCGCGCCGCCACCAATCTCCGCAGCCACCAGAAGAGATCCACCGCCTTTGCTTACTTCAACCTGCACTGAAGCCAACCTTTTCCTTCCAACAAATGCCTCCATTCATGACAAAAGGGATCTAACTCAGATTAGGAAACCCGATCCAGCAGACCACCATCGCCATGACCTCGCCTCCGCTCCACACCGCCGCCCAGCGCGCCACCACCCCTCCCCTCTGAATCGACTAGCATGGCACAACAGCACAACGACGATGAAGCAACGACTTCTCAACGAACCCTCTGAAACAGCATGAATCTCCTCTTCCACCGCCATCAACCTAGGAAGCCTAGTCACCAACCAACCACCAGCAAATCTCGTCCAACAACGATGTCATCAAACGTGTCGTCGAACGGAGAGAAGAAATTCTTTTAGGGTTTACAGAGAATTTCGGGTTTTGTGGAGCGACTAGTACTCATGACATTCTTGTTTCTTAAATTATTGTCACACCCCGTTCCTGACATCGGTGGGTTTTAAGTACCGGATGCCGATTCCAAGGCATGAACGTTACAAAGAGGAACGTAAACAAAAACACTATCTTCTAGGCTCGCTGTCTACCATTTTTCCGGCTCGATACAACCTGAGTATTTTTCTGTAAAAAATATCAGAGATGGGTGGGTGAGCAAAATCATGCGCTCAGTGAGCATATCAATGTAATATGCCTGTAAAGCCATGTCATTTTACACACGCTATAAATTACGTATATCATATACACATCGAGTCATACAATTCATCACATCGCACATCTCTTCTTATTGGATATTGTCCTTCAATTTAGTGATCTCCACTGGAACGTAATGACATTCAAGTCCTATACCACCATGTGTCACATCCTTACTTTGGCATATAATATGCCCGCAAAACGCCATGTCATTTTACACATGCTATAAAATACGTATATCGTATACACATTGAGTCACACAATCCATCACATCGCACAATCCATTCTTATTAGATATAATTCAATTTAGTGATTCCCACGGGAATGTAATGACCTTTAAGTCTTATATCACCGTGTGTCACATCCTTAGTTCGACATAACCAATCAAGAAGTTCACATGTTCCATAACTAGTCAAACTATAGATCTAACACATAATTACATATAAACACCGCATATTTCTCAAATAAACATGTTTCACTTGAAATTGAGAGATATTTCGTAAATAGATCAAAATCATGTTTTTCAACTATTTTGATAGCAAATAAGAATATTTGAAACATATTATACAAATCTACTCACTTCGTCAATATGAATCTCCACCAAGAACATCGATCGTAAACCGAGCCTCCTAATGAGCTATTTAGAAATCATCGTTAGATCTAACCCAAACCTCAAGGATAGGAAAAAGGCATCGATACAAATCAGTAGCCCTCCGCGGATTCAAAATTGGAGTTAAGGATCAAAAGTTTTAATTCGCCGAAATTTAGTCGCAAATCTAGAGAGAAAACTCTCCTAAACTTACAGAAGCACTGCCTATTTATAGGCTTATTTTGACTGACTAAAACGGTCGCCTTCTAAATTCCGTCCAATCATCAGGTGACACTTGTCACTGTCTCCTTCCATCTTCTATAAACCAACACATATGTGCCACATGGCACTCCCTGATTCGTCCATTTCATTCTAATCCACCACATGGTAGCACACTAAAGAAACCCCACCCACTTACCACACGTGGGCTGTTGCTGAACAAATGTTGTAGAAAATACAACGAAATTTTAAAAAATCGTTAAAAATAGCTCGGTTATCCGAAAAATTTACTGGAAAATACGGCAAACTCTAATTTCTATTTCTAAGAAGAAAAATCAATATTGAGAAATTTTGAAAACCAAAATGTTACAATTATTTATGTTGTGCTCGTCTAAATTAAGATATTTGAAAAATTATTTGATTGAGGTACTCAGGTCTCTGATGATCGATGGCATAATTGAAATACAAAATTATTCTTTTATACGATTTTTTAGTTTATTATATAAAGTTACGAATAGTAGTATTCACTTGTTCGGTAATTGACCAAATTAATTATGCTCAATCACTTTTAGATTTACATCCACATGTGGAGAATAAAGCAATTAAACTTTATGATAAGACTCTTTACTCTTAGGTTTACATCAAAGTGTGATTGAGCATTGTTTACTTGATCAGTTGATAACTAGGTGAACATTTTTGAACTTACGAGACCAAAACCACCACGATTCATATGTGGTCGAGTTGGTAAAAGCCTTGGTGTGGAACCCTCGTACCCAGATTCGAATCTCGCCGACGCTAGTTTGAGTTAAATTTCAATTTATTCTTAGTGGTTAGGACGGAGGAAGTGTTCTGACATGACTCATCATCGGAGATTAGTCTTTAGGCCCAAAAAGTTTTTGAAGATACTATCATTAATACTTAAAAAGAAAAAAAGAAAAAAAAACTTACGAGACCAAACTGACAACTATGGTGCGAACAATAATTCAATTGAGGTGAGATCTTTTCCCGTTCATGCATTACCTTTTATTATCACAATAATCACAGATTCTTCGAATGGAATATATCAGGAAACATAGCATCATATACAACAAGAGCTTGAAGCCTTCAGTTTGAGCCATACATGTGGAGCAATGTGTAAACGCTAAAACAGTAAGCGGTAGCCAAAACACATTTCGTCCGTGAACTAGGGGATCCAAATTAACAAAGAATGGGTATCATTATCAAGTTGTTCTAAATGCATACAACTCTGTCACAATATTGGTAGGTCCTTAATGCAAGGGCTTTAATTCTAGACCATACAATTAGCTTTGCTTCTTTAGGTTACTGAATTGACTGGGTAACCACTCAGCAACAAAGTCATGGTTCATTACCTTCTAGCCAAGCATCTCTCATAAGCTTCATATGTTAAACCATGTTTAGTGGTTTCTATTTGCCAAAACTAGTGGTTCTCTGCTTAATTATTCTGCAGCCCCCTATTTTACAATTAGCTATCTTATGGTTCCCCTTTGAAGACTCTTTAGTCCAAGCTTTTCTGCATCACAAGTTTAACACTTGTTTAAGCTTTGATATTTTGGGAAGGAAACAAGGGTGAATATTTAAGAAAAGAAATACAATGACTCTTGTGTCATGTAGTGGCTTAGATGTCATTGCATTCAAGACTTTTGAATTCTTGGACAGAATTCGTCTTCATGAATTGCATATATATATATTTGCAGTGTGTTGACATATCCCAGAGAGCCAAAACCTTTGCTTATAAATAGCTGGTTTTCTGTAGTAACTTCTTGGCCCTTCTGATCTATTTGATCATATTGAGCTTCTAAAATGTGTAGAGGTGTAGAAGAAGAGGCCATTTCAGTTAAAGCTTCAAAAGGGTTTGTTACTTCTTGTGAGCTTTGCAGCTCAAGGGCTTGGTTGTATTGCCCTGCAGATGATGCGTATCTGTGTAGGAAATGCGACCAATCTGTTCATGGGGCTAATTGTTTGGCTCTCCGGCATGTCAGATGCCTGCTCTGCAAGACCTGTCAGAATCTTACTGAGAGATATGTGATTGGGATATCAGCCGAGGTGCGACTTCCGACCATTCTGAGATGGGTAGAGAGAAGCCAGCAGCTGTTGCGTATCAGTAGTTCAATACCAATGCCAAAAGAAACTGCTCAATAACATTTAAAATGTCTTTTCTTATACTTTGATTTTTATATATGTATGATATGCACACAGCGTTTCTTTTTTAAGTTTCTTTTTTGTGATTTCCTATTACCGGATTTTGTATTCTACATGATTATAGAGAACCTGTGAAGATGGTGGATTGAAGGGGAAGTCGAAAATGTCATTTTTGTAACAGTTTCATTTTTATTTCTATACAATCTCCCTGCAGTTGTTACCAAATTGTCCAAATAATATCAGGGCTATTCCATTAAGAGATCTCTATTTTTGACTATTTATAGGGATATGATATTACACCAACTTTCCGATAAGTGTAATGCAACGTCCAATGATAAGTGTAAGCTTAATTAGTGATCTAGAGGCCACCCAAAAGATAGAAAGAATCGAATATATTGGTGATAATTGGTAATTCAATTAGTATATACTTCAATTAGTGGTGATAAGAACAAGCCACGGAAATCCTACCATATCGATGATTCTATCACTTGATTCACTTCCACATAATTTGTTGCTTAATTTGAAGCTTTATTAGATGAGATGAATCGGTCACTAGCTTTGATGTACGACAATCAATTGAAGATCGATCGGTGATCGGTCTTAAAAACATAATTCTGAGGGCCATGCATAATTTGTCATGTACGTACTGTTTTGAAGCTTCTGGCAAGAGGAAACAAGGCTGGCGCATCTGCCAAGAGGAACTGATGATGTACGCGCGAGAGAATGTTTACGATCACTCTATGTGTGTTGCTATAGATTGATGGGCGAGAAAGCAGTCGAAAGGGAACGAAATAGTACGTAAGCTCGAACCGCCCCCTTGAGAATTTATGCAACAAAATTTGAGGAGTTCTGCATAGCAATCCTAGCATAGGCAATGTTGAAGGACTGCACGATGTTATTGAAAAATGAAACTAGAAGGAGAACAGTGAGGACTAGCCCAAATACCGGGTGACCTAACATGCACTCTGGCCTAAAACTTGAAGAAATAAGGTCCATCTCTTTTTATTATAACCTCCTAAACAAATCGATCGAAGAGTACTGTTCCATAGAGCACCATTGGATTTTGTATGCCATCTATTATATGGCACTTATTGATTCGATGCCTTTTCTATGCATACGAAGCATGCATGAAAAAGCATTGAACAGCTTTTATTTCCAGTACAAGAAAAACATGCTGGCGGACTCTAGCTTATCCAAATGATCAGGCCTCGTCTTGCAGCTAAAGGAATTGAGATGGATAGAAAGACTTAGTTTGGTGACTCGTTTAGATAATCAGAAGCTCCTTCTCGTAAGAGGATCGTAATCATATTCTTCACCGGATTTTACGAATCTTCCCTTGACTCGTTTTCTGGTATCAGCTCTAGCCTTTCTAGAGGCGTATCTTATTTGTTTACCGAACCTACACGAAGAACACAAAAGTTTCTCTTACAAGTAAAAGTGAGTACGTCTACGTGTGCATATAAGCAAACATATTATTTCATCCTTCAACCCTAGAATGATGTTATTTTGGCCATAAGCACAATATCGGCACCAAAATAGTAACAACATGCAACACTGAAAATTTAGGGTTTTAGTTTAGAGACATACGTGCGAGTTTTCTTTTTTTCCTCATATCTCATCTTAGCTTTGTCCCTTGCTCGTGGACTGCCGGCCTCCAATGTAGAGTCCCAAGGTTCTGCTGATAGAAAGACGGGTGACAATCCGCAATCTTGATAATCTGGATGAGTTGTATCTCTTGTGATGCTGGATAGTGATAGTGATATACTTGAATGAACTTGACCAGTAGGATTAAGTAATCCCTCCAGATTGATGTTCCTGCTGCAACTAGGATTCATGAGCAAACCAGCATTCATCACCGGCGGCATCACACTATCACAGGACGACTGAAACCCCAGGGTACAGTCTTGTTGTCTTGATGGTGATGCCTGTAAACAGACACAAGGCTCGTGTAATTATAAAAGATGATCACTTAATTGATTTGATGAGTGACTCAGAAAGAACACTAAGCTAGGTATGAAAGGACCTGTTGTATAGCATTGTCACAGTGAGGACCATTAGACTCGGTGACTGATAAATTTTTCTGGTCCATTAATAGACAATCAAACTCTCCATCCTCAAACGGGTATCTGGAAGGACCTTGGGAGCAACTAAATAACTCATCATCATTTTCAACGTCTAATGGAACATCATCCATGTTGAGACCTTCACATAGATCATTGCCATCCTGAATTCCTAGATCTTTAAGATTTGAAGAACCCTGTAGCTATTATATTAAGAAACAACAATGCATGCATCAATTAGGCTTTGCTAACGAAGCAAATACATACTAGCTAGTATGAAATTTACCTTTGGCAGCTGGCTCGACTCCTGAGGCAAGAATGGTACCGGTGTTTGATCTTTGCATTGTGGCTGGATGCAGTTCGGATTTGATGGAATCACAGTAGATGTGGCCATCCAAGGCTCAAAATCGGGAGTACAATTAGACTCTGCTAGTACTTCATTCAACTTATTGCCTGCACTCACTACTCCAAACGAAGATGCCTCACTATCTCTACAGCTACTAATGCAATTTTTCTCATTCTTTGACACCATGGTACCCGCAAGCGACTCCCAACCACTGCCACCAAAGCCACCAGAAGCTGAACCCCCTTCAAGGACCGCAGACCATATTCTAGAAATCTCAGACAAAGACGGACAACCTGTATAGAAACTTATTGCTTGGTTCCGGTGCGCCATTCCTTCAACCCCATTATTGTGGCTCCACTCGCAACTTTGACATAAGGACACGTTCACATCTAGGCATCGTACTGTTGCAGGCTGATCATTGCACTTTTCACATAGAAACCAACGAGCGTGCCTCCGCGCTAAGGCATTGGCTGAGTGTACACATCCATCACAGTTCAAGCAAAGGCGAGCCATATCTGATTTGCAGTAAACAATTGCACTCACCCGCCAACATAACTCACATGGCCTCATACTCAGATATTTGATTTTCTTCTCTAATCCTCCTCTAACTAAATCACTAGGTACTAATTAAATTAGTACTTATTAAACCTTAACTAGGGTAATCTAACGTCTGACTGATAGATGATAAACAAGATAAACAAAACTGGCTGGTAGTTGATAAAGAAAATGAATAAAACTGACTGATAGTTCATGGCGGGAATTCTTCGGCTTATTCTTCCTCCAACCCCCACAAACTGTCTGATCCGAAAACACCGATTTAGAACAACAAGGCAAAAGAAGATATATATCAGCATTTCAGATCAATCAGCAAGATCCCATTACACACACATTAAGTGGTCATAAGCTCCTTAATTAATCAAGAGTCAGATAATGATTTGATAAAGATCTGATAGCAGTGAGAAGAATAAACTTACCACCTACCGAATTCCCGCCAAACTAACCGAAAGTAAGTTCAGCCAAGATCAAGAAACATAGATCCCATTATTGAGTTGAAAAAAGGGCAAATGTTTCGATCGGAGCAGGCAATTGTTTTGACAGAAACCAAGCTAGCAAGTTAGGGCACGATGGAGAGAGATGAAGGTGGTGCAGTAAGAACTCAGAGTCGCTTCATGTGTGTCAAAACACATGACGTTACTCTGTAAGGTTTGGCACCTGGTTATTTATTCACCGTTTACCCTATTTTTTCTGGATGTTCGTTTACCCGAGGGGCGAGTCGGATTGCTAGGTCAGTGTAGCTCCGGATACAAAGATCACAGTTGACAGTAATTTCTGCGAGCCATCGACTTTGTGGTGAAGAGGGACTGACGTGGAGCTCTCAAACTGATTTTTCATATTTTTAAGGCATTTTTACCTAGATGCACGTCTCAGTTTCCATAAAAGGAAGAACAAACATGCATTATTTTCGTAATCTAATACTCCCATATATATCTCTGAAAAAAAAAATTGGTGTACGGTTCCGTACATTATCTCTCAAAGAACATAAACGTCAAAAATGACCTCATACATTAATTTGTTCTTAGAGATAAACATCTCATTCTTATCATCTTATCCAACTATATATATTGTTGCAATGTTGCAGCATTTCGTCAACGTTTCTATCTTTTTTCCTTGATTAAAAAAAGTATGTCCTGTAATACGTAATTGTGCTAATCGTCATTGGTACGTATTACAGGGTAGATATGTAGCATCTCGGACTATTACTGGATCGGACTGAAGAATTACCGTTTATAAGTTAACAGTAAACATCTCATTCTTATCATAGTCTCCCTCTTCTATTAGGGAAAATACCCTAATGCCAAAATATTTAAAAACTAAAGCTCATTCCAATGATAATAAGATTCTTGACCCTAATTAAATGAAAAAGAGACTTATTTGTGCCCAAATACATAAATCTTTATTAAATTCATAATAAAATAATATTTTTAAGACATTTTTACCCTTGGTCCTTATATATATGCTTAAAGAGATAAAGTGTAAGAGAGAGAGAAAAGACTTTGCCGGTAGCTCATCGGATCTCTGGTCGCCGGACTCCGGTCACCTGACACCGGCCATCGAACTCCGGTCGCCGGACTCGGTTACTGACCCCCAGTAACTCGATTATTCCGGCGACCGATCGCCGGAACTCGGTTACTGGCCCCCAGTAACTCGGTTACTGACTCCAGAAATTCAGTTACTGACCCCCAGTAACTCGGTTACTCCGGCGACCGATTGTCGGAACTCGGTTATCGACCCCAGAAATTCTGTTACTGACCAAATAAACTCAGTTACTGACCCCCAGTAACTCAGTTACTCCGGCGACCGATCGTCGGATCTCGGTTACTGACTCCCAGTAACTCGATTACTGACCCTAGAAATTCAGTTACTGACCCAATAAACTCAGTTACTGACCCCCAGTAACTCGGTTACTCCGGTGACCGATCGCCAGAACTCGGTTACTAACCCCAGAAATTCAGTTACTGACCCAATAAACTCAGTTACTGACCCCCAATAATCGGTTACTGACCCCCAGTAATCCCTAGTAACTCAGTTACTGATCCCTAGTAATCCTAAGTAACTCAGTTACTGATCCCCAGTAATCGACTTATTGGCTCCAAATGTTGTAGAAACTCGGTTTCTAACCCTTAAAAACTAACTTTCAGACCCCAGAAACCTCGTTACTGCCCCCCAAATGCATAAAAGCCCATGGCTCGAAGAATTTGATTCTCTATGTCGAATGGGATATACAGCATTGCTTTCTCAAAAAGGTCTGCACTTGTTACATAATCTTTCAACCGGAAATGATCAGCAGCACTGTAAAGTTCAGATAACAAACCAATTAAATTGAATGCCTAAAAGTCCAAACTCTAAAGTTTAATAATTGCAATAGAACAAAGAACCTTACCAATTCCAAAGCACAACATGCATTGCAGTCCTCTGCTTAGCAGCAGCCTCACCAAAGAAGAGCGCCACCATGCCCCTGAGCCACCAGTCCTCTGATATACAACATTGCTTTCTCGGAATGCTATTATTTACCACCATGCCCCTGAGCTCCTTCTTTGCCTCGCCGTACTTCCCTAACCCCAACCATGACTTCATCGCCATCACCGGAAGGCTAGGGTGCTGATCACCTGCGTCGCCGTCTCGCAACACCCTCACGCACTTGATCACGCTCTCGAACTCGTTCATTTGCAAATGAACGACCGAGATGAACCGCAACGTCTTCGACCTTGATGCCTTGAGATCTGCCGTCTCTTCACGCGTCCTTGCCACGCACAGCCCCTTCTCGTAGAGCTCCAAAGCCTCGTTCACGAGCTTCAACGCTTCGTTTAGAGAGCTACTCTCGCTGTTCAGCAGCGCCACTGCGAGATTCCGGTCCGATACCTCCCAGGCGGTTTTGACCTCGTGATGCTCAAATCCAGAAACAACTTCTTCTTGCCGGCGTCGGAGATTGTGTCGATTCCGATCTTCGAGAGCAGATCGGTGGCTCTCTCGAAGCACGACGAAGCGAGGTCGAACTTCCGAAGCTCGTGCCATTTGACGCCGGTCTTGTGGTAGAACAAGGAGGACTTGATCGCCGGAAACTTCACCTGCGACGAAGAGTAGGTCGGCGGCCATGTGGCGGAGCTTGGCGTGCTCTTCTGCTTTGGAGGAAGGGAGGGAGCGGAGGGAGGTGGTGTAAATGAGAGAGAGGAGAGGTAAGGTTGGATATTTATGAAGGATAATATTGTCTTTTTATTAAGATTTGTGTAAATGAGCATTTGAAAATGATTTTTATTGGGATGGGTCATAAACCTTTAAAATTAGTAGTAAATAGGCATTTTCCCCTTCTATTATCGTAAGAACTATAGTCTAATGTTTAACTCTTTTCTTCAAAATCAATATTGGAATTTGTCCTATAATATTTGTGCTAATCAATTATGCCTCTCTTATATCAATTGATCAATTCCATTGGTTTTTAGCACGCCACCCTATTGATGATATAATTTTTTGGCTAGCATGTATTTGTAGAATAAGGTGTGGAAAAACTGGTACTGCAGTCAGTATAGCTAGCTAGCTGAACCACCCAGACCAGCTTCATTCATCAAGCACCACAGCATGGCCCTAGTATTCAGATTCATCACCTTATCTCAATCTTCTGTAAGCAATGTACAAGAACACAAACTAAGCATTGCTTAGGTATCAGATATGGACATATATATGGTCTAGATTTTAATAATTAAGCGCAATGAAAAATACATGAATGTGTGGAGCCTTGGAGGTACACACAAAAAGAGTTCTCACCCAAAGAATCACAATTCGATCAGGTTAAGTGGGTGCATTGGAAACTCATGACCATATTTAGAGCAACCCCAACAACTTCTTCCCCATATTCTTGGTTTTCTTAATTTTGGAAAGATTTTGATTGTTTTACTCCAACAAATTCTCTAAAATTTTCTTCAAAATGAGGAATGTGATGAGAGAGAAAATCAAATTTTTTATATTTACAGCAAACTCTATAATTGTAGAAGAATTTGAGGAGTGATCATGAAATCTCTAAAAATTAGAATATGATGGAGTTTGAGAAGAAAAATTTCTTAAAGCAATAACTTTTGGAGTTGGAAAAACTGTTAGAGATGCTCTTAGGAGCCAGATCAGGCTAGGGTTGCCGGCTGATGAAAAATCATTTAACATATTAATTATATGCAAGAAAATTCTCCAAGGCCAATGTTGTCGTCTGCCATTGCATGGCGAGTTCCGACTGATGACACAAGCTAGGGTCATTTCCACGATCACAAACAACAAAAGAAAAACCACTAATTACATGCACTAGGAAATCCTTCGTCAACCACTTCGACATTATTACTGACTTAGTTGATATCTTCCACAAATTAACAACAAAGAAAAACCACTAATTACATGCAATAGATTGATATATACAGCCTTTTCAAATATATCCCACAATAGTTTGCGAACTGATCAAATATTGAACAAATATCAATATTCATTAACTAAAATTGATGAGATTGAATTACAAATATTGTTGTTTTCAGTCTAGTAATTTACTAACCATAGTAGTACTTAATAGTTAATAATATAAGGCGGTATTACAACAAAAGTTATAACTGTTATAAATTATTATCTATGTGGTTGTTCATGTAATTACTTATTAATTATGTACTCTGATGTAAACTCTACCTCTATATAAAAAAACTAATGAGAATGAATGAGAAAACTTTTACCTCCTCCCAACTATTTTCTCAATGTCTTCTCTCTATCTTTTCTCTAATTTATAACAATAATGTAATAATTATTTGTATAGCACTAGAAAATGCAAGCTACTTTATACTGTATTGTGAAACCTGTCTTTAGGGCTAGTTTGGTATTGCGGTGACTTAAAAAAAAAATTGTTACTGCTGTACTGCGAAAATAATCAGCTGTGAATTAAAACAGTTTTGTGTTTGGTAAATATTAGTTTTAAAAGTGTTGTTAAGATAAAATTTATTAATTTCTAATGGTTTTAGTGACAACTGTTTTTAAAAGTAACATTCAGGTTGCTTCTAAAAGCTGCTCCATTTAAAAAAGACCTGTAATTTAAAAAAAAAAAAAACTATTTTTCTTTCATTTATGAAACACTATAAAATCTAAAAGTTTAAATAGAAGTTTTTTTTTCTAAAAGCGAAGCTATACCAAACTAAGCCTTAATCGAGAACCACCTCTAAATTCCATACAATCTCTTAAATAACCTCATGTTCGAAAACTCATAAGATAACCCTACACCATTTACAGGTAAATGAGCTTGAGCTTTTGTAGTTTATTTTGAGACATATTATATTGAGATTTATAACTCGAAACAATGTTAGCAAGACTTGAACCAGGGGGTAGGGTTTCCACACATGGCTCTTTTCGACTCGAGTTCGACCATATCGTATAAAAACGCCTTATAACTTTCAAGAAGGTAGTTATCTTATAGATGCTGTATTCATGCCCCCATGGTTGCTGGCTGGTTATGTTGATTGTTTTCATGTATCTCGTCTCTGTCTTTTGTCTTGCAAGCATGCTTAGCAGCTTGTAAATCGCCCAGTATTTGCTTGGAATTTTGGCATATATAGAAGAAATAAAATTAGAAAAATGTGTCGTGTTCAAAGAAACGCATCTCTTTCGAGTTATGATCCTTCTCATTTTCATGGTCCGTTCACAAAACTGGTAATAAAAACACGTTCTGCCTATGAAACCAAAACCAGACCGAATCCCCAAACTATCCCTTGATTTTCTTAAATAGGGTCTCTTTGTATTTTTTCCATTTTACGTCTTCTTATTTCTCAGCTTACTTCTCACTCAAAACCTTTTGGCACCAGATCAGAATACAGAGACAGATCCAGCGAACCCCTCAAGGTTCGCATTACGAGGTACGTTTATTTATTCATAAACCCATTAATTTATTTTCAGCTTTTAATTCCATTTGGATCTGATCCATATTGATATATCTATTCCCACCAAGTCTCTCTGTGATTGTTCATATTGCACGTTTCTGATTTCTCTTGAGTTCTTGTGAATTGGAATCGAGTGGTGTTTCTGGGTTCTTTTTAGAATTGGGTTTTTGAATTTTTGATGTTGTGATAAGGAAGTGATTTGGAGATTTTGGTAGACATTTGAGGTGGTCTTCATAATTCGCATTCGGATTACTCTTCTTTGTTGTTGCATCTAATCCAATGTTGAATTGGGTGCTTGTTTTTTCCATAAAGGAACGTTTTTTTTTTCCATAAGCTAAATCACTTTCGGTCAAAGCTATGCATTGTTGAAATTGTAACCATCTCTATGCATCATATGATCATCATTGAGAAAAGTAGTCTATTTGATGCATCAATGTCCCAAGTTTTTAAGGCAATGGTTTAGTCGAAATTTTTTTGTGCTTTGTAAGGATGTATTAATTTTTGTGTGATTTGGTGCAGGTTCTTAGCTGGGTAAGGGGGGAAGATAGAGTTCCTAATTGCTAGGCTTATCTATGTTTGGAGGTCTTGCGACAGCTCCTTCCAATAGTCCGCACTTAAGAAAGTCGGGTAGCAGACCTGTTGTCTCTGATCTGGGTACAATTATGTTTTTTAGTTAGTTTGTGAATTATGGCTACTGATTATATGTATTTACCTTGTTCTTTTTTCTTGTTCCCTGGGACATCTTTATAGTTATAGAAACAATCTTTCAGGTACAAGTGAACTTGAGAATGGTGCTGAGGAGGGTTTTGTGCATCTAATAGAGGGAGACGATCTGAAGGGTATAAGCACACCGTTGAGTATGAAGGGTGTAACCACACCATTGAGTACAGTTGCAATAATGCCATCTCCGACTTTTCTGTGGAGATTCAAGGTTCATTTGTTGTCTTATTCTTTCTGCTAAGTAATTGCACAATTCTTAATGAACCAGAAGGAAACTTCAATAGCTGTGTTTACTGTATTAAAGGATTTTGAGATTGATGGAATGGATCACCAAAGTTTGATTTGAGTGCAAGTGATCCTTCATTCTCTCGTTTTCAAAGTATTTATTATACGACATTGTCATGGTTAGTACATCATAGGTCACAGTACGTTAGCACACATATATTCTTGTATCGTCACTTGTTCTATTTCTCTGCTTTCTTTTGCAGTTTCTAATTTAGTTTTATATACAGGTCCTGCTGTTCTTCGCTTGGGGTTTCATTTGTTGCAAGGTCAGTTATACATATTTCACTATCCCGTGGCTGGATTTCTGATTTACTAGTGATGAGAGCCAAAAGTATATATATTTTGATAACGCTGCAAGGTCTCTGACGAAAAACTTGTAAACTTGCAGATTGGATGGGATTCTGTCATGAGAATGAGTGTGGACTTGCGAGATTTATTTTTATACGAGGCATTTTTGTACTACAATCCTCTTCTTCTTGTGGTTAGTTATGGTTTCTTATCCGGAATTTACTATCCCATGGTACTATGAATACTTTCTCCTTGTATTGATATATTGCCCTCTGGTTTTTATATGTGCAGACTATGATGGTTTGGTTTTGGGGAATTAATCTATGGGTTTTTGCGCAGTCCAGTGTTAGTTATCCTAAAGTTTTCGATCTTGATCAAAATCATTTGACCCACAGAGAAATATGGAAGGTACCAACTTTTATAGGCAGTTATCATGAACTCATTTCTGTAATTCTTTATTTTCTGATGCTCTTGTCCTATTGCACACTTATATTTAGTCTATACACTAAATGGTTTATTCTGCTTAGTTCTTCACTGTTTTCTGGTGGGCCAAATTATCTTTTTCCTCGTTTGTTTAAGTATCCAAATGTATATTGGCATTTGATTATTTCCAGTGAGGAAGTGTAGTAACTGGTAGTTTCATTAAGGGGTGCCTTCTGAATATTTCTTTCTCCATGATGTTCAAAGAGTTGTTACTTCAAGTATATCATATCTCTAAAGCTATTGCTTTTTAGTTTATTTTGTATGGTAGTCATCATTAAAAATAAAAATAAAAATCTTGAAATAGTTGTAAATTTCTTCAACACTTCAATGGAAGTTATATGTCAAGCTGTCATACTTTAGTGATAACCTCGAGCAAACTGGTAGGCAATAAATAAAGATTGCAAGCTTCTTCTATAGAAGCTGTTCTTCAATAATTCTCGCATATTATGGATTTTAATCTTTCTACCTCCTGTTTCAATACTCTTACTTTCCATAATTATTTTTGCAGTGTGCCACATGGATGACCATTGTTGTGCCAACAAGCATGACAGCGTATCTTTATCTCTACTCACATGGAGAAGTGTCTCTGGCTGCATCACAACCAGTGTAATAGATGCTTCCAGTCTGAAAAATTCACCATTATGTTGTTTATTTATGTACTTTTCTGAATTAGTATGATTGAAAAAAACTTGCTCTATTTTTGTTTAATGACCAATACCAAGCCTAATTTAAATATTCCTTGCTGAAATGAACAGTGCATGTGGTATCGTATTAAATGTTTATAGCTTCATGCTATGATTTACATATCAGCTTTTGTCAAAGTCACACTATTAACGGCCATTTCTTCTCTCCTTTAATAATATATCAAAACTGTGCTGACTTGTATTACATTCTTCTCCAGGTACTATTATATGCTGCAGTTGCAATGATTTTGATCTTCCCTTTTGATATCTTCTATCTGTCATCTCGATTTTACTTTTTAAGGACTCTTTGGCGTATAGTTCTCCCTTTACAGGCAAGTTTGTCTTAAGTTCTCATCACCATAATTTTACACATGGACAGCAGTGCAGTAACAAATCATTCATAAAATGCTCAGATCCTGTTGAATGAAATTTGTCTGTTCTGAATTCATGCTATTAATTTCTTTTTGTATATACTATGTTTCCTTACAGCTTGTTTTTGTCTGTTGAGTACAGGCAATAACCTTTTCTGACTTTTTCCTGGCCGATATTCTTACCTCCATGTCCAAGGTATGCCTCCTTTTAATATGTGTGTGTGTATCTATATTGTAATTATCTTATGTCCCTCTCTCTCTCTCTCTCTCTCTCTCTCTCTCTCTCTCTATTGTAATTATCTTATGTCCCTTGATGTCTAATCTTACCATTGTGAAGGTCATTTCACATGTGGTAAGATCTGATATTATTTATTGTCTATATTTATAATGAGCAATAACAAACTAGGTACTTAACATGTTGATATTTTTCTACCTATATAGCATACTGTTATTAGTCAGAATAAGGTTAACGTTTCAGGAGGGTAGAATCAAGAAATAATATTGTGTCTGATGAGATCTCTAATTGCCACTACTTCTGCTGATTCCTTATGTGATTTTCAGGTGCTTTCAGATTTGGAGCGATCAGTTTGTCGAATGCTCCATCGACAGGTTAGAATTCCACTTTTGAGCTGGTTCTTATATGATTTCTTTGTCCCCCTTATTTTGTGATCTATTGATGAAAACCAAACACTCTTTTCATAGAATTTATAAGATTTTAAAATGCCTTTCTAGTCAGTAGGTAGGAGGAAAATGTATCTTACGCTGAATACCTGTAAAAGGTAGACAGACTAATGCAGGAATTGCATCAAGAAAACAAGTTTCTTTCTCTTGGATTTTGAGAAATCTGTGTCATGAAAAGATTCAATCTCGTGCCATGTGTAATATAGAAGTCAGTAAAGATAAATCTCCTTGGTTTAGTCAGTCACTCAGTCGTATGTCAAAAAAGTGATGAGGAGCATTATGTGTCAGGACACATTCTTTTCTCAAGTCTTATGTATCAACTTGTAATAAATATTTATCTTCAAAATTATGTCTTTCAGTTGTTCAATTAAGTGGTTTTGTGGCGGTTACTCTTCTTCAGAATCACTCCAGCTCTTTTCTTTTGTCAAAGCTGATAATACTTTCTTCCTTTCTGTTGAGATAACTTTGAGAGTATTGCAGGTTGCCACTATTGCATGGTTTGAAGCTGATTCAGTTTGTGGCAGTCACTCTGTTGCAATCCCTTTGGTTCTTGTGTTGCCTTATCTTTTTCGTTTGTTCCAATGCCTTCGACAATACAAGGATACTGGAGAGAAAACAACCCTTCTGAATGGTATGCTGGCATGGTCATTCTTCTTTTTAATGTTCCATGTTCCTACGGTGGTTTCTCTGTAGCTTCAATTTGTTACCACCATTTGTTTGATCATAGTTTCTTCTCCTTACCCTAACCAAATCATCAATGCTTTGGAAATTCGGAGAATTTGGGTGGCATGTCTATGTAAAATGGAATTTTAAATTGTAAAACTTATTTAATAGTGTTAATACTTAAACAATTATGAAAGATATCTAAACTTTTTGCTCACTTTGCCCCTACTTCTGTCATTCATTGCTCAATTAATTTTTGCGTTACATTATTGCTTTGTTGATGGATATGCTGCGACATTAGACATTACAGTATTGATTTTTCTACTCTGGTTACAGCTTTAAAGTATTCGACTGCAGTACCTGTGATTTTTCTCTCAGCCCTTAAATATCACATCTTCCCAGAGAAGTGGACAAACTTCTATAGGCCCCTTTGGCTTCTCTCGGCCATTTTGAACTCTTTGTACTCATTTTATTGGGATGTGACTAGAGATTGGGACTTGAGGTATGTGAAATCTTTACCATTACATATAATATTAATAGTAATAATTGTGGAATTGTTTTATTGATGATGATATTTCACTTTGTTTTTAAATATTTAGTAAGGGTGAATAATTTTCAGGATCCATAAGTGAAACTGAATTTGTGAGCTATCAATGATGCCTTTACATGCCCATTGTGGTGCTTATGATTCTACTAATACAATTACTTGGAAAGTTCTCTGTAAACGAATGAAACCATATGGTTTTCCAAGGCATTTTAAGAACACAGATGATTCATGCTTAGAACTTGTTGCATCTGCAAAATTATTTTATCATGTATCTAAATATGTTATTCTCTTTTCTCAGTGGTTTCACTCGGATTTTCAAGTTCAACAAACCACATACCTTGTCAAACCTCATACATGGACGGAAATGGGTAAGTATGCCAGGTTCTGTGAGTTGAGTAACACCTTCACCCTGTCATTCGGTGGGTTTTAACACCTTCACTGAGGCTTGGGCCCTCTACAACACTTTCTTGCAAACCAAATGACTTAACCTATCCTCAGAACATGTTTCAAGTACTCAGTTATTGAATTGGCCTCTACTGACTGGTCTAACCTGACCAGCCTATATCGTTAATCTTGAATCTTGATATTGGCGTTTTGCGAAATGTAATGCAGGTTTACTTCTGGGTGATAACTAGCAACTTAATACTGCGTTGTACATGGACGTATAAGCTGTCTGCCCATCTTCGGCACAATTATCTTACTGTATTTGCAATCACTGCCTTGGAGATTTTCCGCCGCTTTCAATGGGTTTTCTTCCGAGTAGAAAACGAGTGGATCAAGATGAGCTCGAAATCTAACATTCAGCTTTCCATGAGTGACATCCCAAATGAGGAAGACAGGTTACTTAATTCTAATGGCCACAATGTATAGACCCTTCATGAGTTATGTCTTCCGAGCTTCATCAATATGGTAGATTTGTATAATTTTTTGCCCTACACAGGGATCGTCGGTTACTTTCAAAAATTGCAATTTACATGAACAACGAGAAATGTTTCTTGTTCATAGAAAGATTAGGTTCAAGATTTAAACTTAAACATCAAGGAGATAATATATACCTCATTTTCAAAGACGGTCGTTATATAATGATTATGATAATTCACCATCACTGTTGGATTATTCCTTTGTATTATGTGGCAATCTGTTCTGGTAGTTGTGCTGAATTTCCACCACTTATTTCATAAAATTGGTGATGACCAAACAAAATCCATCTTCCAATTCCCTCAAATCTGTGGGTTTCAAATCAAAATCACTTGGCCCCAGTTCTCTCCCAGACCCTGCGTTTATCAAAACACCACTTTTCGATGGCTCCAGTGACCTAAATTGTATGGCATGCACACGTGTCAAAAACCAGTTCGTGACTGCTCAGCCCCCCGAGCCAGTTGGTATGCAAACACGTAACACCATCTTCAGTCTTAACTCTTGACCACCCAAAATTCTTCATCGCTCCCCCACAGAAGAACCCCATCACCAGAATGCCCTAAATGTTATCCGCCGGTGAGTTCACCAATCACCTTAGCCGGCCGGAGCCGAGCATTCCGAGAGTGCTGACCATACTATCTTTTGTACTAGAGAAGCTAGTAGCTCGAAATAATAGTCTAGTAGACGACCTGACCCAACCACTGGATGCTCTGAGCTGCGGCTCGGCTGCCATCGGAAAGAGGTTGAACCCGTTTCACGGCGTGAGGGCTCCGAGTATTAGCATCCCTAAGTACTTGGAGAGGCTGTACAAGTACACAGATTGTAGCCCTTCATGTTTTGTGGTAGGGTATGTGTATATTGACAGACTGGTTCATAAACACCCTGACTCGCTTGTGTTGTCCTTGAACGTACATAGGTTGCTGGTTACAAGCATCATGGTTGCTTCTAAGATGCTAGATGATGTGTAAGTACCTCTCCCTCGTCTTTCTGAATTGGTAGCTTGGAGCCTTAGATGATGTTTATTGCTCAATGATATGTTAATAAACCCAGGTTTTGTTTCATTGTAATGAATATACTTCCATTTGATTGAACCAATTATATTTTGGAATTTTCTAGTTTAACTTCTTCCTTTGAGATATCTTTGAATTGGAAATACCTTATATTTAATTATATTTTTTAAGATACGAACATTGATGGATATTCACTATCCTCCACACTGCATAGATTTACCAAGCAAAGTGATACAAATTTTGATTATGTTTGTTCTCTGGTTACAAAAATGGATATGCAGGCATTACAACAATGCATTTTATGCCAAGGTTGGGGGAGTAAGCAATGCCGAATTGAACAGACTAGAAGTGGAGTTCCTTTTCCTGCTGGATTTTGGCGTCACAGTCAGCTCCAGAGTCTTTGAGAGCTATTGCTTTCACTTGGAAAAGGAAATGATGCTGAATGGGGCATGCCAAACAATTGAAAGGGCTTTAGTACTCCCCATTACAGATGTGGCTGATGTGCCTGAAATTTCTGAAAACACGCAGAGTTCCTCATCGGAATCTAAGAATCATGGTTAACTCTAATTTTCTCCTTCATATATAGCTAGTCATATCCTTTATGCAACAGGAATTGATTCTTGACGTACATGTTGAGTATGAGTGCATATGAGAAAATGCGCAAACAATATTTGAAGTCCCACATTCAGATTTCAGTTTCATCCGGCACAATTGTACAAGGAAAACTTGGTTCTTTGGCTATTTGATAAGAATACGAACTTGTTCTTAGGCCATCTCCAACCATTGTCCTAAAACTTATAATAGGTTTAGGTTTTTCAATTTTACAACTCCAACCCAAATACAATTTGAGCCAAAATATGTTTAAATCTAAAAAATGTCCTATTTTGACTCAACTATTTATGAGGAATTTTAAATTTCACACTCATCAATTAAGTGGTTCTCACATGTTATAGGTTTAGGTTTTAACAATAAGAGTTGGAGATGCAAAACTCATATGAAAAAATAGATTTTGGTAAGTCAAATTTTAAATTTAGGTATAGGTTATAAGACAATAGTTGGAGATGTCCTTAAATACCAACAGTTCTCTTACAATCAAATTGTTGGTGGTTTAGACTTTGAGGCAATAGGAGGCCATGATTAACAAAATGATTAATTTCAGTTTACCCCTCTTGAGGTTTAAGGTTAACATCATTTCAGTTCTCATACTTTAAATTTTGAAAATTTACCCCTTATAGTTTCCAATTTTTATAAATCATGTTCAATTGCTGAAATTCTATCCAATTTGGACGTTAAATGATAGCATAAAATATTAAAAAGAAAAAAAAAACCTTAAAATACGGTTTTTGTTGTTATATGACTATTTTAGCTTTTAAAGTGAGTTATAAAGTCAAAATTAGAAGTTTTAGGAGCCATGATTTCCATAGGTTACAACAACATAACTCATATTAACAGGGATTTAAAATTGACTTCAGGCTGACTCAAGTGTTGGATGTACCACCTGCTCTTGTTGATGGAAGCATAAGGAGGTGTAGACCAGTTTTATGGTCTTTCGAAAGTTGTCTCATAACTGCATCGAGACACTTCTTCTTAGTTCTTACATGATCTGCTAAAGAAGTCTGTTACAACTTTCAACTATCTATCTTGAATAATTGAGTAGTTGTTTGAATTTTAGGTATTTTTTATATAAAAGATCATACGGTGGCTTTAAAGACAATTTGAATCTAAAGATATCCACTTGCTAGAACAATTGATTTTGCAATCAATTAGACCTCATAATCTTATTTCCTGCCAAATCTTGATAATTTATTATAGTCTCTGGCATGCTAGAAATAACTTATTTTCAGACAACTTCATAAAACTCCACTACAAATTTTCTATATTGTTGCCACTTTAATTGCTGATTATTGTGATAATAGTTCGTTTAATTTACATTCTAAACCTTATTCTTCTTAAATTATCAAATGGCATTCCTCTCCGAAAGCTAAACTTTGATGGTTCTGTCCTATCAATTCGAGATGATCAAGGCTATCCTTTAGTTGCTTCCACTGAATGTTTAGTGAAAGCAAATATCCTTCTTGTTGAAGCGTCGAGTTTAAGAGCTGGTCTCATTGCTGCCTTTCTACATGGTTATACCAGAATTCAAGTCGAAGGTGACTCTAAGATACTTATTGATTCTATTAATAACTGCATCAAAACGCCTTGGCGTATCTAAACTGTTATACATGATATTAGATACCTTGCCACACATTTTACTTCCATCGCTTTTACTCATATTTGGCGTGAAACAAATTTTCTTGCAGATTCAATATCGGATATTGATCACTGATCTACTCTTGTTGCTGGCTAGCAGAACAGTCTCCCTTTATCTTTAGTCAATGCTTTCAATTTCGACTTTCATGGTTTAAGCTGTACTAAGGGTTTTCATTGTAATTTTTGTTTTTTTGTTTTGTTTGTATTGCTTTCTTCATCAAATTTTTTTTTAAAGATATGTACCAAGAGTTATGTCTTATTGTCTTCCCTCGACAACCAAGACCAATTTGAGATCTAACTTCAATCAACTTTGACGAGTTTTGAACATGACATTGAGGTTTCACACCTAGATGCTCTTACTAACTCAACCATATATAATCAGTGAATGATTGTTCGAAACTTCAATAAAAAATTGTTTTACCAATTTTTGAACTTCTCGACAAACTACTCATATCAAAAATTTCGAGATCCCCACCAAGTAAACCATTTAGGATCAAGTGCGGTTCGAGATTTAATTCAATACGATCTGTTAGCTTTTGGTAGCCATAAAAAAAAAAAACCTCACCATAAAGAAATTAAATTTTGATTTGTTGGTCCGAGAAGAAAATAAGTTAAAAAGAGAAAAGAAAATTTAGAATTTGCTTTTGGCATCAAACTCCCTGCATCGGGGTTCGTTGACAAAAAGCACTTATTGTTGTCTGTGGAAATTGCAGAGATAGAGATATTGAGATGGTGAAGAAGCTTTAGCTCCTGAGCTAACTAGTATTTAAAGCTTTGACCTTTGCCGAATTAGAATCAGTTTCCTAAAACAAGAAGAAGAAGACGACTTGGAGGAGGAGGAGGAGATATGGCGGATGCTTCAAAAGACGAGCTTCTCCAACTCATCAAGCGCTTCGGCACTTATCTCACTGTCAAGATGTCCTCTTTATTCTCGATCTCCTCCCAGAACTTGGTAATTTCCCCTTCCATCCCAGATCTGATTAACCCAAAAAGATTGTTCCTTTCTGCAAATTCAGGGTCGTTTTGTTTCGCTATTCGATTCTGCTTTCAATATGAAACCTAATTTCAATTGCTTAGTGTGACCTAATTTCCATAAAGCTTTCAATCTGTGCAAATTTGATTCCACTAAGATAGGTTTATCAACACAAAACCAATTGTAGATGACTATTGCGAAGAGAAACTCATTAATTTAGTGAAGAAATTCAATTTTATGATCCTAATGAATTTAGTGAATTCGTGAGGTTTGTTAGCATCTTTGTTTGGGGGTATGAATTGAACGTCACAATGGTGATGTTGGAGTTGTGTGACTGAGAGAAATTTTTATTTATTTTTGAATGGTGTCAGAATACGCGTTCTATTGGGGCAATTGCTGGCTTTGCGGTTGCGATAGTTTTTACCTGGAGGCTTTTTAGAACTCCTGCTGGACCCCGAAGAAGGCAGCCAAAGCGCCAGGCACCGGCATCCAGTAGTTCTGGGGTCAATTCGCCTTCTAATTCTACGTTGACGACTACAGGAGTTTCGTTGTCAGAAGATACAAGAGCACAGAATGTTGTTGATGAGTTCTTTCAGCCGGTAAAGGTAACTGTTATGTGTCTGCCGCATGGATTTCTACTCCACTTTGTGTTGATATTGGATGTATTGAATTATTTTCATGTGATTTGCAGCCAACCTTGGGGCAGATGGTTAGACAGAAACTGAGTGAAGGAAGAAAGGTACTTTGTTCAGAGCTCGCGTGTCAGCTCATATTGATTCTCTTAACTTCTCACTGCATGCTGTGAAAAATTCACTGGGATTCGCTATGTCAGAACTTAAGTCTTTAATTTTTCAAAGATTTGTGTTGTTTACTCAAACTGATATTTGATACTGTATGGAATTTTTTGACAATGATAGTTTAAGATGCTTTGTATAGGTGAGCATGGGCAACTATCCATTTTTATCAACAACTTCATGCTTAAAGCTTCTGTGCAGGTGACTTGTCGTTTACTTGGAGTGATCCTGGAGGAAAGTACCCCAGAGGAACTTCAGGTAGTCTGATTCCTTTCCAGTAAATTTATTGATTTAACTTGTAATGAAGAGAGGTTAATGGTTTTCTTTTATGCTTTTATCCTGGCAGAAACAAGTGACGGTGAAGTACTCAGTGCTAGAAGTACTCTTGGAGATCACAAAATATTGTGATCTGTATCTAATGGAAAAAGTTCTGGATGATGAAACTGAAGTATGTGAGAGCCTCTATGCATCAACCATGTTGTTCTTGGTTTGTTACTTTGAATGAGATATAACAAGTTTTCATGCATGTTAGTTGGGCTAATTTCTTTGCTCATCTTTGTATGCTATGCTTGTTAACCACTTGGAGTTCCTAGCCCTTTAAAGCTATTTTCTTAAGCAGTGACATGTTGGTATTCAACATGACAATTGATCTCGTTGGATGCTGTAATCTGTGCTTAAAGTGTTTTCTTGATTTGGCATGTGATCAGTAATCAAAATACTTTTATGGACATACTGGCATAGTTGGACGGGGTGGGTGATACTTTGTAGTGATTACATGCTAACTACTCAGGGTATGTCTTAGTGGGTGTTATCTTGACAACAGCATCAGTATGCTAAATATTAGTGCTAAATAATGTGCTCATTTTGTAATGTTCAAATGTGACTTGTGAAGGTGTTTTCTTTTGTGCTCTACATGTCTATCGCTCATTTATGATATTGTTATAATTGATGATTGATATACTTTTTCAGAACAAGGTTCTGTCGGCTTTGGAAGATGCTGGGGTTTTCACATCTGGGGGTTTGGTCAAAGACAAGGTAACTAACTATATGTGTTGATAGCATTATTTAACTTTTTAAGAATCCTTCAAATATTTTACAATCCTATTAGCTTGTTTGTTGGTTTGTGATATAAGCACATACAATCGCTATTGGCATTCTCCTTTGAAAAATAATGATTTTGTGCTTTCACTTTGAAGAATTATAGTAACAGAGCTTAGTAACCTACCAGGCAAATCATGAAATTTTGTTGTTGTTTTGGACTCTTGAGAATTTCCCTACAGCTTGACTGAAGGGGATAGTGGAATGGACCAGTACTTAACTTGGATCTCGATTTATCATATGGGTTGAAAGAGATGTAACAGGATTGCTATGTTCTGAAAATTCGGGGCTCATCCCAAGTGAGATATTCTGGGAAAGGCCCAATAATGTTAAACGAGAAATTGTCTGGGGATTGATTTTTGGCCTGGAGAAATGCCAATAGCATGTTAGACTTGATTGAATTTGGGTCAGCCTAGACTAAATAGAGCTAGATAAGTTGAAGAGAAGTATCAATTTTCCAGTATGCTTTGCACCAATTTTGTTCGGCATATTCAAGATGTGCTATTTTCTGGTTTACATAATTTTCTTAATCAAGTGTCAATTTATATGTGCTGTTATAAGTAGAAATAAGCTCATCATGACTAGGCCTAAATGGTTCACTGAACAGTGTGACTTCTCTCACTACCTGATTAAGTTTAGAGTTTCCAAATATATTCTTATTTTCCTCACTTCAAAAATCTTGTGATGTGTGCAGGTTCTGTTCTGCAGCACAGAGAATGGACGCACATCCTTTGTCCGGCAGTTGGAACCAGATTGGCATATCGACACAAATCCTGAGATCATCTTTCAATTATCTGTATATTCCTGATACTTTGTCTTTTTATTTCCTTAAACTGCTATATTCTGATTTATATGCTCAGTTTCATGCCTGTCATCTAAGTTCATCATTTGTTGGTTACAGAGGTTTATCAAGTATCAGCTTCACATCTCTCCTACTAGATCTGAACGGGCTGCTTCCAATGTGTTTAACTCCCCATCCTTGGAACTGTTCTTTGGATGCGTTTGATGCTTAAAGAGACAATGATACAAAACATAAATCTTTAGGTTTCTGTTAGGGTTCTTCTTTCCCCCTATTTTGGGTTTATGTATTTCATACTTTAAGCTGCAGCTCATTAAAGCTCAGTGTTCTCTTTTCTTCTTGTTGTACTGCTGTTCGGTTATTGGTAGTCACTAGTTAGACGGTAGACCTGCTCTGTATAACAACACTTTCAAGGTATGATCTTCATTTGAGATTTGTGTAATAGATTGGATGAAATCCAGTTCCAACCGGAAATTTTATATAAGGGTTGATCGTTGATGTATGTAATCTGTCATTAGTTAAACGGCATGCCACCATGGATTCTAATTTGATTGTTTACACCAAAGTTTGAAATGTTCATGCCTTCCCTTGCAAAGTTCCTTGATGCTCCATGAATTCTAATTTTATTTTTCCAGTTTCACATCCATGTCCATAATGATCGAGCTCCGAGCAACTCCAACAGCTTCTAAATCTTTAGAATTTTCTCTATTTTAAGAAAAAATATCAAGTACTTCAAACTTTGACTTTTGTTTCCAAGTATCAATTGGTGATTGACTAATATCATTTTTACCGTAACAAAATTTACCTTTTGGGTTGAACTTGTGACTTGTGTAGAAGCAAAAGCAATTGCAAGTCCACCGCTTTGGCCGCCATTAGAGTTCTGAAATGGAGAGCGAGTGCCCAATCGACGCGGAGCTCCGCCGCGAAATCTCAGCCCTTCTGGAACCTCCTCCACCTGCCCAAGTAGAACACTACTTGAACCAACTCATCCAAACCCGACAATGCCACGCCATCACTGTCAAACACAACGGCCACCTCGGCAAAGGTGAACAACCACAACCTAACCCAACTCACTTCAAAGCCTCTTTCATTGTCCCTGTTCAAATTCTGAGTCTTGTCCCTTTTTGGTCTCAGGTGTTTACGCTGTGTCGGACTTGGAAGGAGACGAGCTTGTCCTCAAGGACCAAATGCTCGTGGGGCATCAGCATTCTTCTAACAAGGTACGCGTGTTGTTTGTTTTCGAGTTTATCAAAGTTGTCTTCAACTCTTGATTGAGTTTGGTTTGGTTTTTGTTGCGTTTGCAGATTGAGTGTTTAGTTTGCAGCTTCTGTTTCCGGTTTGTTGGGTCTGTTGAGCAGCAAATCGGGAGGAGGCTTTATCTTCAAGAACTGGGAGTTTCCTCCAATTGTTGTCCTCAATCTGATGAGGAAGAAGAAGAGGAGTTGGGGCAATGTGGTTCGAGCAGTTCAGCTTACAAAGATAAGGTTCCACTTCCTAAAGGACTTGCAGAGGCTTTGATGAATGGTGAACTCAAACTGCCATATTCCGATAAGTTTTCAATGCCTCAGGCTGTTCCATGCCCTGGGGGCTGTGGAGAAACTTATTACTGCAGGTGGGGTAAAGCCTAAGTTTTGAATTTTGATTGATTGGGCCGTGTTGGTTTAGAAAAAAAATAAGTGACTTGTCGAATTGTTGGCAATGTGTAGTAAACTATGTGCAGAGTCAGATTGGAATTCATCGCATTGCTTGCTTTGCACCGGGGAGAGGTCGGACGCGTTGAGTAGGGAGTCACTTGTGAAATTTATACAGCATGCCAATGGTAATATGAGTTTGTAGGTTATGTAATATATATATTCTCTACCTTCTTAGCTCTCTAGTCTCTATATCCGATTCTAACTCTATCCTCTTTTTATTGTTTTTTTTCTTGTTTTATCAGAAACCAATGATATATTCCTCCTCGCTGCGAAGGTATGTTGATGTTGATTCTTTTAAGTTACCTCCAATTACACTCTTGTACTCTTTTTCGCGATTGCGCTCATTTAATTTTTCAGTCAGGAACATGAAATTTTCCTTGACTTGGTTTTGTTATTGTCTTTCGTCAATTTAAGTACTTGCTATGTGATTTGATACTTGCAGACTATAGTCTCATTTTATCCTTAATGCACTCATGAATAGACAGTTTGATAATATATGGGTTATTACTTATGAGCATTACTATGCTGTTGTACAATTCGAATAATGTGAAAACAACCTCGGTTTCTTTTCAGGCAGTGGCTTCCACCATTTTAAACTATAGGAAGTTGAAATTAACTCGCTCTCAAGGAGACAATAAGCCTAATGTTTCAGGGAGTCCATATCTATCGTTACACTTAGAAGCATGGAAGCCAATATCGGTGGGACACAAGAGAAGGTGATAATTTACTCTATAGCAGGTGTATTTGATCTTCAATTTTTCCCTTATTTGTGTTCGCTCCACATTGTATTTGATATTAGGTGGTGGGACTGCGTTGCATTGCCCATTGACGTCAAATCTTCTGATGAAGCTGCATTTAGGATGCAAATAAGAGAGCTGGCATTCACGGTAACACCTTCTTGTCTAGATCGTTTTAGATACTTCAGCTGTTTTTAGCATTTTATCCAATTACTGTATCCTGGATCATGCTAATAGTTTACATCTTTCTTTTCTTTTATTGGTCATTTTCAGTCACTGCAGCTCCTAAAAGCAGCCATCTATGATGAGGAATGTAAACCAAGTATCCTTCCCTGATTAGAACTTGTTGCATCTTGACTTATTGGAATCATGCTTCAATACTTTTTGCTGTTTATATATTTGGACTCCTTTACTCTTCACCAGTATTCTCCCTTGAAATTTATGGACATATAATTGGCATGTTTGAGTTGAATAATCTGTAAGTCTCACCTTTTCAAGGCTTCCTGTAGTATTTCTGTTTATAAACCGTGTTAAATGCATGTATAATTTTCTGAGGCATTGAACTCAAACTTCTTTGCTTTCTTATGTTTCAGAGATTTGGTTGTAGCATCTCCTGTGGAAGATTATTTTTTATACATCGATGATCTTCCAGATCCTGAAAAGGTTAGAATTCATTCTCTTTCTGCAACATATTATCAAGTTGAATGTTCTAATATCATATCCCTGTATTTCATGACAGAAAGAAGCTGAGGAGATTACACGACCATTTTTGGATGCTCTTGGTGATGACTATTCAGTTTGTTGCCAAGGTATGATGTCATTTTGCAGTTCCTTTTCTATTAAATCAAAGCTATCCTCTTTGATTTGCTCTCTAGTAATTCTTCAAAGCTATCCTCTTTTGTTCTGTTAGGCACTGCATTTTATCCTCTACAGAGTTGTATGAATCATTCTTGTACACCTAATGCCAAAGCATTCAAAAGAGAGGAGGTATATAAAGTTCACATTGTATTTGCTGGATCTGTAGTCTAGAATCTTAGTGATTTGAGATTATTTAGAGAAAAAGCCCATGGGCATCTTTCAATAGCACTCCCTTCTCACTTTTCTGCTTATTCTCCATAATCAGGACAGAGATGGTCAAGCAACAATAATTGCACTAAAAGCAATTTCCAAGGGAGAGGAGGTAAAACTGAAAGTTCAATTTGATTCTTGCTCTGAGGTCTCAATAATTGATCACTCGTGATCACTCATTTATTTTGATGTACTTTCAGGTTACTATTTCTTATGTGGATGAGGACACTCCTTTCGAGGAGAGACAGGCATTACTTGCAGATTACGGTTTTAGATGCAGGTGTCCAAGATGCTTAGAAGAAGAATAATAACCAATGAGAGGGGCATTTCTTTTTTGTGACTTTTGAAGCTTGCAAAGAATACCAACATTACTACAGATAGCTCATGAAGAAGTTCATTGCTTGTATGAGTCACTTCAGTTCCATGATAATTTTCCTTTTAAATGGAGGGGGTGTCCTATCATGTTTGAGACCAAAAGCACTCAATTTTGCAGCCACTTTGATAAAATTATACCCGCAGTTTAATGCTAGTTGAAGCTGTTACTATGGATCATGGATGAATATTAATTGAAAATAGACAGGACAGGTAATGCGAGTAAGACAGGAAAAAAATGGAAGTTCTATAATATAATTATGAGAACAAAGTGAAATACATAATAATAGGTATGACCGACGGAAGGAAAGAAAGGGAAAATTGCTGTGCGCATTCTCAGCCCGAAAAAACAAGCACACCATCTGTATTAAGTACCACACATTTACTAATCTCTCCTTCCAGTTTCTCCAAACAAAGAGATTAATCATGTTTAGTCATCTCCTACTTGACTCCATCCACAAACAAGGAGAGTAATCATCTTACTGCTCATCTCCTACTCAACTCCATCCACAATATTTACAATCTCGTCATCGCCCTCATGCTGCAAAGTTAAACTAAGTTAGAAACCAAATAATATTTGACAAAAGAAATAAGTACAAATTCAAAGGCATCAAGGCTACATTAATGTTGTTTAAAAGGAAAAGGTGCAGGATTATGAAATTATATACTCAGCAATACACAATCTACTTTCCAGCAGTAATGATCATCGACTGAAAAGTACTGACCTGTGAAAAGTTCTTTGGAGGGAATGGGGGAGGTGGAGGAAGTGGAAGTGAAAATATCCCACTCTCATATGTAGGTTCCTCCTCGATTCTTCTAGAAGCAATATCAACATTTTCAAGTATACCGTCCAGTTCAATGTCAATTTCAGTATCCACTGCATGAGCTGCCATGCTGGTTGAGGGTACTGCAGGTCCTGACTCCGAATTCTTTGACTGCACATTAGCAAGGATTTCAATGCAAGGATAATAACAGAAGTGTATTAGTTAGTACGTATATGCAACATTTATGTAATGATAGAACTTAGCCCAATGCATAAGGAGATGACAAATATTGGAGGCGATTCACACAAGACCCTTAACATGAGATGAACTTGTCCATGTCCACAATCTAATAATCATGTCTAAAATTTTCAAGAGTATGCTCTCCCATGTCACATTTGGAGTTAAATATATAGCTGCTGGTTTCACCTACTAAAAAGTAATGAAAAACACACCACATCAGCATAGACGACATTTGGCGAAGCAGCCTTCCTCCTGTCAAGCATGCTGTCCTTTGCTAAGAGCCTTGGACTCCCAATTCCGTTGTCCATAGCATCATTTCCATTCACAAAATTTGATTGAGTAGGGTTTATGTTCCACCGAGAGAGCCTCTGTGGCCTTCTTGTTGAATGAGCTGTGGTATGTACCACTAAATATTAGCATGTACCACTAAATATTAGCAAGAAGAAAATAAACCACATATATGCTAATCTTGAGGGAAACAACTCCAGCAACATAGTTCAAACATCGAATGAGGACGCACATGAATTTTGAAGAATACTTAACAAGTTAGAATATCAGTAAATTAGCAAAAACTAAATTTACTTCAAACTCAGGTATACAAGTTTAAATACAGTCAAATAGGAAAATTAACAAGTACATCCAAACAGAAACTTTATGTACAAATTCTGCTTTCAACTGAAAAATACATGCGGCAATGGAAAGGAAAACTCAGCCTCTATGCACTGCCAAGGCTACTGGTCTTTGGAAACTTAAGCCTTGAAACAATGAGATGAAATTTTACTCCGTAAAAGCCACTAAACTTATACAGATGGTCTTGTTAAATAACTTACCAGCTTTTGGTTCTTGGGCAGGATCCCTCTTTAAATTAAGCCTTTTCTTGATAGGAGAAACATCAATCATCCGCTTCTTATGTAAGGTGGCTGGAAAATCAGTCTCCCAATCGCTGACAATATTAATGCTTGCATCCTCTTCATTGGCATCAGTTACATAAGTATCCAAACCAAGCTGATCTCCCAACTTATATAGTCGGACCTGTGATCTACAGATTTTCAAGAAATAAAAAATTCACATTTGCAAGCTCTTTTAAAAGTCTGATAATTTCAGAATGCAAAAGCAACCATATTAAAGAGCTTGCCTTTTAAGTTGGTCTTGTATCCTTGAATGATGAGAATGTGCTTTTACAAACTTCTTAACTTTATGGGAGATTCTGCATGTTTCAAATCCAGAGAGAAGAGGAAGAAGAACCGTTCAGCGATTATAAACCCCAGTGACATTCTCTTGTAGAAGGGACATCAAAAATCCATTACAGTATATGAATTACCTCTTACATTCCTCTTTTTCTTTGTATAATTGGGCCTCAAGCTCTTGAATTTTTGAAGTAAGACTGTCCACTTCTTGAGACCTCTCTCCCAGGTAGACCTGCAGTAGCAAAAATATAGGCAGAAATTAAGCTAGAGTCAGGGACAAAAAGCAAAAGAAAATAGGAGAACTTTCAACAATACAGATTTTTTTCCCACTGTACTGACAACTGTAAAATTTACGCATGGTGGAGAATATAGACTTAATAATAAGGACCAAAACCTTGTCAAAATTATTTCATGATGTATCATTTTGACCAAATTTTTCTCTTTTGAAGCTTTTAGACTAACACTACACATGATAAGTTGCCAAAAGAATATTCCTGTGAATTATCATTTTGAACATTTTTTTGAAGCATGTTGACTTTTATATAAACATAAATCAATTAGCAAAAGCACACACTGGTGTTAACTATTGAGCAATTTATGTTCAAATAATTGAAACTGACCTCTAATTGAGATCTGCGTTGCTCAACCATTTTGAGCTCTGTCTGCACTACCTGTAACTGCATCATTTCAAAGAAGAAAATGCAAATGATAAGTATCAACTGAAATTGGAGAAGACTAGTGGATGAACTTATGATGTATACTACTGATACAATATTGTACCTGCTTTTGAAAAACACTTCTGGCTTCATCTTCAGGCTCGTTTGGAGTTCTCAAACTTCCAGAATAATCACTGTGATCATCCAGGTGCTGTCTCTTCCTTCTCTTACTATCACAAAAAATACAAACAGATAGATTAATTGAACAAAATGATGAGGCAACTCTAAAGTGAAAGAAAAAACTTTCTTCCTATGTACAAAAAAGTAGAAGGATGAGTGCCCACTATTCACTTGAATTACATCCAACATCACTGCTAACCTCCCAATTCAGTTATTAAATGAATGAAAAAAACATAAATATAGTTAGGAGAATTAGTAGCCTTCATGCCTAAACAATTCTAGTACTATGTTCAGATAGATAGTCAGTAACTATGCTCCCTCTCTGAATCACCCTTTCCTTCCTCCTACTTGATACAACACCCTTTCCTTCTCTCACTTTTCCTCTGATTCACAAGGCAAGAATTTATAGAAACTGAAACCAGTCATAACAAGAGAGGAGAAAATTGCAGAATGGAAAATCACCTTTCTTTTTCGAGGGACCTGGATGGACTATATTCTGTTGTTTCAGTTCCACCAATAGAAATATAAGCAAGAAAAAACAAAAAGGAAAAATTCAGCTGGTATTTAAAAATAGAAGTAAATTACTAGATAACTGACTCAAAAGGTTGCATTCACCCTTGAATGGGTTAACCACGTATGATCACACTTAACCAAACATAAGAAGAATATATCTAAATCCAAATAACTTCCTTAACATGGCACACCAAACTCTGCTCATATGTAAAGAAATATGAAAAAAGAAGATAAAGTCCTGACCACGAAGTGTATGTCGGCCTCTGGCATCTCTTGCTGGAGAATACCCTCGCTTTGGAGAATAGCTTCTGTCAATTCTCTCCCTCAAGTCACTAACTCCAGAGTCCCGCCTACCTGCAATGAGGTAGACAATATCTTTCAGTAAAGCAGGTCTAACAGTTATTGGTTTCACTATCAGAAGAAACAAAGAGACCTCCCCTGATGATAGCAGGCAAGCTTACCATTTATGAATAACATGGTATCATAATAATGAACAATAATGTTGCATCCTTGCCAGTTTCAAGGGGCGATAGTAACTACTGCTCTCATATGAGAAATAGATTTTGTAGCTTATGCCATTGAGATAACCATATTATCACAGAAGCATTTGATATAAGAGAATTGGCATAACCAGCTTCAGGTTGACAGAGAAGAATAAGAAGCAATCAGAATGGCCAGAAGATTCTCAGGTTTCCATATATACAAGGGTAAGAGACATAATCATCTGAATCACATGTAATAATAGTTTCTGACAAGAACTCTCCCCAACAATAGTATTCTTCTTCTTCTTCATGATATGATTCAATTAGACAAACCAAGAGAACACCATGATCTCCGTAAATCCCACAAAACACAGAAGTGGCAAATACGGGGGATAGAAACTTTGGATAGTTGCCAAAACTAGATATGGTCTTAAGGCATTAGAAGACATATTCCGGAACTAACTAATCTCGATCCAGCCAAACACATCAAAGATGCATTAGCTTCCCCGAGCGATATAGGCCATAAAATAATGACCGGGCACATCCATCCTGAAAATCAAATCGATACAATCACAGTTGGTATGAACTCCGAAAGATTTCAACTCGACAATAACCGCAGCTGACACGGCAATACGTCAACAGAGCTTCTGATAGCAGCAGCTCTAAACCACTGAATCACTAAATCAGCTACCTTTGTGGGAATGAACCATAACTTATATAGCTCATATGTGGTAGTGGTCCCATTTGCTCCATCAGATATATGAAATCATATCCAAATTGCAGAACCATCATAGTTTCAGCAAAGCGAGAAAGGACCACATTAGATGATCATAACAATGTAACCACAATATGAACATGCAGAAACAAAGCGCAAAAATGTATTTCAAACTAGCTTCAAAATTCTCACACTCAACACAACATCAAATAAACATTCTTTATTCTCCCGATATCGAAAAAGAAGACAAGATAAGACATAAGAGGAGGCAAAGAAGCAGCGAAATGTACCGTGAGACGAGCCTTCAAAACCACGTAGCTCAACCTCGCCGTGAGCAAAAGAGCAGCTCTGCCGCGAACACCGCCCTCTCTCATACAAAACGCACAGCTTCGTCTTGAACAGCTTCCTCTGCTCCCCCATCCTCCGACCTTTCAAAAGCCCAAGTCTTCGTCTTCGTCTTCCTCTTCAATCCTAGTTACAGAGAATATTAATATATAGAATTATACACATTATAACCGTGCGTTATGGGCCGTACACGTGTCACGTCAACCATATAATAGGGTCAAGATCGAGAAATGGGCTTTCCGATATGAATCGCTGGACTCGACTCTACTGTAACGCCTTGGCTTTTGCTCCTCGATCGCGAAACGCACAACTCTCGACCCTCGGAAACCGCAGATTTACGCCAGCTGCCACCGGCGGTCGTTTTAACCGTATACGGCGCGCGATGGACCCGGAGCCGGCCGTGCCCGACCCGAATTCCGGTGAGGATTTCGTCCACGTCGAGAATTCCCTGTCTGAGAGCATCGTCAATGTGGAGAGGGAGGAGGAGGAGGAGAACGACGACGTTTCGAACAGCGGCGTCGCGGAGGAGGATTTTGACGACGGGAGGAGGACGGTCCTCCCGGAGGAGCTGTCCCGGAGCGTGATGGTGCTGACGTGTGCGTCCACCGCCGAGAGCGGCGTCTGCGACGTCCACCTCGTCGGAACGGCTCACGTTTCGGTGGTAATTTTGCGAAATTCTGATCTGATTTTGGTAACTGAATTCGGAATTGTCTGTTAATTAAATTTAGGCTTTTTTGGTGTTTGGTTTGTAGGAATCATGCAGAGAAGTTGAGGGAGTAATAAGATATTTGAAACCGGAGGTGATTATTTGAGTTGGTTTTGTTGTTTGAATTGTTTATTTGATATCGATTAGATGAAGTTTGAGTAGAATTTTCGGTTTTTGTGACGAATGCAGGTTGTTTTCTTGGAGTTATGCTCCAGCAGAGTTGCTGTACTTAGTCCTCAGAACTTGAAGGTTGGTACTTTCCTCTTCAGGTTCATAGTTGTTCGAATTTGGTTGGAATAGATTTTGAAAGTGATCGGTTATTGTTTGGACATGTTAATGAGTGATGTGGTTGTATATGTGAACTGACATTAGTTTTTCAGGTTCCTACAGCGGGAGAAATGATAGATATGTGGAAGAAGAATCACAACGCCTTTGGAATTCTGTACGGCTGGTTCCTTGCCAAGGTGTGTTATTTTTATCCATGATTCGAGCAGAGCTGTCCTGTTTGATCCGATAATGGCATCAATCTGTGGTTTTTATTTGCCTTGTAATTTAGTGTCGGTTTCTCTAGGTTGCAAGTAAGCTTGAGGTGTTTCCTGGTGCTGAGTTTCGCGTAGGATATGATGAAGCAATGAAGTATGGGGGTAAGGTGGTACTTGGTGATCGTCCAGTGCAGGTAAAATTCAATAGGATAATTATCAATTGCAGCCCAGCCTTTCCGCTGGCAGTAGGGTGATAAGATGATTATAAAGGACTACTATGACATGATTTTGCCATTTACTGAACCAGATCACTTTGCGAAGGACATGGGCGAAAATGCCACTTTGGCATAAGATAAAACTAATTTACTCTATACTTTTTCAAGCGGTCTTTTTACCAGATCCTGAAGAACTTAATAAAATGGTATGCATCTTTTCTTTGGTCTGCATAAATATTTACTCCATTTGGTAGAAGAAATTAGTTATTTAATCTTCTGAATACTGATTTACTGATATGATTTGATTTATATTCAGCTAAAAGATATGGATGATGTTGACATGCTGACTCTTGTCATTCAAGAGATGAGTAAGGAGTTCCCAACTCTAATGGAAACGCTTGTACATGAACGAGATCAGTAAGTTCTTTTGTGAATTCATAGGTTCTGACAAATTAATACTAATTCGAAAGATGAAGCACCACATTAAAGTACTTCTACCCTAGATAACTATTTACGGTTGGGATTTGTATGTGTGCAGAGCACTATGCTTGAATGATGTGTTACAGAACCTTATTTTCTACTGCATTTTTTTTAATTCATAAATTATTTTCATAAATTCTGAGTTTCTTATCTTTTATGTTTTTGAATATTCAGGTACATGTCGTCCACGTTACTAAGAATTGCCCAGGAGCATAATTCAGTAGTAGCAGTTGTAGGGAAGGGACACCTCCAAGGAATTAAAAAGCACTGGGAGCAGCCTGTTGTGGTACGTTAATCATTTCTTAGTAAATTCTGTACATTGTTACTTATCTGATCACAATTGTAGCTGTAAAGCCCCTGCACATCAAGTAACATTTTCCATTTCGACTCCCTACCCTTCGATAGTATCTTTGCTTTGCTTTCATTAATGAATTCTTATCATGTTTCATAAAAGATAGATTAACATAGGTCGGCTAATTTTTGATCAAGTCTTTTTGTTTTGCTTTGTACTGCAGCTGACAGATCTTATGGGAATTCCTTCACAAAAGACAGGTTTTTCTACAGTCAAAGTTCTTAAATCTTGTGGTGTTGTGGTTGCTGGGGCAGCCATAATATCAGGAATATATCTTGCATCAAAGAAATGAGCTCAGAGTTATGTAGCTATTTGGCAAAAGTGACCGGTCATGATCTGAATGAGGATGCTAGATTGCTAGAGGCTAAGTAGTGTATAACATTTGGTTATTAATTCTATAGTGCTTAATATTGAGTGCATCACAAGCATCCTAGGAAAATCATCTCGATGAACAGTTACTAGGTGTTGGAAGTTTTCATCTACAGTTTTTCGGAACTTTGAATCCATTTTACAATCAAAACTTAGAAATACAATTTTCTTTTTGTTGTGTTACTCTCATGCCATTCTAACCTCCTAGCAAAACTCCTGGGACTTGCTGCCGTGTACACGCACTTTGGCGCATAGAGTTCTATTTGAATTCTCTCTCCCTTTCACACAAAATTGTCCTACATTTCTATTTGTATCTCTCATTCTCAAAAACTGTCGAATGTCTTAACTGCACCCAGCCACCCTCTCCTACCTCCATACTCTTCATCTGGTTCTGCAGGGGACCATGTTTCGTGTTTCCATGATTCAAACTTTACCGGAACCTTTGAGGTAAAGTAGATGGAGATAGAGATGCTTTCAGGTCGGTTACTGTAATTTTCTGGATGTAAGAACGTGTCCATGTCCAGAAGAAATGAAGAATAGGACAATTAACAATCCAATGAATACGGTGTGAGGTAGAAGAGCAAGTAGCATGAACCGCTGATTGCAGTAGTACGAACTCCCCAGAAACATCTTGACGCAACAAGGCAGAATCAGGAACCAAGTAGATGGCCATCTGATCACACACAGCTTAGAGGCAAGAAACACGTTTGCTTACTTGGAATTAAATAATTATGAATCGAATACGAGTAGAACAGGAGACGAGTGGAATGAGTGAAGAAATGAATCAACATTGATTCTGGATGATTGATTCCTAACCTATCTCTCTCATTATTTATCAAATCTTTGAGTATTCAGGAATTGTTTCCTACATACACCATCACCTGTTAATAAACACATATAGGTACTTTAACTTGCTAGCGTAGCTAAGGTATCATAATTTTTAAGTTTTTTTGTGTGTGTGTGTTAGATACTTACATTTATCTAGCAAGATCCTTAAACATATTCTTGTTGGCACGGGAAAAATACAAAAAGGGTTCTTCAAATCTGATATAAGACATATAACAACTTCCGTAATAAGCAAGTCCACCATTTCTATTCTTTCTTAGAAATCATGGCTTATTGAAAATGAAAGAAAAGCAAAGAAATGAACCACATAAGTTTTTTGAGGCTACATATTGTCATATTGTCATAATAATGGTTGATTGTTGATGAGAGAAACTTCAAAAAAAAAAAAAAAAAAGAAGAAGAAGAGGGTAATCAGCCCCCTATTTTATTAAAAGTTATAAAGGTAATACAAATAAGAAGGGGGACAAAAACCTGAACTCCAGTGTCATACAATTCGCTAACTAGAGATGATAAACAAATGCTTAATCTTACGTACAAACAGTCCCACAAATGTGAACCATGCAAAGCTACAAGAGAAATTGAATACTACAAGAGTATACGGTATATATGTTGAAAAAATGATAGAACTACCCCTTTCTGTAATATACTCTTACAAAGCTAGCACCATCCCTTCAACAATCATAATAATGGTTGAAGCAAAGTAAACAACTGTATCAGATTACATGATAGTATCCCAAAATTCAATAACCATCTTTCACTGCTATATCAAGACATGTCTTACAAAAATATCTTGAAAGTTCCTTGGTGCACTGAAGAGGCTACAGCCTACAGGACTATAGAATTAAAAGATCGAACTAAAAAAAAAAATACAACTCAAATAACTAAGGCCTTGATCTCCCCCACCGTGCGGGCCATGAGGTTTCTGGCTGGTGTCACAGACCCCAGGGAGACTGTTGCGGTGGGAACTGCATCCACCAGGAGCTGGAATGACACACTCAGCAAGGACCCTCCAGCTTCAGGATCTGGGAGTATAGCAACCCTATATGGCAGCAGCGCAACGCAGTCAGGGTCGCTGCCCCGCCGTACGGCGTTCACTGCATCTATGCCTACAGGGGCATAGACTACATATGACGTCATAGCGTCAGTGCAGCTCTCCTTCAATATGAGCATGTTGCTCTGTGTAGGATCGGCCTTCTGCTAAATAAATTCAACATTCATTAGGGCAAGTCTTAAAAGTATTGTAACATTGTAACTATATAAGCATCAACAATAAGGAAGATATGAACGTACATTTATCTGAAGGAGTGACACGCAGTTCCCAGTGTCACGTCCGGTGGCTATATGCGCCATTTCGCGTACAACGCCACCGTTGCAGAGGATATCCCACTGCAAAAAATAGATATGGTAAATTGAATTTATTCGTGGAATAACACGTTTTTATAGTCTCATTTCAACATATGCAGCGTATGCGGATAGGTTTCGATATTAAGGTCGAAACCTATTAGGTGGGATGTGAAATTGATTTTCTTCCTTTCTTGTACAATTACTTGAAATATGCATGGCTCTTATATGATATTGTAGGGCTGGGCATAAAAACCCGAAATCCAGATCTCGTTTCGGTCCCGTCCTAAATTTAACTAGATGAGACGAGATTTAAACTTCAAATATTTGACCGTCCCGTCCCGTTCTGTTAGAGAAACAACGGAACGGTTGCGGGACTGAAAATTTGAGACCCATAAGACCCGTCCTGTCTCGTATGTAAATCAAGTTTAGTCTTGACTGTTGAATTTTAGTCATTTTATATCTTAACCCTTAGTTTCAACTCTAATATTAACCTAGACCCTCATCCGTTTCGCGCAATCTTCTCTCACTCTCTGAGTTTTGTTCACGAAACCCTATCTCACTCTCTCACTCGTGTTCGCTAAACCCAAATCATTCTCACCAATCCAGCAAAACACCATATGCAAAATTGTAATCCCCAAAATCCCAAATCGTTCTTCTTCTGGTCTTCACCCCAAAACCCCATTCCGTCATTCTCTCCAAAAACACGATGGCTAGAGGAACAAGAGGAGCTGTTCGACCGCACTCCACTTCTGGACTTCATAAATCGTTGTTTTATCAGTTTGTGAACTATTCTGAGTGCTTTCTGTTAAGGTCTGCTAGTAGCTTCTAATATATTCCAAGACAATGAAGTTTGACAAATTTGGTGTATAAATAGCTTTCATTCCTAAAGGTCTAAGGCTGCAAAGTCATTGGTCCTTGTTTCTCTTGGAGTCTCTAGGAGATGAGTCTGATCTATATCAAAATTAGAATGATTACTTCTTCCAATATACTTATAACTCTTTCACTATGATATCTAATTTCTTAGAATTTTTTTGTTTTAGATAATGGATATTTGGAGCAGCTTGTATTGTATTGTTGTGCTATCCTGCTATGTTTTCTAGATTGTTTATTGAACATTAAGAGACATTATGGATGATGGATTATGGTTATTTTACCAACAATCTTAAGAAAATGCTATTTATATTGATAATTTGTACTGATAGCTCAGGGCTCAGAGGTCCGGTAAACAACACACCACCAAACCTGTGCTTTAGAAGAAGACATAGGTGTGGTATGAATTATTTTATTTTTTTTGGCCCCCACGTCAAAAAGTGTTTGTGTTCGCCAGTGAGTACAATTGTGTAAAATTTACTTATTTATAAGTTATATTTTTGTCACTCTATTAAATGTGCATCTCTTCTTATTAATGACAAAAGAAAAATTACAAAGCAAAACCTTTAACATGTTAAACCCTTGTTGACATAGATTAATAGATAATGTCAACCACATATCTTAAATTTCATTAGTAGAAGACTTCAGAACAACCATTTCCCGTCCCTTGTAAAATACGGTAATGATGTTAAAAGCTATAATACTGCATTGACGTCTCATCGTGGTTAATAGGTAATTGCTTAAATTTCATGTTATAATCCTTTCCAGTTTCCACGATGTTCATTCTTTTTTTGGACTCCAATCTAAACAAGGTTATGGGAGAATGGTTTCAATTCTTTGAGGTCCCTCAACCTCGGGGTGCTTTGTAGTCTTGTTATCCATTTATTAGTGTGAAAATGGACAATCAAGTTTCAGTTCTTTGAGGTCTTTCAACCTCAAGTTGTCTTCATTCACAACTCAAAAGATTATCACGGACAATCAAACAAGATTCAATTCACCGAGTTTGAGGGGCATACTTCTTCAGCTCCTATTGACTATACTGCAAAACAAACTGCTCTGTTAAGAGCGTCTCTAATCCAATCCGATTATGTCAAAGGTAAAATTTATGGTAAACCAATTAGATTACATTCTGAAATCCGTCCCGAGTATCGTGACCACTGCAGTAACATTCACAGCAATGCTACTACAATTTGTTCTGCACTTCCAAAGAAGCTGGATTGCCAATTGATACTAAATTTCCAAAGAAGTTAGATTGCCAATTGAGACAAGATGTCTGTGGAGTTTCCCGGATCAAATGGCATTGAAAATCCACAGATCAGAATGGCCACAAAGTCAATCTGGCGTCCAAGCCATTATATCAAGTGAAACTGATAATTCACTAGAATTGGTAAAGGACGCATAATCTGTCACACATTGCAAAAAGAACCTATCCTTTATTCTAAACACAAATGACAAACAAAAACACAAAACTCGATGGTGGGAATAGAAGCTCAGTGGAAGGAGAAGTCGTTTTTGTATGGAGCTCACGGCAAGACCCTTAAAAAGGCCTCGTCCACTGCCCCAAACACGTCCAAGTGCTTAACCTCATCACAGCAACCACAACCCAACAATTTCAAGATCGATTTCTAAACACAATTAAGATAGACAAACACAGAAATTGAGCCTCAGTGTGTGTAACAATCAGATCATTGATCCTAAGACCTCACTGAAATCCGCTAAGATAATTAAACTTTTCATCATAAGCTCCAATATAATTCAAGAAAAACATAGCCAAAAGAGTAAGCATTTGATGTGCTAAAACACAAAACATGAGATGGGTAGTTTAGAAAAACAAGATCTTTGAAACTAGGTTGGATGAGAAGAGTGCTCAGACAGCCAAGGGGTTGTAATCAAGTCCTGGGAGAAGAGCCCAGATCATAAACTCTAGTCCACAAATGATATCATCACCGCACACTTCAGACTTACACAAAGAAAACAACTTGGGAAGAAAAATATTGCACTGAAAAACCCTAGATATCTGATTATGAAGAACAGGGGGAGGCGGAGGAAGAAGATGGGGATGACGAGACAGTGTAAGATGGGATGTATATATAGGGCAGCGACTTGTGAATTAGGGTGTCAATTACTTTGGGCTTTCGGGCTTCTAGTATGTTCGAAATTTTGGGCCTTTTGAAAACGAGCCGATATTCCAAGCTGCCAAAGGTCTTGGACCAAGACAATATTCCTTGTTAATTAAGCGTAGAGAACCCTAACCGAAATCCTAGTTAAACTGAAATTTTTATCCATTATCAGTATCGATTTGGTACTCTTGTTATTGAGATTTCAGTTTCGTTATCGGTTTGGTTCTCTAAATTTCAATTAGGCTATAGTAAATATGATCTAAAGGCAGCAGTGTTAACACTAACCTATAGCAATTTTGCTATTATGTTATTGAATTGTGACCAGATTAACAAAACTTGTAGAGCTTCGGACTGACTGTCGAGTAAATATTTACAGATTAACTATATCCAGAGTTCCTAGTCATGAAATTTATAAGAAAAAATGGAGTCTAGCTTCATTCAAAAGTGAACACCATATTAAATCAGTAGAACAAGTCTATGCCTTAGTAAACAACATGAAACCTGCCAACTTTTTAGTCCAGAATCAATTAAGAAACATAAAAAAGATGGTCATAATTTCCTCCATATTGGATTAGTTCAAATCGGTGTCAAGCCTTTAACTAGAAAAAGTCTTAACGCCTCTATTCTTCTATGTTTACGAGATGCAAGATTTACTGATTTTAATGACAGTGCCCTTGGTTTAATTGAGTCAAGCCTCTTTAATGGTCCAGTTCATTTTAATTGTTACCCAGATTTCACCATTAGCCTTAGTGACCCTCATATCCTAAAAGGTTTAACTCTCAATATTAAAACTTCAGGTTACCATGTTCTTGAAGGAACCCAACCTTTAGCTTTGATTTATAGAATCCATTACAAAGTCACTGGTACGAATATGAATTTCCAAGCCATTAGCAAAAGTACCAAAAACCATACTCTCTTAATTCAAAGTAGTCAACAGAACGCCAACATTAGTGTCCCTCACACAATCCGATGGTCAGATGTCCATCTTCCTTCTGAATGGTCTCTCACTAGTGAGAATCAACCATCTAATGCACAACATAGTCTTTCTGATTTAGACTGTATTCAACAATTTAATGATGGCACAGTAAGAATTAATTTTCAAAATTCTAGGATAAGTCAAAACCCAAGAATTCAAGAGGTAGGAAACTCTTCTAGGCATTCTTTTGCTACAGCTAGACATTCATTTGCTGGTTCCACCACAGCTGAAACAATGTCTAGACGAGATTCTGATCTAGATAAAGAAATTAAAAATATTAGGATTAGAGAATTAGAAGAAGAATTGCAAAAGCTAAAAATTTAAAACATCAGAACTACTTCCCAAGTCAGTTACCCAAATTACATGGAAAATGAGCCTCAAAATATATCAACCACAGATGAAGACCAAACTTCTCCTACTGCTTCTGATTTTCTAGTTACTCCCCCACTAAATCCTCAATTAAGTACACTTACTCAACCTTTTGTAATCAATTATTCTAGATTAGATAAACACCTTGAATTAGAAGAAAACATCCTTAAAAGAAATCTTTATAGAATGAAGTTCCCTTTCATAGATCAAAGAAAGCAATTATTTCGTGATTGGCAAGCGTTTATGCTTGAAACAAAATCTGAAATATTCTTTCTTGATTTCATAGATCAATTAAACAACCAAAAAATACAAACTTTAACAAAAGTAAGATGGAAAACCTCCAATAATTCAGTCCTTTCTAGTCATCCTCCTGTTGAAACAATAATAATTGATCATTTAACAGTCCAATCATAGCCTCACCCTTCAAAATTGCTATAGAAGATCCAGAATCTAGAAAATTAACCCAGAAACAAAAAAAATTATTGAACAGAATAATTACACAAACCAAAGTCTAGTAACCATAGGAGCCCAATTAGATAAAATAGAAACAAAAGTTGACAACATATCTTCCAAAGTTAACATTCTACCACAACCTAAAACAGAAACTCCTTTAGTTCATTTTAGTGAATTAAACAAACCTTCCCTAAAGCCTACTTCATCAATTCAAAAGATAGAACAAATGTTAAAAAATTTAAAAACTGAAACAGCAGAACCTAGTAGAATTGCAGTAATCCATACCCAACAACACTCTTCATCCATTTCTTCTGATAGCGATTCTAGTAATACTAGCCAAATTCCAGAATTAGACCAAATGTTTCAAACTTTAAAACTAGACAGAATAATTCATCCAAAGAAAAGACCTTTTAAAACTTGGACAGAACGTCCTCTCCCCTTAGATATACAACTTACCAATCATCTTAACAATCAATTTTCCGTTTCTTCAGACAAAACTTATGAATGGAACATTGATAATCTATCAGAACAAGAAATCCTAAATAAATTACATCATATGTCTATGGCAGCCAATAGTTATGTCACTAATCATAATTTCAGCCAGCCTGAAATTATTGACATACTCTCCACAGGATTTACAGGAATGCTTCATTCCTGGTGGGAAAAACATCTCACTTCTGACTCTAGATCATCTATTAAACATGCAATCAAACGTGATGAAGATGGAATGCCCATCTTTGACGATAGCACAGGAATTGGAATTTCTGATGCCGTTAATACCTTATTCTACACAATCATCCAACATTTCATAAGAACTCCTAGTCATATTACATCCAGAATTCATGACCAACTCAGTAACCTTAGGTGTCCTACCTTAAGTGATTTCAAATGGTACAAAGATGTTTTTATTTCCCGAGTCATGCTTAGAGACGATAGTAACCAACCTTTTTGGAAAGAAAAATTCATAAATGGTCTTCCAAAATTGTTTGCTCATAAAATTAGACAAGTTCTTAGTAACGAAACATGTCATATTAACTACGATTCCTTAATAACCTATGGAAATATAATTACAGTTATTCAAAAAGAAGGATTAAAAATGTGTATAGATATGAAACTAAATGCCCAAATGAAATCAGATAAGAAAACAGCTAAATATGAATTAGGAAATTTTTATGAACAATATGACTTACCCCCTTTACCTCCTTCAAGGAGAAAAAAGGCAAATAATAAATTTATTCCTTACCATTCAAAAAGAAAATTTACACCGCATAAAAATAACTTTGAACCAAACAAATTTTATTCAAAAAATAAATTTAGAAAAAATTGGTCCAAAAAACCAAATCACCAACAAAAGAGTAAACCTTTTGATAAAAGTAAAACTAAATGTTTTAAATGTCATAAAACTGGTCATTTTGCAAATAACTGTCCAGTTAAAAGTACTATTAATCAACTAAAAATCAGTGAGGAAGAAAAAGAAAAACTCATACAAACTTTAGAATTACGCAATACTGATTCAGAAGATGAAGTAAGTGAAGATGACATCTCATTGATGAAATCCTCTTCCTCTGAATCCAATGAACATTCTTCCCCAGACATTACTTTGGGAGTAAGGATGCATGCATTTGTAAAACAATAAATGTCCTTTCCAAACAAGAAGAACAAGAAGAGCTATTAATTGATTTAATAATAAAATAGACAACCTTGAACTTAAAACAGAATACCTCAAAAAATTAAAAAAACTAATTACCCAAGAAAATATCATTAATCCTCCCTCACAAAAAATTAGCCTTACTACAACTTTCGACAAATTTTCTACTAGTAAAAATGAAATAACAATCCAAGATCTACAACATGAAGTAAAAACAATCAAGAGTCAAATACATGCTTTACAACAAACACATTCAGAACTTATGAATGACAATAAAGAAATTAAACAAGAATTAAACTTACTAAAAATAAATAATCAATTTCTTAAATTACAGGATCCTCCTGAAAATCCTTTTCCAAATCCTTTTCAGGAAAATACTGAAGCTGAAACCTCTGAAAACAATACTATTAGTACCATACGCCAAATCCAACTTAAAAAATGGTACACTACCATCCAACTCAAAATAAAAGATTTCCAAATAACAATAACAGCACTTATTGATTCCGGAGCAGACCTTAACTGCATCCAAGAAGGCTTAATACCTTCAAAATACTTTGAAAAAACAAAAGAATCTTTACGATCAGCCAACGGAACAAAAATGGATATTAAATACGAAATCCCTAAAGCCCATATCTGCCAAAACAATGTCTGTTTCAAAACTTCATTTGTCTTGGTTAAAAATTTAACTGATAAAGTAATTTTAAGACTACCTTTCATTACTTTAATTTACCCCTTTAAAACTGAATATGATGGTATTATTACTTACCCTTTTGATGAACCAGTAAAATTTACTTTTCTTTCAAACCCCGAAATCCATACCCTAAAAGCTTTTCAAGAAAATAATATTTCAAAAACTCTCAGTTGCATTCAAGCAAAACATAAGCAGATAATCTTTCTCCAAGAAGAAATTAATTTCAAAAGAATAGAAAATCAACTTCAAAACCCTTCCCTTCAACAAAAAATCAGAACTTTTGAAGCAAAAATAATCACAGAAATATGTTCTGATATTCCTACAGCCTTTTGGCACAGGAAAAAACATATTGTTTCACTCCCTTACATCAAAGAATTCGATGAGAAAAATATCCCCACTAAAGCTCGCCCTATCCAAATGAGTCATGAGATTATGGATTTTTGTAAAAACGAAATTAATGATTTACTCCACAAAGATATTATTCGCCCTAGTAAATCCCCTTGGTCTTGCCCAGCTTTCTATGTTCAGAAAAATGCTGAACTCGAAAGAGGGACTCCCCGCCTAGTCATTAATTATAAACCTCTTAACACAGTCTTAGAATGGATCAGGTAGCCTATTCCAAACAAACGAGACCTTATTAACAGATTAAACAAATCTGCTATCTTTAGTAAATTTGATATGAAGTCAGAATTTTGGCAAATTCAAATCAGTGAAACTGACAAATACAAAACTGCATTTGTCACACCATTCGGTCATTATGAATGGAATGTTATGCCATTCGGATTAAAAAATGCCCCTAGCGAATTTCAAAACATAATGAACGACATATTCAATCCATATAGTCACTTCTCCATTGTCTACATTGATGATGTATTGATTTTTTCTCAATCAATTGATCAACACTGGAAACATCTTCACCAATTCTTTTCCATAATAAAGAATAATGGTCTAGTTGTTTCTGCCTCAAAAATCAAATTATTCCAAACTAATATTCGTTTTCTTGGATTTAACATTCACCAACTCCAAATTAAACCATTGATAGAGCGATACAATTCGCTGACAAATTCCGGATGTCATTTTAGACAAAAATCAATTACAAAGGTTCCTAGGATCTTTAAACTATGTAGCAGAATTTTACAAAAACCTTAGAAAACACTGTAAACCCTTATTTGATAGATTACAAAAAAATCCTCCCCCTTGGACATCAGTACATACATCCTTAGAGCGATACATCCTTCACCAACTCTAAATTAAACCCATTGATAGAGCGATACAATTCGCTGACAAATTCCCGGATGTCATTTTAGACAAAAATCAATTACAAAGGTTCCTAGGATCTTAAACTATGTAGCAGAATTTTACAAAAACCTTAGAAAACACTGTAAACCTTATTTGATAGATTACAAAAAAATCCTCCCCCTTGGACATCAGTACATACATCCTTAGTCAAAGAAATTAAGAGTCATGTCAAAACATTACCATGTCTAGGAATCTCCCTTCCCGATTCCTATAAAATAGTAGAAACTGATGCCTCTGACATAGGTTATGGAGGTATTCTCAAACAACAGCTTTCTCCCAATCATCCAGAACAAATTGTTCGTTTCCATTCTGGAATTTGGAACCCCGCTCAGTCAAATTATAGTACTATTAAAAAAGAAATTTTATCAATTGTTTTATGTATCAGTAAATTTCAAGATGATTTATTAAATCAAAAATTTTTAGTACGTGTCGACTGTAAAAGTGCTAAAGATGTTTTAGAAAAGGATGTTCAAAACATTGCCAGTAAACAAATTTTTGCCCGTTGGCAAGCAATTTTAAGTATCTTTGATTTCGAAATTGCATTCATTAAAGGCAGTGACAATCATATCCCCGATTTCCTAACTCGTGAATTTCTACAGGGTACCAAACCATGAAGCCCAGCTCATCCAAAGGAGAAATCCCGGAAAATCAATTAAAACATCATCCTCTCCAGTTAAGCCAGAATCACCCGAGTCAAAATCAAACATAGTTCCTTATACAGGTCATTCTCATATTGATTTAGTTAACCACTATAGTGCTCTTGGTAGCACCCCCCTCGCTCCGTATACTTCCTCGGAAGCACCGTCAGTCAAATAAAATCCAATTATCAGTCAGCCCTAGTAAACCAATATGACCCTTACAAAACAGACCCATCATCAAAACCTCCAGTCAATTATAAAAAATCATCCCTTATTTTGACAGGGATGAGCATTTCCTATTTCATGTAGAACCTTCCATGAGTCATATAAAAAATCCAATTTTCTTAGTCAGATATTACTTCGGTCCAAATTCTCATTACCTTCCAGGAAAAACTTTAGCATTCTATAAAGATATCTTATTCAAATCTGAGTCATTATCTATTAAACCAATCTATGACCCAAAAGATCCAACCAAAATATTATACCATTCCCTCTACATAATCCGTATTATTTCATTATCCCAATGGGGTGATTCCCCCTTTACTCCCCACAAATTAGACACCATCACATTCACTTATCATGATTATATTGCAGCATGGAGTAGAATTCTCCTCCACCAGTCAGAAGATTTCAGTCATTCATGGTTCCTAAATTTTGATAGGAGATTCAATCGCCAATTTCCTATGTGGTTTGGTGATTGGTGGGAAAACCATGGTTGCCCTTATGACCTTCTCCCTATTGATCTCCAAAATGCAGTCAAAAAATTTGATTCAGTCATGACTTCTCAGAATATGAGAAACGATTTCCAGTTACTCTCCAATTTATGGCCAAATATAAAATCCCTTGGATTTTCAAATGGCAGTATAAACTTGAAAATCACATGGTTCTCAGACAACTCTTAGTCAAATGGTGGGACAAATTCAATACTGAAAGAGTCCTTACCCAATTCAATGAAGAATTTTCAGTTACTCCTTTGAGTTCAAAAACTCCGGCTTCTATTCAGCCAGTTCCTCAGTCACCCCCGATTCCTCAATCACCATCTTCTTCTACGAAAAAAATTGAGTCACCATCTTCTTCTAAAAAGAAAAAAGCCTCCAGTCCATCATCATCTTCCAAAGCAGAAGAATTAAAAGAATTAGCCAAACAATTACTACAACAGGCAGCCAGACTATCCACAGATGACGAAGAAGAACACTCTTCCTCAGAATCATCATCAACTCACAGTCATCAAAGTTCCCCCAGTCAACCACCAAAAAGATGGGCCGATTATGAAGATAGTCAGGATCCATATGCAGAATATGAGTAATTCCAGTCAAACCCCTCCAGTCAGTATTTCCACCGAAAGCATCAGCAGTTTTTCAGTGGCAGACAAGCTCCTATTCACCAACAGTAAAACCAGTCAGTATTTCCACCGAAAGCATCAGCAGTGTTTCAGTGGCAGACAAGCTCCTATTCACCAACAGTAAATCTGTGGCCGACAAGTTACTATTCACACTATTCACTTTTTACTATTCATCACTTTGTAACTTCTATTTATAGTCGCCTCTGGCTTCAGAAGCAGCAGGCTTCATTTTTTCCCTCTCTTCTTCTTTTCTCTCTTCCTCTCCACCAGTTAGCCTAAATATCAAGAGAGCTCTGCCTCTCACTCATGCATCAATTTTAATTTTGTAAGTTTGTAACTCTTTTATTACAACATTAATCAAATGTTTTATTTACTGCTATATATATATATATATATATATATATATATATATATATATAGTCCCTATCCAGAACAAGCTTCGCTTTGGAATTAACGTGAGAAGGTCCTTATTTGACTCACTTTTCGATCATATTTTCGATATACCCGGTCAGTGTCTAGATACATATCGTATGATCATTCTTACAAAATTTCATTCAATTTAGTGACCGTTTAAGCCTTCATAATCATGATTTACTCCAACGGTTCTACTTGGACAGATTTTGTTCTATTGATTTATTTATCTGATTTGGTGTGCAAACGATCACCAAACTAGATGAAATTTTGTAAGGATGATCATACGATATGTATCTAGACACTGACCGGGTATGATCGAAAAATATGACCGAAAAGTGAGTCAAATAAGGACCTTCGCACGTTAATTCCAGAGCGAAGCTTCGCTCTGGATAGGGACTGTATATATATATATATCATCATACCTCCTCTTCAAAACCCTCGATAGGCTACAACGTACTATATATGGCTGCCGGCGAGCAATTTGTTACGATCAGCATGCAGGCAACAATGGGAGACAAAGAGATTGAGAAGAAGAAGAAGAAACGAATTATGGCGTCGTGAAGTTGAAACTGATCCACTTAGAGATTGTCCTCCTCATAATTGAGAACCTTGCTGCTAATAACCGCCCCCATCACTTTAAATTCCCTTGCGCCCCCATGATTTCTGCTATGATATATGGCGCCTTCACGACGTTCTATACTGTAGTAAGATTCTGGTCCTCAGCTGGCTATCGCCGGATGACATGAAACTTGATTTAAATCTTTTCTTCATCGATCGGATTGCGGTCTTTTTAGCTATCAAGTATTATTGGGCCGGACCTCTTTTCGGTTGGTATATGATCATCGTCGTCATCTCCGCCATGTCGATCATATGCAGTGTCGCCTGTATTTTCAAGAAACATTATTTAGACAGAAGGAGAAAGAGGTTGATTTTTGGAGAAGATGAAACCAAACCATATATGCAACTAGCAACATATTTAGGGAATGAAGAAGTTGGCATGGCCGGTCATAGAACTTAATATTTTATTTTGATTTTATGTTGCGATAATATATGCACATTGTAACCTAGCTACCTCTTTTAACATATAATGATATGTCTTTACATACTCATTTATCATCATCATCTTTTCACAAGTCTCATTTGAAATCAGTAAGCGTCTTTCATGCACTTGTTGAGATTTGGTCTTGCACCTCTTAATAATGTGCTAAAGTTGTTCGATTCTTCAACTCTTTGAAAGTTCAACTCAGGTCTGATCTGGGTCTGCAACGTTGTTTGGAACATATAGAACGTACCACCATATATATTATAGCTTCTAAAGCATGAATTGATAGAGAGACAGAAACATTTTATATAATTTAACTTGTTTGCTATAGCAATTACATTATGATCGATCTTCAGTGAGAACACAACTCTGAAAGACCCTCATTTATTCAGACAATTACCGATATATCAAAATGCATACACACAGATAGATGATCACACGAATTCGAAAATTTGACAGTGTGGTACATGAACAAAGGTTTCTAGCTATTCACCACTGCACACTGCTTCCTAATCTCACCAGATGAACCGGTCTTAACATTAACCCGACCCATTTTCTCCATAGACTTGGCAAATTCGGCATGGAAGTTTGGACTCGAACCCTGAATGAGCTGCTTGATATAGTTGTAAGTGGTTGAGCTTTTTGTTAAAGCAGAATCAGATTGGAAAAGCCCCCTTCTCTTGAGCAAGAGTGTGTAGTAGCTAAGGTCGAATGTCCTATGGCTCCCAGGATCCATCTCAACTATAGTTGTGTTATCACTTAGACTTTTGCATTTCTTTGCCTTCAGATTAGCTGCATATTCACTGTCCAAGTCTGGGTCTTGATCACCTTTTCCAGTGAAATTGTAAAGACGATTTGTAAACGATGTGCAATGAGAGACACCAATGGTGTGAGCACCAGAGAGCAAGACCAAGTCCTTCAAATTAAGCCCCTGATTAGCGAAATTTGTTTGGAGGGTGGTGAAGTTGCTAAATGGGGATGGGATGCTTGCTAAAGCTTCTGATGATTTTGAGATCACTCCATCTCTTCTTCCTGTAGGAACATTCCAAAAGGGACCTCCCTGCATAATTAAGCACGCAAATTAAATGGAGGCCTATGCTCTTTGTTTTAAGTAGGTTTTCGGTTTCGCGTTTGCAGACTTTGCAATTGTGCTTGTCCCTTGATTAATGAATTAATGATGGTTAGAGAACTTACAGTGGCTACAACGGAGTCCCTTGCTGCTAAAGCAATAACATCAGCACACGAAACTACTCCAGGGCATTGAGCTTCAACTAAGCTCTTTATTCTGTCAATGAAGTCAAACCCTCTCAGTGTTAGATTTGGGGTAGCATCCTTTTCAGCTGTGTTGCTCGAAGTTGAGTTCACAAGCACCGAAGCATCACAGCCCTGTAAAGCAAGCAAACCAGTAGCTTACGTTAGTATAGCTTAGAAAATACATGTTTTTAAATGGAAAATATCTCGGACATGAACTAACCCTGACGAAGCAATCGTGGAAATGCATCCTAATGAGTGCTGCTGCAAGTGATGGAGCATTTCGAATGTGCTCTTCGACAAAGTTCTTCACAATCTTCTCCGCTTTTGGGCAGTTCTTGGTGTAGAAACCCAACTGCAACTGAGCATCAGTAGATCCTATAACTAACAGAAGACACACAGCTAAAATCCCAGAAACTCGAATTCCTCCCATCTTTATCAACAATCAATGCCGGTACGTACTTGATCCCAAAGAAGCAAATTTGACGAGTTGAGGATTCGAAAACTGTGCTAGGAGATTTATAGATCTCAACCTGAGCTGCAAGATAAAAAGGAAGGTGACGAAAATAATCCAGCTAGCCCAACTAACATGTTCTTTTGGCAATGCTTTCAACGGATTCTATACAATTCTATAGTACGTACTAATAAATTATATGAGCAGTTAGGCTTAAACCTCACAATGAAGCAAGTTCCAAACAGCAATGGTTTTCATTTTGAATGTGGATTGTGTTTGACGAGTGTGACAACGCACATCTTCATGGTCAAAAGCCGCCATTAAAATTGTCCTTTTTCATGGTAAAAGGGGGTATTATGTCGAAGAATATCCACGAAATTTGAATTTGAGACCAAATGGTCCGACGTACAATGTATATGAAGCTTACACTTCCATTTACGAATCTTTAACCTTCACAAGGGATAGAGATCTCAAACCAGGACAAACATATGGAACTCAAGGATAGAGGACTCGAACCCACAAAATCTTGCAAAGAATTTGCATGGAAGCATTTTGATTACCGTTGATCCTAGACTTTTAGTTAACAATATATATCACGCTAACATTGGTCCTAAGCTTAAAGTCGGATAGATCATCTAAATATGCCGTATTTCTAACTCTTAGCTCCTGTCCTCAAAGCTTTTCACATTCGAGAGATTACCTTAACCCCAAATTTAACAGTCAGAGGCGGTGGCTGCTATATGATATCTACTCAAACGTGGATTTGGTGAGTGTATTTACCTGCTCCTATACCAGCAATGCTAGCTATCACATTCACATAATTCAACTGTTCCAGTTCTCTTAATAATAATTAGATATCTGCTGCCACCTGCATAGTTGCTTAATAAAGAAGCCTGGAATACTATGCAAGGAATGACAATCAGAAAGAACAAAGAAGCCTGTCGTATCCTCTGTTGTATGTTCTGGTCCGATCCAGAATTCATGTTCAAGGAATAATGGAATGTATTATTCATGACAATTTATTATGTAAATGATGTATTAGAGTCCATAATTGCGATGTTTTGGAGCGTCAAATCAAGCTTTAAAATTAAGCACCAGAGCATTTGTCTTATATCTTTCAATTGTTGAAGTTCAACTTAATAATGTTATTGAGAAAGAAACTGAAAGTTCAGAAAAGAAGTAAAGCGATTCTGCATTTCTACACCAGATGATTATAAATCTTTGTTAGCTACTTAGCTAGCCTGTCAAATTCTTAAGCACACAGACGCTGGTTCTAAATTTCTAATATATACCGTGTCATTTTGGAAGAAATATATTCTTGGTATATCATTGATTCATATATTAAACAACTTGTTTTGCTTTAAAACGACTGTAAAATTATTCTGTTATATAAGTGGAGACCAGATTGGTTCAGAATAATGTAATGATCGAACAGAATCAGAAAGTTGGCCAACTGAATAATGAAATTGTCTGTGACCCTTTATTTCCCTTATTTTGCCTCTACGTACTACAGCTCGAATGCTTACTATAATAACAATGGAACACTACAAAATCCCCAGAGAGTGAGATCGAATATATTAGAATGTTCTTTAACATATGTCAATGACCATAAAAAAATTAACTCCACCAAATACACCAGAATGGAGCAGAGGCAATCGTTCTTTTGATCGAAGAAGCTATAGTAATCAGGATACATAACTAAGGTGAGAAACTAATTATACTCGGTTGTCACATAATATCGCCGAGCTATTCATGGTCCGAAAATGTGTTTTTTTTTTTTTTTTTGGTAATGATGTGTTTGTTTGCTCAAAGGGAATGACCTACAATGATTTGTATCTCAGAAAATTATTGAAAAGATAGAGGAGATGGTGAAGTCTCCACCATGGAATTGCACTCGTGACTTCACTATGCAACCCAATTTGCAATTGGCTGCAACCTTTTGGAAAGAACAACGCAAGATTATTACAAGAATAACATACAAACACTTCAAAAAGAGACAAGAGTGTACGAAGATACTAATCTTCGTCGTCTTGATTCTTGAAGCTATTCCTAGCTGGGTCCATCTCACCAATGGTGCATGGTACGTAGTGGTGTCGTCTCCTGGCACATTTGATCTTCAACTTAGCAATGTAATTTTTGTCCAAACTTGGATCTGTGTCACCGCGCGCGGCCAGTGAAGTTGAACAATCGAGCTGAGAAGGATCCTCAATGAGATATTGATGTTCCAATGGTGTACGTGCCCTGCTGATTAAGAGTTTAAGACCAAATCAGATGAGCTGATCAGATAATTACGATTAACAAAATCCCTATAGTATGAACTTATAAGCATTTTTTCGATGATTTGAACTTAAAAGCATTTCATTCATGACTCCATGAGTGCTTGAAAGCTAGAGAAGCGAATCTCTTAGGGTAGAGATCGTCTATGGTGGCTACATGTATCTCATACCCTTATTTACCACTAAAGAATTACTATTTATTTGAACTAAATTTACAACATTGATAACAAATTTACCACGTTTGTTTTACATATTTACATATAATTGAACCAAGTTATCATATCCATAAAAGTTTATGAACAAACTTTAAAAAAATCATAGATTGAGTAATTACCACTAATTGCTCAACTTATGACTCAATTTACTTTATTGGCAACTTATTGGCAACAAAATTATAGTCATATCAATAAATATGGATATCATATACATGTCGGTATCTAAAATCGAAAAAAATATGGGCACAGTGTTATATATTAACAAAATCAAAGATTAGAGATGTGTGTTGACCTTAAGCCCAAAGTAACATGCATGCTAGGGATTGCTAGCTAGCTAGCTCATGCATATTGATGATTGATGTACTAATTAAGTTTTAATAATACAATCAATAATCTGCATGCATGTAAAGATAAGTGTATGAGTTCACGATGTGTTATGTGGTGGTAACAATATGTTACAAATTTAGCAAACTGAACTGACAAATTATGCCTTCGATCTGGAGAATAAGATAAATTAACGTTACAGATCAAATCAAATACGAATACAGAAAGTAACAAGAAATAATTAAGAGGTCGCTTGTTCATGCACTGTGTACCTATCATTTCTGGTACACCATGAATCCATGATCGAGTAGTAATCAGACATCAGGATGTTGAAGATCAACTTATCAGTTTACTTGTCCCTTGAAGCTACGAAATTTTCATACTCGTCCCCTTAAAAGAGTTGTTATGCGAAATAGCTAGGTCTCTCACACACTTTTAAATTCTCGTCATTTGATAAGTTTTGATTAGCGAATGTTGTCCAGTAAGTTATGCCACACAGTTCTATAAGCCACTGTGTTGTCCAAAATCTAAAGTTAATTGGGTCGTTTATTGTAAACATTGCACAGAGGTGACAACCTAAGTGTTCCCAGCCAAGTATGAATTACTGGGCAAACCTCTAAAAAAATTAAGATTTTTTTTTTGAATTAAAAAGAAAAAGATTTTGATTGATGAGAAATTATAAGGTGGCAAATAGCCATACACGATTTATTTTCAAAAAAATAAACAACAGATGAACAGAATTGTTACACCATCAAACAAACAACTTTACACTTGCAAATTCAATCACCAGCTGAAACAAAAATAAAACAGACGAATAAAAATTATCATCAGTTGACAAAAGCACATTGCTTCCTTATTTCACCATTTTTGCCTGTGAGGACTCCAATGTTACCCATTTTCACCATTGATGCTGCAAAATCATTTGCAAAGGTGGCTCCATGAGTGATGGCTTGGGTTGTCACGTAGGCTTTCGTCTCGATATCATCTAGAAGAGCTGCATCAGATTGGAAAAGCCCTCTTCTTTTGGCCACAAGAGTGTAGTAATCTTCATCAAATGTTTTGAAGCTTCCAGGGTCCATTTCAACAAGTGTGTTTGCATCCCCCGGCTTACATTTGATCTTCAACTGAGCGATGTAATTCCGGTCCAGTTTGGGGTCTGTGTCTCCTTTACCAGTGAAATTGTATAGACGATTGGAGAATGATGAGCAGTGAGATGTCCCAATGGTGTGTCCTCCTAGTTAGAATCAAAGGAGCTCGAATGAATTTAAGTTTCTTGAAGCATAAGAAAAGGAACAATGAATAACAGATGTTGAACAAAATATATTGATCACTACCTGATAGGACCACTAGGTCTTTAACAGTTAGACCCTTCGAAGCAAACATTCCTTTGAGCTGAGCTATGTTAGCAAAGGGAGGTGGTAAGCCTGTCAAGGCTTCCGAGGCTATCGACACTCTTCCATCTCTTCGTCCGGTAGGAACTTCCCAAAATGGACCATGAAGCTAGAAGAAAAATAAATGGCTATTTTAGTTTCTTGTTAAACAAACTTCTGAAAGAAAAAAAAATTCGAATTATGTGGATGAACATGTTTTGGTACCATTAAGACTGCGTCGCGGGCTACTAGGGCCAAGATATCAGCACAAGAAACAACACCAGGGCACGCCTTTTCTACTGCAGATTTTGCAGCATCTATGACTTGGAACCCTCTTAAGCTTTGGTTTGGGATTGCGTCTCGCTCGGCTTGATTTTTTGCTGTTGATTTCAATAGCACAGAGCCATCACAACCCTGCAAGATTAACCAAAATTTGATAAGCAGGAACTCCTCAAAATGAATGTAGTACTCAGTTATTGAATGTCATGCACCTAATGAAAACACAATGGTACTTCTAATGGTGTTTATTGCATTATAAATATTCTTCAATCATACTTATTTGTGTATGCAAGACAAAAACTATTGCAGCCAGTTAAATACATACCCTAACAAAACAATCATGGAAATGCATTCTTAACAGAGGAGCAGCAAGAGTTGGTGTCCGAGATATGTAGTAATAGGTAGTGGAATGGACAATATCCTCTAAATTTGGGCATGTATACTTGTAGAACCCAACTTGCAGTGCATTAGTAGTGGAGTCTAAGGCAAACAGAACAAGCAGGAGTTGAAGTGAAATAAACCAGACAAGCTTGTGAGTATGAGCCATTGTCTTTAGGAAGACGTAGAGAACAATTTAGATGTGAGGTATGATGCTATGAGATATATGTCCGGCTTTTATAGCACTTCTAAGGCCTTTGAATTGTCTTCAACAAACTGTACCATAGTATTTTATGAGTCTTGTTTATCGTTCTTGAAAGTTGAAACGATAAGACATGGAGCAAACGAGAACGAGTTGACAACTCCCCATATCAAAATATAATAAGAATGGTGATAGAGATGAGAAAATATAATCAGGGTTATATAGAGTTATATATAAGATGAGGAAAGATATGCTTCACCAACCCAGTTTCTAAGAAAATAGGTATTTTCAGTTGCTGTAATCCACAAATTGTCTTTAATTTCGATTTTCTGAAAGAGCACAGCCTTTTAAGAAATGAGTACGTACAGATTTGATAGGATGAAACTTTGAGTTTGTTTCTCAACTTATTAGCCTTTAAATTTCCCCATATATGTGTTTCACCTTTGTCCTATAACTTGTGCGCATCATAGATTTTACAGCAAACAGAAACATCAGAAGTTTCAAAAGATAAAAGTTGAAGGTAACTATTTGAGGAAAGAGCAAGGGAAACAAAGCAGCAATGTTGGGGGAGTAAGGAAAGTCGAACTAAATTTGTTTGATGAAATACAGAAGTGCATTGCAGGAAGCAATTGAAAGAATCAAGAATATTCACAACTTGTTTTTCCAGTACAACATAATATGATATCCAAGCCAGATCAACAATAAGTATTTAGCTAACATACATGTTGACCTTAACCCCCTGAATAACATGCATGCTCGTCTGAACAAATGAGATTCTAAATTTAATAAACACAGTTTGAATTTAACAATCTTTTCCACGAAGTCAATGAAATTATTTCAAGACACTCATCAAGCATAGATATTCTAGTTATGATCATCAAGAATTGATTGCTAACTGTGGTTCGTGAAAAGACAATTGCCTTCTGGAGGATAAAATGACATCATCCTGCAGAAAGATCAGGTCTAACATTTTCGCCGGGATATAGGCAACTCCATCAATCAAGAAGATTAAACTACTCGCTTAATTGTTCAGCGCATTCTAGCAAATACCTATATTTAAGACATGAGGATACATCCTGTTCCATTTCTGGGAATATGATACTTGTGCAGAGCAAGTATAGTATTCCCGCCAGTTGGTTCAAAATGAACAGCACGAAGGCTTGAATGATCTGAAAACAAAGTCAAAGATTGGCAGGCATCAATCTAATGTATATATCTATATGTACAGCCATTGATGACCTAGCAATATTCTCAAAGGATATATCTATATATTGTTTCTAAAATAGGAAACGTTGATGCACACAGTATTGTTTGGACAAAGTCTCAGAATTTGCTAACAGCTGCTATTGCGAACCCATGACTCTGAGGTCGTCACTAAAATATTTGTAGTTGGCTGATGATTGGCCAGCTCCAACCAATTAATACGCGGCAACCGAATCACCAAACTGTAAGATCAAAAAGAAAAACTGAGTTTTTTACCAAAAAAGAAAAAATTTATGCTTCCCATGCCTCTCCGGTTTTGAACTTTTGATGGGGTTTAGGAACTCTTGTATTTCTTGTTATTTGTTTTCATTAACCCGTTGTTAGCCAAAAACAAAAAACTGTAAGATCAAAAATAAATTAACAATCATCGCACTGTATTAAGGACATGTTTAACTCGTTGAATCACCAAAACTACATGTAGTTGTATATCAGTAGTGTCAATTTACTACTGATGAACTTCAAATTCTCCCTCCCTGCTCAACTATTTTTCCTTTTTCTTTTTTCTGTCATAAGATTCAGTGTCCTCTCAGAAACGCCAAAAACAAAAAAAACAAAATCTTGGTTCAGTTTTAGCATCGTCAGTCCAGAGTTTGGTTAGATATTTTGACAGTGGTAACTAATTTCTGAATCCTGGCAACCATCTTGCTTAGTTGTGCTGCCAACTAGCAGTGTATACTTCATGACTAAAAGTGCACATTATCAGAGTTGAGAATACATTCCAAATGAATTCCACATACAAATGGTATGATGAGAATACTCATATGTTTTACATGACTCTGGGATCTAAATTTTATCCATCAATTCTGAACTTAAAAGCCGGTCTGGGAGAAATGAGTTTCGACCAATTTCATGTTTGGCTGGCACATAAAAGCACAAAACCCATCTTTTTACCTCCAGTGTTCTTGTTCTTAATTTTCATAGCCTTACAGAGCAAGCAAAAAACTAAATCAGCCACACAATGAGAGTCATCATTATTGATACCTGGGGACATGCATTCACCATTGAAGTGGGTCTGAAAGAACCTGTTCTGGAAATCAAAACGAAGGTGGAACAACTCTTGGGCGTCCCCGCGGCTTCACAAACCCTTGCAGTGTCTGAATGGGAGTTAGAAGACGGACTAGACATGGAAGATTATCCAATTGTCACTGAAGGTACGAAAATTAATCTCACCATCAAATGTATGGAACCTCATGTAAATCAGTCCAGTAAGATTCAGATTATTGTAAAATCTTCAGCAGCAGAACATCAGTTAGAGGTATTCAGAACAGAGACAGTTGGTAGCCTAAAAGAAAAAATCCACATTATTGACGGTACACCAATCAAAAGAATTTCACTCTTCTTTTCTGGAATTGAGATGGAAGAAGATTTCCGCAAATTAAGCGAGTATGGGGTATGCGAATTTTCGGAGATTGCTTTGTTCCTCAAGACCATGAATTGTCTCAAAGATGGTCCTCCCTCGAGAAGACTGAGTATAGTGGTACAAACTTCCTCGAGTTTACTTAATTCAGCAAGTATTCCTTTGAAAATGGAGGATTCAAGCACGGTTAATGACTTGAGGCAGTTACTTTTGAGCAGTAAATTCCTTCCTGCTGATGATTATTTGTTCATACACAAGCAGAGGACCATGCGTGACAATTGTAGCCTCAAGTGGCATGGTGTAGAAGATGGAGATTCTATATATGTATTTAAAGGGACTGTCTATCGCAGTGGATATTAATATTCAAGAAGAGTAAAGTGGAAAAGCTGAAAATAAAATTTTGAACTAGTTATAATAGAAAACCTATAGAAGAGTAAAAATTACATTAACTGCAGCAAGTATTTCGGTTATTATCATTTGTATCAAGTATTAACCATCATTGCTTACTTAACTGAGTACAAGAGGCTTACTTTAATTTCCAATGTCTCTAGCAACAGCCTTTCCTTTCACTCTTGGCTCATTGTTTTCTGGAGCAACTTTCCTACAAGAAATCATCCCTCAGAAAACGGAACTTTCTCAGCTCTCACATGCTCCAAGTAATAGTGTCATATTGGTCATTTTCACTGAGCTATCTTCATGACTCATTGTTTGATTGTTAATAGAATCTTCAATCCTTCGCTAATGTATGTGTTAAACAGAAAGCTGGACCAATCGTCAAGGTAATCAGAAATGATATAGATGCAGATAGCATTTCAGACTCCATCCCCATTAATCCGATGGCTACAATAGGTGTGAATAATCTATATCAGAATGTCATAGGGAGCTTCTTTGAGGCTTCAATTCCCCACTTTAGATTACTATCCATCTCAGCTAAGTAATTGTGCATAAGGGAGCTTCCTCTGCTAATCAACTTCCCACGGTATCAACTGCATTTAAACATAATCTTTTGGATGGAGCACCCTGTATGGTTCTGTCAGGTTAAATGGCGGAGGGGTAAACATTGATTTACATTTCCACTTAAACCATCCATTTTCATCATACAATGATACTTTGTAGGCACAACAGCACCTGCCTGTGAGCATAGTTCTACTACTGCTGGAGCATGCCCATAATAGCCCTTTCCTTCATTCAAAAGTGCAGGAGGATCTTGATGCCGCTTCCGCCATACAATGTTTGGAGGAATAAGATCATCTACAGATGTTTTTCTCCAAAAGTGGGTTCCTTGCCAACGCTCATACTTAAAAAGTCCACACAGCCTTGCCTTATGCCCAGATGGCCCAACATGGACTTCTGAACAGTCTTTACACACTTTTGCTGGATAAACCATCAACAATTTCTTCACGCCATTTCTAAGTACTTCCCAGGCCCTCAAAGTTCCATTGGCAACCAGAGTGAGTTCAGCAGGTGACAAGGACTCGGCTTCTTCAACAGCAGCACAATCACTTTCTGGGTTCCAAGTACCGGAATACAGATTTTCATCATTTGCCCCTGCTTGCCAGCACAGTTCAACAACTGCAGGAACACGGTCATAATCAAACCTCTGGTTATGTTTGATTACATCCTGGAACATGTGCTTCAAGTGAAATGCCTCTACTGGAACAAGTACATCCTTCAAACTACCAGTTATCCATTCATGAACCCGATTTCTGCCACGACGTTTGAAACCAGGACATGTCTGAATTAAGTGACCTTTATCGCCAATATATACTTCCGGACAGAACCTGCAAAAATGAGAGCTTTTCAATCACCAAATGCTTACACTTCACTAATAATAGATAATACGATGCATATAGTCCGGAAAAGGTAACAAAAACACGCAGAGATACCCCTAGTAGGTATCTATTCAACTAAATGACAGCCATTTTCTCAATTCAAGGATCCAACATTTCCTAGGATTTGCCAGATAACATAGGCATTCAGTACATGAATGTACAGATTTAAGTTGATCTTCCTCGATGAAATAAACATATAGCATTGTAATAGAAAAGTTATAAATTTAAAGGGCAAGTAGTTGAAAACATACAGATCCCATCCCCAAAACTGAAGAAATACACACCCTTACCCTTGGCAGATGAGCGACTTACTTGCAGGCCACAACTGGGACCGCTGTGAGGAGGGTAGACACACCTTGGATAAGAAGTCTCCTGGAATTCAGGACTTCCTCAGCCACTGGTATCATCCTGTGCACCGGATAGTCCTTCGCTCGATCTTGGATTCTCTTCAGAATCATAGACCTCATCTTCTTCAAGTCCACCTTTTTTGAGCTGTAATATCTTGAAAAGCTCGACATCATTTTGCAATTGAAATTCAAACTCTCCCCCAATTTTATCCTCACCGCCATAGCTTATTGTTATGCCTAAAGTAAACCAGTCCAAACAAACTCAGTAACAAGCTTAGAACAGCAGATATATAAAAGCAACCACATTTCTTGCAAAAGTAACAAGCTTTAATCAATTCATGACATATTGACATTACTTCTACTCATTATACAACACAATCCACCATGACCCAATTCCATACAAAATGCACAGAACCCTTTAAGTTATGAAGCAGAAAAAGTAAAGGACAGATCTCAATGCGCAACTTTGTGTAAAAAAAAGGAAGAAGAAGATTATAGGCTGAAAACTGATAACTATAAAATTTGAAATCAATCAGTGGTAGCCAAAACAACGAATTGCCAACATAAATAAATGACAAAGAGAAAGAAAGCACCTGAATCGCGAAGGCAGTTAAGGCACTCTTATGTATATCGGTATATGTATCAGAAAAACAAGAACTGAAGCGGAAGAGATGGCCGAGCAGAACGAAGGCGCCTGGGTTCTGTTTATGGGTAGACTGACTGAAGTACCCTCATTTGTTTTAAAGGAGTTAAAGTTTTCAACTGGTGAAGTTTTCGGGAAACTCTATTATACCATATGTTACGGCATGTCTTATAAAATGTGTGGTTATCATTGATTGAAGAAGTAACTAAATAACCATTTACCTTTTAAAAGTCCTCATGTATCATACAATTAGACACATTTGCAATAGGTATGTTATACCATGGTATGATAGACAAACCTCAAGTGTTCAACTAGTCCTCAACCTAAGAGTCCTCATTAAAAAATATTTTGAGGTGGGCGCACCTTTAAGTAGAGGACTTTTCAGTAAATTGGTTAAAATACCAACTTTTCGATCACATTTTGGCATCTCAACCGTTCAGTTTATAAGTCTATATGAGTAAATCACTTATGCAAAATTTCAATTAAATTGGTGATTGTTAAGGTATCGAATTAGATCAAATCAATAGACGAACCAAATCTGTCAAACATCAACTGTTCAAGTTCATAATTTGTAAATCACACTTATGAATGCTTTAATGATTTTCAATTTGGCTGAAAATTTGCATACTTGATCTACTTATATATACCTATAAACTGAATGATTGAGAGTTTAATACACAATCAAAAAGTAGGTGAAACAATGAAATCATTAATTAATCATCAACTTAAGGGTCCTCATTTGAAGAGATTTTGAAGTTGTTTTGGTAAATGGCAAAATTTTTCAGGTAAACATTGGTAGCGGTAGGCACAGTGCGGTGCAAGGCGAGTTTTTTCAAACCAGTTCCCACTAAGGCTGGGCTCAAGCCTAGACCGGCCACTATTTTGAAGGGTCCGGGACCAGATGAACCAAAATCTGGTCATTCCTCCATGTGAAAAGAATTGGGACTAATAAAAGCCTAGACCGACCAAAACTAGCCAGTCCGTAGGGCCTTCGGGGCTTGTTTTCAGTCATGTGATCACCTCACATTCTAAGGCTCTAAGCTATCAAACATTCTAACTTTTAGCACAATCGAATACACAACAATTTTTTTATGGGGCCATACAGGTAATTTCATTACTCAAGCCATAATAATGCGGATCTTCCTTTGTCATATCGAGGGCAAGTTAAGAACATGACATATTAGCACATGTTGAGTGATCACAACACAACAAACTTTCAGCTTAATCCTTGGCTAGTCACCACAACACCTCACACCATATCCACGTACTAATTGACTAAGCCAAATTCTACTATTTTACCCTAAGATAAGGAAGTTCCACGAGTCAATTGCTGGGAAATTTCATGACTTGAATTATATTAAAATTGAAGCCGGTGATAAAGGTCAGGAACTAGTAAGATAAGGTTTCTGAAATAGGGTTTGATATGGATCTGAACCACGGGCTGCCATGTTTGTTGTTGAGTTTTCCCTATCAACAGGTTTCAATTTTCTGTAAAGGTATTATCATTAAAAAGGTGTTCATTCAGGTTTATTGATCATCTTATAAGATGTTACTTCAATCTTATAAAATTGTACTTCCTCCACAGATCATGAAAATCTACCTAATCCCAAATATGCAGTCCAATCCCATCTAATCCCAGTTATCCCACGTTCCAAAGGTGCTTAGATTCCTAATACAGGGATTTATTGTAAATTAGACAAAGCTAATAACATAGGGTTGGACCTAAGTTTAAAAAATGTAGTATAACATAGAAGACTCGAGGGCCCAATGGGCTAGTCAACTCTAAGACCAAGAGATTCGTCTGGTTCATATCTTCTTCAAGAGACTTTTTTCAGTCCACCATCGATTAGAACCACGCATCAGGATTTGAAGAAGCCCACTAAAACCTTCAGACATGGATGAAGCCTTCAACTATGTCAACGTTGCCTGAAAACTTCTCCACACTCATCAAGCTTCCCCTCAAAATCAAATGGGATACCGTCCGGCAACACTGCCAAGACCAGCGAGGCCTAATGCCATCATAGATCCGGTCACTTCCGGGTGAGTAATTTCGTAAAAGTGAAAAAACTAGTTCTTAGGTTAGGGTTTTCTCTCACGTTAAAAACGTTCTTTACACACAACAAAAACATACACGTACGTTACATGATATGAACAAAACGTGTACCAATTTGTTTTTTTTACTTTTTTAAAAGAGCATATATACCAAATTGGATTGTCGAAAACTAGCATAATAAACCAGATTAACTCCTATCTCCGGTGAAATTTGCCAAGAAAATAAAAGTTAAAAACAAAATGATCCCCAAATTGGGTTTAGGGAAAATCCTATTAAAAGTATGAAAACTATAAAACGGAAAAAGGCGGTGCGTTTTGGCGCAAAAAGGAAAACGACCACAAAGCTCTCTACGCATTACAATCACAATCGTCCGTGCATTACACGCGCCTCTCCCAACCGCCGATATCCGGGACCCCCAAAGAAAAACCAACCGGCCGTACGCTCTTCTCTGCGTTACGATAACAAAAGTAAACACCGACTTCGTGTTTGTGTGGTTCTCACGACTTTTCGTCTCCTCTATATAACTTTTCTTCCCAACCTCTCTACATCCATATTTACCGCGTCTTCGAATCAGGTAACTTCATTTTACCTCTGTGTTCTTGTGTCTATTTTGTTTTGATCATATGAACTTTTGGTATCAAGGAAATTGTGGGTACGTAGGTTTTGTTTAAAACACAAACTGTTTACGTAATTGGGTCATGGTTGATTTTGGTTTTGATCATGATGCATGAAGCAGTGATTCTTGAACAAAGATTGTGATGTTATTGTTGGAAGTGGTTTTTGTTATATTGTGCTATATGAATTTTGCTGATTGGCTTTTCCTTGTGGTGCAGATTTGATATTTGATATTTATTTGGAGAAGAAATAAATCATATTGTTGGTTGCCTTGATCATCTACATCCAACAGTCCAGTTTCATGTCTGAACTCGAAACCCAGGTCCCATCTACTTTTGGTGAGGCTCTCTTCCTTATAGAAGCTTATGTGTATAGATGTTTATCATGTAATGTGCAAGTGTAACTGGGTGGTGTGTGTAATGTGTGTGCAGATCCCTTTGCTGACGCCAATGCTGAGGACTCAGGTGCCGGGACAAAAGAATACGTGCACGTTCGTGTACAGCAGCGTAACGGGAGGAAGAGCCTGACCACGGTGCAAGGATTGAAGAAAGAATACAGCTACAACAAGATTCTTAAGGACCTCAAGAAGGAGTTCTGCTGTAATGGTACTGTTGTTCAGGATCCTGAGTTAGGCCAGGTTTGTTCCTCGTCTTTAGTAAACTACGATTCTAGTTGCATTCTTGTGTTTGTTCTTTGATTGGTAACATGATCAGGGAAGTGAATGTTAGGATAGGCCATGAGGCGAAACCAGAAATTTATAATTAGGGGAGCCGGCCAATATATATGTAGTAAAAGAAAAATTATGCGTTACCGAAATGAAAATTAAACCTCTAAACCTGCTATAAAAATTTTCATTGCGCCCCCACAAATTTTATGTATCTCAAAAATATAAATCTGGATAAGATAAACAATTAGAACTTTTATAAGCTAATCTGGTTATGAAATTGGAGAACTACCACATAATAACATTTCTATTTATTCATTCATTATGGAAAAAAATAAGGGAGACTTGAATACAAACAAGTTACTTCATGAGTAACTTCCTAAAAGCACAGTTATTCATTTGTTAGGGGTGCCAGCAAGCACACTAAGCTAGGAATTTTCTCCAAGTCAATAAGCTCATAGCTTCAAATCACATAGCAACTAGAAGACTAAGGGGTGCCATGGCACCTTTTGGCCTTGGCATAGCTCCGCCACTGAGGCCATGCCAGTTTTGTTTTTGCTTTTAGTCAATCTAGATTCATGCTTTGTAGAAGGTATTGTTCTGCTTCATAAACCATTGAACCATTGGCGCAACTATTGGAAAGTAAATATATGAATAGGACAGGTTTTGTTCTTGTCTGATTGATATTCAAGATGCATTATTTTTGTCTATAAATATGGCACCATGATTCCAAAGCAAGTTAGTGGATCAGATTCAAATTGTGAACAACTGTTCTGCAGCATGTGTTGAGAAATTGGTTGCATAAATAGCATAAGCTTAAAAGTAGATGTAAGAATGGGACAGGTCTGTAGCCCTCCAATAAGTATTAGATCGAAGATGCATTCTTTGGACTGTGTTCTCTATGTAGCTTTGAATACTTTGCTATCATTAGCAGAACAGTCTAGGTTTGTTCCTGTCATTTGGTAACTTGAAAATTCAAGGTCTAATCCTTTGGAGAAAAATTTCCGTTATGTAATTCTTCGATCAGTTGGTACCATGATTGTTAAGCAGGCATAGACATGGTGCATTAACCATATGATACCATTGCTGTTGTCGTTCGCTGAAAATGGTTTATCTACCTCTTCGTGATATATTCTCCGATCCTTTGCAGCATGTGTAGTGGATTTCTCTTTTCTTGAGCAGAGATTGATGCGCATTTAGTATTACCTTGTTCCGGATATTGCAAGTATTGAGTGCTTTATCTATAGTCCTCGGAAACAAAGCTTATACATAATTGTTTCATGGCTGCAGGTTATACAACTCCAGGGGGACCAAAGAAAGAATGTTTCCTCCTTCCTTGTGCAGGTAACTAGTTTGTCCATCTCTCTAATTAGGTATCAATTATATCGTGTTGTTGCTTCATGTTTGTAATTTGGCCACCTCCTGTTCTCTTAAACAGGCCGGCATTGTTAAGAAGGAAAATATCAAGCTTCACGGTTTCTGAATAGCACCAGCACCACTCGCTACCCTATGTAGTTTGCACCACCTCAGTGTTCGATTGCTAGCAATATATGATCTGAAATTAAATGTTGCTACAATCTGTTCCTTTATATTCACCTTATAAAGGTCTGATACAAGACTTCTGTTTTTCTTCTTGTCCTTCTGCTGGTTTTGGTGTTATGTTGAAGGATAATGTGGATACATTTTTCAAGAATAATATAACAAGTCTATTTTCTATATTTCCAAAGATCTGCTTGTTGCTATATATGAGATTGGTGTCACCTCTCCTTCTTAATAAGGAAGTAGGTGCATATATGAGATTTAGCGGCTTTGAAATGTTTTTGGATGTGACAATGCCGATGTCCATGTTTCTGCATATTCAACATCTACATAAGTGAGATTGTCCTTTATTCGATTCACTCAAGTGATTTTAAGCATTCACCATAGAGAATGCGGCAAAAGTGCTTGCAAAGGAGAACTTTGATGGCTGAGCTGACTGAGTTAGTCAAGAAAACACTGCATATTTGAACTATTGGGATATGACACAGTGCTCTCTAATAATGCTTATCTTGGACTCTTAGTTGAGAATGTTACAAAAATACAAAGTACTTGTTGTACAGGTCCATTGAAGAATAATTGCCTTATTTAGTCTTCAAGTTTAAGCCTAATGTAGTCAGTCTCTCTTACTCTCGTAGCCGTCTAATACTATAATAAATTAACTAGAGTACCATTTATTTGATGTACTCCTTGTTTAAAATTTGTGTTTTATACCAATTTGCTTTACTATGACTTCAAGTCCTTCAGTATACAGATCATCTTTTCTTCCAACTTTCTGCAGATCTTCCTCAGATGTTCAAGTTCAGAACAATAGGTAGCTTAAAAATCCATATGAAACGAGTACACAGCAAGTAACCAGTTCAAGATTAGTAGGGATTCTATTATTTATTCCAAACCATGGAAAAGTGTGTCACATTCCCCCAAGTGGGGGAGTGAGAATTTCTTTCATCAATGTGTCTTTTTTCTTTTTTCTAATGCATAAAAAAAAAAGGTGTATATTTCAGGTCGGCGATAAAGTTAGATAAGAATCTGAGAGAGAAAGAAATGGATGGAGGAGGGAAATTGCGGTTCTTTAATGTCCACAACAAACATGCTGTCAGTTCATATCCCATCGTTTTTGTTTCTTCATTTGGCACTTTCTTAATTACTGCTAAAACATACCCAATCTAATCCATTTGATAATTCATCCCCACCCAACACTATTCCTCTAGGGAACCACTCTAGTGTATCTGCATCATACTGAAACTAACTTGCATTCTTGGCACATACCTCACAAAGGTCAGCTCAATCGGAAATCATTCAGTTACACAAGTCTTGTTGTCTTCGTTGTGATTTCATCTGATCGATTACCGATATGTACATATTCAACCGAATGTATCGATGAAGTAATCAAAATGACTTTGAATTATTGATTTTCAAAACTATAATTCTGAAACATAATTTAAATGTGTGACGGTTTTAATTATTAAATACATAGAAAAATAATAATCAAAATAAAACACAAAATAGACTGAAAATGTGACCATAGAAAGAATAGAACTTTGGAGGAGTTGGAGGCCTTATGCTTTTTCTATTCAAATATAAAGAGGTATGAGCACAAATACTCAAGATCTTTCTTATCTTGAAAACTCTATGCCAACCAACAGTTAAGTATTCAACTACCTATCAAAGGTGGACCAAGAAAAAAACCCTCTTCAACTACCAGTCTTCTCCTTCTCTTTCTCTTCCTCACTCACTCCAGCGCCCATTCTTCCCTGTCAATGGAGAACATTATCTTATTGACAATCTTCTTCCTATTTATACCACTTACCAACTGCGTTCAGTTTCAAAAACACAGTTCCTGCTCTGCTTTACTATTATACTTAACAACAACCAATTGAAATTTGCGGCTTCTGTTTGTCTCATATTTCAACACCAATGGCTGACTTGGATCACTCTTCTGATGAAAGTTCTGTGGATTCCAGAGGTACCCATTTCAACTTAGAAGTTTTTCCTAATCATTCTAATTCTTGGTTTCTGCCATTTTTGATTATCTATTGGCTGACTTTGATCAAATCATTGATTACTTGTCTCTGAATTCTGGAGGTAACCCTTGAAAGTATTAATCTTTCCAAATGATTTCAACTAGTTGTTCAATTATTTCCACTCTTATGATACTCTGACAGGTAAACCTTTGAAAATCTTTGTTTCTTGGTTTCACTTCACGAAAAAGTTCTCAAGTTTTATATTTATAGAATGTTTTGTTTTCTGGGTGATTAAACATGATGTAATCTTTCTTTAATGATTGCTTTGGGGATTTCTGTTGTAGTTATACTCACAAGTCATGCATGCTTCTTTCTCTATTTGCAGCAGAGGATACTAGTCAAGACTCTAAGCTTGACTTTTCAGAAGATGAGGAATTTCTCATCACTAGGATGTTCAACCTGGTTGGGGAGAGGTAGGCTATAGTTTTCAATTTCTTTCTTCTTGTCAGGTCTAAAATTTTCCCCACTTTGGCTGAAAGATTTTGTGTTTATTCCTTATAAAGGTGGTCTTTGATTGCTGGAAGAATTCCTGGAAGATCAGCAGAGGAGATTGAGAAGTACTGGAATTCAAGATACTCAACAAGTGAATGAAGAACCAAAACCATGAAATTGGAGTACTCAGTCTCAATCAGAGCAAGAAATTTTGGGGGTGTTAATGTTAATGTAACAATGTGTGGTTGTAGTTATATGCATGGATTTAGTTTTGCCAGTTTCCTTTGCTTAAAATTAAGGAGAAGGGATACTGTTTTGTTTCAGGGTTTTGCTTGCAATCAAATGGGGGCATTCTGCAAGTGATGCCCATCTATGTAAATTAGTAATTGGTATGATGTTGTTGGGTTGAAGCTTTCCATTTTTTTTTCCCTTTTACTTCTGTTTTCTGACATTAAATGAACTCTAGTGGAAGTAAATTTGGTTGGTTAATTAGCTGCTTCATGTCAAAGTGCCATTCAGAACCCAATCTTGAACACCCTATGTTTCATTTTTCTTGAACAGAATTTCATTTTCTTCTGTGAAAGGAAACCAACGGTGTCTTGTGCACACCCTATGTTTGACAAACCCTATTACAATATTATTTCTGATTTACGAGTGATTCGCAGTTATTACAATATTATGAAATGGGAAATGTATGTAAAATAATAATGCACTTAACCAGTAAGTCACTAATAAGTGACAATCTTAGACAGTTGGACAGACATACATGTTTCAAAGGCCATTCTGCAGAATCTGAGCCTTTTCAGCTTTGTCCTTGTTGTTTGAATGTAAAGCTATCTTCCAAGCCTCCTAATCCGGCAGCAAGAAAAAGAAAAGTTTCAACAGTATGAGGATCACACACACCAATAACACCATATCAGTGATGCCGGATATAAGCTTTTTCCTCATTCCTTTCTTTGAATATGAATGCATGCAATGGTTAAAGTTAATTTGCCCGTCAAGGAGTATCTAGAAATCAATGAATTTTACTGCAGTTGGTCATTTGTAATGGGAAGGTCTGGTAATATTCATTAGATGATGGCAATCAAAACTGCTGTAAGCTTTCCAGTTCTTCACAACCTATGTTCATTGTTCAATATAAAGTTAGAGAAGAAGCCTTCACTGGAAACTCTTCCTTTACTTTTCTGTAGCAATGTCAGAAAAGATAGAGGAGCCAACTCATTTTTGGCAGAAAGTGAAGGAATTTTGACATATAAAGTGAAGAGATCTATATCCACTCATCTGTTCAAATATTTATAGACGAATTGAAAGCTAAGAACATCGAATATAATCATTTAAACATGATCTAAGGTCAAAAGGCACCATTTAGAAAGAGGCATAAAGTAAACAGCACTACATATACTTATTGTACTATTCGTGATCATATCATACTATCGCATGTAAATGATTTCTAATGACTAAGACCGTTTGTTCATATCAGTAAGACCGTTAGTTCAGTTCCTTTGCATCATCATTACAAGGATCGATCCGCATGCAAAAAGATCAAGAACTCATAAAAAAGGACAACTGGGAGAGGCTAAGACAAACATTCTGGTGTGTTGATATACACAATGTGTCGATGCATTTTGTGGATGCTTACCCTACTCGCAATCGGACGCCTGTCTCATATATATATATATATATATATATATATATATATATATTATATATATATATATATATAGGGCCCTTCCAATGAGGGATCTCTTTTTTGACATATATGAGGGATGAGGGATTACACCGACTTTTCGATCACAAAATCACATCTTCACCGTTCAATATGTAGTTCTATATGAGTAGATCACTTCTGTAAATTTTCAGAAATTTTGGTGATCGTTAAAACATTCAAAACTACGATTTATATTATAAGCATGAACGGTTCAAGTTTGGCAGATTTGCTTTGTTCATTGATTTAATCTTGTTCGACACCTTAACGATCACCAAATTGGCTGAAAATTTTCAGAATTGATTTATATATAAGGACCAACAAAAATATAATCGAAAAGTTGGTGTAATCCCTCATCCCTCATATATGTCAAAAAAAGGATCCCTCATTAGAATGACCATATATATATATATAGTTTTTACGGACAATTACATAGAAGTTCACTTTGAGACATTTTATCCTATAGAGGTCCACCCAAACATTTTTACACACATAATTCCACCCAAGCTTAAATAAAGGTATTGAAGTTCACCCTAGCTAGAAAAACTACTACCACCGACTACAAAAACTATTACCGCCAGCAACAAAAGCTACTACCACCAACAAGAAAAACTACTATCCCTAGCAAGAAAAGCTACTACCGCCGACTACAAAAGCTACTATCGCCAGCAACAAAAGCTACTATCCCTAGCTACAAAAGTTACTACAGAAAACAACAAAAGCTACTACTGCTAGCAAGAAAAGATACTACCGTTATCAACAAAAGATACTATCGTCAGCAACAAAAGCTACTATCGTCACCAACAAAGGCTACTACTCCCAACAACAAAAGCTACTACTGGCAACAACAAAATCTACTACCTCAAACAAAAAAGTTACTACTACCAACAACAAAAGCTACTACTTGTGGCTACAAAAGCTACTATCGATAACAACAAAAGCTACTATCGATACCAAGCACCAAAACCTACTCTCACCACCACCAAAACCTACTACCAAACACATTAAAAACTACACTCACCTCCACTGAAACCTACTCTCACACCACCACCAAAACTTACTCTCACCTCCACCAAAACCTACTACCAAACATATCAAAAACTACACACCTCCACCAAAACCAACTCTCACCTCCACCAAAACATATTGTCGCCTCTAACGACCTCCTCTGTAGCAACGTCTCCGGCGACCTCTGGCAAGAGTGTCCGGTGACTTCATGCGGCTTCTAAAGATGTAGTGGCTGGCTTCGCTGGGTGGTAACCGAGAGCATATCAGAGAACATAATCTTCGCCCGTCGCCTTGCATCGGAGTTGAGGCGTCGGTGCAGTTTCTGGAGTCGAGGCGTCGGCTTGCTGAGCTGTGGTATCCGGATAGGAGTCGAGGCGTCGCCGCGGTCCAACTCCTCCGAAATCTCCTATAGGTCGGCAACCGCTCAAAAAACATGAGTCTCGGGTGAGAGAGTCGGCGGAGAGGTGCGACGGAGCTCCGACGACGTTGAATCGACGAGGAGGCGGCTTTGTCGAGAGTTGAATTGACGATGGATCAGATCTGGTTTGTAACGGGGGAGAAAGAGAGAGAGAGAGAGAGAGAGAGAGAGAGAGAGAGAGAGAGAGAGAGAGAGAGAGAGAGAGAGAAAACCAAATGAATGGGTGAGACGTGAGAGGCAGAGAAGAGAGATGTGAGATATTTTGAAGCATAAGGGTAAGATAGTCATGATAAAAAGAATTGAGCCTGTAAAGTGGACTTGTATGGGTAAAAATGTTAGAATGGACTTATGCGGAAGAAAATGTCTTAAGGTAGACTTATATAAAATTTTCTATAGTTTTTATCCAAAGTGTGACATCGCTTTGAAATTAAAGTGTGAGATTTCTTATTTAGCTCATTTTTAGGTCATATTTTCACATCCTCACCGTTCAGTGTCTGGAATAGTGTTTAGATCATTCCTTCAAAATTTCATCCAATTTGGATATATCATTTGAGCTTCCGTAGTTGCGATTTACACAAACGGTTCATTTTTGACAGATTTTGTTATGTTAATTCACTTGATCTAATTCAGTACCTAAATGATATCTAACTTAAATAAAACTTTTCACGAATGATCTATACACTATGTTCTAGACACTGAACGGTAGAGATGTGAAAATATGACCTAAAAATGAGCCAAATAAAGCGTCTCACACTTTAATTTAAAAGCGGTGTCTCATACTTTGGCATGACCTTCTTTAGGCTTTGGCCAAGTCTCTGCTCTGAAGTGTACATGTTTTTAGGACATGTTTGATCTCTTGTGGGTATGCAAACCTCAGCAGGGGCAGATCCAGCTTAGGGCCTCATGGGGCTCAAGCCCAATCAAGAATTTTGGGCAAAAAAAAAAAACTAGGTGTATACAATTTTTTTTTATGATATATACCCAAGCCCAACCAATGTTTTTTTTGTGATATACACTCACCCTAATCCCTAATCCTAAATCATTCGATTATTTCGCTGTTAGTCGACGGTGATGCCCATCTTATCTCAGCATCTTCTCTCATTCTCTCTTCCTCTCACTGTCTCACATCGACTCGCCTCCAGCGGTCCGGCAACATCTCTTCTCTCAGTCCCTCCGGCGGCATCTCTTCTCTTAGTCCCTCCTGCAACATCTCTTCTCTTAGTCGACTCCCATCTCAGCATCTCTTCTCTCAATCCCTTCAGTCATTCTCTCTTCCTCTCACAGCGACTCGCCTCTGGCCTCTCCAATCTCTGTTCTTTAATTTCTCAGTCCCTGTCCTCTCCAATCTACATGATTGTAAGTGAGATTATTGAATTTCATGTGTAAATTTCTTTGGTGTACTGTGTACAATTCTTTAATTTTTTTTTTCTCGGTTAGGAAGTTCAAGCCCAACCAGGGTTGAAATCCTGGATCCGCCACTGAACCTCATGGAGAATTTTAAACATATACCAAGCACGCTTAGGGTTGATGATTTTTATCCAAGCCTGAGCTTCTGGATGATATCTTTTGCCGTTGGTCGTCCGAATAAACAGACATATCTACAGGAGGCCGAAGAGAGACAAGTTCTGTTGTCATTACGCTGACAACGCTATCCTTGTTATTTTGAAGAAGGTGAAATCCAGCCTCTAGGGTTTTGAAGTATGCACCTTGCCGCTCAACTATGGCAGCTGTCCCTTTCTTTATATGGATGATGTTTGGAAGCCAGAAGCTTGGTTTACCACAATTATTTCAAGCCAGTATGTAGGATTATGGTCTCAGCTACGAGAGTTCTTAATGCTCCATACATGTTTGAACGTCAATCGGATGCAAAGATTGATATGCAAGGAAAGATTGATTGGCACCGGTGATCTGTCATGATATGGCCTGAAGAGGGTTTTGTGGCCGAGTGACAGTGATGGGTAGTATTAAGAATCTGGATTTTGAATAAGAGGAACTAAGCTAAGCTAAGCTAAGAAAAGAAAATGCAGAAGATAGGAAAATTAAAAGCTTCATTCATCCTCCCGAATTAGGGTTTCTACAGTACATAAATATCTCATATTGACGCATGGGATCATGCCACTTGGCATTCATCTAAGACAGTTGAAACCAATCAAAAACAGATGGAAGGAAAGCATGTAAATCGCACGCTTACAAAACTGAACTACAAAAGCAAAACGACAACATTATAAAGCATTCCTGCTGTCACTAGAGAACTTACTCTAAGACTCATAACATTGCTACCTTCTGCAAAACAAACTTGTCCACAAGTTTCATTAGAAAAAATCATGCTCATCAATGTTCAAAATCTGAAAACCTGCGAGTTATGTGGTCTGCATACTCCCAAGTAGCTTCTTCCACTGAGGCATTACTCCATTTGATCAACCACTGAGTAGCAGTTGCACCCCTTCTTTTCACAATTCTTGTCTGCAACACAGCTTCAGGCTTCCAGATGGTGTTTTCAGCTTCAATGAGGTGAGGCAGTTGTGCTTCTACTGTCACTTTAGATCCCAGTTTCTTTTTCAGAAGAGAGACATGAAATACATTATGTATTTTTGCATGAGCAGGCAACTTGAGTTTGTAAGCTACATATCCAACTTTTTCCAACACCTTAAAGGGTCCATAATACTTGGCAGCTAGCTTATGAAACACCCTTTTGTTCACTGACTGATGTCTGTAAGGTTGGAGCTTCAAATAGACTAAGTCTCCCACCTCAAAACTTCTTTTAGTGTGTTTTTGGTCATAATACTTCTTCATTCTAGCCTGAGCTCTCTCCAGGTTCTTCTTAAGTGCTGCAAGTAACTCATCCTTACTCCTCAAATCTCGGTCCACAGTAGCACTGCAGTAGATCCAGGCAGATATGACTTGACAGTAGGAGGTTCATATCCATACAACGCCTGAAAATGTGTCATGTCAATTGCCGACTGGTGAAAGGTGTTGTACCACCATTCAGCCCATGGAAGAGCTTGCACCCAACTCTATGGTTTTTCCCCAATCACACACCTGAGATACTGCTCCAAGGTCTTGTTCAAATTTTCAGTATGTCCATCAGACTGTGGGTGGTAGGCTGAAGACTTGCAAAGCTGAGTACCTTGTAGCTCAACAAATGCCTGCCAAAATAAACTTAAGAATATGGGATCCCTATCAGAAATGATACTAGCTGGCATTCCATGAAGCTTAGCCACCTCTTGAACAAAGATTTTTGCCAGTGATGCAGCTGTATAAGGATGTGACAAATGTATGAAATGGGCATATTTGGTCAGTTTGTCAATAATGACCCAAATAACTGACTTCCCATCTGACTTGGGTGTGCCAAGCCTGTGGAGGTATGCTGATGGGGTGCAACAACCCTGGTGGCATCACAGTTTCATAATGTTGTTGTTGGCAAAGCCACAAATTCTTTCACACTTTTCTAAACTCCAGGCCATCTAAAACTTCTGACCACCCTTTTGTAGGTTCTGGCTCTACTAGCAATGGCCACCAATTTTTCCTCCATGAAATTCACCAATGATCTTGTTTCTCCAGCCATCAACAGGAGGTACACAAATTCTGTCTTTGTAGTAGAGTATGGAGTTCACCAACTTGTAATGTTTTTTCTCCCTTCCTTGCTGCAACAATTGTATAATATCAACTGTTTCTACATGTCTGGTGCAAGCTTGTTGCAAGTCATCAACAAAATCATACACTAGCTTGGAGATCCCTATGATAGCAACACATGATGGCATCCTAGACAAAGCATCTGGGGCTGCATTGTTCTTGCCAGACTTGTACTGGATGGTATAATCATATCCCATAAGCTTGATCAACCACTTATGTTGAGCTGGGGTGGTTATTTTCTGATTCAAAAAAATACTCAATGGTTCTATAGTCTGAAAAAATCTTGAAATGGTATCCCAGCAAATAGAGTCTCCAGTGCTGAACCGCTGAAACCACTGCCAACATTTCTTTGTCATATACAGACAAAGCTAGGTGTCTTTGGGCCGATACTTTGCTCATGAAGGCTATGGGATGACCTTCCTATGACAATACAGCTCTAATTCCCAAATTTGATGCATCACACTCAACCACAAACTCTTTGCTGAAGTCAGGTATGGCCAACATAGGTGTGGTAGTTAATGCTTCTTTTAGAGTTTCAAAGGCAGTTACATCAGCTTGGTTCCACTTAAATCCCTCCTTCTTGAGCATGTCAGTCAGGGGTTTAGCTATGATACCAAAACCCTTAACATACTTCCTGTAATACCCCGCTAGACCTAGAAAACCTCTTAGCTGCTTTAAGGTTTTAGGTTGTTCTCACTGCCTAATGCACTCAATTTTTGAAGGATCTACAGCCACCCCTGCAGCACTAATCACATGACCAAGATATTCGACCATATCTGCCCCAAACACACATTTACTCTCTTTAACTTTCATTGCATGTTGTTGCAACATGGAGAGAATCAATTCAAATGTTGCACATGAGACTCCAATGAAGGGCTGAAGATCAAAATATCATCAAAAAAGACAAGTGCAATTTTTCTCAAGTACCTCCTCAAAATTTCATTCATGACTGATTGAAAAGTTGAAGGGGCATTAGTGAGTCCAAATGGCATCACTAGGAACTCATAATGTCCTGAATGAGTTCTGAATGCAGTCTTGGCTATATCCTCTTCCTTCATTCTGATTTGGTGATACCCTGACCTTAAATCCAACTTAGTGAAGATGACAGCCCCGTGTACTTCATCAATCAACTCATCCACTACAGGAATGGCGTACTTGTCTTTCACTATCACCGCATTTAGAGCCATGTAATCCACACACAATCTCCAAGTGCCATCTTTCTTTTTAACTAGCAAAACAGGTGAAGAAAATGGGCTGACACTAGGTCTAATGACTCCATTCTCTAAGAGCTCCTGAATAATCTTCTCTATTTCTGACTTCTGAAAATGTGGGTACCTATAAGGTCAAACATTGACAGGAGGTGTATTGGGAAGTAACTCAATCTTGTGATCTTGATCTCTTGCAGGTGGCAAGTGTTTGGGACTGTCAAAGACATTGGAATACTTTTGGAGGACATTGGAAATCTGAGGGTCAACAACTAAGGTTAGCAGGTACTGACTGTAGCTGAATCAGCATTGCTTCTCTCTCTCTTCTCAACAATCTAGTCATAGATTTACAACTAACTATGCTAGAGTGCAGTTCAGTTTCCCCCAAGAGTGTGTACTGAACATCCTGATGATAAAACTTCATGTACATTTTTTCAAAGTTCCATACTATATCTCCCAAATTTTTCAGCCAGCTAGCTCCCAAAATAACCTCACAACCTGAAATAGGTAGAACATAATATTTTGTAGTTAGCTCATATTGCTGAAGTTTGATTGTTATCTGTACCTTTCCCTTGGTCTCCATGATGTAGCCATTTGCCAACCTCACTTTAACTGGCTTAATGGACTGTACCATAGCTTTAGCCTTCTTCACCACAGAAGGGTGAATGAAATTGTGTGAAGCACCAGAATCGACTAACACATGCACCTGGTGATGCAAACATTCCCCTTTCAACTGCATTGTCTGGTTGTTGCTTTCATCTCCCATCGCATGGAGTTGTAATTCAACCTCCTGCACAACATTTAACTCCGCTATGTCGTTGTCCACCTCCTCTTCATTTTCAGGCCCTTGTAACTCTACTTCCTCTTGCACTACTTCAATCACCATCAGTGTTTGACCCCTCCTACAGTTGTGTCCTTATAGGAAAAGCTCATCGCAAAAAAAACATTGATTTCGAGCTCGTCTTTCCTGATACTCGGCTTGTGTAAGTCTTATGTTGTTTCCTTCTGCATTGACCCCTTGTGGTGCAGGCACTCGAGCTGGTTGAAGGGCCCTTTGTTGATTCTCATTGTTGTTGTTATAAGTAGGTCTCGAAGGTGGTATCGGAGCTCTAGTTTGCAACTAAGTTCTGTGTTGTGCCCTGGTATTAATCTCCTTATCTTCATATATCTTAGCTAACTCACATGCTTCGTATAATGTTTTAGGCTTTAAGGCCCTCACATCTAAACGTACAGACTCCTTTAACCCTCTAACAAAAAGGATAACAAAGTCTGAGGGGAAAAAACAAGGGCTCTCCTTGCCAACTTTGTAGACTCCTCCATGTAATGCTCCACTGAACCAGCTTGATTCATTCAAGCCAGAGCTGCCTGATGATCAACTTTGCGATGTCCACCAAACTCTCTCATCAAAAACTCTATCAAACCAGCCCACGAATGAGGGAACTCATGTTTGAACATAAACCATATGTCAGAGGCTTTCTCAATCAGATGCATGCTTGCCAATGCTAACTTCCTTTCTTCTGGAATTTGATAAAACTCAAAGAACTGATCTGCCTTGTTCAACCATTCAACATGATCCCCTTTCCCAAACGAACTGAATTCAAGCTTCATTTGCTTCATGGTTGGCAAGTTAGGGTTATAAAGGTTTGTTGGAGTTGTTGTGGCATGTATGGTGTGAATTGGTGGTTTATCTGGTTGCCAAATGAGTTAGGAAATTGTGGTATATGAGCTGCATTAGAAGCTGGTGTATACACTTGGTGTGGTATTTGCTGAAAGTGTGGATGCCCAAAGTTCATAGGCATTAGATGTGTATGAGAAGTGAATGTGTTTGGAATATATGGCTGTGTATAACTTGGGGCAAAAAAGTTGTGTGCAAAATTTGGCATGGCCATTTGTGCATGAACAAAATCCTGTTGTGCACCAAAGGGTTGTATGAAGCTGTGTTGAAACTGAGTTTGTGAAAGTGGTTGAGAACCAAAATTTGAGTGCTGAAAAAATGGATTAGGCTGAGATTTAGTAAAACCAGATCCTTGAGACTTGGTTCCACTTGCTTGACCCTTTTCCAGACTAACACTTTTCCCCTTATCCAACTTGGGTGTAGGTTCCGACACCTTAGTCACTGTGAGAGTGTTCATAACCACTTCAGAAGCATTTGTAATGATAGGCTGACTAGTATGGAATTGTAAAAGTGACTCACTTTCAACAGAATTAGGCGCAGCCAAAGCTAGAGGTTGAGAACCATTACCTCTTTGTGAACTTGTAGTTGAGCTTACCATTGCTCGAGTGGATGTAGCAGAGTCGACAAAACCCTCCAACGCTGCAGATCCGACCTCAAGAGGAACATATCCGAACTGGAGAGGTGTAGAACTCATTGGATCTACTCGAGCAGCAGATGCCTCCTTCAAAGCTCGGAACTCTGCCCTCATCTCCAAGCGAAAAGCATTAATAGACTCTTGGTACACATTGAGAGTGGTTTGGAGGTCACTAATTTGAGCAGCAGTGTGCTCTTTGTGACTCTATAGTTCATTTTCAAGGGATGAAACATCACCACCTTGAGAACCAGCAGTGGACCGAGCAATCCCTACTCCTTTGTTTTTGGCCATGAGGATCAGAGCAAGCTCTTATACCAGATATTAAGAATCTGGATTTTGAATAAGAGGAACTAAGCTAAGCTAAGAAAAAGAACATGCAAATGATAGAAAAATTAAAAACTTCATTCATCCTCCCGAATTAGGGTTTCTACAGTACATAAATATCCCATATTGACGCATGGAATCATGCCACTTGGCATTCATCTAAGACAGTTGAAACCAATCGGAAACAGCTAAAAGGAAAGCATGTGCATCGCACGCTTACAAAACTGAACTACAAAAGCAAAACGACAGCGTTCTAAAGTATTCCTGCTGTCACTAGAGAACTTACTCTAAGACTCATAACAGGTAGGTGCATAAATTTTTATGTCCAGTCTGAGCTGGGGAATCTAGAGAGGCTACACAATACTAAAGGTGAGTAACACAATTTTTATTACCAACTGAGGGTTAGAATAGAACGCGCCTTACGCGCGTGATAAAAAAGAAATAGAGCGTTGTTCTCTCCCGGTCAAACGTTGCCGACACTCCCGTTATTGCGTTCCAGCCCGGGAGGGGATGGTTGTCCATGACAGTGGTGAGGTTACTAGGCATACGAGGTCTGGGATTCGTGAAAGGATTCTTGCGATCGGGTTGGGCAAATCGATATCGATTTGTGCCTCTCAGATTGTTAGCAAGGGCAGGTGAAGAGTTGCAGCCTAGGTTTGGTGCTCGAAGGAGGGAATCATGTAGATTGTGTACCTGTCTTTCTTAGATTTGGGATGTCGCTCCTTTGGATAAGGAACTAGAGGTTGGAGAGTGGCCTGGATTCGGTGGTTCGACGGGTTAGCTTGTCGAGGGGCTAGTGGCGCCGAGCTGTTCTGATCCCGACGGGGTGGTCTGGGGTACGGTGGCGGTGGTGCGATTTGGGTGGTTTTGCAACAGATGTTTTGGACTGGGAGGGTGGTGTACATCTGATGTGTCAAGGCTCTATGGGCCTGGGCCTGGGCCTTGGGAGCTGTTGGGTATTAGGCTCCTGATGCCCCTAGGTTTTCGCCTCATGATTCAAGGGTTTGTGCCTGGGCCTGGGCTTTGGCCTGGGTTTGGTCTGGGTTTTCAACCCACAAGAGGTATCTATCTTATATTATTGTCACACCCCGGTCCCGACGTCAGCGGGTTTTAGGCACCGAACGTCGATCCTAAGACGTGAACGAGTGTTACAAAGCGGAATAAAACAAAAACACTATCTTTTAGACTCTTCACTCTAGGCTCATCGTCTACCATTTTTCCGGCTCGGTACAATCTAAGTATTTTTCTGCAAAAAACATCATAGATGGGTAAGTGAGCATAACCACGCGCTCAGTGAGTAGATCAATGTAATATGTCCGCAAAGTCATGTCATTTTACACACGCTACAAAATACGTAAATCATATACTCATCACTTTACGCAATTCATCACATCGCACAATCTATTCTTATTAGATATCCTTCAATTTAGTAATCCACACGGGAACCTAATAACCTTCAAGTCTTATACATTTGTGTGTCACATCCTTACTTCGGCATAACTAATCAAGAAGTGAACATGTTCCATGACTAGTCAAACAATGGATCCAACACATAATAATATATAATCATCGCATACTTCGCAATATCGACATGTTTCACTCAAAAATAGGGAGATATTTCATAAATATATCAAAATCATGTTTTTTGACTATTTTAAAAACAAATAAGAATATTTGAAACATATTAGAAAAATCCACTCACCTCGATAGCATCGAATCCCCACTAAGAATATTGACCGTAAACCGAGCCTCCTAAAATGAGCCATCTAGAAACCACCGTTGGATCTAGCCCAACCTCAAGGATAGGAAGAGGACATCGATACGAACCCATAGCCCTCCACAAAATCAAAATTAGAGTTACGATTAAAAGTTATGATACGTCGAAATTTAATCGTAAATTCTAGAGAGAGAAAATTTAGAAGAGAGAATTTGAGGAGAGAGAGAACTGATACCGAAAGCAAAGGCTGGTCCTAAAATAGGAGAATAGGCCGACATTTGAAGGGTCAGCTAAGGTTGTTGGCCCAATTGAAAATGGACACTAGTCCATTAAAGAAGAAACCAACTCCATCACTTGACAAGTTTCCTAAGAGGCTCTGACTCTTGCAATTTTAGCTGTAACTTGACCCAGCTCTCATCTCCTCACAGTCAACCAAGTGACGCCAAGTGTCACTAAACAACCACTAAAATGCTGCCACGTTAGCACACCATTTTCTGTGAACAACTTCAATGAAACTTCGATAGAAACTTTGAAAATCGTTAAAAATAGAAAAATTTACCGAATAAATACGGCGAACTCGTGACGACCTTTACTTTTTATTTCTAAAAAGAAAAATCAATTTTAAAAAATTTTAAAAATCAGGATGTTACAATTATATTGCTCATTACTTTATCAAGTTATTTCGGGCTTCAGTTTTTGGGTCCATGTCACCCATCACCTATGTGGTCCATTTTTATCCCTATATGGATTATTCTGGCTTTGTCCAGCACAAAAGGACTCAGTTCTTCATACTAGCTCAATTGGTCTTAAATCTTTCTAGATTATTGGTCACCCAGCACCAAAACAATCAATCAACCGTCATTTTAAACTCATGATAGCTTGTGTGTATGTTCGCTTAAAGTGCATTTTGACACTTATCTTACCTATTAGATTATGGGTGCTCACGCGTGGGTTTATCACTCACTATGTTCGTTGGTTTCGGTTCTTAGGTACGCTTTTCGATCCTCTCTCGACAATCTCAGCTTTATCATGGCTTTGGTTTAGTTGGTGAATTGTATGGTGTTGTTTTGAGGAAGTTTTTCCTCTTGGTTCTGGGTTTCCATTTGTCCGTTGGGATTTGGTAGATACTAAGTACTCGGGCAACAACGCTCCTATTTAGCACTTTGTATTTACTCACAGCTGCTGGCGGTGATGGCAACAACAATGGTATGGGTGGTGTGTGTGGTAGATTAGTATTGTTGTATTTATGTTTTCAGATGTAGGGTCTTCGGTCCATAGTTTAGTGAGCTGGTGGCTTTCTTTCACTCTTTCTATTTTGATGGTGTTGGACACTTTTCATTATTAGATTTTTTGGCCTTACGATTGTAGGTTTGTAATTTGGGTTTGTCCGTTGATTAATGAAGTATTCATTTCTCTCTAAAAAAAAAAAGGTGCACAAACTTTTGAGGTGAGAACAAGGTATATTAACGATTTGAGAACAGAGTACGGCTTCGCAGATTAGGCTCAAGTGCTAAATGACAAACAACTAAGATAAAATTTTCAAAACAGTAGCACAACAAGAATTCACAAATTAATTATAAGGAGGAGGCTCCATATATTTCACTACCAGATAAATTGAAATAATAATAATAATGTTGTTGATCATAACTCAATATGACAAACTTGCCCAAGTAAAAAGTACCATATAGATTGGAAAGCACATGCAACCGCAGAGCAACATACTAGGTCTCTTCTCATTTAACCAGCAACTCATCCACTAATCCGCTATGGATTCGCAACATTCATTCATGTATACAACAAGGAGAACTTGTCTCCATTCTTAGCATCAAAATTGAAAATTTCCGATTGAAGCATAGCAGAAAAAACCCAATTCAAGATTGAAAAACTAAAAAAAAACAATGAATTGGTGTTAAGAATTTGATACCTGGGCTTTGAAGTTGATTGAAGAACAGGGAAGAGGGACAAATGAGAAGAAAAGAACTGGAGGAGATAGGTTGTGCGCCTGTGCCGTCTGTGCCAAGAAAAGCGTTTGTGTGCGGCCAAGGGAACTATTGCTTTTTTTTATTTTCAGGTAACGGGCTGTAAGTATATATCATTACTTAGGGTTTTTGGCCCAAAGTTCTTTCTAGGATCGATGAGAACTTTTATATGGGCTAACGGGGTACTACAGTGGGCTCGTAGGCCTATTGTCCAAGTGGTTTTGAACAAACACCATCTCACAGAAGAATCTGGAAGCTGATGAAGTTGTCAGCCAATATCTAGCTTGAAAATCAGGACTGAAAGAGTCTTGTGGAAGATAAGAGACCTGAACCAATAGCTGAGGCAACATGGCCTAAATCTGACAAAGTCTCAAGCCATACTCGTTAGAAAATTGACTAGCCACCTTCCCTGCTAGAGCCTCCACTGGCCCCGGATCATAAACATGTTGAGTACATGCATATAGCCAAAGAACAACCAATCAAGCAGGAAAGATCCCAATGGCTTATGTCTCTGTTGCTACCTCACCTATCCATCCAACTGTGATGAACCCATGAATCGCTCGCGCGGTTGAAACCATTGAGATTTGAGAAAACTAACCAAAATATTGTTTAGAAAGAAAGATCATACTAGTAAAACCGACTAATTCATTGTCGATAGAATAATTCTGAGATGTTTCTGCAACAACAACACTCGAAGATATATACTCCAATCACACATTAGGATTGCAGAACTTCATTAAGGACTAACTTGGTTACAGCCAGTATATGCAAACTCTAGATATCTATATGTGAAACCCTAATTTAGTTAAACCCTCAATCTAGCTCACTATTTTATCATTCCACGATCTATAGATCATGGCCTGGATTTCATTGATTCACACCTACATATATCTGTTGAATATGTTATGAGATATTAGTAAGGAATTAGTTTAATTTGACAGAACTAGCTAGTCCATCATCACCTATTTTGTAATTAAGCAGATTTCATTACAAGTGATACTACAATCGGGGAAACTGGATCGGAAATGATGAGGGTCCCCAGAGATACGTGCGGATAAGAAGGTTCTTTTTCGTGCCTCGAAATGCGCAAAACCCAACCCTAGCTGCCTGCTAAGATTAGCCGCAGCAGCAGCAGCAATTGAGGACCACCACCCCAAGTTGAGTCTAAATTACTAGTCTCACCCAGCAATCAGCTGCTGCGAGACAAGTATTCATCACTGTTTGTCACCAATCCCTGATGGCCTGGGATTATTAAGTTTATCTGGATATCGGTTTGGGACGGTGCAAATGCATGTATCACTCCATGTTCATGACGTCCGTTAAGTTATACCAATCTCTTATTTTCTGTACATATCGATCACCAATCGCAAACCAATAATCTCGTCTGGTACGTAGCTACTGCAAATGCTATAATTCTCAATTATTATTATTATTATTATTATTATTATTATATATATATATATATATATATATATATATATATATATATCAAGACTCTTCCATTAAATGATTCTTTATTTTGACATATATAAGGGATGGGGGATTATGTCAACTTTTCGATCACAAAATCACATCTTCACCGTTCAATATGTAGTTCTATATGAGTAAATCATTTCTGTAAATTTTCAGAAATTTTGGTGATCGTTAAGGCATTCAAAACTACGATTTATAATTATAAGCATGAACGGTTCAGATTTGACAGATTTAGTTCGTTCATTGATTTAATCTTGTTCGACACTTTAACGATCACCAAATTGGTTGCAAAGTTTGCATAATTGATCTATATATAAGGACCAACAAACTGAATGGAGGAGATTCAAAAATACAATCGAAAAGTTGGTGTAATCCTCTATCCCTCGTCAAAAAAAAGTATTCTTAGTGGAAGGGTTCTAATATACATATACATATATATACGTGTGTAAATAGTCAAGCGATCGATTCATGGAGGCATATGCTTGGAGTTAGAGGCAGTGTTTACCAAGAGAAAATTACATGCATGAGAGGATAAGACTGTTCAACTGGTTTTAGATAGAAGATAGGCTTATCCTCCTTCACCTCACCTCCTTGGGAGTCCGAATTCCCAAACCCTCGCAGCCCATTTATGCACATCGATCCCCAGTTTTATTACTACTAACAAGTCTAACGAGCATCACCCCTGGCTGCAGATTATGTAGAACTGTACGCAGAGTTGTGTAGAAAAACTACTTCAATATATTACGTACAGAAGACAAAACCAAAAAACTTTCATTACAATCCATATGCCTAAAAATGGCACTGACACATATAATATCGTAGCAATTCCATTTATCTACAACTGTCAAAGCCGTGTCACCTAAATTTGTTGCCACTTGGGAAGAAATTAAGACTCATTTCCCAGATCGAAGAAGAAAACAACCAAAGAAAGACAACCCTAAGAAGTATTTTTCAGACCAAAAAAACGTGGTTTTGTTCATCGAGCTAGCTAGTAGCTAACAAATTTTTTAGTTTCAAGTAAACTGAACCGTGTATATCTATTTCCTGGATTCAATCACCGTCTTTCTTTTTTATCGGCCATGATTCATCAGCACTGCAAACCCAGAAAGCATATTGAAAGAATAATGTAGAGGCCAACCGACTAGCTTAGCGAGGCACAACTGAGGCAGTTAAGCATTAAAAGTAATGATAAAAGCTTGAAACTGGAAAACAGAATCAGTTATATGCAAAAATAGCTTGGTGACATCATTTGAAAGTGGAAAAGAAGAAGACAATTAAGCATGGTGACTCTAAGTGCATGGCATCACCCTACGTGCCTGCAAATGCAGTTCCCAGTGGACAAGTTCCGCTCTTTTTCTGCAAAGATAAGTTTGCAACATTGAACCATATTTACTAGAAGTAAATAATAATATTCAGAAAGGAAAATTTCTTGGGTTTTGTTAATTTCTTTCTTATCCACAACGCCACCGGTTTTTGCAATTGTCACAAGAATTGTTATCCTTCTCAGTGGTGACCATGGTGTTATAAATACAGGGACTTCTAGGAGGTTTTCTCACCATGAACTTCTCACTAGTCCTTTAGCAAAAGCCTTTTATACAACACCCAAGTTCTTGCCATGGCTGCATCTTACTCAGTGCCTTCGATGGTAATTAAACCCTTTACTTCAACAATTTCATCTTCCTTTCAAGCTAGCTAGTTCCTAATTAGTTCACATCAGTTTCTTTTTCTGTTCTTTGCTTCTAATCTCAAGCAATTTGATTTTGTCTGGTTTCCAGTTCATTTAGAGTTTTCTTAATTAAGGGTTCAGTTTCATTTTGCTATTGAGGGTTAATGTAGTTTTATTACTGTCGGTGGGTTCAACACATATGATACATCGGTAGATGAAACACCACCGCAGCGTATATAGTGGGAAAAATATTGGTGTATTTCAGAATTAGTACTGCTTAATGTATTTGGATTCTTTGGTCAGTTGCAAAGCCTCTGAAAATCTGATGAATCTGCATGCATGTCTTAATATATATGATTATAATGATCTTGATGTTGTTTTGAAGAAGCACCCTTATATGAATTGTCCAATTAACACAGATAATGGAGGAAGAAGGAAGGTTCGAAGCGGAGGTTGCGGAGGTGCAGGCATGGTGGGGATCCGAGAGGTTTAGGCTAACAAAACGACCCTACTCAGCCAAAGACGTTGTGGCACTCCGAGGCAGCCTCAGGCAGAGCTATGGCTCTAACGAAATGGCGAAAAAGCTCTGGAGAACTCTCAAGACTCACCAAGCCAACGGCACATCCTCAAGAACCTTCGGTGCTTTGGACCCTGTCCAAGTCACCATGATGGCCAAGCACTTGGACACAATCTATGTCTCCGGTTGGCAGTGCTCGTCGACACACACCAGCACCAACGAGCCGGGTCCTGACCTAGCTGACTACCCCTACGACACTGTCCCAAACAAGGTGGAGCACTTGTTCTTTGCTCAACAATACCATGACCGTAAGCAAAAGGAGGCGAGGATGAGCATGAGCAGGGAAGAGAGGGCTAGAACTCCTTATGTTGATTACTTGAAGCCCATCATTGCTGACGGGGACACCGGCTTTGGTGGCACCACTGCCACGGTGAAGCTCTGCAAGCTCTTTGTGGAGCGTGGCGCTGCCGGTGTTCACATTGAGGACCAGTCCTCCGTGACCAAAAAATGTGGTCACATGGCTGGCAAAGTGCTTGTTGCGGTGAGTGAGCACATCAACAGGCTTGTCGCGGCGAGGCTGCAGTTTGATGTGATGGGAACCGAGACGGTTTTGGTGGCCAGAACTGACGCCGTGGGAGCTACCTTGATCCAGACCAATGTGGACACTAGGGATCATCAGTTCATTTTGGGGGCAACGAATCCTAGTGTCAAGGGGAGAAGTTTGGCTACTCTTTTGGCTGAAGCAATGGCTGCTGGGAAAACAGGAGCTGAGCTTCAAGCACTTGAGGATGGCTGGATCTCAATGGCACAGCTGAAAACATTTAATCAATGCGTGACAGATGCGATCAATGCAACGAACATTGGTGAACATGAGAAGAGAAGGAGATTAAGCGAATGGGCGAACCATGCTAGTCATGAGAAGTGTTTGTCAAACGAGCAAGGCCGCCAGATTGCTGAGAGGTTGGGGCTTAATAACTTGTTCTGGGACTGGGACTTGCCTAGAACCAGAGAAGGGTTTTACAGGTTCCAAGGGTCCGTGGAGGCTGCAGTTGTCCGCGGATGGGCGTTTGCCAATCATGCTGATATTATCTGGATGGAGACGGCCAGCCCCGACATGGTTGAGTGCACGAAATTCGCACAGGGAGTAAAGACCATGCAACCAGAGATAATGCTGGCCTATAACCTCTCGCCCTCTTTCAATTGGGATGCTTCTGGAATGACTGATGAACAGATGAGGGACTTCATTCCGAGGATAGCCAAGTTGGGGTACTGCTGGCAGTTCATAACACTGGCTGGTTTCCATGCTGATGCACTTGTGATAGATACTTTCGCGAGGGACTACGCGAAGAGGGGAATGCTGGCTTATGTGGAGAGGATTCAGAGGGAGGAGAGGAACAATGGAGTCGACACGCTTGCGCATCAGAAATGGTCTGGTGCTAATTTCTATGATAGGTACCTCAAGACTGTCCAGGGAGGCATTTCTTCAACTGCTGCTATGGGAAAAGGCAAGTCATCTTACTCTAATATCTTGCTCTCTAAGAAAGAGATTACAACCTTTTGGCTCTTATTTCAGTTTCTGTGTTCAACATACAATCATACACTGGAGTCTTTCACTTCATACTTAATCCCAAAACATCCCTCTTACTACAGTTGTCTATACCATTTGTTTTACAGGAGTGACTGAAGAGCAATTTAAGGAATCATGGACTAGGCCAGGAGCTACTGATCTGAGTGAAGGCAATGTTGTGATGGCAAAGGCTAGAATGTAAGGTTATGGTCCTCAGGAGTACTATGGACATTAAACCCAGCTCATATATTGTGGGATCTGGGGTTAGAATAATGTGTTGCAATTTGCAATCATATAACAGGTGAAAATTGGAACATCCTGGGGGTATATCTTTTTTGTATATGCTGTGCCCTTGTTTGTGTGTACTGTAATGGGATAATTCCCTAAGTATGAATTTGTATCATTTCATTTCTATTAATTGCTTTCCTACATTATCAAGAGTATAACATGAGTACAAATAAGATACTATCCTGCAATGTTTCTGGATATTGGGTATTAGAAATAGAATACAAAAAAGTTCATCCCTCAAGGAAGAATCAAAAAATGAAGAGCAAAGGGACAGTACCTTATTATTATGGGTAAAGTTGTACAAGTATTAGACCGAGTATCTGTGTGGATGATTGTTAAGCTGGCTTGGAGAGTTGTTACTTCTTCCATGGCTTGAGAACAGAGAGGACAATAATGAGTGCAATGATCAAGAGCAAGATTATGGAAATGATCATGCATTTTCTCGATTTCTTTTGCAAGCTCTTTGCAGTTGTTAGAGCATCTGTCCCTGATTGTACATGGTCCACTGCATTTGTCACCTGCACCAGTTTAAGAAACTTGTATCAACTCAGTTTGATTTTAATTTTCTTAATTGTAGCTAGCTCTGTGCTTAGGTTTCTTGCTACTGTGCGTGCAAAGCAAGTGTGAATGAAAAATGCATTGGGCTTGTTGATGCAAGAAAGATGGAAGTAAATCTAAAATCCAAGCAGGCAAAACATCAACGACCCCAAACTAACCCAAACATATTCATAACCAACTTCCACACTCCACTCCACCTGATCGACACTATCACACACACAAATAAAATCCCATAAAATAGTTTTCCTAACTACGTGAGGAAAAAGATCTTAATAATAGACCCTCAAAGTTTGTTCTTCCAAATCGATCCATGTTGTAAACTTTCAAAAAAGTTTATGATGATGATTAAGGTGAATACGAATCTTCTTGTTATTATCTCTGTAAATGCTGTAAATTTTAAGCCGACAACAAATCTACCAGATTGACACTGACCACGCATTAGGAAGAAAATATGATTATGTAACATTTTTCAAGTTAAAGAGTAAAATTCTGGTACATGAAAGCAATAGATTGATGCCACAGCGCGTTACTGTGACTTTAATACTAGATATACATGTGACTGTTAATCTACATGTCTATATATTTCTCCACATAAAAGAAAAGAAAAACAGAATACAACTACCAGTTACAAAATTATATCCCCGATGTCTGATGCACCATATAGTCTCATTACATGCATCGGTTACCTATAATCTTGTTACGATACATGCAACATATACTTTGTGACAATATTTTGCATACACGTGAAAAGGGCATGTAAAGAAGATATGACCTCAAAATTTTTCGGCAAACGTTTTTGTATCATTTTCCACCAAAGCAAAGTTGAGCCATTTTTGGTCATAAACAAGGGTAGTACGTAGAAATAAAAACCTCCACAAGGCTTGGGCTTGGTGAAGGACCATCCTGTAGAACATTTCTCATTTAGCACAACAAAAGAAAACAACCCCCATATGGAAAGTTATGGCTTGAATGTAAACCTAATGATGTTCTATCTTTGTTCTTGATAAAATAAAAATAAAAAATAAAAGGATTTATAGCTGAACTTTTTACACAAACATACCCATAGTTCAATTCCATTTTGATATTTCTTAAAAATAAAAAATAAAAAATAAAAAAGAGCGAGAAAAGGTCAATATTTTCACCAGTGAGACGTGCTTGTATTATCGTGTTTTTCTGTGTGAGAATATTACTCAAAAAAAAAAAAAAAAAAAAAAAAAAAAAAACTAAACTGAAGATCCAAATTTTGTTAATTTCTGCAAGGAAACTGAAATTGTTAACTTCGAACCAAAATCATCCCTCTATAAGTCTTAGGACAACTATACACATAATATAATTCCGTACTCTGAAATGTGCAGCACCATCAATAAACCAAACCTCACAAGAATACACAGACAAAATGAATCACTCAAAAACCAGAAAAGAATCAAAACCAATTACTAAGACACACTCTTCGATCCTCACAGATCTGAATTATGAAATAATCCCCAACCAACTCATTTACGGTCCTATATTACATGGCGAAAAGACTAGGGTAGACTCGAGCACCCTAGCTGCTTTTCCATGGTTTGAGGACACCGACAACTACAACAGCTACTATAATTAAAAGAATCATGATGGCAATGCACATCCATTTTCTGGAGTTCTTCTGGAGTTTCTTTGCATTTTGCAGTTGAGTTGTCCCAGATTGCATATAATCAACTGTATTCGAAACCTGAACACGATCCCCATTAACACAGACGCAAAGTGATACACAATCACACATGCAGTACACAGATATCAACACATGCAAAATTAGAATCAAACCTGAGTTTCAATGTTATCTAAAACCTCTCCTTGAGCATCAACCAAGACTGCCATATCGAGGTAGATCTGAAAAGTTAACAATAAACCATATCAGACATGTTAGCTACAGCCTACAGGTACTCAAGACCTTATGCCTTGTTGCACAGTACAAACCTGATGCAAGTCGAGAAGCTTTTTCTCAATTTCTTTCACAGTGTCATGCCTCTCTTGAATTTCTTCCAAAGTATTTAGTACCTGGAATCAGAGTACGTGGTTTACTTCTCATTTTAGGCAAAAGTTCCCAAGGTTAAAGATAGGGGAAAGATAATAAAAATTCTACATTAATAGAATATACCTGTCCTCGTCCTTGTTCTTGGACTGCCTTCTGGAATATTTGCTCACTATTTCCAGTTTCTATTAAATTGTCAATTGTCTATAAAAGTGAAATAAATTGACAGGTCAGAAACACACTCAATACACGAAGGGGCTGAACTCTACAATTAGGAATCTGGCTCACCTCTTCATCTGGTCTAGTTCCCGTAACTGTTTGACCATCAATGGGAAAACATAAGACCAACCATTAATAACTGTGACAATAGAACTATAACACAAGTATCTTAACATGAAATGTACTTAAAAGGCATTCAAACCTGTAATGACTCTTCTCTCCACAACCTCACGATATTCATCTTGGATTCTTTGTCTAAGGGTCTAAAACATATATAATACATTGATAAGAAAAGAGTGGAGTTAACTGAGTCAGAGGTAACAAACTAAATGTGCAGAGTACATTATTAACCTGAAACTCGATCATTATCTCCCTAAACTTTTTCGTCAAGGAACTGCCATGAAATAAAATTACTTTACATCAGCTTAATAGATTATTAAATCTAATATAAGGAGTTAAGTGCTCTATGATTTAAAGCATAAGTACTATATACAAACTTTGTCATGTTCATCCTTGATCTGTCAACACCCGTTCCCTTCTCACATCCAGGCTTCTGTCGGTTGGCTAAGTTCTGGGGGAGGATAATGAGAATCAGTAAATAACAGAGAAACTAACAAGAATATCACAAAGCTGATTAGAGTATTACATCTTTGCTTATTCCTTCTAGTTTTCCTTTGACACCACGGGCAATCTTTCCCACTTCATCAATATCTTTTTCCATCCGCTTTTTGATTGCTGAAACAAGGGTAATTGTCTCAGTCTCTCAGAGTACTAAGAACGTAAAACTATGACAAGAGTAAATAAAATAAGTAAATGAATAAATAAAAGAGACCTGGAACAACAAGTAAAACATCAGAATACAAAATGCTCAGGAAACAGTTACTGACAGTATTCCAAAGTTCTGGGTAGTAGAATATGTTTGCTGAAAATTCTATATTTAGGTCAAAGCTTTTCAAAATATGACCATTGGAGAATAGTTTATACCTTTCATGGCAGATGCTTTTGTAACAGACTTCGACTCCTCATTTGCATCCTACAAAAAAAAGTTCACGGTTAGTTTCTACTTACTATTCTTATGCATACAAACATATTCAACTGTCAAAAAATCCAAGACCAGCATCGTTCAATTAGTCTTAGCATAAGGTGGACTATTTCGTAGGACGAAACATAGTAATCCATAAATACTTTCTGTCAAAATGTGTGGCGGAGATGAGATTGCCACAAGTCTACAAGAGATCATAGGTTCTAACATAAAGATGAAAATGCAAATATAACATAGCCATGAGAATAGTCAATACAGAACCAAAAGCCGATGAAACTTAGATCTTCAGACCACAATTTCAGATATGAAAAACACATATCTATATTAACACAAACTAAAACATAGATATCGTAAAATAGACATGTACCTTAAGTTTTTTAAGAAGCCCGGAGAGCTTTTCCACCTGTTTCTCAACCTCTTGGATCTACACCAAAATAAAAACATTGAAGAGCAGGAAGGCCTGACTTGAGAAGATATGAACTTAAATGGAAAAAAAATGTCAACAAAAAAAAAAAAAACTCTTCACCACATAAAGTCCATAATGCAAGAGGAATAATCGATATATGCATTTGATTACAGATTTCTTCTTTCATGTATTCTCTTGAGAAACAATAATGATAGAATGCAAAAATCCCAAATGATTCGCTAATCATGTAGTCTGCAACCCAAAGAATGATAATTTTGTGTCGAGGAAAGACCTGTTTATTGAAACTATCCATTCCAGCATCAGACATGCTACGAGGAATTCCCATTTCAATATCATTTGTTCCAGAAGGCTGAGCTCTTGCCTCACTGACAAACGAATCCTAAAGCCAGAGAAAAATCACAAAATTTAGCCACTGACTACAGAACATTGATAACCAATCTGGCAAAGGGAGATGCTAAACAGTTACAAATTTAGCAATCTGTTGAACTCAAATTGATGCCTTCTTATTCAAATGTTTACATGACCAAGGCTTTGATGTCAATTATATTTGATTCAAAAACATACTTCTGCATAATAAAAAATATAACAGAAGTAAATTATTACAAAGGCACCCTTAGATTCAAAGTTAGAAAACTCAGAACTCTGTTTTTGTCTTTCTACACTTTCCCTTTCAAACAGTCACCTCATCAACTGGAGGGTAAAGTGTCACTGAAACTCAATTGATTGCGATCTTTATAGCATCCTATACAAAATTTGTCTTAAATTACATCCGATACTCACTAAAAACACGAACTTTACATAAACATCACCAAGAAAAGAATCATACAAAAGTCACCACCACCACTAAAAGAGCACCGATTCAAAACCAACAGCATAAACCCTTTTTCTCAAGAAAAGCAAACAAACCCAGATCAGAACATACTGACCTTCAGTTATCAAACCGAATTCAATCAACTATCACAGTCAAAAAGGTAGAAACTTTAAGGGAATTGAATCAAAACCCAATTACCGTAAGCAGGTCGTTCATCTTGAACAAGACTCAAAACCCAGAAACAGAGAGAAAGAGTGAACTCTGAAGAAGATGGAAGAGCCGTGAGAGTGATGAAGGTGTTGAAAGCTTTTTGGGTCGTTGTCCGGCGATGGTATGTTGGAAAAACGGAAGAGGAAGAACCAAAAAGGACAGAGAGGCAAAGGGAATGAGGCCACGCGCTCAAAACGAAAGGCGTTACGTACGAATTTTGCAATTAATTATATTTTACGTTGATAATGGAGTGAGAGTTTATGCAACAACGTTTATGTTCTGTCTGACAGCCTAACTTACCCGATGTCTACTGAACTGTGAGATTTTATTTTGAATTAAATTCAGATTATTTTTTTAATTTTTAGTGGTAAAATCAGTTCAGTTCTGTAACTTTTTTTAAATCAGTTTATCCTTTTAACTTTCGTAAACATATCAGTTAAGTTCAATTTTTAAATTCCCTTTGAAATATGACGTTACCAAAACTGTTGAAACTGACAAGGGGACCATAATTTCATACATTTCGTTGAAAATGAGGGGATAAAGCTGAATTATGGGTCCCCTTGTCAGTCCAACAACTTTGATGACGTCATATTTCAAGGGGAATTCAAAAATTGGACCTAACTGATGTGTTTACGAAAGTTGAAGGGCGAGCTGATTTAATTTTAAAAAAATTACAAGACTGAACTGATTTTGCCACCAAAGAAGATTTAAAAAAAAATTTTCTTTTATTTTTTATTTTATGAAGAAAAAAAATTGTTCTTTTTGAGTCCATTATAGTTTTCAATTGGATTGATGAGAAAAATATATACTTCAAATTAGGTTACCTGGTGCAAAATGGTTCCATATGGCCCTAGATACCAACTATATATGGCCCTAGATACCAACTATATATGGCCCTAGATACCAACTATTAGTTGAGAAAACAAATTGATTGGAGAATTGGTTATGACATGGAAGACTCATGAATGTGATATATAGGAAGGAACCCTTTGAAATAGCTTGGGACCTTGGGGGTTTGAAATGTATTCTTTAAGGGTTTTTTGAGAGGTTTTGTCTATGTGTAGAATCAACGACTAGACTAGTATTGGTAGGTTCATGGCACGTTTGTTTATTTGGTAGGGAAAATATCATGAATCGGAGACAATAAGAACAAAGGGACAAAGAAATCGATATGAAAAATCATTTTTTTAGTTCTCATTCATAGTCCATGTCATCTAACTCAAATTCAAACCAAGAGGCCTACACTAAATAGTTTGTTTGAGTAAAACAAGAGTTATATTAAATCGTAAATTTGTGTGGTTGTATATGACGATCTCCAAAATCAGAGCTAGTTAGAGTCTATTTAGTTGCATAACAAGATAAAAGGATTGAAGAACTTAAGATTTTGTGATATTTCAATGAAACCATGACATTCAAACTTTGAATTTAACAATTGATCAAAAGAAATTTGAAATTCACTTTCATAGTTGAGAGTAATTGGTTACAAGAAACCTCTAGTCAGGACTGGGCCAAAAATTAAAACTACTGGACTAATGAGCTCAAATATAATTCGAAGGCCTAAAAGATATAAATCCGGACCAATTTCCTTTCATTTTCCTGGTTTACTGAGTTCCATTTGGGCTTTATAAGATACTTGACTCATCAAAATGGATGTCAAAGATGGAACTCTGCAGTGTCCTGAACGAATAGTTTAGTTCATATGCCCCATATTGTCACTGCCTTGGTGAACGTTTATCTTCCGGCATCTCAAGCAAAACAAAGCAAGTGTTAATCACATAAAAACCATATTTAGCATTCAAACGTTTCTATCTTAGCCACAACGAAACAGATCCGATCTCCTATAAATGAGTATCTCACTTACATGATCACCACCGCTGCTTCTTCATTTGCCATCTTATCTCAAGGTTAGCAGGTCTCATCTTTCTCAGGAACCCAGACATGACTAGTGCCAGAAGTCCGAGCAGAGGTCTCAAAATCTGTTGCCTTGTCACTACTCTTTTCTTAGTAGTCTCCCTCATTGTCATGACGATATTGGCGCTCACCGTTTTCAAGCCTAAACAACCCGAGATCAGTGCCCGACCCGTCGGCGTCGAAAACATTCAGTACACGCTCTTTCCAAATGTGACGCTAAATGTGACACTAAGCATGCTCGTCACGATAAATAATAAGAACTATGGAAGCTTTAGTTTCAAGAATGCCACGGCATATGTTACTTATCACGACACAGTTGTAGCCTTGGTTCCAATGAAGCATGCCTTTGTCCCTGCACGAGGGAAAATAAACATTACCACCTCTGTAGATCTTATGGGCGACAAGCTGATCTCAAACCCTCATTTCATGGAAGATGTCACTAGTGGGATTTTCAATTTGATCTCTACTGCTGATTTACATGGAAAAGTGACTGTGCTCGAGTTCGTGAAGTTTGGCGCTACGGCTTTTAGCACCTGTGACATCTCATTTTCCATAAAAACCCAGCAAATCGATTCTAAATGCAAATCCAAACTGAAGATGTAATTCATATCTGGAAAACTTGGTATGCTGCATGATGTACCTGCTCATCTTGTACTGCTTTTGTATATTTTGGAAAGTTGCCGTTTATGTAAGTTAACGCTAGTGTCAAAACCTCGAGAGCTTTTTGAGAAGCTTTTTCTTCTGTATATATAAATGGATGAATTTCACCTTCTTCAGTCAACAATCTATCTAACAAACTCATCCTCTTCACACTAGCTAGCTGCCTTTTTCAACTTCTCATTCATTATTCTGATGACCCAAAAAAATACCTAGCCTAATAGTTTTGAGAAATTAGTTGGAATTCCATGTGCTATACAAAAGTGTAGCTTTCAATCACAGATTTAGGATTGAAGAACCAAAGCGACCCTTCATGTAACGGCTAAAGAAAGAGACTTGTAAAGATTGTGGTTGGATGTCGATAGTGAAAGACAAAAAGCATGGAGCCTTTCCAACAGGAACACACACTAATGTGATCAAGTTCCGTCTTATCTTAAATGATTTAGAGATTTATATGTTACGCGCTTGCAAATGTAATAACATATACAATGAATCAAAGACTAAATTCAGAGTAACGCACTAACAAACACATGATATAATTTTATCGAACTAGTGCACTACAACAAAACAAAACCCATGTATGAAAAACCAGCAATGTACGTAGTTTCTTAACATATCAAAATAACGAGAAATATATGATGCATAACTTGTAACTAACAAGACAACGATAGATTATCAAAGTATTTAAATTAAGTTCTGATGTATTGTCTGAGGTGGAAGAATCAGACCTGTGACTACATTGCTCCTCATTCACGTCATAAACTTAATTGTTCTTTCAAGACCTCAAATTAGTAAAGAAGATGAATCATGAATGAATGTAGACCAAGTTTTACACTTCCTTGCAGCCGTCACAAGCTTCTTCTTTCTCACATAAACACAGACAAACACAAATTTGTGCATTGTTTATATGGTTTCAAAGATATGAAATTAGGTAACCAGATTATATGCTCAACCTAAATTCTTTTGTTTATTAATAGATTAGAGTAGTTTAGGGACGGCAAATAATAAGCTAATATTTGCGAGCTAAGAAAAGTATACTCATGCTCTCGATCATGTTTGAGCAACGAAGTGTTCATCAAAGTCTGAATCATCAGTAGTATATTATTCGGATTTGATTGTTTTTTGGGGAATAATTAGTGATCGATTCGACTCACGGGGCCCTAATTTCACTTCTATTTTCTCATCACCATCACGGGGAGTACTAGTACTAGTATTGCCTGCCGTATTAGAAATTTGGAAGATATCGTGTATTCTCTAAAGTCAATGCTAAATTAACCAAAATACAAGTCACCATTTAATTTGGGGGAAGATTGAATGAATTCATGGACTAATTCTGAGGAGGCATATTATGCATCGATTCGTGGCACATGGCTCTAATTCTAATCGCCCTCTAATTCAAATCAATTATCATTTACTCCGTCGCCGAATAGAATACAAGTATAGTAGTCTAGAATTTTCTGAGACCAGTTTCTTCTATTCTATCTACAAATGGTATCTAGGTGCCGGCACGGCCTCTCAATCAAGACAAAATGGTCCTAATCAATCAAGCAACGCATGCAATATAGGAATGAAGTAATGCATAAGTGTCGGAATTTGGCAAAATCTTGATCTATGATTCCCTGCATGTATACATTGTTATGGGATGGATTATAACGGTCTATTAAGTTAAGACAACACTCTTTAAGTTAATTATGTGCCGATATGCATGTGTAGTTTTGTATCTGATGGATTGTATAGTTCATAGATAATTATATGACAAATTACATGTTACGAGAAGCATGTTAAATGAGAACCGAAAGTGAGAGTTCTCTCCTCTTTGTGCAGCTGCGAGGGCCGTTTCATCTTCGTCAAGCAGGCGTTGTCGAGTCCGTGTAAGTCTGATGTGATCGCAGTGGATGTCTGAAAGAGAGGATCGAGCATTACTTGTGGCCTCGATACTAGTCGACGGATTGGATCGATGTTAGGAGATCGAAGGCAGTCTGGCGCGGCTGTCATGACTCAGGAGTCTATGATGACGCGCGGTTAGATCATATGAAAATGGTTTGATGATATGGGATGCGCTTCATGGATCCGATATGGGGGAAAGATGTGATTGGAAACAACTACACTTATCCTTGGTGCTGCGGGAATATGATTCTAGCTTATTTTAATTTAGGAGTTCAGACTCAACGTCTCCACCTTATACTCACTAGCAAGTTTCACTAACGACTCAAGTGTAAAAGAAAATTTTGCATTCCCACATGAACTAAAAACCTGAAATCCTAAAAGACAGAACCAAACCACAAAACAAAAGAGCCAATTTAAACATTGAAATGAAAAACTTTGTGGGTGACATGATCGGATGATCCCATAAGCGATTAGCCCGAGTATATGGAACAGGGAAACATACTAGATGCAATTTAGAAATTAACACGGCAAAATTACCAAAGAAACGAGCACTTCCATAAGTGTTGTTATCATCTCTACTTTCGACACTTGAAAAAAAAACCTCTCCGAACACCCCCTCACGATGTTACACTATTAACATCTGTTTTTTTTTGTTTTTTTGGTGATTGATATTACACTATTACCATCTCTACTTGTAGGAATCATCTGAAATATAAATTTTCAATCCGAGTTGAGAAGAAGGTCTAATCAAAGCTTCTGGAACACGGACTTGTCTCTTGCTTCAGTTGCTTGTTGGACCTGATCGATGTTACCATTGCAAATTGATTGAGCACTGAGATGGACTCTCGATCTACCGGTACCAGTCCTCTTCCACAGGCTAAAATCACATTATTAGTGGTCGTTAACTATGTGATTGACCACCTAACTTTGATTTGCATGCTACTAATCAAAATATATCCCAAGCAAAAGGATTGGCCAATTAAGATTTCTGATAACTAGATATCACCAAAGAAATCGATTCAAATTTAGTTTGGACGCTGATGGGTATCCCATTCTCAGTTTCTCACTGACATATCCAACCGAGTCTGCATATATGTTCCACAAGTCTGATCTTCGCACTTGAAATATTTGGTTCATGCAGAGCACATATGCAAAACTAATCGCTACCAACTAGCTAGTACCAAGTCCACACTTCAAATTATGTTGTATGTAATTGATTGATATATACTATTGAGGAGTGGACGATTACCCTAAGCAAGGTAGGAGCACATTATCCGTCATGCTCTTCATCAAATTCTGTAACTAATGATGATGACGAACCAGAGAACTATTGATGACGAACCGGAGAATATTTACTTGGTCAAGACCAAATACTAAGATGGCAACATTCTTGATTATTTGACTGCTATTATTCAACTACGACTTGCAATCAAAATTTCCATATTCTTTGTTATGTATGGTGTAATTATTAGATTGGATGATCCTAATTAAGATTGAAGTTCATGTACTCTAGCAACTGAAAATTGAGTATTCGTTTCTTTATTCCGGTTAATACTATTTACGGATGAATTCTACTGTACTTTTGAAAACATAGCTGCATATTCCGGAAAAAATTTGGCATTAGTTTGTACATCCATTGTGATTTAATAATGGATATCAAAATTCGAAACCGCTTCAAAAATCTCGGACTGCTTTTGCGTGTAGGGTTTATCAAGGTTCGTCTATCTGGCGGCGCTCGCTGACGATGGCTTCGCCATGCCGAGCTGGGCTGCTGCCGGACGGACCTTGAAAACCTATAGAGCCGGTCTCTTGACTACTGTTGGACGGACCTTGAAAACAATTTTTTTTTTCTCTGAGCCATTTTTTCGGCCTTTAAGTAGTAAATGATTTTTTTTTCTTAATTTTGCTAGTTTTTTTCCTAATAATTTCCTAAGTTTTCAGGAAGCTACGTATATGCACGGGTGTGCAACAAATGTGTCTCTAGCACAAAGTGTCCGCTAATTACCTCTACAATCTGAAATGTATAACGATATGTCTAGTATATTATGTGCCACAGTGAGTAACACATTTAATGGTAGGTCTGTCCATTACGAGGGCATGAACAACATGGTATATAACGGTCTATCATACGTGATGAATATATCATTTTGCACCGTGGGCTCGATTGAAAAATTATTAATGGAGATTGGAAAATATATGAAGTTTATGATTTTAGTTGAATTTTGGTTGAACTCGCTGATATTCTCTCCTAAAATCTCTACTCTATATGAATCATAAATCATATTTTTACTGACGATGTTGCATTTGTAGAGGTCACTGACTCACTGATGGAGTACATTAAACTTAGTTATTGGTCTAATTCATAGGTATACCTAATGTTAAGAAGTTTATATTAAGTTGAATAATTCATCATGATCACCTCATTATCCTATGATACGGATTAATTAGCAAGTTGATGTACAAATATTCACGCATCATTAGGAACCTTTTCTAGACCATAGCTACAAACATCCCTATAGAGCTTTAGCTAATAATATTGTCAATTAGCATGCACCAACTTCGGCACTTTGGTGGACAAGAAAAGTATACATCAATAATGACATGTTTGGTTTGCATAGGAAAAAAAAAAAGAGCCTTATCTTTCATCCATCATATATAAGCGATTAAGAGAGGAATACATATATATACATGAGTTATATATGAGTCGTTGAAATGGTGGTTGTTGTACGATTAACATCAAGGCATATATGTATTTGCTTAATTCCCTTCACCCTCTTCGCTATAAGTCTATAATACCAAACAATTAAGCACATACTGGAGCTAGGTACAGCATCTTAACCTTTAATAATGGTTAGAACAATCTGAATCGAGACGCAAGAAGAAAGGTGTAGAGGAATGTTGCGGGGAAAGAAAGAAATTAAAGAGTCAATCAGCATAAGAATAAAATGGTTGGGACTTGGGAATATAGCTGAGCTAAAACACTGCTCGATGATCACCTGCCTTTATAATCCTCGTGCACATGGAGGGGTCTTCCATTGCAGCCGTTTCTGGGTATTTCTTTATATGAATATTATGGCCTGCCAGAGGTTGAAGATGATTCAATATTTAAACCTATCAATCTACTTTTTTCTATTAATTTAGATATTGTTACGACTGGCTGTCTTTCTTGCTTAGCTAATTCCTAGCTATATACACTGTTTGCTTTGAGCGTACAAGGAAGTGAATTAAGGAACTTAATTACATCCTTTTGCTAGGATTCTGCTGGGATTCTTGTGCCCCTTGCATGTATAATGTTTGGGATTGTTTGCATAATTATTAAGAAACTATATCAATATCTTATCGATCTGCAAAAAAGTATTTTGTATTGTAATTTTTTTGATAAATTCATTAATTTATGAGAAAACTATGATAACATATTCAGTAAAAATGTGGTTTGACATCTGAACAATGATCAAATTCGAACAACTTCTATCTCGAAAAGAATCAGTTCTTTTAACTCGATTATATATATAAGAACATATATTTTGTTTAGCTCTTGAGTTTTACATTATGTAAACCTAAAAGTACATATACATATCGTGGTCGAGTTGATAATTAGAAGTCTCTAGGTGCTTACCTACCAACTAAGATACAAATTACTAACTAAGAGTCTAAGATACAAACCTCCATACCCGGATTCGAATATCGGCATCGCTCGGGGTAATACTCCAATCTAAACTTAAACAGATACATTGTCACTGGTGTGTAGAATATTTGCTCATCAGTCAGGTTCATTTAAGCCCGACAATCGCTAAATATAACTATACGCAAAAGGGTAGCCTTGTTTGGTGACTGTGTTACCACGACAATCGCTTTCAATTGTGACTTTGATTACTTTAAGCAATTCCTGCTTGATTCTAGGGTTGATTAGCTAATTTATTAGCTTAGAGGGCAACTTCAAAGAACAATACTTTTTTCTCTTATTAGCCATTACTTTGCTTCTTAGGCCACGTACTTACATTAACGTCTTAATTAAATAGACACGTAGTGGCATCATAGAACTTTTACTAGATAGTCTTGTACCTCATACAAGTTCAATTAGTCTTAGATTATGTTCTATTGTAGTTGAGGAATATAATACAGCCCTACAAGTTCAATAGGCTCCTACTGCTAATGAAAACAATACAGCCCTAATTCTTATGACCGGTTACAAAAAAATATATAAATATGCAGAAACCAGAACCAGTAACCAAAGATAACTATTTACATATAGCTCATTTTATGTGAAGAAATATACAACATTTATATATCCACAGAATTTTCCTTTAGTAGTTTTACAAAGTAACTCATAAGAGTTTGGATACAATGGAGTTCATTGCAAATTAAACAAGATAATTCACTAACAGATTTAAAGGAACCAAACACAACCCTTTTTGCTTTAAGTCTGTATTTTGACCGTTTTCATCTGCCTGCTTCATTTCTGCAAAATGCTCTTTACCCTACAAAATTAACAGGAATATATAATAATACCAAACAAATTAATCTGCTAACCAATTACCAATATAAATGATAAATTAAAAGAGGGAATAATTTATTTACAAGCTAAAAAGAACAATTAATAATGGAAGAATTAAGAACAAGAAAAGAATATACCAAAGAATTAATGTTGATACGATGATCTTCTATCTTTCTGGGATTCATATGATCAACTGGTCTGAAATCACCAATCTACATATTGATAAACGGCAACAACAGTCAATTAATTCCTAGAAACATGTATAAGTATATAATTCCCAAAGGGAATTCACAAGTGACATATATATGAAGAAAATTGATATATACTTCATCGATCGATCATCAGACCTTGGGACTATTAACAGGAGAACTAGCAGTATCCTCCAAATCATGATCCCCAATCTTCTTGGTTCTTGTTTTCTTCAATTTTTTCGGCACGCTGTTGTTATGCGAGACTCTCCATGCGGCACCAGAAGAAGCATCAGAAACCAAAGAAGAACAGAAACTAGCCTGTTCTTGTCTATTATTGTTCGAGAAATCTTCAAAGTACTTAGTCCAACCACTCTCTTCCTCCTCAGTGCAGGAGTATGTCGCTGCTGTTTCATTAGAAGGAACAGCTCTGATCATAGACGATGAACCAAAAGACCTATCCATCGTATCAATCTTATCAAAAACTAAAGAAGAAACTCAAATAAAAAAGAGATAAGCTCTAGCTAGCTAGATTTGGTCTTGCCCGAGAGAGAAAGAGAGGGAGAGAGAGGGCGGCCTCTTGGTTCTGAGAAGACCTGGGATTTTATAACAGGAAGAGAGAGATGATTAAGGGAATGGAGAAAATGGGGAACCCATAATGTTATTAGAATCTGATGAGAGTGGGCCAGAAGTTGAGGACGACGTTAAAACCAGAAGTTGCAACATAAAACCAAATGAGGGAGAGAACGTGCAGAAGAGAAAAATACAAAATTATATGAGAGGGGGAAGGAGTACGTTGACCTTTGTGGTTCTGATCGAATGAGATTTTCACACAACCAATTATAGGGTAACCTTTTTTCCAGTTTTTCCTTTGTTACGACTTCTGACTTGGCCTAATTCCTTCCCAGTTAATGAGGTCAATAGAAAAACCTAACTGAAAACTAGGACTGGCTCTGGCCCGAGAAATTAAGCTTCCAAGTAGAGACTTTCAAGAGAAAATAATTCATCAGCCCAAGTAGACTTTGGCACTTTGCATTTGCCTAACCATCTAACCCTTTTATTTGGTACTCTAACTTCTTATTGAATTGGGGTTACATTACACAGCAGACTAATGTTTATAGATTAAAGGAAGTTGCGTCTCGAAGACTTACCCAGCTTATAGTTCTGTCCTGCTACATCATTAAGCTTTGCATACCTGCTCGCACAGCTAACATGTCAAAAACTTGAATTCTATAAGATGAATGTGTTTATTAGATTGGATTTTTATGTGACAAAGTGCAAATCAAACTCGATTAGGACTGGACAAATATGCATTCAATTGGTCTAAGTGGTTAAATTTGTCCACAAAAGAGGACCATGCATTGTGATGCATATGTAGGGATATGACCCAGACTTTTCTGTCTTCCCCGATCATAAGTAGAGAATAAATACAAATCACAATACCACCTAAAAAAAACATGTGCTTTTACATATAGTATCTGCGATTCTGAGGTATAAGGCGTATAACGTTACCCAAGATAGGATAAGTTTGAATTGGTTGAAATTGAATTGGAGACTTACAAGTTGATATGATAATCGCCTGCATAACAATGAATATGCCTCATCTTGGCTCTCGGCACATATATGCGCATTCATATGCCAATGAAGGATCATTCTGTTTGAGGAAAGAAAATAAGAAAACATCAAAGAACAGTACTGCTGTAGAACATTAGGAAGATGTTGCAGAAAATGAAAAGTTGTGTTGCTAAGCTTGCATCTGGCGTTTCTAGACGAAGAACGTACACTTTAGAGAAACATTATTGCTAAATTAGACACGCCATAAATAAAATTTCAAGGAAAATTATTGCCACCAGCAGGAGGATTTGGTCACATAGTACTGTTGTCATGATCCGCGAAGGGAAACATCATTTCCTCCCTAAACTCCATATGCTGATGATGATCTTGATGTGGTGGTGGTGCTGGCGCATTCATCATGTCCATGAACCACGAGTTTTGCGGCTTCTGAGTTACCATCTGCATCATTTGTGGTTGCATTGCCTCCATGTTATGCATCTGATCAAAAGCTTGCATGTCCAGGGTTGCATGTTGCATGATGCTGCCCGCTTCGCCACTCTTCATCTCCATGTTGTTGTTGCTTCCCTCACTGTTAGTCTTCATCGCCGGCATCCTATTCTCTCTTGTAGCTGGCAACCCTTGTGCTCCTTGCACATGATTATGGCTCTCCATAGCCTTACTCTTATTGTTCTTCATCCTGAGTTGTATCTCTTCCAGGTGCTGGTCAATGACCCAGTTGAGGTCAGTTAGGTCTGACATTGTTAATTCATGGAGAGACTTCCCAGTTAGGCTTTGAAACATGACACGAGCCATCTCCTTTTCCCGATTATCTTTCTTTTGCTTCTTGAGCTGTTCTTGAGCCTTGTTGATTCTTTGCCTCAAGAAACTCTCCTGATTTACCATCTTCTTGCTTTGCTCCATTTCGGGCATGGTCTTCAACTGCGCAAGTACGCGATGGGCTCCCAAGAGGGAAGGCCAGACTTCAGGCTGGGAGTCATAGGGGCTGTAGATAATAGCACAAGCATCAATGTCACAAAGGGTGGTGAGTTCACTCACCTTCTTCATAAGACCCATCTTCCTTTTTTTGAATGTCGCTTTTCGAGCACTGTCATTAGTGATGTAGGTAAGTTTCACCTTCTTTCTAGTCATGGCTTGAAAGAAAAGATGAAAATTTGCAAACTAGGAAGAAGGGAATGAAGCATAGCCTTTCTGGTTTGCTCTTTGCTCTGAAGAGACTTTGCTCTATATAAAGCACAGGCAAGGGGCTACCTAATCAATGTTGCTTGAAATGCTACAAATTTTCTGACGTTTTCGGTTGGATGTGAGATTTAATGACTGCCAATTGTGATGCTTGAATGAGGGACAAATCCATTTTGATTTTGTTTGAGAATTGAGCATATATATACATGCCAATTGTGTTGCAATGTGTTTGAGCATGAGACAAAGAGGTCTAAAAGTAGTAATATATGAGTCCGGATGTATTTCCTAATGTGTATGAGAAATGAGGATTTCATATGAATGAATGATAATGAATGCGAGTTAATGCAAAATCTGGGGTTGATATAAGGCAAAGGAGAAGATTGCCAAGATGATTTTTGATAGTGGTTTTAAATATATGGAAAGGGATATGTTGATTTTTCATTTGTTCATACAATGAAACATGGATTTTTTGTATCTCAGGCAATCATTGGAGTATCACTTATAAGGCAATTATAGTTAATATGGTTTTATTTGTCTTTGGTTATTTGCTTTGTATCTATGTTTTTTGCAGAGAAAAATCATTGGTACGTTGTATGCAGAATATGTTTGTGATGGAAAGAAAATGTATATCAACTCTAACTGTATAACATAATATGTCAAAGAGTTATGCTAAAAATCTATGCATCGTCAATATATATGGTACCATATTCAAGTTTCTTACTTAGTCAAATGGTCGCGGCTTCCTTACGGCATAGTGAAATCTTCGTATAATGGGAAAATGGATATACATAGTTTTTTATGGCTCCATATAAGTTTGAGTTTTCGGTTATATATGTCGCTGTGTTTTATGAAAAATAAATAAAGTCGTCAATAATGCACTCTTTGTCTAATGGTTCTTGCTTGAATGCATAGATTGTGTAAGGTTTCCTGATATTGTTTTTGGGTATTCTTACACTATGTGGTTTAGGCTTTATGCCCCCTTTTTGTATTATGTGATTTCATCAATAGTAACCACGTGAGAGGTAGCCCTTAGATTGAAAAAAAAAAAATAGAAGGATGAATATGTATTCAAGTAACCATACTAGATGTCCAATATCATTTGGTTTAGAGGCATAGTCTCTTATTAGTAAGTGAAAGGTTGTAAGTTCAACTCACAAAGTTGTAATAGTTGATTACCGGATAAAAAAAAAAACCATACTAGATCAATGACAAAGAACTGAATGTACGTACTACGTACGACCCAAGTTCCCAACACGACATACATCTTTCCATATTCTTCACCTAATTCATCCAATGTTAATGGGTGAGCAATGATATGTATTGAGCGAACAGGTTAACCTGAGAGTAATCTGAGAGCTAGTGTTGAAGAATCGAATAACTTGAGCACATTATTAATTAAGAGGTGCAAAAGACGAAATCTCAACAAGTGCATGAAAAGATGCCTATTGATTTCAAATATGAAAATATGATGATAAAATAGTATGAAAAGACATATCATTATATGCTAAAATAGGTAGCTAGGTGCCTAGGTTACAATGTTGGTATCATTATATCCCAACATGAAATTAAAAATAAAATAAAGTTATATGTTGCTGTTGCATATATGGTTGGTTTTACCATCTTCTCAAAAAATCAATCAGCCATGCATCGATCTCTTTCTCTTTCTTCTGTCAAAATAATGCTAGGAAAAATTGGATTTTTTTTGAGATAAATGAATAACTTCATTGATATTTAGTCATATGACAAACTATTGCTAGGTCAGGCAAGAGTGAACTCTCATACAAGATTAAGAGTAGATTTTTTATTCTCCTACACTAAAACTAAAAAAGAAAAACCATAAAAGCTGTCCAAAAAAAATAAACGATTACACTAGAAAGCCGTTAACCTACACAAACTGAATTAAAGTACCTAAACATCAACATGAGGTCTAGAAACCCAACGGTATACCCGGAAGAGAGCACAGGGTGACCAGCTTGATGCCGTCCCCGTATTATTTGAGTCTCCTGCTCCTGGTATTATTTCATATTCATGTACATAAGTATTATATAGGAGCAAGGATAATCTTTGATTAGCCAAAACGGATTTTTGGTTCTTGAAAACACAGGCGACACTGCATATGGTCGACATGGCGGAGATGACGACAATGATCATATCCCAACCGAAAAGAGGTCCGGTCCAATAATACTTGATAGCTAAAAAGACTGCAGTTCGATCAACAAATAAAATATTGAATGCACTTAAATCCGGTTTCATGTCAGCCGGCGGAGATAGCCAGCTGAGGACCAAGAATCTTCCTACAATATAGATCGTCGTGAAGGTGCCATATATCAGAGCAGAAGTCATGGGGGCGCAAGGGAATCTAAAGTGATGGGGGCGGGTTATTAGCAGAAACCACACTGCAAGGTTCTCAATTATGAGGAGGACAATCTCTAAGTGGATCAGTTTCAACTTCAACGACGCCCTAATTCGTCGTTTCTTCTTCTTCTTCTTCTCAATCTCTTCGTCTCCCATTGTTGCCTGCATGCTGATCGTAACAAATTGCCCGCCGGCAGCCATATATAGAATAGTTCGAGGGTTTTGAAGAGGTCGTATATATGATGATATATATATATGAGGCCTGCCTAGCTATAGCTAGCTAGCTGATTTCTATACGAATACAAATTCAAAAACATAGGCGGAGTTCGATTCCTATAAGAAAAGGACCGCCGCTTAATTTGCTATCTTTTGTCATCTTTCTTCCTAGCATACAAAATGGATTTTGCTATCATCTGAAATGATTAATTAATTATGAGATATAAGGACCGATTACAAATTTGAATGAATATGTATTCAAGTAACCGTACTAGATGAATGTCAAAGAACTAACAAGTAACGGTACTGATATATTTCTGTATTCTTCACCTGATTTATCAACGTTAATGGCCACGGTGCATCAAATGAGTCTAGGTGACTCATGTGTACTTCTCCTTTGAACTAAATTGGTTTTCCAATTGTACAGATTTTGATATAAGTAAATTTTAAACTGAAAGCTTCTAAATTTAGTATATTACGTGAGGCAAAGGAAAGCAAGGGAATTAACAGATTGAAGACACAAAGGAAAGCATAAACTAATAAGTACTCAAATTTCTCTACAACAAGTATGCCGATCTATCTTTTGCAACCTGTTCCATCAGCTTAACTACCTAATACTCATGTCTTGAACAATTATAAAGTCTGCTTAATAGACTATGTACATAATCTTTTGTTGTGAGATGCATTCTGTATATAAACTATATTCAAACACCCGCAGTAAAGCACGGGCCTAATTTTTAGTAGAAAATATGGCTTGTAGGCTTAGGGCTTTGTATAGCATTATACCAAATCGGGCTTGGGCTCATGTTTCGTATCCACCCAAACCCGGTAACCCGCTAAACCTTCCTCTCTACCAAGTTTACAAGTTGCAAGTTACAACTGTTCCCAATTCTCAGACGTGAAGAGAATCACAATACTGGGAAAAGACCAAACCTTTAGTCTTTAGGTAAGTTGCTTGGTATTGATGCAAATTTTGCATACATTACCACCCAATTGACTGTGAATTCACAGAACCAAACTGAGCTTAGTGTCATTGACTGATACCCATTAACGTTCAGTGCTTCGAATTTCAGGGTTTTGCAGTTTCAGGAGACGGAAATGAAAGTCAAGATCTTGCGTATCCTTTCTCACTCTTTTTAATGTTCATCTATCTCAGTTATACTATATTTTTTTGTTTTGTTTTACCTTCTGGTTTTAAGTCTATTGCATTTTATCATAGTAGAATGACTCTCTGCTTGATGGTATTGGATTTAGTATGAATTGGGTTTATCAAGAATTACTATAGTTGATTGGCTTGAAAGTTGTACTTCCTAAGTTGTTGTCTAAGTTGAAGGCTCGATCTTTTCTTTGGTAAGAAAACCCAGAAGACCTTGTATGTTCTTAATGGCATTCAAGACCTGAGCTTGAAATGGAAGTTGTTAGCCTAACATGTTAGACACCATGTATCTGTGTTTTGTTGGGTTTGAGTATTCCGGTAATATTATGAAAGGCCTATGCTCTAGTATAATCAAGACTGGAACTTGCAATGAGAGGGTAAACTTAAAGGGTTATTCATGAGTCTCTAGCATAGATACTTGTATAAATTTATTTTTTTTGAGTAGTGTGATAATAACATGGAAATGCTTGTGTGCTTTAGTTTACATGTTCGCTAGTTATCTAGCCTAAACATGATATATCTTTCTTATCTTTCTTGTAATTTGTGTCAATGCTGCAAGCATTTTAAAGAAAGGGTTTTTTCTTGACCTGCCCTCCTCTTTGTGACTTTCTGCTGGGATTTCAAACAGAGTATGCCTTCTTCATCCCTTTCCCATCTCTTATCTTTGATTCTAAATTTTGGATAGTATGATCAATTTCTGTAGTTTATACCTATCATTGATGTTCTCTTTTGTGAGGTGTGATATATTCATGTTATTCTTGTGTTTTCGTTCTACCTGTAGGTGGCATGCTGTTGCTGCATGGACATGGGATGCACAGGACGAAACATGTGGCATTTGTAGGATGGCATTTGATGGTTGTTGTCCTGACTGTAAGCTCCCTGGAGATGATTGCCCACTAAGTAAGTCAGAAACATTAAATTCTTTCATTTCTCTTAGTTCATCAGATAAGTTCATATAGGAGTTCAGACTTCGCTTTTGAGAAGTGGCTCGAATTTTTCTGTATCCACATATGGTCATGCCTTTTTTTCACATGTAATTGATATGATTACTGTGGTACTTGCATTGATCTGTGCTAAAATTGCTGGTTGTGTTATGGTACAGTTTATACAATTGATTATTAACTTACAAGCATCAAGATTTGGGTTTTCTTTCTTTTCTCCTACTAAATACCTAAAATAGGATTCAGATACCTGACATAGTCCATGCTGATGTGTATCAAATCAGCTACCATGATATGTTTCCAAACAAACTGTGATATCCTATTTTGTCTTTTTCTTTTTGGGGACTAGAATAGTATATTTATGATCATGAAGGCCAACCAAATTGCTTATTAGTTATTACTCAAGCATTTTGCCTTTTTTTTCATGGCCTAAACTATTATTCTCTGTTGAACCTGAACATTGAGGCATTAATGGATTCTAGTTTTAAGATTCAGTAGCAACTTCTAGTTTGGATTCTACGGGACAAAGGCCAGTAGCTCGCTTGATGCATTTATACGGTAGTCTCTAAACTATAGTCTGACATAGGACAAAGAAAGTGAGAATCAGAGTGAGGTTTAGGGTCAGAGAAGAAAGAAAGTTAAAAACTTGAAAAAGAAAAAGGAAAAGAAAAAGAAAAAAGAGAGAGTAGTTTTAGAAGAAAGAAAAGGCGTATGGCTGCTCTAGTTTCAGAGAACATGGGTGATAGAGAGAAATGGAGGAGAGGAGATACCAAGGAATCCAGCCTTCAACAACACTCAATTTTTATTCATTCCAAGCTGATTCGGCTAACAAGAGATGCCCTTAATTATAAGCTTCAGATACATCTGCCTTAGACTCCTAAAATACCAAATTACTTTAATAGTGTCATTGAATAGGCATCGTGTATACCTATTTTCTGACAGGTTCATGTTTTACACTCAAGATGTCTGGTTATGTTTGTTTGTTGCAACATTTGTGTTTCTCATTAACTTTAGTCCATGGTTGATGCTTTCAGTTATGAAGATTTCCTTAAGCTAGCAATGCTCTATAAGCAAGTTTTTTGTGCTGAAGGCTCCAAAATCATATTCCATGTAAAAAATCAAAATCCTTGCATGTGACATTATACATCAGAAACTGCATGACATGATAATAAGATCCTATTCTAACGCTCGCCTGGTTGTAAGCCTTCATCAGCTGACTTGCGTAGGCCAAAATGACAGATTTCTTATTGAATGATCTTAAACGGTTTGAGTACTTGAACAATCTGAATAGCTATGCCTTTCATCATGTTCTGTTCGGTAGTATTCTGTACTACCTTCCTTTGGTTTATCTTATTTGTACTCATAATTGAGATGCACTAAACATTCTGTGAGGTAGTGTTAATCACCTGACTTGGGTCAAATCGACAAGCTCTCCTACTGGAAGACCGTAATTTGTCTGAGTATTCAAAATTTGAAAAAGATCTCATTTCTAGTCAGTTGCAACTTACACTACCTACCTTTAGATTTTCCTGAGCGCATCAAGTCCTATGTAGTGGTCAGCATTGCTACTAGATTGTGACATTTCATTCTGATTTTTTTCCCATTGTTTTTAGTTTATCATGTTCATTATTGTTACAACTTAATCATCTTCATTGCATCCTGATTTGGTATATTTACAGACTTCTTAGGCGCATTCTCCCATGTGCCGTAGGACATTGTACATACCTAAAACTTAGATAGACTCTTTATAGCACTAAACTCAAGTTATACTCTTAATAAAACTCAACTTAACTCTTAGAATGATTCTTGACTTTGAACATACTATCTTTTAATGACTTGGATTATTAAACTACCACATGGAGATGCTTTGGATCCAAAACGCCTAAATTTTGGAGCTGGACCAATGAGTTTAATCTTTGGCTTCCAAAGAGCGTACATCTTTCTTAACCAAGATGTGGCTACTGCATCACTTCTCTCCTCCAGAACTCAACTTGTTCAAGTATGGAGCTAGACCAATTACAGAGTTATCAGTTTCACTCTGTTTAAGAGAACAAGTGCATGCTATCTACTTGAGTTTTGCAGATGGCTTAACTTTAGTAGGCAGGTGCTTAAACTTATACTCCCATATATCGGGGAATTGTACTGTTACACCGCAATAGGATAGATCACCAAAACGGATATGGCAGACTTTCATGGGCACAAATCACATTTCAGTGTCAACCAATCCCTCAATATGTCACCAAACAATGTTCATTGAAGAGATTTGTATTATGTACCCATCTCACGTTGTATAGGTATGGATGTGGTGCAAAGTCAACCCACTCTAGGTGGCATGTTGTTCCTTCATGGACTTTGATTGCACAGGATGACATATGTGGGATTTGTAGGATGACATTTGAAGGTTGGTTTACGCTCCCTGTGGATGATTCCCACTGAGAGACTCTATGGGCGTGAAGCCTTTGTGCAATCTTTTGTCATTTATTTTGGTTCATAGGATGAGTGGCCTTGAAACTTGGCTGTGAGAAGCGACTATATTTTGACTTACCTGTATGATTTCTACAGGCCTTGTTACTCATTCATTTAGCTAATAGATTCTTACATTGCTCTTTTTTCCTTGTTGTCTGATATTTGTGGTCTACTAAATCTTCTCCGTTTTGTTCATTATAAGTGAAACCTACACTGTTAATCTGTCATTAACTATTATTTATCTTGCAGTTTGGGGTGCATGCAACCATGCATTTCATCTTCATTGCATCCTGAAATGGGTAAATTCGCAGACTTCTCAAGCTCATTGCCCCATGTGCCGGAGAGAGTGGCAGTTCAAAGGATGAGAGAAAAACTGGAAACCCTTTTAAGGAATTCCTGCCCACCTCTCTCTTTCTTGGAGTGCAGAAATTGCCAATGCAGACTTGCAAATGTTGGGTTGTATATCAAACTGAGGGGACTTACATTTTGTGAAACGGTTATGTAAGCTGAGGCAACTCCTCAAGGTTTCAGTTCTAATCATTCCATCCGAGTCATGTCACTCATGTGTAGTAAACTGCTTTATAGAACTTACTATAAAAGACCAAGTGATCCTTATTTTTCTCTTCTTGGATTTATGTGGCATACGATTAAGGGCCTTTCTGTGGATTGTGACCGCTGTATTTTAATTTGCTAACTTGGATCATACACTACTTCTACCTTCATTTATGAAGTATCTCTAACCTCTCAATGGTACCAGCTCTGAATCTACTTTAAAAATTTCTCCTTTGATCCAATATCAAGGACAGTTGGAACAAAGTGTTCCTTGAAAATATGCTTTCGTCTGACTTACTAAATGTAAGACATACTCCGCTATGATAACAGTGTCACCAAGGTGCATATGATTCGTTTGACGAAACATCAAAGCACCGTGCTGCAAATTTTGCTAAGGGTTTTCCAGAAACTTTGTAGCCATCAAATCCTGATTGTCTCAAGGGATCTGTAGCCTTAGAGACAACCTAGGATTTGAACTCTAATTGACTCCATACTTCATCCCAGCCTGAGAAGTCGTCGAACTCGTTATCACACATTTCTTCCTTAGCCACAGAGATCAAAAGACATCACGCAACAGAAACAAGAGTGCCAGGAGGGGATAGCTATACTCGTACTCGGGTCAAGGTTTTTTTTTAATTTGAGTTCTAGGGTTTGCTCTCTGAACAATTTCATTCGTATATTCCTCGAATCATATTAAGATACATGATGAACATATAGGTAGTGAATAGGATATGGGCACATAAATATAGCTCAAATTAAATTTGTAACAAAGGACATCTGGGTTTAATTAACCCTTTGAGAAGCATGAGTCGGAGATGAACAAAGCCAGGGACCCAACAATACTAAACCCTTCAATTTAATTATCATCCAACAAGAACATCTGGTTTGGCGGTCTCGTACGTCTTCAATATGCTTATTAATTAATAAACAGTGTTATACTTGCAGCTTCAATATATTCGATCTGCAAATGAAAAAGGAATTTAAGTTTGACCTAGCTGATCGATCACAATTTAATTATTAGGCGGCTTACTATTTATTAGAGGTAGCTGTGTGCGAGAGGATCCCAGAACACATCAATAATAAAGAGAGAAGAAGAAAGCTTCACTTGCGCTGATGGCACTGCTATGATCATATTTATAATGGCGGACCTTATCAACATTAGACACTGGAAACCAAGACTATGGTAGACTGGTAGAACCTTTCTTCTTAATTTGACCTTATCAATATTCTGTGTATAAGAAAGGTTGTTATGAATTCCAGTGGAGCTAGCTAGGGTTTACTTACTCGTTCTCGATGTTCAAGTTTTTGGAGTCAAAACGATGATGGAAGAAAAAGCCAACTTCGATCAACTTGTCTTTGCCCCACTCTCCAGGTACATGAAAGCTACAGAGGGAGGAGTCCGGAGGACTATCGCAATTCTGCTAGGACCATTGTGTATGGCGCTAATGATATTCAGCAGCGAGATAGCAATAGCATGGCCTACGAGCAATAATAATAGACATGGTTTTTCTGCCAGCAGCATTTGCTCTATGTGTGACTGGATATATGGGGCATCATGATAGGCACAACACCAAGTTTGTGATTCAGGATTCGTATTAATTTGCTTCTTATTTACAGCTTGGTTTTGTGTTGTTACCATGCACAGCTCTCCATGGTGAGCTTGAAATTGAACTTTAGCCGTGTAGTTTGCGGATCAAAACTAAGAAGCTAGCTAGCTTGCGGAAGTGTAATCCTGTGCTTGGAAAATGAAAGTTTTGCTGAGAAGAAGATACCCATGTAACGTATTTGAAATCCTTCCATGCGTTTGGAAAGTACGTACTGTGTTCAAAACAAAGAAATAAGAAAGAAACAACGTATATTATCACTATGTACTAATAATAATAGATCAACTTATATTTATGCAATGGAATGTCTTTTTGCTTGGAATTCATGCACAGATTTTCTTTTTGGCTTCAGATTAATGCAGGGATTGGAATTTGTTGTTAACCTGGATAAAATAGATAATCAAAATTCTATATGTTGGTTACCAAGGCAGCACGAGAATAATAAATTGGTTTGATGTGGCTAGATGATACATGAATATTATTATGGATTAGAGAATAGGCCATCCCACAACGAATTGATCGCAAGATATGCTCCTAAAGAGGACGATTAAAAGAAGTTCAGATTTGGCAAAGGTGTATATAATTGCATTGTATATATGCAGTTAAGGACTGTGGTGTAAATGACACAACGTACGGTTTTGTATTGGTAGTTGGTAATTTGGTATAATTGCATCAACCATTTAAATCCATGGCAAGCAGCCAAGGCAGATGCATTTGATTCCCTTGGTAATTTACGACGTCAACGACACTAGAGGGTGACGATTATTTCCGTTCATATATACTCATCAAGCAGGTAAGGTGTTGTCGACGCCCTTGGCTTCCAGCGATCACTCCGCCACTGCTTGTCGCCGTTGACTCCCCTCAACGCGTTGAAGAATACATCTCCGTCTCGCACCTTAAACCGAATTAGTCACCACCGGACACGAGGTCATTTATAGCTCATCTGACGACGACGCAGTGAGGGTGTGCCGTCGAACCTATCAGCCTCTTCTGCTTGACGACCATATGCGCCGCTTAGGGTTTTGAGGAAAAAATTACTCCTCCAAAGTTTAAAGTTAGTAGCAACAAGAATTCAAAATTAGACCCTAAAATTGTTTCTAAGAAAAACGGGTTAACAGATTCAGCTTAATTGTACATACGAGTCGTTATGGAGACACTGATCTAGTAAAGTTTATTGTAGCCAAAAATAATTGTGATTTGGCCGGCTACATCCTCATTAAATTATAAATGTGACATTTTTGATGATAAATGTATATATACGTGAAATGGAATGATGGATATATTTTGGCCCTCTATATTCTCAATCAGATCAGCATTGCTCACTTGTTTGAAATTCACGATGAAGAAGTGATCAATAATTGAATTAAAGACATGTGGATACTATTGTTTATGAATGACATCAACTTTATTCATTCAATATTAATATTCTTGAGTTACTTCCGGAAATTAAAGATAACTAATACTACTACTTGAAAATCTTATATATATTCACAAATACGGGGAATTCGATCTATGGATTCAAAAGTTTTCTTCGAGGCTGCAATTCATAGTCGACCTTAATTTTCTGCTTTCCTAATTACTTTTACAATTACCTCTTTCACTCTTTGGAGCATTTGACAAAGCCTGGGCACCTATTTTAGATCTAGCAATACGTGAATATTCAGTTTCGAAAGTTATGGACACAAACAAAGTTCGGATATAACTAGCGGATTAGAGAGTTGTATTAAAGATTGAGGACAATCGCATCAGTCTTTTATTAAAGCAGAAGTTGTTTTAGCATTAAAACAAAGATTAACCTTCGTTATCATGCATGCCACATTCCCTTTATCTATATCAATTCATTACATACCTCGAGTTTACGTTGTTTAATTAATCCCTAAATAGTGTTTTGGAATGAAAATGGAATATTGAAAGAGATCGATGTTTGAGCTATTATGGCCACGTTTCCACTAACCCACCACATATGCGCGCACCTCAAAATTTTAGAATGGGACAGATAGGAATAATAACTAATTATGAAAATGAAAAGAAAAAAAAGGCTAACGAAAAAATTGATTAATCTGAAGGGGACAGATTCAAAAGCAGACCTTATAATCAAATTCCCAATTCGACAATGGAATGAAACAACAATATTAACGGGAACCATAAGATTAGAACTTTAGGAGTACTGAGTTAAAAGATGTCACTATCCCATGATAAGATGCGATGGAAACATGACGTTGACTGGCTCAACTGGTCAACAACCCTAAATCGACTTCGTCCCTGTGTCTAATATTACAGCTAGTGCCGGATATACCGAGTCATCGAACAAACAGCTAGCGAACAATGGGACATGTTCGGGATGGAACTCATGGAAGATTGCATTTCGTTTTGTCCATATATTTTCAAGTTATTGCAATGCTTGTCGATGAGTCGTGGTAGGTTGGTTAGCTAACATAATTGATACGGTAGAGAGATCAATCAGGTCATGACTTCAAATCTCACCGACGTATGTAAGGATGTGGTCGGTAAAGAGAGTTTATTTTAAAAAATTAAGAAAAAAGAGGACAATGCTTATGTTTAATTACTTATGCATGTTATTAGCAAAAGGCATGCATGTACGTACTAGAATGACTTTACACGATTTTGTAATTGGTTGTACTTGTATTAGACTCTTTTGAGATAAATTACCAAATTACGATCTTTTGAGATAACTAACTAAAGTACAAAGTTATCACTTAAAGTAATTAAAATCAAGTCATGACTTCAAATCTCGTATGGAAAGATATGGTCGGTAAAAAGAGTTTATTTTTAGAGAAAATTAAGAAATTAAAAAGAGGTTATCACAATGCTCAACTAGCAACTGACAGTCCATTTCCACAATTAAGAGAATAAAATGGTGCACACATGCCCAGCCTACACCCTCAAGTATAGGAAGAATTTCACCATGCTGGGGAGAACTTGCAACAATAATGAATTTGGTAAAAACACCAAGACAACATCCATTATGGTCACGAAAAATACCTCCTAAACCGGTCCTCCCAGTAGTGGGATCAAAGGCCGCATCTACATTAAGTTTGATGAACCCAGCAGATGGTTTATTCCATTTTGTGCGATATACAACTCTAGGCTCTTGATGAGAGGCCTGGGCAAGTTTAAAATCCTCCCACCAACCCAATGTAAGTGGAACAATCTCTGATTTGGCTTTAGCTTCCCACACCCTTCAAATTTCGGTTACACCAAATAGCAAACAGAAGCATAAGAATGGTGGGGAATAAAGTAGGGAAAGTAGAAACTGAAAGAACTAACCAGTCATACACAAAAGTAGTACTCGGCAGTGGGGGGATTTGTGCTAAGGTAAAGCACTCAACCGCATTGTTACAGTCTCTCAATGCATGGATGGGAGACTCAACTTCCTCCTCACAAAATGGGCATTGAGTGTCAATATCTACACCACGTTCACTTAGCCTAGCTACTTCTTGTGGGAAGGATATTAGAGGCTGCTTTCCATTCCACACCTCAAGAATAAATCTGATACCTTATTCAAATCAGGAGACCGAAACGTCCTCAGATCTTCGTCCTTTAACCACGGGATCAAACCAAATATTAGTACGTACGTTGACCATCACCAAAATTAGTATGCTGATTGATTAATTACTTATGCATGTTAATTATTAGCAGAAGGCATGCATGTGCTAGAAGAACTTTACACGATTATGTAATCGGTTGTACTTGTATTAGACTCTTTTGAGATAAATTACCAAATTACGATCTTTCGAGATAACTAACTAAGGTACAAAATTATCACTTAAAGTAATTAAAATTATATATTTTGCTACATAAAGTTAATTTGTCTCAAAAGTAAGTGTAAGTGTGTGTGTGTGAGTGTTACAATTTAAAAGCTTTTCTTATTCGAACCTAAAACCATTCATATATATCATCATATATGACTTGTAACAGAAATTTCCTATTCCTCGTACGAAAATACTGAATTCTTTGATATGAAAAGGAACCCAATTCGTCGTACGGCTTAATTAATTTACCAAAGAAAAACAATGCAAATATAGCAATGGTTCTGTATATGTGAGAGGAGTCGGTGTTCTCCAAATTCCAATGGTTAATTTCCTCTGTACAGATTAAGGGTTTTGACTTGCAATTGTGTCAAGTATGAAGTATGGACACTCATCAACATCGGGACCCGCCCAACCTTCCCCCAGTCCCCGGTGCGACTGGCCTCTACGCAAGCAGAGGGTTTGTAATTTTGTTTCGAATGGAACGCAGCGATTGACTTTGCTGGGTGCAAACTTCAAAGCCTTTGCTTATACCAGGTAAGAAAACAAAGAAAAAATTACCAGGACTGGACAATATTGAAGGAGAAGCTAGAACAGACAGATCATATATGTATGGTCGATCATGATGGATATGTATGGGAGATCGATGCATGCTTGGTATATAATGTTAGATTCATGGGGGTATGCGAGGTAGGCATGAATGCAGTAAATGGTTCTTGCCCTTGCAGCGCCTGCCTGCGTGTGGCTCAGTTTCATTTATTTCGGACGGAGAAGAAGAAGAAGAGAGAGAGAGAGAGAGAGAGAGAGAGAGAGAGAGAGAGAGGAGAGAGAGAGAGGAGAGAGAGAGAGAGAGAGAGAGAGATTTTTACATGCAGTGTCACCAGCCCTCACTTAGAAAGAGGTCCTAGAAGTCTCACAGGTCACACACACTAAGACACATGCAAACAAATCCGAGCTAGTTCATCATGAGAGGTAGTCAAATAAGAAAATATCAACACAGAGCCTATACATGTATTTTTCTCAAAGGAAATGCCGGTGCTTGACTTTAACTTCTAGCTATAAGAACTTGAAGCAGTGGAAGATATTTTCAAAAAAAAAAAAAAAACACTTAAAGATTGCTCTTCTAGAAGTCTATATGTTGTGTGACAAACATTATAAACTACCTGTGTAAATTGTATTAGTATCATGAGTTCAAATTTCATTAGTATTGGGGATGCATGTGATCATAATAAAAATTCTTTTTAACTAAATTAAGTGTGTTCCGGTGTCCGGTGTTCGATATAGTATTACGTATATGTTTTCACTTTCTTACACAAAATGAATGAGTATAGGTCTAAATATTTGAATTTTTGTACCCAATAAACAAAAAAAAAAAATCTCTTGGTTAATTAAAAATCTATCGATCTCTACTGTTTTAGGAAAAAACTATGAGAAAATATTTGACTATAGATGAAAATGGCTCAATTTCTTCAGATTAAAAGACATTTCATTCAAATGTTTTTATATATTAATGTTGTTTCAATACAACCCTGCTTGTTTCAATATGTTCAATATATCATTCAAGACATCATAGGCCTTGTCTCTTCTTTCACTTCAGTTACTTTAAAGTTTCAACCACACTTCAAGAGAAGCAACTTTGTGTCAAACGCTTTGGCTTCCTTAGGCCACATGTATGATGATCGAGCTCCTGGGATACGAGTTTTCTCTATAGTTCAACCTTTAATTTTGATCTATTTGGTGCAAATTCCTCAAACAAATTGTTGTATAAAGAGCAAATATAAAGAAATAACATTTGGACATACTTCCGAAAGACCTGCTCACATAAGGGACAGTTTTTAAAGGACTGTGAGCTCGAGGGACAAGTGAATCTAACGGCTGAGATTAAATACACAGTTTAAAGTTGTTATAATTTCTATTTTTTAGTTGAACATATGTAGTTGAGATGCAATCGTCCCTCGTAGTCCCTTAAAACTGTCCCTTAGATGAGCAAGCCTAATACTTCCGAACCTCTAAATTTTCATTAATATCAATTATTAATTGTATACAAATTTTATATTTCATTTTAGACTTCCAAAATCTGAAACCGGGGTTGATGTTTCATCTCTCTAGATACAGCATCATGTACGCATTAAGTTTTTGATTTGGTGCTAAGGACACTATTCTTTGGCAATACATCATCCTCTTTGTGACCAAGAGAAACAGAGGGAGTTTTCTATCAATAGCATGATTACAAAGTAAATGTTAACGATAACAATCCTGAGGTTATTCACGTTTACCTTCACCTCATCAACCTAATCTAAGTATATTAACTCGGCGAATTCATAATATATATGTGTCCATGATTATACGATGATTGTTCTTGAACTGTAGTAGATTTTACATTTATATACGGTTGACAATTATCTGGTATCCACTCATACATGTATTTGATAACGAATATCAATAATAATTAGTATGTCAATAATCAATATATTGGCTCCTTATAAAAGAGTGATCATATCACATACGTTACGATATGAACGTGCATTAACCTCGTAATATCAAATTAATGCGGTCGATCTTTATTTTGATTTCGCTACTTCATCAATCCGATCTTGAGTATAATAACCGAATATGTTTCACTTATGAATCATGTATGTAGTCACTCATACAAGCGCATGGGATATGTATCCATCTATGTGTGAATAATTTTTTATGAATTGAAATTTGTTTAGTCCTTGTGGTTTGAAGTCGATATCTGTTTAATCTTTGTAGTTTCATTTTAATCTGAATAGTCATTAAAGTCACAATTTTTCATTTAAATAGTCCTTATAGTTTTATTTTAATCTGTTTAAAGTCATGATTTTTCATTCAAATAGTTATTTCGACATGAATCTAAATCAAATTGTCTTCCCGATTCAAATTACTATTCGGAATCTGTTTTTACTAATAGAAAGTTAAATTAAAATGTGAATATATAGGATCACTTGGGTGGTAAAAGATTCATAAACTAGAGCAAATTATAGACTGAAGAAGAAGAAAACGTAGAGGTTGGTAGCCCTCATCCATTGCACCATACACTTCTCCTAGGGGAAGAATTAAACCTCCATAAAAATGCTATCTCTCTCTTTCTCACTCCCTACCTCTCTCTCATTGCAATTACACCTCTCAATCTCTCTCTCCCACCATTAAATGCCTTTGCACCCTCTCAATACGCTCTGCAATTACTCCCCGCTGCCATACTTTTCTCCCTCTGCCTCCTCTTTCTCCTTCCTTTGAATCCGACCACTGCACTTTTGCCTTTTCTTCTTCTTCTTCTTCATCCGTTTCTCTTATTTTTCAACATCAACTTCAAACCTATATATTATTCCTCACCATAAAACATAAACACACCAAAGCCGTACGCCGGAAAACCACTTCTGTAGCACCCAACAGTGGTTTCCCGGCTGCAAGTCAGATCTGTACTACGTTCCCTGCCCAGAGCTTTGCAGGAAAGTACTCCAAGGAAGAAGATCATATAACAGATAGAGGTATATATTTCAAAGTTTATATCATTTCTTCAATTTTATTTTTACTGGTTTCTTCATGGCTGATGGGGCTAATTCAAGAATAAGTTTCCATTTTCATACCTGCGGTATTTTTGATTTATTTGTAATATTTTTTTCTAACAGATTATTTTGTTCATTTTAGGTTACTGCAGCTTATAAGGATATACTTGGGTGTGAAAAACAACGAGATATTCGTTGGCGTTTTGCATCTCTATCCATTTGGTTCTGATTGAATTCTGGTCTGGCAAGAAAACCGTGTCCTAAATTGTCATCGACTCAACCCTATATATTTGCTCTCCTTGGACACTCTCTCTACCTCACTGAGTACTAAACCAGATAGGTTTTTGAGTGAGAGATACTCTGGCCTTTTCAAAGACAAAACTATTTTGTCAGCTCTCTGTCTCTCTTGTTAACCTGTGAAATTTCACATTTTTCTCAAAACCACTGTCAGAGAATCAAATCTAGCTCAAAGGTTTAAACCCTCCATATCAATCTAGCTAGCCCTAAACAAAAGAACCCCCCAGAAATGCACTGTGGTTTTAAGGAGTACTAGTCTAGGGTTTCTGGGTGTTGAAATATGCCCGCCGGTATTATGATTCCAGCGAGAAATATGCCTTCGATGATGGGAAGCAATGGAAATCTTGGTGGGTATGGATCATCTTCAGGACTTACTCTTGGTCAGGTCAGTGCTGTGCATTTAGATCTAATTGTTTTATCTGAAAAAAAAAAATCCGGGTACTTCTGATCCATTATTTTCATGATTTCTCTTCTCCTTTTGGATTTAATTTTTCACTTTCATCTTGAAACTATGTATTTTGACCCCAGTACTTGAAACGAATAAAAATTCATTTACGTTGATGGGTTTGACCTTTGGTAGACCCGAATTTCCTTTTGAAGCAAATCCGTCTCGATATAAGAAAAAAGTTGTATAGATGTTTTCCACACAACACAGAGAGCCACAGTGAGGGCACAAAGACAGAGATCTCAGTAAATTCAACGCGTCTTTTGTTTATATTTTAAACAGCATTTTAAATATAATGGAAAAATAGTACTGTTTTTCCAGAACCATTTTTTTGAGTGCCCATTTTTTTGTTTTGTTTAGATTTCAAAACAATAAAAAGACTTGCTTGAAGAAAATCTTTAAGAGCTAGCTATGGATTTGTTCCAGCCAGCAAACATGATGGAAGCTGGAGGTCATTTCGGAAACCCACTGGAGATGATGGCTACTCAGAACACATCAGAAAGCGAGCTGAATGCACGTTTAGGTGATGATTTCGACAGTGCCACAAAATCTGGCAGCGAGAACCTGGAAGGAGGTGGCTCCGGCGACGATGGACAAGACCCTCGCCCTAACAAGAAGAAGCGGTATCACCGTCACACCCAGCATCAGATCCAAGAGATGGAAGCGTAATAATTTTAACTCTGCGCTTTTGTTTATAATTGATTAAGCAGTTCATTATCATTGTCTAAGAATATTAATGACCTCTGAATATTTGCTTGTTTTGATTCTTTTGGATTTTTAGTTTCTTCAAGGAGTGTCCACACCCTGATGACAAGCAAAGGAAGGAACTGAGTCGAGAGTTAGGTTTGGAACCTTTACAGGTTAAATTTTGGTTCCAAAACAAGCGCACCCAAATGAAGGTAGATAAATTTTGTCCTTTATCATAAACATAAAATTATTTCATTCATTGCACAATTTAATTTCTGATGAGAAATTTCTCTTTTCTTTTTCAATATTCTTCCAATTTATATTATTGATTTACTGTTGTTTGTTCTTGTCTTGCAGACGCAGCACGAGAGGCATGAGAACACAAACCTTCGTAATGAAAATGAAAAGCTAAGAGCTGATAACATGAGATATCGAGAGGCACTGAGCAATGCATCATGTCCTAATTGCGGAGGCCCAACGGCTATTGGAGAGATGTCATTCGATGAACATCATTTGAGACTTGAAAATGCTCGATTAAGAGAAGAGGTACGTAAGTTTAGAATATAAAACAGCTCACAAAGACAACCGTGCCATGAACAAAATTTTCACTGCATCACACCGGTTCTTTGGTCTAACACCTCAGTAAGGAAAGAGGTTGTCCAGTAACAAAGTTGAAAATTAGAGAATTTGGAATTTGAATTTGAACCACATTCTTTTTTATTAGGGAATATTTTACCTATTCTGTATTTACAGAATTATTTTTGACAAGTAAAGTCATACGGCAATTTTATTGATATTTACAGAATTATATTATGCATGCATATTGATTTAATCATAAGCTTACATATCTCCTTTTCCTAATCAATTAACTACTTTCCTATTCTTCCAGATTGATAGAATATCAGCAATTGCTGCTAAATACGTCGGCAAGCCAGTGGGGAACTACCCTCATATGTCTTCACCAGTTCCACCTCACCGCAGTCCACTTGATATTGGAGTGGGAAACATAGGAACCAGTCCTCACGGCTTCTTGTTAAACTCAGACATGTATACCTCTGGAGACATTATGCGGTCAATCGGTGCACCAAGTGAGGCAGATAAGCCCATGATTATTGAGCTTGCAGTTGCAGCGATGGAGGAGCTAATTCGAATGGCTCAAATTGGCGAACCTTTGTGGATGAATAGCATTGATGGATCAACCACTGTGCTCAATGAGGATGAGTATATTCGAACATTTCCTCGAGGAATTGTGCCAAAGCAATCCGGATTCAAATGTGAAGCTTCGCGGGAGAGTGCTGTTGTCATTATGAACCATAATAACCTTGTTGAAATTCTCATGGATGTGGTAAGTTTGTTAATTCAATTCAACTACCTATATGTTTGGATTATGTTATTATCGTTGAAAGTGTTATATGTTGTAAATTTTTTGATATTCTAGGGGAAGTGAAATCCACACACCCTAAATTGTAATCCACACACTCACTTTTTTTTTTGCCTGAACTCACTTTCTTTTTTTAATAACTTAAATTTTGTTTTTAGTAACTTAATTTTGTCTTTATATGGTAATGATTACTAAAAATAAAAAGTGAGTATGAATTACAATTTAGGATGTGTGAATTTCACATCCCTATTCTAGATGCAAGCTTAGGATTTAGGAGCACGATTGATGTTCTTAGATCGATCAATGCATTGTTTGATCATGTGTTATATTTTTTAATACATGTAGTATTATTTGATAAGATCACTCCACGTGGTTTAACAATATTAGAATTTATTGTCGTATCAAGTGTAAATTCTTTGTTTTTAAAATGATATGATGAAACACTTGTTCTTCAAATTAGCAAATATTCTAAAGTCATATTTAGATCGATCCAAATCTAAATTATTTGTTTTGAACACGTGTTATATTCTTTAGTATAATTATTTTGTTAGATTTATATCGATTCCAAATCTCTAAATAATGAGAATCTAGTGTTCAAACAAGGTTAAGATCCAATCTTTTGAACATACAATGCTAGCATGTTTTTCATCAAGAACCCTCAGTACTGATGTTCACAAAATGATAGTTGATAGGGTAGGGGACGTTTCTGAGTACATGGAAAACCTAATATAACATGTGTTTTTTTTGTGTTTACAATATTTAGAATCAATGGTCAACTGTGTTTTCCGGGATTGTATCAAGAGCTATGACACTGGATGTGCTATCAACTGGAGTAGCAGGAAACTACAATGGAGCATTGCAAGTGGTATGCATAATGCTGAAATAGTTTTATACATTATACGATTCAAACAGTTCTCGTTAATGTATGTGTATTGTAATTTGGCAGATGACTGCAGAATTTCAAGTACCATCTCCATTGGTTCCAACTCGAGAGAGTTATTTTGTGAGGTACTGTAAGCAGCATGTCGATGGCACTTGGGCAGTAGTTGATGTCTCCTTGGACAACCAACGCGGCTATACATCTACTCTGAAATCCTGTCAAAGAAGACCTTCTGGTTGTCTCATCCAAGAACTGCCAAATGGATACTCAAAGGTAGTTCAATTAAGATTAAACACTCTGTACATCAGTATTTTGTATGACAATTTGCATCAGATTTCATTACGTTTCAAACTCTGGTGCCTGCATTAGGTTACTTGGGTTGAGCATGTTGAGGTGGATGAAAGAGGTGTTCACAATCTGTACAAGCAACTGGTTAACTCTGGGAATGCATTTGGTGCAAAACGATGGGTGGCAACCTTGGATCGCCAATGTGAGCGTCTTGCCAGTGCCTTGGCTACAAACATCCCTACTGGTGATGTTGGTGGTATGTAGTCTATCACACTTAACTGATAAGTGTAGTGATATGCCATTGTTTAGAAGCTAGTTATTTAGAACCCTGGTCTAATTTAGCTTGATGGTTTATTTAATCGACATTATTGTGTGGTTGATTAGTGATAACAACTCAAGAAGGGAGGAAGAGCATGCTGAAGCTGGCCGAGAGAATGGTTATTAGTTTCTGTGCTGGAGTGAGTGCATCCACCACTCATACATGGACCACATTGTCTGGAACAGGGGCTGATGATGTTCGTGTGATGACCCGAAAGAGTGTTGATGATCCAGGAAGGCCTCCGGGTATTGTGCTTAGCGCTGCAACCTCATTCTGGCTTCCTGTGCCTCCCAAAAAGGTGTTTGAGTTCCTTCGTGATGAGAACTCCAGAAATGAGGTACGTGCATTACAGTTCATTAATGTTGGAGTTACCAAATTTGTTTTCCGCCTTTTTACAATATGAACTTCATACATTTTAGAAGCTTAGCAATTGTTATGTGGATTTGTGCATCTGGTATGTATCAAAAACCAAAACTAATTCATGAATCTTTTGAATAACCTTCTTTAATTGGAAGAAATTTCAAATTGGCCAGAAAAGAGAAGATTATTTTCCATTCTAGAAAAATATTATGGTTATGTGTATGATTAAACAACTAGATCTGGGAAATGTTATTTTGGATATGTTTGGCAATTGCTAGGTAGATTCATGTATCACTGACCAAATGTAAGACATGAGCCGTTTCAATAACCTTCTTTACTTGGAAGATTACATTCCAACCTGACCAGAAGATTAGATTATTTTACTTTCTAGAAAAGATTATGGTCATGTATCTGATATAGACAACTAAATCTGGGAAATGTTATTAGCATTTAATATTGGCCTCATAGCCTCGTATGGTTAGTATTCTGGTATGTCAAGAAAGTTTTAACATTGGAAAACAAGCATTAGGAACCATGCACATTTTAAGTAACTGTCGAGAAAGGAAGAAAATCATTGGAAGAAAATCATTTTCATATCCCATATAACATAGGAATTTTCTGGGTGAAAATTCAATATCCAAGATATAGAAACCCATATGCATATGCTGAAATATGACTATAAAAGCGTAGTATTCTACGAATAAGTTCAAATAACCAATTATGTTTCATTATCGTGTTTGATGCAGTGGGATATCCTCTCCAACGGTGGCGTTGTGCAAGAAATGGCGCACATAGCCAACGGGCGTGACACCGGGAACTGTGTGTCACTTCTTCGTGTAAATGTACCTTCATATCTTCCTTCTTATTGTTGATGTTATTCAGTACCTTACTCTTAACTTCATTGGCCCTGATGAAATCAAATTTTATTTTGCAGAGTGCCAATTCTAGTCAGAGCAACATGCTCATTCTGCAGGAAAGCTGCACTGACTCAACGGCATCATATGTCATCTATGCCCCTGTGGACATAGTTGCCATGAATGTCGTGCTGAATGGCAGTGACCCGGACTATGTTGCCCTGCTACCATCTGGGTTCGCCATACTCCCAGATGGAACTAGCGGGAGCAACAGCGGGGAAGCTGAATCTGGAGGGTCCTTGTTGACTGTCGCCTTCCAGATCCTGGTGGATTCAGTTCCCACCGCAAAGCTGTCTCTGGGGTCTGTGGCAACAGTCAACAACCTCATAGCATGCACGGTGGAGAGGATCAAGGCCTCATTGTCCTTGGACAACGAAGCCTGATCAGCTCCTGCTGTTTTAACACAGTTTTTGTTTATGTAGGTAATATATCATCTTACTTTTGCTATCCTATTATTGTCTATTTAATGTGAAGCGACACTGATCATCGTTTGTATTTTGCCGCAGTATTTAGGGAGCTGAAGGGAAGGAAAGGAAAGAAGCAACGATGGTGGTGAGGAATTCAGCTTAAACCAGAAGAGGGGAGAAGTCAAGAGCGCACCCTACATGATCCTTTTCAAATGAAGGGATTAGAGTTAGAGGGGTTCGGGAATTGACTTCCTCGATGTCAAGGACAAAATTTAAGCTACTACACCTTATTTATTTCTGAGTTGTAATTTTCTTTCTTTTCACCTTCGTTAACTTTGTACTCAGGATTATAGTCTTGCCTCAATTAAGTGGGGTTTAAGCTCTTTTGAAATTAATATTCCTTCCATCATGTTATGTCTTTTTTTCTTCAAAACGAAAGGTAATGAAAAATTGGTTTTACCTGGGTTTCTTGTGGCTTTATAAGTTATCTACTTCTCTGTCTTGTCCCAATGACATAAGATGAACAATAAATACCAGAGATGCTTACACTTGAATGATGCTGGGTAGTTGAGCAGATGATGTCAGAGCATGATGTGAATTCTGAGCAATATGGTTACATTTAATATATCAACTACAACCTGCCATCATAGTAATGTCATTTCTGTATTCAATTGCAAGCTTGCAAGTCAATGGAAAATAATAAAAATTCATGTTCAATTAATTTACCCAAGGAAAAATAAAGACAAAGTAAAAAGTTTTCACCATGCTGGTGGTTGGTGTTTGTAAGCCAATCCATGACATGGTTGAAGGACAAATTCAAGGTACTGGGAGGGATATAAATTCAAGGTACTTGTTACAAAGGACTGAAAGGAGGACATGAATACTTATCACAAAGAGGGAAAATGCATGAAAGTAGTTGAGATTGAAAATCTGTGACATATATCGTTCTTCAAAGAAGTCCAGTACTTGCAGATACAAATAGGAAATGAATGAGAATGAAATTAAAAGGGAACAATAATGAGTAAAACTTACTAGGTATATGAACATGTTAATAGAAGCTGGCATCATATGGCAAGGATCTATCATATCTTAATTTTAAATTCCTTACAGAGAAACTGATAACAAGAACAGCCTGGAAAAAGTTTGCACTACTAGAGCATTATCAGTGCTTCCCATCCTGGTGTTAATATATTCTATTTTTTTTTTTTTTTCACCTTTTCGTTGGACTCATCTCCTCATTTAATAGTAACAACTAACAAGAATGTCATAAGTACCCTGGAAGGGCATGGATATTTCATCTCCCCAAAGCCGATTCCATGCCTTGTTTACAAGTAATTTTGTAAATTATAATTGCCAGCAAAGGTTACTGATAATTGCAGATCTGATGAGGAGCTCAATATGAGATTCATGTCAATCAACATATTTGGAAAATAGATCTAATTTGCTGTTTATAAATGCTACCTGTTCTAAATTTCAAATCTCAGAGGAAGATATGTGTATCAGAGAAGGATTTTTTATGTTAATAATAATGGAGATGAAAGCAGTTACCCAGAGTATTCATTTACTGTACAATTTCGTAAGAGTTGAGCATTAAAGGAAGACATGTAAAATGGAAAGAATGAAACTGATCAGATATTGGATATATGGCACTACCAATGAATCCATTTGTAAAAATCTTCCATTCATTCATAAGAATAGTTTCATCAATGATCAATAGATTGAGGTCACAGAGCGAATTGATCAGATTCTGGATAGATAGCACTACCAATGAATTGAATTGTAAACATATTTCATTCATCAGATCAGTTAATCAAAAGAGTGAGGTCACCAACACAATGCACATTTCAATTAGAAAAATGACAAATACGAAACTCTCAAAATGACGATAAAATTACAAAGTCTGAGTTAGCGAGTTGTGTATCTCAAGCCTTCTTTTTCCTGCCCAGCATAGGTCTCTTGCCGATCATTGAACTAGTCGTCCTGGAAGGTGTCACCAGCCCACGAAGTATGGCCAAAACACCCAACCCCAGGAAAGGTATGTACATAAACAACAGCTTATCAGAAGCCTTACCGGACTGCATCAATTCCGACAATATAGTCACCTGAAATTTCACAAAAGCAAAGAAACATTAAACAAAAAGAAAGTTGCAATGATAGACAATCCAATATGAAGCAGAACTTCAACATTTCAGACTCCCAGAAAATAGAAGATCTCACCCCTCACATCCCAAATATTATGGACAACTTGTCAAGTCTGCAACTTCAACACATTCCTTAACCGGCAGTAACAGTATTGATCTGTTTGTAATCCAATGCATACTCAAATGATGATTGAAACATAAATCTGACATACGCCGGAAGTTCTTAGCTAATCTTGGCTAAATGCACCATCACAATGAGCTGACAACTTTTACCCCATTTTGTTGTTACAATTTAACTGATGCTAACAGCAAGTGAAACAAACAATGTGTAATTTCAGACCACAGTTTCTCACATTTTAAATAACAAGATACCCAAACACTAAAAAAGAAAGTTTCCAACTTGCAAGATCTAGAACAAAACTTAACTGGGTACAAGTAAAAAGTAGAAAGATGAAAACTTTACCATGGAGGTGAAAACAGAGACGCCATAGATCAAGCAGGTGGTGTTGAACCAAGACTTGGAGGCTAGAATTCCGTAGAGGTTGGCAAGAGCAAGAGGCCACTGAAACAGTAGCTCAAGCCAGACGATCCCGACGATGAAATGAGGCTTCTCGGTAAAGAGATAGTCGCCATACTCACGCGCGTACCAGTTCTTGAGGTCAATCAACACGCTTGGGAAGAGACTCTCAGACAGACACGTCTGCGCGTCGATCAAAGGCGCCGCCACCGCGATTACTATGAAGAAGGCGAAGAGTACGGCGTCCACGAGCTTTAACAGAGCACCCATTTTTGAGGGTACGAAGGTAATTGCAATGTGCCTCTGTGTTTTCTCTTCTGGGTTTCTGTGAGGAACTGAGGAAGGAAGATGATGCAAAATATATTGTGTCTTTGGAATTTCGACGACAATCGTTTCGTTTGATCTTTTTCATACATATATATACGCCTCGTCGTTTTTTCATGACACACGGCGATACGGGTTGCCTCTGTTTTCTTTTTTATTTTATTTTATTTTCGTTTTTTTAATTTGAGTTTGAAACCATGCACTATTACTAGCTGCGACTGCGAGTTCATCATCGGCGACATGCCATTGTGATGAAGTAGAGAAAGAGGATGGCGTCTATTAGCGTCAGAAAAGCACCCATTTCTTACTTTGAAGATATATAACCAAGGAGTAAAATATCGACCATCATGAAAATTTCGATAGTTTAAAAAAAAAAAATCTCGATAGATATATCGAGATAATATCGAATATTGATGAAAGTTTTATCAAATTTTATCTAAAAGTTGTATATTTGATAAAAAATAGACTAAATATAAAATATTAAAAAAATATAAAAATTAATATCGATAACTGTAAAAAATAAAAATTTTAAAAAAATATTAAAGATATTTTGAATATTTTACTTCTTGTATATAACAGCTATAGCTAGGCAAGACTTTGATCGATCGGATCCTTGACTCCTTGTTCATTAATTTTAAGCCAGTCGCATAAAGTCTGCGGAACAAATAATTATATATTATATACATGTTGATCTTCTGGATAAGTTGATATATAATATTGCACAACAGTGGCAGAATTCCAGAACCATCATGCTTGTGTAGGTAAAATGTAACTTCTTCCGGGTTAATTGCCCCGAGAGTGGCTAGGTTTTGCAACCAAATTTACTTTTCTGCAAACATTCTTCAGTACGTGAAGTTTAATTTAGAGATTAGTTGGGTATTCAGTATACAGAAGCTAGCTAGGTTTTTAGTAACCAACAAAGATACGTTTGGAGCTCTATTTTTTGCAACCTTTGCAGATAGTTACTGCTTATATAGGTGAACCCATGACAGTTGATGAATAGTCTTCTTTCGGCTTTTCTTAACGACGCCATATATGGAAAACATCATTATTCAAATTTGGATGAAGACTTGATCCGCATATACAAGGAGGAAAACATAGTGGACTGGTTAGCTAGAAGTCCTGGAATATGCATGGATTATAAAAATCTCAATATAGTGCGTAACAAGTTTCAAATCAATGAGAAATGACAGAAGTGTTCTCGATCGCGATCTAAATCCTTTTCTTCTTTGTGACCTTGCTTGAAGTAGACGTTGTTGATGGGCGGAGCAGCCCACGCAGCATGGCCAAGAGACTGAATCCCAAAAACGGGTAGTTCAATAGCAACAACTTATCCGATGCCTTGCCAGACCCTATGAGCTCTGTCAATGCTGTGACCTGCAATTTCCACCAAGCAAAACAAGCAATTTAGACATCAAACAGCAATCAGTTTGTAACGAAGGAAATAAATTAAAAATAATTTTACCATGGTGGTGAACATAGAGGCGCCATAGACCAAGCAAGTGGTGTTTGTTGGGGAACAATCATATATTTGATTATAAATATAATAGAAATGTCAATAAAGAATATAAGAAACATAACAATATTCTTCTAGAATCGAAAGTAGTGAATTAATCCTAATATATGAGTAAAATAGTGTAAGATTAATCCTATCAAAGTAGTACAAGGAGAGAAAAAACTTACTTGATATTCCGATTGAGGCATGCATAAATGCACTTGACTAAAGACATATTTCGCCCCTACCCTTGTGCTTGTAGTTCAATGGACGTCCGTCTTGTAGAATACAACAATCGATGATCCAAGATTGAAGCACCGTAATTTTGGACTCTAGCGAACCATAAATTATATTTGTACTCTCTTGACTCGAAGAATACTTGTAAAAGAAATGATGAATCTTAATCTTCTCTTTAAGGAGATATGAGTATGAGTTTATATAAAATCCCAAGTGAACCAACATATCTGTTCACTTATCTCCTTGAAGAGACACACTTATTCCTAAAGACACCTATTGAAAAAGACACACCCTAACAAAATGGAAAGGTCATGAGTAATTTTATTTTCATTCATATTGTTTATTATTACATAAGTTCCAACAATCCCCCACATAAATGAAAATGACAATAACAATGAATGACAAGGATTTAGAGAGTACAAGCGAACAAGAGATGCATTTGAAGAGGTGTCTTTTGGACTTGAACCTTTCATAGTGAAGACCTATCGGATTTACTCGGTGATATAGTAGATGTAGAAGATCTTTGAACTATTCACCGTTTGTGTAAACCAAGACAATAAGCCTCACACATCTCTTATTCTAATACACAATGGTTCTTACAGTTGTGTTCATTTTGGTCCTGAATAATTTCCACATTCATGAGAGCTCTAGAGAACTAAGCCATATCATTCTCATAGAAGCGACCCGACTTCTACTCTCATATAGGTGATCACACTAATTAAGAATACTCCGCTATATTCCTCTTGATAACAAGATATTACCTTATTACGACTGCGGAAAACACACATTGATCATAGGAATGAGTGAGTTGTGTGTTATGCATCTTGGGTCTTCCCCAACTAGTTTGCGTATTGAACCTAGACCATATGATCTCCAATGTTGCTAGGTTAGGTTTCCGCCAAGTAATGACACATTGTATTATTGGCTTTAACTCATTCTCCTCGATCATCAACTACCTCTCTAGTCAAACCTTTAAATAATTTGGATCTATATGGTTGACAATCGAATCAAATTTCACTTAAGAGTAGTTGTTCATATCCTTTTGATCGATATAGATATGTAAATGCCAATGCATTCCAACACTATATCTTCAATTGTATTACATACAATTATAGACATTATAAATACCCCCACATTTGAGAAGTAAACCTTCAATCATAGGTTCTTGTAATGCAATTAAGATAGTAATGTATTCCCACAAACCTCATTTAGGAGCACATTTGTATATGGAATAATTACGCTATCTTTTTTCATGCACTTCTCCAACTTGGGATGTCTATTTAGTGATTGAAGCATTACTCATCAAACATCTTTCTCTTGCTTTTATTCATACAACAAGAGTCTTACTAACATCGGTAAAATGCTTCTCATTTGTATATGATCATAATGATCACTTCACTATTCATCGTCTTATTAGTAAAAATCAAGTTTATTGATCTTCATTTTCATGGAATCATAACCATGACAACATATATAGTGACTCACTTTTCACCCTTCTTCAAATGAATAGGTAGAGACATCCGTTGCATGATCTGCAACTACGATTGGCAAAATTTGCCCTACTAGTACTTATTGATCGAATCGTGCATACACATTCAGACAATATGCAAACCATTGTTAGCCAAACGATGCATCAGTTACGCATCTTAAATCCTTGCATTCTTGCTTGCATACTCATATTCATTAACAGACTTTTAATTAAGTCCCAAAATTCTGCAATTTACATGCTATTTTCCATGAAATATATATCCAACTAGACATATTAATTACCTCTTCATCAGAAGCAATTCATCATGTTCTGTTCCAGATACTTTATACATCAATCTCACTAATCTCAGGCATCTGAAATGCATCTAATAATGAGATATATGACTTGTGAGAATGCAGCACCAGTCATGAAAAAAATCACGCATCTAAACATCCAGGCGCTTCATATGACTTGCATTCAATCATATGTCTTGTATCCAAACCTTATCACTGGAACACATCGACTAAAAGGGTTTTCCTTTTGATCTGTCTCGAAGAGATTCAATGACATTGTTCGACATCGTTTGAGTTCATAGAGTAGTACATGATATTGATTATTGAATCAGGGACTCGATCAAACCCCCACATAAGGTAGTTATTATCTTCCAAGATGCAACTGTAATTCAAACAATTATCTTCCCAATATCACCCATACACAAAGGCTCTTCTCATGCCTTCAATTTCTCAACGTACAAAGAGATTCAATATTGATATAACGTCAATCATGCCAAGCTTTATTAAACATGATTATATATATGAAACTTGAAGAACTGATTCACATCGTTTCAGACATACATAGTTCAACATGCCTTTTCAATTATAAATTCAAAATCTGAAATCGTAAGGCATAACAAATACTATATCTCATATCTATTTGAAAATGCAATTATAATACATGAATCTTTATATACTGGAAATGCATTCATGACGACAATATATTAGATGTATATTATCATATACTTTTTCTTTGCCATAACATATTCTAAGAGCACTTATTGCAACGGTTCATGATAACAAGATATATATGTGTGTGTATATATAGCAACATTACTGAACATACAATAACTTGCCATCAATTGATTGATCAATTACATTATGTATCGTCTTATTCTTTCTGTTTCTGTCTTCTTCAATTGCAACAAGAGCTTTAGTGTTCTTTCGTATACACTAGCTACTCGAATTAGACTCATGCTTCCAGTAGACATTACTTGGACGTCTTTTATCCTATATTGTAGATTTTTGTAAAAGAATTGATCGTAGACTTTGATGTTTAAACTACTCTCCACTTATCGTATACAGTTATACACATATGGATACACCCTTAGTTCATACTATAAATAAGAACCATAACCCACTTGAAATATCACAAAGCATTACCACTTCAGTTTAATTACAAGTTCTTTGCTGAAAATCTTCCTAGCCTTCATAACCTCCTGGTTTTCCAAATGGCTTTGAATACTAATCTCTCTCTTGTAACCGTAGAGTTTCACCTCGTTCCACCTATGACTGTATGTTGAGCAATCTGGATATGGAAACGAGACTGTGCTTCGTTACTACATCATTGAAATATTTTATGGTCCTAATGCCACAGTGAAACCGGTTGCAGGTATTCAAGGAGAGTTTTAATCCCCGTCCACCTTCGCAACAATTTTTGTTGGTGATCTCCCAATGGTTGAAGAGACAAGCCTATACTCGCGAAGTGTTGGCCTAGTCCGAGGCTTGTTGGTGGTGGCATCAAAAGACGGAAGGTACAATTTTGTAACCTCCTCTTGTACGTTCAGTGAGTATAATGGCAGCACGTTAGAGACACAAGGAACATTCGACAGGGTTTCCGGCGAACATAGCGAGCTTCCGGTCGTCGGAGGTACTAAACAGTTTTGGGGCGCAAGGGGAATTAGGATTCTTCAATTAATTGTTCAAGCTTCTTACTACACAATTTCACAAGTCACCTTTAGGTTTTCAACTCCCATATGATGGATTTGAAAACCTCGCTCCAACCATTTTCAATTGTTGATCAATCAATTGAGTTTGGATAAGGGTGCTTATACTATACTTCTATATAAATCGCTAGAATAAATGAACAAGTGCTCTTATATGGAGTAAGTACTTGTCTAATATGAGTGTGTAAAGACATGTACAATATAAAGTATAAAGCATGTAAAACGTACGTGCATGTTAGCATGTTCTTATTGGATTTTTCATTTTTCTGTCAATGAATGATTTAAATAAATGGACCCAACTATATATATATATTATATCATTCCCTCTACATAATCCGAATTATTTCATTATCTCGTGATTCCCCTTCTACTCCTTACAAATTAGACACACTCACATCCTCCTATCCTTTTAGTTTCGGCCCAATTTTCTCTTCTCTTCCCAAATGATTTATCTTATATTGCTTCCGCGTTTTGGTATCAGAGCCAAAACGTTCTGATATAGTTAATCATCAAAACCTCTAACCCTAGGTGGCGGACTACCACCCAGGAGTGGCTCTGGAGTTTATCTCCCGTCATTTATATTAACTTCTCAATCCCCAGGTGGCGGACTACCGCCTAGGAGTGGATCTTGAGTTCATCTATTTTCTTTACTTATTTTATGAAGTGTTTTGATTACTGTCCCTGAATTTTAAGGATTTCAGTTTTATTTTCTTTTTCTTATCGCCTTTTAAGCATGTTATTCTCTTCAACCAAACAATAAGTTCAGGTCCAAACACTAAGTCCCAGATGAGGTATGAGCGGTGTAGGGTGAGTAATAGTCTTTAAGGTCTTAAGCCAAGGATCTTAAATCCTCATATCCTTTTAGTTTCGGCCCAATTTTCTCTTCTCTTCCCAAAATGAGTAGACTATTTAGATCAAGCTCAGTCATTTCTAGTTCGTCTAGGTCCTCCCTCAACAGAATCTCAGATATAGTTAAAGAAGAATTGGAAAAACTCAAAATTAAACACATTAGAACTACTTCCCAAGTTACTTATCCAAATTATACAGAAAATGAATCTCAAAATATTTCAGTCACAGATGAAGATCAAACTTCTCCAACTGCTTCTGATTTTTTAGTTACTCCCCCTTTAAATCCTCAATTAAGCACATTTACCCAACCTTTCATAATCAACTATTCTAGATTAGACAAACATCTTGAATCAACAGAAAATATCCTTAGGAGAAACTCTATAGGATGAAGTTTCCTTTCATAGATCAACGAAAACAATTATTTCATGATTGGCAAACATTTATGCTTGAAACAAAATCTGAAATATTCTTCTTTGATTTTATAGATCAACTAAACAACCCAAAAATAATTCAAACATTAACAAAAGCAAGATGGAAAACATCCACTAGCTCTGTCGTTTCTAGTCATCCTCCGGTTGAAACAATAATAATTGATCATCTTAACAGTCCAATCATAGCCTCACCTTTTAAAATCGATGTAGAAGATACCGAGACTAAGAAAATTAACCTAGAAACTAAAAAAATTATTGAACAAAATAATTACACAAACCAAAGCCTAGTAACCATAGGAGCACAGTTAGATAAAATAGAAACAAAGGTTGACAACATATCCTCTAAAGTCAATATTCTACCACAACCTAAAACATAAACTCCTTTAGTTCATTTCAGTGAATTAAATAAACCCATCATGAAGCCTACTTCTTCGATCCAAAAAATCGAACAGATGTTAAAAAATTTAAAAGCTGAAACACCTGAATCCAGTAGAATTGCAGTAATTCATACCCAACAAACCTCTTCATCTATTTCATCCGATAGCGATTCTAGTAACACTAGCCAAATTACAGAATTAAACCAAATACTTCAAACTTTAAATATAGACAGAATAGTTCATCCAAAAAAGCGACATTTTAAACTTGGACAGAACGTCCTCTCCCTTTAGATATACAACCTAGTAATCATCTTAATAATCAATTCTCAGTTTCTTCTGATAAAACTTATGAATGGAACATCGATAATTTATCAGAATAAGAAATATTAAATAAATTACATCACATGTCTATGGCAGCCAATAGCTATGTCACTAATCATAATTTCAGCCAGTCTGAAATCATTGACATACTTTCAATAGGATTTACATGAATGCTTCATTCCTGGTGGGAAAAACATCTCACTCCTGATTCTAGATCATCCATTAAACATGTCATCAAACGTGATGAAGATGAGACTCCTATCTTTGATGATCGCACAAGAATGGAGATTTCTGATGCTGTTAATACCTTATTTTACTCAATTATCCAACATTTCATAGGGACCCTTAGTCATATTACATCCAGAATTCATGATCAACTCAGTAACTTTAGGTGTCCTACCTTAAGTGATTTCAAATGGTACAAAGATGTCTTTATCTCTCGAGTCATGCTTAGAGACGATAGTAACCAACCATTTTAGAAAGAAAAATTCATAAATGGTCTTCCTAAATTATTTGCTCATAAAATCAGGCAAGTCCTTAGTCATGAAACATGTCACATTAACTACGATTCTTTAACTTATGGAAATACAATTACAGTTATCCAAAAAGAAGGATTAAAAATGTGTATAGATATGAAACTAAATGCTCAAATGAAATCAGATAAAAAAACAGCTAAATACGAACTAGGAAATTTTTGTGAACAATATGGCTTACATTCTTTACCTGCTTCAAGAAGAAAAAATGCAAGCAATAAATTTATTCCATATCATTCAAAAAGAAACATTAAACATTATAAAAACAACTTTGAGCCAAAAAAAATTTATTCAAAAAACAAATTTCGCAAAAATTGGTCCAAAAAACCAAATCGTCAACAAAAGACTAAATCTTTTGATAAAAGTAAAACTAAATATTTTAAATGCAACAAGACCGGTCACTTTGCAAATAACTGTCCAGTTAAAAATACTATTAATCAACTAAAAATCAGTCAAGAAGAAAAAGAGAAACTTACACAAACTTTAGATTTACGAAATACTGATTCAGAAAATGAAATGAGCGAAGAAGACATCACATTGATGAAATCCTCTTCCTCTGAATCTAATGAACATTCTTCTCCAGATATTACTTTTGAGTGTAAGGATGCATGTAATTGTAAAACAATAAATGTTCTTTCAAAACAGGAAGAACAAGAAGAACTATTAATTGATTTAATAAGTAAAATAGATAATTCTGAACTTAAAGTTGAGTACCTTAAACAATTAAAAAAATTAATTACCCAAGAGAATATAGGCAATCCTCCCCCACAAAAAATTAGCCTTACTATAACTTTTGATAAATTTTCTACTAGTAAAAAGGAAATAACAATCCAAGATTTGCAACATGAGGTCAAAACAATCAAGAGTCAACTACATACTTTAAAACAAACGCATTTAGAACTTACAAATGACAATATTAAACAAGAATTAAACTTACTAAAAATAAATAACTAATTTCTTAAATTACAAGATCCCTCTGAAAATCATTTTCCAGATCCTTTCCCCGAAAATAATGAAGCTGAAATTTCTGAAAACAATACTATTAGTACCATACGCCAAATCCAGCTTAAAAAATGGTACACTAATGTCCAACTCAAAATAAAAGATTTCCAAATAACAATAACAACCCTTATTGGTTCCGGTGCAAATCTTAACTGCATCCAAGAAGGCTTAATACCTTCAAAATATTTTGAGAAAACAAAAGAGTCTTTACGATAAGCCAATGGAACAAAAATGGATATTAAATATGAAATTCCTAAAGCCCATATATGCCAAAATAATGTTTGTTTTAAAACTCCATTTGTCTTAGTAAAAAATTTAACCGATAAAGTAATTTTAGGACTCCCTTTCATTACTTTAATTTACTCCTTCAAAACCGAATATGATGGTATTATTACCTACCCTTTTGATGAACCAGTAAAATTTACTTTTCTTTGTAACCTGAAATTCATACCCTAAAGGCATTTCAAGAAAATAATATTTCAAAAACTCTTAATTGCATTCAAGCAAAGAATAAACAAATAACCTTTCTTCAAGAAGAAATTAATTTCAAAAGAATCGAAAATCAACTCCAAAACTTTTTTCTTCAACAAAAAATCAAAACTTTTGAAGAGAAAATTATCAAAGAAATATGTTCTGATATTCCTACTGCCTTTTGGCATAGGAAAAAAACATATTGTTTCTCTTCCTTACATTAAAGATTTTAATGAGAAAAATATCCCTACTAAAGCTCGTCCAATCCAAATGAGTCATGAGATTATGGACTTTTGTAAAAATAAAATCAATGATTTACTCAACAAAGATATTATTCGTCCTAGTAAATCCCCTTGGTCTTGCCCAACTTTTTATGTTCAGAAAAATGCTGAACTCGAAAGAGGAACTCCTCGATTAGTTATTAACTACAAACCTCTTAACACAGTCTTGGAATGGATCAGGTATCTTATTCCTAATAAACGAGATTTCATTAACAGGTTAAATAAATCTGTTATCTTTAGTAAATTTGATATGAAGTCAGGATATTAACAGATCCAAATCAGTGAAGCTGACAAATACAAAACGACATTTGTCATACCATTTGGTCATTATGAATGGAATGTTATGCCATTCGGATTAAAGAATGCCCCTAGTGAGTTCCAAAACATAATGAATGACATATTCAATCCTTATAGTCACTTCTTCATCGTCTACATTGATAATGTTTTGATCTTTTCACAATCAATTGATCAACACTGGAAACACCTACACCAATTCTTTTCCATAATAAAAGAAAATGGTTTAGTTGTTTCTGCCTCAAAAATCAAATTATTCCAAACCAATATTCGTTTTCTTGGATTTAACATTCACCAACTCCAAATTAGCCCAATTGATAGAGCAATACAATTTGCTGATAAATTTCCATATATCATTCTAGATAAAAATCAATTACAAAGATTCTTAGGATCTTTAAATTATGTCGCTGATTTTTACAAAAACCTTAGAAAACACTAAAAACCTCTATTTGATAGATTACAAAAAAATCCTGCTCCCTGGACACTAGTTCATACATCTTTAGTCAAAGAAATAAAGACTCATGTTAAAACCCTCCCATGCTTAGGTATTCCTCTGTCCAATTCCTATAAGATAGTAGAAACTAATGTCTCTGAAATAGGTTATGGAGGTATCCTCAAACAATAAGTTTCCCCTAATCATCTAGAACAAATTGTTCGATTTCATTCTGGAATCTGGAACCCAGCTCAATCAAATTATAGTACTATTAAAAAAGAAATTGTATCCATTGTATTATGTATAAGTAAATTTCAAGATGATTTATTAAATCAAAAATTTTTGGTCTGAGTTGATTGTAAAAATGCTAAAGATGTTTTAGAAAAAGATGTTCAAAACATTGCTAGCAAACAAATATTTGCCCGTTGGCAAGCAATTTTAAGTATTTTTGATTTTGAAATTGCATTCATTAAAGAAGTGACAACCACATCCCAGATTTCCTAACTCGGGAATTTCTACAGGGCACCAAAACATGAAGCCCAGTTCATCCAAATGGAGAAATCTCGGGAAATCAGTAGCTTCGTCATCTTCTTTAGTTAAGAAAGAATCACCTGAGTCAAAACCCAACATAGTTCCTTATGCAGGTCATTCTCTCATTCCTTTAGTCAATCAGTATAGTGCTCTTGGTAGCACCCTCACTTTAATTAAACTCAATTACCAGTCAGCCTTAGTAAACCAATACGACCCCTATAAATCAGATTCCTCATCCAACCTTCCAGTCAATTATAAAAAATCATCTCCTTACTTTGACAGGGCTGAACAGTTCCTGTTTTATATTGAACCTTCTATGATTCATTTAAAAAATCCCATTTCCTTAGTAAAATGCTATTTTGGCCCAAATTCGCATTACCTTCCAGGAAAACCTTTAGCATTCTATAAAGACATTATGTTTAAATCTCAGTCATTATCTATTAAACCAATCCATGACCCGAATGACCCATCTAAAATATTATATCATTCCTTCTACATAATCCGAATCATTTCATTATCCCAATGGGGTGATTCCCCTTCTACTCATCACAAATTAGACACACTCACATTTAGTTATCATGATTACATTGAAGTATGGAGTAAAATACTCCTTCATCAAACAGAAGATTTCAGCCACTCATGGTTCCTCAATTTTGATAGAAAATTCAATCGCCAATTCCCTATGTGATTCGGTAATTGATGGAATAATCATGGATGCCCTTTTGACCTTTTCCCCTCAAATCTCCAGAATGCAGTCACTAAATTTTCTTCAGTTATGACCTTCTCAAAATATGAGCAAAGGTTTCCCCCTACTCTCCAATTCATGGCTAAATATAAAATCCTTTGGATTTTCAAATGGCAATATAAAATTGAATATGAAGATCACATGGTCTTAAGACAACTCTTAGTCAAATGGTGGGATAAATTCAATACTGAAAGAGTTTTATCCCAATTCAGTGAAGAATTTTCAGTTATTCCATCCAGTTCTGGAGTCCCGGTTTCTATTCAGCCGGCTTCTCCGATCCCTCAGTTAAAGTCCCAGACAATCTCCCAGTTAAAGTCCCAGACCCCTCAGTCACCATCCTCTTCCAAGAAAAAAGCCTCCAGTCCATCATCATCCTCCAAAGCAGATGAATTAAAGAAATTGGTCAAGCAATTACTACAACAGGCGGCCAGTTTATCCACAGATGATGAAGGAGAACACTCTCCATTAGAATCATCATCAGCTCCAAGTCATCAAAGTTCTCCCAGTCATCAAGGTTCTCCCAGTCATCCAACCAGGTGGGCCGATTATCAAGATAGTCAAGATCCATATGCTGACTTTGTTTAGTCAAGTCCGGCCTAAAAATCAGGCCTATTGAAGTCCCAGTCACTTTCCACTGAAAAAATCATCAGTAAATCAGTGGCAGACAAGTTGCTATTCATCAGCAGTAAATCAGTGGCAGAAAAGTTACTATTCATAAACAGTCAATCAATGGCAGACAAATTATTATTCATAAACAGTCACTTTTTACTATTCATCACTTTGTTATTTCTCTTTATAGACGCATTTAGCTTCATAGTGAGGCAGACTTCATTTTTCTCCTCTCCTCTCCTCTCTCTTTCTCCAGAAAAATTATGTTAGCATAGGAAAGAGCTCTTGCCCTTACACATGTATTGATTTAAACTAGTAAGTTGTAACTCTCTTATTCAATAATCAAATGATTTATCTTATATTGCTTCCGCATTTTGGTATCAGAGCCAAAATGGCCTGATATAGTTAATCATCAAAACCTCAAACCCCAGGTGACGGACTACCGCCCAGGAGTGGCTCTGGAGTTTATATATATATAAACCACCGTGAGCCCGAGATCACTTTAGAGTTTAGTTTAGAGCAGTTTGACCTGGATTCTGCAACTCTACTTCAATGGATATCTACTTTTATCTAGTGTTGAGATATAAATCTCACTTTAGGAATATGAAACTTTGCAAGTAGGTTTATAAGATTTGGGCGTCTTCATCCATTACTAATTAGTTTTAAATGTGAATCACAAACTACTTTATCATGATATCAGAGAGGGTTACTCACGTTCACATGTGAAGCCCAATGACCATACGAACTCCCCGTCAACCCAAATGTTGTCCATGTGTTAGGCTTGAAAATTCGCCACACATGCAGGGGCGTGTTGAGATATAAATATCACATCGGGAATATGAAACATTGCCTGTAGTGTTAGGATTTTAACCCCACGAACGAACTGAGAATCGAAATCAGACACCCGACAACACCACAATAAAGCAAAATAACAAATAAGGATGAAAAGAACAGTTGACATGATATTTAACATGGTTCGGCAAATTTCTTGTCTACGTCCACCCCAATATATTGCTCTTTCACTATGAGAGTAAAACTAGTACAAGATACATGAGTTAAATCTCATAACCCAAACCCCTAACCCTTGTATACCCTCACTCATACAATACCCAAGAACACGATACCTCACATAAAAAAATTTCCCTCTTAGCATTTTTTTCTCTCTCACTCACAACCCATAAGCTTACTTCTATATATGCATGTCAGATGCTTACTGGATGCAGACTTGCTTGCATACTTCAAATGGCTTTCATGCAACCAATTTATAGGCAACATCTATTCATGTGAAAAAGGCAACTCCTTTTTCTTTCTTCTTATTCATTTTGCTGCAAGCACACCATGGAAGACTTCCTTATACCTTCAATTCCACAAACATCATTTATTGTTTTGTAGCTATAGCATAGCTAGCTATTCACCCATGTCAATATTTGATGCATCAAACTATCTCATGGTTCTTTGTTGCATGAGAATGAATCACCAATCTCAACATCCACCCTGGTGAGAATTCCATGCAAAACCTACACCATCACCAGAAACTCGTTGGCCTTCGCATAGACCAGTTACACACCCTGAATCAATCAAATCTGGTCCTTCTTGATTCAGCACTTCAGCCAACCATGTGTAACTGCACCAAGCTAACTGCGCTAGTTAACTTCAGGGGAATGTCTCGATGCACCCTCTCCTCTAGCATGATTAAACCCCTCACCATTGTATGTATCCTGGATACATGTTAGCGCTCCTTGTTTCCAGCAGCCTATCGAGTTCGATAGTATCATACTTCCTTCCAGACAATATAAACCATCACACTTACTTTCTTTCACCAGGACCATATTATCACGTGTGATTTCCATGGCTCCACCCGCAACTGAACACTTGCATCCCATAGGGTCCATCTGACCAATCGATATTAGATTCCTCCGTATCTCTGGTACATATGAAACATTGTCTAAATGACGAACCACTCCATCATACATCATTATTTTCACCATTCCAACACCATCAATTTTACATGGAACACCAGTAGCCACAAATAGGCTACCTCCCTTACTTTCCTAGAATGTTTCAAAATAATCCCTCGTAGAGCAAACATGCATAGTACAGTCGGAATCTAAAATCCAGTCATCACAAAAAGAAGTGTTTATACCTTCGGAGATTGTGAGGACATCTCCATAATCTTCCACCACCCCAACATGATTATATATTCGGACCAGTACCGTCCTTTCTTCTAGGAAAATTCCGTTTGATGTGACCAAACTCTTTGCATCTGTAGCACTGCACACCCTTTCCTCCGAAACTAGATCTAAACCTGCTGCTTGTTGATAAGCCTAAAATAGACTTATAAATAACCCTGCAATCACAATCAAGTTATCGATGGTAGTATAGAAAAGTAGGGTGTCTCCCCAGAGGATTGTGACTTAACAATTGCAAATATGACTCTGAAAAACTGAACAGACACCAGACAAAGACGAAAATAAAACCTATAGCTAGATCCAACGAAAAATTACGAAATTAAATCTGGAGAAACTAGACACACTGACGAAGACACACACAAAATTTGGGGGAAAACTATGTAGTTTTGCTATGCTAACAAAATTCAGAAATATGACGGACATAATGCTCAAAAACAGAAAACTAAATTTGGGGATTTTGGTTTTGGAAATCAAATAACAAAAACTAGTTAGGAACTACTCCTCACCACTAGACAATAATTACACCTATGATGTGTTTACTAACATGTTCAATTCATTCGGATATCCTTACTCAAGCTAAGCCAATGATGTGTTGAACTTAACTTATCAATCTTTCTTACTTGGTATGTTAAGAGAATGATGTTTTCAACTTAACTTAGCATCTAGAATGGAGCCTAGAGTGATGTTCTCGCATAGCTCTCACCTAGAAGTCATTAAGGTCTAAAAGATTATGAATAAGGCTAGACAATGTCGGTACTGATGTTGTCCTAATCTACCTAGACATTGATTTATGTGAATGGGCTCAAGTCACTCACTCGCTACTCTAGAATGCAAGTAGACATGATGATCATACAAAACATTCATAGCTTTACAACCTAGCATGCATACTAATGTTGGCCACCATCAATAAACATACAAAGTTGATCAATGATATAACGATAAACCAATGAATATCCGAAATCCATGGAACAAATTAAATAAACGCCAACTTCATAGTTACACCATGTCTAGGGCTTGAAAGCAGCCCCTAACTAAGGGAAAATTAGTTACTCATCATCTTTGAAAACACACCAGAGAATTTCATAAGATTCGGGAAGAAAAGAAAATACGAAAGATAAAAAAAACAAGAGAAAATATCGATTTTCTGAGTCGAGAGATCAATCTCTTCTGGGCTCTGAACTTTATTTCTTCTCCTTTAGTTCTTAATGGCTCCCTCTTCCAGTATGATGGCTTCTCCCAATGTTATGGAATTAGGGTTTTGCCTTAAATAGTCTCCAAGTCTTCGAAGCTTCCTTTTCAAACTATGTTTCCTTCTTTGATTAGAATCAATGTTTGGGCTATCTTTTGAATGTCTTCCATATATAATCTGGGCTTGGCTTTTGGGAAAATTATATTAATGATGTCACTCTTCAAAATCGTGTAAAAGCCCCCAAGAAATCTTCTCAGAATCCAGCCCAAACACTGCCTCGAACTTGACTGCTGCACAGCTTTTCCGAAACTGCTGATTTTCTGTCCAACTTTGGAGCTTCATAACTCCCAGATGACATAACCGATTTGGATGATTCTTGAGTCCAAATTGATCTACAAATGCTCCTCTACAAATTTGGGCAGTCATCTTGGTGAAAACATTCTCAGAACCGCATAGAAACAAGCCTTAAAAACCGGAGAAAATAAGCAGAAACCAGTTTTCAGCTTTTTGTGTTTGCAGCTTCTATTTTGGTGAAGTGGTTCAATCGCCTTTCCTTGATATTTTTGACCATGTGAGTGATCAATCTCCATCCTTGACATCTCTACTTTGTAGTGGAAGCCTTGTTCGCATCACTTGAACACATATTTGCATTATCTTACTCCACGAAGTACCTAAGAAAATAACAAAGTTAAAACAATCTTTTTAAAGGAAAATAGCCAAGTTAAATGCAAAGGTTAAACTATAAAATCGTCGTATTTTATGCTCCTATCACTTGTATCAGGTATAGCATCGGATGTCCTTCCACGATTTTCACCCCGAGCAACAAACGCAGACCCGTGCTCATCTCCGAGATTGGCTTTCTTCTGAGTACTATATATAAGACACCAACGACGCCTGCACTTGCTCTAGGTTCATTGCATCTTTACCATACAACATGGTAGTCACTAGATTTTCATACGAATCGGGAAGCGAGGTAAGAAGTAAAAGAGCCTTATCTTCTTCCTCAATATTCACATCAACTTTCCGCAGTTGATCCAAACATCCATTGAACACGTTCATGTGGTCCATGAGATTATCACCGTCGTCCATCTTCAACTTGTACAGTTGTCGCTTCAGATGTAACTTGTTGGTCAAACTCTTAGCAAGATAGAGTTTTTCCAACTTCTCCCACAGAGCCGACAAATAATCTTCATCCATAACATTATTGATAATTTAATCAGCTATATAGAGTCGTATCGTGCTTACATACTGTGACTCCAGCTCCTCCCACACATCATCTTTTATTCCTTCTGGCTTCCCATCCTTGCCTTTCAAAGCTTTAACCAAGCCTTGTTGGATAAGAATACTTTTACTCTCCTCTGCCAAAGAGTAAAGTTGCCCTTGCCATCGAACTGCTGAACTGCATAACTCTTTTTTGTAATCATGATGCCTTGATTCTCAAACGAACCGACGCAGCTTAAAGTCGTGGCTCTGATACCACTTGTTGGAATTTTAACCCCACGAACGAATTAAGATTCAGAAACAGACACACCCAACAACACCATAATAAAGCAGAATAACAAACAAAAATGAGAAGAACAGTTGACACGAGATTAAACATGATTCGGCAAATTTTCTGCCTATGTACACCCCAAGATATTGCTTTTTCACTATGAGAGTAAAACTAGTACAATATACATGAGTTAAATCTCATAACCCAAATCCATGATCCTTGTACACCCTCACTCATAGAATACCCAAGAACACGATACCTAACCCAAGAGAATTTCCCTCTTAGCACTTTTTTCTCTCTCACTCTCATGCACAACCCACAAGCTTACTTCTATGCTTGTCAGATGTTTACTCGATGCAAACTTACTTGCATACTTCAGATGGCTTCCATGCTGCCAATTTATAGGCAACATCTATTCATGTGAAAAAGGCAACTCCTTTTTCTTTCTTCCTATTCATTTTGCTGCAAGCACACCATATATAGAAGACTTCCTTATACCTTCAATTCCACAAACATCATTTATTGTTTTGCTATTCACCCATGTCAATATTTGTTATATCAAACTATCACATGGTTCCTAGAATGAATCAGTAATCTTAACATGTAGGTTCATAAGAGTTTTGACTTCTTCATCTATTACCAATTGGTTTCGGATGTGAACCACAAACTACTTTATCATTCAGAAGACAAACATGTATAATCTAATAAGAAAACATGGGAGTGTGATGTATGATTAAACAAGTGCCATGGTGGGATATGAAGCACCCCATGCCATACTACAATATATAAAAGAACCGCACACTTTGCACGACTGGCTTAGTTTCCAAAAGATCGGATCGATCAAAGAGCTTTGACTATAAATATGTCATCTCGAAGTCCCAGTTTGCCATCACAGTGTGCAGCACAAGAACAGCAAATCAACTCAATCAAAATAAGCACCTAATTCTGAACGAGCGCAAGAAATGGGTGCTTTTCTGATGCTAATTGACGCCATACTTCTTTTCTTTTTCCTCCTAATGGCGACGACGCCGATCGTCGACGCGCAGTTAGTTCTACCTCTGAGCCTCTTTCCGGAGTGGATGGTGGAGTACAAGAACTGGAACGTCGGCGGGTTCAACGACTATTGCTATGTGGAGAAGCCTCATTTCTTTGTTGGTCTCATTTTGGTTGAGCTTGTATTCCAATGGCCTCTTGCCCTTGCTAACTTGTACGGAATGCTGGCCGGAAAGTCGTGGTACAACACTGTTGGAAATTATGTAATAATACCCAATATGAATGAAAATAAAATTACTCATGACCTTTCCATTTTGTAAGTGTATTTTTTTCAATAAGTGTCTTTAGGAATAAGTGTGTCTCTTCAAGGAGATAAATGAACGGACATGTTGGTTCACTTGGGGTTTTATATAAACTCATACTCATATCTCCTTAAAGAGAAGATTAAGATTCATCATTTCTTCTACAAGTATTCTTCGAGTCAAGAGAGTACAAATATAATTTATGGTTCGCTAGAGTCCAAAATTGCGGTGCTTCAATTTTGGATCATCGATTGTTGTATTCTACAAGGCGGACGCCCATTGAACTACAAGCACAAGGGTAGGGGCAAAATATGTCTTTAGTCAAGTGCATTTATGCATGCCTCAATCGGAATATCAAGTAAGTTCTTTCTTTCCTTGTACTACTTTGATATGATTAATCTTAGGGCATGTTTACTAACCTGGAATGAAATTGAGAGTTGTGTAATTGATTCCGGAATGGATGAATTCCGGCGTTTTTACTAACATGTCAAGGTATTGGAATGAATGTGGGTCCCACTTGCTTATCAGAAATCGATTCCTGACAAAACCCCTTATTCGATACCGAAGGGGGGAGGTGGGTATCAAAATCAAGGTAATGGAATCAACTTTTTCTCTCCAAAATATCGTCACATAATTATAATTTTTCTAAATGACTCAACCCTAGATATATATATATATAATATATATATATATATATATATAGAGAATACGACAAAATATTGTTAGATTAGAAAACAACGACGACAAAATAGAAAAGAAGACGGCGCACTCCAAGGTATGTTTCTCTCTTCCATGGTGATCGATAAGCTTCTTTGTTTTTGTTTATCGTCTCCTCTCTATTTCGTTCGGTTCTATTTCATTCATGAGTGTTCATATCTGTGCTGCAAAACTTTGAATACACGCACTTGAGTTAACCAATATATATAGTTTAGGTGGTCTGATGAATATATCATCCAAAAATATTTACATCTTTGAAAAGAAGAACAATAAAATTGCAAACATCTAGCTTCCTTTCTTGTAAGGGTATTTTAGTAATCAAACTAGTTTTAATTCCGATTCTATATGGTAAGTAAACAACATCAATCGTAATTTAGTTTTATTTCTGTTTTGATTCTTTATAGTAAGTAAACAGTATAATGGAATGAAATATTCTGATACCGATTCTTACTGATACCCATTCTTATTGATGCCGATTCTTGTTGTTACCGATTCATGATAAGTTTCATTCCAAACGTGCCCTTACACTATTTTCCTCCTATATTAAGATTGATTCACTACTTTCAATCCTAGACGAATATTGTTATGTTTCTTATATTCTTTATTGACATTTCTATTATATTTATAATCAAATATATGATTGTTCCCAACATTCTAAAGACATAATTTAATAAATTGAACAATCATGTGGCTATATGATGATTCTTCATTCTCAAGGGCAAGACAGAACTTGGTTAATATCACATTGATAACCTAGCCAATGTTATATGTGTTGGAAGAAGCTCTTCCTGATAATCTTTCTGACTTATCAGTTATATGCATGAAACTACACTTCCGGCCAGTTGGTTAGACGATGAGTTCTTGGTTGTATAGACAAGAAGTAAGAGTAAACTCTCAACATATAATTCTGATATTGACATATCAAAAGGTGTCACTTGGATTTATACATTTTAGAAAATAATTAATTTCTGCAAACGATTTGTTTTGGATATGCAAGGTTTTCTCATACTGCAGGAGACATGTTCAAGCATCTTTTTACTTTTAGTGAAGTAAATCAAGTAATATGATCAAGGTCGATCAAACAAAATGACAATGCCTACAGTCATCGAACTCGCTAACGGGCCAATTCTTGTATTCCGGCATCCACTCCGGAAAGAGGCTTAAAGTCTAGGGACCATCTGCGACATCGTCATTGTGATGATCGAAGTGAAAAAGAGTGTGGCGATCAATTAGCTAGCATAAAAAGCACCAATTCTTAGGCTCGATCGATCAGAATCAGGTGCTTATGAGTGCTTAATTTGGTTCAGTTAACTTGCTTCTCGTGTGCGTCACTGTGATGCACTGATGCCAAACTGGGACTTGGAGATGATAGCTATGCTATATATCCATCACTCGCATACATGCATGTTTACAGCAATTTCCTTTTATATTTGAAAAATCATTACAAACATGCAACATAACATGCACATACGTTTACATACTTTATTTAAATCGTACATGTCTTTACACACTCATATGAGACAAGTACTTACAATACGAAACATGTGAACAATTACCCCATTTATTCATTTATTCTAACCATTTATATAGAAATATAGTATAAGCACCCCAATCCAAACTCAACTGATTGAACAACAATTGATAATGGTTGGAGGTTTCCAACTCCATCATAAAAGGTGGTCATTAGATGAGAGTTGAAAACCTAAAGGTGACCCGTGAAATCGTGTAGTAAGAAGCTTGAACGATTACTTGAACAGTACTAATTCCCTTAGCGCCCCTAAACTGTTTGGTACCTCCTACGACCGCAACCTCGCTAGGTTCGCCGGAAACACTCTCGAGTGTTCCTTGTGTCACTAACGTGCTGCCATTATACTCGTTGAACATAATAGAGGAAGTTTCATAGTTGTGCCTTCCGTCTTTTGACGCCACCACCAACAAGCCTTGGATTTGGCCAACACTTCGCGAGTATAGGTTGTTGAGATATTAATCTCACATCGGGAATATGAGACTTTGCTTGTGGGTTAATAAGGGTTTTGACCACTCCATCAATTGCCAATATTGGTTTTGGATGTGAACCTCAGATTACTTTATCATAAGCTTGGCTCTTCAACTAGTGGGAGATCAGTAACGAAAATTGTTGCAAAGACGTGGACCGGGACCAAAACTCTCCTTGAACACCTGTAACCGATTTCGCTGTGGCATTGGGACCATATAATATACTAACGGTATAGTAACGAAGCACAGTCTCGTTTTCATATACACAGGCCCGGACATGAGATTTTGAGGTCTGAGTCGAACTCTCGGAGTTGGGCTCCTAATTTTTTTATTTTTTATACAAAATAACATATAACATCTAAAAATATTTAATTTATAATTAATAATATATGTTTATATAATTCAGTCAATTGTCTTTGGGCCCCTCATCACGTGTAATTGCCCTTATTTTAGAATATGTGTCTTTAATTCATGTTAGATGTTTTCAGTTTTCATTAAGTTTTTGCTTCTTTTCCATACTTATCTGATTAATTCCACAGTCAAAAAACTATAAAAAAATAACTTTTTTTCTTTTTCTGAACAACTATAAAAAAATATTTTTAGGCCCCTTAGATTTTTAGGCCCTGTCACAAGACTTTTTTGCCTTTGTTCAAATTCGGGCCTGCATATACAGATGGCTCAACAGGTGCAGAAGCTTGAGCCAAACATAGTCATAGGGAGAACGACGTGAAACACTAGGGTTATGAGAGAGAGAGATGAGTATTCAAAGCCATTTGGAAAACCAGGAGGTTATGAAGGCTAGGAAGATTTCAGCAAAGAACTTGTAATTAAACTGAAGTGATAATGCTTTATTTGTGATATTTCAAGTGGGTTATGGTTCTTGTTTATAGTAGGAACTAAGGGTGTATCAGTATGTGTATAACTGTATATGATAAGTGGAGAGTAGTTTAAGCATCAAAGTCTACGAACAACTCTTTTACAAAAAAACTACAACAGGTTAAAAGACGTCCAAGTAACTTCCATTGGAAGCAAGAGTCTAATACGACTAGTTAGCGAAGACATGAAGCAAGAGTATTGGTTAAACTCTTTTGATACTGACATATCAAAAGGTGTCACTTGGATTTATACATTTTAGAAAATAATTTCTGCAAATGATTTGTTTAGGATATGCAAGGTTTTCTCATACTGCAGGAGACATGTTCAAGTATATTTTTAGTGAAGTAAATAAAGTAATATGATCAAGGTCAATCAACCAAGATGACAAGGGGCGCAAACGCAATTGTCATCGAAACTCGCTGACAAACCGATTCTTGTACTCCGGCATCCGCTCGCGAAAGAGGCTTAGAAGGCAGAACTAACTGCTCGTTGATTGACCATCTGTGACATCGTCATTGTAATGAAGTGAGAAAGAGTGTGGCGATCAATTAGCGTCAGAAAAGAACCAATTTCTAAGGCTACTTTTGGTTCAGTTAACTTGCTTCTCTTGTACCTCACTGTGATGCCAAACTGGGACTTGGAGATGATAGCTATACTGTTAATTAAGGCTCTCTGATCCATCGTATCCTTGGAAATATACTAGTGTAAAGTGTGCATTTCATGCATGCTATAGCATGGTGTGGTTTATATCTCACCCCTTATCTGATCGTCCATCACTCGCATGCATGTTTACAGTTATTTCCTTTTATATTATACATGTTGGTGTTCTACTTACGTAGGTAAAATGCAACTTCTTCCGGGTTAAACTGTTAAATTTTATCTCCCCTGTCTTCACTATCTGACTCTGTTATTCATTAACATCGCATCTGCTATGATGAAGAAACTGAGGCAGAAGAAACTGAGTGTGCACCGCGGACGACACTAAGTATGATAATTCTCGACTGATAATTCGAACTAGCTTCGCTAACACTTTTTTTTAGGCTTAAAATTGGGCTTGATTGGTTAATTTTGTTGTTTTTATCTGACTGGAAATCTGGAATGGCAATTATATTAGGGATCTTGGAGATAATAACTAGTAGCTACTGTACGTTCTCGGAAAGTGTTTTTTTTTCCCGAAAATAAGTGTATTTGCTATTAATCATACTATCGTATAAAGTCATGCTTAAAGATGTCTGAAAACAACTTTAAATTACAAATTTACCCTTAATTTTGTTAATGAACCCATTTATATTATAGCCAAATCTGATTTCATTTAAATATTAACATTTATTAGTTCAAACTTAAACATTTGATAGATTTAGTTTTGTGTTATCTAATCATAATATCATATTTGTTACATATATTTTCTATTTAGCTAGTATTTTTAATGAGATTCATTAGTAAATTACAAGAGGGGAAAATATTTGTTCTTGAGCTTTTTACTTGGACCCTCCTAACCTTGAAATCCTGGTTCCGTCACTGGCCACCAAGCAAGTGGTATTGTACCACGACTTTCCGGCCAGCATTCCATACAAGTTAGCAAGGGCAAGAGGCCACTGGAATACAAGCTCAACCAAGATGAGAGTCATGAGACCACCAAAGAAACGAGGCTTCTCCACATAGCAGTAGTCGTTGATTGAACCCGCCGACGTACCAGTTCTTGTACTCCACCATCCACTCCGGAAAGAGGCTCAGTTAGGGTGAAGAATAAGAAAAGTATGGCGTCAATTAGCATCAGAAAAGCACCCATTTCTTGGGTGAGTTGACTTGCTGTTCTTGTGCGGCCACACCGTGATGGCAAATTGGGACTTGGAGATGACCGCTATATAGTCAATTAAGGCTCTCTCTGATCGATCCGATCTTTTGGAAACTAAGACAGTCGTGATCTAAAGTGTGCGGTTCGTTTATATATTGTAGCATGGGGTGCTTCATATCCAACCACGTACTTGTTTATTCATCCATCTCAACCATGCATGTTCAGCCATTTCTTATTATTTATATTAGGGAAATTTTTAAGAACAGTATATGACAAATGGTTCACTCCTAATTTTGGTGTTTCAAGTTTCAAAACAATCATAATGATACATGAATTTGTAATCTCAACCGAAAATATAAACATATCATTATATTCTCTGTTATCTAAGGTGTTTTCGGTTAAACTTTGAAGGACAAATTCGTCACTCTTTAATTTAGCAGTAATAAATTATTAAAATTAATAATTATATTAATTATTAATAGGAGAGGGAAATAAAAAAGGAAAAAATATCGTTGTCTCTCTTTTTCGTCCCCGTTCAAACCCAACATACACAAAAATGGTGATCAGAGGTAGGACTATAGGAGGAAGTTGGAAAATGATTTGATTTGGTAAATTATGAAAGAAAAGGGTTTGAATATATATCGGTGGGTATTGAGTAAGGAAACTTAGAGCGAGAAAGCTATGCCCTAGTTTTACTTGGATTGGGACGAGCAACAAAGTCTTTTTTTTTTTTTTTGATGAATAGGAGTCTTTTATTAAAACCAAACCCAGTAACTTACAAATACAACGAATAATAAGCAAAGAAACCAAGTAAAAGGAAAACATTAAAGTTTTTGAGAATATATGGTCTGAGTTTACAAGATTAAAAAAGTATATAAATAGAAAAAAAAACATAATATAAAGAAATAGAATGGAGAACCCGAAATCACCTTTTGAAAAAATGAGAAATTGTATAGAGTTAACGGTGTTATTGACGACATGTGCTAAAAGTGTGCTGACTTTTAAACGTCACGTATCATTTTAATTGTTTTGAAACTTGAAACTCCAAAATTGAGAGTGGACCGTTTATCATGCACTGTTCTTAAAATTTTCATTTTATATTGTACAATATGTTGGTATATCTTCTAGATAAGTAGATCTCTTTTTAAGAGGTTAAAAACTCGCTATACCCTTACAAGACAAATGACAAATGATAGGTTTGGAGCGCCTGGAAACTAACCTCTAGGCCTCAGTACCGGCTGGCCACCAAGCCCATGATTCTTTGAAAGTTAGTCGGCCAGGCCTGTGATTGATTATTTCTATTTTATGTAATTGGATCCATTTATTTAAAATTATTCGTTGACAGAAAAATAAAAGTTCATTACAACACGAAACAATTGAACAATTACTCCATATAAGAGCACTTTGTTCACTTATTCTAGCAATTTATATAGAAGTATAGTATAAGCACCCCAATCCAAATCAATTGATTGATCAACAATTGAAAATGGTTGGAGCGAGATTTCCAAATCCATCATATGGGAATTGAAAACCTAAAGGTGACTTGTGAAATTCTGTAGTAAGAAGCTGAACAATCAATTGAAGAATATTAATTCCCCTAGCGCCCCTAAACTGTTTCGTACCTCCTACGACGGCAATCTCGCTAGGTTCGCCGGAAACCCTGTCGAATGTTCCTTGTGTCTGTAACGTGCTGCCATTATACTCACTGAATATAAAAGAGGAGGTTTGATAATTGTAACTTCCGTCTTTTGATGCCACCGCTGCTAGGCCTTGGACTCGGCCAACTTCTCGCGAGTATAGGCTTGGTTCTGCAACCACTAGAAGATCAGCAACGGAAATAGTTGCAAAGGTGGACGGGGACCAAAACTGTCCTTGAATGCCCGCAACACGTCTCGATGTGGCATTAGGACCATATAATATTTCAATAAGGTAGACAGTAAACTCAATCTCGTTTCCATATCCAGATTGCTCAACAGGTGCAGTAGCTTGATGAGCCAAACATACAGTCATAGGCAGAACGAGGTGAAACACTAGGGTTACGAGAGAGAGATGAGTCGTCAGACTTGGTAAAGCCATTTGGAAAACCAGGAGGTTATGAAGGCTAGGAAGATTTCAGCAAAGAACTTGTAATTAAACTGAAGTGATAATGCTTTATTTGTGATATTTCAAGTGGGTTATGGTTCTTGTTTATAGTAGGAACTAAGGGTGTATCAGTATGTGTATAACTGTATATGATAAGTGAGAGTAGTTTAAGCATCAAAGTCTACGAACAACTCTTACAAAAAAACTACAACAGGTTAAAAGACGTCCAAGTAACTTCCATTGGAAGCAAGAGGCTAATACGAGTAGTTAGCGAAGACATGAAGCAAGAGTATTGGTTAAACTCTTTTGATACTGACAAATCAAAAGGTGTCACTTGGATTTATACATTTTAGAAACTAATTTCTGCAAATAATTTGTTTTAGATATGTGATGTTTATTTACATTGCACGAGTTTTTTTTTTTTTTTTTATGGATAAGAAACAAATTACAAAGAGAACCTCGATCACGCACACCCGCCCCAATAAAGATCAAGCTGGAAGGCGGAAGCTGAGGAAAGAGGAAAAGAAGAAATCCATAGCTGAGGACTAGTACAAGAGTGTCCTAATTTAACTAGACTATTAACTAGAAAGTTTGCTTCTCTCCAAACATGTTTAAAGGAATTGACGAGAGTTGACGAGACGTGTTTGAGCATCTTTTAGTGAAGTAAATCAAGTAATATGATCAAAGTTTTAAAGAGGTCGATAACAAGGTAAGATTTGTTTGAATCAAAATAGATAAAAAAAGATAAGTGAAATCCACACACCGTAAATTATAATCCACATACTCACTTTCTATTTTTAATAACTTAAATTTTGTTTTTAATGACTTAAATTTTGTCTTTATATAAGAATGATTACTAAAAATAAAAAGTGAGTGTGTAGATTACAATTTAAGTTACATGGATTTCACATCCCATAAAAAAAACATCAATTAGGATTTATGAACATGCTCATACATCTTATTTTGTCCATGACTCCATGTCTAGTTTAGACAAGTACTACTTATACACGAAATCAAGAACGTACAAGTGAACAACTGCTCCATATAGGAGCACTTTGTTCGTTAATTTATTTAGCCATTTATATACATAATTATAGTATTATTTGTATAAGCACCCCATTCTAAAACCAATTGATTGTGGTTTCCCATTCGGGGCCAATCCATCATACATATGATCATTTGGGAAGTGAAAACTTGAAGATGGCTCGAAAAAGTAAGAAGTCATATGTTTGAACAATAGCAATTCCACTAGCGCGCTTAAACTTTCCAGTACCTCCTACGATAGAGAGCTCGCTAGGTTCCCTGGAAGCCCTATCGAATGTTCCTTGTGCCTGTAACGTGCTGCTATTGTACTCGTTGCTTGTGAATATAGCAGAGAGGGTGACATAGTTGTACCTTCCATCTATTGATGCTGCCACTACCAGACGTTGGACTCGGCCAACGCTTTGCGAGTGTGGGTTTGGGTGTTTAAGCAACATGTCATCAACAACCATGATTGATCCAAAGGTGCTCGGGGACCAAAGCTGTCCCGAAACACCTGCAACAGCTACCGCTGTGGCATTCGGACCAGACCGGGTAGTAATGGTGTAGTACTTCAGCTCGAAATTCCTCTCAAACCGGGACTGCTCAATATGTGCAGCTTCGGCCAAAAATATAGTCATAAGCAGAACGAGGAGAAACACTAGACTGGTTCGAGAGAGATAAGTATTAGTAGTCGACCTTGGTATAAAATTGGAAGCCATTTGAGAAACCGAGAGGTTACTAAGGCTAGGAAGATTTTCACTTTTTCAGAATAAATAACCTTGTAAACTGAACTAATGCTATGTGATTTTATAAGTGAGAAATGGTACGTAGTATGAATTGCCGTGTACGTGTACGTGTATAATGTATATGATAAATGGAAATTAGTTTAAACATCGAAGTCTATCAACAGTTCTTTTACTAAAAGCATCAATAGGCTAGGATAAAAGAAGTCTAAGCTGCGTCCACCAGAATGCAAGAGTGTAACAACACAGGTAGCCAGAGAAGACTACGTGTTGGTAAACTCTAAACATAGTAATTTCGATAGTGACATATCAACATATGTCACTTGATTTTATACATTTTAGAAAGAAAAAATAGTCCAAACAATATCTCATATTTTGAAGAAGTAAAGCTTTGGTATCTTACCTTAAGAAAACTTCAAAATAGTATCTCACGTTCTTACCTCAACTAAAGTTTGGTATCTAGAACCGTTAACTCCATTAAAAAGATTGACGGCAACCATTTTTATTCATAAAATGACCAATTTACCCTTGAATTTTTATTTTTGTTATTCTTTTTATATAATAAAAAGAGAATTCGTCATAACGGTACCTCATATTTTCTTATTTATAAACTTTGGTACTTCAAGTTTTGATAACATCAGAACGGTAACTCAAGTTTTCATCCCGACATAATTTTAGTACTTTTAATCGTTAGTTCCGTTACGGAGGTTGCTAGGTGACAATTTTTAAAGGCTATTTTCGTCTCTTCATGTCTTCATTCATTTTTTTTACTTTAGAAACAAAAACAAAGATTCATGAGTTTTTTTTTTTTTTTTCCGTATGTTGTTGTTCATAACATCATAAACATTCAATAGTAAATATGTTGTGCAAACCACTTAATAAAATATTCAAACATCTTTCTCTTTAGCTCTAGTCTAGAAAAGCATTATCAATTTATCAATTCTATTTGATCCAACTCTTTTCGTGAAGGCCGTGAAGTTCCTAATTTCCTAAAGATAGAGGAAACAAGAAGATAACAATTTTCCCTCTACAAAAAAAAAAGATAACAATTTTTTTATTATTACAGAGATGAAATATATATTTAGAGAAAAAATAATAAATTGAAATATGAAGATACGAAAAATACCTAAGAAAAATGGTCAGTTGATAGTTACCCTATCGGAGGTTACGGCTAAAAATACTAAAATTGGGTCATGGTGAAAACTTGAGGTACTGTTCTGATGTTTTCAAAACTTGAAGTACCAAAGTTTATAAGCAAGAAAAAATGAGGTACCATTATGACAAATTTCTCTTTTTATTATATAAAATGAATAACAAAAATAAAAATTCATGGGTAAATTAGTTATTTTATGAATAAAAATGGCTGCCGTTAGTCTTTTTAATAGAGGTAACGGTTCTAGATACCAAACTTTAGTTGAGGTAAGAACGTGGGATACTCTTTTGAAGTTTTCTAAATGTGAGATACCAAAACTTTGCTTCTTTAATTAAAAGGTGAGACATTATTTAGACAATTTTCCCTTTTAGAAAATAATTTCTAAAATTAATTTGTTTTGGATATCTGATGTTTTATCATACTCACGAGACAAGTTTAAATATCTTTTAGTGAAGTACGTCATGTTAAAGAGTACTCAAACAATACAACTGAAGAGATATACTTTTCATGTACAACTGAAGAGATATATGTTTCCCGTTAAGGAAACGTATATCTCTGTATAAATGTCTTAATGCAAATTCTAAACTAGTAAGATAATATATGTCATGTCGGAAAGTCTTCTATGCAAGTCTTCTATGCACACCGTGTAAATACACGGCATCATGTGGACGGTCAGGATATGTGACATTATTAGACATGCAGGGGGATCCCAACATTTAAATGGTTAATATTACGCAGTTTATTTGCATGTCGTGCATAGAAGAATTTTTCATATCCTCAATTGATTATCGTTTTCTCGTTTTATTTTATTTTATATAATAGTTGGAGAATAGAGAAATATCAGTTTGTGAGTTATGGATGAAAGAATTTAACACGTAAGGCATGTAATAGCGACACTGGCATATAGTGTTTTGAAATGATTGATTCTTCTTAAGGTTGACTGTAAGGATGTATCGAAACTTCTGGAATATGTTTAGATTATGGTTGAACCCTTCGCGGTTCTTGTCCATTGTAATCGCTGGTTTAGGTCGGGAGGAGAGTGGGGAATTTATGTCCACCACCGAAATCCCATGGTTGTAACGTTGTTTTATTTATCATAGAAAGTTTACCTCAAACAAAAAAAACTATATTTTTCCCTACTAACTATGCAAATTAGTCTTATGTATATAATGAGGCCTAGCAACTTGATGATCAACCAAACATTTAATTGAATGTTTTTAAAGGGTTCAAAATTCTTAGAGACTACAACTACACCATTATAGTCTATTGATTTTGTCCGTGAAAAATAAGAAAATGAAAGAGATAGGTTTCTGTCGAAAAGAAATAGAGTTTGAAACGTATACAATATAGAGAACCTTTTCATTGACAGAAAAAGAAATGTCCATTAGCAACATGCACGTACGTTTACATACTTTATATTGTGCATGTCTTTAAACACTCATATTAGACATGTGTACTTACAACATTGAAACAAGTGAACAACTACTCCATATATAAGAGCACTTTGTTCATTTATTCTAGCCATTTATATAATAGAACTATAGTATAAGCACCCCAATCCAAGATCAATTGATTGATCAACAACTGAAAATGGTGGAGAATTCCAAATCCATCATAAAAGGTGGTCAGTTGACGAGAAGTGAAAACTTATAGGTGACTTGAAAAATTGTGTAGTTATAAGCTTGAACAAGGGCTTGAAGAACAATAATTCCCTAGCACCCATAAGTTGTTTTGTAGCTCCTACGATCAAGAGCTCGCTAGGTTCCCCGGAAAGCCTGTCGAATGTTCCTCGTGTCTCTAACGTGCTGCCGTTATACTCGCCGGTTGTGAACCTATGAGAGGAGGTTTCATAATTGTACCTTCCGTCTTTAGATGCCACCACCACCACGCCTCGGGCTCGGCCGACTCTACGCGAGTATGGGCTTGGCTTTTCAACCAGTGGGTTATCACCAACGAGAATTGTTCCAAAGGTGGCCGGGAACACCTGCAACCGGTTTCACTGTGGCATTGCAACCATATATTTCGATAAGGTAGAGATTAAGCACATATTCATATCCAAATTGCTCAACAGGTGCAGCAGCTTGAGCCAAACATACAGTCATAGGTAGAACGAGGTGAAACACTAGGCTTATGAGAGAGATGAGTCGTCAGACTTGGTAAAGCCATTTGGAAAACCAGGAGGTTGTTAAGGCTAGGTAGAATTTTCAGGAAAGAACTTGTAAATTGAACTAGTAACGCTTTGTGAATTGTGATGTTTCAAGTGGGTTATGGTTCTTATTTATAGTAAGAACTAAGGGCCGGTGTATCCGTATGTGTGTAACTGTATATGATGATTAATTAAGGACAATTTGAGAGTAGATTAAGCATCAAACTCTACAAGTAACGTCTACTGGAAGCTAAGAGTGTAACACAGGCAGCTAGAGAAGAGTACGTGTTGGTAAACTCTTAACATAGTATATCTCCATAGTGACATATCAAAATGAGTCACTTGGATTTAAAAATGTTAGAAAACAATTTCTGAAATTAATTTGTACATTTTGGATACCTGATGTTTTATCATACTCACGAGACAAGATTAATTATATTTTAATGAAGTAATTAATCATATTAAAAGTACTCAGACAGTACAACTAAAGAGACAATGGTTTTATTTCACTTGTTCGATTATTAAAGAGTAGTCTATCATATGTACTAGGTGAGGTATGCCTCACAACTACTTTTTTATTCTGTAGATGATAACGGTAGAGTATGTAATGGCTGCTTCTAGCCTTCGTTTTACCCAAATTAATGGAAGTCGTAAGTAACTCTTTAAAAAAAAACTAGAGAGACAGTGTGTCTTTAACAAGAAACATATATCTATATATAAAAATCTATATATGCAAATTTAAAATTAGTAAGATGATATATCTCATCAATTGATCATCGTTTTCTCATTTCTTTTATATAATTGTTTGAGAAAAGAGAAATATCAGTTGTGAATTATGAAAATTTGAAAGAATTTAACGCTTTGAGGCTTTATAGCGATGCTCTCTTTTGAACTATATTATTCCTCATGCATTACTTGTGTGCGGAGAGGTTAATTATGTAAATTACCCTTATGGATATAATGTGGCCTATTAACTTGTTATTGTTAATCAACGTCTTGCACTTACGAAGATCAACCAAACACTTAATGGAAGTCGTAAGTAACTCTTAAAAAAAAACTAGAGAGACAGTGTGTCTTTAACAAGAAACATATATCTATATATAAACATATATCTATATGCAAATTTAAAATTAGTAAGATGATATATCTCATCAATTGATCATCGTTTTCTCATTTCTTTTATATAATTGTTTGAGAAAAGAGAAATATCAGTTTGTGAATTATGAAAATTTGAAAGAATTTAACGCTTTGAGGCTTTATAGCGATGCTCTCTTTTGAACTATATTATTCCTCATGCATTACTTGTGTGCGGAGAGGTTAATTATGTAAATTACCCTTATGGATATAATGTGGCCTATTAACTTGTTATTGTTAATCAACGTTTTGCACTTACGAAGATCAACCAAACACTTAATTGAATGTTTTCAAGGGACTCAAAATTTCTAGAGACTACAATTACATCATTATAGTCTATAGATCTTGTCCGTGAAAAATAAGAAAATGAAAGAGACAGGTTTTTGTCGAAAAGAAGTAGAGAGTTGGAAATGTATACAATATATATGCAGAGAACCTTTTCTTAAATAGAAGTTGTTATATCTTTTGGAATTGGTATGACACTTGCTTCTATTGAGATATAACTCTTCCCTAAGAGTTACTAATTTGTCAGAAAACTAAAATTAATATTCAAAAGGTACAAATTACCAATAATCACATTTGAAATTCAAATTAACATAACCACATGTCATATATATATTCTTAGTAGTCAGTGGGAAGAAAACGTCTTAACATGATACATCAGCGTGGATTAGTTTATAGGCCTAAAAAACATATCAGAATACCGTGTTGATCCCTGTTAAAAAAAAAAAAAATCAAACCAACATCCAAAACCAATCACTAATGAATGGAGTGCCCCACCCACAAAGTCTCATTAATTCTACCGGAATCAGTACGTGGATCAGGTCATATACGTTCTTGATACATGGAAATTTTAGAACATGCCCAAAATCAACCGAACAGACATGAAAGATTTTAGAACTTTTAAGGTTGGTGTTAGAACAAAACAGTTCACGGACCATTTTTCGACCTATCATAGCACATTTGTTTTTTCTTTTTTAATTCAAACCTCGGAGATGCGTGGAACCCAATAGAGCATAATAACATTTGTAAAGTAATTATATAGACTATGTCTCTCGTTAGAGCATCTCTAACAGCTTCTCCATTTTCTTAAACTTCTCAATTTATGGAAATATAGAGTTGTTTTTAGGTCCAATAGCTTCATCATCCCATTTCTCAAAATGGGAATGAAGAAAAAAGAGAAGCAATTTTTTCCTAAATTTACAGCAAAGCTTTCATTCCCCAAATTATTGAAATTAGTATTGTCATAAATTTTTCACATGCTCCAATGAGAATAAAAAAATATAAAATATATTATTGAGTATTTTATTGTTATAATAAGATATAGAATATTTCTTTTTGTTATAATTAAAAATGATATAGAATATTTAATTATTGTAATAAATGTCAAAATCTCCAAAATTGGGAAGTTGTTGGAGGTAGGCAAATTTTTTTTTTTTTTGAGATATTTTAAATACTTTTGTTTTCCCATTTTAGAGAAATTTTAGGAAAGTTGTTAGAGATGCTCTTAACAACCTATATACCAGCCTACAAAATGAAACATTTGTTACTAAATTATGTTTGGGAAAATACCCATTTAGTACTAATTTAAAGGGAAAATTCCCACTAGCCCTAATTTTGAGAAAAAATTTCCCACTAACAAAATCAGATTTCATAATTCCCATCAACCCTAACACTCTTAGAGTGGTATTCCCACTAACAAAATTGTCAACTTTTTCCTTTTTTTTGTTGTCTAAAATACCCCTTCTTCCTCAGTATTCCTTCTTTCTTATCTCCAAACTCTTTCAGTCTCTCTCTCCCCTCTCCCTCTCTCTTTCTCTCTCTCCACATCACGACGCCTGGAGTACTAAATCAACGTCACCGCTCAATTGACGCCGCCGTCTTCATCCTTGAGATCATCCGAGTCGGATCGCTCAACTAGATGAAAGCCTCGGGTCCACCATTGGTGTCCTCCGCTGCGGCCTCGGTCGACTTCACCAGTTGGCGTCCTCCGCTGCGACCTCGACTTGTTTGGCCGCCTCCTCCCTTGTAATCACCAACTACACCAGATCTGGTTTCGTACACGAGAAGGGATGTTAGGCCATAGAAGCCTCCGACAGCCGCCACCGATATCAGATCCAGAAACTCAAAGATGACTCGAGCCTTGTCGTCCTCGGTGGCTTTGAGGGTCCGAGCCGGATGGACAAGCTTGGCGCTGCGCTTGACGATCACCGATTCAGGTACGATTCGATCTCAAAAGAGGCTTGAAACTCCGAGCACTTCATGATTTCACCTCAATTTTTTTTCATATGGTTTTCTTTTTAAACGAATCAAGTTCTTAAACTTTGTCTTCATTCATTTGTTGCATATATACAATGATATATGGTTGATCAATTTGGTTATGTGATATATGGTTGATCAATTTGCAGCAGAAGGTGTCTTCTTCTGGTCCATTTCTTGCTGTTATTGGAGTTTATACCAGATTTGGTAGCCAATTGAAGTGAAATGGGTTTAGAGGGTCTTGGATGCCTAAAGGTCAATTAAGAGTTCCGATGGAGGTTTAGATTATGTTCTTTCTCTGAATGAGTATTATGATTACAAGTTATAATGCCATGTCCTATGAACTGCTGATTTAGTTCAGTGCTTACACTCCCCTGCATTTATATAAACCATTTTATGGTATGAGGTATCACAGTGCAAATGGCAAGTCTAAGAGTCTTGTTTCTATTCTACTTGGATATTGCTGGTATGGTACTTTGATGTTTTAATTGGCAAGCTGTACTGTCTTCTGGTTCAGAGGGTGATAGTATGTTGTACACTCGGCAACAAATGAACTAGAAATAAATTATATTACTAGTTTTTAAATCAATTTGTGGTTCATGCATAGAATCAAAAGAAGTTACCCGAGAATCTTAAACAATTGTCGGTTATATAAATAGAAGATCCATTTGCATAATATTTTGTTGTTTTGAACATACTCGTAATTACATCAAAAATTATTTTGTGATTGTTTGCCTTGCACTTTACACCCTCTGGTTTGTTTGGGTGAAGGAATATTATACTCTTTGTGTATGTCCTATTGTTCTTCAATTAGGGCGTCAAGAGTCATTTTCTTTCATTCTTTTGATATAGATTTAGATAAAAGTTATCTTCTCAGTCTTTACATCTTATAGAATATTATAGAGACTCCACTTCTTCCATTTCAAAACTTTTCTTGATACATGTATACCTTATATCTTAAGTTCAAGGGTCATACTGACCTCAATAGGGGATCCTACTGCCCTCAGTTTGAGGTCATAATGCCCCTACTGACCCTAGTAGGAGGTTATATTGCCCTTATTGACCCTAATAGGTGGTCCTACTGCCCCCAACAAGAGGTCCTACTGCCCCCAACAAGAGGTCCTACTGACCTTAGTAGGAGGTCCTACTGCCCCCATAAGTGGTCCTACTGCCCCTAGTAGGAGGTCTTACCCCAATAGGTATCATATTGCCCCCAATAGGGACCTGTTATAAGTGACTAAAGCACAACAGCCCCGGAGTCTGGTCAACGGTCCCAAGAGCCCGGTCAACGGTCCCAAGAGCCCGGTCAACGGTCCAAGAGTCCGGTCAACGGTCCCAAGAGTCCGGTCAATAGTCCCCGGAGCCCGATCAAAGGTTGCCGGAGTCCAGTCAACGTCATTGGCCGTGGAAATCCGGTCATAAAAACTTTATTTTATAATACTCTTATAATGGTCTACTGTAGTTTATTTAATTTATTAAGGGTATAATTGTTTTTCTGCTCTTATAATGATCTACTGTAGTTTATTAATTCATTAATGAGATATTTGCTTTTTTGCTGTTTAAGTTGGCTCTTGAAAATTTTAAAATCTGATTTTGTTAGTGGGAATAAAATTCTTAAAATTATGGCTAGTGGGCATTGTCCCTAATTTAAACCTCTCATTTCCCATTCCAATGACAATCTTTTTCATTAGCCCATTTCAATATAAGGTAACATTTTTTATGCACAATATTTACTAAAGTCTTAACAAATCATATTATTTTAAGACTATTTTACCCTCACCCCTTAAATATGCATAGAGAGAAAAAGTGGAAGAGATAGAATACTTGGCCGGAACCTTACCGGACTCTGGTCACCAGCCGTTGAACTCTGGTACCGGTCGTCGGACTCCGGTCACCGGTCGCTGGATTCCGATCACCGGTAACTCAATTACTGACCCCCAATAACTCAATTTTTCTCTGGTCGTCAGATTCCGGTCACCGGTAACTCCGTTACTGACCCTTAATAATCAGTTACTGACCCCTAATAATCCCTCAATAATCAGTTATTGACCCCCAATAACTCGGTTACTGACCCCTAATAATCAGTTACTGACCCTCAATAATCAGTTACTGACCTCAATAACTTGGTTACTGACTCCCAATAATCAGTTATTGGCCCTCAATAACTGGGTTACTGACCCCTAATAATCAGTTACTGACCCTTAATAATCAATTACTGACCCCCGATAATCAACTTATTTCAACTTATTATAATAGAAAAGAAGAAATACTGGAACATAATCCAGTTATTGACCCCCAATAATAGTTACTAACCCCCAATAAAATGTTGAAATATTACTGTGAGGCGCATAAGGGCATCCAAACCTCCAGCCCGTTGTCAAGGACCCGCCCAAACCAAAAAATTGCTCTGGGCACCTAAAGCTGGCGCCCAAACACTTCCCAATCGGTGTTGGCGTCGACTCCGGCGTCCAACCTTACGCTACAACTCAGAACTAGTCTTCCTCCGACCGTCATACCTCTTAGAGACTAAGCAACAACCAGTCTTCCTCCGCCGCCCAGCAAAGCTCGCCGTCCTCAACGACGCTGATCGGGACCCCAATTTGCCGGAGGCTAGTGACGCTGCAACCTAGAATCCTCACACCTTCCTCAAGTCCACTCACCTTTTCACCTTGTGACTTGAAAAAATCACTGCTACATTCGTCGCCGGCGCTTGGGAGGAGGCTCAGGACCAGATCTGCTTCAGTCAGGCCGAGCGGCGAGCGTCAAACGTCGAGCGCCAAACGCTGACAGCCGACCGCTGAGCACCGACTGACCATTGCAGAGCGTCGAGCATCGAGCGAAAGGTGACGAGGCCATAGCGACAACGAGGGCTCGGTCTCCAGGAAGGAATCAAACGCCGAAGTTTTGGATCTGCATAGTGTTTCCGGCGTCACAGGCGGAGGAGAGATGGTGCAGGCGCGACGGAGACGAGGATGGTGAAGGAAGGAGAGAGAGAGAGAGAGAGAGAGAGAGAGAGAGAGAGAGAGAGAGAGAGAGAGAGAGAGAGAGGTTCTGATCCATATACATGACTATGTTTTTTTTCTTCTAGATAATATGCAAAGATTAATTTCGTCTTTTGTTTATAATTCATTGGAATGGACTTTTGACTATTATTTTCATTGAAATAGGCTTTTGAATCTTTGTTTCTGACCATTTGGGCATTTTCCCATTATGTTTCCTCTAGATGCAATAATCAAATTAACTCTTAAGTCTTAACTAGGAAAGAGAGAAATGGCAGTCACAATGGACGGAATACAAATGCTCTTTGGATGATTATAAACTTTTTTTCTTTTGAGAAGATGATGGTTATAAACTTCTGGTTACTTGGGTCGAAGGTTAACGTTCAAACTCTCTTCTTCATACCCAAGGCAGGTCTCTTGCCAATGGTTGCAGAAGAGAACTTGGTTGTTGACGAGTTGGGAAGCAATCCACGGAGTATGGCAAGAACACCCAAACTCAAGAACGGATAGTACACCGTCAACAATTTTTCCGGTGCCCTTCCTGATCTTGTGAGTTCTGCAAATATAGGAACCTGAAAATGCATGGAGATGTATCAACATGTTTGAATAAGATACAGAAGAAGATAATCATGCAAAAATGATTTATGTTGCTGAAAGAAAAAATTACACCAACATGCAAAATCAACATCTCGTTCCTTCACAGTTTTCAATTTGGTTCCAAATTAAACTGCATAAATGATTCCAAACATGAATATCTAAACATGTAACGGACTAACGGTTGATTAGAGAATGATTGAAAAAACGGGTAGAAACAAAAAGATCTCAATTAGTCTTGAGAACAAGGAGTAAAATATCGACGATCATGAAAATTTCGATAGTTCGAAAAATCTATCGAGATAATATCGAATATCGATGAAAATTTTACTAAATTTTATCTAAAAGTTGTATATTCGACAAAAAATAGACTAAATATAAAATATCAGAAATATATGAGGCGGTAATTGTAAAAAACAGAAATTTCGAGGAAATATCGAGAATATTTTGGATATATTACTCCTTGCTTGAGAGTTTCATATAAATGTAATTTCTTTTTTTTTACGAGTGATGAATTTAATTATAAATTGATATGGTAGTAGTGAAGAATTGTTACCATGCCAGTGAATAGAGAAATGCCATAACTCAAGCAGGTGGTGTTGAACCAATGCTTCCCTGCCAAAATGCCGTAAAGATTCACAAGCACCAGAGGCCATTGAAAGAGAAGCTCAACCCATATGATCCCTATGTAGAAATCCGGCGTCTCCGTCATGAGGTAGTCGCCAACCTCTCCGGCATACCAGCTCCGGAGTTCAACGAGACAATCGGGGTAGAGGGTGATTGGGAGACATGCTTGCCCTTTAAGCAATGGGATTTTGAAAGCGATCGCAAGGAGCAAGATGAAGAGCAAAGCATCCATGAGCTTGACAAGAGCGCCCATTTTGGTTGCTTGGTGCCAATTTCTGAGAGGCAAATCGCCTAGGTAGAAAGGATTGGTAGCAAAAAGAGGATCTTGAAAGTTTAGAACCTTTAGAATTAACACATGGGGCAATTTGTATGGAATGATTTGACTCACTAAGTCGCTCACACAAATCAGCTTGTTTGTAAAAATTGATGATGGATAACTCATTTCATAAAAACCATTGGCTATATAAAGTAAATATTTTTTTTCTTCACAATTTTTATTCACGGAGAAAGAAGATTCATAGTTAGAACCTCAAGATATATGTATGTGGTAAGATAATTGTTCTTTAACTAGCCTATAATCTATAAACATAAGAAATGAAATTTCCCGTTTTTGGGAATCACAATAACAATTGTTGGGTGGCTTGCCAAGGACGACGTAAACCTTTTTTTCTTTTCTCTTTTCAACAAAAAAGATGATGTAAACTTTGATACCAAAAACTTCGGAAGATCTTCAATTCTATACATACCGTGTGCAAATAATAGATTATATAACATTAGTACAAATACATACATGTTAGTCCTCGCATATAAATAATTATTCTTAAACCCTAAACCTGTCCCTAAGAGCAAGTCCACCCTCTGGGTCTTCGTTGGAAAGGCCTGGGTCATGGGCGAGACCTGGGTCGTCACGTAGCAGTGATTTTGGGTTGCAGTTTTTACCCACGATTTCTGTTTCTGGGTCGCCACGTGGCAGTGACTGTTTATTGAATTTTATATGTTGTATTTTATATGTTCGGTTTATTTTTGAGTTTTTCCTGAAATGTTGAGTCTTCGATTTAAGGCTCCTATGAGGTAGTACGCATTGACATTAGGTCACTGAGGTATTCGAATTATTTTTCGGTACATCGAATTATTTTCTATGTTTTATCAAAGTTTCGATAAAACAAAATTATTTTTCAGAAATTAGAAATTCGTGATTAATCTCAACCGTTTGATCTCTTCCTTTTAAATCTGTGCCGTTTATTTTCTCTATAAAATCCCAACTCAGGTCAACTGGACCCAAATCGGGTCAACTATTTCTTCTTCGAAGATGACCGAGCTGTGTTGCTCTCCGACCGCTCAAGTCGACGCCATCGATTCCGGCCACCCCACAGCGCCAGACTTGGCCAAAACCTTCCTCTTTCTTCTCTATCCTAAACCCCATCATCAATTTCACATGCATTCACCGTGGTGATCGAATCGACTCCGGAAGCTTTTGCTTTCCCGGCTAGGGTTTGGATTTCCGGCGACCAAATCGTGTGCTAGAGGTATGGTTGTGATCACCTTTTCCTTCTCTATCTTCTCTTGCCTTTAATTTCACAAATTGCTTCTATTTTTAAATACATCATTTTCTCTGCGTTTTTTGGATTCGCCGGTGATCTTCCACCGACGACGCCGTCCAAACTTTTCGACATGCGTCTGTGGCACGCATCTCGCTCTCCCTCTGATTCAGTCGTGCCAGAGACGCGAGAGCAACGCGTTTAGGCGTGGGCGTCACAGTGCCACAACGTGGCCGGCGTCATGTGGTGGGGTGCAGGTGAGCTGAGGTGGCTCGGAAGGCCCAGTTGTCAAAATCCTTTGCCTGGGTCATGGGTCTGACCTAGGTGATGACCCAGGTTAAAGAAATTTCATGGGTGGAAGGAGGTTTTTTCTGGCTGGGTCTTCGTTTGACATGACGAAGGCCTAGGTCTTACTTTTGGGGTAAGGGTGGACTTGCTCTAAGAGAGAGGGTTTGATTGCAAATGGTAGTGAAACTTATGGTCCCAATAGAATAGAGTAAAACTATCTACGGTGAAAACAGAAATCAATAAAATCGCAAGGACTAGAAATGTAGTGATACCCTCGATCAAAAAAAAAAAAAAAAAGGTATACAGCGAAACGCCATCGTTTTGATCAGTATCATATGCTCTGCCTTTTTGGGACTGAAATCAGCAGAGTTTGAAGCTTAAAGAAGGGAGTGAATTAGAGATGAGCGAGACTCGACCGGTGCCGAGAAGAGAGAGCCCATGGGGCACGCCGGAGGGAGACCATCGTCAGCCCAAGGCCCATCGCTGCAATGACCGAGCTGAGGACGTCATCCAAGTAAGAACACCACAAACCCTATGACCAAGTTTGATGCTTTATATGAGAAATCCAGTTATTGTTTATAGGCAGTGTTTGAATTCTGGGTTGAAGTTTTTGGATTCTTTCTTACCGTAATTGAGATTCTGATTGCTTTGTGTATGTGCGTTTTGGGTTTCAATTTGTGGGTTTATGCTAAATTAAGATAATGCAGGTGTTTTTTTTTTATAGCTGAAATGTACTTACCGGCTTCGTTGAATAGGTTGAGTAACTTGAGTTGTATGGTTGTGAGTTTTGGAGTATGGGAAATTGAATGCAAGTGATTTTCAGCTGAAGTACATTTCATGTGTGATTGGATTTCGCGTTCCCGGCTCATATTTTTTGTGGAAACGATCTGATTGTCTGTCGGTATTGAATGAATTTGTTAATCGATCAAAGATTGTATCAACATTTACTAGATAGTACACCTATCCTCGACGGAATTAGTCCTAAGGTTGTTTAATATGGAGCAGTAACAAGTAGATAGTACGTGTAAAAGTTTTGTTAAAATGAAGAGAAAGCTCACAAGTAAAAGGTTCTATCTTCAATGTGAAGAACTGATGAAGTCATTTAGTTTCATGCTTGATTTGGTGATATAAATGGTGGCTTTGATTCGAAGGAATTTACTCTCTTTGCTCTGGCTATTGCCAAAGTCAAGTTAATACTGCTTGGACTCGTTGATTTGAAATGTTAGAAATCAACAATAGTGGTCTTCGCTCGTAATCTGATCAGTTAATGTTGTCTGTGTATTATGTAGGCTTGTTTTGAGGGAAACCCCTTTAAGACAGTCCCAGGGCCATTCAAGCTCTTCTATCAGTGCATGCGATCTAAACCTGGGTATGATATTGACCTTCCAATGTACTATTATGGGATCATTTTTTCTTTTCAAACTATCAGTTGAGTTTTAACTACATTTTGCTGTAAATCTCATTGTGATGTTGCTCCTTAGAGCTTGTTATGTATTGAGTCATTGACTGGAGCCATATTGACACCTTTATCTGAAGGCTCCTCTATCTACCTGTTAGTAGACTACATGCTATTATATGATTGAAATGTGTGGTATCTGAATCGTTTGTGCTCTTCTGCAGGGAGGAACCAACAGAGCCATATACATATTTGCAGCTCGATCCTCCCACAAAGGAGGTGAAACTTGAGTGAAGTCCTCGTCTCTTTGCTTGAAAAAATAATCCTCTGTTTACGTTTTCTGTCTCAAAATTTCCAAACTTGTGTTGCATTTGCTAAATAATATGACTGGAATGTGCTTTAGATTATGGCTTTGTTTGTTTTAAATCTTTAATACATACAGTTGAACTCAACAGCCTACGATTCTGTCCACACCATGTGCTCTACAGAATTCTACTTCAAATGTCTTCATTTACTATGCGTACTGTAATTGCTTTCTTCTGCACTGGTAGCTGTCCCATTGAAAGTTTGAAACCATTTGTCAGCTTTCTATTAGGATCTTCACGGTCCCTTTAAGAAATGTAGATGACAACCAACTAACTATACTTTGATGCGCATGGTGATGAATATTACTGCATTGTAGGAAAAGGCATGCCTTTTGTTGTTGTTTGATTTGTGTTTTTGAACTCTTAAAAATTGACCTAATTCGGAGATGTGGGCTCTCTCTGCCTCTGCCTTTCTCCAAAATCATCAAAACGAAAGAACTCAAACTGTCATCGAGCCGAAGAACTATGAAAAATCCGGGAACCAGATTACTGTTTACGATTTCTGTGGTTAGAGAGAACCTGCTATCTACAAAAGAAGTACAAGGGCTAGAAATCAATAATCGGCTCTCCAATGGTCAGATTTCGCTCGACAGTCCACGGCAAGTCGAAGAGCTTGGCTGTGATGAATTTGAAGATCTTGTTCACATTTATGTTGTAGGTTGCACTCGAAAAGAAAAGTGTTGCGTTGAGTGCCTTTGCATAAGCTCTTGCCTGCAGTCACAGTTAACATAGACTTAATCAACACAATTTCATATCAATTTATTCTAGTTTTCCCAAGAACCCAACAGACTCGATTAGTCCATTGTTCATAGTGGGTGGCAGGTATGAATTCTACATCAACCTACTAGTTGGTGAATCAATTCATATGAAGGAGTCCTTGTCCCCTCCATGCTTGCCTTAAGTTTTGTATTAAAAGAATTCCTTAATGTAGTTAGTTGGTGCTCATATTGCATGAATTGTTCTAATGAGCATTGACCTACATGTCTCCACCCTCTTGCTAGTTCTAGAAGATTACTTCCTTCAAGCTTTACCAACAAGATTAGCCCCCAATAATTGGTATTCTTTGACAAAACAACTCAGAAACTTGTAAATCATGAATAATAGATATTTTTCTTGTTCTTTTCCTACAAGTATCTGAGGCTAGAATAAAGATCAAGCAATTGAAGAATAATATATGCTTTCTTAATTAATTGTCATTGTTATTTCTTACCTGACTTGCGATTGCCCATTGCAAATCTAATGGGAGCTGGATGAAGTCATCGAACTTTGTTCCTATCAATATTGGGATTGCCGTCTGCAAAAACAAGAATATCTATCTCAAACCTGGAATGAAAAACCCATTTTGAATTTCGGAAAAAATCGATGCACCTTGCTTCATAGATATAGAAATACAGTGCATAGAAATTTACCTGATTCCATTTCCTGGCTCGGTTATACCATGTTGGAATACTGCAATCACAGACACAAAAATTTCCATGGATATGAAGTCAAGTTTCCTATTTTATCAAGGTGATCAAGAATGCCAATCAATACAGCATAAACAATGAAAGTGAAACACACCTATTCAACGTAACCCGACTTGTCAAGTCGAACATGAACAAAATTGCTACGGAATCCTTGCAAGCAACGTGCAAATTGTCCTGGGATTTCCTATCATCTACACCAAAATCAAGCACAGATCATTATCAAAAGTACTCGATATAGAATGAAACTAGTTAGGAGAAACAGGACGAGAGGTCCTGTATCACATGACTCGATACAGGGCCCTCGCTTGGCATGTGTTTGATTAACCACATTACTTCTGACGAATGGTAGTAGCTAGAGACTTTCCGGTGATAAAATTACCTCCAACTTCCCAAATACTATACGAAATCCGAGCGTCTCTGACCCTGAGAGTTTTATCCATGAAATTTAACCCTGTGGTCTGTGGCTCTCCTTCTGCTTTCTCATCATCATCTCCTACGTACTTTACCTTCAATGATCAACAAATTTCAATCATGCTTCATCACAAAACATATAAGATGAAATGTCTTCTATCGGTATACATGAAATAATTACGTACCAAAAAGCTTGTTTTTCCGATTTGGCTATCCCCCAACAGACTAATCTTCAAGGAGACGAGGTTGGAGTCTACGCTTTCCCGACCACTGCTAACCGTCAACGACTTCTGACGCCGGACGGCCGGGACAGGTGTGTCGACGTCGGGGCTGCTAGCGATAGAGCTGGAAGGAGGAGTCATAACCGAGATCGGCAGCATGCGGTAGTGAACCGGCTTTCCTAAACAGCACGTAATAATCCTATCCATGACGTGTTTAATGCAACGCCGGAGAACCAAAACTCGACGGTGAACTCTTCGCCGGAGGGTGTACTGGATCATTATCTCTCTCTCTCTCTCTCGGAGCGAAGAGGAAACAAGGAATAACTAGGCAACCTTTGTTTGTTTTTATCTAAAGAGAACAATGGATGGTGATCCTGGGGAGATGGCCTCAACAACAAGGCTTAGTGATCGGCTAGCTCTTGGTGTTTGTTGGCCATGAAAAATGAAAGCGAGCTTCTCAAGCTTCTCATATTTTCATTACTTGATGGTATTTTTAGCATTTTGCTTGTTTTCCGATTCTTAATCCTTTTTTTCTTTCATATATATTTTTCAGTTACAACTACCTGTTGCTATCAATATGACTGATTTAACGGGACAGTTGACCGGTAACAATGTGGACAAACTTGCAAAATCCAAATAGGAAGTCCTAATTGCCGTCTGAGATTAGCTACAAATCTTGGCTTTCTATCTTGGACGTCCATTTGGATTGAGAAGCAAGGTTAGCCAAAACAAAGATGATCTAGTACTCACCGTTTTTGCTCTTGTTTTTCATGTTTGCAGCTACTGGATTAGGTTTGGCCTGTTTTTTTCCCCTTAAATAGTAACTATGAGATAAACGTAAATCGGACTATATCCGCGATGAGATAAATGTGAGAAATGTGAATATGTCTTAATTTCGGTTAAGCTAGTCTGTCATTTTTATATCGGGAGGTTTTGGTTTCCGGTCCCCCTCTTTTGTTTCTTCTTTCTTTTGTTAATACAATTGAGCAATATATAGATAATTTATTAGTCTATCCTCAAATCCTCAATCATTAAGTGAAAAAAGAAGAAGTGAGTTTTCTGAATACAATACACTCCCCATGTATTCAAATTGGACGAGTTTTCTGTCCGATTATACCAAACAGCTTTGGCCTCAATAGAAACTTACTTCCTGGTTTCTTTGCAAATTATAAGTGCCTTTGCACCAGAAAATTACCAATCAATCCATGTGAGTGCAATGGACAGAAAAAGATCGAATACTATAATTTTTTAGTTCTTGAAGATATGAACTCAGGGTTGATATATAAACTTTAGATTATGTATTTTGAATAATATGGCTAAGAGTTTATTGACAAACTTGAGTTTAAGTGAAAGAGGCATTCAAGTCCTCATCAACTCCAGTGGCTAGCTTTTTAATTAATTTGCTAATTTGTAATGGAATATTAAGATATCGATCGTTGTATGATGATATCGTTGTCAAACAGTAGACTCTTCCCACGTCGTCATCAATCAATCGAATATCCCTTGATCTCGATCACCTAACAAATTTGATTGAGAACTCAAAGTTAATTTAGCTTAAATAGTAGTGTACCTCAAAGCAGTGTGTGTTCTGTTAGCTATTGCGAACTTGTGAGAATCTCTAATCAACCTAACATGGTTACAGAAATTTCGATGGGGTCTTTTCTAGTGTAGGTAGGGCTAGTATGGATATATTTCATTACATTAGTTAACAACTTAACATGCATGAAAACTTTCAACATCAAACGATAAGCTAGGTCGGGTAGAACTTCAAACTCGATCGATCACTTTCATGCCCAACACGTACGCCAACACGGGGTTTAGAAAAATCCAAGCGATCTTGATTCTTAAATATAAAAAAGCAGCTTGATATTTTGTATTCAGTTTTCGAGTATTTTGTCATCATCAGGACTTAGAGAGCCAGAAAATGGATTGAACGTTGTGAAAATAGAAGTTAGTGAAGTTTGTATCATTACAACAATCGACGATGAGTTATAGTCTATCAAGCTCGTTAGCTCGATCACAAAAGATATCCGGCATTACCGAAGTAACCAACAATAAAACTACTTAAACTCCGGTACTCTCACAATTAAGTAAGCATATATATATATGATCAATCTCGCATTTCATGACAAAATCATTCATCTTGCCCCTACCTGTCTATCATACAATTGTAGTACAATCACGCATAACACTTGTCTAGCCCCATAAATCTATCATGTGTATTCACTATCACGAGGCCGGAGCTGGCCCCGTTTGAAATTCATTCTTTACCGAAGTCATTTTCCCGGTTAGGCATGAAATTCATTATTTACCGAAGTCATTTTAGCTGTTATTAGATATTATTGAGAGACATTGTGCAATGCATCATGTCTTACTTGTGGAGGCCGAAAGTGGCTATCGAAGAGACTTGTGTAGAGCATGTAAGGCTAGAAAAACTTGTAAACAAATTAGTAAATATAAACCATTTGTCAAGCGCATTACACACACCTCGTTATAAACTAGTACAAAGTACAATCACTACGTCACTTTTAGATTTACATTTAAGGTGAAAATAAAAACAACCTAACTATTCCTCTACCTTTAAATTTACATATAATAAGATCGAGTATATTATTTGGTTGTTGCTAACTAGTAAACATTTCTGGGTTGTCAATAACCAAAATTAGAGATATTGGAATTTGAATTTAAACCACATTCTTCAAATAGAGATTCTTTACCTATTTTGTCAATAACCAAAATTAGAGATACTTTACCTATTTTGTATTTACAAAATCATATGATTCATGCATAGTGGTCTAATGATAAGCTTATACATCTCCATTTCTAATCAATTAACTACTTTCTATTCTTTCCAGATTGATAAAATATCAGCAATTGCTGCAATAACACATACGTCGGCATGCCAGTGGGGAACTACGTACCCTCTTACATATATCTGATATATATCTTCTCCAATTCCTCCTCGCCGCAGTCCATTTGTTCTTAGAGTGAGAACATTGCTACCAATCCTCACGTACCACAGCTTCTAATAAACTCAGACATGCATACTCCAGGAGCCATCATGCGATCTGTAAGCGCACCTAATGAGGCAGATAAGCCAAGATTATTGAGCTTGCAGTTGCAGCGATGGAGGAGCTGATCCGAATGGCTCAAATTGGCGAACCGTTGTGGATGAATAGCATTGATGGATCAACCGCTGTGCTCAATGAGGATGAGTACATTCGAACATTTCCCGGCCTCGTGAAATTGTGCCAAACCAATCTGGATTCAAATGTGAAGCTTCGCGGGAGAGTGCTGTTGTCATCATGAACCACAATAAGCTTGTTGAGATTCTCATGGATGTGGTAAGTTTAGTTATTCAATTGAACTACCTGCATGTATATATGAGTATATCTGCGTGATATTCTTATGGTTGCAAAGCTATGTTGTCAAATTTTGTTTTATCCACATGTTGTAACAATAGATCGTAGTTTAGGGTTTAGGATCGAGTTACGATTAATGTTTTTGGATCGATCTATGTATTATTTGAACATGTGTTATATTCCTTAATACAATTACTATTATTTGATTTAGATCGATCCATGCACGATATTAGAATTTACTGTCGTAACACATATAATATTGTTAAATCGATCTATGTTTCAATACTACATGGTTTAAACACGTGTTCTTCCATGTTTTACAATTAGGTTTAGATTCCACATCTAAAAAAACTGTGACAATTATTTTGAACATGTGTTCATATCCTTTAAGATAACTTCATGTGTCTAACATATAAGAATAATGTTGTTTAAACATGTCAAATTCTAATGTGATTGTTTTAATTATAAGGACAGATACACAAATTCAGATTGAATATGGTTTACGATGTCATTTGTTTTAAATCAAATTAACTCTTTTATTAGAGATGCTGATAGTATGAATGTAATATTCGGAAGCATTTATGAATATGTACATACAATTTGATGCCTCAGAAATATTGGAGTACATGCATGGGACCCCTAATAGTAGACTGTTCTTCTTTTGTGTTTACGATTTAGAATCAATGGGCAACTGTGTTTTCGGGGATTGTATCAAGGGCTACGACTCTGGGTGTGCTATCAGCTGGAGCTGAAGGAAACTACAATGGAGCCTGGCAAGTGGCATGCTTATTAGTGTTTAGATAGTTGTATGCATTATGCTATATTCAAGACAGTTCTCCTTCATCATGAATGTATGTGTATTTGTAATTTGGCAGATGACAGCAGAATTCCAAGTACCATCTCCATTGGTTACAACTCGCGAGAGTTATTTTGTGAGGTACTGTAAGCATCATGTCGATGGCACCTGGGCAGTGGTTGATGTCTCCTTGGACAATCAACTCGGCTATACTTCTGCTCTGAAATCCTGTCAAAGAAGACCTTCTGGCTTTCTTATCCAAGAAATGCCAAATGGATACTCAAAGGTTTGAACTCTCTGTACATCAGTATATGTATGCTAATTTGCATCAGATTGAGTGATTTCATTTTGGAAACTTTGGTGCCTGCATTAGGTTACTTGGGTTGAACATGTCCAAGTGGATGAAAGAAGAGTTCACAATCTGTACAAGCAGCTGGTTAACTCTGGCCTTGCATTCGGTGCGAAGAAATGGGTCGCCACCTTGGACCGCCAATGTGAGCGTCTCGCCAGAGCCTCGGCGACAAGCATCCCTACCGGTGAGGTGTATGGTATGTAGTTGATCACATTTAACTAATAAGTAGTGATACTCATGAGTGTCTAGAGACTAGTTATATTAAGAACCCTAGATTAAATTTTGTTATTTAGACAGTTTGTTTAATCGATATTGTATATATTATAAATGCATGGTTAATTAGCGATAACAGCCGAAGAAGGGAGGAAGAGCATGTTGAAGCTGGCCGAGAGAATGGTTAGAAGTTTCTGTGTTGGAGTGAGTGCATCTACAACTCATATATGGACGACGCTGTCTGGAACAGGTGCCGATGATGTTTGTGTGAGACCCAAAAGAATGTGCATGATCCAAGGGCATTGTGCTCACTGCTGCAACCTCATTCCGGCTTCCTGTCCCCCCGACAAGGGTCTTCAAGTTCCTTTGTGATAAGAACTCCCGAAATCAGGTACGTGAATTACATTTCAGTAATGATTATGGAGTTGCCAAATTTGTATAATTACTGCCTTTTTAAAATATGAATGTTCATGCATTTTGGATATGTTTTGCTATTGTTAGGTAGACATACGCATCTGATATCAGTGATATGTATCATATCTTGACCAATTTTAATACATGAACCTTGTCAATAACCTTCTTTAATCGGAAGATTACATTCCGAATTGGCCAGAAATGAGAAACTTTCTGAGATTATTTCCCATATATATGCTTCATATAATCATATGGTTAGTATTCTGGTATGCACAGAAAGTATTACCATTAGAAAACAGGCATATATGGGGACCATGCACATTTCAAGTAATTCTACAGAAAGGAAGAAAATCATTTTCACATCCCACCTAATATGGGAATTTTCTAGGTGAAAATTCAAGATCCAAGATATAGAAACGCATCCGCATTTGCTGAAATAAGACTATAAAAGCGTAGTGTGTTCCACGGAAAAGTTCAATTTACTAGTTCTATTTTTTGCTCCTGTTTGATGCAGAGGGATATCCTCTGCAATGGTGGCGTTGTGCAGGAAATGGCACACATAGCCAACGGACGTGACACTGGGAACTGTGTGTCACTACTTCGGATAAATGTATGTTCATATACCCTTCTCATTGTTCATGTTATTTAGTTACATTCTTACAATACTTCTAACTTTACTTACCCTGATGAATTTAAATTTTATTTTGCAGAGTGCCGATTATAGGCAGAGCAACATGCTCATACTGCAGGAGAGCTGCGCTGACCACGCGGCATCATATGTAATCTATGCGCCTTTGAACATAGTTTCTGTGAACGCCGTGCTTAGTGGCAGCGATCCTGACTACGTAGCCCTGCTGCCATCTGGGCGTGCTATACTCCCAGAACCTGAAACTGGAGGGTCCATGTTGACTGTGGCCTTCCAGTTTCTGGTGGATTCGGTTCCCACCGCGAGACTCTCTCAGGGGTCTATGGCACCAGCCAAGAACCTCATAGTTCGCACGGTGGAGCAGATGAATGCCTCATTGTCCTTGGACAATGAAGCATGACCGGCTCTTCTTGCTGCCTCAACACAGTTTATGTTTCCGTAGGTAATTATGTTCTTACTTTTGTTGTGCTAATATTTCGTCTAATTGATTTGAAGTATTACTGATCATTGTCTGTATATCTTTTCACAGTATTTAGAAAAGTGAAGAGAAAAGAAAGAAGCAACCAAGGTGGCGAGGAATTTCGCTTATTCCAAAAGAGGGGAGAATGGGGAGAAGTCAAGAGAGCACCCTAGAGGGGTTCGGAAGTTGACTTCTTGAACAAATCAAAGAAAAAAATTAAGCTACTAGACCTCATGTACTTCTGAGTTGTAATTTTGTTTCTTTGCAACTTTGTTAACTTTGTACTCAGGACTACAGTTTTGCCTCAATTAAGTGGGATTTCAGCTCTTTTGAAACAAATATTCCTTCTATCAATGTTCTAACAATTGTTATGTTTGCTGTGGAATCATCAAAAATTAAAGGAATTGCTACTGGTGTAAGCCAAGCAGAACACTCGAACTTTCTGGGCAAATTTCACAAGAAAATTTTTATCTACATAATGGAATTCTTATCATTCAATTAGACTAAAGACTAGAAGCATTATTGAGCAAAACAAAAATTTATCTACAACTAATCGAGATTCTCTTGCTCATTGTTTTCCTATTCTTTCTATAAACCATGTAATGTTATTCTAATTACATAATTTTGGGCTAAGGGAGAAAATTATATATTAGTACAGATAAAATCATGATTAACAGTGTAGTTACCAGAGGAGGACGTACTGGAAAATCAACCAGCTGAAATTGTCTTTAAGAGGGTGAATGGGACTTGCCATCAGTGCTTGGGCTAGCTTCTTGTTTGTTATCACTACTCTTTCTCCTGAGCATATGCTTGATCTCTTCTTCTTTCTTATCTACAAAATCCATCAAGTCCTTGAAACTAGCTGCCCGGAGTGAGCGTCGACTAGATCTGGGGGCAGGTTCAATTTCCTCAACATCCCTCTCGACGGCCTCTGGACTAAATCTGCTGTATTGACATAAGATTCTACAGAAAAACACAGCAAGAGCAATGGCGCATGCAACTCCACATATAAGAAACAAGCCCCAAAAGCTTGTCAGTGATAGTCGGTCTGCATCAATTTCATTGAGTTGCATAGAGCACTCGCTACTCCTAAGCCATTTATTATGGATCTTTTGGAGGTCACCGTTCTCCGAGAGTTGAAGAATGGCAGTTGACAAATCAACAGCAAGAGGAGAGTCCCTTTGAAATGCCTGAGAAAGTCGAGAGACTATGAGAAGGCTGTTTTGTGACATACAATAGAAATGCATCATTGACTAAAACTAAACATATGGACTAAACGATGCACTCTGAATTTTCATGTCTGAACTCATCCACTTGTATAATAATTGAAGGCAGCATGATTCTAGATGAACAATTTCTCATGCTATATGTGTTCCATTTTATAGGGGTGATATGGAGGCTTTTAAATCAGAAATTAAAGTATATTAATACTTACAAATCCCCATCCGCTTTTTGTAAACTCCTGCCCAACAGTCCTGAATTTACACTTGGTGGAGGTCATAAACAGCTCAATATAAGGAAGCTCATCGACAATGGCAGCTACTCCGCCACGTTTTGGCCCATCCTGAAGGGCTTTGGTGTAGTCTTCCATGGTTTTTAAGGTAACAAGTCTAGAGACTGCTATATTCAGCTCATCAACCAAATATTTCCGTGCAAATGACCCATCTTGGATTCCAATTCGATCATTACTCGATATCAAGCTGTCTATCCCTTCAATTCGTGATGTCAGCTGTTGTACAGTGAGGATCGATGTCAAACTAGCTGTATAGCTCGAATTGATAATCAACACCACAAACAACCATATAATCAGCACCAGCCGTCCTAGAGTGCTCACTGTGTTCTCCCCTGAGCCAAGTTCAGTAATAGATGATGTTAGAAGTGCCTAGGAGGAAGTGACATACTGAAATTAATGAAGATTACGCAGAAAGTACATACTATGTGAGAAGAACATCGTTGAGAAACTAAACCTGCAAGGCAAAGCAGTTTTAGTAAAATTACACAAATAAAAGCAAAAATCTGCAAGCAGCTAAAGAAATACTTCCAAAATGGTCAAGTACAGAAATTTGAAGTTATTCACCAATTTCATTGTCGCGCCAATTTCTGCGCATATCAAACACAATCATAATTTTCAGGACTTTTTTGTTTTCAATTAAAACACCAAGTGCTTTAATAGGCACCCAGGCAACATCTAGGTCACCAATTAGCGAATTTGGACATTTTTCCTTTCCAGAAAGACACCTTGTGACTACATGAATCATAAAGTCTCAACAAATCAGAGGCCTCAATGATGTAAAACATACTAACCAAAAAATAGTCATGAGCTGTTGCCTCGGTGGACCACGGAACTCGTGATTAATCCTGTGCTCAAGAATCCAAACAACGGCTCCCACAAGAAGGAAGAATGCACCGGTGACTAACCACATCTGATAAGTGAATGGCTTCAGGAATGCCCAAGGGTCTGTTTTTACCTGTTTGACTGGAACAACTACAACTAGTCCCGATTCCATGTAAGGCTGTGTAAAATCAACCATTCTTGTCCTATTAGTAGTTATTGTAACATCCCCAACAGCTGCATCAAAGTTCTGCAAAACAGAAGTGAGCATTAGTCAGCAATCCAGAAATCCCAAACCAAGCCCATTTAGTCATTGGATAATACACTTCCAACAGTCCTTTATCAAGAATTGATAACCGGAAGACATACAGTTGAAATGAATTAGCATCTAAAATTAATCCTAAAGCAGACATTTATCTATAAAGGTAAGTTTTTCCACCTCAAACTGAAAAGCTAAAGATTGGACCAAGATACTCACATTTAGAGCAACTTGGGATACAAGATCATTATACTCAGGATTCCTCTTGCCACCTCCGTACAACACATATGTGTGTGGCACAGCATAAGGCAATAAGTTTATAGCAGCTTCAAATACATCAATACAATATCCTCTGACCCCAGGAGGACTCTTGTCTTTAGACACAAAATCTTTGTAACTTACTCGGTCAGGCACAGCAATACGCAGTGGCTTGCCATTGTTGGGAAATACCCATCCCCGAGGTGTGGTTATAGTTTCACCAGGCCATATAACACTATAAAGATGTGGAGTGCTGCCAGACGTATTGAAAGACTTCTCATATAATATCTCTGGCTCAGTTGTTGAAAGACTAGTAGAATTTGACCAATAACCAATTTTACGAAATCCAGTTCCACCAATGTTCAGAATGTCATAAGCTGGATGAATTAAATTCTTATCCAGATCAAACTGAAGCTGACCACTTACACCTGTGAAGTTCATCTTGAGAATTGTCTGCAAGTAATGTTGGCCTTCATCAAATATTCGGAGTGATGATAAGTGCAGTGCACTTGTATTTGTATCTTTCAACTTTGGGTCATTAGAGAAAGATACAGTCCCTCCTTCATTGAGAAAAACATCAAGGGCACGGGCTGCTAACCAAACAGAGTCATATGCGTAGAGAGCATAAGAATTGAAGCCCGGACTCCCTTCATGTTTTAGTTTGTTCCATTTAGATGCAAAACTTTTTTTGAGATCAGTATCCGGAGTATGATGACGAACAGCAACAACTCCTTGTAAAAGATTCATTTTGTCGGGGTCAGGTGGTACTAGAGAATCTAAATGAGTAGGAAGCCAATCTGTTGCAATCCAAACATAGCCACTGGTCATCATTCCAAGATCCTTGGCAACAGAGAAGATTGACAAACCAGAGTCAGGATTTACATGTACAATATAAACTCGAGATTCCAAGAGGTTTACTCCCACCAACAAGTCATTGATATCGCTTAAGGGGGCCCCAGGAGAGAAGGCAGCCTTGTAAGCAATCTTGGAACGCTTCTTCGCCAAGGCATCACCTAGAACAGAAATCCCATTTCTGCCATAATCATCATCTACAAAAATAGCAATTACTTCTCTCCATCCAAAGTACTCAACCACATCAGCAATTGCATACATTTGAAAATAGTCACTCTGTGTGGTGCGAACAAAATACGGGTATTGTAGAGCAGAAAGGGAGGGATCTGTTGCTCCAAATGACAAAAGTGGTACACGGAGCTCATTAACAACGTGGGATATGACGTGAGCTATTCCAGAGGATTGCGGGCCGATTGCAACAACTACATCATTTTCAATCAGCTGCAAAGCTACATGGAGAAAGAGAGGAAGACATCACTATAACTTTTTGTTCTAAAAGAGAAAGAAAGGCACAGATAACAATTATAAATATGGTCCTAGTTGTTTCTTTTCTCATCCATAAATTACTGGTTATCAGACAAGAAGTGAGTCAGGCGTGGGATCAACTTAAATGAAGGTCCTATTCATATATAACTTCAACAAATAAAAGGTAGACCTCTTGAGCTTCATATCTGATATAAGGGCATATCAACTCAGTAAAATCAGAACCAGCGATCATTCAGCTTATAAAGTCACAAAATGCAGATCAGCAGAACATCAAGAAACTTGTGCTAACTATAGTGTTCAAGCAGGAAGAAACACACAAAACCTACCATCTGCATATTATAAAAAAAACATCAAGGGAAAAATCTTAAGATATGATTCAAAGTATCTTTGACCAAGAAAAAGGGCCTGAATTAACATTTGTACTTTCAAGTCTCTGATTTCTTAGCATATTTCAAGTCTCCGAGTTCTTGGCATTTTCAAGTTCACTAGCTTTAATCAATATACAACTGAAAAACAAAATGTGCAAACAAGAAAAAGCCTCACGATATTCTATCAACATGATAGTCTACATTCTACAGCAATGAACATTGCAATACATAGAAGTTCAAAACGCATGATGCCAAAGTTCTAAACTTTAAAGATAAGAAGAAAACATAAAATGAAAATTCAAGATTATAATAGAAATTGATTTGATTTCTAAATACGTTCCCAGTTCAGAGTATCTCCAAAACCTATATTTTCAATGTAAACATAATTGCAGTTTGGCTTTCTGACATCCCAAAAATGGAGGGAAATTAAAGCTTAGCAGACTAAGAAATAAATGAATTGAGTTTCAGGAAATACCTTCCACAGTTCCAAGAAATCCACTGCAATTTGTATCATGGAAAATCATCTTCAATTTAGTCCCCTTGAGAACACTAGAATCAGAATTTACTTCATCAATTGCGGCTAGGATTGCTGGTTTGGCCGATCTTCCAATGGCTGAATTGAAAGTAAACAGAGCCCCAAAGTTCAGAGAACTCGGCCTCTTAGACGAGACGGTGGCATTTCTAGCCTGAGCCATCACTTCCATGGGCACCCAAATACACAAGATCAATGTAAGCAGCGTTCTTCCCTTGCATATATCGGTCAAGAAGGTCTCCATTTCTACTGAGCTCTGTTGATTCTTGAGCTTTGAACTAGGCTACACCAGCATTGATTACAGGGGCAAAAATCTGTCAACAAAGGCAGATTGAAGAAAGAAAACACAAATAAATAGTTTCTACTCAGACCAACATGAATCCAAAATTCTCAGAACTGAATCAGATACAAAGATTTACCTTGAACACTAAGATTCTGCCCCAAATACCCAACAAAAATCCAAAAGAAACTATATAATATCAAAGCCAGGCCACCTTGGATTATAGAAAATCGATACTCACTTGGGAACCAGAAGAACAAGTTTCCAAATGGGTAATCCTCAAAGCTCAATATTTTATACTCCTATCATCATTACCAAATCAAGCCAGGAATCTCAAAACAACAAAACACTAAACTATATAAACAAGTTGGTGAGGCAACCACACGCCAGACTGATAAAGTACAAAGAAAAAAAAAAAAAAAAAGCCTATATTAAATGATAGATTTGAAGCTGTGTAAAAGTGGAAGATGGCATTTTCAGTTACCTGAAGGCCGAGATTTGATAAAGGCCGTACAAGCATATGCTCAAAGACACAGAAGAGAGCTCCTTCCCATTATCAGCCAAAAAGAGAGAGAACCTCAACATTGTTCCAGACCCAAGTAAAGAATCATTCCTTCTCAAGTTTCCAACTTTACTAGTGTATGGCTCTTCAGTCTTCACCACTTGGGATAGTCACGTTCTTTGCAATATTATACCCTTTTGAATTATTGTGGGCTCTGATCAACACACGTCAGCCAAGAAGATGGGAACCCAGTTTTTTTTTGTTTCATGCACTTCTTTCACACCTCAAAGCGAAGTGCCAAATACCTGAGAATGATCCTCTTCTCAATTAAAAAAAAATGAAGGGAAAACATGTTTATATTACACGAGACTTTTATCAGACATGTGATGTGCATTCTACTACATGACAACAAGCATCATGAAAATATTTGACCAAAATTTCCACTCTTCAATTTTCACCCAAAGCAGAAACCTAAGATCAATATCGTCATTTTCAGTTTCATATTCCCTTGAAGATGTAAATAAGAGCAAGTATCTAGAGTGATAGACCCTACTACTTCTGTGGACTATAACATTTCAGACGACAGATTAATTCTTACACTAAATGCTCCCGGAAAATGAGATTTCAGCATTCATTATATATGAAATGAATTGAACCCACCCAGAAAAATGGATTCCAAGAATAAACGCCCATCATGATTATCTGGGTCACAACCTCGTGATGCTAACCAGAGAGAGAGAGAGAGAGTCTAATCCAATTCAAATAATAAAACACTGGACTTTAATGAATAACATGACTAAACTTGACAAAGATTGCATCTTTGGATTCATAATAATTCACAGTAGAATCCAGATGCTGTATATATATGGTATTGCTAATAATATCATGTTACCCTCATATCAAAAAAATATATATCATGTTACCAATACATGCATATACAGTGATAGCAGGCCAGTATAGAGATTCTGGGAAAAAGACGTGAGAGAAATGTGGGGTGAGTGATCGACTAGCTGGGTCCAAATGAAGACAGTTATATTTATCCCTCCATCACATCCACATACTTCACCATCATGATCGTCATGTAAAACCTTTCTCTCTTGTTTTCTCTTGTAGAATCTAATAACATGTCGACAAATGTACTAATAGAATGACCGTACGTTACCAGTTTGTTCTATAGTGTTAATGAGAATATTAGCATATGTGTCGATTATGTGACCAAAAGAGTGGTGAATTCATTGCATCAATCACGACACAGTTGAAGGTGGTTCGAATGAGATTAGAGGAAGTGAACAGAGACTTGGGTTAGAGGTGAGAGCAATGGCGGAATCACAATCAGGGAATAGGGTACTATTATGTTCTCCACTAATTTCAGTACTTCACTACTTCATGTTTATAAGAAAAAAATGACAATATTATGATTCCCGCAGTCCCCCGTTGCATGTCAGTCCGGTACATAATACTTGTGGCTTGTGCGTACATCAAAGAATCGCGGTTGGCTACTTGGCTTGGTCTCGAATAATCATACTTGTTGAGAAAGAAGAAGAAAGATCTGAGAGGCAATTGCTCTGACTGTTCAGTCATGTAAGCTAGTAAGAATCCTAGTGTTTTCATGGTGGCCTGATCAAAGTTGCTGTTTCTCACTTTCTTGCTTCACAAAATGGTGGTCGGGGTGGACTACCACTCCGGGGCCTAGAGCATGTCAAGGTCAAGACCCATCCCCATCGAGTGTTTTTCGCTTGCGGAAGATCAAACCAAAGACCTCTTTATTATCAAAAATATCTCTGTAACATTCGCTAACAAAGAGTAGTATCATGTTTTACCACTAGAACAAGTTCTAGGTGTTGTTCTCACTTTCTCATCACATCCATACCAAAACCATACTATTGCCAGTTAAGTAAACCAGATAGAATAAAGTCACAATTTTCTCAATTTTATATGAAGGCAGGAGTAGGACAACGATATTGATTTTGGACCAATAAGTAGCTAGATCACTGGATAAGGATATCAAAATAACCATGCAGTTCATAGAGTTGAAGCTCATTTAAAAATGATTACTGAAAGCTATCATATTATATATGAGATATTTTCTGTTACAAGTTATACATGAGATATATTTTGGGTCTTCAAGACGTGCCAAGATTGTTGTCATTTTCCAGTAGTAGATTAATAGAAGGAAGTCTTTGATAGAGAATCCGGATTATTACGTGCGCCCTTCACCTATAATATGAATGGGCTTTTTTTCCACACCATTACAGTATCAATCACATTTTCCACAATAATAGCTGAATTAGAATTACCGAATAAGGGCAAGTAATCTCAACAAAGCAATCAATCTTACAAAATATATTGACCACAAAAAAAATGTGTCCCTCACAATTCACAAAAGACAAACTAATTCGAATAATTTGTTTTTATTCTTTTTTCAAGATAATATGCTAAATGAATGAAGTTTAAAACATTATGAGAATAAGAATGTCCAAATTTCCCAACTTGCTTTTACATATTCAAAGTGACCACAATTTGCAAAGGCATCAACAATAAAGTTTGTCTCAAATGATCATAAACTGACTCTAATCAAAATCAAAAGAGTGGGTATCACTCAGTTTTGTTCTTTTTACACCAACCATTTGTGTTTTTAGAGACTTTAAAGAAAGGAAAGCCAACATGATACATGTGTTCCTTGGCACTCACACATCTTCTTCTTCTTTGGTTTAGGCCCTAACAAGTGTGTAACAGTAAACACACAACGTTTGCACTGTTGGACCATAATTTGGTATCTTAGTGGTTGCGTAGCTTCATTGCCCTCGTGTCACCTAAACTGAAGCAAAATATCTTATTAGAAAAGAAAAGAAGCCAAGCAATTCATGTTCTTATGCTGGTTCCTGTAAAGGACTAAGATGTGACAAACTTACATGACCTGAAAACTACCTGAAGCTTTCAAAAGGGCATCAAACACTTTATGCGACTCATATTTCCCATTCGTTGCTATATATTCTCCAAGGCCAAATAGGAGATTCTCCACATGTGCTATACAGCCCTAGACAATTTACAATTTACAATAGCAGCCCTAGATATGGTCCTGCTGCTACTGTGCCTCACTATCATGGGATGCACAATCAGGTATGGTTGTATGGGCTAGAGGAGGAAAAAGTCTAAGGAGACAAATCAAAACTCTTCTATAAGTGTCTTCATGTACGGAGGCCGGCGACCCTAAAGAAGAATCACTCTCCTAGAGAAGGGACCAAGACCCTCTTGAACACTGCGATTTCCTTTCAATTTGTAAATAGTTTGTTATGGTTTCTGGATACTGTAACTACTGGGATATGGCCAAGTTTTTGAACTTCTGTTACTATTTCACTGTAAGAAAATGCTACTGATTGTATAGACAAAAATGGGGCTAGTACTATGGTATGGACCCTATTGTCACAAGCTTAGTTTTTCCTAAGCTACTCGTGCGGCCTTAGCACCCTCCTTGCGCTAAGTCAGTCTTACTCACGCACAACACTTGGCTAGAACAATCGAAAGAAGACAAGAAGAACACTTAGAAAGCAAGAACTTGTATTAAGCTTTAAGAATGTTTTACAAGGCTTGGTGATGCAATGTTTTCTCTATGTACAAAATGAGAAGGGTGCCTCCCTATTTATAGACATCATTCCTCTTGCCTAAAATTCTAAAGTAATCTAGGACATTACAAATAAAGATAAAGTGTAGAGATTCTACATGTCTCTAGGGAAGTCCTAAAATATCTATACAAGGCCTTGAGTGTTCTAGAGAGTTCTAGGAATCTCTAGTTGCTTGAACCTCCTCAAAGGTTCTAGAGAATTTCATAGTCTCCTAGAGACTTCCCGATGTATCCGGACACCTCCGAGGCTTCCCACAACGTTTTAGAACACTCTAGTGTGTTCCAAAAATTATCCTTGGGCAATGCTTGATTCAAATATGCCCAAGGAACTTGGCGGGTTGTGACATTCTCCCCCACCTAAGTTTGCGACGCCCTCGTCACGTCTTGCTCATGGTAGCATTGGATTTTGTCCTTGAATTGCCAAAGCAAATCCTCGGACTCCCAACTTGCCTCCGTATTGAGCAACCCTCTCCACTTGACGAGATACTCCTTGTAGCTTGACACGCCTCGACGTCGGATGACACGGTCCACAAGTATCTCGTCTACTTCCTTGTCAAAGGAGGTGACAACTGCCGTTGGTGCCCGATGCGAAACTCATTGATGGGTCTTCCACGTCTTCATTGTAAGGCCTCAACATGCTTACATGGAAGACCGGATGTATCTTCAACTTGGGCGGAAGATGAAGCTTGTATGAAACCTTGCCCACACGTTTGATAACTTCAAACGGCCCCTCATACTTGCGTATCAAGTCTTTATGCACTTTCCTAAAGGTTTTGAATTGTTGTGGCAAGAGCTTCACGAGTACAAGGTCCCCTTCCTAGAACTCCACGTGCCTTCTCTTTTTATCCGCCCACTTCTTCATCCTTGAGGCGGCCTTATGCAACGCCGCGCGAGCTAACTCCCTTTGCTCGTGCCACGACTTGGCAAACTTGAACGCGGCGGGACTCTTTTCCTCGTAACGAGTGGCAAGGGAAAGAGGCGTTATTGGTTGCTGCCCCAAAACAATCTCAAAAGGACTCTTGTTGGTGGCCTCGCTTTGTTGCAAGTTATAAGAAAATTGTGCCACGTCAAGAAGCTTGGCCCAATCTTTTTTATTGGCACTCACATAGTGCCGCAAGTATAGCTCCAAGAGAGCATTGGCGCGCTCCGTTTGCCCATCACTTTGTGGTGGAAGCTTGTTAAAAAGCTTAGGTCCGACCCAAGCATCTTGAAAAGCTCCGTCCAAAACCTTCCGGTGAAGCGTGCGGTCACTCACAATGTTCTTCGGAACGCCCCAAAACTTGACCACGTTGCTAAGGAATAGCTTAGCGGTCTCCTCGGCCGTGTAATCGGCCGATGCGGCCATGAAAGTTGCATACTTGCTAAATCGGTCCACCACCACGATAATGCTCCCAAACCCCTCGGACTTTGGCAAACAAGTGATGAAGTCCATGGAGACACTCTCCCATGGTCTCTCGGGAATGGGCAAGGGGTCGAGCAAGCCCCCCGGCTGTTGTTGGACTACCTTGTCTTGTTGGCATACAAGACATGTCCTCACATACTCCTCGACTCAATCGCGCATCCTTGGCCAATAATAGGTGGACTTCAACAAGGCAAGTGTGCGCCTTACTCCCGAATGACCGGCCAATTTGGAGTCATGACATTCTTTCATGAGCTCCCTTCTCAAGTTGCCCCATTTTGGCACATAGATGCGGCGGCCCTTCATGTATAGGAAGTCTTCCTCCATCCAAAACCTCATTGTCTTGCCCTTCTTTATCAAGGCGATGACACTTTGTGCTTGTGGATCCGCCTTGAGTCCCTCCTTGATCTTGTTCAAGAGTGGGCTAGTGACTTGCGATATGCTTGCAAATTCCGCCTTCCGGCTTAGTGCGTCGCCTACCACGTTCACCTTTCCCAGCTTGTACTCCATGACATAGTTGAACTTCGCCAAGAAATCTTGCCATCGAGCTTGCTTTGGGCTTAGCTTCTTTTGTGTTTGAAAGTAGCTTGTCGCCACGTTGTCGGTCATGATTACGAACCTTGTCCCAAGCAAGTAGTGCCGCCACACTCTAAGGCAATGGATGATGGCCGTCATCTCCTTCTCTTGCACCGTGTAGCGACGCTCCGTGTCGTTGAGCTTCCGACTCTCATAGGCAACCGAATGTCCCTCTTGTATGAGCACGCCTCCAATGACAAAGTCGGAAGCATCGGTGTGCAACTCATATGGCTTGGTGTGATCGGGTAGACTTAGTACGGGCTCCTCGCATATGGCCTTCTTCAAACCCTCAAAGGCTTCTTGACACTTCGTCGTCCACTCCCATGCCTTATTTTTCTTGAGAATGTCGGTTAATGGAGCGGCATTCGCCGAGTATCCCTTGATAAAGCGGCGGTAATAATTCACTAACCCAAGAAAAGATCTTAACTCATGTACCTTTGTGGGTGGCTCTCATTCTTAGATGGCATGCACCTTGCAATCATCCATCATGAGTTTGCCATCCTTGATCTTGTGCCCTAAGAACAACACCTCGTTCTTCGCAAAAGAGCACTTCTCCCTCTTGATAGTATAGCTCATTTTCCCTTAGCACCTTAAACACTTCCCTCAAGTGTTCTACGTGCTCCTCCAAGGTTTGGCTATACACCACAATGTCGTCTAAGTAGACGACCACGAACCGATCAAGATAAAGGTGGAATATCTTGTTCATTAAGGTGCAAAATGTAGCCGGTGCATTTGTTAGACCAAAGGGCATAACCAAGAATTCATAAGAACCATACCTTGTGATGCACGCGGTCTTTGGTTCATCACCCTCGGCTATGCACACTTGGTAATACCCCGATCGAAGATCCAACTTAGTGAAGTAGTGTGCATGCCACAATTGATCAAACAAGTCGGCAATGAGAGGGATGGGGTACTTGTTCTTCACCGTGACCTTGTTGAGTGCCCTATAGTCGATGCACATGCGAAGAGAACCATCTTTCTTCTTTTGAAACAAGACCGGGGCACCAAAGGGTGCTTTTGAAGGACTAATGAATCCCGCGTCCAATAGCTCCTTCAATTGCCTCCTTAGCTCCGCCAACTCGGGTGGTGCCATGCGGTATGCGCCCATGGCGGGTGGCTTGGTTCCCGGCTCCGACTCAATTGCATGGTCGACTTCCATCCTTGGTGGTAGTCTCTTGGGTAGCTCGGATGGTGACACATCCTTGAACTCTTCAAGAACTTTGGCTACCTTCTTGGGCACGTCGTCTTGTGGCCTTGGCTCCTCATCATCGTACTCCTTGAGGATGGTTAGGTAGCTCTCCTCTTCCCTCTTGACGCCCTTCTTAAATTGTAGTGCCGACAACACATTCAAGTCTTGTTTGGCGCCTCTCTTTGTCGGCACGACGCACGCCTTGTCGCCATCTATGATACACATGTTATTGGCGAACGGCACCGGTATGGCCTTGACTTAATCATCGAATTACGTTAAGTAATTGCATCGACCCCATGCTTACACCTTCGTCGCCGCCCTCGGCTTCACCTTGATGACTCCCTAAGAGTGCACTTAGTGCCCTCTTTTACGGACAATCTCTAGCCCAATGCGGCCCATCACAAAGGAAGCACTTGTTATTGTTGGGCTTTGAACTCCTCAAGTCCTTTTGCTTGCCTTTGTCTTTGCTTCTTGCCGCATAGTTGTCTTGACGGAACTCGTCTTTGCGTTGGCTCTTGTCTCCCCCACCTTTGGCATTGTTACTCTTCTTCTCCTTTGGCTTAGTGGTGGTCTCTCTTTGACTAGTGTAGTCAATTAGGCTTTCGGCCACAGCTATGGCCGTAGCAAGGTTTTGCACCCCACGTCGCCTTAGCTCGGTCTTAGCCCATGGTTGGAGACCGTCCATAAAATTGAAGAGAGCATCCTTGTCGGACAAGTCGGGGATCTCGAGCACCAAGTTTGTGAAATCTTTGATGTACTCTCGAATAGGCCCCGAGTGCTTGAGCCTTCACAAACGGGCTCTTGCCTCGTCCTCGGCATTCTCGGGATAAAATTGTCTCTTGAGTTCTCTAGTGAAGTCATCAAAGGTGTCGATGGTGCATGTACCTTTCTCAATATCTCCTCGCCTTCTTCACCACCACAGCATTGCGGTCTCGGTGAGGTAGAGAGCCGCGGTCTTAATCTTTGCATCCTCCTCGGCAATGCCTATGGCTCCGAAGTATTGATCTAGCCCCCATAAGAAGTTACCCACTTCACGAGCATTGCGCGAGCCTCCGAAACTCTTAGGCTTTGGCACCTCGATGCGCTTAGCCTCCACAATACCGCTGGTGCCGGCTCCCGTAGCCAATGCGCGCTTGCATAGGACCAAGTCCCCATGCATCTCCTCCATGCGTGCAAGCGTGCCATTCAACTCCTTCTCGTGGACTTGACGCATTTTGGCGAGTTCCCCCATGAACTCCTCGCGAATCTTCGCCATCTCGCCTCGCAAGGACTCCTCTAGCTGAGCCAACATGTCCTTAATCGCAGTGTGGATGGCAGCATCCTCCGCCTCTAAGCCATCTACCTGTTGGCTTAGATCATCCACCTGGGCCTCTATGCCACTCACGCCTTCCTCCACCTGAGATAGGCGTGAGTCGAAAGCAGAGATCATGTCCTTAGACCGTTCCTGTCTTGGAGCATCAGGGTCGACATGCTCTTCGCGACCTCTCATTTGCGTAACTTCCTCGGAAGGGTTGGATCCTGATGCACCTTTAGTAGCACTGTGCTTTACCATTATGTTGAGCGAGGTTCCGATCGAACTTCTGCTCTGATACCAACTGTCACGAGCTTACTTTTTCCTAAGCTACTCGTGTGGCCTTAGCACCCTCCTTGTGCTAAGTCAGCCTTACTCATGCACAACACTTGGCTAAAACAACCGAAAGAAGACAAGAAGAACACTTAGAAAGCAAGAACTTGTATTAAGCTTTAAGAATGTTTTACAAGGCTTGGTGATGCAATGTTTTCTTTATGTACAAAATGAGAGGGGTGTCTCCCTATTTATAGGCATCATTCCTTTTGTTTAAAGTTCTAGAGTAATCTAAGACATTACAAATAAAGACAAAGTCTAGAGATTTCTACATGTCTTTAGGGAAGTCTTAAAATATATATACAAGGCCTTGAGTGTTCTAGATAGTTCTAGGGATCTCTAGTTGCTTGAACCTCCTCAAAGGTTTTAGAGAATTCTATAGTCTCCTAGAGACTTCCCGATGTATCCGGACACCTCCGAGGCTTCCCACAACGTTCTAGAACACTCTAGTGTGCTCCAAAAATTACCCTTGGGCAATGCTTGATTCAAATATGCCCAAGGAACTTGGCGGGTTGTGACACTATGGTGCTCAATGTAGGGTACAGTGAAGATTATGTGAGGAATCTTATGGCTGTAGGCAATGCAGCACCAAATGTCCCCTATTAATTGTGTTGGTTAATCTAAGCATATATGAGGACAAGGATCATTTAGTACTGGGGACCTGAGCACCACCAACAATGGCATTTAACTTGGACCACTGGAAGGAGGCAAGAAACTTCTCATTTGTGCATTAACTTTGTGTGGATGCAATCATGCAAGCCAAGTCATTTGATCACATTGCACCAATCAATCTATTACTGAGGTTAATTAGTAATTACTAAAGTAACTGCTTTTACACCATGTAAATGCATTCCATAATTTCGAGTCGACAACAGTGAACTCTTGGTTTTTTTTTTTTTGGTGAACTCTTGTTTTATTTCTGTGAAATACATTTAAATTCCAAATTACTTTTTCCTCTGAAAAAAGGGGCTTGTTATATACGTTTCATGTTGTTCCTACAGCAAATGTTATTTTCTTAACCCCCAAAAATTTCAGACTGTTGGAAGCCAAAGTAGGTACTGCAATAACAGCAAAGTTATGCAGATAGAAACAGAGGAACTAATATCAGGTCCATCCAACATGTTGATACAGGATTGCCTAAGAATGGGAACAGCAATATATCTGAAGATAAGCTCCAAGTCTCCAACTAAACAACATTTAAAGCTGCAAATAACTACTCATAACACAGAACTCCATGATGCATGTCATTCTTGTCATATAGAATACTGAGAATATTATTTCTCAATTAAGCACTGAGCTAAAGAAGTGATTATATACATGATTTCTGGTGTCGTAATATCATGATCAATTACGAGAAAGAAAAGTATTCAGAGTCCCAATTTGTACTATGAAACATCTAAGCTTTTCTTTCTTTGACAACATATCTAGATACTAATCAGCTAACCTGAACTTGAGGATTATCGTGCTGAAACATTCTCTTGATAGCTTCTTCCTTCTCATCAACGAAGTCAACAAAGTTAGATATGACCTGAGAACATTGAGTATTCGATGAGCTTCTGGATAGAGGAGAAGGAGGATTTACTTGTCGTCTTTTGTACCGGACAAATTGGTAAATCATTCTCATCAGAAACACTACAAATGCAGCAACACAGAAGGCACCACATAATAGATATAAACCCCAGAAGCTGATCAAGTGGAGTCGGTTAGGCTCAACATCCTGATCCTTATCACCAGGACAACCCATCTTACAAAACCATTTCTCGCGGATCTTCTGAAGCTCTCCATTCTCAGAAAGTTTCAAGATTGCAGTTGACATGTCAACAGCTAGGGGAGAATCTTTTTGAAAAGCCTAATTCATATAGGTGAACGGACAAAATAAGACGAGGTAATAAAAATAATCAGTAAATACGATACAAGGACAAATTAATGGCTCAATTTCATGATGTTGGTCTAACTTTGCAACTGCTCTATCTTATTGATGACAAAGAGGTACCATAAAATAGTACATTCCAAGGGCACAAAGAGATGTTAGTCTTTGATTCATTGTAATGAACCTAAAAGTGGAAAGGGATTGTCCACTCCAAAGAATGTATGGAAAATCCCCATTTTTATTAATTACTTCCCGACCACTATTATTCTTAATTTACCTCATAAGTCTAACTACATCCTTTATTAATAGTGATGTTTCATTCAGCTCCCATGTTGGAACACTACACATTTCTCCAAACCGTGTTAAAACATTGACGGTTTTCTCTTTCAGAATATTTGGCATCTTCCTACTTTAGATGGTAAAGAAAATCACTTCTACTGCTGTATGATGAATAAAACTTAAAATATGGATGCAAAAACCTCTGGCCTAAAAATTGAGTAAATGTAATATCAAATTAAACCAGTAAGGGAGCACCTGCATTTGCAGTTTTCCCCAAAAAAAATAAAATAAAATAAATAAATCAAGCATGCATGTATACACATCTATTTTGATTTTTGAAGCTATAAATAAAGGTACTTACAAATCCCCATCCGCTCCTGGTAAATGTTTGCCCAATAATCCCAAAGTCTGTTAGCCTTGAGAGAAACAATTCAATATACAGTAGCTCATCTATAACAGCTCCCACCCCTCCATTATCTGGTCCTTGCCGTAGTGCTCTCTCATACTCTGCCGGGGAACCTAGAGGAACAAGTCTTGAACTAGGAATGTAGAGGGTTTCAGTCAGATAGCTATAAGCAAATGAACCTACTTGGTACCCTATGGGCAAATTGCTTGCGATCAAGCTATCAATTCCAGTGATGGGTGATGAAAGCTGCTGAACCGTAAGGATTGAAGTCAAGTTTGCAGTATAGCTTGACGTGATTACCATCAACAGGAAAAGCCATATCACCATCACTATCCGCCCCAGTGGGCTCACAGTATCTTCTTCTGTAATTGATAAAAGAGTACACACATTACTATAACATTATGTGGCTCCATAAATTTTTTTTAAAGAAAGAAAAATGAATACAAAATCAAAGTGATGGTAGAAGAAGCGCCACAAACTAGTCTTATTCATCCTTTCAAAAACAATACACTATCAATATAATGATAAACAATATTCAACAGCAAAACTAGTGGTCAAAAATTTCAGAGCTTATGAAAGAAAATGCTCAACTGTAGTGTGGACATCCTATTTTCTGTATAAGATGACTTGTGCCAGGTCATCTTGTGAAAAGGAATTTGTCATCATATCAATAAGCAACAAGTTTTAATTTATAGAAAACATATGAGACAAATAGACACAAATTTTTTTAGATTTCATTAAGAACAACATGTGGCACTGGGGGACAGAAACAGCTGGTATTAGTTCACTGAGTGGCAATGAAAACTTAAAATGAACACAGTTATCTGTGTATTTTAGTTTGGAGCAACATTCAAGCTTCTAGTTTTTATAAACAAGGTAAAATTGGCCAAAGAAAAAAGATAATGTATAATCAATGACAATGTATCAGAAAGCACTATCTCCTGAAAACTACCTTATCATTCCTCTATTAAAGTTAAAACTTGAAAGTGTGGCCTTAGAGAACCAGAGAGACTAAAATATAATTATAATGGAAATCCCACACAAATGCTTACGATTTTTCTTGAAAAGTGTTGAGAAGCTGAACCTGAAATAAGAAACAGGAGAATGGCATCAGAACCATGTTTGCTAAGTATATGATTGGTTAATTAAAACATCAAACTCTTAAGCTAAGAGAAATGGCAGAATAATAATTAGAACCATGTTTGCTAAGTATATGATTGGTTAATTAAAACATTAAACTCTTAATCTAAGAGAAATGGCAGAATAATAATTATCTAAGAAAACATTGAAGATATTATTTCTGGAAGAGTTGTACATGTCAACATATAGAAGGCTTACAGGAACATTGTAGCAAGCTGCTTCTTAGGGGGACCTCGAAAATCATCATTGACTCGATGCTCAAGAGTCCACATAACCACAGCAACAATCACAAACGAAGCTGCCGTGACAGACCACAGCTCCCAGGTAAAAGGTTGAAGAAAGACCCAAGCATTTGACTTTGAATTTTTAACGGGCGCCACTATCACTAACCCAGTGGTAGCATAAGGCTGAGAAAAATCCACAATCATTGTCCGGTTTTTCACAATTGCAATGTCCCCGACAGCAGCATCAAATACCTGCCAAAAGTTTCAGTTACAAAGGTGTTGATCAGTTTCAGTTTCCATTTCATACTTGGCATGTAGATTCGTTCAAGCTATCTGCAGGTGCTAACTCAACGTCAAGTTTCCATGTATTGATACGTTATCTTACCCCAAAGCAGACTCTCATTTTAAACATTCTTTGGGTATACCAATTCTAAAGCCAGTGAAGTTTACTTACATTTTGTGCCACCATCTTCACAAGCTGATCATAGTTGGGATTAGACTGACCATCCCCAAAAGGTACAAATATGTAAGGAACATCATAAGGAACTAACTTCCGTGCTGCCAAGAAGACATCAATACAGTATCCTTCAAGCTTGTGGCTGTTGTTCTTTTCTGTAGCAAATTCAACAAAACTCACTCTTTTTGGCACTCCAATTCTCAATGGTTGTTCATCACCTGCGATCACCCAACCACGTGGCGTGACTGTATTTCCACCTGGCCAAGTAACATTGCCAAGCTTCTGATCCAGTGGGAGATAGCTGACTCTCCCTCTTTTAACAGTTTCTGGAGGTGAAACTGAAAACCCTGAATAATTAGACCAAAAACCAACTGTATGAATTGCCATTTTCTCAATATTGATAACATCATAACCACCACTAACAATGTTTCTGTCTTGATTAAATTGAACCTGACCAGTTAAACCACTCATATCTGTCTCCAATAACTTCTCTCGAAGAAGAGATCCACCATCAAATATTTTAAGCTTCCTCAGCTGAATTTCAGATGGTTCCAATTTTAGTAACTTGTCAAGGACAGAAAATGAAATATTTTCATGTTCATCTATAAAACGTTCAATCGCCTTCGCCACTGTCCAGACTGTATCATAAGCATATAGTCCATAGACGTTTAACTCAGATCTTGCTAAACCTTCCTGCTGCATTTTTTTCCACCTAGACTTATATGCACTCTTTTTATTGGACTGTGGGGTATGTTGACGTAGTGCAACTACACCATTAAGAACAGCTAATGAAGTTCGATTCATTGGAGAGAATGAATCAATGGTAGTAGAAAGCCAGTCCGTTGCAAACCACACATAATCACTGGTCATCATTTGAAGTCCTTTGGCAACATGAAAGATCCTCAACCCGGATCAGGATTAATGTGAACAACATAGACACGAGGGCCATGCAATTTGGATTTATTGAGCAAATCAGTGAGGTAACTTTGATTAAATTCGACAGGCAAAGCCAACTTATAAGCAATTTTTGACATTTTCCCCTGAAGTTCATCACCTAAAGCAGATATTCCATTCCTCCCATATTGGTCATCCACAAAGACAGCAATTACCTGTTTCCACTCATAGTAATCTATCAAAGCAGCCATGGCAGCCATTTGATAGCCATCACTTCGCGTAGTTCGGAAGAAGTAAGGGAACTGAAGAGCAGATAGAGTTGGATCAGTGGCAGCATATGAGATAAGAGGTACTTGAAGACCATTAGCAATCTCAGAGATCATATGAGCTATTGCAGAGGACTGCGGACCAATTATGGCCACTATATCTTTGTCAAGTACCTGAAAAGCTGGTCCGAGAAGTATGCTATTACAATAATGCAGGTTGCATAATTTGAATTCTGAGTCAAGTACAGTATCAAACTTACGAGGGAAGGGAAAAAAGCTTAGAAAAATAAACCGATTATACTGCTTGATAGTGTGGTAAAAAGGGAGAACATGCACATTTTTGCTGATAAAGGGGTTATGATGATGGAAAACTTCAACACCAGTAATATGCAGCACAAGAGATGAACAAACTTTAGCATCAATATTTGGAAAAGATGTTGGTAAATCAGCAACAATTATGAAAGGTTCCATAGATTATGTAGTATATGCAAACTGATATTAACTTAAACTAGGAAACTGAAATACTATATGCATGAATACTTCAGACTCTTAAAGAATAGATACAGAATACAATTTCAAATTTTAGTCAATAAAGAAAATTCACAACTGCCATAAACAACAAGAAGAATTGTCATTCACATACGAAAACAACTTTACTAATCACAAAGGTACCTTCAACGGATGCCAAGAACGCACTACAATTTGCATCCTCCATAAACAACTTCAGTTCTGTTCCTTTGAGTATTCCTGAATCTGCATTAACATCAGAGACTGCTGCTTGCATAGCTGGCTTTGCAACTCTACCTATAACAGAGTCGAAAGTAAAAATGGCTCCAATGTTCACCACAGAAGGCTTTTCGCAGTAAAAAGCACCAGTGAGCAATACCCATATGAGAGTATGAACTCCCAAAACCACAGTATATCTCATAATGGAACAAATTTGAAGGCTTAAAGCCACCACTCTAATTCCTCAAAGTAAAGACTCAACCTTGTCAGAAACCTTGATGGGTTCTTCAAAAGTATGAACCTGTTAGTTTTGGATAAAGATGAAAACTTTAAAACAAGGCATTGTGAGGGTGCCAAGAGAATTACTGATAACCCCACATAAAGGATATCCTCTAACTTCTTGATCACTACCCAGTTGAGAATGAAACTTGAATTTGAGAGAAGCACTCAAACTTCAGTACTGAACTAATTGAAGTTGACAACTTTCATCAATGAAGTATTGGTTTCCAGGGAAAGACTGAGCTTTGAGAACTGGAAAATGGTTGTCCAAACTCCAAAGCCAGAACTGAAGTTTAGACAAAGCTTACAACACTGGGTTTGGTGAGATAATTAATGGGTGTGACCAAAAGAGAGGAATATTTGTGTAGAAATAGGATTGTGGTGGTTGAATAATTGAATCTGGGAACCTGATGTTCCAAGTTGAGTGAATGAGAATCACTTTTTTTTTTTTTTTTTTTGAACAGGAAATGAGAATCACATTTTGAAGGCAAATATTTTTGGGTCCACTTGCATGTCATGTTCTCAGGGCTTTCCTTTTCCCTTTGAGACTCGAGTGTTTGGGGTAATCTTTTGCCTGTGCCGACTTATCATGTACATTAGACAACAACCAAGCTTAAAGTTTTTAAATGCCTAAACTATGATAAATGCTTTTCTCACCCAATAATTTATCTTGGATGAACTCATAAAAGTCTGAAAGACTGAAACTAATAACTAATTCTTAAAAGTTATTTTCAGAATTTATTTTTTAGATTTTAATAAAATAAAATAGGGAACATTAGTGGAACAATGCTTACAAAATCTCTGTAGTCAACATAGTGTGACGCCCCGCCAAATTAACAAGGAGTTTCCTTGAGCATTTTGATGCAAGCATGGTTCAAGGAAGGTTTTGAAGAACACATAAGCATTCTAGAAACATTCGAAATATTATGGAAGGTCTTGGAAGTTTCCAGAAGAATCGGGAAGTATTCGGGCAACTCTAGAACTTTCTAGAACCTTAGAGAGTCTCTAGGACACTCCGGAACTTTCTAGAACCCTAGAGAGGCTCAAGGCTCAAGACTACTCCGGAACTCTCTAGAATACTCAGGGTTATACTTAGAGTTATATAGAAAACTCTAGAAACCTCTATACTTGTAAATGTTCTAGAATTATCTAGAAACTTAGGCAAAGGGGGAGGATGCCTAGAAATAGGGAAGCAACCCTCCCATTTGAGACATAAAGAGTATAGCATTCAAGCTCACTTATAAAACTTTGTAAAATTTTTTCAAGCTTAATACAAGTTATCTCTTTCAAAGATCTTCTCATTTCATTCGAGTGTTCTAGCCATAGTGTTTGCGTGAGTAAGGTTAACTTAGCATAAGAGAAGTGCTAAGGCCGCACGAGAAGCTTAAGAAAAATGAAGCTCATGACAATATTCTAATGAGCTATGTAAATTTATCAAGAAGAGTTGTTATAATCTGCACATCATATCTACATTACAAATTTTCTAGACAAGAAACAGATTCTTGCAATGTGGTTAATCAGAAAATGGATTGGGCTAGGAAAGACCAAGTTTCTTTCAACGGGAGAGGCCCAAGTACAAAGGGCAATTCCGTCATTCCAGAAAATGCTGGAACTGGATAACAAAGTTCCATCCTTTTCTGCTCTTCTCATCGTCAAGAGGAGCAAAAGGGTTCACAGAGTCAGCTGATGCTCTCAAGCTCTTAACAATGGCTTCCCCTATCACTTCCTCTTTCCAAACCAGGTCTCACATCCCAACCCTTCTCTTTACCACGTCACTCTATCTACTCTACTTCATGTCTAATTTTGCTTTTCTCTTCTGCAATTCAAACCATTATTAGTGTTTCCTTATCTTTTGGCCCATATCACATTGCACAAAGTTCATTCTTTATTTGTGGGTCACAATATTTGCCGGATTATTTGGGAAAGTTGGAGTCTTTATTGCTTTTCGAAACCTTTTCGACTAGATTGTAGTGGCATAAGAGATTGTATTCATGGAGGATTTGATTTTAAGTTTGGCTAAGCTAATCTTTGTTTAGATTTTAGGGGGAATTAAAAGCCTTATCAACAAATGCATATCTTACACAGAAGTACTTATGTTTATGAAGAACTGTTTACGAGTGTTTAGTTAGTATTGTAATGTAACTGTTGTGGAGTGTGTTTGATTTTCTGAAGAACTGTTTTGGTGTTATGTTTTCAGCAATTTGCGGTCGGCCTTTTTGGGTGAACGAAAGGGTTTCACTGTTTACAGTGCTCCTGCAACTAATGTGGAATTTTTGAAGAAGGCTGTGGAATGTAAGGAATCGAGAATTGGGAAGCAGCCAATTGAAGTGCCGGCCAATGTGACACTGAAATTGGAAGGCCAGTCTCTGGAAGTAAAGGGTCCTTTGGGGCAGCTCTCGATGATTTTACCACGAGAAGTTGTGGTGGAGAAGCATGAATCTGGGGTTCTGAGGGTCAGGAAAGCTATGGAGACTAGACGGGCCAATCAAATGCATGGCCTTTTCAGGTAAAGTTTCTTCCATTTTTCAGCAATGCTCTTCCAAATGAGATTAGTCTTTTCAATTTGTCGTAGTTTTTTTTTTTAAATATGTTCTCTGGTGATCTCTCAGATATAAGGATATTCAGTCTTTTAAAGAAAAGGTATGAGAGATGGGAAATAGATAGAGTTTTGGTATTGTAATATTCTAATGTGTCATTGGATCTCCGCTTTCCGATATCATAGGTAGTATGGTTAACAAAGGAATAGTGATATGGATTGTAGTTGGGTAGGAGAGTGGGTAATTCAAATACAACTATATGGGTATCCGCATGTCCGAGTAATGTAGTTGTTGCCTTGAATGACACCAGCAGTTCTTTGATCTGCTGTTATTTAAGAGGATTTTCATATTTGTTATATACCCTTTATTGTCTTGTCATAGTGTCTATACCTGATTTTAAAGGAGAAGAATGATTTAGCCATGTTAAGACACATACATGTCCAATTTCAGATTCGTCAAAGGTTGTCAAATATCTCTAACCCTTCAGTGCTTGTGTGAATAATTTTCTCAGGACACTTACGGACAATATGGTGGTGGGAGTATCCAAAGGATTCGAGAAGAGGCTACAATTGATTGGTGTTGGTTATCGAGCAACATTGGAAGGAAGGATCTTGGTATTGAGTCTTGGGTTCTCCCATCCTGTTAGGATGGATATTCCTGATGGCATACAAGTGAAGGTGGAAGAAAACACCCGAATCATAGTTAGTGGATATGACAAGAGTGAAATTGGCCAGTTTGCTGCTTCCATCAGGAAATGGAGACCACCAGAGCCATACAAAGGTAAGGGTGTGAAATATGCTGATGAAATTGTAAGAAGAAAGGAGGGAAAAGCAGGAAAGAAGAAGTAATATTTTCCTTTCCTTGGCAATGGTTTATTTTTGTATTCTCACATTTGTGCTTGTCAATATGTATCAGAATTATTGAGATTATTGCTAGCTGTTGTTCATTCTTCTGGTATTCTGCTTGTTAGTCCACTGTAGCTTGTAATACATGAGACTTTGATCATGCACAATGAGAGATAAATATTATGAATACAGTACTGCGCCATTCCCTATTCTCAAGTCCATTTAATTTTTCTACAATACTAAATATTTAGAATTCGACAGGTAATAATGAGGCATGCAAGTTGCTCATATAGAATAAACATCCACACAAGAGTGGATGGACCTGAGGCAGGAGTTTTCCAGTAATTGCCCTTGAAAATTGAAGGTTCATTAATCCTTACTGATATTGATATTTGCATTACTAAATAGTACTAGCTAGTGGACGGTGCTGCTACCCTAGTTCTACGAAGGTGTCATGGTATCACAAAGGAAACGCTGTGCAAACTGTAAAAACCACCATTTGACAGCTCTATCATCTCCATCATTTCCTGTTTTCAACTCCCAGAGATGAATATAGCACCGGCCAAGATGCAAGACGCGCATATACGCCCTAGGCACACACCTAGTCGGATCTTATCGGTTTTCCGGCCACCTGTGACCCCCAATTTCATCGTATTTATTCGAGTCCAATGAAATGGCACTTGCACCATATCTCTGATGCTAGTTCTACTGTCCCATATTAATTCATTATTCTGGTTTCCATCAGGATTTAGGAAACTCAGATCCCATGTCCCAACGGACTCGGACACGCGAACTTATCCTAATTGATAAGTTGGACGGGTTCTCAAGTAATCCATGTACTACTGGGAAAAACATGCTCTTGATCTTATATAACAAAAACAGTCCGCCATGCTGTAGTTGTTGCATAGAACGGTTTTGGGTGATAATTCGTAAATAAATGCATGTAAGTATGATCAAGCGTAGGAATACCTTTTCAAGGAAACATTCGAGTATTAGGCCCCGTGGCCATGGAGCAGCCAGCATGGATGATAGGGGATGGACTCTACTCCACATCGGTTGCCGCAAGGGTGATCTCAAAGAGGTGAAGCGGCTTCTCGACGAGGGCATACTAGATGTCAATGTGGCTTCATGTGGTGGTCACAAATCTAGAGGGGTCACCCCTCTTCACCTCGCCGCAGAAGGTGGCCATGTTGAAGTCATGGATGAGTTGCTTCATCGTGGGGCTAACATAGATGCTAGAACTAACCGGTTGGGCGGTGCTTGCGGCTGGACTCCTCTTCACAATGCGGCGAAAGAGAGGAGGAGGGAGGCAGTGAAGTTTCTGGTGGAGAATGGGGCGTTCTTGCCGGATGACATGCATGATTGTAGGTTTAACCCTCCACTTCATTACTGTCATGGTCTCGACTGGGCTTACGAGGAGATGAAGCGGCTTCCGCTATAAACTTCATCGTCAGGGAAGAGCTCTTGCACATCTGAAACCTGATGCTGCTTTAATTTGTTAATTTGGTGAAATACTGGTGGTTGTAGCTGCACTCTTTGGGTTCACCGTATTAAAATTGGATGTTATTCTGCTGCACTGGGATGTAATGACAAGTTATTTGTGTAGCAATGTTTAGTGTTCAAGATTGTAATCAAATTTGTTCAAAAATAAAAGAACATATATATTTTGTGTCAATTGAAATATATTAGAGAAATTAATTTGTTCTTGTTACTCATAGACATAAGATTAGCGCATAACGAAATTAGAACATTTAAGCGGAATGATTAATAAGTACATCATTTTGACATACCATCATTTGAACATTCAAGTGAAATTGTACCCTATCAAAACTGTGGTCTACACACCAACTTCTACACTTTTGTCACTACCACCCCCAACTAGTGGCGGAGGAAGAAGAGATTTACCTATGGGGACAAAAAAAAAATCAAACATAAAATAACTAATGGTTAATGCATGGTCAAAATAAATATTTTTTTAATTCTAAAATGTAGCTATTGTTGTGCCAACACATCAGAAATTCTCTGACTTAAGATTGAAATGTCCAAATCGTAAGGCTGTTGGAAGGACTTCACCGCTTTTTTTGCTGTTGGGAGGAATCTTATGGGGACACAAACACGTCAAACCGACCATTTGTCTAAATTCTACTGGGGGCACAGGCCCACTCGTCCTTAGCTGCCTCCGCCATTGACCCCAACCACCTCCACCGACACCACCTTCTCCACATGTACACTCTCTAGCACACATACAACGTCGACGGAAGCCTTCACATTGGCCATAATTCATGTTATAATCAGGTTTAACTTAATTTTCAATGTCCAATTCAATATCTAAACCTCATTTTGATGTAGAACTACAGTCCCGAATTTCTTTTGGCCATTCAACTTTATGTTTTCTTTCTTTCAATATTTTGGCTATATAAGTTTGCGTTGTATTTTGTTTCCTCACATATCTACTGGGAATCATATACAACCGATGTTGGGTCGAACAACCCAGAAGCCCAACTCTGATTCTAGGTCAAACACAAGAAGCCCAAAATCCGTCATTCCAGTATCCGCTTCTCTCAAATATAAAACCCGCCATCTGAAAAATTTGAAACGCAGCTGAAAAAGCTGTTGCCGCCTAAAAAAAGCATTCTCATTGGTCGACATAACCAGCACGCGGATCACCATCCACACCGTCAATATTAAATCCAAAAATTTCCAAAACCCTCCCAAAATTTCAAACCTTTCAAACCTCACCGCTTCTCTTAACCACTATAAATACACCCTCCAATTCACTCCCAAATCCACAATTGAAAACCCTAAACTCCAAAACCCTCCCAAATCCACCTTCCAGATCTCAGACATGGCACGTACCAAGCAGACTGCTCGGAAATCCACCGGAGGCAAGGCGCCAAGGAAGCAGCTGGCCACCAAGGCTGCCAGGAAGTCGGCTCCGGCGACCGGAGGAGTGAAGAAGCCCCACAGGTTCAGGCCTGGAACCGTGGCGCTGAGGGAGATCAGGAAGTACCAGAAGAGCACGGAGCTTCTGATCCGCAAGCTGCCGTTCCAGAGGCTTGTGAGGGAGATTGCTCAGGATTTCAAGACGGATCTCCGGTTCCAGAGCAGCGCCGTGGCCGCGCTTCAGGAGGCGGCGGAGGCTTACCTTGTGGGTCTGTTTGAGGACACGAACCTCTGTGCTATTCACGCCAAGAGGGTCACCATTATGCCAAAGGACATTCAGCTTGCGAGGAGAATCAGAGGCGAAAGGGCTTAGTAAAACCATCAGATCCCATTGCTTTGTTGTTTAAGAGAATCATGAATTAGCTATGGTTGTATATCTTTTTCGCTTTCGGCAATCTTAATGAGAATGGTGTTTCTGTTTTGTGAAAATTGCATGTTTTGATTTATCATATGTGCTGAATCTGGATTGAAACCCAAATCATAATGTGCAATCTTTAGTTATGAACAGAGTGTAAACTGGGGAAACTTGTATATGCTGATGGAACGAATTGGGTGAACTAGTCCTTAAAGAATAACATTCTTTGTAGTGGATTTAATGCCTTTCCTCTGAACATGATATATCCAAACAGTTATAACTTAAAACTCCCTTTTCTTCACAACGCACTAACCAATTAGTGAAGCCAGACACCAAAACTATACACATCAAATGTTTCAGACACAGATGCAGGGCTGAACCAATCAGCTGCAACAATCAACATGTTCAATACAAGGTCACTGACTCACTGCAAAGACTTGCAGAAGGTGTAATCCTGTATTGCAGCTTAATTCTCATATAAATGACAGAATGAGAGGAGCAAATGTATAAAATGGTATCCTACTATTGACATCATCACATGATTTGTTCAAGATGCAAACTACTGTAGCATATTTGTTTTTCGGTGATACTCGTATGAGAACCCAAGCATATGGACAGCAAACTCGCTGGGTCTAAGACCCGAGCAAATCAAAACAGTAGCTGAAGAGCAGGTCTATGGTATATTAGTATCAACATGATATGACTAGGTACAACTATGTCATTATGCATCCGACAAATGGATTGAAGCTGCACATGTACAACTCATCTGTTCTATCACATATATTGAGAACATGTCATCAACCTTCAAGGGCTCGCATCTTCAAAAGCTTGTATGTGGTCGTTTCCTGAAATTCATCCAAGTCAGTATGATAAAAGTGAACCTACACTGATATTAATATCACACTAAAGCTTGAACAATAAAATAACCATCACTTCACCAGGAAAAAGATAGGACATATATGTGATCTATTCCTTCAATTTTGGTTTGAGAATTAATAAACATTCAAACTATCCAATTACAGGAAGAAAGAAAGAAAAGAAATGAAAATTTGGTATGTTCCAAGTTCCAACATAAACAAAACATTAAAGGTGAGTATGTATAGACATACATATTTAGGGGGATGGAGTAGCATTGTATCTACAAAGAATCGAACAGCTAACGTTTTACATCTAAATCGCAATACAACATGAAAAGGTAGTCATAAGTAGCACAACTATCTCACAACAATCAGGTTATAATGGATATAACATACCCCGAAAAAGTCTAATACAACATATAATCTAGGAAAATTGCAGCTAAATGGAAGTATTCAGACAAAACTTGCTATGCCTCATTGTGTCTAAAGCTAGAAACTGGGAGCTGTAAGATGATTGAGGTGCAAAACTCACCTCTGTGTATTCCCCCATAATAAGAGACTGAATAAGCTCTTCCCTCTCACATTCTGTTGTATTGACCGTCTCCAGCAAGATGGCATTGTCAATACCCTGAGCGTATTTACACCAAAAGAACACGCATAAGAAAAACTTCAAAGCAAGCATGGATACAAAATAAAAGAAAACATGAAAATAAAGAATCAACAATAATAAAGGGTATGCGGCGTATGCCTACCTGATCAAAATGAGGATCGTTTAAGAACATTTGATCGCCTTCCAGGAACCACCTCTGTCCCTTAATTTCAGGGATGGTGATACGCTTCTGCGGATCAAATTCTGTCATTCTAAGTATGAGATCAGATGCATCTGGTGTGGCTCTAACAGTCTCAGGAATGCAGAATCGGCCACGATGAAAATTTTGATATGATGGGCAGCCGTATAAGAAGTGGTAGAGTGTCACCCCACAGCTGTAGACGTCAGCTTCTGAGCCACCGTAAAAGGTGCCATCCTTGCTAATCTGAAACCAGAAAACATAATTTCTTCATATATGCATACACACACACACACACACACACACAAGATGGTTCCAAAGCGGACGTCCACACTCGGCTTAAAGTGCGGACGTCCCTCCGTTCGGCGCCGACGACGTGCCTCCACCCCAGCGGACTCCAGCAACGTCCCCGACCACTTTCCCTCCCCGGCGAGTCCGCCAAATTCCAGTTTTCCGGCGAGATCGACTTTATTTGAAGTTTTGGGTGATCTCGCCGGAAAACTGGAAAAGAACGGACTCGCCGGGGAGGGAAAGTGGTCGGGGACGCTGCTGGAGTCTGCTGGGGTGGAGGTGCGCCGTCGTCGGCGCCGGATGGAGGAGAACGGAGGGACGTCCGCACTAAGCCGAGTGCGGACGTCCGCATAAGCATCTCACCTCAGGAGCCAAGTAAAAGTTTGTTCCACAGTACGTACTTAATTTCAAATCATCATTGAGGTAATTGCTTACACCAAAATCTGCTATTTTCAGATTTTGTTTCGCCTCGTCCAACAACTGATTTCCAGGTTTCACATCCCGATGAACTAAAAGGAGTTTGTGGCAATAATCTATGCCATGAATGAGCTACACCACAAAAAAAGGAAAGAACAAATAATAATCAGTCACATTTACCGTGAGGTTAGCTATAACATGCAGATTTAGACTAGAACTAGTAATTAAAATGAACAATTGGTTATTTTATTGAGAAATAAAGTACCTGGCGGAAGTATCTCCAAGCTTCCCATTCGGTTAAAGTCCCTCCTCTTTCTTCAAGATAGTCAAGCAAACTACCACCCTCCATCCATTCCATCACAATATATGCATATTTTTTAGACATCTGCCCCTCATAACAAGTCATCACATTTGAGTGCTTCAAATGCTGTGCCACAAAAATCTCTCTATAAGATGACCTCAAAACTCTGCTTGAAAGCCAATTTTACAAGTTCATAGCTCAACAAGCACTTTCCTAGTATCAATTATCATACAATCTATCATGTATAATAAAATCTCAGATTCCTTTTCTTCAATCAACTCTACAAAAACTCAAAATTCACATACCATGTATACTAGGCTAAAAAATTAAACAGGCAGGAGTGATCTAGGGGTGGCGATCCAAAGAATGCAACTGTTTGCGATAGAAAGTGGAAACTTAAGAATATTGAGGTTCAAAAATATCACAGCAAAACCAAATTTCACAAGCAAAAACCACAAAATACAAAAGGTAGAAATTTATATAAGATTCAACGCATATAGGTTTACCTTGTTCTGAAACTTGATTATTCTGCCAGTACGACCCACTCGACATTGATGCAAAAACTCTTCTTTTCTTTCCAATCCCTCCCATCCCAAAACCATTCTAAATTAAAACAGCAAGCAACGAGCTCATGGCGATATTCTGAACGCCACCAGCCTGGCGTCCAGTGGTGACCGGAAGGCGACGGAACCCGCCTGCGTCTCGTCCGGGTCGGGTCGACAAGAAAACTGGGCATCTCAGTTGGCGGCCGAGAAAATGAAGAGCCCGAAAACCTAGGATTCCATCCTTAAATAGATTAAAAAGACGTATTTACCCTGAACTGATTTTCATTTTACACTATAAATTCTTGGTATGAACTTCGTTTTGAGGGCACAGTGAGTCCACAAACTCGGTTTATCGTGCTCTACGATTTTTGTAAAGAAAGTTTTTCAAAATTAGAACAGAAGAGAAATATCATTTTTGAGCTGCTAAAAGCTCAAAAAAAGGTAATAATTAAATAATATCATTTACGGTCTAAACAACGGTAAACATGTAAAATTTAGTCTATAATGTTACAACTAGAGCATCAAATGTATAAGGTGATCTTTAGATTCCCTGTCTTGGAGGTTGTATAATCTTTTTGATCAATAAAATTTTCTCCATTATTTCAAAAGAAAAAAACATCCTTTAAACCTACTATTAAGATATAAAATATCAAATTGGTGTGTTATTGTCAATAACGAGCCAAAAGAATATAGTGACTGAAGTGAAAATTTTGTATTTAGGATCAAATATATTCAAAATTGACCAACAAGAACCAAGCTAAGAGTTCGATGTTGATGTATAGAGGATGAGTCTGGTTGAAGGGACACCTTATTTGACACAATTTTTTACACTAATTTTCATCCCTTATATTAAATTGATCTAATGGTTAATATTAATCGAAAGTATGATTTAGCAAGTGACATAGAAATACTCTAATTTACCAATCAAAAAGTTATTATATTTAGGAAAATGAAATTCATTTTGAAGAAAATCAATAAATTTTTTTTACATGATTGAAAAACATAAGAACACCCGTATCTGATAGCTGATTAATGAACGGAATAGAAATAAAAGTCTTGATAAGTAGTAAAACTGGTTTACCTCCTTCATCCAGTCCATTCGGATTGTGATCCATAATAGAATGATTGTTTGCATCAACGTACCTGCCATTATCCTTGACCATATTCCCTATACAATATGCATGAAACACAGTCAATAACGTAGCCTTTGGTTAAATTTTAGTTTATGTAGAAAATAACAGTAAACCAAATTTGCATAACACATTATCACTACTGTAAAATCTAACCATCTAAGTAACTCGAACTGGCATTACCATAGCACCAAAGTCGAAGTAAAATCCAAGAAGGGCACCGAGCTTGCCTTCCACACCCAACAGCGACACCGGACAAGACTGGCTGAACTCCATTAAGGAGGAGGGTGAGGGCAAGCAAAGGGGTGAGATCTGAGACAGCTGCGGCCACGGCTTCACCCTCCGTGAAGGCGTAGCTGATAACGTCGCAGAAAATAAGAACAACTATGGCTGCGATGGCGAAAATGATGAAGGTGATCGTAGTCATGACCACCACGAAAAATGCTGTGGACTTGGGATTCCTGCTCCAAGCTCATTGCTTACTCTCACAGTACTGCATATACATGATCGCAGAACGTACCCATCAGTACGTCACAACAGTAATGCTAAAATAGTTATATACCTCATATCAGTCATATGTTATGTCTGAGCTAGCTAGCTAGCTAACTCATATATATACAACATTATTCACTGACTTTGCAGCTGCATTTAACTTGATTGAGATCGATCATGAACACCCATCCTGATATCGTCGTGCTGCATTCATGAATTAGTCATATGTCATATATATGAATACATACATTATATGGTTCATAGAGTTTTGACATATGTCATATATATATATATATATATATATAATATATATATAGGCCGGATCAGAGGCGGACGTCCGCACCGGCCTTAAAGTGCGGACGTCCCTCCGTACGGCACCGGCGAGGGCGCGCCCCAGTAGTGTCCCAACCACTTTCCCTCCCCGGCGAGTCCGCCGAATTTCAGTTTTCCGACCAGATCACCTAAAACTTCAAACAAAGTCGATCTGGCCGGAAAACTGGAATTTGACGGACTCGCCGGGGATGGAAAGTGGTCGGGGAAGCTGCTGGAGTCTGCTGGGGTGGAGGCGCGCCCTCGTCGGCACCGTACGGTGGCGAACAGAGAGACATCCGCACTTTAAGAGCCATGCGGACGTCCGCTCTCGAACGGCTCTGTATATATATATATATATATATCATGATTAATTACATACACTGCGGTACTATAGAGTTTGGCATGTAATAGAGTATTATGGAATTTTCATGTACCAGATCACAGACAATAATTGTATTAGGTTATGAATACCAAATACAACTCTTCTCTAATTCTCTTGGTTTTCTGAAAGAAAGTACCTGATGAATAAGGGGAAATACCAGAAGAGTACGGAGCTTCTGATCCACAAGTTGCCGTTCCAGAGGCTTGTGAGGGAGATTGCTCATGACTTCAAGACTGATCTCCGGTTCCAAAGCAGCGCCGTGGCTTCAGGAGGCGGCGGAGGCTAGGCTTACCTTGTGGGTCTGTTTGAGGACACTAACCTCTGTGCAATTCACGCCAAGAGGGTCACCATTATGCCCAAGGATATTCAGCTTGCCAGGAGAATCAGAGGCGAAAGGGCTTTGGAAAACCACCAGATCCCATTGCTTTGTTGTTTAAGAGAATATTACCTATGGTTGTATATCTTTTTGGTTTTGGAAATCTTAATGAGAAGGTGTTTCTGTTTTGTGAAAATTACATGTTTTGGTTCATCACATGTGCTGAATCCGGATCGAAAACCCAAATTATAGTTTCTACTTCAGCATAATAACCTTTAAGTTAAGAAAAGAGTATAAATGGGGGAAACTTTTATCTGCTGATGGAACTAACTGTTGAACTACTACTTTTAAGTATTAACATAACATTCTTTGTAGTGTGTTACAGTCCTTCCTGGAGGCTCTTAGCAAATGGCTAAAACTGCGAATATCTTGACCTTAAACATGCGATTCATGCCTTTGATATTATGTTCATATAGCAGTCACAAGTTATAATTTGAAACTCCTTGTTCTTCGCAACCAACTACCATTTAGAGAAGCCGTACACCAAAACTAATCACATCAACTGTTTCACACACTGGTGCAGGCCTGAACCAATCAGCTGCAACAATCAACATGTTCAATACAAGGTCACTGCCAAGACTTGCAGGAGATGTAATCCTGTATTTGCTGCTTAATACTCATATAAATGACAGAGAGGAAGCATAAGTGTGGAACTAAGTTGCACGGACACGGACACAGCGACAAGGCAATACTCAAAAACTGAATTTCTGACATGGCAAACAGAATTATATATTTATGTATTTTTAATAAATAAAAAAGATACTAAAATATGAAATAACTTCTTGTTGCATAAATTGCACACAAAATGAACATTTCCTCCCCCTATTTTCACTGTCTCATCATCATCAATCACTACCTCTTTAGTGACATACTTCCAAAGAGGAGCATTAGTTTGTCTGGCTCATTCGACTCAACACTAGGTTCGGTTGAAGCAGCACTTAAGCTCGTCTTATTTATACAATTGATTGAATTGAATATAGAATAAGTAGGTAACATACACACAAAATTTTATATAATTATACATTGATTACTAATCTCAGTAATATCAGAAAGATACATAATGGGGAGAGATTAAGGAAAAGAAGACTGACCTTAGCAACGACGATGGCGGCGAACAGCAGAGAGAAGAGATCGAATGGGTGTTGTCGGCGGACTTTTTCTTTGTCTTTTTTTTTCGTTGTTGTCGGTGGAGAGAGGAGAGGGAGAGAAGAGATCAGAGAATGGGTGTCGTCGATGAACGTTTTCTTCGTCCTCTTCTTCGTTGTTTCTTGTCGGTAGAGAAAGGAGAGAAGAGAATCAAAGAGATCGAATGAGACTGAAAACTCTACTACGCCATTTAAGTCTGAAACACTGACGTGGCGTGTTGCAATGCCGTGTCGGGGCCGGTCAACATGTTCACGATGTGTCCGAAAAGTCAACTTTTTCGGACACGCCACGTGACGTGTCGGACACAGTTTTTGCCATGTTAGGCGCGTGTCAGCTTGTCAGAAATGTCAGACACTCCAGCACTCCACACTCCAGCGCAACATAGGTGTGGAATAACTTTCTATATAACTGGAATGGTATCCTGTTGTTGAAAACTTGAAATCACCACATAATTTGTCCAAGAAACAAACTGTATTGGCATATTTATTTATAGTGCTACATTTATGAGCCCGAGCATATAGACAACTATCTGGCTGGGTATCAATATGATATAAATAGATACACAACTATGTCACTATGCATCCAACAAATGGATTGAAGCAGCACATGTACAACTCATAAGTTGTAAGACTAGTATCACATATTTTGAGAAAGTGTCATCAATCTTCGATGGCTGACATCTTCTTCTTCAACAGTTTGTATGTAGTGGCTTATTGAAATTGATCCAAGTAACTTGTATGTGCAACTCGTAAGTTGTATCACATATTTTGAGAAAGTGTCATCGATCTTGCATCTTCTATTTCAACAGTTTGTATGTAGTGCCTTCTTGAAATTGATCCAATAGTTTGTATGTAGTGCCTTCTTGAAATTGATCCAAGTAACTTGAATGTACAACTCGTAAGTTGTATCACATATTTTGAGAAAGTGTCATCAATCTTCAATGGCTCGCATCTTCTTCTTCAACAGTTTGTATGTAATGGCTTCTGAAATTGATCCAAGTAACTTGTATGTACAACTCATATGTTGTATCACATATTTTGAGAAAGTGTCATCTATCTTCAATGGCTCGCATCTTCTTCTTCAACAGCTTGTATGTAGTGGTTTCCTGAAATTAATCCAAGCAACTATTATAAGAGTGAACCTACACTAATATTAAAACCACACTTTAGCTTGAAGTTTGCAAACTGTAACAAAATAACAATAACAATCTTCTTTTTCAACAGTTTGTATGTAGTGCCTTCTTGAAATTGATCCAACAGTTTGTATGTAGTGCCTTCTTGAAATTGATCCAAGTAACTTGAATGTACAACTCGTAAGTTGTATCACATATTTTGAGAAAGTGTCATCAATCTTCAATGGCTCGCATCTTCTTCTTCAACAGTTTGTATGTAGTGGCTTCTGAAATTGATCCAAGTAACTTGTATGTACAACTCATATGTTGTATCACATATTTTGAGAAAGTGTCATCTATCTTCAATGGCTCGCATCTTCTTCTTCAACAGCTTGTATGTAGTGGTTTCCTGAAATTAATCCAAGCAACTATTATAGAGTGAACCTACACTAATATTAAAATCACACTTTAGCTTGAAGTTTGCAAACTGTAACAAAATAACAATAACAATCTTCTTTTTCAACAGTTTGTATGTAGTGCCTTCTTGAAATTGATCCAACAGTTTGTATGTAATGCCTTCTTGAAATTGATCCAAGTAACTTGAATGTACAACTCGTAAGTTGTATCACATATTTTGAGAAAGTGTCATCAATCTTCAATGGCTCGCATCTTCTTCTTCAACAGTTTGTATGTAGTGGCTTCTGAAATTGATCCAAGTAACTTGTATGTACAACTCATATGTTGTATCACATATTTTGAGAAAGTGTCATCTATCTTCAATGGCTCGCATTCTTCTTCAACAGCTTGTATGTAGTGGTTCCTGAAATTAATCCAAGCAACTATTATAAGAGTGAACCTACACTAATATTAATATCACACTTTAGCTTGAAGTTTGCAAACTGTAACAAAATAACAATAAAATAACCATCACTTCACCAGAATAGAAAGGACATATATGCATTCTATTCATTCACCTTTGGTCTGAGCAGTAATAAACATTCAAACTATCCAATAACAAGGAAGAAAGAAATAAATGAAAAAAGGGTATTTTCCAACATAAACATTAAAGGTGAGTATAGACATTCATATTTAGGGGGATGTAGTAGCAGAGGATATATAAAGATTTGAACAGCTACTTTTTTACATCTAAATCACAATACAACATAAAAAGGCTTTTTCTTTCTTTCACATATGTTTTCCCTTGGTCCTATTGTTTTTCAAGCATCCATGGCCTCTATAAGATGACCTCAAAATTCCGCCTGAAAGCCACCTTTACAAGTTCATAGCTCAACAAGCACTTTCCTAGTATCATTTATCATACAATCTCAGATTCCTTATCTACAATCAACTCTACAAAAACTCAAAAGTCACATGCCATGTATAGTATGCTAAAAAATTATACAGGAGGAGTGATCTAGGGGCAGCAATCCAAAGAATGCAACTGTTTGCTGAAGAAAGTGGGAACTTTAAGATGATTGAATTGCAAAACTCACCTGTGTGTGTTTTCCCTTGATAAGAGACTGAATAAGATCTTCTCTATCACATTTCATTTTGTTGACAGTCTCCAACAAGATGTCGTTGCCAACACCCTGAGAGCATATACAACCATAAGAACATAGTATACATAAAAAAAGAAAAAACTCCAAAGCAAGCATGAATACAAAATAAAAGTGAACAATAAAATAAAGAATCTGAAATAATAAGCATCTCACCTCGGGAGCCTGGTAGAAATCTGTTCCGCAATTAGTACTTAATGTCAAATCATCAATTAGGTAATTGCTAATACCAAAATCTGCTATTTTCAGATACTTTTTTGTTTCATCCAACAGCAGAATTGCAGGTTTCACATCCCGATGGACCAATAGGAGTTTGTGGCAATAATTCATGCCATGAATGAGCTACACAACAAAAAGAATGAAAAGAAAATATAATAATCAGTGAGATATAATGTGAGTTTAGCTAACATGCAGAATTAGACTAAAACCAGTAATTAAACTGAGCAATTGGTTAATTTAAAAAGAAATAAATTACCTGGCGGAAGTATTTCCGAGCTTCTCCTTCACTTAATGTTCCTCTTTCTGCGAAATTAAGCAGTTGCCACGGTCTGTCCAGTTGCCATATGTATGCATTTCTTCACCTTAGCACCATAACCCTTCGCATCATGAGGATCATTTAAGAACATTTGATCAAACTCCTTTTTTCTTTCCAATCCCTCCCATCCCAAAATGATTCTAAATTGCTTGTTGGAGTCCATCCTTAACACCAAGCAGCTCACGGCAATATCCTGCAAACAAACAATAAAATATTATAGGTTTATAACTGAAATCAGAAGAAATGTAAAAATCGAAAAAAAGCAAAATTTAAAAGAAAAGAGCAGAACACCTGTCCAAAGGAAAGTAAGCAAACAGGACCAGCACTTCAAAGTTCAAATCGTGTTTTTTTCAGTCTGGATAGAGAATCAAAGAACCAAATCAAATAGAGTAAAGAGGCTGAGAGTCTGGGGCGACTGGACGAGAGTGTGAGAGTGACTTTAGTCGTTAGATTTAAGTTTGACCAATAATCCCATGTGGAGTTCCTACTACATTGGTGTAGGACTGATAGAATGACCAATAACATAATGACACGTAACCATGTCGGGTTTTCGGGCTAAAGATTTTCTTCCATTTTACGAATCGGAACCGACCGGTTACTATGTAGAATATGTAGAATCAGACCGGTCGGTTTTACCGGTTTTTTCTTTGGTCCGGTTTTATGTCCAACCTTAGCAAGAACGACCTTATTTATGAAAGTTAATGAGTTATAAGAGGAGAAGATGTGAGGCGAAAATGGGGTTAATCCATGTGACGGTTGATCTGATGGTCTAAATGGGTTAGTGACAGTGGGGAAGTCGTCATTTCTATTGTTGTTGGTTGGATTAAATATTTGTATTCCTTGTGAAAAATGAATAATTCATTGATTAAATAGACAAGTTTTATTAAAATGCATGCAAGCGATGTTAAAAATCTAGTAATAACAAAGAGAGCGGGTCGACTTTAACTTGACCAAAAGCTCACTAATCTATCGACTGAATGTCCAACATCCAAATAATAAAATTGCAACAACTCTAACAAATCTATGATACCCACCACCTATGCATATATGTTAACATTTCTGTCATTATTGCCATTAGCAGATTTCAGACAGTGAGAAGTACTAGATCTAAGAGAGTAGGAGTGTTGGATTAGATTAATAATGTGGTATTGTGATTGGTATGAGTAAAAGTAGAACTATTGACTAGAGAATTCCACGACTGCATTTGAGTAATAATTGAGGGCAGTCTAACTCGGTTTTGTGACAATAATTAGTTGTGAGTTAAAATAAGGGTGTGGTTATTGTCACCATACCATCTTTTTTGTTCACCCTACGAACATTTGAATTATTTAGAGACTATATTATCCAAGTGTAAAATGATTAATAAATACACTAATTTTGTAATATTCAAATCTCAAAGAAGACTAAATATATAACAAACAAATTATATATTTCATTAAATAACATTAAACCTCACACTTCTCCACCCATATATGAATCAATTACAATTTTTTTTTGTTTTCTCATTGTCGTTAATACGTTATTCAATTCATAAACTCATTATTGTTAACTTCATCAAAAATTTATAAAAATGTTTTAAACTTAAAAAGTAAAAATATAAATATATATATATATACAGGCCCATTCTGGTGCGGACGTCTGCACTTGGCTTAAAGTGCGAACGTCCCTCCGTTCTTCACCAGACGGCTCCGATGACGGCGCGCCTCCACCCTAACAGACTCCTGTAGCATCCCCGATCACTTTTCTTCCTTGGCGAGTCCGCCGAATTCAGTTTTCCGACGAGATCGATCTTGTTTGAAGTTTTGGGTGATCTCGTCGGAAAACTGGAATTCGGTGGACTCGTCAGGGAGGAAAAGTGATCGGGGACGCTGCTGAAATCCGCTAGGGTGGAGGCGCGCCGTTGTCGGAGAACGGAGGGACGTCCGCACTTTAAGCTGAGTGCGGACGTCCGCTTTGGAACGTTTCTATATATATATATATGTGTGTGTGTAATAATTTTTTTCTCAATTCATTGCTCACAATTGTATGAATTTTTTTTGACATGTATGAACATAAAAAATGATTTAGAACTAAAATAGAAATGAATTACGTTAATATTTTATTAGAATTTTTTTATTGCTATAGATTATGAGAGATTTTTGTATATTATTGGAAAACGAAATGGGTGGATAAAGTAAATTTAATTAGTATAAAAATAACCGTGTAGGGTGAATAAAAAAGATGATAGGATGGAAATAGCCACATCCTAAAATAATTACATGTTTTGTAAACATTACTTTTAAAACTATTGTTATGATATATAAAATATTATTTTCGTGTGTTTTTATCAACGAGCCAAAAAAATATTATCAATAAAGTGAAAATTATAGTATCGGGAAAGTATTTATTCAAGATTGAGTAGCTCAAAATGTAACAAAAATCAAAGTAAGAGATCGAGATTGATGTATGTTAATGTATGGGGAATTCGAATGACAAACAATATGAAGATGTTGTAGTAACATTATTTATGTCAAAAAAAAAAAAAAAAAACTGCTGAAAGCTTATTGGCCCAAGAGAAACAAGTGGGCTAGGCAGAGTCGGGGCACCGCTAGGCGGTCACTCGGGTAATGAGCATGGGCGGGCTGGGGGTCCCACCTTTAATAAAGAAAAGAAAAACGAAGGCTCTCTTCGTTGTTCTGTTTTCACTTGGTTTCCGTTCTACTTTTTCAATTTTTAGCAGTAATGAGAAGAGGAAAAGAAAGATGTAGATGTCTGTATCTGATTTTGATGAAGGTAACCGGAGCTGCATATTGAAGAAAATTAGAAGAAGAAGAAGGAAGCATAGTGATTCTAAAGCACGGAAGGAATCTCAGAGAAGATACATTCAGAACTTCGGATTTTTTAGTAGTACGTGCATGTTAATGCTGAAGATTGCTTCAGCATGCTATGGAGGACTCTCAACGGAAATCAGTTCTCACCAGCTCCATCATTATTGGTTTGTATGGAAACTTTGAGCAGAAATGCTTGTATTAGTGAACGCGAGCTTGTTCAATTCAGTATTACGTACTACTGACAGTTGGTAGTCAAGCTGCTGAGAAGGAATCGATCCGTATTGAAGCAATACCGACAGTTTTAGACTTGTTTTTAAAGTAGCGGTATAACAATTTTTTTGCATTACCACATAGAGGACATAGTCGTATCATGTTTAATTAGAAAGCAAAAATGGTCCTCTGGTACAACATCTTCTTCATGAATGTGATCTTATTGGAAAGATACTTGAAGCAGAAAGGAGTTTACAGGCTGCTGATTTCGGTTATGCCAACAATTCCTGCTAATTAAGGCAGAAACATTCAACTAGGAAACAACGATAGGGAGATTCAGGCATATCTGCAGGAAAATAGTGTCACTACCATATATAACAAAATCACCAAATTACACTATGAATAACCTTGGAGAATAAACATTGTCCTACACATATACAAATGACTTCATTCTCAGCCTTTTAGGGGTTCCTTCACGTCCCAGTTGTTCAACCTTCTAGCTGCCTCTTCCACCTGCAATTAAATCCAGGTTACAATTAGCAGTGATCGAGCACAACAGTAGTAAGACTAGCCTAAGATGACTTATACTACAATTAAGTTGTTAACATCTTAGTATGATAAAAAATAAGAAACAAATTAACCATGTAAATAAGAATCTGATAGCTGATTAATGAAGGGATCATAGAAACAAAAAGTCTTGATAAGTAGTAAATCTAGTTTACCTCATTTTTCCAGTCCGTTCGAATGGTGATCCATAATAGAATGATTGTTTGCATCAACGTACCTGCCATCATCCCTAACCATATTCCCTATACAATATGAAACAGTCAACAACGTAGTACTGTAGTGTAGCATACTAGCATAACACCTTTATTTGGTTAAACTTTAGTTTATGTAGAAGATAATAGGAAGCAAACCAAATTTGCATAACACATTATCACTAATGCAAAGTCTAAGTAACTCGAACTGGCATTACCTTAGCACCAAAGTTGAAGGAAAAACCAAGAGGGCACCGAGGGGTACTCCAACCAAGTAATAACACCCCACATTTACGTACGCCACAAAAGCTTGCCATCCACAGCCAACAGCAACACCGGACAAGACTGGCTGAACTCCATTAAGGAGGAGGGTGAGGGCAAGCAGAGGTGTGAGATCTGAGACAGCAGCGGCCACGACTTCACCCTCCGTGAAGGCGTAGCTGATAACGTCTCGGAAAATAAGAACAACTATGGCTGCAATGACGGAAATGATAAAGGAGATCGTAGTCACCACAGCAACGGAAAATGCTGTGGACTTGGGATTTCCGGCTCCAAGCTCATTGCTTACTCTCACACTGCATATACATGATTGCCGAACCCATCAGCAACAACAATAATGCTAAAATAGTTATATCTCTCATATATTATGTCAGACATTAACGCTCGCTAGCTAACTCATATATATACACACAACATTTTTACTGACCTTGCAGCTGCATTTAACCCGACTGAGATCATGAACACCCATCCTGATATCGTCGTGCTGCATTAATCAAATTATTCATATGTCATATATACGTAAATCATGAAATCATGAATACATACATATACGTGATGTTAAGAGTACTAAGAAATTTTCATGAAACAGAAGATAATTGTTTTAGGTTATGAATATCAATAATAACTTCCCTTTTTTTTGTAAAGAAAGTACCTTAATAATTTGAAGAGATGCCATTTTCCAAACATCGTATCAATTGGTGCAGAGAAGAAAAAAAAAAAAAACAAGACACAAATATAGCCAATTTGGCGGTCACAACCAGAATAATCATATGCAGCCAAACGGCCATAATATGAATGATGCAAAAACCATCGACTAGATGGCCAAGTATACATAAAAAATGACTCTTGGACCATGAAATATCACTTTCATATATATCTAGAAACTAGTCAAAATAAGGAAAGTTATACTATTCCAAATTCCCCACCAATGTTCTCCACAGTCCACACAAAGAAACAACAACAAAAAAGAAACGGCACCAAAGATTAATAGAATAGTTAACCACCATGATTAGCTATGATTAATATGGTCAAAATATGTGAATATATAGCTGTTATGAATTGCCACATTAATATTGGAGCACCTAGCAAATTACGTGGTATGATTAACAAAAATACAAAACCAATAAAGACATACCAAATCGAGAGCGAGTCAAGAGCCAACTCAGGATTTTCCAGCAAGCCAGCCAGCAGAACCAGAATCTGAAAATACCACGTCTCTAAACACAGCATCACCGCAGACGCCACCGATAGTTTGAAGAATCCATACAACCCGGTGAACGCTTGCCACGTAAAACCGCTCCACGTCTTCCTGCACCTCTCGCTCTTCACGATATACACAAACTGCGCCACCACCGTGATCCACCACGACAAGCTGAGCACCAGTGACGCGCCCAGAAGCCCTAGACCTATCTTGTACACCGCCACCCAGCTCAGCAAGAGGTGTACGACTAGTGTCACTGCTGATATGTATGCACTTGGTGCTACTATGCTTTGAGCTTGGAGAAACTTTTGAATGGGGAAGTTGACGGCGTAGGCAAAAATTTGAGGGATCAGGCCGTAAACGTAAACGGCGGCGGCGGAGGCGATTCTTGGGGACTGGCCAAGCAAGATGAGGGCTGGTTCCGAGAAGATGTAGACCAAGGTGAGGAGGAAACCTACCAACGTTAGGAGGATGGTTGATCTTTGTAGATATGTGCCTAGCATTTCGTACTTTTGAGCTCCATATGCTTGTCCACATAGGGTTTCTACCGCACTTCCCATGCCTAACTGTTTAGTTCGATCGAAAATCAAACACCAAAAATAAACGATATTTGATATGTTATGTTTGTAATGTTCTAGCAACATAAAAGAAAGTGTCAGACAGTGCGACGGTCACATACCATGAGGCCGTAGGCGAAGACTTGGATGCCATTGTTTCCGAGAGAAGCAGCGGCGAGCTCAAGATTACCGAGGTGACCGGAGAAGATTTGGGTGGACATTGACATGAGGTAGTTGATCATGTAGACAACCACTGCCGGAGCGGCGAGAAAGAAAAGGAGCTTGGACTCGAGCCATAGAGCAGGTTTGAGACGCTGCAAGAACGGCCTATCTGTGTCGGATAGTATTCTTTCGAGCTCAGTGCTGCTCGAGTAATGGTCATGCTTATCTGTGAAGGATGGGGAGGATGAAATGGGTTGGAGCAGAGGTTGCTGGTGGCTATCGTCTTGGGAAGAACCCATCAGGATAAAGATGGGTTAAGAATTTGTACGTCTAGCCTGAGCAAGTGAGCAACGTACTGAGCATGCATATATAGGCAGCTAGGACGGAGTGGCAAAATTGCATTGAAAAGTTGAGTGAGAGGCTGCCATATCTGACCTATCTACAGGGACAAGGCTAAAGGCTCCAAAGAATTAGAGGTTGGAGGAAGTCGACGTGGAAGTTGCCAGTCTTGGTTTGCCAGTTATATATCCATCCTTTTTCTGTGAAAGAATATATTGAATTTTTGCTTTTCCTGGAAATAACGTCTAGAGGATCATGAATGCGAAATATATTCGTATATCATCGCTTACGTAACACGTATTATTGGTATTAATCTTATTAGTATAGACGGACTTGCATAGCAATGGAGAATGTATTTTCCCATTTTCACTCAATTACGTACATAGCAATCAAAACAAAGAAAACAATTAAACATCCAACCTTGCATGTTTACAAAGTGTTTTCATGATGGGGTTCGTATCTGAATCCGTGCTTCTTCGGGCAGTAGTGCAGCACTCGATCACTGAATCTAATCATGCACTACTTGATAAGATGGACTAAATGCGGTTGTATATGGCAGGGGAGGATCAAAAGAACTGAACAAGATGTCCGTGAGTTAGTTCCAAAGAAATATATGTATGATAGGCCTTTGATCTATTGCTTGTCGAGCATTTTCTAGCTAGCTTCAACTAGCCACATGTATGACATTCCCATTTTGAGTTCATTGCCAAATTACTAAATTGTATCAAATGTATTCATGATGGGTTTTACAGAACAAAATTAATCATCGGATTTGATTCGTGCTTGACAGCTAGCTGGTAACCATTTTTACACATTTTAACTACCAACACGAGACGCATATTATTCTTTTTCTTTTTTTGGGTGGAAGGAATTTTTATTGAGATTTTGTTTTTTGTTTTTTTCAACAGCCACTAAAGCAAAAGACCCAAAACGGGCCCAAAAAAAAGACTAACAAAGAAATTCAAACAAACCCAGCAGCTCTATAAGCTTCAATCATGCATGATGAATGGTGGAGCTAGAGATTACAAATGAAGTGTGTCATCATTACTGTAATAAAGTCTCTAATTCAGCTAGATTTCAAACACCAAATACATGTAAATTAAGCTAGACTTTTGAGGGGTGTCATGTCCCCGGCCCTTTGGTCTGTGTGTACCTCCATCACTAACCATGATGCAGATTCTAGGAGAGCGAGGGATGACACATAAACGTTTTCTAAGGGTGACACATAAACATCACCAGATCGGTTGGCGAAAACTTGAAATCCAACCAAAACAATGTCGTGCAAGCACAACATCACTAAACCCATCCAAATATCTCCACAACCCAAATCTCTACAGATCCTCAGATACCAAAAAAAAAAAAAAAACTGATATGTAGAGAGATTGAAGGAATAAACAGCCAAAGATCATGCAGTCCCTTGTAGCACTACCAAAATCATCGATTGGATTTACGCGCCATAACAGGAAAACCTAAATAAAGTTACAAGCCAAACGACGCCTAGGTCAGAGCTCGAATGGACCAACGAGCAATAGGTGAAGGTGGACTTGATGGAGAATGATGTGCGTCTTAGCCATAAAGAATTAGAGACTTTGATCAAAGGGTGAATTGACGGAAACGACATGATCGAGAAGGAAAAGGGATGATGACAAAGATGGAAGAAGATAGGTATGGTAGGGATAGGTAATATGAACTTGAAAGATTAAGGATGGCTAGAAACCTTGGTCAAGTTGGAATGCATGCATTATAGTAAATTGGATGGATCGCCATATAAAAGAGCCAAGTCGATCACAGAATAGAAGAAGAAGTATTACAGTCCCAGCAAGCCGCAACAGTTACGTTTTCTAGGGTTTGTTTGCTTGCTTGGTTGGTTCTGCACCATAAGGAAACTTAACCATGACAAATCCCTCCGGCAAGAGACATTGTTCAAACGTTGGTTGAGATACTGTCAAGGCTTCCGGCTATTTCTTTACTTCGACTTTGGTGCGTATGCAAGTCATGGCTTAATCTAATCTCCGCTTCTTATTTCATTGAAACGCACCTGAGCCATGCGGTCGGCCAAAACAAAACGTAGTAGAGTTAAGGTTACTCTCTCCATCTGAACCTCTACACTGGCTAGAGGAAGGAATTGAAGGAAAAGAGATATCAACAATGAAGATCATGTCTTCTGATTTAGCAGAGGAAAAGTTCCAGGAGGTTGTCCCATTAAACTTGTCCACTCTGTGTACACAGGAGGGTATCTCTCAAGGATATATGACCAGCATCAGTGTAGGCATTGGGAAGACTAATGGGAATCGTCTGTTTGTACATCTGTACGATATCGAGGATGTGTACGAAGAAGGTATTGCAATGACAATATGGGTGATGAATGAATATGGGGTCGAGAATTCTTGGACTAAACTTGTGCGGATTGCTTCAGATAGTATACGGCCTGTAGCTCCAAGATATGGTAGACGCCCTAAATGGATTTTTGATGATGCTGTAGTTTACTTAGCTGGGACAGATGGTATGGGTTGGAACTTGGGATCATATAATCTAAAAACGAAGGCATATAGGAAGGTACCACAGTTCACATATTGAGGGCACCGATTTTGCTTTCTTTCATTCATATTCTGCTGCACCTAAATTTTCATTATTTTTAATTGTTTCTTGTTATAAACTATCTAGATTTGTAAATGTTAAAGTTCATTTCCGCATCAGATTTACAACAGGACTCCTAAAATGGTATGTAAAACTAATTTTAACACCAATTGAAACAAAGAATCGCGATCAGCTACCGAATTCAGAGAAGCAGCTTGAGAACCACCAAGGAGGAAAAGAAAGAAGGAAGCATCAAATTCTTGTACAGACCTGTAATACATGAACACGTACTGTGATTAGAGAAAGTGTTGCTAGTTTGCTACCAAAGAATCATATGAAAGTACACACTTTAGGAGAATGTGTCTTTAGGAGAAAGTGTTGTATCATATAAAAGTAAACTAAAGAGCGCACGTATTCTCCCCAACAATTTGGATCACGCTTCCTCTCCATGCACTCAAAATATTAATCCTCCATGTTTAGTTTATAATTAAGCATTCTTATTGATGGACAAACTTTGTTTTATGAGAGAATGTGGATTCGCTATTCTGAAGATTGATTCAATAGTGCCAATCTTCACTTGCTACAGTGACAACGCTTCTTTGTAATTTTGTAATGCAAATTGATATGAGGATTAATTACAATAACCCCCCGAGGTATGGAATCTCTTTCACTTTCATACCCAAGTATTATTTTTTTGCGTTTCCATACCTTAACTTTGGTTTTCACTCTAATGTCATACCTCGGTCACTAACGGGGTTAAATAACTCTATTAAGTGCTGATGGGGCAACATCAAGAACCCACAGTCAGATTTCCAGTTTGAACTGAGGGTGTTTTAGACCATTTAGCTTGTTAAAATTAAATGTGCAAGCAAGGGTCGAACCCTTGACCTCTTGCGCTGGTAAATTCATCATTGCCATTACGCTGTGCTATGCACTTTGCCCGTTGGCAACTCCATCAATATTTAATGGGAAACTTGATGACACCCTCAATATTTAGCCTCCATTAATTAATAGAGATGCATTCAGTTTTATTAAATTCAGTTTGTTAAATTAATTTAGGCATTTATTTTTAGTTTGTTATCTTAATGGGAGTTTTTTTTTTTTTTTTTAACAGGTAATGGGAACTTCTATTCATACCTCTCAAATTAGCACTTGGACCTCTTTACTTAATAAACCTCCAATTTACTTTTACAAATTAGCATTTTTTTTGTCATTTGTCATTAAAATTTAGATGAGGTCTACTCACTATTTGGTTGTGGACCTAGGCTTATATTTTTATTTGTTTAATTTTTTTTGAAACTGGGTTATGTGTGTTATGTATCTTTTTAAGATAATTGTATGTCATTCTCTCTCAAAAAAAAAAAAGGGTCCAAGTGCCAATTTAGGAGGTATGAATAAAAGCTCCCTATTTTAATTTATATTTTAGTTTATTTATTCCAAAGAATTTATATTTTATTTTAATTTGTTATTGTAGTATGTTTTAAATACCTTGTAAAATATAACTAGTTTGAATTATTATCGTACGAAGCTTACCTTTAAAGAAGTAAATTATATATATTTTGTGTAATTTTAAATTTAATTATTATCTTACCACTTATCTTTAATTATATATATAATATATAGTTTTTGTAGTTCCAAATTTAAACTTGATCTCATAATATTATAGACAAAGAAAAAAGATATGGATTAACTATCCATCCTTTAGTTTTTCAATATCCAGCAAATCTTTTCATGATATAATACGAAATATATTATATAAATTGAAATCACCCACTTAAATTTAAAAAAGTATAATTGAAATCACATAAATATATGTTTTGTGTCCCAGCATGCCTGTTCGATCCTCCCATCCTTCATTTTATTCTCTAGTTTACTAACTTAATTGAACGGACGAAAATACCCTTGGACGAGACAGAAAATCTGGCAAACTGGGGACCCAACTTTGCCACATCTACACTTAACTGATGATATGAATCTGCTAACGGAGTTATAGTTGAGGTATGAAAACGCAATAATTTGATACTTGGGTATGAAACTGCAACTGACCCGATACTTCAGGGTGTCTTTTGTAATTAATCCTTAATATGATTATCTTCAGTATGAACTAAAAAGTCAAAACATGTCAATGGGGTAATGAACTTCATCATTCAATATTTGACGTGACTAAGCTGAAATGTAGTTATCTGCTTCTACATGGGGTAATGATAATCACAGAAGACTGTTGTTTTACCATGGTAATATACATAAAAAATACATACCGCTTTGTGCAGATGTTGCTTTGGGTACTGCTGGGATTTTGGTAGCTGCAATTCCATCAGTTTAAGAAACAAGTCAGTGGAAAACCAGGCAAAGAAGTGTGGTGGGAAAATAAACCACAGGAGGCATAGGAATTCAACTGTCTAAGACGAAAATTATAGCATACTGTAATGAAGAAAAATATTATATTTCTAGCATACTTCTGTTGCATGTCGATGGAGGTTCAGAAAATGAAGAGGGCCACGGAGCTGCAATGTTGTCATTTAGATCACAAATGAAGCTGACTCCCGAAGTTTTGTCAAATGTTGCATCTGTAGGCAGGCTTGGCAGAAGGCAGCCATACTCTAAAACAAAGAAAGAAAAGAGTAATTTTAAGGGGATGTGGAAAGGAAATTATCAGAGATAAGAAATTAATTTTGTAATCTATTGAATAGATAAGGGCCAAGGTCACGGCAAAATTATCAATTGAAAAAATCGAGATAAAGTGAAAGTCATAGCTCATAAGATAGGAACTAACAGATGAGAGTTACCAGTGGTATGATTCAATTAGAACATAAACACTACCTTGTGATCCAACTGATTCCTCCAATTAGTAAAGTCCACCATCACGAATGACAGTTCAGAAATGAAACAATGATCAGTGCCAGTTATCCCAACAAAGTTGCAATAGGATAAAAGACATAACGTTACATCATTCATTTAGCTGAATATAGCAAAACAGACCTTGAAGAGAAAAGTCCTTGAGGTTTATGTGACAAAGTTGATAAACATTATTGGATACATTAGCTTTCTGCAACTTCACTCCAAGTGACGCAGCACAATTTAAGGCCTGCAAGTTTGTAATAAAGCTCTGCTCTTGCAACTGGGAAACATAACTATCCATTGCTTTACAACAGGAGGCCTGGCTTGTTATCATATTTGCACATTCTTTCACAACACGTGTCATGTTGGGGAAAACAAGAGGGCACACTGAACCAGATGTCCAGACCAGAATACAACAATGAAGATGTTCAAGTCAGCATGGGGTCTGTATAAATCTGTCCTTATCATAACAATAAAATGTTGTGATATGTAACTAAGCATTCTCAAAGTGGTTATTATATATGTAACATGCTAAAAAATTACTACATTTGTTCCATTTCTAGGCTTACCTTTATTTACTTTGCAATTTGATAGTCCTCTAAGGACCTCATTTGCAGAAGAAGGATCAAGGTTACTCGCTAGCCATCGCAGCACAATATTCTTACAATCGTCTATCCTGGATGATTGTTGAGGTACAGCATGGACACCTTCCAAATTTGCAGCAATACCAATATCAGCAAGTTTTCTAGAAGCATCTAATATGGCATTTTGGCAAACTTCCTGACAACACTCATTGACAGGATCAACTTTTTGGCAAGCAGCAAGTAGTTTCGAAGAATCCACAATGCTCTCAAACGCATCAACCTCCATAACAGGGCAAGAGGCTTCAGTGAGATTTTCTGGTTGAATTGAGCATATCTTTTGAATAGTCTTATTGGCTCCTTGACTCTCTAGGATCTTCTCAACATCTGAGAGGCAGTGTTTTGCATGAGTTGTATCCAAAGACAGCATCCTAGAGTATTTACTGGAGTGCCCTATAAGAGTCGTCAAGGTGGCCTCAAGCTGAGGACAACACACTACATTAGCCAATACAGGGGCAAAAAAGGCCCAGCAGTCGGTGGCTGTTTTTCTCATCAGATCACCGACAGCTGAAAAATTCAATGTACAGAGTCCTGAAATAGATAAAGTGAGCCATTAGTCTAGCTTGTACTTTCTGCATTTTCCATCATTGATAAGTTTTCCAAATCTTAAAATTTTCACAGAATTCTATAGCATGCAAGGACGTGGAATTTTTTTTCCACTTATATTACTTCTCACTCATGAAAATTTACAGATATATGAAAAAAATGAACTGGAAAGCGCATCCTATTAAAATTGCTGGAAGACTTTTAAACCCATCATCAATAATACTGTGTTTTATCTACTTAGACAAGTATTTGGGACACTACGACAACAATGTACCATGGTAAAAGGCATATACCTCATACCTGATAATGTTGGGATGCTATCATTTGTGAATGGTGTCAATGGTGAAGGCGCTAATAAAGGCAGAAAAGGTTGAGGGTTCACACTGGAAGAGATATCAGGAGCCATTGCCTCCGCATCACCAACTAACCCACAATGGCACTCATATACACCTGCACAGAGGTTTAACTTAAGCAAAGTAGGAACAAAAACCCAACTTACTCAGAGCAACACAGTCTTATTATACATGAGCAGTCCTTGAAAATTAACACTACCATGATGTCAAATTGCCCATGAATAGAACACTAAGACAATCCAAGTTGAATCCAATGCACTGATCCCATATGACAATGTGGCCATAAAATCCAATAAATTCTCCAACAGAGATGTTATTCACAATAATCCAAATGAAAACTGAACAAGAAGAATTGAAAAACGTTGGTAGAAACATGAAAATTCTCAAATTGGCAAATATTAAAGCTGACACAGAAGCAATAACATCAAGTATGAAACTTTCCAAACTCCAAATCTATGTCAGGTACGAATGCAAGAACCAATGCTTATATTCCACAACCCTGTTCATAAATTTGATGAATTCACAGAAAAAAGATAGGAAATTTAGTGAAGGCCACAAGAACAAAGCAGGAAAAAGAAATCAAAGAGCTGAAAAGACTTACATTGACTGAAAAGCAGAGTAAGAGTAAGGAGGTCTAGACCATAAGAGACCCTTTGCCTCATTGTTTCAGTGAACCAAGCAGAAACTTCTGGGCTTTAACATCTGAGAATAAAACTCAGAGCTGAATTTAGAGTGTGAAAGCAAATGGGGGATGTGAGAGAGTGATGAAGAAGCGAGGTGGTTTTAAGTGTGAATGAACAGAAATGGGGGGGGTTTCTGTAGCTCTCCGTGGGTTTTGGCTTTACTCTTTGCTCTCACCATTGCAGAGTTCACACGTGTGAGAGAGGGAGGCACGTGTTGAGGTGTAGGTCAGGGACGATCACGTGCCGGGAAGGCGAAGATTTAAGGGTGGGCACGTGAGAGGTTGCTTGCGTTTTTGATGTTGTGTTGCGGTTCAGTGTGGCAGAGAAGCTTTTGACCCGTCTGATGGCGGTCAGAGAAAGGAGATCAGAGCCGTCTGATGTGAGGAAGTAGGGAGCATTTTCTTGAGTTATACATTATCACGATTGTTGGTGTAATTGGGCTGACTGATCAGGTTGGACCAAACACTGTTAAGGGTTAGCCCACCCGTTACTCCTCGAGTCATTTCAATTTGCTTTCCGTTTTTCAAAATCTACGAGCTAATTCCCCGCGCGATGTTGTGGGTTTATTTTACCTATCCATCGCAGTGTCAGCCATTTTGACAGCTTCAAGGTTCGAACTCAGGTTGAAAAGCTAACCACTAAGTCACTTGTATCGGTTAACGGTGTTTGCACGAGTATGAAATGAGTAACAACTTTTTAATCATTTAACTTAATTTCTATCAAATAAGACTAAAACACAATTGATATACATTCTTTTAGTCTCTCGCCTTACTATTATATTCAACTATTCAAGGGTACATTTCATGTATTGTTGAAGTCATGTACTAAAATTAACTATCTACAAAGCAAGGTCTTAAAAAAAGTAAAGCAAAACTTGCATGTTACACCATACATGCATTTACCCTAAAATACTAGGACAAAGTGTGAATTACGTACAAGTCGGTGTCTGCATATAGTCAAAGGCCATAAAACAATGCTCTCTCAAATTCCAGGCTTGGTGTCTTTGGTGGTTGTCTGCCATCTATTATATATGCATGAAATGAAATCCTCCAACCTTCCATAAGAAATCCATCAATAAACTACTGAAAATATGACTCCAATTCCATGTGAGAGATCCATGATCTGTTTTTGACGCGTAAACGACCTTCTTCCTCAAATGCTTCAAGTTCAACTGCCCCTCAAATTGGAGCCCAGAAAAAGGGTCGTATGGTACAGTGAACCCACCACCCTGCAGGCTCCTCCAAGAAGAGCATCTCTCCGTCACAATTCACATGCACTCAACCCCACTCCCCACCATGCATGTCAATCTGCTTGTTCTTGACCTTGACGTACACCAGTGACTTGTATTGGGATGTTTACAAAGTGCATGCTGATTTTTTTTCAAGTTGATCCAGTTTGCGTGGGGATGGTCCGGAACGTAAGTTTATTTTGTGTGCATATCTAAACGTGTAAATTAGTTTCTATCTTTTATGCTATGGAGGCAACATGCTCGATAAAGGACTAAGAATGTATAAATATTTTTCAAAAAAGAAAATCATTATGCTAATTTCTTAAGTTTATTAAAATATATATATATATATTATATATATATATATATCCGTTATTCCGTCGTTATATTCGATAAAATGTCTCAAATATCTTTTTTTTCGCATACGATCAAAAATCATAACTCACTATAACACTAGAATAAATCAGGAATCTGAACGCAACTGGCTAGAGTCAGAACCCTACTAACCCCATATGCATAAAACAAACAAGAGATCAACACCACTATGAATCTATGATTCATTGGAACTTACAGTTCGATTAACAAGTCCATATATATAACACAATATAAATATATAATAGCTTTAAGGAAACAGTCGATCACTAGCTGCATGGTTCATGATCATCATACAAATTACTGGTGGTTCTGATGACTCTTGAAACTTTAATTCGTTGCACGAAACATGGATGCATGATTCCTTCATGGCTACATTAGAATTAAGTGTTCTCTAAGCTAACCTAAATTAAAATTGAGGAAGAGAAGGGATCAAACACATCTGGGCGAAATTGGAATACATCTGACGTGCACGTATTCGATACACCGTACACTATTTGGTTCCATATCGATCATGATCATCTATCTCATTCGTCGTCACCAGAATCGGCTACATGTATCAGAATTAGCTAGATATGATAAGACCAGGAATATAGTAGGAAAGGTCTGAGCTGGAGGTTAAACTACCTCATTTGTTTCCATACTGAATCCTATCAATACCAACAAATGCGTACCGTCATGTACAGTAAGGGCTAGCTATGGCTGCAACTGTTTTGCTTAATTTGTAGTGATTAGAGGGACTTAATTATATTACTCACTCAAGTATTATTGCAAGTTTAAGCTAAACACACGCCTATCATCTATATATTATACGTATGAATCAGACTGGTTAGGAATCTTAGTCTAAAAGAAACTTTATATTGGCAAAGCCAGCACTATAATATTGCCATAAAACCCTGTTTCTGGGTTGACCTATAGGTTTTTTTTTGTTTTTATTTTATTTTTTTTCAAAGACGATATATAACAGTAATGTAAAGTCGAATAAAACAAACACATACTACTCGGTTTGGCTCTGCTATTTTGTATGAGGAAATTAAGCTTTAATTATATAAAGGAAAGGTAGCTAGTGATGGTCTGAAGCAATATTAGTTAATTTGAAATACCCGGCGCAACAAACGCAGCTGCATGTGGTTGCTCTCTTACTCCACCTTATTTGGCCGCCTGCATATCTCTGTGCTTATAAATTGTTAAACTTTGCAACCTCTCCTATCTCTCTCTGTATTTCACTTTCTTTCTCTGATATTTTCTGTGAGTTCTCTACTGTTTGGTTACATTCGTGCTCTTCTGTCTTTCATCTGATCTCAGAAATGGGGAACTGCTTGATGAGAAGCAATAGCAGGGTTTCTGCACAAGATCATGAGAAGCAGCATGATGAGCCAGCCGAGAAGGAAGCAGACGTGATACAGCAGACAGCTACTCCAATGTCATCGGAGAAGAAGAAGAAGAAGAAGACGGTGAGGTTTAATTTACAAGAAGATGAAGATGATGGTGGTAGAGGAATAAAGAAGGGTTCGCATGATGAGTCTAAAAGTGGAGCTGTGAGGATTAGACTGGTGGTGACTCAAGAAGAGTTGAAACAATTACTGGATTACAAGAATGATTCGATTTCAAACCGCTCTTCGGTGGAGCAATTGTTAAGCTCATTGAAATCAAGATCAGGGAGGAGGGTTTCCACGGATCAAAATGGAACAAGTACAACTAATAATCAAAGTTGGAGACCAGTTTTAGAGAGTATTTCAGAGAACCAATGTTGATGATTTTGTCTCTCATTCTCCACTAATTGTAAAAATTAGTGTTGATTATATTTGGTGTGGCTACGGTTAGTATGAGTCTGTATGACAAATATCATACTTGTACGTTTTACTTTCAATTTTTAGTTAGAATTAACCTCGGGATGGAAATCAGGAAATCTGTTCACTTGATTCATTTGTTCGCTCTGCAACTAAATCAAATAAATGTTGATAAATAATCTGATATCGACTTGGTATAGCAATCACATATATTTGATGCAAATTATTATCAGGTTTTCCAGACGTTTTAATAACGCATATTGTGAACATGAGCTTCTAAATTCATCCATCTTGCATGCTAGCAATACGACGGAGGTGTGACCAGAGTTGATAATATTTGTAACTGTGAATTCAATTTTCAATTTTCAACCTTCACCGCACTACATTGGAAACAATATTTGTTCCACCCAAAAAAATATCAAACTGCAGATATCATATTATTTGGTTTTTTTTTTCTAACATGTTCATTTCCAAGATATTGGAGTAAACTAAACTATTGTAACTTTTTTATTTTGTTACTTTTTTTTTCAAATGCACTAATAGTCGTTTGAATTACTCATTGATTAAAATGATTGCATGCACATAAATGCATGAGTAGGATATTGATCAAGAAAATCGCTGATGTTATATAGTTGTTTGATTGAATTACTCGTTGATTAAAATGATTGCATGCACATAAATGCATGAGTAGGGATATTGATCAAGTGAACCCCTGACGATTACCTTGAACATTCATTGCAAATTCAATCTTAAAACAATAAATATGAGGTTTTTTAAGTCAGGGAATTGGTTTAAAATTAGGATGAGGCTGTTTAGCCGGCATGTTTAGCCTCTCTTTGTAACTAATCCCTTCTCTATCAATAAAACTTAACAAGGATGAAACCTTATCTGCTCTGTGTATATATGTTTGACAGTTTGAGAAAGAAACAATTAATCATATTTGTGTGTTTATACTAGAAACTTATTTAACCGGATTTGAAACTATAGAAAGTATGTTACGGGTAGCTCACTAATTTTGGGAAGATGTTAATCGACATAATTCATGTGAACCGTATGGGATTTTGTACAACGCTTTCTAATCTTTCGTGTCATAAAAAACGCTTTCTAATCTTCAGTGAAAGATGGGAGTCTAAGTGAAACAACTTCTTTGAATTGGTATCAATACGCGGGATGCTGTTAGTGATTGGTTTGTACCAAGCAGTTCAACCTTCCGGTCAGATTAACATGCTCAACCTCTGTGTGATGTTTGCGCAGGTACAAGGTTCGTGTACTCTAATTTTTGAGACACGCTGCTCTGTTATAGTGTATTGACACTCGAGGAAATTATACCTCAAGCAATATACAAGAGCAATAATAAGATAAATGATTGCTTTTGGAATGAAGACTAGCTTATAACAGCAGAGCAAGAAGTGGAGTTAACTGTTAAGAAAACAAAACCATGTTATGAAATGCTTGGCATCAGCTTCGCCATGAACCAAAATCACATTGATGAGGTTACTGTCAAAAGGCATAACACTGCCTATATCACATGGTGGCCTTAAAACCCCAAGGTATATATTTGACTGCTTAAGAACAAGCAACAATCTGAAGAGGGAAAATTTATACTACTCAGACTATTGTTTTTACCCTGTTAACAGACCAACCAACATGCCTAAACAACCCAGGCAGCGCAGGCAGTGCTTGAATGAATTTCAAAAAATACCTGTCCCTTGAAAGGGATCTCTTCCAATTATTCGAAACTTTATTTTGCTTCCTCACATTTTACAATTGAATACGCTTGCATGATGTGGAGCACGTCCTCTGAAACAGCGATTCAATTACTGCTTGCTCAGGTTCCTTATCACATAAGGAAGGATACCTCCATGGTTGAAGTAAGCCAATTCCACCTGCAGAAGGCAAACACAATAAATTATGAAACCACCTTGAAAGAACTTCAATAAAGACACCGTTCACATAACACACCATTTGCGCAAAAGATGATGAATTTGGAAGCAAAAGAACAAAAAGTTACCTCAGTATCAAAGCGCGCTGTGCATACGAAAGACTTTCCACTGTCTGTAGTGACAGTCACATCTTGTCCGGGCTTTATCTCACTGATGTTGCTAGGAAGGTCAATGGTATAACGTTCATGACCAGTCAATCCTAGTGTATCTGCATCCTCACCGGCTTTGAAACAAAGTGGAATAATACCCATTCCAACCAAATTACTGCGATGGATTCTCTCAAAACTTTTAGAAATCACTGCTTTAACACCCTGTTGCACACAAGAAGTTGGTCAGAGAAGTGACCACAGCAATAAATAAATTCCTGAAGTCATTTGAAACACTGCCATAAACAACTTACCAACAACATTGGGCCCTTGGCAGCCCAATCCCTGGAGCTTCCACTTCCATACTCAGCACCAGCCAAAACAATGGTGTCCTGCCCAGCAGACTTGTATTTCTGGAAATACAAATACATTTATTGCAAAGATTTAGTCAACAATTTGTTTCGAGTAACTATTCCCAAAGAATCCATTGTTTGACATTCTTCATGTTTTACAATTAAGTTCAGTTATAAAGGAAATGGCCATGATGGCGCCGTCTCTTGTTCCAAAAAAATAATGCAAGTCCCTTCATCAAATTTTACCAAAAGAAAAGTATATGCAGCAGAAGCATGACAAAATGCCATTTGCAACAAGATAGATTTTGTAGGACCGAACAGTAGCAAATATTTGAATCATGGTAACAAATCAAGGGCTTTAAAAAAAAGGAAAAGAAAACAAAGACGGTCAATTAATAAGTTCAAAAGTGAGACAAAACTAGAAAGACTCCAGCAAATATTTGGTGAAAGGAACTCACCATTGCAGCATCGAAGACGGAGAGTTTCTCTCCGGAAGGAACGTGAACTGTTTTAGGACCCACTTCTCCATTCAATAGCTTATTGACAAGGCGAATATTGGCAAAAGTTCCTCTTGCCATCACTTCATCATTGCCACGACGACTTCCGTAGGAATTGAAGTCCTTGCGATCCACTCCGCGTTCAAGAAGGTACTTTGCAGCAGGACTGTCCTTGTGGATGCTTCCTGCTGGGGAGATGTGATCTGTTGTAATACTGTCACCAAAGTTTAACAGACAGTAGGCATCCTTCACTCCATGAGCACCAGGAGGATCCATGGTCATGCCCTTGAAGTATGGGGGCTCATGAATATAGGTTGAGTTAGGGTCCCATGAGTACAGTTTAGTTTCTGGAACTGATAGCTGATTCCACATGGGGTTGCCTTTAGTAATAGACTCGTAAGTGCTTCTGAACATTTCTGGCAACACACTGGATTGCACAACCTAGAAAGAAAGAAAGAAAAAAACCAATCATAAGTACACTTCATGACCTACAACAATTTCACCAATAAACAGCCAGAGTGAATCTGACTTTAATCATATACCTGAGCAATCTCTTCTGAAGATGGCCAGATGTCCCTAAAATAGACGCTCTTCCCGTCCTTGCCTGTTCCAATTGGCTCCTTATCGAAATCGATGTCAACCTGCAACATGATTGATGGTGAATCATGTGAATTAATGGTTTATTTGATGAAATGATTGTGCAGACGGTCAAATTATAATTTACTCTATGTAGTTCATTAATAGGGAGAACAGGCAGAAAAAATTTAATGAAAAGTGATTCAATACAACATATCATTCGATAAGGAATAATACCGACTCCCAACATTCATAACAGTGATATAAGAGACAAACAAGGAGAACATTCGAGGATTATAAAATGCGATAGCCAAACAACAATTCTTTAGTCACAAAATGGTTTTTGGGGGCTCCAAATGAAAATGGAGCTCAGACACTGCTAGCAATGGAAGTAAATCAATTATCCAGAATGCAATAGCCAAACAACAATTCATTTGTTACAAAATGGTTTTTGGGGGCTCCAAATGAAAATGGAGCTCAGACACTGCTAGAAATGGAAGTAAATCAATTATCTAGCTCTCCTGTCACTTGGTATATAGTGCTAAACACTACTGACTATTCACTTTCTCAGAGTGCAAAGAATCACAGAAAATACGAGTCTATTTGTTCATAGGAAGTCACCAATGCGAAGAACTAAATAAGTAAATTGCTCTTGGAGAGGGTTGAAGGGAGTACCGTGCCAGCAAGGGCATAAGCAACCACTAAAGGTGGTGAGGCAAGGTAATTAGCTCTTGTCAATGGATGTACCCGGCCTTCAAAGTTCCTGTTTCCAGAAAGCACAGCAGCTGCTACTATGTCTGTAACAGAAGGAAAGAAATTTAGAGGCACGAGCAACAGATTCAGTAGCAAAGAGTTAAATATCAAATTGGTTCGTTCAAATTGATGTTACCATTTTCGGCTATGGCAGACGCAACAGATTCATCTAAATCCCCAGAATTTCCAATGCATGTCGTGCATCCATATCCAACAATATTGAAACCCTGTTCATTTAGATACTTTTGCAATCCACTGCATCAAATAAATCAAAATTCAATTGACCATTCGTAATGATAATGTAAGTAGCCACATTTTCTGCGCAGAAAACAACCTCTGGAGCAAATATTTTGTAACAACTCCAGAACCCGGTGCGAGACTTGTTTTTACCCATGGCTTGACCTGAATTGTTGGTGAAACAATAAACCATTACAAAGAGAAGTTTGAATATATATATATATATATATATATATATATATATATATATATATATATAGAGAGAGAGAGAGAGAGAGAGAGAATGGAGATGGAAGGTGCTAGATGTTAACTGCAAGGATCCCTTACCCGTAGACCAAGATCACAGGCCTTTTTTGCAACAAGCGCAGCCCCAAGCATAACACTTGGGTTTGATGTATTGGTGCAACTGGTTATGGCAGCAATGACAACACTACCATGCTTAAGCTCTGCTGGCTGCCCATGGAATGAAAACTTCACCTCTTTGTCTTGTACCTCTTTTGGTATAGCAAATCCCTGCATCATATAGTAATGTGATTTAGATATGATGGTAGAAAAATTCCAACTGCATGGTTATCAGTGCACTGAATATCTGAAATCCACATATGACATGCCATATCACTACAAACTCAAGATAAAGACTGTATGTCCACAATCACCTCAATCCACACCTCAGACTCTCTAACATGTCATTGAAAATTGACTAGCAGCACTAAAGCAGATATGAGTTTGATAAGTGGCAGGGGATTAGCTTTAAATGCCAGAGCAGAAATGATGAGGAACTTGCAAATAATGTTCGATTTCCCTATCTCTAAGCAAGTTGTAGCTATAATGTAACAGTTGACTATACTGGGATTACTAGGTGACAAAATCGACAACAGCAAGTTAAGGAAAATTATGATTGTATAAGATCACTCTAGATGGTGATCCTTAAGGAACCTAAGGTGAACAATGCCGATTATTCATGGGTCAAAATGTCAAATAACAGAAAAATAAAATAGAAGGATCAGGGAACATTGATCAACAACTCACCTTGAACCCAACTTTGTTATCAAGACAGGCATGCCAGTCAGCTTTCATATCCTTCAAGGTCACACGATCATGAGGTCTGCCCGAAATACCAAGTATATGTGAATAAAAAATAAAAGTTTATAAAACCAGAGAAATTTACACGTGAAAGAAGAAGCACCTCTTTGGTCCTGAGATACAGGGCTCCACTTGTGAAAGGTCCAATTCCAGGTAAGATGAGTAAACTCTTTCTGATTCAGGCTGACATAACAGAGAATTTTGTTAACATATGATTGTAAGACTAAATTCAGTAACTTATAAAAAGTATGATTTTACCTCGTTATAGTCAACAAACAATTTATTTGCCCGGAGATAACCTTCAATCATTGCCACCTATAATTGAATAAAAGAGGTCACTTATCTGAAAAGAAAAGAAAACATTTGGGAAGCTAATTGCCATAAATCATGTTATATGGTAAAATACTTACAGTTTCATCAGTTCTACCAGTCAATTTGAGATATTGTAAAGTGACATGATCTACTGGGAAGAAACCCATGGTTGCACCATATTCAGGAGACATATTCGCAATAGTTGCCCTGTCAGCTAACGATAGTTCACCCATACCGCCCCCTACACGCACATACCAAAATCAAACGTCATATATAGCCACTTTAACAAGTAAAGCAATCAATTCTAGAAGTAAACCTCGAGAGAATCAAATTACCATAAAACTCAACGAATTTTCCCACGACTCCATGCTTCCTCAGTATTTGTGTGACAGTCAAGACCAAGTCGGTAGCAGTAACACCATTGTTCAACTTTCCAGATAACTTGAATCCAACAACTCCAGGCAACACCATGCTCATGGGCTGTCAGTTTTAAGGCATAAACAATTAGTAACAGTTCAGAAGAGTGTCAAGCATGCTAGCTTTAGCATGCGAGTACGCATCAATAAAAATCCTGACATAAGAAGCAACCCCTGTGCTTGTAAATTTAAGACTTGACATACCTGACCAAGCATAGTAGCTTCTGCTTCAATACCCCCAACTCCCCAGCCAGCTACTCCCAAACCATCAATCATGGTTGTATGGGAATCAGTTCCAACCACACTATCGGGGTAGAGTAAGCCGTTAGTGTTAAACACAACCCGTCCAAGATACTCGAGATTAACCTGAAATTAAGACATGTCAACTAACTCCACCCCAGATACATAGTAGTATAAATAAGCAGCATTCAAATTGTTATATAGTTCAGTATATCGATTGTTATTATAGAAATGTAAAGTGATAGGTCCTGCCATCTGAAGTCTAAACTCGAACTGCTTTACCTGATGAACAATGCCAGAACCAGGTGGAACAACAAGCATATTTTGGAAAGCAGTAGACCCCCATTTAAGGAAAGCAAATCTCTCCTGGTTTCTCGAGAATTCTAGCTCCATATTTGCCTGCACTGCATTTTCTGATCTTGCAACGTCAACTTGAACGGAGTGATCAACAACAAGATCAACAGGAACCTGCACAAGTGGGGAACATTTACTAAGAAAAATGCAACAGTGCACAAAAAGTGTACAACATACTAAAATTACTTTTACAAGTTGATTGAGTTAATATTTGAGAACACTGATCACAAACTACAGACAAGTAACTTCAGTACTATGATTTGTGACAGTTCATAATAAAAAGTCCACATACCAAGGGATTGATCTTATTCGAATCACTGCCAAGATTGTTCATAGCATCACGCATTACAGCAAGGTCAACCACAGCTGGCACTCCAGTAAAGTCCTGGCAACACAATCAGGGAAGAAGATATTAATACCAACAACAGTAGTTGATAACTATGTATACCAAACTGTTGAGTGTTGACTTTGCAAAGAGTAATTAACGTAGAGTGAAGTACCTGCAAGAGTACACGAGCAGGCTTGAAAGGAATTTCAACTTGCTTTGGAGCAGTATTCTCCCAATCAAGAATCTTCTCAACATCTTCCTTCTTGACTTGGAAGTTGTCACAATTACGAATAGCAGATTCAAGCAGGATTCTGATAGAGTACGGCAACCTATCTGTTAAACATACACAAAAACGTTATCATCAATACAAAAACAACCCCAACAGAAAAAGAGAATCCATCAACAAGTACACAAACAAAATTACCGATCCTCGGGTCTTTCAGTGAAGTAAGGCTGTAGAACTCCCATACTCGCCGCCTCCAGGCTTCGGCAGACTTGTCAAATGCTCCTTGAACGGATGACTTTCCGGAGCTGAAACCACACGAAGTTGAGTCAGTCAGTACACAAATTATCTCATCATTCAAACCTAAAAATAGCAACCGTAATCTCGAAAATTTCAGATCCTAAGGTACCAAAATTCAAATCCATTCCACTACGAAATGAACACATACACGAAAACCAGATCAAATTCACTAGAATTTCCATTTCATTTTCTCAGCATCTAAGAAGCAAAACAGTGTACAGAACTAGAAAGCACAGCATCACACAAAAATCGAATCAAAATCGAAACTCCGAGATGATCGGAGCAATCAGGTGGATGCGTACCCATGGTAGCGATCCTACGCTGGACTCGTTCAACGACGGGAGCGATAGCCCTGATCTGAGAGCGAAGCGTGTAAGGAGCGCGCCAATGGACGCCGTGGCTCCACCGAGTGGCGGCGGAGGAGCTGAGAAACCTTTGAGCGGTGAAGGCTCGCGGCGAGGCCCTAGGCGGTGAAGGCAAGAAGGTTCTGGAAAGAGTGGAAGTAGAGGAGGAGAAGAATCGTGCCCTGGAAGCTCTGAGAAGAGCGGAGGCAGAGGAGGAAGCTGTGGCTATATACATGGCTGCTGTCAGTGGTGACGACGATCACGCATTCATAGACGATAAGGGTTTTGGATGATTGGAGAGGTATGGAGGAGAGGGATGGAGGAGAAGAAAGGAGAGAGCGAAAGGGGGAGGAAGGCGTGTGGAGACCTAGGGCTGTGTGCCGCTTCTAGAAGGAGTGGGGAGGACTGAGGAGGTGAGAGAAGGAGGAGGAGGGTTTTGTGACCTTTTTAATAGTGCTATTGTCCAATCAGGAATTTCTCAGTGATTGATTTTGCTTTTTTATTTTATTTTTTAGAATACGGACTGGGAATTTTGGTTTGATTTTCTAGGGGTCTATTTTTAGGAAAACTTCGCATTTCTTTCGCAAAATGAGAATCTTCTTGTGTTGATTGAAAATGTCAATCCATTATTCTTCTATAGATAGATTGATTGAGAGACGAGAGTTAAAGCCAAATACCAAAACAATTCATCTACATTGGTTATGAGTAATGAATATGGAGGATCATGACCCACTTAAATATCAATCTGTTTATTACCGGACCTTATATGAGTCTCAAGAAGGCCTAGAGGCCAATTTTTTTTATTTATAGCCTAAAATTATCTCGAACAATATACTATGATCTAAGAATAAGAATATATAGTTCACTTATGTGTTATGTGTGAGTGTGAATATATTAATAAAACACGGTCAATTAATGTTTTCAAGAAATCGTGTTGCATGATATATGAACATAGTTTTTAGACAATCTTTTCGGCCTTAAAATATATATATATATATATATATGTATATATATATCGTGTTACATTATATTACTCACTTCACATTTACATTATTTGTGAGATTTGAACTCCTAACATTTTTGATATCAGTTAAGCTAGATAACCAATACATTAAAATTCATGTAAATTTAATTTTAATGTGGTATCGTATAATATCAATTTATAAAGCTGCAATAACGCGGTTATTTTTTCACGACTCATGTAATAATGCAGTTTATTTTTTTGGTTATCTGCAACGGGACAAAGTAATAATAATGTAACAAAGAAAAGCCAGATTCTGCCACTGCAACACAATAATAGCTTAAGATAATGTGTGTTGTGTGCATGTTACATATTTCATCTTCACGTTCCTTAATAAAAAATGAAGAAACTTATTCATAAAATTAGGTTCCACGTTGACAAGTTCGATTCTTTCTTCTTGACCCCAATTGGTTAACCTAGGCCATAATGCCATGTGGCCCTTGTGGTTGTGATATAGCACCCAATACCTTGCCAAGTTGCTCTTTGCTTTTTGCCACTTACGTAGGCACCGTTGGGTACACGTAGCATTATGGCCTCTCTCTTTTACCTTTCTTCAAAGGCCAAGATCAATGATGACAATTATCAAGCTTCAGGTCAATGCAACGGTTGCAGTTTTTGTCTCTGAAAATAAAAAGACTTGATTTCGGTGACCATGTATGATCACTTGCAAGTGACCAACACTAATGAGGAAGGGACACGTATCCCGTTAAAGAGTTTAGGTTTGACTTTAAGGACACTACATGGAGTTATTGGTAATTAGTATTTATATTTAATTGTTTTTCTGGTTACGTGTCACTTCTTCATTAGTGTTGGTCACCTGCTAATGACAAGACCTTGTCACCCAAGTTTTTTCCAAAATAAAATATAGACATAGTGGAAAATTCTACGATTTATTTGACATGGTTTTGAGAATTATGTAAAAATGCTTATGAAATCTCATTGTGTTATTTGTAATATTTTTCAAGTTCTATAACTGTTCTAGTCGCTCCTTGATTTAATCCTAGACAAATTCTTATTAATAACATGGTATAATGTACATTTCGATCAATTATGAGGTTTTGATTTAACATAGTAGCACTTTGATTTAATCCTAGACAAATCCATACTAAGATAATGTGCTCTTATAAGGTTGCAGGGTCCGTAAGCTTCAAGGCCTTCAATTGATTAAAATTATATATTATAGAGGCCTTGACAATTCCAGTTTTGCTTTGTCATATCACCCATTTGAGCACGCCGGGTTTAGCTTTTCGTCTAGTCCAAAGGCTCCAAAACATGTAGCACGACTCTAATTTGTTTTCATATTTTTTTAAGTAATTGTTGTTTTAGTTGTGTGACTTCATTATTCTAAAAAAATTTAAAAAATTTGTGACTTCATCTGATAATTAGTAGATCAATTACCCGCCATTAGTATCAGCTGAAATCTAGCACAGGAAACAAGGATGATCTTTTGTGTAGAGCGAGTTACCACGTTTGATTAATAAAATTATTGTTTTAAAAAAAATAGACAAAAAAAGTAATGCAGTTTATATGAAGTAAAAAGTAAATTCGTACTACAAATTCAAAAAAATTTGTTTGCACCAGATGCGAGAGAAATTACATATTTAGTGTTGCGCCTAGTTGATAGTATACACAATCGTTACTACATTTATGAAAAAAAACAACAAATTTGTCGTTTCCATTCGAAGCTCTGATCATCGAATAACTTGGTGCCTCCCGTAGACATTGTCAAATTATGTCAAGTATTAAATGATGCGTAGCTATGTGCAACCAATATGTTTTGATGGTTAGAACATATTTAATAATGCTAGTTATATTTTTAGTCAAATTTTATCTAAAGTAGCTAGATCATGGTTAACATCTAGTTGAAAGACAAAGGTAAGACATAAGTCTATACACATAAACTAAATTAATTTCTTCCCCTATCTCATTTCTTTTCTATGTATAAGCAGTGTGAAAATAGGATTCAAGCACGAAACACGTAACCTACTAACTCATAAATGCTTAATTGTCACATAATGCAATCATGAAATACATGTTTCCAACACTTTGACTCAATTTATGTGATTATACTCTGTCAATTCATACATAATTTGGTAAGTATTATTATTTTTTCTTATGAATCAATTAATAATTTTATTGCTTGACAATAATCATAAGACACATTACATCAGATGTCATATTATACCAAATAAGTTGTAGTAGAAGCTACAAGCACAAGACCGATACCTTCGTTGTTAATAAGCTAGGAAAGAGCCGGCCTCAAACATAGGAAGAAAAAACCACACTACCTAATTTATGAACAAGAAAATATTAACTGCCTATATACCTCAATTAGTGTACACCCATTAAACTAAAAACCAAGTATCATTACTTCCTTCTCATGCTAAGGCGACGTAGCCTGATATCTACGTCTTGACGACACCCACCTCGACATCAGCAACTATACCAAAAAACAATCACAGCCCAAGTACAATGAACAAGGGCCAAAATAGGTTAGATCCAGCCTTAGGGCTGAGCCTAGACCTAGGACCAAAGACCCGGGCCCAGATTAGCCACATCACAGCACAGGAAGAGGCAGCCGCCATCTTCCAAACTTCTGGTAGCTCTATGGCAGCCACCGAACTCCGAGTTGCGCCGCCCCAAATAAGAACCTGAAAACCCAACGTCGTTGCCATGAAATAAGTCTCATTGGTAACCCTGCTAGCCGATGTTGTCGCAGCCTTGCAACTACCGTCCTCCTCTGGATGAGACAACCTCACTGCCATACCTCCAACCACAACAACTGCAACATATCATTGATGTAGAACGTCATACTTGATTTATGTGATTTACTTTGTCAATTCATACATAATTTGATAAGTTATTTTTTCTTTTTTGAGTCAATCAATAAATAATTTTAGTGCTCAACAGTAGCTAGCCATAAGGCACATTACATATGATGCCATATTATAGCAGATAAGTTGTAGTAGAAGCTACAAGCATAAGACAAATACCTTATTAATTAATAAGCTGAGAGAGAGAGCCGGCCTCAAACATAGAAAGAAAAAGCCACACTACCTAATTCCCGAACAAGAGAATACTAGTTGCCTATAGACCTCAATTGGTGCACGCCAAGGAAACTAAAAACCAAGTACATTATTATTGCTTCCTTCCCATGCTCAGGCAACGTAGCCTGAAAATCTGTGTTGACAACACCTAAATCGACATCAGCAACTACACCAAAAAGCAATCTCAGCCCAAGTGCAATGAACAAGGCCTAAAATGGGCTACATCTAGCCTTAAGGCTGAGGCCATGCCTAGGTCCAAAGACTCGAGCCCAAACTCATACCAAGGCCATATCAACCACATCACAACAAATGAAGAGGCAACCGCCATCTTCCAAATTTCTAGTGGCTCCATGGCAGCTACCGAACTCCGAGTTGCGCCACTTCGGATAAGAACCTGAATTTAAAATTCAAGGACATTTTTTGAGTGTAGCTAATCTATTTTTTGTTGTTGTCGATATTGACAATGAGTTACATTCAATATACTTGTACATTTGAAAGCGATATTACTTGTAAATTGTAAATTTTATGATAATTGAATTAGACAGTTCATATATGGAGCCAATGTATAAAACACCACATTACCGGTCTGGCAGGTATTGAATAACTCATCTTTAATTACTTCTATATGGTTACCTAATATAAGTGATAGCAGTCATTTCGATGATAAATCTATTAAAATACAATATTTAAATGTTATATACTAGAACAACTGCATGGACGAGGCTCATACTCGTTTTTGTTGCTCTATTTTGCTCGCTCTCGTGTTGTTTACTTGGCTTACTTATGATTAAAGATAATATCTATTTGGCTTAAGAACTTCTTATAAACTCACAAGCTTCGTGTCTAGTACCATTTGGTGTAGCCATATAGTCTCTATTTTATAAGTGGGAGGTCGTGAGTTTGATTCACAAAAGACTTGTTATAGCATTTGAATTATTTAATTGATAAAAGAAAACCCACAAGCTCTGTTTAAGCGCTCGACATGACTCTTGTTGCATCAGATCAGTTAACCGATATTGTTCAAGTTGGTCACAATGCAATAAAAATAACAAACTAAAGCCGGTCCATTCGGTGATCGGTTCCGACTTCCGACGGAGATCCGGCCACCTGTGACACCCCTTTCACAATAAAAAAAAAAAAAAAAAAACCAACCGGACCACACAGCCACGCGTCACCTACTCACACAAAGCAAGTCACCGTAAAACAAAACAAAAACCCTATTGGACGAAGACCGAACCAAAAACTTGAAAATACAAAAAAACTAAAAAAAGCCCTACTAGCCTTTCCGCGCCTCAAACTTCCTCTTTTGAAACCCTCATTTCTTTCTCCCTCCACAACTTCCCGCCTCTCTCTCTTCTCTCCCTCTCCTTAAGAACCCCCCAAACATCCCCCAAACCTAACCCTCACTCTCTCTCTCTTTCTAAAATCAAATCCCCTTCTCTCTCTCTCTCTCTCTCTCTCTCTCTCTCTCTCTCTCTCTCTCTCTCAGCCATGAACCGCCGCGTAAGAACCGCCGCCCACCGCTCCTCACCCAACCGGTCCTCACCGTTCCTCAAGTTCCTCAAACCCGGAGCCCTAGCCCAAATCCGAGACTCGCGAATCAGCAGCTCCAGATCTCACAGAATCAACTGGATCTCCCAGATCCGCTCCACTCCGCCGATGTCTCCCTCCGCCGACTCCGGCCTACCTCAAATCACCGTCGCCGCAGACGGATTCCTTGCTTCTCCGGCAGGATCTACGGCCCGAGATGCCCGCAGAGGAAGAAGCTCGTGGCGGGGAAGTCTGTGATGTTCCTCCGGCCGTCGAGTCCGGTATCCGACTCGCCTGATCCGATTATCGATCTGTTTAGTAGTGACATTCTTACTGCACATTGATATGGTGAAATTGAATCCTTGTGGACATGTTGTAGATCAATTAATTTCTATCGGTAGGCGATGTATGGTACTCTGGTGGAGAATTTTCTTAGATACAACTGAGATTATTAATAAAATTTACCAAATTGTTCTGTAACGGATGCGTTTTTTTCGGATTGTTAGTTTTCGGTTTTGGTAGATGTGCTTTGACTGTTTGGGATTACGATCTAATTGTGTCAGAATTTTGTACAGCTGTGGTTGTGTTTAAGATGTAGCAAAATGTTCCATAACAGATGTTGAGGTTAGTGTTTAATTACTGACATGAACGGTTTGACAATGAAATCATTGGGTGGAAATCTTATACAATTGAGTCGATTAATTAGTGTTTAAGATAAAGTTTGTAACTGATGTGTTGGTTGAATAGGCTAACATCTGATTTGCTGCTGCTCTCCATGGTGCTTTAGCCGCTTGATATTATGAATTGAATTTGTTTTAGTTATGTGGAAACTAGTTAGAGTTAGCTTTGACTTGGTTCTTGCTCTTGTTTATGCTGAAATTTGAGTTTTGTCTGCGGTAGTAATGGAATCTCATGGATGGTACTTTGGTGGAGAATTTGTTAGATAAGTCTGCGATTATTATTGCGATTAAATGTCTATAACTGATGCATTTTCTCAAATGCTATTTCTGTTGGGTTGCTTTTAACTTTTTGATACTGTGATTTAATCTTCACACTTAAATTATCTAACTGGATATAAATTTATGAATAAGACTTGCCAAATAATCTATAATGGATGCATATTTCAATGTTTATTTTCTGATATTGGCACCGCGTTATGATTGTGCTTCGAAGGCTTTCATATTATGGAATCATTGTGAGGAGAATATACCAGAGACATCGCAGACTATCAAGTAAACAGAGTTCACATACAGTTTTATGACTGCTGCATTTAATTCCTTATTCTGTCACTAGTCACTACACCGGGATCTGTTATGTGTAGCTCTGTTTGATTCATTTTTATCTTTGATAATATCTAGTTTTCCATGGTTGGCTTTTCATCATATAACAATCTAAATAGGAAGTACTGACAAAACAAAGAGGGCTTGTTTAGTATGGTAGTAGCTCATTTACATAGTCCACTTTCTCTTGCTTTGTACTGAATGTTTGCATCTTGCTAGTAGCTTATGCTTACTTTCTGCTCGATGCTGCCTTTCCTTTCTTGTAGACTTGTAGTTGTAGTTAAAATTTTCTTCAGTTGGTGGTTTTCGACTTGATGAATTTCCTGGTTATTCAACTAAAAGCTCAAGAATGTAGTACCTCCATACTTTCTGATGTTCATACTAGATTGACATATGTTTTAGCTGGTTTGATCTTATGGCATTCTCCCATTCATTACTTGTTAGAAACAGGTTGATAATGTTGTGCTTAAACAGGTTGATAATCTTATGGATTGCACGATTTTGTGTTTACAGTGATTCAATTTTCTTGGAGTGGAACTTATCAGTTGCTCATGTGATGATTAAGCTAGCTTTGTGTTCAGTTCAGATGCAGACCCCAAGTTTTGGTGGTGGACCTGTTATACTTATCTTTCTCTTTCATTTACCAAGGTTGCAGCAAGGCTTCTATGTAAATCTTTTCAATGTTAGTTTAGGCATTTACTGTTTGTGTTATCTGTGTCATGGCATTAGCAAGGCAGTTGAAGAAGTCTCAGGTTCAAAATGGCCTCTTAGCACATTAAAGGCCTCAAATAAACCTAATACTTATTATTTTCAAATAGTCTAACATGGTATACAAGAGAAATTTTCTTGCCTTTATTTAGTGAGAGATTCGTAACGCCAATAATATTTGGTCATAATGCTAACCTATATTTGTTTAAATTTATCAATCTAATACATACCCAAAATCCACGATATAGCATCTCGTTTTCTTGTTTTGGTAATATTTAGATTTTATTTTACTCCAAATACAATACAACTATACTTAGAGAGGACGAGGCAAGATCAAAGATATTTAGATTTTATTTAATTATTTATAAATAAAAAATATTTATTCCGGTAAGGATGGGACGACGTCGTATGAGAAAGCAAAGGCCAAGTCTTATTCACTCTCCGCATCAAATTCTCACTCTATCTCAGATCAGTGAGAGGAGCTGCGCGTAGCTTTTAAGCGGAAATATTAGAGCTCCGTTTTGGTTTCTCACACCATCCATGGCTGAACCCAAAATCAAATACGATCGTCAGCTCAGGTACTCTCTCTTCTCTCCGTTTCGCCGTTCACCATTGGCTCCGCTTTGTCGTTCGAGCTTTTCCGTTCCGTTTCCGCCGTGAAATTCATGTATTTTTGCCCTAAGGTTTTTATCTCCGATTGAAATCGCAGAATCTGGGGCGAGCAAGGCCAAGCAGCGCTGGAGAAAGCCAGCGTTTGCTTACTGAACTGCGGCCCCACCGGCTCCGAATCCCTCAAGAACCTCGTCCTCGGCGGCGTCGGAAGCATCACCGTCATTGATGGATCTAAAGTCGAATTCGGCGACCTTGGGAACAATTTCATGGGTGTGTTTTCGCTGCTTCTTAAATTACTTGTTTCGCTCTAACTATATTTTGAGTGTGTTTGCTTTGGTTTATTTGTAGTTGATGAATCGTGCGTCGGGCAATCCAAGGCCAAATGTGTGTGTCAGTTTCTTCAGGAGCTCAATGATGCTGTTAAGGCCAAGTTTATTGAGGAGCATCCTGAGGTTTTGATTCAGACCAACCCGTCGTTCTTTTCTCAGTTCACTTTGGTTGTAGCCACTCAGGTATGGCCATAATAATCATACTCGAGTTTACGTTGCGAATTGTCTTTTGTTGGTTGTAGCATGAGTTATTGAATGTGTATGGATCAGTTTGGTTACTCATATGCCTCGCACGCTTTTTAGTGTACCATCTTTATTGGAATACCTGTGTAGTTTTGCTTTGTACTTATCTCGTTTGTACAGTTTCTGGATTTTTTTTTCTTCCAGTGGTTTTATTTCTTATCATGCACCTGCTAGTGTATGCACTGAAATATCAACTTTTGCTACCTCTTGTTGATTAGTTATATTTCTTAATTTCTATTGCTGCACTTGTTAAGGCAATATCCTTGACTGCTTTTGTTAATTGCGTGATCAGCTGGTGGAAGATTCGATGGTAAAGCTCGACAGAATATGTAGGGATGCCAATGTGCTATTGATCTTTGCTCGCTCTTATGGCCTCACTGGGCTTGTCCGTATCAGTGTGAAGGTAACGTGTTAAAGTTTGTTGTTGAAATTGTATCCTGTATTTTATTATTCTGGCAAGTGAGGACAAATTTTTTATACGATACATTGTGAGGGATGAGATAATGAACAGTTAAATGATATGGACATGTTCCTGATTGATTACTTCACAGTATATGGTTGGTTAGCCGAATGAAAAGTACTTTATTTGATACATAGTGATATGTTCTCCATTTTCTTTATGGTTTTTGGGGGCAGGAACATACTGTGATCGAGTCCAAGCCTGAACATTTTCTGGATGACCTTCGTTTGAATAATCCATGGCCTGAGCTAAAAGGGTACTCTATTTTCATGTTCTAATCTAAGTCTTTCGGTTTTCTGATAAATAAGTTTTTGCATCTTGTCTTCCTTGATTGGTTTCAGCCGGTATAAAATGATGACCGGTATATGTCCTAGCCCAGAATGTTTTATTGGCTGATAACATGCATGTTTTATTTAGCTTCTATTCTGGTTTGGAATTTAATTTTCAATTACCAATAGGTTTGCCGAGACTATTGATCTAGATGTGTCAGATCCTGTTGCCCACAAACACACGCCATATGTTGTCATTCTTGTGAAGATGGCACAGGAGTGGGCCAAGAGTCATGGTGGTGGACTTCCAACAACCAGGGAAGAGAAAAAAGAGTTCAAGGTTTACCTTCTTGATTTGTAAAGTATCTGACTGTTTCAATTGCTATTTTGAGAAATCATCTAATTGCTGTTTAGCAACGTGATTTTTTTTTCTCGTGTTTTTGAATTTGTTATTAGGAGCGTATCAAAGCTAGGATGACTGCAATTGATGAAGAAAACTACAGAGAAGCGACTGAGAACTCCTTTAAAGTCTTTACTGCTCGAGGAATCAGTGAGTATATTATTTAAGCATTGGTTGAAGGCTTGAAGCTGTGAGATTATTTTCAATTGAAGTGGGCTATTGCAAGTGGAAATTTGCAAAATAGGATAATTACATGTCACTAAAATCTGCAATGAATTTTTTTTTTTCTTCACATTGGGAACAATAAAATTAGTATTTGCTCAACTGAGCTACAAACTGCACCCAGTGAGTACACCAGTATAGATGCAGTGTGAGTGTCAAAATTGGTCAAATATTGCTCACTCCTTGGGGTTGGTATTGACTCTATGGTTTTTCACGCACTTCTTTGGAGTTTACCATCATAACCTGTGTTTCAGGCCTGAATATTCATGTGTGAATATGAGTTCCCATTGAGCAGGTGGTTGATATTTCTTACTTTATGTCTCAGGTTCAGAGTTGCAACAGATAATCAGTGACAGCCGTTCTGAAATCGATTCCAGTTCATCAGACTTTTGGGTCATGGTGGCGGCATTGAAGGTTTGTGAAACCAAGATTGAATCTGTGGAAACTGGATATAGCGTGCATAAGTTATATAATGTTTATCTTAGTGAGAGTGTTTTCTATCACTTAACATTTATTCACATTTTCTAGAGTCTCCCCAACAGATATCCTTATGATAAGTTATGAATTGATTGATAATTCTTCAGAGACTAGTGTCAGGCCTGTCAGTGAAACTGTAGTTTCAAAATGGTTCATTGTTCTGAGTGTAAGGCGGTTTAACTTTGATGCATTGATAAGAAAACATAAATCCTAATGTTGATGGTTGCTTAAATCATATTTTTTGCATACCAAGTTTTTAGCTCGATGTAAATACAGAACTCAATGCTCATAGTTAAGAATGTTGTCCAATTGAGTGGTCCAGGGAGGGACCACCTGAGTAACCTGACTGGGAGTCTTAGCTTTAACAAGGCCCTTAGAGATCTCTGCCATTTTCTTTGAATGCACGAAGGTTGCAAAAGTTGCTGTCTCTTTTTTTTTTTTTTTTTTTTTTTGTGTTATCAAGTATTTGGATGCTCGTATTTATCTATCTCCACAATCCATACTATTTATTTGTTAAGTGGTATGATCCTAAATTTTTACTTTACAGGAATTCCTAGCAAATGAAGGTGGTGGTGAGGCACCCCTCGAGGGATCAATAGCAGATATGACATCTTCAACTGAGTTAGTGATCGACATCTCCTGAATTTCATGTCTCTGTTGTGCTTCAAAAAGTAATTTGTTGATATGAATGCTTTATCTAACTCTTTTGTAGGCACTATGTAGCCTTACAGAAAATCTACCAAGCCAAGGCTGAGGCTGATTTTCTAGTTATTGACCAAAGGGTTAAGACTCTTCTAAAGAAAATTGGTAGAGATCCTAGTAGCATCTCAAAGGCCACTGTTAAAAGTTTCTGCAGGAATGCAAGAAAACTCAAAGTAAGTGTGGGGTTTTCTAGTGTCATTTACAGTACTTGTATTCAGTAGTATTGCAATGAATTAGTTTAAAATGTAGATGGGTAGCCACTCAGATGGATAAAGTCCAAATCTCATAGAATGTTGGATACCTTTACTTGAGGGAAGTTTAATTTTCTGTGAATTGGAAATTTCACAAGCTTCACAGATTCGAGTACTAACAACATTATTCACCCTATCATCACTTTTTTGTCTCTGGATTCTGATTCATAGTAAGGTTATTGTTGAACTAGTTTATAGATATCTCTCTCCAAGAAGTTTCTACTAGCTAAGAATGCAGTTTAGTGTATAGCTATTTGGGCTTGATATTTTGGTCTTTTAGAAAAATATATATAAAGCCTCATCAGGTTAGCTTACTTGATTTCAATTTACTGATATTTACTTTTAGGTTTGCCGGTACCGGCCTATTGAAGATGAGTTCACTTCTCCATCCCTACCGGACTTACAGAAGTATCTAACAGATGAGGATTACAGGTACAGTTACAGAAATACCTACTGTTGTTGTCTTTGCTGGTATTTTTTTATTTTTTGCAATTAAGGTCTCAGAATCATTGTACAGTTTTAGTGAATTTTCCGGTTAAGAAAATGATACTTGCATGTTCTGCAGCTCTTGTTCCATTATAATTTCCTACTGTCAAGTTGAAGAACTGTGTTAAATTTATTTCGTAGTATATATCATACTTTTTCTCCCCCTTAAATAGATGTCCTACATTTTGCATCCTGAATTTTCAACACGAAATAGAAAAAGAAAAACGACATAGCTAGAAGCTTTTTCTCTGTGCTTTAAGCTCTCACCATGTTGTTGTTATTTGTATAACAGTGTAGCTGGTGGGTTTTACATCTTGCTTAGAGCTGTTGACCGGTTTGCTGCTAATTACAACAATTTTCCCGGGCAATTTGATGGGTAACTCTCCTACTGTTTATGGTCATATTCTGTACAAATGTTTAATAGTGCACTGATTCCTGCATGCTCACTTTCCCCGTAGTGTGATGGATGAGGACATATCTAGGTTGAAGACAACAGCTGTTGGCCTTCTTAATGATTTGGGTTGCAATGGCGTAACATTGACAGAAGACCTTATCAATGAGATGTGCCGATTTGGTGCTGCAGAGCTCCATGCGGTTGCTGCTTTCATCGGAGGAATTGCATCACAGGAAGTGATTAAGGTTTGTGTAATTCTAGCTTATTTGTTTGCTTCTTTTTTCCTTCCTTCTTTAATAATATAAGAATGACAACAACATAGTAGTTGCCTATAATTGTCTCGCCAGGTGTTGCTCTCATGTGTAACTATCTGTATTGGTTTTCCTTGTGCTGTATCCAATGTATTCACTCAATAACATTTCTGTAACACTTTAATGACAGCTGATAACAAAACAATTCGTACCCTTGTCTGGGACCTTCATCTTCAATGGCATTGACCACAAGTCTCAATTGTTGGCACTGTAGTGGGTCTCAGTTGAGGCCTAAGTTGGATATAAAATGACTGTAAGTTCCACCTCAGTATAGATTGATATCTACTGCTGATATTCATAATTTTTCCTCAAGGAACATACTGAACTTTGCTTTTCATTTGCAGATTACCTTGACGATTAGGAGTGGCCATTTTGTCCCGGGACTGCTTCTTTACATATTTTGAAGGGAGGCTATCTTGCTATTGGTGAGGGGCGCACGATTTGCTGTTCTGCTACATATTTCGCTATCCTGAATGAAAGAGAGGAGTATATAGAGGGAAACATGTACCGAAAAAGAGAGAAGTAGGACTAGGTCGTAGTAGACTTCTATAAGATGGAACCTCTAGTCACCTCCATCTTCCATCTTCCTCCTGTTTATTGGTTTGAGATGGTTTTGTAGTTAGGCACTTGAATATTGACTTCATATTTTTTTTCGCCGTGTTTTGATGACGAGTCCAGTACATTAGCTGGTAAGGTCGCACAATATTTGATGAAAAAATTTCAAGTCCTTCTATCATATACTCATTGCCACACAACATTTCATTAGAAAAATAACAGTAACATTATTATATGATTGGCTAGGTTTTCTTATGGCAAAGTGAATTTGATATTACTACAAGCATACAAATGGAGCTGATTTATGTTATCTCTAACTTTTTACCTGGATGGCATCCTCCGGTCAAATAAACAACACTGTTCTAAACAAAATAGCAGCTTTTATAACAAGCTTTGCACCTATAGTTAGAACTTGTTAAGGTGCAAAGGTAAGTCTAATCACAAGATCCATTACAAGAGATATCCAGAAACATGAGCTAAGAAACGAAATCCTCCTAGCATGTCGAGCACAAATCTCTGATACAAGATGCATTATGGAATACGGCACATCAAAGTTCACAAATTTTGCGCCCAGTCGAATCTGCACCAATTAGCATAGGATTTTCCAATTGGAACCTTATGTGATTTAATGAGGAAGTTTACTTTCAAACCAATCCCAGCTACTTAACAAACCCTAAGTTCAATCTTAAAGGTATATCCTTTGGTCTGGATATAAGATCCTATACAAGGAAAGTGCGCACATTTCTCTCCAACTATTGTGTTGATTACAGGAAAGTTTTACAGTATAGGTGTCTCCTCCCATCAACAGATCTCACATTCAAGCCATGAGTCATTGCATTCTGAGCTCAAGTCACTGTCATGAGTTTGAAATCCAATCAATACAACAATAACTCAGACCACACCTTATAAATTGCTCTCCTTGTCCTTCCTAGTAGGCATTAGAAGCAGCTAAAAATCACAATATATTTCTCTAATCAGTTGTGCATCACATTAACCTTCGAGGCGACAAAGGGAAGTCTTAGATTACATCACCTGTAACACAGACCCTAGCACCTAGCCTAGGAATGGGGAACAATTTAGTGAACTGGACTCAATTGCCACGGTTAGTATCATACTGTACATACAGCATTTTTGTAACCTTGTCATAATATGGTACTAATCATAAAACTGATAACTAAAACATTACTGTTAAGTGATACTCTTCTGTAATACATGCTGCAAATATGTAGGAAATCAAAACAGAAGATAATGTCTAATTAAAAAAAACACAGAAGACAATGAATTGATGCCAAGTTTGTCCAGCAAAATAGTAGTAAGTGTGTTTCTTCTTCAGTGATACACCAAGAGTGAAAAGAGAAGCAAAAATAAGACATTAATACCCCCATATACTATCTTAATGATGGAAACATATAAAGGAGAGTAGAAAAGAAAGTAGCAAGCAAAACTTAGAAATCTTAAACTACGAATAAACCAGAGAAATGCGAAGGTTTTCCACTTACAGACCACAAAAGCATTCAGGTATAACCATTATATTCATGAATTTTTTATAAAGCAAATTGAGATATTTAAGTACATTGTTTGTGTAAATTTTGCCAACATCATTAATTGAAAGTATGATATACAGACCACATGTTGTGAAACAAATTGAGAAAAAGAGGATGCCATAAGTACCTCCAACCTATTCCATTGGATGTAAGCAACAATATCATGCGAAGCCCCCTCTAAGTTCTTGGTTTGTTCCCTCTCTTGGACATCAGGGATAAGCTCCACAAGGACTTCCCCAAACCCAAGTTGCCTTTAGACTTCTGTATTTTTTTCAGCAATCACAACATGTCTCTGATGAAATCAAGATTAAGTGTGTCCCGGACAATAAGGAACAATCCTAGAAAAACAACTACCGTTATCCCTGACGACATAATCGTCTGTTCCACTTCCAGAGGGAGTTTTCTCCCGCCCCTAGCAGCCTCTATAAGTATAAAAGCCAAGGTACCTCCATCTAGAGCAGGTAAGGGAAGGAGGTTGATCACTGCAAGGTTAAGATTAAGCAAAGCAGCAAATTGGTACAGTCCATCAAGATTCGACCTTGCAACTTCTGCACCAACAGCAATGATGGCAACAGGACCCGAAACTTTACTAGCTGTCTGCGAGAAGTTTAGAAAAGTCTGTTTTAAGCTATCCAATACATTGAACGACAAGCCCCAGAACTCTCTCCCCGTATAATTAAAAGCGTCCGCTACATTTTTGGGTTTAACTTTCGAAATCTTAACATTTGGTGATAACTGCACTCCAATTTTTCCCGTTCCATCATAATTCTCATCAGGGGTGACCCCAATCTCAAAATCCTGCTTTCCCCTCTCAACCTTAAGAACCACATTTCTCTTGGGATTTTTCTTAATCACATCAACAACCTCTGTGACAGCATTAGGCCCTCCTTTTGGCAATTGAATTCCATTAACCTCAAGGATCACATCACCAGCAAGTAACCCGTCTCGGGAAGCAGCCGAAAAGGGCCTTACCTCGGGCACAATAACCCCAGGATAGCCCTCTTGTACAGGCAAACCAACTGACAAGACTTGAGTAAAGATAATAGCATAGGCAAAAATGATGTTGGCAATGACACCAGCTGAAACCACTATTACTCTATCCAATATGGGCCTATTCTTGAGCAAATTTACATCATCAACTGGAATATCACTATTGGGATCATTATCAGGAAACCCCACAAACCCTCCTAGAGGAAAAGCTCTAATGGAATACTCTACATTGTTGGCATTGAATTTAGCTAAAATAGGACCAAACCCAACTGCAAATTTACTTACATGGATGCCCTGAAGATAAGCAGCAAGGAAATGACCACTTTCATGAACAACAATGATGGCTGTTAAAACTGCAGCTGCCTCCAAAACTGACTGAACGCTCTCAAAGTTGCTATAATCAAGACCAGGAAGTGCACAAGACCTCAACTTTAACCTTGTCCCATTTGGGTTCCCACCCTTTAGAGATAAAAATGGATCCTTGCAATGAAAGCTGAGGTCTGATGAAGAAAATGAGCACCTTGGAGGTGGGTTTTGGGTTTTGAAGGAAACTCAGACCTTGAATTGGTTAACTTGATCAGAGACAGAGAAGAAGGTGGAGAAGAGGAGAGACTAATAACCATGGTTTTTCTGGGTGGGTGGGTATTAAGAAAGGTGAGGCTGCCAAGGTTTTGTGATAGAGGAAGGGATTGGATAATTCATAGTTTGTCTCTCATATTTGATTTTGTGGAGGGGAAGTGGAGTGACTCACTTGTCTTTGCCTCCCTCTTCGTGTCTTGTGTGACCTTTTTGACTTTTCCTTTTTTTTTTTACTTTACTGTTGCATTCATGGTCAGGAAAATAAAAAAAATACCGCTAGAAGGAGGGTTCGAACCTCCGACCTTGTGGTTAACAGCCACACGCTCTAACCAACTGAGCTATTCCAGCTTTGTTGGTTACTTCAAAAAACATATGATATTCATTCGCACAAATTCAAGCAAGCATTGTTAGACGCATTATCTTCCCTAGAGCATATTTAGATTCCCTTTGCCATTCTAATAACACAAATGACAAATCTTTAAGTAGAATACAGATATGTCTATTCGTTTAACAGATATGAAATGTTACAAAAAAATTACTAAAGATACAAGGGAAGAGCAATGAATTGAATATGATAGGCATGAATAGGCGTTGTACGCTGTCTGCAATTGCAACATTTGACTCAAACTCTTTAAGTAGCAGTAGATGTTTTCTTGGTAGGATTGTAGACGCTGAATTCTCCAAAATCCCTCCTACCACTAGAAAAAAAAGAAAGCCCGAAATCAAACCCTTGACACAGATAAACAAAAGTTCAGAAGCTAAACGTAACCATGAATAAATCACTTGAAAATCTTTACTTATTCATTGATCTCATCTTAGGTTTAAGTATATACCTGTGTGTAACATCCCAGCCGGAAGGTAAAAAGCGAGGATGAACAGTTTCAACAAATACTTGTCTCCACCTTTGACAAAATTGACTAATACCATCTTCGCCAGATTCCTTTAACAGACGATCCACAACTTGCTTACCATGTGGACCGTGACCTAAGAGAGAGTGTTTTGATTTATGTTTACGTTTGGAAGTAGAACGAAAGTCTACTGATTCATTTGGTGTACTTTTATCATCATAATAAATACCATCTCTCGTTATCTCTGAATTCATGTTCCTCTCATTGCCGGGGGAAGCTTTTTCATCAATCCTCAGATCTAAAGAGGAGGTGCCTAAATCAGCATCCTTCACTGTGAAAACATCTTCATCTTGGTTCATCGTCGATACGTCGTCTTCATTGGTGCAAGATTCATGTACAGTATAAACTTCTGGAGCATACTGAGTGGCAGGTGTTGAAATGATAACACTATTTTTCTCCTCTGCATCTGAAGAAATACTTCCTTTAGAATGTTGAAAAGAAAACCCTTTCTTCTTCTGAAGTCGTCTTTTCTCATGAGGAGTCATCCCAACAAGCAAAGCCTTTTCTAAATCTTCCTCAGAAATTTGTCTCCCTCCATAAAATGTCATAACAATCTGCAAATAGAAAATTTCAATTCATAAATTCATAACCCCTTTAAATAAACAGGTTTTAATAACAGGAATAGTATAATCATGGTATAATGAATGATGAGCTCAACCGCCTCAACGCAAAGAATAGTAACATTTGGACTCATGTTTGCTTTATCGAATTACAGAAACCCAATCTATGTACTGATAATTTGCAAAAATGAAGAGCTACATATATATTCCCATGTACCTCTGTCAGTTCCTCACGGCGCTTGGATGGCATTGTTGGTCCATGGCGCAAAAGAGCCATAGCAGCAGTCCGCAACTGTAAAGGAGATACACCTGCATCCTCAGCATTTGTAACAGGCACAGATACCCCAGATAAAGATTGAGCATGTTGCGAATCAACCACTTTACGAACAAAAAGTGGAATCCCAAACTCTGCAGCAATCTTTCTTTTATACTTCTCTGCAGAGGCATGAGCAATTTCGTGACAGTCCACGCATAATAGAACGATATCATGAGAACGGTGGCTTTTCAAATGTTCAGGGAAATGCATTCTGTAGCACGAGGGAATAATTCGGTACCGTAAGTAATGATTTCTTTCACCGCAGCCAACACATATATTTTTCTTACTTTGAATGTAAAAATCATTGCCTTCATCTTCTGGACGGCCTTTGGGCTCAAACAGAAGCATAATCGCAGGTGGATTTTCTTCAACAAGTTTTGCCAAATTCCGACAAAGATACCTGTAAGAACACAGCAATGATCATGTCAAATACAGATTTTGTTGTAAAAGATGTAAAGAGACATGAGAATATATGAATGCTAACCATTCAAGCTTCCTGCGGTCACAGTAACAAAGCAAACGCCCATCATTTGCATAGATTCGGCAATTATGATAAACTGGGGATTTGCAGGAAAATTTTTGAACAAATAGCTTTCGAGAAGCCATTCGACCGGCTTGCTTTGGATTTCTGACCCCATTCTGTTTAGAAACCTGTGTCACTTTCATATTATAATTAACCAGTAAAGCATAGTTGAAGACAGACAGTGGGCAACTCCCTTTTTGACCCAGGCAGTTCTGAAGAATCATGGGTAAGAGATCATCAGGATTGCCTATTTTGTTCTGGAGTATATAATGAAAATCACCCAAATGACTGCAGACAACAGGAGATGGAGATGGGAGACCAAAATTGAAACTCGAATCCACATTATCATCAGCTTCTGCAATAGTGGTTAACATGTCTACAGGGCTAGTTGGAGCTTTTTCAGCTAGGGCAACAATAGCCTGATCTGATATTACATATCTCAAGCTTTCATCATGTACACGAGCCTGGAGAGGAAGTCAGGGCCACATGTTTATTATGTGTACAACCAATGAGATTTTCAATGAGACCAGTTCTGTATCTTTATCAATTTCATTTGTATAACTGACCAACATAGTCTGAATCTCTATATATAAATATTTAGAGTCATTTGTGGTTGCCAAACTTCAAGAAAAGGTAAATACTAAGTTACTAACCATCAAATCTCTCCATGCACAAAACCGGCGCACAGCATTCTGAAACGAAACATAAACTTTTGCATAAGAATGTAGTTAATAAGTAATACAAGTTTATCATAAATGTGCCAAGGGGTGCAACCCTAGTATACAATGACAAGAATCTAGAATAAAAACTGATTTTAAATTAAATCTAATAAATTAAAGTGGCTGGCAGCATCATGGTAGACCGGTCATAGAGCTACATAGAGAGCTGCCTCTCAATGCGAAGTCTAAATGATTTTCCCTTTAAATACCTAATCCGTCTTTCTATCAACCAAAATGAACCGGAACACATATACGAGTACTACATTTCTAAAAGCTAATCTTGGATTGTCTTAACAAAAGTATCACCCATCAGCCTAATATCACTAAACTTAGAATTCTCTAAATCCCCTGGGCCATCGAACAATGACTAGAAAAAATGGTGGACGATCTTTGTATTACTTTACTGGATGTCATCACACATTCAACTTAGGAGTAATGAACATAAAGAAAGTGAAAAAGAACATACAAACCTGGATTTCATAAGATGCTGACAAAATGCCTCCTGGGCCATTTAAATGACGGCTAAATATTGATGAAGCAGCAGACTCTCCAGGTGAAGCTTCTATGTCTTTAGTGTACAGTTGCAAACATAACATGTTTGAACGCCGACTAGCCTCAAGAACAAAACGTAATTTGTCATCGGGACAAGAGTTTTCTGATACATTAAGATATTTAGAATTTTTGATGCTACGACACTGAGAAAAAGTAGAAACATCTTCTACAGGTTATCAACTGGAAAGCATGGCTAAGTTATGAATACTACCATTACTTCTTGTGATAAAAGGGTGTGAACACGCCCCCACAAGACAAATCACATCAATCCAAAAAGTCATATTGAGGTCATGAACTCTCCAGATAAAAAAAAACCATAGAAGTGCAAACTTGAGCATAGGATATTGCGAACTAGAGACTGGCTTATTCTGGTTCTGTTATCTCTTTTATAATATGTTCTTGTTTAATATGTTGAAATTCTGTCCTTTCTAATTAATCAATCCACCACAACAAGCAGGCGCGGATCCAAGACAAGAGTTGGTAGGGCTCAAGCCCAACGAGCCTTAATGATTTAAAAAAAAAAAAAAAAAAACTAGGCATCATATGCATTAAGGCTTTCTTCAATCCCACCCGTCTTCTGGAAAACACAACCTCCATCTCCTCGCTCAAGCAGCGCAGCGGCTCCTTTTCCTCTCTACAGCCTCTTCTCTCCTACTCTTCTTCAGTCTACCCCTCATTCTTCACTTCTTAATTGTCAAGAAAACTTCAAGAACAACTCTTCAAGTTTCCTTTTCTTTCTATTAAAACTGTAAGTCAAGTTTCATTGATACCTTACTTAGTTCATACACTTTGCAGGGTAGTATGCATTTATTTTTTTTGGCCTTCGGCCAAGACACACTTAAATTTGAAGCCCACCCCGTTAGCAAATCCTAGATCCGCCACTGACAAGAAGTGAAATTTCTAGTGTCTGAAAAGAAGCTATGAAACAAAGAAAACAAGTGTACCGTTATCCAGCATATCCAGCTCAGCAAGTAAACGGCCTGCAATGTAAAGTAGGTAGTGTGCATCTGTTCGAGCATACTGCACCATTTCCATAGACAAAGGGCGTTGTCTCCAGTCTTCACGCTGCAAACCAATTTGATAATGGTTCAAATGCAAATCCTTTGTCATACTTCACCCCAGTTGATGCCATGCTTTCTTAAAGATGGCTATTACAAAAAACAGGAGAAAAATTACAATATCAAGACAGCTTCAAGGTCTAACCTGAAACAACTTGTTAGTGACGACACCACAGTAAGTTTCAAGTAAATAAGCCAGTGATTTCTGCGGTTTTGACAACACTTCACAAGCCTGCAAATAAAACAAACACACACAAAATTAATGAAATAGTTCTTCAGCTGCCTAATCACCTCCTCTCCCCCTCCGTCATCCATCACTTGGTCCAAAACAATCGGATATAAAGAGCTCACCTTTGCAGTATCAAACATATTGACAACATATATATGGAAGTCCCTCTGCAGCCAGAGAACATCACTATCTGCCCCATGGAACACCTACATGCACAATACACCACATTAAACTCTGAACAACAACACTGCTACAATCACAGCGCTGTCACTCATAGTTACAACTTAGTCCCCAAACTAAATAATTACCTTGCAAATACTAGCATCAGCAAAAACTGGCCGCAAAAGGCTCATACTGTCATGTAGAGCAATAGTATCCACCAAGTAATCCTCCTTCTCAGTCGAAATCTAACCAAACACCATCAAAATCATAAACCTACACAAACACACTCACACTCATTCCGCTCATTAGTAATTACCAGTCAATTTTACCTGTATCAAAGCAGTAAATCCCAAAAACGACCTCAAGCTGTGCTGCTCAGTATCAACCCCAAATATCTTCTCTCTACTCAAAACCTCAACCATCTCCTCCAGCTGACTCTCAGTCTCAACCCAAACATACGCCTCCCTCATCTCCGGTTCCAAATTCTCCGTCACACATTTAAGCTCAATCGGCGGAGTTTCCAGCAGCGCCGTGACCTCCGCCTCATACGGATGCGAATTCTGATTCTTATCTAATCACCAAATCAAGCTTACAATGTGTTCATGTATTCTCTATCAAATTCAAATCAACTACAATTAAGAGTATAAATGTACTCATACCTGCGCCGTTGGATTCTTCAAGGCTTAAATGCTTGAACGGCGAGTACGAATTGTCGGCCAACACTCTCTTGAATCCGTGCTGCGGCTTCCGGTCGTCTCGTAAATAGCAGTGAGTTTCGCGGCGTTTACGGCGGCTCCGGAAGAGGAAGAAGACGGAGAGAGCTGAGAGAGAAGCGAGCGCCACCACTATCATCTTCACCTTTTCTTTCTTCTCCATTTTTCTGAGTTTCGCCGCTTCAAAGTTTACGTTTTTATACGACGCCGTGCAGCAGACCGTTTGCCGTGGGGCTTACGTGGCTGCATTGACCACACGACACGCCGTTTGCTTGCGCGCGGCAATTTTCCAATGTTGGGCCTATTGGGCCCGGCCTGTATTCCCTGTTTAACTCGTTCTCTATTTAAGTAGTCTGGCTGTGTCCAAAACCCTAGTCAGGAGAGCAGGTTGTGCTGCCGTGATGACGATGAGCATGGGGTTGTGCAAGATTGATGATCTTCCTAGTGAAGTACTGATTGAAATCCTATGTCGTCTTCCTCCACGCTTGGTTTTTCAGTGCAAGTGCGTGTCCAAAAGTTGGTTCAAACTTATATCGGATCCTTCTTTTAGGGTTCGTTTTTTATGTCTTCAAGGTGATAAGCCAACCATAATAAGTGGAATGATTTTCCAGGGCCTTTATAAGGAGGATCATTTGAGAAGCCGGCGGACATTGAGTTTTCTCCCCTCTATTGGAACCTTAGAAGAATGGCATGAAAACTGGGTGGTAGAGGCGACTTATAACGACTTATAAATCTGGCTGGACCATCTGGAATCCATATATCCGGAAACAGATTGCTCTTCCTCCTTTACAATTTAGAAGCTGGACGACCAGAAAGGGAATCATATGTGAACCCTGCTATTATTACAAGGAAGAAAATGGTGCTAATAGTAAAATCATCTTGATCTTGAGTATAAGTGCAGGGTCGTACATATTTCTACATTCAGAGCTGGTTTTGTAAACATAAATATCTATTTTCCCGAAACCGGAGAATGGAGAGAGTTCGATGTACCATTGCCGGAGATACTTGAATCTTATAATGAGAATGCAGGAGTTGCTTACCGTGGAAAGTTGTACTGGATGTTTTAGCACTTGACAGTAACACCAGCAGTGGTGATGTTGCTGTCAAGTACTGTCGTGTCATAGAAACTGAATTCGACGAGCCGTACTTTGGTGTATGCCAAAATATGGGACTAGCTCTGTGCCGAGGGAGTATGCTGGCGATTTTGTATGATTCGCACCACATTTGTACTTGGGAGTTGAGATCAGGAGATGATAATGGTCATCATCATGAGCAGTCGGGCAAATGGTGCTTTGTTCACCAAGCTTCGTATGATAAGGACTATTTTGACCATGTGGTACTATATTTGGACTCATTGGATGAGGATATTTATATGGTACAGAATAGCGGAGACGTTTGCAGGTGCAACGTTCTTACCGGAGAATGCGACTACGTTCCTCTTGGTCGTCAATATTCCAGCTGGATGTTGCAACGAATCCATTCATTTACTCTTTCGGGGTGGCCAACACCAGTTCCTAGGGTTTAAAAGTCGCCGGCCTTCTAAGTTAGAATCTGACTATATTTTCTTTGTGATGTTAATTGAATGAGAAATAAGTAGTTCTTACGAGGAATCTAATGACTTGGTTTTTCTTTTTATGCAATGTTTTGCTCCTGTTGCTAGCTGCTTGTTCGCTATCTTCATGCTCTCTATGTCCTTTGCTCTTGTTCTCTATCGTTTATTTCCCAGGCTTAATTTCTTGCAGTAGTGAATTTACTTATTTTGGGTTATTTCTGTCACGTCTGGCACGAGCAGTGGACTAATAGAGCAAATGCTCGTCGGATCAAGGTTCTTATTTCTTCTACTAGAATGACATGTGAGATTGATATATGTAGTACTAGTCTAAAAGGTGCTTGGCATGGTTATTAGGTTATGAAGTTACTGAGATCGATGGATTGAAAGAACTTCAGTTAAGGTATTCCATGATCATTTCATTCACTTGGGTCAAGACTTGGGAATAGTTCATGAATGAAAAATTGAAATGGCATAGAAAGTGGCACTTCCAATCCCACACTGCCCTGCATTTGGGCTATATGAGCTATATGGGCTCAAGCCTAGAGAGAATTTTGGGCCATAAAACCTCAAGTAGGGACATATATACTTGCAGCCTGTTATGATTCTATCTAACAGCCCATTACCATACAAAAGAAAAACTAGCAAGTAGGGTTCGTTCGCTTCTCTCGCCGCACAGACGTGTCCTCCTCCTCAGTCCTCCTCTTTTCATTCGCTCTTCCCTTTTCTTCAACCAACTCAAGATCCCAGGTATGAAATCCTTAACACCCATTCAAAATGTTTCTCTTTAGTTTTTCAATGTTTGAATCTGCTGTGCTCCAGTTGGGTGTTCTCAATTTGTCTGCTAAGACTCAAAGTAATAGAGACAAGTTCCCCTTTTTGTATAATTTTTGTATGCTTGTATACAAGAATGATAGCAATAATAATGATTCTGTGATTGTTGAGGTTGAAGTGAGTGGATCTGGCAGGGTTACGATTTAGTTAGTTTATTGTTGCTTAGAACGCTTGTTGTTTTTGATTAACTGGGTCTGGTTTTATGTGTACCTTTTGATTGAAAATAAAAAAGGTATGAGGATGAGCCTCTCATTCCAAACCTCCGAAAAAAAGTAGTGTGCACTTGAAAATATAATATAGGTAATCATCTTCAAAAAAAAAAGGGTTTGCGTTTGATTATAGTGGAGAGAAATAATGCCAGAATTTAGGTTTAAGCTTGCATATCTATATAAATGTCCTAATCGAAGAAGAATGAAACATTGAATTCTTATTTTTACTGGTTTCACGTACTATTTGTCCCTCTTCCCAAAGTTAATTTGTTCTCTATTTTTCACATGTCCAAAACTAATCAGGTGAGCTGGTTTTGCTGCCGTAATGATGATGAGCCTGGGGTTGTTCAAGATTGATGATCTCCCTGGTCAAGTAGTGATTGAGATCCTATGTCAACTTCCTCTCCGCTCGGCTTTTCAATGCAAGTGTGTGTCCAAAGGTTGGTACAAATTGATATCGGATCCTTCTTTTAGGGTTCGTTTTTTATGTCTACAAGGTGAAAAGAAAACCCCAACCATAAGTAGAATGATTTTCCAGGGCCGTTATAAGACTTTAAGTGTTTCTTGGGAGGATTCATTGAGAAGCCAGGGGCCAATGTTTTTTCTCTCCTCTAATGGAACTCTAGAAGAAAGGCATGAAAAATGTGTGGTAGAGGCAACTTACAATGACTTAGTTTTATGTTATTGGCCAAACGAGGAGGATGAGCTTAAATATGACTTGACCATCTGGAATCCATATATCAATCAACGGGTTGCACTTCCTCGTCCACTTTGTAAAAAATATGCTATAACCACAAAGGAGGGAATCATATGTGAACCCTATTATAGTCACAAGGAACATATTGGTGGTAACAGTAATATCGTCGTTAATGCTGAGTATAAGTGCAGGGTCGTGCGAATTTCTATATTTCCAGATAGCACTTTTCTAAACATGAAGATCTATTTTCCCGAAGCCGGTGAATGGAGAGAATTTGATGTACCCTTGCCGCAGATGGGAAGGCTTTACAGTTACCATGAGCATGCAGGCATTGCTTATCGTGGAAAGTTATACTGGCTGGTCCAAGGTTTCATTGTGGAGTTGGATGCTTTAGCACTTGACATTAGTACTGGTAGTGAAGATGTTGCTGCTAAATACTGTCGTTTCATAGAAATTGTATTAGATAAGCAGTTTGATCGCCGAATTATGTGCCTAGGTCTGTGCCAAGGGAGTATGCGGGCCATGTCGATCGATAGCGATCACATTCGTAGCTGGGAGTTGAGGTCAGGAGATGATGATGATGATGATCGTCATCATGAGCAGTGGGGCAGATGGCGCTTTGTTCACCAAGCTTCAGCTTCGTTGTTGATTAGTGAGAAGATTATGTCGACATACAACAGATATGTGGAGGTTGATAATGCGAGTGAGAATGTGCTACTATCTTTGGACTCTTTGGATGAGGATACCGTTTACATGCTACGGAAAAGCGGAGAGGTTTGCAGGTACAACGTTCTCACCGGAGCATGCGACTACATTCCTCTTGGTGGTCTGTATAGCATTCTCGGGGTACGTATGGATCCAATTACGCATCCGTGGTGGCCAACACCACTTCCTAGGGTTAGTAGTCCCCAGCCTTCTCAATTTTGACACGGACTAAATTTTCATTATAATGTATTATGTGATGTTGCATTAAAATAATAAGCAGTTCTTACAGATTCCATGCTGGATTCTTTGCGCAATGACTTTGTTTTTCTTCTGTTTTTCGTGCTCTTCTTCTTAGTGAATTTACTTATTATATGTATATGTGTGTCCCAGCAAGTGGACTTACATAATAAGACTACCTATAAACAGAGCATATGCTCATTGGATCAAGCTTGGTTCATGTTCTCCTTCTGAAGTGAGATTTAAAGGATTAAGTGCTAGTCTAAAAGTGCTTGGTATTTAGATTATCAAGTTACTGAGATCGAAGGATTGGAAAAACTTCAGTTAAGTAATTCCAAGATCATTTCATTCTCTTGGGTCAAGACTTGGGAACAGTTCTTGAATGAATAATTGATATTCCAGATTCTTTTCTTACCGGCCTCCTGAGGGCTGCATTTGCTTATTCTTGAATCTTGATGAGGTTAACGATTCTTATCTGGAGTATTTGGGGCATGTGAACACGGCTCCACGGTTGCATTTCTTATTGAGAAACCTGATTTAGTCTCCCAAAACACCAAATTTGCCCGTCTGCTTAATTGCTTTGTGTGCTAGATAGCTTGCTATGTACACCACATGTCGCAGCAGCTTGGGGCAGATATTCTTTTCTTGCTTGTTTTTTCATTTCTATTAAATCAGATCATTTGTTAGTAGTTGTTGCTTACATGATAATTAGACTCACAGTGCCAGGTTATATCACAATGCCAGGTTTTTCCATCAAGTTCATTTCTTGATCATTTGGGGTAAGACTTGGGAGTAGTTCATGAGTGAATACGATTGATATGGCATGGAAAGTGACACAACTAAATAGCATGACATATTTAGGTAAAGCTATATATGTCTATCTGACATCATCTTCCCAGTCCAGCAGTCCCACACCGCCCACACTGGCTTTCCAGATTCTTTTCTTACTGACCTCCTGAGGGCTGCACTTTATTTAAAATTTGAAACTGAGAATTCTTGAAGATACCAAAACCAAAAGGTAAACTAAACAAGGCTAGCTGGGAATGGAGCTAATCATATATGCATTTGATTATATTGCAGAGAAAGAATGCCAGAAATTAAAGACCACATGTTTTTGTGTATGGGCCTGAAGGCTAGCTGCGGCAGACAGAGAGCGGTGGCGGATGGGGTAACAGTGCTCCCATTTAAGGAGGTCTGGTAATATGATTGTGGGACATTCTCATCTTTCATGGGCCTGCATGATGGAGAAGGGAGAGAGTGGGAGAAAGTGAGAGAGAGCTCGATCGTGTAGGAAATAATGGAGGAAAAATGTGAGGGAATCAAAGATATAAGAAAGAATTGAAATTTGTTTAATCCTTGTGGTTTGAAGTCTACATATGTTTAATTTTTATGGTTTTATTTTAATCTAAAGTTACAATTTTTCATCCAAATAATCCTTATGGTTTTATTTTAATCTGAATAGTCCTTAAAATTATGATTTTTCATCCAAATAGTCATTCCGATAATTTTCTCAGTTAAAGGCCATAAAGACTATTTGGATGAAAAATCATGACTTTAAGAACTATTCAGATTAAAATAAAACCATAAGTACTATTTGGATGAAAAATCGTGACTTTAAGGACTATTTAGATTAAAATAAAACCACAATGACTAAACAAATGTCGACTTCAAACTACAAGGACTATACAATATTTTACCCTATAAAAAATGATCGAGCTGACAAGTCTGCTTCAACCAACGTTGGGAATAATATGCATATGCTGAAAGCACACAACTGCAAGGTTGATCCGTTTCATTCTTTGCTGGAAAGCAACTGTTTTAAAAAAGAGGGAAGCTCAACAAACTCACCCGAAAATTCTTCTTGTGTATATTCACATTGGCCATATTGTTGCTTTTTCCTAATCTACTAGCAAACAAGTTACTTCAACAAATTAGCAGGTTCTCGACCAAAAAAAACAAAAAACAAATTAGCAGGTTAGGGTCCTTTCTCTTTTATACTTGTGTCTGATTTAACATGTTTGATTGGAAGAAAACTAGAAATAATCTCAATAAGTAGAAAACTTGAAATATATTTGAAGAAAAACTAGAAAATCTCATGCCATGTTAAGCAATCACTAAAATTTACTCATACTCACTAACACAACACTCGACGTACTTGTTAGATCCAGATCTAAATCCTAACCCAAAATTTAAACAGATTTACACTAATGGTGTTTCTTCCGGTAAAGATTGTTCCCAACTCAAGCAGTTTGAAACAAATCATAGCAAGGCTAAACATTGTTTTTTTTTTTTTTTGAGATAATAGAATGTAGTTCAGTAGAAACTATTAGCTTTGCAAGGATTTGCTTAGTCCCATGCCACTTGATTGGACTAATCTAAGTAACTAGCAAGTAGCTAGCTAGCACTTTAATTGATTGTACTTGTTGTTGTGTAATTTAGCTCATTTAGCGTCTGATTTTCCTCTTCTTTTGACCTGAAAAGCTCTAAGACCTGGTTAAATAAAGCCGTAGACAATGGCAATCATAATCTTATGATAGCTTCTAAATTCAAGAAGAATCAACAAAGAGTCTTAACACACGCACATTGATAGCATATAAAAACGAAATATTTGCAGCCTTTGCAAATTGGCAAATGGCTGAAAGTGTTTCTAGCTTCCTGAATAATACAGAATTGCCTTTTGGCTTCTTCATGAAGTATCCCCCGTACTGATCGAGTTTTGTTGCAGTTGTGTACGTTGTGGCTTGAAAATGGGTTTCTCTGCACCAAACAATGGATGATCTAACTCGTGCAATGGCAGCTTTGGGTTGCTTAGAGTTTAGAGGGACGTCAGAGAATAGAAACCATGAATTAAGTGGTGTTGTAAAGCGACAGGGACTCCTTTCGCAAGCAAAGATGAGCTCCAACCAATTTCTCAAAAAGCGCACCTTCGAATTCTTTATATTTGAACAGTGATACAATTCTTTGTTTAAATCAATATTAATACACATGAAATTAATACATGTCATGCATCAATTTTGTCCTAAAGTTGTAAAATAAGTCCCTAAAGTAATCATATTAGTCCTTAAAGTTGTAATGTGAGTTTTTAAAGTTATAAAATAAAAAAATTAGTTACAACATTAGTCATTATATGTTCTTAAAATTACAATTGAGTCCTCAAAGTTGTAACATGAGTCCTCAAATTTTCTTTAAATCACTTTAAGGACTCAATTACCACTTTAAACACATATTTTACTACTTTAAGAACACATGATAACTAATTTTGTAACTAGAAAATTATAAAACTTTAATAACTCGTATTAGGATTTAGAAAATTATAAAACTTTAATAACTCGTATTACTACTTCAATAACTAATATTACTGTTTTAAGGACTTATTTTACAACTTTAGAACAAAGTTGATGCATGATATATATTAACACATTGTAAAAAAATTTAATATAAAAAAAGTCTTACAATACTTGTACAGTTGTGTTAGATGATAAACAAGCAACTAACTATTTGTTTGTCGGCAGGATAAAACTGTTGACCTCCTAATTAGGATTTAGAAACTCATGACTAACATGAAGGACCATAAAACTCACTATGGACTTTCTGTTTTAGTTTAAGCAACTTGATAAGTTGATAATTTGTATAATCAAAATAGAAATAAACAATCACATACTTTGAAAGTTGAAACGACACTACAAACAAGACTTCATGTCGATCCCTTTGCCAAAAAAGTTTCAACAACTTAGCCGACTACAGAGGAACAATGACGTCTTCTCAAGAAAGAAAAGTGAAGTGACAAATGAACAATGATATATGATGTATTATAAAACTTCATATCATTCTCTTAATTTGAGTGTGTGATGTTAATTTATTAATTAATTAACATAATCTTTTTCAAAAGCAAGATTCGGATCACGTACCTTGTTGTAGGTAAAACTTACCACTATGTTACCACTCTGTTAATTAACATATGTAACAGTTTTAGGTGTATAGAGGCCGCCGGGATGTTCTAAAAAGGACTCCGGCCTTCAAACTTATAAGGACCCGTATGCATTCATTCTCTCTATAGTTCCTATAGTTTTTTAGCTGTTTAATTCCTGTGATTTCAATTTCTGTAATGCATCACCTTGTGGGTACGTACTATCTCCATCGTATCTTTGTTGATAGTATATGTGGCAGAAAGTCTAACCTGTCACGTAATTTCATCAAATAATATGTCTATGTCACGTGATATGAGACACATATTACGTGATATGAGATATATATTACGTCACATTAGCTGTCACGTAATATGAGATACGTATGTCTATGTCACATTAGCTGTCACGTAATATGAGATACATATGGTACCATAAAAGATGATTCATCTAGTATTATACTTTTAATTTTGGTTTTGTCTAAATGACCAATAAGTTATATGTCATTGCGTAGTTTTTTACGTGCATACAGGGGCGGAACTACGTCCAGGCCCGACGGGGTCCCGACCCCCCTTAGGTTTTCGACAGATCTCTTTGATCTGATGTGTTGCAGACTACTTGCAGGGATCAGTCATTCAATATATGAGTTTATTTCATAATGTGAACCCCCTAGCCATTTCCACAACACCACGTGTCCCACTTATAGTTAAGAAAAACAAAAACTAAACAGAACAGAGAGATCAAACATGACTATAATTGATATTTTATTATAGTGAATTGGGAAACCACAAATAACTAATGGTTGGTTTCTCCCACAAAAAAAAATGTTTGGTTACTTTTAAATGTATAATAATGCTACTAAGTAGGAAAATTATTTTCAACCCTTTTATTCATGTACATAAGAAACTTTACATCAATCAATTTTGTGCCTCTGCTTCTCTGGTTTCTACGAGTATGAACTGCAATGGTGTAATGGTTCGATCGAAACTAAATTATCATTCATAATTTCTTAATAGTTGATAAAAATAAATTTGGTTTTATAAGATTTTTAGGTTTAATAGTCTGAATTATTGTCATCTAAATTGAGTTTTTATATGAGAGTCGCAACATGTACCATATAGCTAAAATAAATCTAAATCGAGTCTTTTATTTTCGAACTCGGACCCCTTTTAAGTGAAAATCATGGCTCCGCCACTGCGTGCATATATGATTTTTTAAGAAATCTACTTTGCGGACCGGTCATCCCTTACAAAAACTCTAAAAGAAAACAGTACTATTGGAATCAATAAACCTTGGGAGTCATTAAGTATTGATCGTTAATTGTGGTTGTTCTTCGAATGGGTCTAGAATGATCGATGTAGCATTTTCTAATGGTTTCCATTTCGTATCCATCTTTTCTCTTGAAATAAATTTCTTCTACGGAGCTAGCTTCTCCAAACAAATAAAGTACTTCAAATCTATATATCTATATCCTTCTTCCTTCAAATCTAGCTACCATAACCAGAAGAATAAGAAGGAAATTAAGAGGAAACTTAATTGGAATATGTATCACACACACACATATAGGTGTATATGGTATGTAATCAGAGTCAGGCTGTTAGCCTGTTACCCTTAAGCTTTAAACAATTGATGTAGTACGCTCATCAGCTAGGTACTCATGCAGCATCTAAGCTAGATCTGATGAGGTGCAGCTCGATCAATTGTTAAGTCAGTTCAAACGTGACTTCCAACAAAATTTGAATCAGAAATCTCATCCTTCTGTTAATTTAGTCCTTAATAAGCTAAGCTAACTCCAATGTGTATGTTTCCAAGAACCTTTATCCCAACACATTTAAAATCAAATCTGTATCCTAATATATATTACATCGAAGGGAATTCAGAAAAAAACCAGAGAGGATGTTGAGGAAGGAGGAGAGCCGAAAAACCCTAAAAAATTTAACGTGACGCACCAAATAGTGACACGTGACGCCTCAGTTCTCGTGGTGCGGGCCCCGCTCCATGCAGAGAGGAGCCTCTTTTGCAGTTTCCACGTGAGCTGTCACATGATCAATGGACCGAGGAGTGAGCCCCCACCAATGTTGGTGCGCCACGTACTCGAGTGCTTTGCTTAGATCTGATCACGTGCACGTGGCGGCCTTTTCCAGAAGGCCAAAGTACAAGTTAAACCCTGAGTTTGGTGCTCTGGCCTCTGTTTTTGTTGTTCAGGTATTATCACATCGATCACTACATGATTAGTTTTAAGATTCTCTCTTAATTATTTTTTTTTCTATTTGATCTGCAAGTTAAAAGATGACTTTCATTTTCTAATTAACTAGTTTATTAATTTCTCAATCATGATTATGAACCGTAATATATTTTGATAATTGTGACATACATTTGTATCTCGAGCTCGATTTTAAATAAATGGTAGCTAGCTATCTATTTCTTCATCAGGAATAAGACCGACCTTCATTTTATTTCCAAATTTTAAACCAAAATTAATGGATCGTCGTCTCTGCCTTTTTACACATGGTCTGCTTGAACTTTCACGACCAATAAGAGCTCCCACTTGTGTTGAAAGGTCGATCCATAAAAATCCTTAAACACCAGTCATGTGTCTCTTCTAACAGCATTACATTATCAGCTAGCTGGTTAAAGTTCAAACATAGCAGGCTTCATGATCGAGCACCACTACTTGGCTATTTCTATATATTGAGATATGCCGTACAATATTGGGATACAATAATTTTGGGCACTCGTAGCTAGTAGTGGTCCTATGTTTATTGTCGAGTCAACTAGCACAATGTGTAGTGAAAACCCACACTAGCTGCATTATATACATTTGTAGGGAACATATGTGCGTTCACCGCCCTATATCACAAGACTCGATCGATCACATAAAGAAGAAGAAGAAGAAGGAGTTGATCATCCACATGCATATGCCTTGCCAAGTCAATTTTCTTCATCTTCTTGTGTATAGTCAACTACATATTGAAAGCTCCCTACTGCTCTTGTTCAAGATTGTTAGCAGCAGTTGAGTAGTTTCCATTTTTGTTACCCAAAATTATGATAATGAGATAGATAAAGAACTTAAAGTTAACACTAATGATGTGAAAATGAAGTTTGGTACTCAAATTTTATCTATTGAATACTTATATCCTAAAACATGTCTAAAATGAGATTAATCTAAAAGTTAAGCACATATATGGTCAATAAGTCAAATCACATCAAATATTAAAAAATGTACAAGAAATCTCATTTTCACAACACAGCTGTACTTGAAATGAATATCTCATATCTTAAATTATACCTTCAGAAAATGGTTTTATTCATTCATGATAACTCCTAAGCAAAAACTAACCATTTCCCCCCTTTTTTCATGCTTGTTAACAAAATTTTGCGTTCAACTGTTGAAATATTATATATTGTGTACATCATTTAATTCAAGAGAGAGAGGCTGAATACGATTAGATTTAAGGAAAAACAAAACAAACCCGCAACATCATGCTGGTGGAGTTCTATAAATCATGAAAATTAGTCAAAAACTCAAAATGTTAAAAAAGTCACTTTAAAATAACATGACAATAAGCATTTGTTACTAATGCATGTTGTTCAAGAACTCCCAACTGCCATATACTCGATCTCATTGATTGATTAAAGGAAAAAAAAAACCCGTTTCACAAAATTTCAAAATCATAAACCTAAATACCATATGCATGTTTTTGCCATGTGACTACCAGTGATGAGAACATGCCGACTGTCTCCATGGTCCCATGCAACATATATAAGTGGGAATTACAAGTTTAAATACAAACTGTACAAAAATTGGTAGATTAAACAAAAAAAGTCCTCAAGGGCAACAATGTCAGTTCAAGAACTGTTAATAGCCTACATGGTAAGGAAGCTCTGAGCCCCTGAGAGGGACGGTTTGGTAAATTGAGGTCTTAAGTGGACATGGAAGCAGTTAGGGAGTCATCCTCCTCTTCACTTGTGTTCAACGTCCCTTGCCTGCGAAGAAGAGGAGCTTTCTAGAGAGAGAGAGAGAGAGAGAGAGTAGGTGCTCAAAGCAAAGCAACAGGATAAAGAAAGGAACAAGAATACAAATGACCAGTTAAAAACAGAGAGGCAACTCACTCTTGTTCTGATTCTCTTCCCCCTTAAATCTTGCACCTAAAGCTCTCGCTTTCAAACGTTGTCACGCTTTCATATTCTTGTGCCTGCTTCTTCTGGGCTCTCTTTTTGTTTTTTTCCATTTTGGTCACTGTTTTGTTCATATGGGAATATAGTTGGTATTGGAAAGTTGGAAGAGAATTTGGGGAGAAGAAGAAGAAGATGTCTTGGAAAAGCAGAGGAGACTCTTCTTCTTCTAGAAGTGTAATTTCACAGAAATGGACTCTCTTGCTTTGTTTAAGCTGCTTCTGTGCTGGAATGCTCTTCACCAATAGGTATTGCTTGTGTTTCAATCTTCTTTATAGTTCTTGAAGGGTGTGTTCTTGGAAAATTGTTCTGTAATCAATCAGGTAGCTGAGACTTATTTCTGAAATGGGTTCAAGCCAATTTCGTGTAACTCAATTGGAGACTTTGTATCCTGAGATCTGTGATCAAATGGTTTTTATTGGTTTTTGATGCTAGATTTTGATAAATTTGTGATCTTTTATGTTCTACTTAGTTGGGTGAGTCTGAAATTTGAAGTCTTTGATATGGGGATTGCATTTATGGTTACTTGTTTTCTGAATTACAGGAGTTATGTTACGAATTTAGTTGTGTTATGATGAAATTATTTGAAAACTTATATATTGTTCATTTGCAGGATGTGGAGTGTTCCTGAAAGTAAAGGTATAACACGGAGAACAACATTGGAAGAGGAGAAATTAAAATTAGTATCAGAGGGTTGCCATCCAAAAACTGTAATGACTCATCCCTTATTTGATTTCATGTTGTTCACAATTTGGATTATCAATTCATTTTCCTCATCCAAACTTCCTTATTGTTTATCTGATTTGGTCATTTTAGTTGCATCAGAAGGAAGTAAAGCGAGAAACTAAGGACATTTTTGGAGAAGTTTTCAAGACTCATAATGCTATACAGTAAGTTATGCTCACCACAAAAGCTCTTAATTTCTTCAATTTTGGTTTCTCTGGTAACGAAATTGGAAACTATTTTTGGTATGTTGAATCAGGACACTAGATAAGACTATTTCAAATTTAGAGATGGAATTAGCTGCTGCAAGGGCAACACAAGAGTCTATACGTAGCGGCGCCCCTTCATCAGGTGACTCAAAGACTGACTCATCTGGGAAGAGGAGGTATTTAATGGTTGTTGGAATCAATACTGCTTTTAGCAGCCGGAAAAGAAGAGATTCAGTTCGTGCTACTTGGATGCCTCAAGGTGGATAATTGCTTTCCTGATATTTTTTTCTTCCATATTTATGGGTGCTTATTTGTATATGTGGTCTGAATACTCTTGTTTGTGTAAACCATGGATTACAGGTGAGAAAAGAAAGAGACTGGAGGAAGAGAAGGGTATCATCATTCGTTTTGTCATTGGTCATAGGTGTGTGTAATCTTCTTTCATTCTAGCTAATATGGATAGCACAATGTGTTGAAGATGTGTTCTTTGTGTAGCGGTTAGAGTCTAAACTAAGTTGTTATTTGCCTACAAATTTCCTAAGCATTTTCAAGCTACCATAGGTTTTAAGATGGCTTCCAAGTTGCGAGTTTTTTTGGATGGTATTATCTTACAAATTGTTTCTCTTTCTTGTTCAGTGCCACATCAGGAGGCATTCTAGACAGAGCAGTTGAAGCCGAGGACAGAAAGCACGGAGATCTCCTGAGGCTGGTAACCCTTTTAACTTTTCTTCTGTTGTCACTTGACACTGTTTCCTTTGTTCTACATGCATGCTTACTCAGTTACTAAAACATAACATTTCACTCTGAAAAAAAACACCTTGTGACTTCATGTCTATATCGCTTGAGCAGGACCACGTTGAAGGATATCTGGAATTGTCTGCCAAGACAAAAATATATTTTGCTACTGCTGTTGCTATGTGGGATGCTGATTTTTATGTCAAAGTCGATGATGATGTCCACGTAAATATTGGTAATTCCAAAATTTACGTAAACAGCAATGCATATTTTTACTAAGATGCTGTTGAGCAGAAATGCAGAATAAAAGAAAAACTAAAAACCAAGCAACATGGTGTTCTCATCTCTTGTCCAATTACTGCAGCAACACTAGGAGAAACACTAGTTCGACACCGAAAGAAATCGCGTTTATACATTGGATGCATGAAATCTGGTCCTGTTCTGGCACAAAAGTAAGCCATTTCTTCCTTATTTCTTTTGTTCTTTGCTTCTTTAGAAAGCAAATTATTTGAGTTCTTGACTGATCATTTACTCAAACAGGGGAGTGAGATACCATGAACCTGAATATTGGAAATTTGGTGAACCTGGAAACAAGTATTTCCGTCATGCTACAGGACAGTTATACGCTATTTCAAAGGACTTGGCTACTTATATATCAATTAACCAGTAAGCTTCAAGCTTTATGTCTGCATAAAAATTAAAGCATGTCTTGGATATTATTTGCTTTTGTCCTCTGGCACCTGTGAGGTTCACTTTTGTTTGATTTGTCAGGCATGTCCTCCACAAGTATGCGAATGAGGATGTCTCTTGGGAGCTTGGTTTATTGGACTTGATGTGGAGCATATAGATGATCGGAGACTGTGTTGTGGCACCCCACCTGGTAAGTGTACTTGTCATTAGTATCACGTTGCTAATGATTTGAATAGATAATCGTGTAGTCTGGGATGATTAAGATAAACATGACATGTCTGCTAGACAATACTGCTTCAAATCACACACAATCAGAGTGTGTTCAGTTATGATATTCTCCATAACAAAAATTTATCTAACAAAACAATCAGAAATCTGTGCTTCAAATCTCAGACCTTGATCTCAGTGTACTCTATTTTTAGTCTGTGGTTGTTCAGAAGTGCAATGAAGTTATCAAATCCATATTTGGTTAATGGTGTAAAAATAAGAAAATATACTTGTTTCTTAACAGTAGAGACTGTAGAGTTGTTTAACTTCAATGCAATTTTTCGCTGCAGATTGTGAGTGGAAGGCCCAGGCAGGCAACGTCTGTGTTGCTTCATTTGATTGGAGTTGCAGTGGAATTTGTAGGTCAGCTGAGAGGATTAAGGAAGTCCATCGACGCTGTGGGGAAGGTGAAAACGCTTTATGGAGTGCTTCTTTCTAAGAAGTAGCTTGAAGCTCTTCCAATCTCAGGAAGATTTTTGGGCTTCAGTATAAAGGCAGGTGTGCTAGTCTTCTTGTTTTTTTTTTTTTTTTTTTTTTTGTCCCCCTTTCTGTGCCTAGTATAGAAAATTATAATTTCACAATTGATATATTAGAGAGAAAGCTTTGCAAAAATAGGACCACTTCCATTTTAATAGGGATTCTGGTCACTGAAGCTGGAAAAATAGGACCCCCATATATACAAATTCTTTGAGGCTTGAAGAGCCACCTTGTAAGTTACAGTTCTATGGTATCAAGTACTCAATAAATGCATATCTTTGTGAGTACTGTTTATGCCGGCCTTTCTTGTACAATCTTGTTTCACTAGTTTCACATAATATGATGAACAATTGAGCAACACATTATTTCTCATATTCATGTCCTTCCCACTTATCTTGTGATTCATCTGACCCTTGTCAGATTGTCAGTAATGCCACTTCTATAATGTCCCTTTACATAAATATAACAGTGAAGGACTAATCTGACAACTTTTATTTGTAGAGGGTCTTCAAAAGTAAAATTGAGCTGATAAACTTGTTAATTAGTTAGGTAGCACATGAACATAGATGAAACTTGAAAGGCAACCTATCAATGAGGTAGAGAGAAGCTGAAATTTTGCTTTCATGACACTTTTTTTTTTTTTTTTTTCCCACAGGGACAAGATGAATTTGAAAGATCAAACTTCCTTTTAATGCTAATAAAAAGCAGTCAGAGACAAAATCTGAAGAACACTTGATTTACTAAATGAGAATTAGCAATACTGCCCAGAATCTTTGCTGTATGGGAACTATACCCTATAACCAAAACAACTCCATACCTTCATTAGAAACCCCTTGAGAATTTACAGAGTTACATATAGGAAATCTTAACCTATAAGTAAAAGCTCTAGAAACTTAACCACAATATGACTGCATATCTGTAATTTACTGCTATATTATACATAGGCTTCTGATGTACAAATAAGCATCTATAATTGGTGGAAGTCTTAACTCTGTCCTTAATCAGTCCAGGCTTCCTACAAATCTTACCGACTAAAACTAGCACACAAGATTTCATGAGCCTCCTCTGTTCGCTTCAATCTTCCAGCAACTTACCACATAAGAGAACAAGGACAAACCAAGACAGTTCTATGCAGACATAACATCTGACTCAAAGATGAGAACTTTTTGGTTTGATGGTATATGAGAAAATTCAACATAATATGTCTCCAAGCAGAAACTAACAAAGGAGTGAGAGAGCATAGCAATGAAGACAACTATAGGCTACTATGTATTGTTATTATCGTTTTCAGAACTCTACCATGGTTAATTAGTCGAAATAGAGATACTGCACTGATGAAAAACAAACACCAGAAATGAAAAACTTTATACCTTTATAAACCTCCGATGATGGGGACAGCGAGGGAGAAATGGAAAAATAGGAGCAGTGGCACGTGATATTGGCACGGCTCAATCAAAAAATAGAGCTCAAGCTCACATCGAGCGCTGTTTTCTTATTGAACCGGACCAATATCCCGTTATACCGATCCATCCATTCTCCTACTGCTAATTTGGCTTCAAAACAAACAAAGCCTTTTACCCTTTTCGTTAATAAACACAAAGAGAACACAGAACTAGAAACATACAAACCAGCAGAGAATCATACCAGAGGCTTAGGTGGTAGCAAGAAAATGAACAAAGAACAAGCTTTGGGAGGTTTGGTATGAATGGGGAGGAAGGCAAAGTAGAAATGGGGCATTGGCTCAGAGGGAGAGGGAGAGGGAGAATAAGAGAGAGTAAGCAGAGAGAGTGAGAGGAAGGGGATGGAGTCTTAAAGAAGGTAATGCCCAAGAGAAACAAAGAGAGATGGGTAGCATTGAAGAAGTTGCATTAAAATCTCCAACCACCTCGCAACAAAGGAAGTTGGGAATATTAATGGTACAAGAATCAAAAGGGAAAAACTTGAAGCCGAAAAAAAAAAAAAAAAAACAGAGTTCACGGACACAAATCTGGAGGTTTAAATGTGGACATTAATGGATGATGGGGTAGGAGAAGAAGCTGATGTTCGTTCTGTTCAATCCGCATTTATGTATCAAAACAGAACACACAGAGAGAATTGGAGGGAAGAAAGAAGAAGAGGGAACCTTTCTCTTGTTTTGTTTGGTTTCGGTTTTTAATTGGGTTCAGTACCTTTGTTTACTCTCCTATCCCATCCCATGAAGCAAAGCAGAAGGCACTAATTGGTAGGTTTCCCCTTCTGTTTTCGTGTTTTGAATTCAAAACTACTCTATCCCCACTTCTGCAAATCGTCTCGAGTTTCTTTGCACCAAATGTCGTTTGCCTGCAATTCTTTGGGAAAGGTCCCTCTCTACATTGCCAATGTGCATTAACTTTGTAGGCCAAACGAGCTTTGAGGTAATCCTAGTCCTATAGGACCATCCCTTACATGCTATGGCATTTAAACTCATACCTCAAATATACTTCCGGTATTGTTCATGTAGCCAATTGTTTCTTACTCATCATTTGATTACAGTGAGATCTGTAGATGTGACCTACACGAAGATGATTATTGCAGATAGTTAGAATGTCATAGCTTGCTTGTAAGAATAATGAGATGTTGAATTTAGATTAAAAGACAATTCAAGATTGGGTCACCGCGTCACATAATTTCATGACTTACAGTAACGTACGCTTGGAGATGACTATAGTCGATAATAATTAGCTAAAAAATGAGTCATCATGTCACATTATCACATCGCAGAAAGTAGCATACACTTTAAGAAGTTTATAGTCGATAATAAAAAAAAAAAAAAGGGGGCTTTGCATCATAAGAGTTGGAAAAGACTAGGCAGCTTAAAAGATTGAAGAAGACGAGTTGCTTGACTTGGTTCTGTCAAGTAAACATCAGATTCTACTATTTTAAACACAAGACGACCATTATCTACTTGCCAAGACATTGAAGTTAATGAGTTGTGTTGCTTGGTCGAATCAATTGATATTGAGATGACACCAAATGAAATTACAATTTAACCTTACCCTTGCCTTCACAGATTGATGCCATTGCCCTCTCTTGAGTCTCTTTCAAATAAATTCTCCATCATTATATTGGGTAACACATTATGATCGATCGTATGACATATGTGAATGAGACCCCAAATCATATTCACAATTTATAGGTTTTTGAAACAGATTAAGACCAAGATTCTTTCATTATAGGCCGTGTAGATTTTTCACGCGTTTAGTGAGACTATTTTTATTAATGTCTTTTAGATGATATAAGTACTAATCTAAATTTTTGGTGTGTTGTTTATGTAGGTTCTTACAAAACAAATAAGGGAGTGACTATTTGCACAAAAGAAATAACTCACTACATCTCCCATATACCGTTATACTATAGTATTAATCTTTGTCATCTAGTAAATGTTCGGAATTGACAAATTATCACAGTTGTACAATGTAAAGCGTCTTGCATATTAGATCATGTTATAAGTCAATAATTAATCTATGTTAGATAATAGATAGTAAAATTTTGGTGTTCACAATTGAGCTTCATGAATGTTAGATCATGCTCTTCCATGATAAGTAGTTTTTCGATGAACTCTTCCATGATAAGTTATTATTCATGCTCCTGCTCATGATCAAAGGTCTTGCACCTATGAAAGTCTGAGAATCTGTGATATGGTTCGACTATCTTAATTTAGAAGAAGAAAAAGAAAAAACTATCTAAATGGATACAGATTCGGGCTCAACTAAGTTGGGCTCTCTATGTGGGATAAATGAATATACACAGATTTGGGTCCAATCTAATTTCGCTCCTTAAGTCGGTAAATCAAAATAATAAAGTTAAATTCGTTGTTTTTTGTTTTCAGAAAACTATAAATTGAAAGATCCTATCATTGATTTGGAACAATTGAACCCTAATTCTCTCCTCGTCGCGATGTTGGGTTTTAGCAGAAACGTTGTCGTCAAGAAGTCTTACAAGTCGGAAGTCCCTCTCGGTTCGATTTCTCTTCTTCTTTTTTTCTTCGAATTCTCTTCTTTTGTTCTTGTACATTCTCCTTTGTTATCGATCATTAGGACCCTTCTCTATTCTGCGTAAAGCCTTGGAATTTTTCTTCTTCTTCTTTCTGGGTTTCATGTTTAATCTTTGATATGTTTTGGTCGAGTGCGTATTTCAGGAAATTGTAGTGAATAAACTAGTTTCGATGACAATGTTGTTAATATGTGTTGTATGAATCAGAGAAATATCCCTTGAATCTATAAATTTTCCATCTGGGTTCTTTTTGTAATCGTTAAATTTCGGTTCTTGAAGCCTATTATGTTCATGGTTGCTTCGAAATTTTTGAAAGCTGAAAATAGAAAACAGTTGCAAGATTCTGTCTGAAATATTCGGTTATGATTATTTAGAAAACTACCATGTTTGTTAATATGAGATAAGTTGCTTGTGTTGTAAAGGGAAATTGATTCTATGCTTTGATTAAATAAGATTCAGGAATGTTGATCAATACTTTCAATCTGTGTTGAAACTTACAGTTTGTGTATTTTTTATATTCCAGAGAAAAGGGAAGCCGAAGCTGCTCGCATCAGAGAGCAACATCCTGATAGAGTACCGGTATGATTCTTCTTTGCTCTTGCAGTTTTAACTCTATGTTTCTCTTCTGTTTTGTTTTGAAATTCGTGGTCTTCTGTAGGTGATTGTTGAAAAGGCTGAAAAGAGTGATGTGCCTGATATTGAGAAGAACAAGTAAGTTGTCCTATTACATGTATTTATCTCTTATACATTTTGACATGGTCTTCTACTTTGCTTCTGTTTGCTATATCTTAGATGTAGGCTCATTAAGTTATTGAGCTCAAGTCCATATGCTTAAACATTAAATTTTTATATCGTCGTGTACATTAATCCTCTAAAGACAGCAGATTCTTTTGCAGTCATTATAGTTTTTGTAATGATGCCTAGTATTTTTTTTTTTTAAATATTATTCTTGTTCATTCTGTGTCTGGGACAAATTCTTATGATCCTTTAATATAATACTTAGAGACTGTAGTTATCCTCAAAGCCATATAAAGTTTAAAGTAAGGTTTGGAAATCTAGCGAAACTGTTATGAAATTCTCTTACATTCCAGAGGTAAAGAGTTCCAAATTTTTGGAAAAAGAAGTACTGAATTTCATGTTACGTTCTTTGCTTGAATGTAGATACCTGGTGCCTGCCGATATTACTGTTGGGCAGTTAGTCTTTGTGATCCGGAAAAAGATCAAGCTTGATGCTGACCAGGCAATTTTCGTTTTCGTCAAGGATATTTTGCCACCTACAGGTCAGATGAAACTCTTTGTTGTATTACTTTCTCCTTTCAGTAATCTTATGTCTTCTAAGTTCTGTAACGTTTGTTTGTTGTTTTGTTGCAGCTGCTTTGATGTCTTCAATTTATGAGGAAAATAAGGACGAGGATGGTTTTCTTTATATGACATACAGTGGCGAGAGCACGTTTGGGACGTGCTGAAATATCCGAAATGGCTAAATAGAAAAAAAACTTAAAAGAGTTGTAATTATCTCAAGTCCATTAGTTTTTACTTTTATATTCTGTGTTGATGCATTTGCTGAGACAGAAGTCTTTAGTTTCAGGTTGATGACTGTTTATTTTCCATTAAGAAACGTGTTTTCCTCAAATTGATTCCATGTGTTATTTTAATTTTTCTAACTGTTGAAACTCATCGAGCTAGGTTGAATAGTTTCTACAGGGAATGGAATGTGAATCCACTACAAGGAAGGATTTGTGTTTGACAATGAAACTGGATTAGTCAAAGGAAAGGAGAACCATCATTATTCAGTAAAATATGTTACAAAATTTATTTTGGGTACAGTTTCTTATGAATATGTACGAGTCATTGAGGTTCAAACGGACACGCAAAACACAAGCCAAGGACTTTCTTGAAAGCTGCTTTTTTACTTTGACATGAGCTTAGCTTTGGTGCCCTTCTTCTTTTTCCCTTTCTTATCTTCCTCATTTTCCTCTCCATTTCCATCTCCATCTCCATCTCCATCTCCATCTTCTTCATCTATTTCTTCTTCTCATCTTCTGATCCTCTGATCCTCTTTCGGATCCTCCTCCTCTGATCCTGATCGTTCTTCATCCTCATCTTCAGAACCGGATCCAGGATCAAAAAGATGAGAGGATCAGACAAGGGTTCTGCATTTACGAATTCTTGAATCAAACCCAATGACCGAGCCACATCAAAGAGTTCGAGTGAAAGAAAGTACCTATTTCTCAGACGACTATAGCTGATCAGAAACAATGAAGCTGCTTGCAAGAATTATATGTTTATATACATAGACCTCTTGTCAAAACTCAACTGTCAGGTTACTCATGTAGCTTCTTGGTTGGATAAGAATGTTTTATACTTTATATAACTAGAAAACGAGCAACAATAGAAGGAAATGCTTTGCGAAAATCGCAGTTCCCATATTTGGGAAATATTTCATGCATTTCAACCATTCAAATGTTGGGATCAACAAAGATCCCGCGCAGTCAGGGTTACCGAAAATCTCTCTTTTTTATGGAGCTCATGACCAGAATAGACTTATGGTCTTCCTTTGATTCCACTTTCCATGGTGATCTCAAAGTGTGTTCTGCTGTTGTGGACTATCATAGACAAGAAAGAGTCTGGCCATTGTTGAGGGTTGAAGAACATGTAACAATATTGGAAGTTGTTATGGTGGAAACGCAACCAATCACAATCATATGATTGGACAAGTTGTTTTTCTGGATTTAATTATTTTCTTTTGCATATGTAACAAAAGCTGGAATAGCTCAGCTGGTTAGAGCGTGTGGCTGTTAACCACAAGGTCGGAGGTTCGAACCCTCCTTCTAGCGTTTTGAGAAATTTTCATAAACTTTTCACAACGTGGCGCAGCATATTTTTCTTTTTGTTTTTCCTCATAAACTAAACTAATCACAACGAGGCGCACCCAAATTAGATATTTACCAGAAATATATTAGGGTTCACCTTTTCCTCAGTTTTTGTCTATTATAATCGTTGTTGTTTTCAGGTAAAGAAGCGAGTACTGATATTTTCTATGGTTGGTTGTAATTAATCTTAAATTTTATTATATAAAGGTCACTTTAAAAAAAAAAAAAAGGTTCACCTACCGTCCTAGCTATTTGGGTATATATATATATATATACACACACACGAAACCGATGGGAAGCGGACGTCCGCACAGTCCTTAAAGTGCCGTCGTCCCTCCGTTCTCTACCGGACGGATTCGACGACGGCGCGCCTCCACCCCAGCGAACTCCAGCGGCGTTCCCGACTACTTTTCTTTTCCGGCGAGATCGATTTGAAGGTCTGGGCAGCAACCTCCACCCAAAACTTCACACAAGATTGATCTCGCCGGAAAACTGGAATTCGGCGGACTCGTCAGGGAGGAAAAGTGGTCGGGGACGCCGTTGGAGTCCGCTGGGGTGGAGGCGCGCTGTTGTCGAAGCCGTCCGATGGAGAACGGAGGGACGTCTGCATTTTAAAGCCGGTGCGGATGTGGTGCGGATGTCCGCTTCACATCCAGCCTGTGTGTGTATATATATATATATATATAATATATATATATATATAATAGGAATTTGAGGCACCTTTGTGTGTGTGTATATATATATATACGGACAAGATCAGAAGAGGACGTCTGTAAACCCGTAAAAGTGCGGACGTCCTGCTTTTGCAGCGATCAAGCGCCGACGACGTCCCTTCTCTTGCCGGACGGACACCAAACCTCGATCGTGAGCTTTCTCTTGCCGACGAACTCATCGAATACTAGTTTGTAGCCGAGATTGATCTTGTCTGAAGTTTTGGGTGGAGGTTGTTGCCCAGACCTTCAACTCTGATCTCCATGGCCTTCAAAGTCATCCGGAAGGCCTCTGGTGTCCGTCCGGTAAGAGAAGGGACGTCGTCGGCGTTGATCGTTGCAAAAAGCAGGGACGTCCGCCCTTTTAAGGGTTTGCGGACCTCTGTCTGTTATCCCAACTATATATATATATATATATATATATATATATAGGCGCACCAAATTTTGTTGTTTACTACCAGAAATATGCTTAAAGTGACCTGCTCTCTATATAGAAGAAAGTAGAGGCGCCTTTCTATGCCTATATATCTTGGTGAGTTACCAAGCAAGATAATAGTAATCACTAATCAGAGAGAAAGAGAGAATGAGTGAGATTAGTGAAGAGATGAGGAGGACAGAAGTGGAGAGCAGAGAGTGGTACATGGCCGCTTATGCACCTGAAGGTGTTCCGACCTCCGATCATCTCAAACTCCGCACAGTCAAAATCTCCCTTGCTCTTGATTCGATCCCTGACCAACATGTTGTCCTCGAGACTCTCTTCATCTCCCTCGATCCGTTCTTGCGGAGCAGAATGACTGGCCGAGAAGACGGCCTCTGCTCTCCCCAGTACAACCTCAACGAGGTTAATTAATTACTATCGACTAAACATTAATCACTTTCATTTTTGCGCTATATATAGATTGGTTTTAGTCTCTTCTTAATCTGCACTAGCTTGTTGTTAAGCAGGTAGTTTCAGCATTTGGGGTTGGAAAGGTAATTAGGTCAAAGGATAGTCAATTTGGAGAAGGGGACGTAGTGATCTGTCCTTTCCTACCTGTTGCTGAATATTGTGTACTACCATCCCAAGCATTAACAACAAAGATTGATCCAGATGCTGGTGTTCCTCTGCCTGAATATCTCAGCATGCTAGGTACCTAATTTACTGATGATCGATGAGTTTTGATCCTTTCTAATTTCTACCCCACATATGCCATAAAATTTCATACTTGGATCCACCAAAAAGGTAAAGTTGATTTATAATTGGAAGGACGTATACTACTTTGAGATATAGTAGAAGGTTTTTGTAATTAATGGAAATAATATACTAATATTTTCATAATTTTGGTTGAATATATAATTGTACGTTGTAACATTAAGTATTATTTTTCGATGATTTATTTTGGAGTAGGCGTACCCGGGTTTGCAGCATGGGTGGGAATTGAGGTGATAGCGGGGCCAGTAAAGGCCGGGTCAAATGTGTTCATTTCAGCCGCTGCCGGGGCGGTGGGGATGTATGCAGGGCAGTTGGCCAAGCTAAAAGGGTGTAGGGTCGTCGGAAGCACCGGATCCGATGAGAAAGTAAGTCCTAGCTCATTAACAAGCTTATATAGTAGTGTTTCAGTTACATATATTCTTTGACATGCATTGATCCGGTGACAATTATGTAAGCGGCACCAATGTGCTGATATGTTACTCCTTTTAAAATTAAGCTCAATTAGACCAGCAGCTCAAGAATGTTCCCACTAGCTACAAGAATTGACCATACAAGAATTAACCGTCTTTTCGTTTAACAATTTCATATAATAATTAGACATTTCACGACTTAACTTATGTTATAATATAAGTATGTTTTAGTTATCAGAAAAGTCTGAAACGTTATAGTATTGTAAAGATGAGTACAAACTCTCTGCTTTTTTTACTTTGGTTAGTACGTGGAATGATATGATTTCAATATTTGAAACACAACGTGTGTTGTCTTGTCAACCGACGTGGAATCTTCCTACCTCCACCCAGCCGCACTACACTGCAACTTTAACGTATCCTAGCCTATGTGAGTTGTTCTATAGTTTACAAGATGATTCGCATTCTGTTTACATGCTCAATACATATGAGAATTATGTTGCTACAGTTTAGTTCAGAAGGGAGAAAGGGATTAATTGGGGAGAAGCTAGAAAATGAACTGTTAAGTAACGAGAAAGCAGTCACATTCTTCAATATCCATGTTTCCTTTACATTAGAATACATAATTCAATCACATAATTAAGATTCTATCCATTCAAAAAATCACATAATTAAGATTCTATTTATGCAGGTAAAGCTTTTAAAGGAGGAATTCGGATATGATGATGCATTCAACTACCACACAGAGTCAGATTTTGATGCTGCTTTAAGCAAGTAAACAATTATTTCTCAACTAATAAAGCAGCATACGTTGTTATATACATTGAGAAGCATCATAGATTTTTTTTGAAAAGAAAGCATCATAGATATGTGAGCCTTTTTAATGAAGACTAGTTGAGAACTTTTCGGTTTATCACACTTTTCGATCTTATATCCACATTTTAACCGTTCAGTTTATAGATATTTATGAGTAAATCATTTCTGCAAATTTTCAGTCATAATGAAAATCGTTAAGACATTCATAAGTGTGATTTAATTATGAACTTAAACGGTTCATGTTTGACAGATTTGATTCGTCCATTAATTTGATCTAGTTTGTTACCTTAATGATCACCGATTCGGCTGAAAATTTGTAGAAATGATCTAATCATATAAACCTAAAAACTAAACAGATAAGATTCCAAGATGTGATCGAAAAATATGTATTTTAAATTATAAACCGAAAAGTCTTCAACTAGTCCTCATTATAGAAGTCTCACTAGAAGGACTCTCTCATATATATATGGTGATATAAAATAAATTACGAAAATCTAATCATATTGAAAATAAGATCAAATTAAGCTTTCACAAAAGAGAAGCCTAGCTAGATGATGCTAAAAGCTAAAATGATTTTCAGGTACTTCCCTAATGGAATAGATGTTTACCTTGACAATGTTGGGGGTGAGATGCTTGAAGCTGTTCTCAACCATGTCAACCATAATGCAAAGATACCCCTTTGTGGCATGATATCTGGCTACAACAAGGTACGTACGTATTACCATTTATTAGATTCAATTTTTTGACCCCAAAAAAAAAAGATTCCTTTTTTCATCCTCAAATTTATATTGTATATATCATAAGTTTTGTTTTCCTTTGCTAGCATAATACATATATACTATCACACATATACCATATGTTTACATTTTAATTATTGAGAATAATTTAATTGATGTGCGTTACATATGTAAAAAGACAATTGTCTGCTGGCTTCTCAAGTGTGCCAGCTAATTAACTAGGGTTTGCCTAATTTTTGTGCATACGTACAGGTTTGGAGTGAGAGAGAGGGAGTGAGGAATCTGTTGAATTTGATAGGCAAAGATGTGAAGATGCAAGGGTACATGGTGTTTTCATACATCGATCGTTTTGGGGACTTTACGAAGGAGATGGAGAGCCACCTAAAGCAAGGAAAGATTGTTTCCAAGTTTAAGATCATTAATGGAATCGAGAAGTTCTTGGAGAGCCTAGGGTCACTCTTCACCAGCTCCAATATTGGAAAACTAGTAATCCAAGTCGAGTAATGCTTACGTTCAAGAATAAACGATCAGACAACTTAGTCTAATAATGAAAATCTTGTTGTCATTGGATTGATCCTCTTTCATGGATTAATAACAAAAAACCTTTCATGTTTAAGGGGGATCTTCGTTTTGTTTTAGATTATTTTTTTGAGTTTCATCTTGTAAACTATTTAAGACTTTCTTTCTAGTTGTGAACTGTAGTATCTTTCGTGCAAAAGTTGAAGCTCTTTTATCATCAATTTTACTAGCTTATATAATGTATCATTACCCTTCTTAAAACAATTAATGAATTAAGTTATCGGCTTTTACATAGAATGCCTAATTTCCGAAATGAGTCTCATAGTTGGCTAAAAAGTAGTATATAATTCTTAAATAGTACGCGGAATTATATATCTTGACACTCACATAATCACACTAAAGGTAGCGGGTAGTGTTATAGGGCCTTAATAAGGGGAAGTAAAAGCTAGTTTGGTATTATTGTGACTTAAAAAAAAAAACTGCTGCTGTTATACTGCGAAAATAATCGGTTATGAATTAAAACAGTTTTGTGTTTGGTAAATATTAGTTTTAAAAGTGCTGCCCAGATAAAATTTATTAATTTTTAGTGTTTTTAATGACAGTTGCTTTAGTGACCTGTAATTTTCAGAAAAACTGTTTTTCTTTCATTTACCAAACACTATAAAATTTAAAAGTTCAGATAAAATCTGATTTTTTTAAAAACAAAGTTGTATCAAAGTAGGCCTAAATCACCTGTTCCGGAAAATCCCTGTGCCAAATATGTGCCAGCAATAATAGTCTGACACCTCATCACTCTGATAACAGAACACTAACTCAGTTAACTCTAATCTTAAAAAATAAAATAAAATAATATCCCTTCCTTCATTCAGATCGATCGATTGAGCCCAGACGAGAAGTTCCAAATTAAATTCAATGTCATTCTCACTCTGATTTTGTTTCTTCTATTTGTATCCTCATGTGTCTATTGATGATTTTCGTTTCTTCTATTTCTGGGTTTTTGGGCACAGCATATTTACTTATTAAAATCAAAATTTAATTCTAGACTTTTAACTTATCAATTTTAATATTTTATTTTTACAGGTTAATATTATGATATCTATATATATGTCATATTGTGTATCGAGTTTTAAAAATAAAATAAAAAATAGAAAAATCTCTATCGAATTTCTTTTGGATGATTATGTATATAGAAACTGTATTTTGGACAAATTATATATATGTAAATTTTTTCTCCTGGACAAAATTGTTTTTTCTTAGACAAATTATATATGTGTGTGTATATTTCATAAGAATTCGTGTTTTTTTTCTAAGTTAAAAGGATCTTCATTTCATCGAATAGATGCTACATCATGAATCGATCAATTGCCTTAATTACATACATAGGGCAAATAAGTTCGAGTGATTTAGGGTAGTACCCTCATTACACTTTTCTCGCTCACTTGATAATCAAAGTGAGCCTATAATCACATTGGAAATAGATTATAGGCTAAACTAAACTAGCTAGCAAATAGGGGGATAAGAAAAAAGCAAAATAAGTTTAGAAAATAGACTCACAACGTCACGAGATGCGTGAGGCACAACATGTGCTTAGGTTCCTACAGAGCATAAGAGAGCCCACAAAGAAGAGTCCGAACCTCGGGCCCAATAGGCATACCCAGTCTCAGTCTCAATCCATTATGATGAATGCCATGCCGCACACCCCCACAAAGCTAACACCACCGCGAGACCTGCCTCGCTCCGGTCAACCTCACCGTAACAAGTTCACCGCAACATCCAAGCCACTGTAGCACACACCTCCACAAAACCGAATCCAAATTTTGCCAACCTAGCAGCACACCTCCACCTACCTCCAAAACGATGTGCCACCAATCACCGACAACCCCGATCTTCGTCGCCTAATCTGATGAGTCTAAGGCTATCGCTAGACATAGACATGAAACGAGAAAGCTCCTACCATATGGAACATCTTGATCAAAACCTCCTTTGAGCGTAATCTAAAAAACTCAATAGGGATGTTTAGATCTTAGATGACCTGTCCGGCAGCAAAACCCAGATCAACAAGGCCAAAGGCCTGCAACAATCTAGGCGCCGCCAGACGAACTTGATTTCACCGTTGGAGGCTCGGGTTTAGGTTCTATGGTTCGAGAGAGCTAGGGTTTTTTGTTTTGTTAGAGGGTTTAGCTGCTCTCTGAATTCGTGAAATCTTGGATTAAGAATTTGTGTTTTTGAAGAAGTATATTCGCATAAATATATGTATTTTCACACTGTATTTAGTGGTCAATCTAAGCATGATAGTGATGAAAAGGAAAAGAGAAAGAAAATGCTACAAAGAAAGATAAAAGTCAAATTTTTCTCTTAAATCATTGGATAATATTGTATTTTTGCTTAAGAACGACATAACATAATCTTTTTAATTGACAATGTGTCTATGTGACATAACCTAAGATTTTTAAGACCATAAATCTTATACCTTATAAAGGCCAAGAATAATTTTCCATCACACATTCACACTAACTCGTTCTCTCATTAGAAAGTTGGTATTTGAAGCGTTTTCAACCATTACGTTTAAGTTTTGTTTTCTTTCTTAAAATAGAAAGTATCAAGATGCGTCTTATAAATGAATTTTTCTTTCAAATCAAAAATGAGGGCGATGAGACTTATTTTTTACCTTCTAGCTAGCTTGTTCGTCCAAAACACCTAGTCATAGATGTTTTTTTTTTTGGTCTGACATAGTCATAGATGTTTTATCTACTGCAATAATGTTATGTTACTATTGTGGTTCGTGCAATATTAGGTGCACCAAATTTTAGTTCCCACCGATCCACATGCAATCTGAAAAGCCTGAACGAGTGACCCACATTTACCTACTGAACAGGGATAGGGAGAAGCGATGTTACTACATATATGTCCTCTCGACCTCTTCTATAATAACGAAGAGGCATTTCTTTGGATCTAGCAAACAAGCTAGGTTAATTAGCCAAAAAAAGAAGAAGAGAGAATGAGTGAGATTAGTGAAGAGATGAGGATGACAGTAGTGGAGAGCAGGGAGTGGTACATGGCTGCTTATGCACCAGAAGGTGTTCCGACCTCCGATCATCTCAAACTCCGAACAGTCAAAATCTCCCTTGCCCTCGATTCGATCCCCGATCAACATGTCGTACTCGAGACCCTCTTTATCTCCCTCGATCCCTACTTGCGAAGCAGAATGACTGGCCGAGAAGACGGCCTCTACTCTCCCCAGTACAACCTCAACGAGGTTAACTAGCTGATTTACCACGTACTTATTGGTAACTTTATATATCTTTGTCTTAATTTTCATTTGCTGTGGATCGATTTAATGCAGGTTGTTTCAACATTTGGGGTTGGAAGGGTAGTTCGGTCGAAGGATAGTAACTACGGGGAAGGTGACATAGTGATCAGTGCCTACATCCCTGTTGCTGAATATTGTGTGCTATCATCTCAGGCCTTAATAAGAAAGATCGATGCAGATGCTGGGATTCTATTGCCTGAATACATCAGTACGCTAGGTACATACGTACATAATTAGCTTCCTTCCAACTTCTAGGATAATTTACGCCTGAAAATCCTCCCTCCTCTAAAAAGAAAAAGAAAAATGCATGGTAACGATTGAAATAGTACCATACGCCGGAGTATGATCATTCTAACATAGTAATTGTTGTTACTCGTATCTTATAATGATGTATTAGGAGTCCCTGGGTTTGCAGCATGGATTGGGATTCAGGTGGTGGCAGAGCCAATAAAACCAGGGTCGAATGTGTTCATTTCAGCCGCAGCTGGGGCGGTTGGGATGTATGCCGGGCAGTTGGCCAAGCTCAAAGGCTGTAGGGTCGTCGGAAGCACTGGATCTGACGAGAAAGTAAGTGGTATTCGATCAACTTCTTTCTTCTTTTTTTTGGAAAATTCAAACTTTCACTTGCAGTGTGTAACGTTAATACCAAGGAAGAAAATTTCGGTGATTACGGAAATTTCGACCCTTCAAAATATGGAAATTTCGACGGAAATTTCGGGGAAATATCGATTGTAGTTAAAAAATGAGAAAATTGACGGAAATTTGAAGAAAAACAAGGAAATTTTAAACCAAACTTTAAGAGATGTTTGTTTTCTATATTATGTACTATATTTGAAATGAAAACCTTGAATAAACATTGATCTATAGGAAGTTGTAGCAAGTTAATATGAATGTGAGTGCTGAACCGTTAATAATTCTTAAAAGTTTACTTTAAACTTTTTTTTTTAATAGCTGGAAACCCAAAAAGAGGCTAGGCTATCACACCTTATATATATAATACATTTCACATGGAATTACATGAGTACTTTAAAACCACGTAGAAGATCTAAAAGGTATAAAATTTTCACTTGCATGGTGTTAATAAGAGTTTTACCATCTTCATAATGGATTTATAGTTTCAAAGGTTCCTTGAGATATTGTTGACTTGTTGTAAGTTGATTAATTCGGGAAAATTTCTACGTTGGAGAAATTTGTAACATCCTGGAATTTCAATTTTCTATTTTTAAAATGATAATTATTTACGAGCTATTTTTATTTCGATTTCTATTATTCTTTGTGATTTTTGAAAATTATTTAAATTTTCGGTTAGTCGAATTTTGTCTTTCGAGCTCATAGGATTAACCTAGATGTCGTTACGAGTTCGTAGAATTTTTCGGAGCATCGTTTGGACATCGGAGCTATTTTTAACGATTTTTGGAAGTTGGTATTATCCAAAAATTTAATTAAAAATAGAATTCTATGTCGGTTGAATCTCAGCCGTTGGATGGTTTTTATATAGAGGAAGAGAGAATGGGACCAGATCAGTTCAAACCGACCCCGACTCCGTCTCCAGCCTCTCACCAGCGACGGATTGACCCGGATGGTTCTCTGTCCTCCGGCAACGGCGAGGAGCAAGGCGGGTGGCGACGGCTTCATCTCATCCTCCCCATCCTCTCTGCGGCCTCTATTTTGTCAAAGGAGCTTTGGTGAAGGAGATTCGAGCAGAAGAAGAAGAGGCTGGGTTCACCGGCGAGTTTACGATTCCGGCCAAGTCGTGGTATCTCACCGGTGTGGATAGCTTCGTCTCCTCATCCTCGACGTCCCTAGGGCTTTAGCTTGTCCAGACGAGGTCAGATGAGGGAGAATCGAATGAGAGAAGCTTTTGAGTTTTTCCGGTGAGGGTTCGGTGTTTTCCGGCGAAGTTGTGTTCGACTCAGGTATCAATCTTCATCTACTCGTCGAGCTCTACCTGTTTATATGCTTGAATTCGAGATTGGTTGAGGTTTGGAGGAAGTTGGGTTTTAGGCAGTGGAGGACTGTCGTACGTGTCGCTGTGCACGGCGGCGACGGCGGTGGTTTTGGGAGTTGGTTTCCGGCCTCATTAGTATATTGAATTGGTGTGAGTGATTGCAGATGCTTGAATTCGGGAATTGGAGGAGTTGATGATGGTTTGCCGTTCCTATCAGGTCACTGTGTTTGGTGTTTGCAGCAGCAGTATGTGGTTCACTTTTGATTTTGGTTGTTTGATATATTGGATTACAGTGTTGAGAATTTGAGAAGTTGGATGATCGGAACTCCGAAGGTATTGTTTTAGTTGGAAAGTGTAGAACAGTAGCCATTGTTATTGCTGTTTTTCTGGTGATTTCAACTGTTTCGGCCAGATATCGAAAGTATCGAAAATATCGCGATATATCGCGAAATATCGATAGTTTCGGACCAAAATTTCTAGGGTGAGAAAAAAATTTCGGTGTGTGATAAAAACGATATTTTCGACGATATTTCGGCGAAAATATCGATTTTTTCTTCCTTGGTTAATACCACTATTCTCAAACAACTAACCAAGGTAAGACATATCGATTCATCTAATAATCTGAGATCGTCTGTTGGAAAATTCTATAGTACTACGGAGCATCATTGTTCGATAGATGAATTCGGCCAACAGATGACAAATTGACAAGTAGTATATTGCTACTTGGAGTTTTAGACTACTATTTGTTAGAATTACAGGAGTATATAGAGCGGGGAGTTTTAGACTACCAGCTGTATAAACTCTTGTATCCTACATTTTACATCAATGAGAATAATAACCATGTAGTCTCCAAGCCTTCTTCTTCCTCTCTTTACAATTTCTACATTTACTTTTCAATAAATCCACAATTCCTATTATGGTATCAGAGCCATGGTCACGAGAAATTTTTCAGTGCTACGGGAGGACCACGTGGCAGTATGACGTGGTCCTACATTCTAATCAAATATTGACACTTGGATTTTACTAAAAAAAATTACATCCTCTTATTAAACATGGTATTCTCCCCTCAACTGGCTCCAAATCTCAGATTCTCATCCAATGGTGAATTCCTCTCCAAGCTTCACTCTATTCTCAGAGGATTTGGTAACTCTTTTCAAACTTAGTCATCTCTCTCACCAGAATCATATAACTCATCTCTGATCTCATTTGTTATGCCATTCTCATCAGTTTTCCATTTTTATTTTCATATCAAAGTTTCTTTGTCGTCTACCAAAGAAAAGGAGCTATAGATGAAGCAGTTAAAAATTTTCAATTTGTTTTTGGTCTGGTGAGATTGGTTTGATAAGTTAGATTATGGATGGGTTGTGTAGTTCTAGAGTGAAGTTAAATTTTTGGTGAAGTTGTTTCTGGTCTCTCTGTTATTGTTGTTGTGTTGCTGTTGGAATGGTTTATTTTTGCCATTTTTGCACTCAAATTGATGGATTGATGTTGCCATTTTTGCCATTTTTGCACTCAAATTGCACTCAAATTTATTTTTGCCATTTTTACTATTTTTGCCATTATTGTTGTTGTGTTGCTGTTGCAAGTTGCTATAGAAAATGATAATAGAAGCTGTGGGAGTTGAATTGATGGATTTTGATGGTGATGTCTTCTAGATATGTAAGTATGGAAAGATTATGTAGACGGCTTGAGAGCAGCTTCCACTTATTTTTCAGATATACAAAGTTTCAGTTTTCAACAAATATGCAAGTTTTAGCTTCAGCAAATATGCAAGTTTCAGTTTCAGCAAATATGCATTTTTCAGTTTCATGATGTAGTGCTATAAAGTTTCTGCTGCCTCAATGCTATGCTGCGATCCACTACCAGAAGAAAGATTTTAGCCGACGAAATTAAAAAACCAGGCCGACGAAATTTTTTTTCGTCGGCTATGGTAAACTTTAGCCGACGAAAATTAAAACGTCGTCGGCTAAAGAATTTATTTCGTCGGCAGATGTTTCAGTACATGCAGGACTTTACAGCTGCCCAGCTCCAGGGACTTCCGCCTCCGCCCATACCGCTACCCCAGCCGCCGCAAGCTCCGCAGCAGCCCCCAGAACCATATATTAATTTAGACGATCTAGATTTTGTGTAGTTGATGAATTATATACTTTTATGTGCTTGTTGTTGGTTATATGTAATTGTTTTTGTGTTTTTTGCAGCTTGCTTGGAATGGTAATTTAGAAATTTTGAGTTTTTTTTTATACTGAAATGGACTTATAGCCGACGAAATATGCCATAATTCGTCGGCTATAGTATTTTTAATTATTTTTTTAATAGGGTTAAGCCGACGAACTATGAAATGTTTTGTCGGCTAAACCATTAAAAGCCGACGAAATACGGTCTTTTTCGTCGGCTTTAGTTATTTTTATTTTTTTATTACATACTATAGCCGACGAATATATTAAGCTTTTCGTCAGCTTAAGAGGAAAAGCCGACGAGTTGTTTCGTCAGCTAAAGTCTGTAAGACTCGTCGGCTAAAGTCTGAGAGACTAGCCGACGACGTCTTCTGTGGTCGGCTAGCTATGGGACAATAGCCGACGACGGGACATGGTTTCGTCGGCTAAAGTAATTACCGACGACCCTTTTCCGACGACACTATAGCCGACGAAGTCTCGTCGGCTAATATCTTAGCCGACGAATTAAGTTACAGGCCGACGAAAATTTTTCGTCGGCTAAAGTGCTTGTCCTGGTAGTGATCATCACAGTCATGTCCTCTTGAATTAGGAGAAGCATTCATTGCTACAAGGATGTTGGGTTATTGAAATGAGATGTAATTGCTTTCTTTGATGTAATTTGGCTATGTATGTGCAATTTGTTCCAATCATAATGCTTGTTACCAAACATATGGTTGAGGGAGGGTGTTAGAATCATAGGAGTATATAGAGCGGGGTGTTTTGGTCTTTTTGCTGTAGTCTCTAGCTATATAAACTCTTGTTTTTTACATTTTACATCAATGAGAATAACAACCATGTAGGCTTCAAGCCTTCTTCTTCCTCTCTCTACAATTTCTGCATTTACTTTTCAATAAATCCATAATTCCTATTACTATTGAGCCTCTCGATCAACAATGGTGGACATCAAATTCTAACTGTTACTCTCCCTAGCTACCAGCATAATTGAATCAGTTGTATATATGCCCTGACATTCCCTAGCTTATCTTTCTGTTTTTGTTTTGTTACTCTGTGTTGTTTGTTATCTTGTCCAGTGACGCGCGCGGTTTGTTCCCCACACACAGTAACTTCTCCCTTTTCAAACTTCGATCCCTCACCGCCTCATAAGCTAATCGTACTGATTGTTCATGCCAAAGAATCAACACAAACTTCAAGAAATTAAGCGTGCTGAGTTTTGCTGATGAACTTAACACATATATAGTTTCATGGATCGATCATAAGTATGATTAACCGATCGATGCACGTAGTATAATGATCGATGCAACACCTCAAAAGTGTTATACTTAGACTTTTGTGACGAAAATTGTTGCAGGTTAGGCTCATAAAGGAGGAATTTGGATATGATGATGCATTCAACTATCATACTGAGACAGACTACGGCGCTGCTCTAAGCAAGTAATCTTTTTTTTTTTTGAAGTGGTAGATTAATTTGTATATATATTGTATATATACCATATATATATGTACGCAGGGGCGGCATTTGGGCCGTGCGATGTGTGCGGCCGCACAGGGCCTCCGAATTTTTTTTATTTATGTAAATATGTAATAAGTATTAAAAATACTGATATGTTAACATGTGATCTTATAGCATAGTTGGTTAAGACTTTCATCTTAACTCTACCACCCAAGTTCAAGACCCACAGCCTCCTTTGTTTAGTATTTTTCTTCCTCATTTTCACCTCTTTTTTTTCTTCGTCTTTCATCCCTTTTGTATTTTTTTTTATGCATTTCATCCCTTTTTTTTCCTCCTTTTTTCGTCTGTGTTTTTGACCCCTTTTCCCCCTCTTTTGCATTTTTCTTGCGATTTCATAACTATGTTTCCTACATTTTTATATTTTTTTCCTGCATTTTCACCCTTTTTTCTACGTTTTCACCTTTTTTTTTCTCTCCTTTATTTTCTGTGTTTTTCTTCTTGCGATTTTATAAGGGATTGTTTCCTACTCTCTCTCTTTTCTTTTCTTTTTTGCGTTTTCACCATTTTTTTTTTTTTTTTCTTTCTTAAGAATCTTAGGAATATGTTATTTCTTGTACTTCAACAAGAGATTGTGATTTTTAATATTGGTTTGTACATTTGGGATTAAACTTGTGTAACTAAGGCCACATTTAAAAATAGAAAAAGACCACATTCAAAGTTTCGCACAAGGCCTCATATTCCACAAGACCGGCCCTGTATGTACGCCTGATCTTTCTAAGCACATAGTGATAGTAGACCACAATATACAGCTAAAATCAATATTATGTATGCATGCGTTATATATACATAGAGACCACAGTAAATTAATTGATCAATGCTTTACATACTTACAGCTCTAAGAGCATCTCCAACAGCTTCCTTAAAATTTCTCTAAAATGGGGAAGCAAAAGCTAAAATCTCCAAAAAAAAATTGATCAAAATCCAACAGCTTCTCCATTTTGGAGATTGCAGCATTTAATACAACAATAAAATATAATATATCATCATTAATTATAACAAAAAAACATTATATATTTCATTGTAACAATAAACTACCCAATAAAATATTTTATTGTTGTCTTAAATTCGTTGGAGCACGTGAAAAATTTAATTTTGGGGAAGGAAGGCTTTGCTGCAAATTTGAGGAATGAAGACTTTTTTTTCTTCTTCATCCCCATTTTAGGAAATAAGATGAATTGAGAAGCTGTTGGACCTAAAGATAGCTCTATATTCTCCAAAATTGAGAATTTCAAGAAAATATGGAAGCTGTACGTTGGAGATGCTCTAACACAGTCGTACGTATTTGTTTACTTATAGTAATTGATTTAGCTACTTTCAGGTATTTCCCTAATGGAATTGATGTATACCTTGATAATGTTGGTGGTGAAATGCTTGAGGCTGTTCTCAACCATGTCAACCGGCATGCTAAGATACCTCTATGCGGCATGATATCTGAATACAACAAGGTATGTATGTAATTAAGTTAATTAGATATATCATCACTACCATTAATTTTCTCATATATGAATATATGATACATACGTACAATTGCAAATGCAAAAATGGACATGTATAAAAGAAACTTTTATGAATATATTAATGAAAATTTATGTGCCTTAACTTGGTTCCTGTGAACTAATTAAGGTGTTTGTCTATATTTTTGCATATTTGCAGGTTTGGACCGAGAGAAAGGGAGTGCGAAATCTGCTAAATTTGGTTGGAAAAGATGTAAAGATGCAAGGTTTCATGCTGGGTTCATACTTGGATCGGTTTGGAGATTTTGCAAAAGAGATGGAGAGCCACCTCAAGGAACGAAAGATAAACTCTAGGCTTAAAATCGTTCATGGAATTGACAAGTTCTCGGAGAGCCTCGGGTCACTCTTCACCAGTTCTAATATCGGAAAGGTGGTAATCCAAGTCAAGTAATGGCTAGGTTGAAAGGCCCGATCGATATCAATCTATATATACCGTTTTAATCACCCAGTCAATGTGTTTTATAAAAAATTTATCTAATAAGAATCGAGTAATTGTCTGTTGACGATACTCTTTTATTTAGATGATTTCGAGTATAAAAGCCTTTAATCTTTTGCCTATGAAGTTAATTTCTGAAATGATTCGTTTTTAGTACCTCTGTCTTTTCATTTTATACATGAAGGTAAACATAAATTGCTTAATCAATTACTGGTTAGATGAATGTTATTGCCCCGACGGAATAAGAGACGCAGTTCTTAGTCTTGTAGCAGTTGATCATGGAGCATTGGATATAGAAACAGTGGGCATGTTTTCTATGGCTCTGTGGATTTCTCCTGGCCCAACTTTATGAACGGGCTGTCCCTTCCCATCTATATGAATGATAGAGCCTAGCTAGCTAGGGCATGCATATTTCTACAGCCACATATACGTTTAGCCTTTAAGCGATTCCGACCGTGCATTTAAGCTCAGCATTCATGAAGAGCTGCGGAAACCAGTGAAACCACATATCAAACTTGGTAAGTGGTGGAGTACACTTTTGGTTTGTTAGATAATTGTTATCCTTCTTTGGAGTCTCGTATATATACTAGGGGTACGTGCTGGTAGTTGCAACAAGTAACTAGCTAGAGAAGAAGATCAGACCAGAGAAAAGAAGAAGAAACTAGAAGAAGGAGCAGATATGAGTGGTACAGTAATCGAAAGCAGAGAATGGTACATGGCTGCTGATGCTCCTGAAGGTATTCCAACTTCAGATCATCTTAAACTTCGCTGCGTCTCACTGGCCCTTGATGCAATTTCTGAACAACATGTCGTCCTTAATTGAGACGCTCTTCGTCTCCGTTGAACCATACCTGCGTGGCAGAATGACAGGCCTGGACGAAGGGCTGTACTTTGCACAGTTCAAACTTAACGAGGTTCAGACTTCAGATCCAATTATCATTTCTCGGTTTTTGTTCTTTGCAAACATTCTCTGTTGTGTTGCATGGTTGATGCATGTGTTATAATTTCAGCATTTGGGGTTGGAAGAGTAATTAGGTCGAAGGATAGTGACTATGGTGAGGGTGACATAGTGATTCGTCCTTCCACATCTTTTGCCGATTACTGTGTGGTGTCATCCAAGATCTTAAGAAAGGTGGAACAAAATGCTGGGATTCCATTGCCTGAATATCTCAGTCTGCTAGGTAATTTACTTCTTTACTTTCACTAGAATCATACGTACCCTCCAATATTATCACAGAGTTCCCCTTTCATTAATTGTTATTGTTTCACATACGTTAGTCTGAAACATAGTTCGATTTATTAATGTTATACTTGTGTATTAGGGATACCTGGGTTGGCAGCGTGGGTGGGAATAGAGGTGATCGCGGCTCCGATAAAAGCAGGGTCGAATGTTTTCATCTCAGCCGCAGGCCGCAGCAAGTGCAGTTGGGATCTATGCAGGGCAGTTGGCCAAGCTTAAAGGTTGTACTGCACGTTTGTTTCACGGGACTGGACTGGACTGCTTATCTAACAAAATAGTGCTGATCCCGTGTTTGGATGAATCAGGGACTTGATTAAATGAGCATAGAGAGTCCCCGCGTCCTCCTCCGCACCTTCTTACAGAGCGGCCCCAATATTGGGCGGACTCCGTAAGAAGCGTTAGAGAACGCTCACAGTCGCTGCTCGTCGTCTCTCTCACTCGTTTTGCTTCAACTCGCCTGTTTCAGGTCCAATTTCTCTCTTTTCTCATACTCTTTCTCTCTCTGTCTCTCATCTTCAACCCTTCTATGCTTTTTTATATTTTTTTTGTATATGTATTTGACTTGGAATTGATTAGGATCTGTAGTCGGCTGTGCACGAAACAACCTCCCAAGCCCGCAAACCAGCAAGCGTTCCACCACAAACGAGACCGTCCCGAGGTTCTTGCCCATAAGTAGGATGGGCCGGGTCTGGGCCTCGAAGGCAGCATTGGGCCGGAAGTGGTTTCAGAAGGCATAAGGGAGTTGGGTGTGTTGAATAAAAGCAAAGGCAGTCCCACATCGGTTTTCCAGTAGAGAGAATTCACTACGGGCCATAAATATGCCCAGCCCACCGGCTTGTCAGGTATAATAACTACCCTCAGTAATTACATTTTCAACCATAAAATCCTGACTTAAGCTTCGGAGGAGGAAAGACCGGAGGCCCCCAGTTTCCCTTGTTATTGCAGGCCAGCAGCAGGATAGCCGACCACCCACCAGATATGTCATCAGCTTCTGCGAACCCAAACGGGATTGTATAGAAACATGATCAATTATATTTTAAAATTGTTTATGGGTTGTAGTCATTTGTTTGATTGATTATTAAGGATTCGGGTGTCTGGGTAGCTTGATCTGCTAAGAATTGATCAATTTCATGGCGGGTCTTCTTCTTCTGCAAACCATTGTGTGTGGTGTGTGTGTTTTTTTTTTTTTTCTTTTTCTTTCTGGGATGAATCTTACTTCACCAGCTTAGTTAACCAAGTTGGGGATAAACGTACTTGGATATGCTCAGCAGAGGGAATATCAATGTAGACTGTGGTCTGAATTTGAGTTAGGGATACTATTGATCCTGGACTGTTTTAGCTTTGCTGCTGATAATCTTCTATATTAAATTTTTTCCATCAACTATCTTTTCTTGTTCTGAAAGACTTGTTACTTCTATATTTGAGTCTTTACTCAATACTTGTATGTAATTGTGCATCAGAGGTTTATTATCTTGAACTTTTAATACATGGTCTTAATTTGGTATGTTGTTACATGATATGAGCTTTTGGATAGACTCGTACGAGCTATAGAAGATGTCTGAGCATGTATATATAGCATTTTTGACTCTCTCTGTTTCTTCTTCTTCTTGAATTTAGCAATACTGCATCTGAAATGAGTATAATGTTGAGATCTGATTTGAATGATTTGTCTGTAGGTTAAGGTTGTTGCTATGTACTTGTTTTATTGCTGTGTAGTTTTGTGGATGACTTTGTAGACTTGTTTTATTTGTTGTGTAGTTCTGTGGATCACTTTGGGAACTTGTTTTAGTTGATGTGTAGTTTTGTTTCTGTTGTTCACTTGTTTTAGGCTGTGCATATGCTTCTACACAGGCTATGCTTCTGCTTCTGCATATATAAGGTAACTAGTGGGTGAATAACATGATCTACTTGGCTTTATATTGTATATGAGTGTCTAAGTGATGTCAAATTTGGTTTTGGGGTTTATGACTTGAGCTTTTAAGTTTTTTTTTTCAGAAACTTTATTTAGTTGAGATGGCTTTCTGTGCAACAAGGTATGCCAGTTTCTGTTGTTGGCATAGTTGATGTAAAAGAAGCTTAAAAACTAGCTCCAAATCTTGCTGAAGGATGATTTTCAAGTCTCATCAAGCACAACTTTCATAAGAAGAGCGAAAGAAGAAGCAGAACATGAGCCCTTGCATTTGAAGATAGAGACAATTTGTTGTTAATTATGTATTTTGCAACATAGAAAGTAAGGTTATTTTGGTTGTCTATGAAAAATTGTTTCAAATCCATTTGTTTCTTAGAAAGTAAGGTATAAGATGTTTTTGAGTCCATAAAATTTAGTCTCAGACATCATCAAACATGAGATATAATTGTTTGGACTATTTTGTTTTTTAGCCCTGAGTTGCACCAAACATGGGTCAGGTATTAGCTAACATAAGTCGAGCATCAATAGTCATGGACTGCTTAAGGAATTAGTCCTGGCTAAGACAGTCCTTGGTACCAAACATGCAGGTAAGGTTGTTGGAGCACGGCAACTGATGAGAATTGGTACCGGAATTAATCATATATTTTTGCTTGATATTGACATTTCAAGGTTTATTAATTAATTACCACAGCTGATATACATTTGAAGAAACTAGTAAAAAGATATTTCTATGACTTTGATTATGACATCTAATTGAGTCTGACACGACCCGCCCCGAATTTCACCCTAAACCCGGAGTAAATCGTGCGGGAACCACCTCCAAGGAAAGATTTACCGCAAAATTCGGTACAACCTCCCTTGAAAATGGAAAACCCTTCCAATAAAAACCTGCAAACACTTCTAAAGGTTCCAAATCCAACCTTAACTTCTGAAGCCTTCGTGCTCCTCAAAAACAATTATCACCAACAGGATAATAAACATTATCTAAGATAATATACATCATCCGTCAAATATTCTAAAATATAAACAAGCCTTCACCCACAACTAAAAATATATACATTAAACCCAAGTATTCAGAGCTACTAGACACTAGCGGAAGCAAGAAAAAGACAAGTAGGCTAAACAGGTAACCTACTGGTGAAAGGTGGTGGAAATACGGGTGACTATGCCTCGTCTCCTACTAGATCCAATCCGAACTCTGCAGACTGGGCATTTTAAAACGAAGGGCCCAGGGGAAGACATTTAATAATATTAGAGTGAGTGGACAAAAATAATTTAATAATAAACTATTATGCATTCCCATTTTAATTTCAAAGAAAATATACTGCATGCGGCAGCTCAAAAGCGCTCAATTCATAAACTGATAATTTCACGACTAGCACTGGCTAGTCACAAACTCAAATAAAATGGAGCCTCTCAGGCTAAACCATATATATTCATATATTCGTATGTATCTACACTCGTCAGACTCCTTGTATGAATCCTAGAAACAATTCAGAAAAATAGAAATTCATACAAGGCTACAACGCTGGCGTCTAACGCTCACGTTGCGCCATAATGGTATTTTTCCTCATTATGACCGAAAAGGGACGGTGTACATATACGTGTGGACTCCCTATATGAAAACCTAAATAAACTGAAAAAGAAAGAAGTTTTCATATAGGGCTATGACGATTGTGTCTAACACGCATGACACGCCATAATGGTATTTACCTCATTATGACGGACCAAGCACGTATGGCTAGCTAGCATTTATATACATACTATTCTCATAAAATCCAAAACATATATATCACCGAAAATCTCATTTTCGGGATCTCTCCAAAGGAGGAAAAATTATCAAATGGGCGAGAAATCAATAATCTCATCAAAATAAACAAATGATTAATAAAATCATTCATCGCATGCTTTTTATTTAAAACAAAGGTCAACTCACAAATTAGGTCTAAGCCTGATGACGCTCCGAGGCTTCTTCTGCTCGGGCCTCCTCACGTCATGTTCCAAATATATAATTAATTTACTAACTGAATTCCAGTATTTATAAAATAGGCAAAAATTAATCGAGAGCCATAATTACGCTCATCATTGCCTAAGTTCGATATTCTTAAATCGGAACGATTCAAACTTTTATATCATAGTCGGCAGTCGTATAAACAACCTTTCCCAGAAATTGATTTAAATCCTACGGTCCGATTTTACATTATTTAACCGCTTAAATACCAAACTTCGGAAATTCATAAACCTATTCAAAATTCGTCCGAAAATTCTAAAACTCATTCCATTAAATTCCTCATAAAAATCTCCACCTAAAACAATTTTTCCAGCGGCGGCCGGCGACCAGCTCCGGCGCGGCGACCAGCTCCGGCGACGTCCAATGTCTACCAAATTTGACAGTATCTTCCTCTCAACCTCCTCTACAACATTCAAAACTACCACAAACTCCAATTCTAAGCCTAACCATGTCAATCGAACGCAAACACACAATAAGCCCTAGAATTTCAACTTCGAATTTCTCCTTACCGAGCTCAAGAGGGATCGAGCCTTTTGGAGGGGTTGTTGCACGGGAGGAGAGCTTCAAAACCGTACCAAGCTTGCCCGGATTGGTGGCCGGAGGAGGGAGTTTCGGCGACGGAAAGCCCAAGGCAGCCGCGCCTTTCGGGCGGCGTTACTCCTTCACGGCGGCGCTACACGGCCTGTCACCGGCCCAGAAAGAGAGAGGGGACGGCGGGGGTCCGAACGGGACCAGTCCGGCGGTCGCTGGTGACCGGACGCGGCGAACGGCGTTGGAAGAAATCCGGCAGGAAAAGAGAATCAGGAGAGAAAGAGAGAGAGGAGAGAGAATCGGGAGGGAAGAGAGAGAAAATCGGTTGGGCTTGGCCCAACTGGTTCCAACCCAATATAAACCCAATCCAAAAATTTAACACCCCCAAAAATAATACCCTAATAAAAATTACCTTTTACTAGCTAAATTTACCATTTTTACCGTCGTTACATTTTTCTCCTACGAATAACTCTCCGAAATAATCGTCCCTCAAAACCCCTCTAGAGACCAATTAAACTATATGCCAATGTCGGAGACGGTAAAATTCTTATTATAATCAAGCTAGTAAATAAGATAAAATCTTACGGGTCGGGATGTGACAGAGTCAACCAGAGACTTACGGGTCGGGATGTGACAGAGTCAACCAGAGAAGCTACTGCAGTGTTCTATAATTGCATTAATGCATAATTGCCAATTTGTTACCCTAATTTTCACTTTGGTGTCAATTTGCTACCCTATTTTTTATTTCAGCCAATTTGTTACCCTAGCTTTTCTAAATTAGCCAATTTGCTATCCTAGCTTTTATTTCAGCCAATTTGATACCCTTTCATCAAATTTACTACTTTAAGCTTTCAAAAGTAACCAATTTACTTATCAAAATTTTAATATCGAATCAAAATTTTAATATCGACCAACTTTAACCTTCGTGTTTCATAATTAATTCATGTTTGAATGAAGAAATGAACAAATTAAATTGACAAAAAGGTAACAAATTGGCTAATTTTGAAAACACAAGAGGTAGCAAATTGGCTAAAATGAAACCTAAGATAGCAAATTAACACCAAAATGAAAACTAGGGTAGCAATTTGGCTAAAAAGCCTAGCATTAACTAGCTATATGGGCTCACTTGACAAGTAGCAAAATCAAATGATGTTGTCATTTGTAAGGATCCTTCCCATAGCCCAATAATCATTGCATTTGCATGTCTTTACTAACACATAAAAGAATTATGGCACGTTTACTAACTTGAAATGAAAATTATCATGAATCGGTATTAACAACAATCGGTATGAGAATATTTCATATCATACGTTTACCAACACGTGAAGAAATCAAAATTGACTTATGTCTCACCTTATTACTAGGAATTGATTCTTGAATAATGAGGAGTTTGATTCTGAAGGGGGAGATGTGCATGAGTTTAGGAATCAACGATCCATAATCAATACTGATTCATTTTTCTCTCATTCTACTCGTCTCTTATTCATGATTATTTTCTATGACAAATACGTAAATGTGTCATAAGTTTGTAATAATGATTTGAAAAAGTGTATATATATATACACACACACATACGCACACAGTTCCTATCCAGAACGAAGCTTCGCTCTGAAATTAAAGTGTGAAGTTCCTTATTTGACTCACTTTTTCGTCATATTTCCACATCTTCACCGTTCAGTTTGTAGAACCTAATGCATATATCACTTATGCAAAGTTTCATCTAATTTGATGATCGTTTGGGTTTTCGTAATCGTTATTTACACAAACAGTTATGGTTAGACAAATTTATGGTCCGTTCATTGATTTAATCTAATTCAGTACTCAAACGATCATCAATCTTGATGAAATTTTGTATGAATGATCTATACATTAGTATTAATAATTTGAACGGTGGAGATGTAGAAATATAACAAAAAAGTGAGTCAAATAAAAAAATTCATATTTTAATTTCAGAACGAACGAAGCTTCGCTCTGAATAAGAATTATATATATATAACTACTAGAAAAAATCTAGCTGCGAACATAAGCCAACGGCGCCATACGCGACAAGTTACGTGGCTGACATTAACCAGCCGTTGAGATAACCACAACAAATTGTGATACTTGGATAACACCGAAACTAAATAGTTCCAATATAAAAATTTGTTTTAGTGACTACATAGTTTAAATTCTGAATCAGATTGTATTGTGAGCCTATGAGGAGTTTATGCCTAAATGTACTTACACCTTCCAAAACATGTATTTGATCACGGAGTTCTTCTCTCCACCTACTCTTGCCTCACGGCTCTAAAACACCATGTCTCTGTGAAACCACTTCCATATTTCCACAACTTGGGATTAATTCAACCATGATCTCAAGTTTTCTCAAGGAAGATCTCGACAAACAACGGATCTAAGATGTTTGAGTGATACAGCCTTCTGGTGGAGGATTGCTGAGACAAATTTTTCGGGTCAAGCCCATGGGTAATACCAAAACGGGACCTTCAGCCGTGGGTACTACCAAAACGGGACATTGCACCATGAGTACTACTAAAACGTCTTGTTTGTCTATAGATGACAACGGACGGGTCCATCGTATATACTCTGGGTTTGTGTTAGCAGAGTATTTCTCAAATTTCGAAAACAATCCAAGAATGACACATGAAATTTGTTTCAAACTTTGTAACTAAACTTTATTTCACAGCTATGCCCGATTGATATGGGTGTCTCAATGAAATGATTATCATTTATTCAGGAAAAAAATAATAACATGTATTTGATCACTATGATGCTAAATTTAATCATTTATTATTTCATAATATGATAATGCACTCAATTATATTGTTGCAAACCTAACATTCTTAATTAATTAGAAAACCTTTTTTCTTGCATCATTAATGTAAATACATAATGGTTCTTCGGTAAAGATGATCGAGGAGGAATTTGGATATGTTGATGCCTTTAACTACCACACAGATAAAAATTTCGATGCTGCTTTAACCAAGTAATTACTAATTATCAACTCTTTAATTTAGATACAATTTTATGTATATAATGGCATAAAATGCATGTATATATGAATTAACGATGTGGATGTTGAATTTATTGACAGGTATTTCCCAATGGATGTGATATATATTTTGACAATGTTGGTGGTAGAATGCTCGGGGCTGCTTTTAACCATGTCGACAAGCACGCAAAGGTCTCCCTTTGTGGCATGATATCTGGGTACAATAAGGTGATGATTTAATACCATTTTGTTTTCATCTCATTATTATTACACACGTACTATCAAATTAGGTTATGCATATGATGTATTCAATTCATCAATTGCACATGGAAATATAATAAGCGACATGTTATTGATAATTGAAATAAGGGGCGTGCGTCATATATGCATGTCAATTATATTTGGCTGTTTCCTCAAGTAGTAGTGCCAAATTTATAAGCTTTTGTCGATTTTTGGTGCAGGATTGGACTGAGAGGGAGGGAGTGAGGAATCTGCTGAATCTGATCGGCAAACAAGTGAAGATGCAAGGGTACATGGTGGATTCATACTTTGATCGTTTTGGAGATTTTGCAAAGGAGATGGAGAGTCATCTTAAGGAAGGCAAGATTGGTTCTAAGATCAAAATCGTCCAGGGACTTGAAAATTTCTTGGAGAGCTTAGGGTCACTGTTTACCAGCTCAAATATTGGGAAATTAGTAATCCAACTCAAGTAATTAGAGTTTAGGTATATCACTACTGCCATGGGATTTACATATATGCATTTTAATTGATATGCTACACAGAAAATTTATGTAGTAAATAAAAATACGGTATGTCAAACTAAATTTTTTATTTTTTGCTTGAAAGCAGTAAATATTAATTCTGATATACATGCTAATCATGTATCTCGAATCTAATATGCGTGTGATTTTCGATGAACTATACAATATTTATAAATTTACTACTTGAATTGAAGTCAGTACAGAGCTTGATCAACTGTGAGTTCAAAGGAAGTTAAGTAAGGGTAAGAAAATGATGGATGAAATGAAAAAGTAGAGAAGTATCAAATTGAAGTCACACAGGTCTTGCAAGGCGAGAGGATTCAATGGCTAGAAACGAGATAGTGTGGAAAATATTATTTGCCTCACCAATGTTTTGCTCATGCAATCTCTATGTCCCTATACAGCTCTAGATTGCTAGCTACATGGAACAAGTAATTGTGACAATTAATCCCCACCAATGTTTTGCTCATGCAATCTCTATGTCCCCCACAAAACGTACCACATGGTATTACAATGTGCCAATTTGTGCTATACATGCAATCGATTAATGTTTATTCATGCATTACTTCCAATGCCATCCCCTAATGCCACTATCGCGCAACCATAATTATTCCGGCAAACTACTGATCCCTAATATCTTATAAAACTTGAGAGAATCTGATGAGTAATTTGTTGGATTAATTTGAATGTTTGACCAACTATTTGGTCAATAACTCAATATGTACGATCATGTAAGAGTTAATAGTTCCGACTTATAAGAGTATCTATTTTCTACATCATCTTTCAAATTACGTTAGAATTAGGCTAAATTATAATTCAGATCGTCTTCGATCTATAAAACAAACGAAGAATGCTAACTGAGATGGAAATGTAACGCTTCAAACCCAGGTTATTAAACTCGAGCGATGCTCGATGACTCCGATGAGCTAGAGCTGGATTTATATACTTGAATTCTCACGAGTTCCAACTTTCGTCCTCGTCTATTTTCAAATAATCAGTTACGTATGTAAGTCAACCGTATACCAAGGATCAATTGTGAAGTAGAAGTAGTGTCCGTTTTTTCCCCAGTACATGATTTCAACCAAAACCATTGTTCTAGCTATGAAAAATTATTAGCTGATTGCCCATACCACTGACAATTTCAAATCCTTACTGGCTGGCCTGAGTTGCTTTGCCTGATCAGGTATAAGAGGAAAGACTCCGGTTTCAATTAGAATAATCTTACCAATCACAAGTCTTTCTTCAAACATCAACTTTAATTACAAGAAATCAAGCCATGTCAAATGAAATTACTTTTGGTAAATGTCAAATAATTTGAAAATGTCGGGTGAACTTTTCTATGATGAAGAACTAAATACTAAATAATTGGTTTCTTATTTGGTTTCCGCCTGTAAATACGAACCTTTTAGCCTATACATGCTGCGTTATTGAAAATGACTACCTTTTTAGTAAAAATTAACATGAACTACTTCAAGTGGCCTACTGGTTCTTCAGTAGTGTTCAAATAGTTACCTAGTGACTAAGGAAATCATGGTCAATCACCGTTATATGTAAATCTAAGGGCGAAAAATAAAACAACTTAATTTTAAAATAATACTTTCCACCATTAAATTTACATCCAACGGTGATTGACCATGATTTTTTTGGTCATTAGGTGACCATGTGAACACCACTGAGTGGTTATTACTTGGTTGGATGCACCCTAATATATGTTTAAACCCCCGAAGCTATCAAACTGGCCATGCATGGTGTTGTAATACATAATTGGAGCATTTCACATGCTTCAAGAGATTAAATTATATGGGTCTAGAAAGCTTTTGGAGTACCTTAACAAGCACTTTCAAAGAAGAGGTGAATAGCTAGGTTAACTTTCATCTCTAGCCGAACAAGAGAAGGATCGTTTTGCTATATTTATGAAGCGTATATATCAGGTTATGCATTTTCTCTTTCATTGTTTGTTTTGTTTGAAGTATCTCTATTTGGTTTGGTGTGAAGATTACTGTGTCTTTTCTTTTTCTTTTTCCGGAACTTCAGTACTAGAAGAAATCTGAAGAAGCAAATATCATAAGAGATGGATCGTGAAAAATATTGGCGTGCATGCAGGCCGGGTCGTCACTCATAAGTTAATTGAATCTGCAGCTCCTATGTTTATAATACAACATCAGTGAGGAAAATAGGCGAGGATTGGGGAAAGTGGGTATGCGTGATCGAAGCTAGGATCTGCAGCTCTTTTTTTTTTTTTTTCTGTAATATTTCTTGTTTTCCTTTTTCCTTGAAAACAATCCAACTCGATCAACGATGATCCACCTTTCCTCACCAAAGCTGCAAAAGCATCTCTATATTTAGCATATTTACAGTGCTAATTTTGGGCGAACTTTCGTGATAAAGCTGCCAACTTGTAAATTGGAGTTTTCGTATTTGTTCTTGAGGACTTTTAATTTTGGCATATGATCGATGGCTACACGACAGCGATGACAAACTTAGATATCAGAGAGGATAGTAATAGTCGCAAAATAATCACAGTCGTCACCAAAACGTGTATGTCACTGTCAAGAGGCAATAAGAGGTGAGCTTTTCCAATTGAAGTATGCCCTAGCCTAGCCTTTAGGGTTACGATTTGAGCAAAGTCCAGGGTCACTTTGATGGGTGCTTAACTGTGAAGGACTTAAAACTTTAGTGATGATCGAACCCTAGCCTCATCTTTAACAGTGCGAACAGCGTGGGGGAAAGGAAAGCCACTTTACGAAGACAATTGGTGAAGGAGATAAGAGAATGACGGATAAGTTATAGGTTGGATAGTTTAAGGTATCCAAAAAAGTGCATTTCTACAATTTTTAGCTTCTCTGAAGCATCAGAAAGTTAAACACCAACCAACTAATATAGCTTGAAGAAAAAATAAAATAAAATTGTTAGCAAATAGCATACATGCATATAAATAAATTAAAAGAAACCATGCATGTATATATGGTTCTAACTCAAAATATTGGAGCTGGTTCCATTGCCGAAACTAGAGTACATTCTACATTGATTGATATATACAAAACACACATGCATGACATTAAACATTACCAGATTCAGTTTAACTTGAACATAAATTAAACACTGAATTCTAGATGAAAGAGAACTCTAAGCTTCCTTGTCTCTTTTTGCTAGAAAAGCTAGCCCTAAGGAAACCTAATTTAACTAAATAAAACATAAACCCACATGATCATCGATCCTCACTAGCTAGGAATGGTACTCTAGCATTTTGACCGTGTATGCACACTAAGTTCTAGTCTTGATCATTCTCATATATATGGTGCACTCACTATCTCTAGTCTTTCAAGGGAAATGGATCACGCAGATCGACGTTGGATCTCATGACTATGGAGAGCTTCAAATCTTAGCAGATGTCAGGCATGTTGTTCCAGAAGCATGGAGGAAGGCTGCGCTTAATTTCATCATCAGGTTCGGCTGCACTCATGTTCACTGTGGATGCATATGTCGATGTGTTTTGCTGAACATCTAGACTCACATTAATGTCACTTGCACCAATCATGCCTGGTGATGCCTGATCAGAAATGCTTCCCCCGTACCACGACTCGGAGACTGGCGCTGAATTTGGGAAGTTGAGCAGGCTTAACAAGTCATCGTCCATGTCCTCTAGCGGATCTTCACTTGGTTTCATCCCTGTGACAACAAAATCAAAGGGAAACAACTTCAGCTAGTAGCTAGTAAACTAATCAGTTTGATGTTAGCTCATCAAGTTTGATATTTATTGAACCTTAATTAGTGTTTTAGAAGCATTACCAACTGATGGAGATGAGCTACCATCCCTTAGGTTTTCAGCACTATTCTCATCGCTGCTCTTCCAAGTTGATTCCTCTTGCACATTGTCTTCTTCCTCTTCCTGACCAGCAGACTCGACGTCCTCCTCCACAATATATTTGTCTTTGCCTGACTCGCCGGACGAGCTGTCTCCACTCCTTGATCTCTTGTTCCGAGACAGTGCACCAGCTTGCACCAACACATCGTCTAACAGACCACTACCTCTCTTTCCTGGAGAGGTTACAGTTTCAATCTCATAGCCATTGGTGTTGCCGGAAGCAGCCTCCATCACACCCTCACCGCCATTAAAGTTAGCAGAAGAAGAAGCAGGTTTCGCGGGGGTGTATGGCGAATATGGTGGTGTCGTTTGGTTAGAAGGGAGCTCCGAGTTCATTGGTTCATAAGTAGGAGTTCCCATGATCATCGAGCTAAGGGTAAGAGTACTGTAATTACCAAATCCCCCATGGCCTGAGTTGTAGTACTGAGATGGAGTGGACAATAGGGTTTGGTTTGGAAAAGTGGTCTGGTTGAACAGTGCTGAAGATGATGATCCAAATGGCGAAACCGGTGAAACCGGAGATAGTGGGATAGCAAAGCCACCGTTAACGTTGAACTGGGCAGTCATGGCGGGGTTGGAGTAATTAAGAGAAGGAGAGTTGTGGTGGTTCTGCAGAGGGGCATCAAAACTGGTGTGGTCATATAGAGAGAGCGAGGGGGTAGAGCTGTAATTTGCTTTTCGAGGATGAGAGGAACAAAGGAGTGATGAAAATGAAGAAGACGAGTTTGAGTTATGCCTCTGCTGCTGCTGATGATGAGCTTGTTGGTGGTGAAATGGAGCAGTGGCGCCTTCATGTTGAAGCTCGTGTGGGTAAATTGGTAATCCGGCTCTCTGGCGTCTCTTCATTCTTGTGTTCCAGTAGTTCTTTATCTCATTGTCAGTCCTTCCCGGTAACTGATGATACAAATCGAAAGTAACAGGCACATGAATCTAATTGATTAGTCAATCAGACAACACAGATTTAATTAAAACAAGGTTAAACTAAATAGAATAAACAGACACATAGGAGTGCGTAATTCTGAGAGAATCACAACAACAACAACAAAAAAATGGGTCCAAAAGAATGGAAATTGAAGAAAACGAACGAGGGCTAGATCATCAGAAAAATGGATTCCGAAGCATCAAGGATCCTAGCTAGAATCAAATATGAAAAAAGAAAAAAGCATGTAAAAATCAAGACAGATAGTCTAAGAAGATCAAGAATTAAGAAGAAAAGAGAGAAAGCGAAAGGTAATTATCAGGAAATGAAAGATGCTCGGGTCACAATCCTAATCAAGATGAAATAGAAAGATCGAGAAGAATTCACATCAATATATAGACATGAAGAAAAAGAAGAACTAGCTTAAATATAAGAAGACCTATATACTCCAAGCAAAGAAATGAAAAATCTAACAAGGGCTAGACTTGACCGAGATCAATAAGCAAGTCATATGTATACACCTGAGAGGCCATGCGAGCCCATTTGTTGCCGTATTTGGCATGAAGTTCGATGATGATTCGCTCCTCCTCCGCAGTGAGAGAGCCTTCTTGAGATTTGGCCTCAAATGGTTAGCCCACCTGAGCCTGCAGCTCTTGCCGCACCTTGCAAGCCCTGAGTTCTTCTGAACGGCGTTCCAGTTCCCCTCGCCGTGTTTCTTCACGTACTCCATCAGAATCGAATCCTCGGCCGCTGTCCATGGCCCCTTCTTCAGCCCCCGGAGAGGTTGATGAAGCTGGTGGTGGCCCCCACCTCCGAACTGGCTTGCCGCAGCAACCATCTCGCTCAAGTCCATTGATCCATCTCCGCTGTGGCTCATGATCATTCTCGCCTCAACAAAGCTAACCGACTATAGATAGGTGGATGGATAGGTATATAGGAAGATCGATGTATAACTATAGATAGCTAAAACCACCCTCCACAACCTATTTTTTGGTTTTCTGGAGTGGTTTGAGGGTTTGGTCTTTGGGTTCTGCCTTGCAAATGGTTTTATAACTTTGAGTGGTTTCTTCGTCGGTGGGTTTAGGTTTGTATCTACTCTCAGAAATGAGGTCAGAGAGAAAAGGAGAGAGAGAGGAGAGAGAGGAGAGCTGGTTTATAGAGTTCTCTCTCCTCTCCCAGGGTATAATGAGAGAGAAATATACAGGAAAGAGAAGAGAGGAAAATGGGAGAGATACAGAAAGACCACGCTAGCTCCTTGTCTCTATTCGCTATCCCTTCTCTCTAATTAAATTTTTTGGCCATCTTTCGTCCTTGTTTTCGGTGTACAGAGAGAGAGGGTTTCAGACTTTCAGATTTAGAGAGAAAAAGAAAAGAAAAAAAGAAACAAAGCTTTGTGTTTTTTTTTTTTTTTTTTTGGGTCCAAAGTTGGGGCTTCGGTGGAGGTGAGTGTGCTTGAAGGGATTTTATTTAGAGGGGAGAGCACCCATTTCGGTCCGAGTTGCATGCTAAGTGGTACGTCCGGGAACGCGTTATCTATCTCCACCCTTCATTGCTAATATATACACCCATACTTCCCCTCTTCTCTTTCACTTCTAGAACACCACTTAGGCATTTCACCGTTTCTTTTCAAAGTTTGTGGTAAATTTAGTAATATTCTACATGTTCTCTTTGTAGGTCAAATTACATTTTAAGAAAATTTTGACAACCTACATATTGGGATGGATTTTCATTGTATATATTACACATTAAATTTTAGTTGGACCATATTGTTGACTAAATATGTTATAATCAGAAACAATTTATATATGATTCACGCACGTAGAATGTATCTCAAATTACCAATAATAAAATTATTTTGAACTTTCATTAGAGTCGAATGTCATGTCGATTTTTTTAGCATATTAGAGTCGAATGTCATGTCGATTTTTTTAGCGTATTCTCGGTGTTCTTATCCAATCACTGTCGATTGGATTAATTAGGGTTACGTCACTCTGTGGACCCGTCAAATTATCAATGTTTGTCTCGACATTATTATCGAGCAAATAGATAGAGTTTCTATCTACCATATGCAGAGATTCGCCTCGTTTTCCAAAATTTTGTTTCCTTAAATTTTCGTTATCTTTTAGAGTTATAGATTTTTCTTTAGCCTGTTTCGTTACGTATCGTCCGCCAATTGTAGTATTTATCAATAATTGTAAATGTCGTTTTCCGCTCATATTCTAACATTTTGTCGTTTGTAGCTGCTTTTTCATTATTGTCAATAATGCTTTTAAGCTGTGTTGTGCTCAGTCACATTGTTCATGCATTCATGCCTGATGATAATTGTCGATTGTTGACTGATGTGTGTGACCATTGCAAACTTCACACACATTATATAGTTATGTAACCACACATGTAGTTTTTTTTTTTTTTTATCAAACTTTTGTTTTTTTAGAATCGAGATGACAACTCATATGTTGCTCAGCAAATAATACAAAGAGAACCACCCATAAAGACCAACAATAAGAATCACTCCCTATGACTACTAAATACACATCTGTAACTAGCAGGTCCCTAACAATCAAAAGTACATTCACCTTCTTAAACAGTTTATAGCTCAATAACCAAGGGTAAACGAGACTTGCCCCTCAAATCTAAGATGAGATCACACTTTGGGCAATAAAGACCCAGCATAGCCAAACCCATTCCAGCATGAAAGCCCAAAACAAATAAAAGTCCAGTCCAATGAATTAGGGCCAGACAATCAAAATCCACATCCTGTGAACCCTAACACGCCTAGAGTAAGGCCCAACTAGGTCCAACCTAGCAGGAAGAGTAATCAGCTGAGATGCTGCCACCAACAACCTAGCATTGTTTAGTGTTTACCGACCAACCAACAACTGCATCGACACTGACCAAATCATCGTCGATCTTCCCGTCGATGTCCGACCCGAGCTTGATCATTACTATATGGCGAATGGTTAATGTTTGCAAAAGAAAACGTTCTATTTGTATAGTTGGTGACAAACCTTAAATTTGTCGTCTAATATAATTTAATAATATATTAAAATAAAAATTAAATTTAAAAATAATTTAAAATTTGAGGATTAAAGGAGACAAGATGAGTTTGACCCCTATTTATATAATTGGCGTGAATTAAATCTTAAATAAGAATTATATAAAAATATATATAAAAGGAGACGATGCTAGATTGGCGCCATCAAATTTGTTACAAATTTTATTTGAATAAAAGGAGTCAAATTGAGTTTTGTCCCCTATTTGTCTAATTTGTGTGATTAATTTGAGAAACAAAAAATTAAATTTAAATAAAAGGAGACAAAGTGAGTTTTGTTCCCTATTATTTTGGTTGGCGTCATTAAATTTGAGTTTCCAAATCTAAATTTCAAAAATAAAAGGAGACATATATGTTGGTCGTTGCCTAAAACAATTTGGGACAAACTATAGGAGACGATTTTAGCCACAAGCCGGGGAAAAAGTTGGTAGGGTTTTGAAATTTGGGGAAAATTGAAAGCAGAATCTACTAAAACGAAAATGTGGAAGCAAAGAGAGATTCACAGAAGCCACAAGGTCACCTATTGTGGCCATGGGCTCTGATACGTACCATGATAGGAATCTAAGATTTATTGAAGCTAAAGTACATAAAAGAAAAGGGAACGGGACAGTGACTGCATCGTGTATTAGATGGACGGAGGTGTACAATACATCAAGCCTTTATATAGGCAATAGGTATTACATGCAAAAGACCTAATTTACCCTCATATGGTCAATAGTTCAGACTTCAGTAACGTTTTCATGCTTGAATTTTCTTTTTTTAAAATGAAAATGAGATGAAAATATGTTCGGTGAGACATTTCTTTTACAAAAAAGAAAAACCGAAAACATTACTCCAAAATCATGGCAGGTTGAGCATGCTTCCTTTACTGTTGGAGTGAACTCACCATCCTCCACAACCCCTCTGCCAACCCATGCTGGTCTGGTCCACGAGCCCAGGCCCACTTTCCTAGCTTGAGACCAGGTCCAAGCCCAAATAACGAATCCCAAAACCAACCATGCGTCGCCCAAAACCGAACATACCTATTCCGTTCAGCCACCTGCAGAGCTGCAATGGAACCTGGAGTTCAAACCCGATCGACACCCAACCAGATCGTCCAAGGTTTGTCGTCGACAACAATGGGGACGACCAACCTTCCAAACATGTGCTCAATCAACCCAGTCTGTGACCATTGGGCACAATCACTGGAGCCACCACTAGCCTCCGAATACTTGTTGACCTACACACAAGACAATTTTTTTTAAATTTTTTCCTTCAAATCATCTACTATTTTCGTTTGACATTATAAAACTAAGCAACTTTTATTTGGATTCTTGGAATGAACAAGACGGCGGCAACAACAAAAAGTTCCCTTGGAAAGTTTTGAAGAAACGACTGTGGTTTTGTTTTCGAAATGGTACTTTGAACATTGTTATAGAAAAGTCAATCAAATACTCTTCAAAGTATAGGAAAAGTAAAGATTGAAAAAAAACCAAAGATGCCCATGAATTTTACCTCAAATCCAGACATATCTCCTAAGTGGGACTCTGATTTTGATTTTGTTAGAAATAAAGACAAATATAGCAGAAAAAGTAAAATAAAATAAAATCATCGAGCATCAAAATGGCCCATTTAATCGAAAAAAATGGCCCATTGCCAATAGGTCTCTGTCGAACAGGCACAGCTAACAGCTCTCTCTTTTCCTTTGACCCACACACCCACCTAATGTCACAACTCACAACACTGGTAAACGATCCCTCCTGTACCCAGCTTATGATGCAATTATGATGATTCTATGACATCAATGTATAACTAGAAATAAAGGAAACGATTTCTTCAAATAATGCGTCTGTTTTGGTGGGTGTTATCCAAGTTCTTAATACTGGTGTAATCTTTTTTTCTCATCAAATCAGGAATATACTGTTATCATTTGACAAAGAAAAACCTCGAAGTCTAGACGATCGATGTGAGCAAGCATATATAATTCCCCGATTCAAAGATGAAAGAGAGGTCGGGGATATTGGAAGAAGGAGATAGTGATGTTTGATTCCCTCGTACGAATCCAGAACGGGTCATATAGGCAGAGAACCATCGCCATCGAGCCCTGGTTTCAACGTACATACACAAGAGAAAGAGACGAGAGCATCTCCAAAATGAGAATGTAAATATTAAGGGATCGATCGAGCATAGTAAGGGAATGCGTAGTCACTTAACATAACCACGTACATTTTGAGCTTATAGCTAGCTCTACCCTCATCGTCAATCCTCTGCAAGTTTATTCACACTTGGAGAACCCTGTGATAGTGATTAGACACCCCAGACCAGCCGTTGGACTCAGTAACTTCCTTTAGCTCTAGGGTTTTGGCTTGCAGATAATTTTAAGGGAAATTGACAGAAATCGTTGAAATATACCCTTAATGTAAACCCCAGCTGAAAACAAACTCTCCGACCCTACTGATGAACTTGCTGTAGTTATGTTTCCCTGTTCACCAGCTGCTCGCTCATCCATTGATCTGCATAGCTAGCATTTGGACCATAAACGATTCCTGCTGTCTGTGTTCGATCTCTTCCAGTCTCTATCATTTATAATGTTCCTTAGATTTTTGTGTGATTTTTCTTCTTCTGTTTCTGAGTAAACGTGTGAATGATCTGGTAATATAGCCAAAATCTGGTACAATAATATCACTGGTTTATAAATATTGCTGTGCAGAAAACAATTTACGCTTAATAATTAACGACTTAGGCACACAATGTTCAACCCTGTATCTTCATCAGTTGACCAGACCGGCTGAAAGCGATTATGCAAATTTTTATGAGCATAATACGGAACATGTTTGCCATTATTTATCATTAGAAGGTTCCAGCAAGATTTTTTTTGTGGTTGTGTAAATACATAGGCCACTTTCATATTTATCGATCCATCTCTTTCTGTTAGCATCATATATGAACGAGCTTTCTTTCATGCTTTAATTTCCATCTTTTTCAATTTAAAACGATTTTGAGGGAAGCTCTTTTCATTTCCTAGACAAAATAATTGAGTATAAATAATGCTAGTGGAGTACTGAAGATAAGGCCAGGCGCCCTAAATTTTCTACCTACTCTCTTGATGACAATGAGCAACATCATGCTTTTCTCACCTTGACACCAAATTGCCAAATCATGCTCTTCATCTCTCTACCACCACTCTGATGAGGAGTTATATATGACTGAACCCTAGCTATGGAGCCGAAAATGTATGCCGGAGACTCCGAAGGTCTTTCACTGATCTACTCCTTGCAAAACTGCTTAATATCATACAATCGAACATTAGAAATCACAGAAGGTAGATGTAGATGCCATGTAAATTAACTGTGAGGAATCAATCGCTACTGATCAATATATAAAAATTGATGAGAGGGGATGAGGAAGGGCATACCGTGATGATGTTTCTGGTATAAAATCAATTAAGATGGAGATCGAGAGGTGCAAAAGGAGATATTGACGCGGCTCAATCAAAACACAAGACTAAGCATACATAGCCATGTCTTCAAATTGAGACGCGCCAATACCTTCGTTATTGAATAGATTTACACCTTCCTCCATCTGTGTTGAGAGCCTGCGTCTCGATCCATCTTCTTCCCGAAAACTGCTTTCAAGTTTCAACCCCCACCTGCGGCTCAGAGAGAGACAGACATATATGCTTCATATCCCTAACTTTCTTAGAATCAGAAGGGAGGAAAGTGGGTGACCCAATTTGATAGAGGAATCCTCATATACCTAGATTACCTGCTGTTTGCTCTCAAAGGATGTCTATGCTTTATATATAGAGACTCTGAAACCCGTTTCATATGAGAAATGGACTTTTCTTCTTGGACCTGCCTTATAGATTAATATTGACTTGGCAAGGTTTTGGCCTTTCCACACATCATTTGCTGCGTAAAGGGAGGCAAAAGGCCGATTGGTCGTGAAAACGAAACCACCAGTTGAAACGGTTTTTGTGTTTATGTACGTATGCCCCCTTAATCTAATAGTTGTTTTCTGGTCATCCTCTCAACCCACCGGGATTCCATTAGATTGTTTAACTTTGCCAAAAATAAGAGTTTGACCGTTTAACTTCGGCGAAGAAGCGGTGAAAGATACTTAATGAGGCGGCCGGAATCCCGGATGTCTTATTGCAATTCACCTCTCACGAGATAAGCCTGGTCACACATTTCTTGCGGGAGGTAATTGCATCGGTTAAAAAGTTTGATACGTTTTTCATGATTTTTTGTTTTTGTGGACAAGCATAACAGGACGTTGTAGGCTTGTTCTCTCGATCTGCTAGGGTTTGCCAATCTGAAAAGCTACCTAGCATTATACCCACTGGGACGAATTTTTTTTTTTTTAAAGAGAGAAATGAACAGTTCATTAGTTAATGGACATGCCCAATTACAAAACTTGTAAAGAGTGAGAGGAGACCAGCAACTCGCTAATTTATGGGTCAGTTACTCTACAACCGAATACAATAAATTAAAGCAAGACTAACAAATCTACTATGTACATTCTCCACTCATGCTTGCTAACATTGTTGTCGTCATCGCCGCCAATAGAAGTAATGAAGAGTGCTAAACCGGAATGTTGAGGCTCAAAAACCTGATGTCAAACGAATCCAAGTACACAAATCATATCGGAGCCCGTAACACATAAGAGAAATTCTCTTGAAAACAGTATCATACAATCCACCCAAGTACCTAGACGACATTCACAAACAAAATCATTGAGAAAAGGAAGAAAGGGGTTGTCGATCACCGACTAGATCGATTAATTGGACATTTGGACCAACTTTTCCTCCCAAGTACCACATCATACATATATGAAGGCTTAAAAGCGAAATCCAAGTATATGAGAATACTGGTGGTAGGTATGAGTAGGTGCCCCAACTAGATTTTATTATGCAAAAGCCAAAAGGTTGTCTTAATTAGATAGATATAAAGCTTCTCTGCATTTAGCTATAGCCTAGCTTGATGATCATCAAACACTTGGGATTATAAATCGATAACACATAGATCGTTGCAGAATACCTAGCTACTATGAATTTGAAGACAAATGGAAGTATGCATGACATATTATCGAACAGAAGGGTATGAGAGTCTTTGCATAATCAACCTAGGGAAAAATTACTTGTTATTGAAGTAAGATTTCTAAGATTCACTTTCCTTTTACCATATAGGCCCTTAACAGTTAGGAATAAGTTCATACTTCGTAGTAAACCCAATCTAGTATTGAAATTCTCTTCTAGCTTCGGGAGAGATTCTTGTGATATGATGTCCAGATCGCATCCTTTGGTAATCAAGTACGTAATCTGCATATAATTCTTGCATAATCTTTGAGGATGTAATTATTCATGAGCTCCCTACGTCCCATGGCAACTGGCAACAAGGAATGGCCAGCTTGGTCTGCAAAAGACTCTAGCTCGTCGAGGCTGATGATGCTTTCTATCATTACGTGCTAATTTGTTAATCTCAAATTGGAAAGTTTCAAATTTTTAAAATTATAGCTAATGGGCATTGTACCTTTATATATTAGAGAAATTTTATATACATACCCCTAATTTCTTGATACACATGTCTCACTTAATACACTATCTACATAATTTCTCATTCTAATATTTTACTAAATACACAACCCAAAGTACCCAAAAAACCCTTAATCCAAATTTCATGAAATATTAATTGACTATATTAAGACTATTATTGTGTGATTAGTATATATTACTATAAGTTTATTACACTTTGTAGATGTTCATATATACTATTTATGTATATATGGTCTATATAAATCCTTACACAGATTCAATGTTCTTTTCAAATCTTTAAACATGAATTTGATAACAAGATGAAGAATGCATACCTCAACATGTGTGTTTAGGTAAAAAAGAAGAAGATGATGGAATATATAATGAATAGAACTTCATATAAAAACTACATTGTTTCACATTCTAAACTTGAAAATCATGAACTTTTTAGGATGAAAAAGAAAGAAATTAATCATCAAAACTTCCTTGACAAAATTTGTATTAACTATACTTCAATTTTTACAAAATAAGTTTCCAATTTTAGTACTTTATTTGGTTATGTATTTTCACTTTATTAATTTCTAAAAATAAATATATTCACTTTATAAGTTTCTAAATTTAAATTTTTTTCGTTTTTAATAATTTAATTTTTTATATTACCACATCATTAGTTTTCAAATATAAATTCTATGTTTTTAATTTGTTTATATATTCCTAATGTATTACACATGTTTGTTTTAGTCATTTAACATACAAATAAAATATGATTTGAATTATCAAATAATAGGGATGTGTATCAAGTAATTATGGGTGTGTATTTAAAACCTCTATATATTAAGAGGTATTAAAATTGTTGTATACTCGGTACAATAAATAAAACAAAATTCCTAAAAAAATGGAGGACATAGTAATTAATCATCAACTCACAGATAAAAAACACTTGGATCGGATCAATCGATTCAGTACAGTAAGCGAAAGGAAGGAATTCATGAACAGTTAACACTGGGGGAAATGGACGCTTATATTGGATCATTCTTCTTTGCTTCCTTCTGTCATTCTGGTTTAATCTAGTACGGTAGTCCGCACTCTGCAAGCAAGAGCGTCACTCACGTTAACAACTGTGGGATTGACGACATTTGTACATTGAGATGAGATAGGTCGATTGTGTTCTCCACTGTATGCGAGATCAATGCCTACCAGTTCCACCATCTCACATGGTAAGGTCTGACTACATGCAAGGTTGACGGCAACTTTAGATGCAGATGTGCCTCTGATGTTCCTGAATCTGATGTTACTAATCTTAATGTTCGACTGACCGTGTCGATTGCAAGTATGCCCTGGGCAGTAGTTTTGGTCTATTATGATGGGGTTCTGCACATTGTTCATTGTAATATCCACGAAAAGGTATGTGTGAGGCCAAACTGGTAACGGGAGTCCCCGGCCATGTCTTGACCCTCACACCATTTGTTGTGTTCGTGAAGGTGCAGTTCCTGACAACGAGGCCATACACCGGTTGTTCATCACTGTACTTTCCAAGACTTCCAACGCTTATTCCATGACCCGGTCCGCAATTAACATTGGTTACTATGAGCTTCTTAGTGCCATCACCGATGGAGATACAATCATCTCCGGTTCCGATGTCTGTATCGGTTACGTTGATTCTCCATGAACGTGCAATGTGGATTCCATCTGTATTCGAGCTCTTCTTTGGTGCTTGGATGGTTAAACGCTGGAATGTAAGATCATGGCACATAAAAACGTTGAAGTGGAAACTTGAGCTGTCAAGGGAAGTTATGTCCTGAATTGTCGAGTTGGTGACGAAGTCGAACCTCACGTTAATGGCACGATAATTATTCCGACCTTGGGAGCCATCAAAAGTTCCTCCACCTGTTAAGAAGAGCCTGTCAATGTACTGAAAAGCAACCCAGGAATCCGAGTTCACGAGTTGGTGGCCATCTTCGGGAGCTTACAACGTTCCTTGGATTTGCACCTCAATAGGAGCGTTGCAAGGACCTTTAAAGTTTGCTCCTCTTAACCGGTATGTGCCGCTTGGAACAACGAGTCTGCTCGGCCATGGTGAAGCACAAGCATCTCTCCAAGCGTGTGCTAAGGCATCTGTAATATCACAATCAGGCTTTCCACCATATGTTGCACTCATCACGTCAAAGATGGTACGGGGCTGGGCATTAGCTGTAGCTGCTAGCAACAAGAACATGAACATCGCCATGATATTCATCACTTTAAGACCCATCTTGTACGGACACTCCCCTTTGTTGGTTTTGTTATTTGGTGATGATGCCGGACGATCCTTGGACCCCGGGAGTCTTCACAAATAAAGCAAAGACCACCAGAGACCTTTGTTGGTTTTGGACGCAGGGTACTCTATATATAATCTTGTGAAGAAACATAATTGTATACCTTTTCAATAGGATGCCCCAAAGATAAAAATTGCCTCTTTTACAACACTGCTTTGATGGTCTAGCTTGTTCCAAATATGTGAAGTATAGAAAATTTGCGTCCGAAATTGGAGGAGGAATAACAGCTTCCTGACCCATTTTAGACTCAACAACTATTTAATTTATTAGTTAATAGCAAATTACATACAAGTTATTGGCCTTATTAAATAAATCTTTTTATAATTTATAGAATACAAATGCGTTACAAATGCAAGGTAAAGAAAAAACTCATATCCGTGCGTTAAATGGCGTAGCTAGAAATCGTAATTAGAAGGGTCATAATCTAAACAACAATAGTAACTATTATACTAATAAAAGTTTTTTAATCCTTAATTCAAAATGAAATAATCTGTAAAAGTTTTTAAACTATGCAAATTAAGAATGCATACTTTTGTTGAATTGATGTATTAAGTCTTGTCTCTTACTCTCATTCAAGTCTAGCTTGAACTTGCTGGTTGCATAGGAGAGAACATTGAGAAAACAAATATTACAATGAGAAGGAAAAGACAATAAAAAAAAAAAAAAAAATATATATATATATATATATATATATATATATATATAACTATGGAAGGATTCAGTCATGAATAAAATATAATAAATACATAAAAGAATTGTGGACTCATGCTCTTAAACTTATGACTAATCTCTCTTTCATATATGTCAGAGGGTTCAAATTATTTATTAAACTGTAATATATCTATAATTTGTGAACTACGTACTGAGGACTTATTGCAGAAACTGAGAAGGGTCAGTTGACTCTTCTCGTCCTCTCCTAGCTACGTCTCTTTGTGTGTTTTTTCCATTACTACATAAAAAGTTTCAATGATGTTAGAAAAATGTCATGATAGAGCTTTAATGACGTTTATCAAACGTTATCTACTTCGCCGTCTATATCGTAGTCATGTAAGGGAGCATGAAACAATGATGTTTCAAAACGTTATAAAATAACCTTTAACGACGGTGTATGAGTGACATATATAAAAAAGCATGACAGTTGTAAAATGTCATGCAAAGCTTTTTAAATGACGGTTTTGCTGTGTCGTAAAAAGTACACCATATTAGGAGAGCGAGATGTGACCCCGGAGAGAACGAAGGCAACCAAAAAGGGTGTAGAACACTAACCATGTAACTGGGCCTCTAATTCAAAAATGAAACAGAGCTCAAATCAGCCAAAACCAACCTCATGAGTCCCAGATTCGAGCCCAACAATGGTTAGGTCTTTGAGAAAGCCCCTCTCCCTCTTGTTAGGCCCACAGGAGTCTAAACCCACCTACTCTGGGCACCCATATCTGACCCAGAACTACTCAGTGCACCCATATTGGTGCTTCATCGACCTCCGCCGGAACAAAGCAGCGGCGCCGGTGAAGCATGTTGTCGGAGAGAAGCCTTCGTTCGTCAAAACCGGCAATGTGATTTCCTCCGCCACCAGATCAACCAGATCCTTAGAGACCAATCCATCCACCGCCCATCGAGGAAGATGGCTTGACCTCCTCAAACTCCAGAACAATCCAACGCCTAACCTAAAATCTGAAAGACTCGTCACTCGACAACCAAGGAACATGCACAAAATCGATGCCGGTCAAGGAAATCAGACGAAGGGGAATACTAGTACCAGTATTAGTATTGGTATTGGTATATATAAGTATTAGAATACTAGTACATACGAAGGGGAATACATGAAAAACATTACGAGGCATGCATGGTTGGCTTTATCGTTGTGTCCATAACATAATTATTCTCTTCAGCTAAGGAAAGCCAAGTTAGAGAGAAAAGTGCAATCCTCGCTATTCGGCCAGGTTCAATGAATCTGAAAAACCATGACCTACTTTTTGGTTGTGCTGATTATTATTTAAGCGTTGTTCATAGTCGGGATGGATGGGACGTCACAGTAAAAGAGCGGTGTGTAATGGTTTATTAGAGCACTGTTCATCATCATGTCCTTGTCTGAACCTTCTCGTTCTTAATCCGATTGAGTACTCCTCCAGCCACCCGGCCTCTTCTATATAGCTTCTTCATCTTCTGCATCTTGAATCTCTTTGATTCCTCCAGCTCCATGGTACCTTTCCTCAATTTCGATTCTTTCTGGTTAAGTTTTCGTCTTTTAACGCACATATATTCTGTTGTTTCCTCCCTTGGTTTGTTTTATTGTTTGTTCTGTATGATTCCATGGATATTTAGATTGCTCCAATGGAAGATGAGATTTGCACTAAGCCTAACTATCATTGAGTATTGAATATTATAGCAATGTGAGTTTGTTCTGTATGCATTTGTCGGTGAGTCGTGACTTGTTGGTTAACTAGTCTAAACTGAAATTATAAAGGTTATCAGTTCAAATTTCACTTACGTATGCAGTTAACGACTTAGGTGTTATCGTCACTCAATTGGCGGCTATATAATAATAGTATGTTATAGTAATTTAGTTCTGATAATCTATACTTCTATACACCTCGACCCCTAGCTTATTACCTCATATGCATATAATCTGGTTTTGTTCAGTGGAGCTGAGGAATGTCATCACTTGGATCGAGTTATTGTGCAAAATGGTTCTGATGAGGAACTTGATGAACCAAATAGCAAACATGGGTAGCCAAGACACATTGCACCAATTTTGGAACTCATCACTTAAAGCCATGAATCATCCTCAAGATTCAAGTGCTGGAGTTGGATACCATACTGGAAGTGATGGCTTAAGTTCCATAGAGAATCTGCCCATGTTGTTAGACAACTCATCTCCACCAACATGGTTTCTTTTGCTCTATAAATGGTGCCATCTTTGCCAGGTAAACTAGAACTTTTAGACTTTTAGTACTTCTTGGCCAATAATGTAGTGTACTTCTAGATCTCTTTTGACATGAATTATTTATTTCCAGTTTCAATTGTTATGTTTTTTTAGGCCAAGTATGAATCACATGTTGAATTGGGTGAAAGAATACCACAGATGGTAGCAACTGGTCTGATCAGGTTGGCCAAACTCATATTGATGCCAGATGGTGACTGCACATGGCAAAGCAAGAACTGCAGCTTAGATCGTCTTCCATATAGAACCTCTCTGTGTAATCTCTGGTCTTATGATGGATTTTTATTAGGTGCCATTCATGGTGATGATCATGATCATCAATGTTCTTAGGATCTCTCAGTTCCTAAATATGACCTTGTAGCTACTGAGAAGAGTTCCCCTTTGCAACTTCAAGTCATTTGTGATCATTCTTGACCACACTCCTACTGTCTGCCCCTATTGTCCTGATGATCACAAATATCAGAAACAATATGATGGGCAGACTTTTATACATGTCAATTTTATAGCTTTTGTTGTAGTGAGCAAGAATCTCATTGATTTAATGCTCCAATTTGCTCTGTATCGTGTAATTTTTGCAATCTAGAGAGAGACTTTTCTTTTCAGTTCTGAGTTTCCTTTCACTTCTGAATTACTGAAGCAGTGAAGCGTGTACTATCAATAATTCTCTCTACCCCAGTTGATCATTCAATGTATATTTACAGAATGGGGTAACAATTTTCACTTCTTTTTTAGTATTTTAAGCTCAGTAAAGTCTTCCTTATTTACAACTCCCATTGGAAAATAACTGAAGACTGCTTCTGGCAGGTATGTAACACATGCACAAATCTGGGGTGTCAATTTTTTCTGTCGAAAACAAACAGCACTTCAGGGAATGGCTCAAACTAAAGTTTGTAGTGGAATTTCTTATGGTGACCCAAACTAGGAGACTCTACAGTGTACTTAAGCCTGTGTCTTCACTACTAAACCTTGGAAATGGCCTAACAGTCACAATTTCAAACCTGTAAACTCTGTGACAGCAAGTATACTGCTGGAAACTGTGTTTCGGCCATGTAAATCATAACTACAAGCATATGGGGAGGTTACAGACCCTCCGAACAGTTTCTTAGAGTGATTATGGCCGCATATTGATATGTAACGCGATAACAGGTATGTGATGCCCGTAGATGTTCTATGCTACAAATACTAACCTGCTAAATTTAACGAGTCTATAGCCTTGGCCGGTGCACTTCATGTGCCTCCTGGAATCGAGTTTGAGGCGTGTTGGGAAGATAAAGAGCCACTTTATTTGTACTAACACCAAATTATGCAAAGGAACAAATATCTGGGGACCAGATTCATACACTGACAAACACCACCCAACAACCCCAATAATTGAAGGAATCAGATTCCTCTTCTTCCCTGATCATCCTGTTGCATAACTTGGGATAGTTTTCTCATCCCTTTCAATTAAAATTAGTTCTATCTAGATCTACAATTGCATAAAAAACCAAACTTTATATAGAAGCTAAAGTCTTTTCCCAATTCTGCAGCAAGAGGCGATGAGAAGTTGAGAACTAGAAAGAAGGGAATCTAATCTTGATCTAAATTCTAAAAAATTCATTTCCTTAATTGAATGAATGCACAACATTCATATACAGAGATCAGAGATTCATATGTCTCCTACTGAATTACATATCAAACTCCTATCAGGCTTTCTTCTTCTCCTTTGTTTCTGGTGGAGGAAACAAAATCTTGAAGACTCTAGCAGCCAAAACTGCTCCAACTAAAGGACCAATCCAATAAACAAAGAAGAGTTCCCAAGTATTGTGCCAGTTATTAACATAAGCCCAGCCAAAAGCATTAGCAGGGTTCATAGAAGGCCCTGTGTATCCACTCCCCACTATAGCCAATCCCACAGTAGCCACTTTAACCAACCATATTTGCAGAATAAGATTCTTAGGACCCTTGAGCATAACCCAAAGCAGAGAAAAACAAAGAGAAAAAGTGAACAACCCTTCAGCAATAGCACCACTTTTAACGTCCACTTTCAGAGAAGGCCCTTTGACAAATTGCTCATACTTTTCAGGCATCAGTTGCAGGATGGCCTTGGCGCCACCTGCTCCGCCGACGGCCTGAGCCGGGAACTGAACTGCCATAGAGATCAGGGAAGTTCCCGGGTTGAGGCCGGCAGCGTAGAAACTGACAGTGGTGGAAGGATTGAAGCTGGCACCACCTAAGAGCTTGCCAATCATGCTGAATATCAGGACTAGAACTGTGGCATGTATGGTGGTGATGAAACGGCCTATCAAGGACCTTGCTTGGAATCCAAGAAATGAAGCTAAGCTGGCTGTGAAAACCCGCATGATTGGGGCAACGAAAACAAATAGGGAAGTCAGAATTGCATCTCCTACAGCTGCTTTGATCAGATTACCCATCCTAACTTTCTGGGGCTCTCACTCCCTCTCAGAATGCAGTGTTTCTGCTTTGTTTGGTACTACATGTGTGACATGACCCCACATGTCTCAGCCGTCCTACAAACAAACAAACAAACATTTTGAATTTGAATCAAATTTTTTCGAAATATGAATCAAATTAAACTCAGTTTACTTGATTGTTATAAATAGAACTGAAATTTGTTTAGTTTTTATGATTTGAAGTTTACATATGTTCAGTCTTTATGTTTTTATTTTAATCTGAATGGTCCTTACAGTCACGATTTTCTTTTCAGATAGTTATTTCGTTAATTTTCTCTGTTAAAATAATGACGTGGCCGTTAAAAACATTAAAATTTTTAATGGCCATGTCAGCAATCGAACTGAGAAATTTGACGAAAAGACTATCTAGAAAGAAAATCGTGACTTTAAAAACCATTCAAATTAAAATGGAACCACAAAAACTAAATTTTCGTCTAAAAGAAAAAGAAAAAAAAGACTGAATAAATGTCGATTTTAAATGAGTGAGACTATACAATATTTAACCCTTATAATTATCATTGTTTTACATCTTTTTATTGGTGTCAGTTTACTTAGACACTTTGTTTATGTTTGGAATCTCTCATACGATTAGACGATATTAGTACTAAAGAGAGAAAATGCGAGGAAATAACCGGTGAGCTCCATATTTCGCTAAAGTATTTCGGCAAAACATCTCGCCAGTGAACAGAGGAAAAATGTGAGGGAAGATGGTGAACATTACAATGAGTCTGCCTCAAACTAAACATGATAGTCAATTTTGAATCTAGTGTGACTTGTATCGCTTCAAAAATACTAGGATATCAGTTCCACCATCATGGGTCCTCATCGGACTGCAATTGCATAACAAAAGTGGCAACAAATAAACCATGCATAATACCCAAACTTAATATCAATCCCTTTCCAAATTCTGCAGACCAAACTTTCATTGAACAGCATTGATACACAGAGATCAGAATCTGGATACACATATGCATCAATTGAGCTACATATCTGCTACATAATCAAATATTCAAGCTCTGTTTATGCTTTCTTCTCCTTTGGTTCTGGTGGAGGAAACAAAACCTTGAAGACCCTAGCAGCCAAAATTGCTCCAACTAAAGGACCAATCCAATAAACAAAGAAGAGCTCCCAAGTGTTGTGCCAGTTATTGACATAAGCCCAGCCAAAAGCATTAGCAGGGTTCATAGAAGGCCCTGTGTACCCACCTCCCACAACAACCAATCCCACAGTAGCCACAGAGAGCAACCATATTTGCACAATTGGATTCTTAGGACCTCTAAGTACAATCCAAAGCAAAGCAAAGCATAGAGAAAAAGTAAACAACCCTTCAGCAACAGCACCACTTTTCACATCAACTTTCAGAGAAGGCCCTTTGACAAAGTGCTTGAACTTGCTAGGCATCACCTGCAGGATGGCCTTGGCGCCGCCTACGCCGCCGGCCGCTTGAGCCGGGAACCTGACTGCCATCGAGATAAGGGAGGTTCCGGGGCTGAGGCCGGCGGCGTAGAAGCTGGCTGTGGTGGAGGGATTGAAGCTGGCACCACCCAAGAGCTTGCCAATCAAGCCGAAAGTCAAGATGAAAGTTGTGGCGAGTATGGTGGTGATGAAAAGGCCTGTCAAGGACCTTGCCTGGACTCCAAGAAACGAAGCTATGATGGTTGTGAAAACCCCCATGGATGGGGCACTGAAAACCCACATGGAAGTCAAAATTGCATCTCCCAGCGCTGCTTTGATCATGCCCCCCATCTTTTCTGAGTTTTCTCTTCGGCTCTGGGAATGAAAGTCTTCTGCTTTAAAATTATTCTGTGGACTAAAATTCTCAGCCCTTTACACACAAACAAGAAAATAGATGTGAATCAGTATGGTTTGATTCGTTGGTGAAATGTAACGTACATGTCGTTTTCAACCCAATACTCTACCTACCCACAAAAATTAGGAGAGCACGAGATAGACGTTTTGGCCCAATTTGTTAATGCATGGTGAGGGAGGCAATGCTATAATGGATGCTGACATCGACTAATCGCGTCTATATTTAGTCGGAGAAAGTAAGATCAGGTACTCCAAAACCCTGAGTTGCTAAGAATCTTGGAAAGGCATTCTCGGGAAAGAAAAAAAAATGAAGAAGAAGAAAAAACCTTGGAAGGCTGATATGTGAAGTGCTTTAGTGAGCTTGATGTAGATGATCGATGCTTGGTGTGTGGAGACTTGTACCTGAAGTGGTACATATTCTACCGGCAAGCAAGATGTATGAATTCAACTCTTGATCTCCATTGTAAGAGAAAGTCGATGTAACATCGAACATTTCAAAAATTTATACCGTGCATATGATTTAATAGTTAAAAAAAGATATATCACTAAACTAGATATATGCATCAATTATGTGGAAACTAAGTAGAACTTACTAGCTTGATTTGGTTACGAGGAGCCAGCTTGGCTACGAGGAAGTATATCCTCAGTATTATCATGAGAGAATAGATATGGAAAAATGGTGAATCTTTTCTTTATTCACTAGTACGTCCATATCCATGTATATGCCAAGAATATGCTCGATTCAAATCCATTAGCTTAATATCAGATTTTGTGTCATCATGTTATTGTATATCAAGAATAGGAGGATACCTGTACGAGAACATGAAACCATGCAAGATTGAGAAAGAACACATTTTTTAAAAAAAAAAAAAAAAAAAGGGAGAAAGAACACACAATTGGGCCTTCAATAATAGTTTGGGCCCGAGATAAAACTTTTTTCAGTTCTGGCCAATACATACTCTAACTCCAAGTACTTGTCTAGACAACCAAAACCAGGATGACTTTTTTTTTCTTAGTGTTTTTTTTTGTTGAGATTATTAACGACGGTATGTTTAAATGTTTTATAGGTCCAGAAACAAAGAATAAATTAGGATTTAACTTCAATTAGCGTCGGCTGTGATTTAAATCTGGGTATAGGGGTTTCACATCTAGACTCTTACCAACTCGACCACTTTTGGTGGATGACACTAGTGTACTTGGAAGAAGATGAGGTTGATTACCTCATGGTAGTTCCCTCCTAGTAAATGCTAATGACACAAGAAAACGCGTCAGTTTCAATTATTTATGCTACAAAATCACCTGTGACAATGACTTGCGTCTTCTCTGGGGGACTATTGAGTTGGTAATAGTGATCGTACCGAAACATATGCAACTTAACCAAAATATCAGGTTATCAACGGATTAGAAAACACTTAATTGTGTCGGTGGGTTGCTTAAACAAAATTGCTGAACCACTAAAAGCCATGAAACAGAAGGAGCTCAGTAGCTTAGTGAATCTGGGAAGTATATTAATCTTGATTCTTGACTATAAGAATAGAATACGAACATATAAAAAATGTGTACATTGCCAGCTTGCTGTTTATATTTATGTTTTCGAACCAAAGTCTTCCGGGGTCAGTAAGATCTGTTGCCCTTTATTAATGCATAGGCATATCACTCTAATTTCATTGTCCGAGTTCTGCATTCAGTGCTTGAAGTCATTAGGACTAACCAATCCACTATTATATTGTCTGCATACCAAAGACAAGGGTTTTGGTATGGTATAAGATAAGATACCACCATAGGACATGTTACTCATATTGCAGAACCTGTTACATCTGAATCCGAAATCTAACCCTAAGCTCATATTCTAACAATATCCAGTTTGCATTATCAATCTCATGAGACGTGTCCCCGAAAGACATTATTATGAAAACGCAACACAATAATGCGGATTAAGACGTTACCATGAATTTCATGGTTAATGTTAAACTCTTTTAACTCCTATGATCTCCACAAAAGGAAAGGAAGCAACCAAAGGAAACGACTTTCCTTCTTCACTTTCCAAATAATCAAAGAAACCGCCTCTTTTGACAAAGAAAAATGACCAAAAATCTAGGTTACTTCACTTAGCCCAAGATACGCGGTATGGACTGAGGCAGTGACTGCAAGATGCCAAGAACACTTATTTCTTTCCTTGCATATAGATTGAGATACAGCTCATCCACATTAACAAATTGGCCATTGTTTTTTTCTAAAAATTAAAGGACCAAATCCCAAGCCAAGACAGATCCAGCATTATGATACTGATAACAGACTAGACTAGCTGCTTCTGAGAATCCTCTATATAACACGTTCTTTTCCTTTCCCACAAAGAAAAAGAAGAAAGAAAAAGCAGAGGGGGGTGAGGGCTTTCCAGTGAGAAAGAGAGGCAAAGACTGAATCTTTACCTCTTCCTGAAGGATTATCTTTGCATTTCATTAGCCCCATTTGTCATCTCCATTGCAATCAAGAAAAGATAGAAGATTTGGGTTTTTGGAGAAGAAGAGAAATCTCATATGGGACTCTACGCAAGTGTGTGTTGTGTCTTATTGGCTGCTTTGCTTACTGTGAGCTTCACAAATGGGGAAGATCCATATAGGTTTTACAACTGGAATGTCACCTATGGTGATATCTATCCCCTTGGTGTGAAACAGCAGGTAATCTCTCTCTCTCTCTCTCTCTCATACATACACACACAAACAAGCACATTTTGTCTTTGTGCAGTATTTCTCTTCTGGGAATTTTCTCTTTTGAGGAAAAGAACAATGAGCGATTGCTGAAATGAGTTTTCAAACAAAATGCAGGGAATATTGATAAATGGGCAATTCCCAGGGCCACAGATTGATTGTGTGACCAATGATAATCTTATTATTAGTGTTTTCAACAGCTTGGATGAACCTTTTCTCATTTCTTGGTTAGTAATCTTCTCCCTTTTAAATGTATATTATGTTTATTGCTAAGCACCAATTACTTTATGTATAATTGCTATTACCCTATCACAAAGTGAAGACATGATTCAATCACCTATTGAATATGCATGTTTTAGTCACTTTAGTTGAATATATATAGTACTTGGGCCAATTGCATGTCACATAACGTGAACACCTTTGATTGCCTAAAACTCTAATGATAATTGGTGTGAGTGTGTGACCACTAAATCCTGAAAATTGTTGTATAGGAATGGTGTGCAGCAGAGAAGGAACTCATGGCAAGATGGGGTCTTTGGCACAAATTGTCCCATTCCACCAGGACAGAACTTCACTTATGTTCTTCAAGTCAAAGATCAGATTGGAAGTTACTATTATTTTCCTTCCCTTGCATTCCACAAAGCTGCAGGAGGGTATGGTGGTATCAAGATCTCAAGTCGACCTAGAATTCCAGTGCCTTTTGATCCTCCTGCAGGAGATTTCACCATTCTGGCTGGAGACTGGTTCAAGCAAAATCACACTGTAAGTAGCATTGCTTGGAGAATATTGTTGATAGGTTGATAATCTGGATTAATTGGTTAATTGATTAAGTAAAATATTGTTCGATATGTAGTATGTGTTAGTTTTGACCAGAGATCCATAGAAAAATGAGGCATTTGATATGTGTAATGTGTTAATTGATGGGATATATTGTTTGTATGTTACAGGATCTGAAGGCAATTTTAGATGGTGGGAAAAATCTTCCCTTCCCCGACGGACTGATCATCAATGGCCGCGGATCAAATGGGAATACATTAACAGTTGATCAAGGTAGCTACTCAATACAAGTAAAGAACCATTTGCTTGTGTGGTTGGAATATAAAAGAAGACTCACATCTTTGCTTCATGTGTCATACTTGCTTTTGCAGGCAAAACTTACAGGTTCAGAATATCAAATGTTGGAATTGCAACATCCATCAATTTCAGGATCCAAGGTCACAAGATGCTGTTGGTTGAGGTGGAAGGCATTCACACCTTGCAAAATACTTACAGCTCTCTTGACATTCATTTGGGACAGTCACTATCTGTTCTGGTAACAGCTGATCAACCACCACAAGATTACTACATTGTCGTCTCTACTCGTTTCACCTCACAAGTGCTCTCCGCAACCTCCATTCTTCACTACAGTAACTCGGGAGGAAGTGTGTCTGGTCCTCCACCTGGTGGCCCAACTACTGAGGTCGACTGGTCTCTTGAACAAGCTCGATCTTTCAGGTACTTTTATCATTGTGTTCTGGCAGAAAGCATATACCTTGTATATAAATGGTAGTCTAGAATTGGAAATAGGTTCTACCTTGTTCATATATTTTTGCGAGTATGAGATGCCATACAGTAAGATTATTTCTTTCGCACCATCATTCCAGTAATGGTATTAAGCATGTATCGAAACCTTCATTAAGCAACGAATATGATATGAACAAAAAATTAAGCCTCTCAATGATCATGTGTTTTATGTATCAAACCAGGCGGAATTTGACAGCAAGCGGACCAAGGCCTAACCCTCAAGGCTCATATCATTATGGATTGATCAACACCACCAGGACAATCAGGCTTACAAACTCTGCTCCTATAATCAATGGCAAGCAAAGATATGCTGTAAATAGTGTCTCCTTCCTCCAACCTGACACACCACTAAAAGTTGCTGACTACTTCAAGATCTCCGGAGTGTTCTCCGTTGGAAGCATCTCGGATAACCCCACTGGCGGCGGTGGTTATCTCCAGACTTCTGTCATGCATGCTGATTTCCGAGCCTTTGTTGAATTTGTGTTTGAGAATCCGGAGGATACTCTGCAGTCATGGCACCTTGATGGTTATAGTTTCTTTGTTGTTGGGTAAGTAAACTTTTTCTATTTTCAAAAGCTCAAATCGTCTCTTTTCACTGTTTTTTGAGTTTCTTAAACAAGATGGTTTTTTTGTGTGGACAGTATGGATGGTGGACAGTGGACACCAGCAAGCAGATTAAGATACAATTTGATGGACACTGTTTCTCGTTGCACCGTTCAGGTAAACACAACAAATATATTGGCCAAATATCTCATATTTTTACACATGACAGATAAATTTGGCAAAGTGTACCACTCTTAAAAAGCAATGTGAGTTATGTGTTCATTATTTCTAACCTCAATTCGACATTTCAGGTATATCCCAACTCATGGACTGCAATTTATGTGCCTTTGGACAATGTGGGAATGTGGAATGTGAGATCTGAGAATTGGGCTAGACAGTATTTAGGCCAGCAGTTCTATCTTCGTGTATACTCACCGGTAAATTCATGGAGGGATGAATATCCTATTCCGAAGAATGCTCTTCTGTGTGGTCGAGCATCAGGCCGGCGAACTCGGCCTCTGTAAGTAAAAGTAGCATCAAAACTGTCAAGAGTGGTTGTCAGGGCCTTACATGAGACCTAGGAAAGAAGATATATGTCTGCAGAAGTTTTAGTCAGGGCTTAACTCAAGCCATTTTTCAGACTTTACTTTTGGGGGATTGGTTGCGCTCATCTGAGGAATTATTTGTTTCTTTTATGTGTGATCCAATATGAAACTCATGGATCATGTATTCTTTAATATTTTTCCACAGTTTTTAATCAAGAACAATTATTTAGCCCAACTTTGTTCCTCTGAGAACGTTAAGAGCTGTTGGATATATACTGTCATACTTTACAGCATTGGAAAAAGAAAAAGAAAAAAACAATATATGTTACTGTTATGGCCAAGCTCCAAACTAATCTGAGAAATTGAGGATGTCCACAAACCTGAAATATAGTACACCTCTTTGGCTAGCAGAAGAGGTTACCGGGAATACCGTTCCGGCCAGGGCAAGCATTTTGTTACAGCACTTGCATATAATTAACCAAAATTTCACAAGCCATTATGAACATAAGCACACTATAAACATCTTAGGATGAACATGTAAACCACCCAAAGCTACTGCACTATCAGACAAGTTTCATAGAATCTAGTAATTAAGTTCGAATATGATGGCAGTGAAGGAATGAAAGGGACTACAATGTCGACTAATTTCAATCTATCCCAAATAAAAACCCCCTAATCCCCATGATTGCGTGTTCATATTCATCTTCTTTGATTTGCTTAACAAAACTCACACCACTTTTAGAAAACAATGCATCAAAGACTTGACAACTTTACTTCATATCTGAATCCCACAGCTAAAGCCGCTTGTTTCAAAAGTACAATTGTACCAAATTATTGTAGATTGCAGTTTGATTGACTTCAAAATGCTGGTAAAATTATTACCTGAAACTGTGAAACAACAGTTTGAACTTTCAACCAACGTAAAGGTAGAAGGGCAAGCATATTGTACCTCCATGATTGGTGAGTTCACTATGAGCGCTTGAGGAACTCTATTGTCTCAATGTCTGCATCTCATGGATGCAGAACTAGATATTGGCCTAAATTGATAAGAAAGGATACGGCTTAGTCTGTTACGAGTCTTAATTTTGCATAAAATCATTACAATGATATTGGAATTGATAATTGAGGGTGACGGTTTTTACAAGCATGGCATGGTATGACATATTGAGAACTCTATAAAAATTGCCACTTTCATCCATCGTGCATCATTTAAGGTACCGCTTAAAACTCGTAAGTCATGATTAACACAAAATGTGACTTAAAGTTAACTTATATGAGAAACATGTGTGTCGAATAATGTATTGTCTTAAGATATTTATATAAAAGAAATTAAAAAAAAAAAAAAAAGTGTCCGTCTCCTGACATTGCATAATATTATGCCACTGCACACTAGCCACTGTAGCCATAAATATCCACGTCAGGAAGTCAGGAACCATGTTCATCCATTTTCACTTGTCGAAGAAACACAGTCGAGATCGCACAGGACGAAACCACTTGGGTTTGCAATTTGCAGAAGGGGAAGGTAGCTAGTGTTCATTAACTCCATTCAAATCTGTGCTAAAGATGATCAACCCCTCAATAATGGTCCAGCGTCGGTGGCTGGCTTTAGCTAGAGTTGACTTCAAGTCTTCACTCTCTCTGGCCTGTGGCCTCCCACCAAGTAAGTAGTTAGGTGTCTGAGCATCCGATCATTTTCATCAAGTGGATTTGAAGAAGGAGAACATTAGGTCCCCAACTGTTTGAATCAATAGCCTTAATTTCGAGTACTGGAAATAAGATTCAGGGTGAGACTTGAGCTTAAGTCAAATAGTGATTTTGATTTGGATATATAGATATGTATGAATATCCATGTCATCGTCTAGTTTGACTAGTTTCATATTTATTGTTCCCGCCAATCCCCCAACGGTTCCGACGCGTCCAATGAAGGCTTGAACATGCAGACATTAAAGGCTGTTTGGTGTTATCGATCAGTGCTTGTAGAATTTGCTGGTGAAGTGAAGCCTATATAAAGGAGATGGTCTTTGATCGAACAGAGCAGAGCAAGCTAACCGATCAGGCTAGCTAGCTGAGAATTGAATTACCTTGAGAGAGAAGAAGACATGGGTGTCTCTCGGAAATGGCTGTCTTCGAGTCTTCTTGTGCTCTGCATTGTCTTCCAGTTGAGTGCAATGCTCGCTCAGGGTGATGACAAGGTTGACAAAGCTAGATTTCGGGGTGATGACTGTGGATGGGGTCGCCGCTGTGGTGGTCGCTTTGGTCGTGGTAGGGGTGGTGGCATTGGAGGAGGAGGAGGATTTGGTGGCGGTGGAGGTCATGGAGGAGGAGCTGGAGGTGGTATTGGTGGCGGTGGAGGAGCTGGAGGTGGTATAGGTGGTGGTGGTGGGGCTGGTGGAGGAGGTGGGGCAGGTCATGGTGGAGGGTTTGGAGCTGGAGGAGGTGTAGGCGGTGGAGCTGGTGGAGGTTTAGGAGGTGGTGCTGGTGGAGGCGGTGGTAGCGGAGGTGGTGGAGGGGTTGGCGGTGGTTCTGGGCAAGGAGGAGGTTTTGGAGCTGGGGGCGGCGTAGGTGGTGGAGCTGGAGGAGGCGGAGGTCTTGGAGGAGGTGGTGGGGGTGGATCAGGAGGCGGTGGTGGTGTGGGTGGTGGTTCTGGTCAAGGAGGAGGTTTTGGTGCCGGTGGTGGTGTAGGCGGTGGAGCTGGTGGAGGTGGAGGTCTTGGTGGAGGAGGTGGTGGAGGATCAGGAGGCGGTGGTGGTGTAGGTGGAGGTTCTGGACATGGAGGAGGTTTTGGTGCTGGTGGTGGTGTAGGCGGTGGAGCTGGTGGAGGTGGAGGTCTGGGTGGAGGAGGTGGCGGAGGATCTGGAGGCGGTGGTGGTGTAGGCGGAGGTTCTGGACATGGAGGAGGTTTTGGTGCAGGCGGTGGTGTAGGCGGTGGAGCTGGTGGAGGTGGAGGTCTTGGAGGAGGAGGTGGTGGAGGATCTGGAGGCGGTGGTGGTGTGGGTGGAGGTTCTGGTCAAGGAGGAGGTTTTGGTGCCGGGGCCGGCGTAGGTGGTGGAGCTGGTGGAGGCGTAGGAGGAGGTGGTGGCGGCGGATCAGGAGGCGGTGGTGGTGTGGGTGGAGGTTCTGGCCAGGGAGGAGGTTTTGGTGCCGGGGCGGGCGCAGGCGGTGGAGCTGGTGGAGGCGTTGGTGGTGGTTTAGGCCATGGCGGCGGTGTAGGTGGCGGAGCTGGCGGTGGCCACGGAGGAGGAATTGGAATTGGAATTGGGATTGGCATTGGAGTGGGAAGTGGTGCTGGTTCTGGTCAAGGAGTTGGCAGTGGGAGTGGATCCGGTGGAGGTGGTGGACATTAAGACTTGTTTGATTTAGAAATAACTGCATGCTTTAAAGTTAAATCTTTGAAGTGAAGTTGCTACATCCTACATGTATTTAGCCACAATGAGGCTCCGAATGATCAGAAATCAAAACTGTATTATCAATATCAATGCAATACTTTTCCAAAGAATGGCCTACAATTTAGTAAAATGTATTTTCAGTGCATGTAGTTTGTTTAATCCGTAACACTTTGTCTATGCACTAAAATCTCCAAGACAAGTGACTTCATGTGGCTCAACTCCCTGCATTTAGGGATTTTAGGCCATAGATCATAGGAAGCACTAGCCAATGAAGCTTCTTCTTCCATTTCAACTTGTTTCACTTGTTTGGGAAATCTGATACAAATTGTGGAGACATTCTAAATGACACCTGACGAATGCAGGCCAAAGTGTGCTATTTTCTATTTTGGTATCATCCATTTCTTATTAGAAAGTGACTTAGAGTTGGTAGAGAAATGAGACTCATAGACCAAAACAGTAATACTAGTCAGGTTGAGAATAGGACATAAGAGCCTATCAAAATCATTAAACATAATCCTCACATTTTGTAAAAAAGTCATACCAGAGTTGTTAAAACTGGTATCAGAAAAAGAAGTCAAACTTGAAAATTTTGTTTATGTTAAAAATGATACATTATCATTAAATTAAACGTCAGTCTCTTATATTGTCAAAATTAAATTATATTGAATTTAAATTAAGTAATCATCAAATTCGTATTCTGACCGGCCCGACTTTAGTTTTTGATCTGAAAACTAATATAAAAACAAAGCTTGCAAAGCACTTTTTTTCTTTTAAATAACAAAGCTTACAAAGGAATTTTGAAGACAAGAAGAAGCTTGCATAGGAAGCTTGACATCCCTATTTTTCCTCTCCAAAACGACACAAAAGGCAACAAAACAAAAAGAAGACCAAAACGTTTTGATTAATAAAATCCATGGATGCCAATTCCAAAGAACCAAGTTCCCAAAGGGATGCGTCTCTCCAAATACACAAACGTGTCGCAATCCAACCGTCAATCCCCCTCAAGTCCCCACAACCAACCGTCCGGATTGCTCCACCCCCTACCGCACCCCCACCCGATCCGAGCCTCCCACACCGGCGACGTGTATTAAGTTCCCGCTGGTTCCCCATAGCAATATAATAATAGAACTTTCCCGCCGATCCTTTGACGATTTTTTTGGTGGTCGTCTCCGAACTCGCCGAAATCAAAAACCCTCTGAGAAATTGTGATCGCAAAACCCTAATTCTGTAATGGAGCTCCGTTCTCGCAAGAGGCTCTCCGGCGCCGATACCGATGGTAAGTCTCTCGCCACTCCCAGACACCCATTACATCATCGTCTGCTTTTTTTCGCTGTAAAAATTTGGGAATTTTCGGGTTTTTACCGAAAAGCATTGGAATTTGTGAACGTTGGGAGTAATTTTGGGGGGTTTTGGAACTGGGTTTTGTGTTGTAGATGATAAAGTTACAATCTTTTTTGTATAAAGTTTTGCCCTAAAAAAATGTGTGTGGAATTTTGAATTGTGGAAGCAGGAATTGAGCAACGTGTGGTGGAGGAGGAGGAGGATGGGGTAGCGAGAGTGGAGTCTCTTTGTCTGTGGTGGAAGCCTATTCGTCTGATTCGGGTTCGGGTTCGGGTTCTGATAGTGAAGGTAATTTTTTGTTTTGATTTGGTTGGTAAATTGATTGAGATGAAAATGTAGCAAAGTTATGAAGGTGAAGTTAGTGTTAAGTGACTGGTGATGAGTGTGAAGTTGCGGAAAGAGTTCATTCTTGTTGGATGTGATTTTGGATATTTAGTTATGTAATCGCTGTTTCGATAGAGGTTTTAGTTCGGTTTTACGATGGCTTTTGTTTTGTTGGATAAATTTTTGTAAATTGTTAGTAACAAGTTCAGCCTATTAGGTGCTAGCTAAGAATTGTAATGGCTGTTTGATGTAAGGTTGGAGTTTGTTCTGTTGGTGGGTGGTATCTGTTACTGACTTGCATTGAACTTCTGTGTAGGTGAAGATAACCTATTTGATGAGGAGACGGTTATTAACTTAAATGATAGACCAAAAGGCAAATTGAAGGAGCCTTTGCGAGGGAAGGGGGAGATCAAGCAAAAGAAGAAAAGAGGACAACCAAGTTCAGACGAGGAAGTGGTGGATTATGACATTTTTGACGATCACAATTTTAATGAATTGCAGCTTATTCCTCAACAAGCACTCGAAATCGACTTTCTTGGCTTGACAAGGAAAAGCAAGAGAAGGAAGTCAAAATCTGGTCGGCGAAAGCCAATTCTTATGTGGAATATCTGGGAAGATGAGCATAATAAATGGATCGATGAGAATTTCTCTGAGGATTTTGACCTCGATGCTCAGAATAATGTGGTAAATGAAGTTGTTGAGACACCGCCTGATTTGATTATGCCTTTGCTGAGGTATCAGAAGGAGTGGTTGGCCTGGGCTCTGAGACAGGAAGAGTCTCAAACTAGAGGAGGAATCCTAGCAGATGAGATGGGAATGGGGAAGACTATTCAAGCGATTGCACTTGTACTGGCTAAACGGGAGATCAACTGGACATCAAATGAACCCCAACCCTCTACAGGCTTGCATCACATTAAAGGAACCCTTGTAGTTTGTCCTGTGGTTGCTGTAAGCCAGTGGGTAAGTGAGATAGAGCGGTTTACTTCCAAAGGAAGTACAAAGATCCTGGTTTATCATGGAGCCAATAGAGAGAAGAGTTCCAAACAGTTCCTGGATTATGATTTCGTCATTACGACATACTCTATTGTTGAGGCTGATTATAGGAAGCATGTGATGCCTCCAAAAGAAAAGTGCCCATATTGTGGGAAGTTGTTTTATGAGACAAAAATGACTGTTCACTTGAAATACTTTTGTGGGCCTAATGCGATCAGAACTGAGAAGCAGTCTAAGCAACAAAGGAAAACACATCTGCCATCAAAGAAGACATTAGAGTCTTCTAATGAAAAGATCAGTGGAAGTTCGGGCGCAAAGAAAGGAGCTCACAAAAGAAAATCGAAGCTGCACAAAGACGATGATATGGATTCAGAAGATGTTGCACGGAACATGAATAAAGGGAATTCGGTTTTGCATGCTGTGAAGTGGAACCGGATCATTTTGGATGAGGTGCGTCATAAATTAGAGTATTGATTATCTTCAAATAACAGGAACAATAACCTGCATCAATAAGTCAATTGTGGATGTAAACTGCATCCGTTAATTTGATTTGTTCATCTATTTCCTTTAATTCATATCCATGTTATGTTCTGTTAAGATGTTCTGAGCCTGACATCATGTATCAACATAGGCACATTATATAAAATCTAGGCGTTGCAATACTGCAAAAGCTGTTCTTGCTTTAGAGTCTACGTATAAATGGGCTCTAAGCGGCACGCCCCTTCAGAACCGTGTTGGAGAACTTTACTCATTGGTAAGTCGACTATACTTGGATATATTGACTATAATCAGGGTTTCATGGTCGTTTATTAACATATTTGAATTTGATTTACACAGGTCCGCTTCTTGCAATTAGTGCCATACTCATATTACTTGTGTAAGGACTGTGACTGCAGAACTCTTGATCATAGGTACGTCTGAAGAATGAATGTTACTATAACTTGCATGCTTAAGTTGTACGTCTTAAGAACGATGCTACTATAACTTGCATGCTTAAGTTGTTGGACACATTACTGTTTGACATACAGGACAAGGACATTGTCATAATCATATCTATACTTTTATTTGAATCACCGTTTGGCCTAAATGTTCATTTAATTGTTGGGGTCTATTTGCAGTTCCACATCACAGTGTTCAAATTGCCCCATAGTTCTGTCAGACATTTTTGTTGGTGGAATAAAGTGAGTCTGCAGTTCATTATCCGTCTTTCTTCTGGTTATTTTTGCATCGTTTGATAGATATTCACCGAAATGCTTATGTGCTTATATGCATTGTGACTGTTGATCCTTGCAAGAATGTGGCCACACCAATACAATTATTTGGAAATACATATAGTGGAAAAAGAGCCATGATATTACTAAAACACAAGATCTTAAAGAACATAGTGCTGCGACGAACTAAGAAGGGAAGGGCTGCTGACCTTGCACTTCCTCCTCGAATTGTAAGTTTTATTGCAATAAGCTCATGTTTTAAATCCTGAAGTCTAGATTTTCTAACGTTTACCATTGGTACTGTTTGTAGGTTTCATTGAGGAAGGATACCTTGGATATCAAAGAACAAGATTATTATGAGTCATTATATACTGATAGTCAGGCATTATTTAACACGTAAGTCAACTCTTTTATTTTTTCTTTTTCTTTTTTGGAATATCTCATGTTATGTAAGTTTGTTTTTATGTTTGTTGGAAGTTCTAGTTCCAGAAAATTGCTTGAATTGTATTCTAGTTTAGTCCATCGAAAAGAAAAGGAGGATTGGGTTTATTAGTATGGGCAATTGCCTCTGTTGGCCTATAAATTATCTTGGTTCTTAAGGCTACTGGCCTTTGATGATAGCCTTGAATTTTCCTACCAAATCCTTTGGCTTGGATTATGTAATGTGCTTTGTTCCTTACAGATATGTTGATGCGGGAACTCTGATGAATAATTATGCTCACATCTTTGATCTTCTCACACGCTTGCGGCAGGTAGACAATTGCTGAAATGTAATAGTATACTTTATGCGTTCATGATTAATCATTGCTCATTTTTCTTTTACCTGCTTTAGGCTGTTGATCATCCTTACCTTGTCGTGTATTCTGCAACTGCTGCATTAAGAATTGAAAACAAGGCTAATATTGATAGCAGTGAGAAAATATGTGGCATTTGTCATGATCCAGCTGAAGATCAAGTGGTTAGTTGATCCTTTCTTTAAGCTAATAGCTTGGTTATGTAAAGTTGATTTTTTATTTTTTTTTCCCTTCATGACTGTGATGTCAAATATGGTCACTAATGATTATGAAAGGGTGGTTCTACTATATCTTCTATGATAGTAGAATCTGGCAGATTGGCAAACTCGTAACTGGAAATAGTTATATAGCGCTTTAAATTGGTTGTTGGGAAGTAGGAATGGGATTTTGCTCTTGGTGTATGTTAGTATGTGTACTCTGGATTTTTACCTTGCCGTTTGTGCATCAGTTACTTTACCTCTGGTATTGATTAGTGAACTGATTTATCAAAAGTACACATTTTCTTGGATTGAAGTTACATCCTCGGTATTTTGCTGCCTTTTTTTTTTTTTTTTTTTTCCCAAACCTGTACTCTGATATTGAGTTCCTTTATGTTATTTCCTTTGATGTTCCAGGTTACTGCTTGTGAACATGTCTTCTGCAAGGCATGCTTAATAGATTTTTCTGCTTCCCTGGGACAAGTTTCATGCCCTTCATGCTCGAAATTGCTCACTGTGGATCTGACAACAAGTGTAGGTGCTGGTAATCAGACTACTAAAACTACCATTAAGGGGTTCAGATCCTCGAGCATTTTGAACAGGATTCAGCTTGAGAATTTTCAGACTAGCACAAAAATAGAAGCTTTGGTACGTATTGATGTGAAGGGCCAGTTTTTTTATTTATTCTTCCTTTCTATATTGTTGTGAAGGCCATTTTCATTGGCCTTATATTTGAGCACTGGTACATGTTGGCAATTTTCACTTTATATCGTATACTGCATTCCTGACTTTCCTGTAACTTTTTCGTTAACTCTGACCGGATCATACATCTCCAGAAAGAAGAAATCAGATTCATGGTTGAAAGAGATGGTTCCGCAAAGGGAATTGTTTTTAGCCAGTTCACATCATTCTTAGATCTCATTCACCACTCCTTGCAAAAGGTAAAACTAAATTATACACAGAATTTTGGTTTTTGCAGTAATAAAGTACATATTGTGATTTAAAGAACTTTTGCAGTCGGGCGTCAACTGCGTTCAGTTGGTTGGAAGCATGACCATGTCAGCAAGGGATAATGCTATAAAGAAATTCACTGAGGATCCAGATTGCAGAATTTTCTTAATGAGTTTGAAAGCCGGAGGTGTTGCTCTTAATCTTACAGTCGCATCACATGTGAGTATTTTCTGTGTTTTAAGTTGCTTGGAATTATGCTATATAATTAAGGATCGGGAGGCATTATTAGAAATTCTATTTCAAGTACATATGAATTTTATGTGTCGGAACTCTATAGGTTTTCTTGATGGACCCATGGTGGAATCCAGCTGTGGAGCGACAAGCACAAGATAGAATCCACCGGATAGGGCAGTACAAACCGATCAGGTTCAAAAATTTGCTTGCTTCTTCTTTGTTTATTTCTGCAGATCCTATTATTTTGGAAGGTTGGGATTCTAAGTTTTCTGTATGTTTCAGAATTGTGAGATTCGTCATTGAGAACACAATTGAGGAGAGGATTTTGAAGCTACAGGAGAAGAAGGAGCTAGTGTTTGAGGGGTAAGTGTGATTTTACTGGCTTTCTTTCGTCTACATCTACCTGATTCAGGATATAAAACCTTCCTTTTTGCTTTCTACAGCACCATTGGTGGTTCTACTGAGGCTCTCGGGAAATTGACTGAAGCTGACTTGAAATTCTTGTTTGTCACCTAAGCACATGACCCAAAGATGAAGTGCAGAATTTATAGTATATCAAGTTATTATCTGTCCTCAAATGCCTCTAGTGCCTCCGCCGAGCCTTGATTTTGCGGTGTTATAGGTTCCTGAGATGTAAAATAGTTACAGCTGAAAATCAAGGAATGAAAATTTTGCAAGGCCTCAGTTTGAGAGGATGTCAAATAGTTACAGCTGAAAATCAAGGAATGAAAATTTTGCGCGGCCTCAGTTTGAGAGCCTCAGTGAAACTGTGTCTGGGTTCCTAGTTCCTTTTTGCATCAATTTACGAGGGTGGTAGGAAATCCTTGCTTAATGCACTTCGATGGTAAGATAATTGGGCAATCGGTTCAAAGGAAAGTTCGTTTCTTTGGTTCCCATTGAAGAAAGCATATGTGAAAACTTAAACATATGACAAGCAGCAATGCAGCATAACCAAACGCATCATCTACAATCCTCAAAGTAATCTCCCTTGGATCCCGTACTTAACATATGTGTTCACTCATTAACATATTTAGCATATGTAGATAGCCAAATCCCAGATTCCTTGGGTTGATAAACAAGATTTGCTTTTTATTAGAACTCCCTCTCAATAACTTCAAAGTAACGAGTATTAAGAAAAATGCTTTAAGGATTATTCATCCCCTTGTCCTATAGAGCATTCCAACTCTTCCAATCAAAAAGACATCGACAAATACGCTTTGCCGTCCATAGCCTATAGTTTGCAAACCACTAAATCCTTTACACGTCAAGGAGAAGTCTGCGAGGGTCTTCCACAACATCTTTTATACGGCGCAAGAAGTAAACAGCCTCTCTTCCATCAATGAGACGATGATCATAAGTCAAAGCAATGTACATCATTGGCCTGGAAACAACATTGCCCCCGACGACCATGGGACGGTTCACTATGGAGTGCATGCCCAAAATAGCAGACTGCCAGAGGAAGCAACGATAAATGAACAATATCGACAAATATAGATGAACAATATAGACAAGACAGTTAAATGTGATGTTCAGCGGAGTATAGGATAATACCTGTGGAGGGTTGATGATTGGTGTACTCAAAAGGCTTCCATATACACCACCGTTTGATATAGTGAATGTGCCTCCAGCCATCTCATCAATGGATATAGAACCATCTGCCGCCTTTTTAGCCAGAGTATTGATCTCCTTTTCTATCTGAGCAAAGTTCATACCACCAGCATTGCGGACAACTGGAACAACAAGACCCTTCAATAACAGGAAATTGATTTTGTTAGTTTTCATGTGATAATAGACCCCCCCCCCCCCCCAAAAAAAAAAAAATTTCCCATGTGATGAGGCATGTTCACATCATGAAGTTGAAGGAGAACCTAAACCAACTCGAACTTGCCACTACCGCACAATTTATTATGTTGAAAGAACAGGTTAAACACAGAATTTGACAAGATATTACATATAATAATCTGTTACTACATAGTACGTATCCATCCAAATGAATTCAAATTAAATTCTCTTAAATAAGACACAGAACAGTGGCATACCTTTGGTGTCCCAACTGCAATACTGATATCAATGTAATCCCTGTATATGATATCATCACCATCAATGACAGCATTAACAACTGGCAGTTGCTCGAGTGCGCTAACAGCAGCCTGAAACAAATCATTGTAATACTTACTGACGGCCAACATGCTTAATCGTAGCAAAAAGAAACTAAAAATTTATATACATACTATTGAATATATACTATGTACTTGCTATGTTCATCTAACAACGAACAACAGTACTTTATACACAACATGCTAAAACACACGTACTTTCACAAAGCCCGACATAAATCCCAATTTCACCCCGTGCTTTTCAACAAAGGCATCCTTATAGTCTGAACGGAGCTTCATCAAGTTAGTCCTGCAACACACAGAAAATCAATATGACAAGAAAAGTAGAGCGAGTGCATAACAATGTCATCAACCAACTTAAAACTAAGTGGCTTCTTTGTTCACTTTCAAAGTCAAGAACTTTCACATGCTTCTTTCCCATCTCAAAATTTATACCAAAAAGACACGAGAAAGTGCTTCAAGAGCCAGCCAAATACAATATTTACCAAATTGACTCTCTTTCCTACTACAGGAAACAACTTCACCAAGATCTTTAAGTAAGATGTCAACAGAGAATTCTATCATTGATATTGCGTAATTGCATAAATGATTGATTAATCATAAAATTTCAGTATAACTAGGAAGGCAAGATACAGCTATTCTGAAATGGGACAAAATTTAACCAGAATGATATGATTACTGAACTTACATATCAACCTCGTTAAATGTGGTCAACAAAGCAAACGTATTCTGAGAATCTTTCAAGCGTATTGCTACCCGCTTTCTTAGTCTTGTCATAGGAACCTGCAGATGTGATATTTAAGAGGTGTTAATCAATGAACTCATACATTTTCTCATATGAACAAGGAAACTAAAACTTACCCGTCTTTCCCTGTCTTTGGGAGGAAGTATCGGTTCTGAAGCCATATGTTTAGGTGGTGGTTGCGAGGAAGGTGCTCTACTTTTGGGTGATATCTCCTTGACAGGAGCAGGTTCTGCTTTGGGAACTTCTTTTTGGGCACTTTCCTTTTCTTTTGGAGGTTCTGACTGACTAGAAGCCTTTTCTGATGGAGCAGCTTGCTCTACACCTTCACCTGATTTTGAGATGATGGCAATCTTAACACCTGGCTCAACAGTCTCACCTTCCTTTGCCACGAACTATTAACCATAACAGTTCAAGAAAAAAACAAAAACATCAGTATCAAGAATGACAAGTGATTGTAAGTAGTGACTATAGACATGCTACTTCAAGAATCTTCTGTAGAGATGTTGCTGAAACGTTACCTTCTGAATAACACCAGCTTCAGGACTAACAACATCAATTGTCACCTAGTGGTAAACAGGAAAGGTATATGTAAATCAATACCTAAATTTGTGGAAAGCCTACTGCATTTGAAAAGTATATAATATACAAGAAAACTACCTCATCCTTCAACCAAAGAAAACAAAAATACCTTATCAGTTTCAATCTGTGCTATCGGCTCGTCAATTGCAACTTTGTCACCAGGTTCTGCAAATATGTCATAAGCATGAGTTACAAAACAATCAAATACATATATATCCACACCAGACATACAAAGATACTGCACAAAAAAATGTCATCAGCATCAGTCTAAAACTTATCTGTAAACACAGACACAAAAGGGAATTGGATAGAAACATAAAGTAAAACCATCAACATACTCTTTAGGAATGTGGCCAAAGTGCCATCAGTAATAGATTCACCCATGAAAGGAACCACAGCTTCAACCAAGTCTCCTGCAATATTCATCGGTTGAGAGTTGATCACTCTGACATGCCCAAAAACATGTAAATATATCAAGAGCCATTAGATAATATTGGTTGGCATATTTCATTACTTACCATCTGAAGAAAATGATCTATTCTGGAATCTGATAAAAGATTCTGTTTGCATTAGTGAAGTAGCTACCCTGCAACCAAGAAAAAATAAAATATAACCTCAGACTTGCACAATCCAGAAATAAATAAACTGCAATTTCTGAAAAAATAACAATAATAATAATTATCTTTCTTCCAGTCAATCTAGGTGCAGGCTTCGGTGACACATTCTGATTCTCACCCTAGATTAAGGTCTTAAAACACATCAAGACATCTCATAACTCTTGTAAAAGGTCAAGTCAGCAAGACTTTTGAAGCGTATTCTGACTTTTGTATAAGCACAGCACCACAGTGCAAGTAAAAGTCCATGACAAAGAGATAATACTCTATCTCATAATATCAAATTGTTGAGTAGTACTCAACTCAAGTTCTAACTCCCAGAAAGAGATGGGAATAGGAATCTAAAAGGAATGATACAAGAACGAGTGAAACCATTATTGAAGGCACTTTTCTATATGATTCCATGTCCTCAACTTGAAGTGTATAAAGTACATAAATTTGTATTGTAAACAGAAAATTTGGTAACAGAAAAATGAAGGTTCAGGGAAAACCATGGATCGGATATAAAGAACCTTGGTCACCAAGACAAGAGGAGAAAGTTTTTGAGATGATGTAGTTTGGAACTCAAAAGGAATAATCAACACTAAAAGACCTACAACAGAGGTGCTGTTTCATGCAAAGCTCGCAGGAGGTGATAAAAGATTGTAACTTTGATAGGGTATCCACGGAATTTAAATATATCATCAATATAAAAGATCAGAGCACAGTACCTGCTTGACTTCGAAGCATAACTACCTGCAGAAGTCAAAAGTAGGGATATAAATAAATTAGTACGAAGCCATAACAAACATAACTTTTGCTTAAATGATCTTAAACTTACCGGAGGCAATGTGATAGCTTGACCTCTGAATACACTCAAATCCTCTCCCATTGAATAAAGCCTGCATGACATGACGATAAAAGGATCAGATGACTCTCCGCGGAAAACAGAACATAATAGCAACATAAATACGTTTATAACTTTTCAATCGAAACAAAGCACAAGAGCAACAGAAAAATCAATTCCAAGTACCTTTTTCGGCGCAGTGCTGTAACAGTTCTGCGCGGAGGCTGCAGACCTAACCTTCCACGCTTGTCCCAACACCTGAGACTGTACACCCAAACATTGGCATTAGTACAAAACCACGCCACGGATTCACAATTATTACTTAAATCATGAAATACATAGTGAAGCTATTTCGTTCAGTAATTGTGACACGAAAACTACACAAAGCATGCCGATTAGGATCAAAATATAACAATGAATACAGAAAAAAAAAATCAATGGAGGTCTGAAACAATACCGAAGAGACTTTCCGGCGTATAGTCCCCCAAATCATTTCTCTTCAATTCTTCAGCAACCTGACCTGAAAAAAAAATCAAAAAATCAACAAAAAGAAAATTCATACCACCACGTCTCAAACCAGCACAGCAGTAACTCAGAATCACGACTCAATTTCAAATTTAAACCGAAAGAAATATCAAATCACGGTCTGTATAGCTCTGAGCATACACTAGAGCAGTAGAATACGGCTTTTGGCTTCATCGATCTAGGTCGAAATGGAGAATAAGATTGCGATTGAAGATTTTTAAGTATTCGTGTGAAAAGATTAAACCCGGAGTTGTGGGAATAGTAAACGACCTAGATGAAGAAGAAGAAGAAGAAGAGGCGAATGCGTAGCTGAAAATAAGGGAAAAGGTATCACTAGGGCAAAATTGAATAGAGAAGAGAAGAGAAGAGAAGAGGAGAGAGGGAGGGAGGGTTTACCTGGTAGACGGAAAAATGAGTAGGGATCGAAATGTGTGTGCCGCAAAATACACAAAGGAAGAAGTAGAAGAAGAAGAAGAAGAATATGAGCTTCTAGCGACTTTCACGCCGACCATCAAACGTGCATACTCATCCTTCTATTTTTCTTTTTGCCCCTTATTTCCTCGATTTTTCGTGATTTTGGCCGATGTTTATTTTTTGGCTTATAAATTCTTTGGATTTTTTTGGGAATTAGAAAATAATAAATGTTTTACTAGTCTTATCAATAGATTATAGATTTAAAATCAATAAAATCAAAACATTTATTTCAATTACATTTAAACTTTCTGAAAGATCGTCGTTTTCTTCAAAAAGAGATGATGATTTGCATTCAACTATATAGATCAGTGCCTGATCGAAAAACCTATATGGATTAGTGGGTGGTCTGGTCACTCTGGTGATTACTACTTGGTGTTGGGATTTTTTTTTTTTTCCAACAATGACAAGGTGAAACGAATTGCAGGATAAGTATAGCATATTGAGAATCTTATATGTTGATTCTTCAATTCAATATTTCCATTCATATGGTAGAAGAATAATTTTTTTTTTCTAATGAAGAATAATTTAGGTTTATATATTTTATCTTTTTATTTTTTTTTCATTAGATATAAAAAATCGTATGATTCAATATCATCACTTTCTTAATAGGAAAATTGATGACATGACGAATGCCACATCATTTGGTATTAATATTTGGTACAAATTTTTGGTGTCTCAAGTATTTTCCTTCTTTTTCTATGTTTTTTTAGAATAAAGGGCAACATTTTCCTTCTTTGAAAAGGGTTTTGCCAAGAGTTTATAATTCAACCTCATCAATATTTGTGTGTTATTCAAAGATACGATTTAGCAATGGTTTAAGTTGTGCAAACTATACGTATTCAAGTTTAATGAAGCAACATGTTTGAAAAGCGATAATAAACTGATGGCTATAGAAATTGGTGAAGTGATACGGGAAGGCAGAAAGCATATTTCAAAGCTAAAATCTACCGACTATTGATTAGTGATTACTATTTAAGCTAAGCCATCCCAAGAAGCAATAATATTTCCTGAAACTTGTTTTGGAGCACTACTAGTGTTGATAATCAGAACATCAAAATCACTGAATTGACCCTTTGAGATTGTCCAAAGCCTCTTTGGGCTTACATTTGCTGGTCCCATTACTTGAGAGGAAAAAGAAAGGACTGTGGCCCAGGGAAGGAAGCCCAAAGCAAGAGAACAAGGCAGATGAGCAAGCCCAACTTGTAAACACTGTATTGGGCTCCGATTGTTGAAGCTGAAATGCTGAATCATATTGGGGTGAGAGATGAAGGCACCTAAATTATGTCGGTATATAGTAAGCCACCTTCACTATTTCAGTGGTCCAGTATATTCGTTGACTTATAGTTATTGACTTGTTGTTCTTATTTAGTTATTTGTGTTTTAGACCTTATAATATATGGTTGTCATCACTAGATTTGCTTTCATAAATCACCTATTTTATTTTTTCCTAGCGTTTACGATCATCTCGTGTACGTTATCGTGTTTCTTCAAATTCAGCTATTATAATACTTTTACAAACTAAAAACTACGTAAATTAAAACTCACTTCGATCATTTAAAAATGACTGAAATATCAATAGAAAGCCAATTTAAAATCATCAATGAGACGAGATATGCTCATTTCAAAGACAAAATCGAATCAAAAGCCCCTTGAAATCCCACACATATAGAAACAATTCCAAACTAAACCCCTCCTGAATCAAATCAATCAAATCAATAGATGATAGATGATGACTCTGCAATCTTTAATTACAACCCAACCACTCACGCGCAGGTCACGTGCCTGTCTCCGAGCAACCCAAAAGGGCCACCAAGCACCAACCCACACCTACACAGAGGTCGAGTCAAGAGACCCAAAAGCAATTCAAATCCACCCTTCTCTCTTCTCTCTTCAGATCTACAAGGGTTTCAGGCCGGCGGAGATGATGCAGCTACTGTACACGGCGATCTTCAGCCAAATGGCGCTGATACTGACGCTGCTGTTCAAGTCGCCGCTGAGGAAGCTGGTGATATTGGGCCTCGACAAGCTCAAGCGAGGCAAAGGCCCAGTCGTCGTCAAGACTGTGGGGGGCACCGTCGCCGCTGTGCTCTTTGCCAACGTCTACAATCTCAACGAGCTCAAGAGCCGCACCAACGAGGCCGGCATGCTCAACCCTACCGACGAGGTCCTCATGTCCATGAAATTGCTCGAGATTTCTCTCATGGGTACTACACTACACACCTCTCTCTCTTGAGATCTTCTTAATTGAGCTTAATTGAATTCGGTAATTTATTGTGTTAATATAAATGGTAAAAGACTAAGTATCTGGTTGTTGAGAATTATGACCGAAAAGTGATGGTTTATCTAGGTTACTTCTGTATCAGTTGAACACATATATATGAGCATAGTGGAATCACAGATTGTTCTGTTTTGATATTTTGATACGTTGCGAGTCTGTTTTGTTGAATTTTGTTTGTCTTCAGATGCTTAAAGAGTGGTAACTTATACAGGTTCATATGGATTTATTGTACTAAACTCATGGACTGTGTTGTCCTAGTTCAGTATATTGAATGTGTTTTAGGTTCATTTGCAATCGGTTTGGTGATGCTAAATATCTTTAACTATCGGCCCTCGTTTTTCTCCTCTTCAGTAGTCTGGTTTTGTTTCATTGCAGTCTCGTGAAGCGGTTAAGGTTTTGCAGGAGTAAATTAGTTTAGCAGTTTGAGCTCATATGTGATTACATTCGCACAAAAGGAGTGATTAAACATAGGGAGAGTTCATATCTAGCATGGGTATTAAGAAGTGTGTAGATATCTCTTCCTTCTTGCCCTTTGTGTTTCCCTTTGTTCTTCAATTCCATCGGCATGAAAGATATCACCTTTACTAAGAAGTTGGTTTTGGTTTCTGACAGCAGAATTAATTGGTTGCATGTCTGCGCTTCTTAACTAATATTATAAATGCTGCTCGTCGATGTCTGGATTTTCATAATATCCTTAAGCTTGCTCAAATTTTCTTTTCTTTGTTGATTGCTGATGTTAGATATAATGTGCTCCTGGATGTCATTGGACATAACACACTCCTGATAAAACTTTGTGTACATTGTAGTTGATTTCACTCTTATATGTTCTTACAATTTCCTTAGATGTCAGTACTTTTAATATTTCCGATACTACCTCTTTGTTTCAGACCCTTAATATTAATTGCCTATATACCACCTGATTTTTGTTTTACGAAAGTACTATCCCTCCTTTTTGTTAGGCAAAATCTTTGACCATCTTATGACAGGGGCTGGGGCCTCCAACATATATGTGCTGTTATGTATAATATGTAGTTCATTTGAGTTTGTAGAAGTGATGAGAATATCTGACATCTTTTGATTAGTTTATTTGTCTAATGACTTTCATACTATGGAATGCAGGGTTTTTTCTGTTTCTTTCCCTGATGATTGATAGATTGCACCATTACATAAGAGAACTTCGATTTCTGAGGAAGGCAATGGAGGCTGCAAAGAAACAAAACCAGACTACTCAAGAAGAGAAAAACGAAGGCCACAAGACCTTGGTACAAGAAAATGAGACATTGAGGGCAAAAGTTAAGAATCTGGAATCTGAACATGAGACCAAAGAAAAGAAGGCAAAGGCAGCAGGAGCTGAGGTACAGGCCTTAAAGAAGCAATCTGAGGGACTCCTTTTGGAATATGACCGCCTGCTGGAAGAGAACCAACATCTTCGGGACCAGTTGAAATCAATTGATCGGAGCATGTCACACTCTGACGACAAAAAGAAGACGTAAGACAGTGTAACTTGTACTTGTCAAACAACTTAAACAACTTTTGTCAATATCTACCTCTATGAGGGTACTGTAGATCTGGATTCAGGCAGAAAGTAAAATGAGTGCACTTACCCAATGCGACCCATATGGATATATAATGGGGGTGCCAATGGTAGTTAAATGATGCAACAATGTAGTTAATTTTCAGTGTTATCAGATAAATATTTCTCAGAGTAGTAGTTTTCTGATAATCTAGTCCTTGCCAGAGTCATTCTATTTCGACTTTTGTTTTTTCATATTGATACCATGACTGTTCAGGCTGAATCAGTACCGAGTTTAAGAAAACTCAACTAGCCAATAGCCATGTACCTACAGAACATCTGTGCTGGTCCGAATGCCGCAGCCATTCCTATAGCGGGTGTTGCCGGAATGGATTGGTGCTCATTCAGTTCGCAACACCCTTTAGCACGAACAACCATAGTCCAGAGCCAAACTCACAACAGTTGGCCATCATCAAGGCTTGTTTATGACATCAGATCTTAATGAACGTACGTAATGTCTCTGTCTTCAATTGTATGCACGAACCAGGCGAACAGTGGAGCACCATTAAGATACAAGGAATCAGTAAGCGCGCGGTTCAGCAAACATAGAAGGATAGCAGTCGTATCAGACTATCAGGAATCGAATTTTTTTCGATTTACTAGAGGGTATTGCTATGTTTGAAACCAATGAGACGCATTTCCTAGACAATCCTATTGGTTATTAATTCAGTTATAAACAGTGCAACATTTCTAGTTTAGGGTTTGTTCTTTTTTTTTAGTGCATGGTCTGTATCCAGAAGGTCTTTACACAAATCTATTTTTTAAGGGTTTGCTGCTATTTGGCTACTTCAATATTCAGAACACCTAAATAGACTTGGAGCTTAAACAACTCTCAATTTCTCATCTATCATAATACCAATGAGTATGAGTAACTATTATGGGCTAGTAATACCGACTACAATAAGTACGTAGTAGTGATGTATGGACCAAATTGTGGAACTGTAAAACTTTATCCACGTAGCAAAACTCACACAAAAAAGGAAAATAATTAAAAATTACCGTATGTAATACGTGTGTGTATGTATGCTTAAAGTCAGTACGTACTCTTGCTTGCTTTGCATCTGTCATTTACGTTAACCCAGTTTGTACGGTCTATTTCATTAGGTACTCGATCATCAACTTTGATGTTAGCTTAATATTATCATCACTTTGCCACACAGATATAAGAAATTACATCCTCTGACTCTAGTCACTGTATATTTTGCTATTATTGATGTATGAACGAAACTGTCAAAACCGTAAAATTTGATCCAAGAACCAACACTCAAACAAAAAGGAAAGGAAATTCTCGCGTCAAAAATAAAAATCGCCAAACATAATATGGTTATCAGTCAGTACGTGCTCTTGCATCCGTTGTATACGTAACATTTTTTTTGTATGGTCTTTTTCCATCAGTTACTTGGTCATTAACTTTGATGCAAGCTTAAACTGTTCTCATCACTCTACTCTGCGTTGTTGATCACCATTATAAATAGGAAAGGCATGCAAAAATGAATATCCACAAAACAATTCAAAATATAGGTTGGCAAATCACTCATCCAGATCGAAATGGCTTCAAGCTTGTCACCCAATAATTAAGCTCACCCATATTTTACTTGTTTTGTTGGTCGTGACCATTTTCGTAGCTTCTGCCCAAGCTCACCAAGGTGCAGTCACCTATACTCTGAGAGGCTACATCCAGAATCCCTTGTACCCTCGCCCGAACGGATCATCGACCATTTCCAAGACATTCTACATGACCAAAACCCCAAACGGATACTCAGGCGTGGTGGCCAGATGGGATGTCTTGCTAACACCGCAAGCTGGTGATTGGGAAAGCAACATGGCCCTTGTTATGGGAGTAATTACGCTGAAGACGTCGGTGTTGGACGGCTCCAGTGATTTGCGACCATTTGCGGTTCAAGGAGGTCTTTAACTGCAGCGACCTATCTGGAATGCTTGTGGCGAGGTCATTATTAGGTACTCAGGTAACAGGTCAGGTGGTTACTCATCAGGACGTTGGTGCAATTGCTAGTCAGTTTCTTGCTGGACTTAATCTAAGTACAGGTGTTGCCGTTGCCCAAGCCGCGAACGCGACTGCACCAGTCGTCATTATTGCAACTGTGACCGCAACATAAACCCTAAAAAAAAAATATTTTTTATTAATAACTCAGACAGCATACATATGTCAATGAAGTTTGAACCCATGACCTTAAAGTTGTCTGTTAAACACTTTAACTAACCAACAAATGACAAATTATTATATGTATAAATAAATAAAGATATGATATGATATATGGACTAATGAACAACGTAGGCGCCTCCGGCGCTTACCCCCACTATAAGACGGAGTTCACGGCAGTATGTTGTTCTTGATCGTTTGTAAAACTGGTGTGTAATGTAAGTGCTCGATTGTGAAAATAAAAGGCTTCCTACTAAAGTTAGGATTGTAGCCGTTTCTTGTTTTCTTTGTTTGGCCTTTCGTCCCCCTGCATTTGAAAGTCATACTTACATCAATATTTTTTTTTTTAGTTAAAGCTATTTTCGCTTTTTATTAATCTTTTTAATAAGTAGTCAAAACATATACATAAATATGCATAGCAAAACCCAAACTGAAAACATTGACAATTGATCTCAATCAATAAGAAGTGATGGAATTTGCAAGCCACCAATTTTGATTAACCCGGTTTTCTTTCTTGTATTGAAAGAAACAAGCAACATTTACAGGACACTAACGCCATCTCTAGTAAGAGAGGGTTATATTAGGGTCAGGGCTATAATTTAGCCTTAAAAAATATTGTATTTTATTCATAGACTACTAAACAATCTTTGGTAAAAAGGGCCAAATTTTAGCCATTTCTATTATTTTATGGTTTCACATTATATTTTAACATATGTCCGGTTTAAAAGACGTCAAGTTTGACACAAATTTTAACACCATTTCTTAATTATTAGATTTTAAAACATCTAAGAGTCTAGATCAATTATAGATGTGATGTCAACATATAAATAATTGATGTGGCATATGATGTGACATTGCCTTATTTTATATCAGATCAAATTAAAAGAAAAGAAGGAAAAATTGGAATTTAAAATCTAAAGAACAAAATTACAATAAAAAAACCAAAAGACGCAAAGAAAAATCTATTGTATGATAGTTTGGAATAAGGGTATATATATAGGGTTACTGTACTTAATCTCATTAAATATACACGTGTAGTTTGTTTGTTGAATTTACATCTCAGTAGCCATATATTCGGTGAGAAACCCAGATCAATCTCATTATCCAACACATGGCCATGGGGGGCTTGAGCCAAACCCCATTACCAACACCAATATATATAGATTAATTCAGGAAACGTACAGATATACAAACTTTGTATTTGTCCCACTCCGTAAAGCTTTCCTCTTTGTTCCCGTTACGATTTACAAACTTCTCTAAATACCACCTGCACATATATTAACAAAAAACTGGGTTCATGGGTCTCTATGTGTTCGAAGATTTGAGAAAGCTGAGAGATTAGGGTTCAAGCACCAAGGACGATATTAGGGTTGGAGAGGAACATCGAATTTTTTTTTCTTTGCGTCATCGGTTATTTTTACTATAAAATTAGATTTTGTTTTTAGATTTTAAATTCTAATTTTTCCTTCTTTTCTTTTAATTTGATTTGTTATAAAATTAGGCAATGCCATGTCACTTGCCATATTAATTATTTATGGGTCAATGATAAAATAGTACTTTTAAAAGTAACAAATGATAAAACTGTTAACAAATGTTCCTTGATGATAAAACAATACACTCATTTAAATTCTTTAAACCGTTGCCCATAAATTTTTTAAAAATTACACGACATGCCACTGACAAAAATCGCAACCCATTAACCACGATCCATCTCTCTCAGTCTCAACTCGAATCCATCTCCCTCACTCTCTCTTTTCTCTTTCTCTCCTCTCTCTGGCGAATCAGTCTCTCTTCGGCGAACCCATCGTCCTCCACGAGATCCGATTTCGTAGTCCTGGTAATTCCTAAATCGTCGTACTTCTGGTAATTCATAAATCCACCGAGAGATTGATGTCGTTACCAAAGAAAGCTCAGAGAGAACAGATCTAAAAGCACACGACGGAGCTCTCCGCCGTTGTCGTCGACGATTTCATCCTCTTTGATTTTTCTTTCATCCTTCAACAAATCTTTTACGTCATGGCTTTTTATTGATTGAGTTTTTTTTTTTCAAGTCGAAAGCTTTGATTGAGTTGTGAGCTGATGAGTTGAATTTGCATTTTGTGTAGGCCTTTGAGTGAAGATGAAATTAGAGTGCGTATGCCGGTTGTGATTTCTTGCAATGAGGGTAGGAGGGTGGTGGCTGCTATTCAGAATATTGCTAACAAGCAGATTGATAGAACTTTCGCTTTCGACAAGGTTTGTGTGTTAGAGATTTAGAATAGTGAAACTTCATTAGTGTTGCTCTAGGATGTCGTAGCTTATGAGAACAATGGGTTTTCTGGGTATGTCATTTATGAAATAGAATGCAGTGTCATGAATCTTTTATTGATTAGATTGTAAATGCATGTTTCTTTGGGATGTTTAATTTGTGGTACGTTATTTGGTTATGCACACCAGGTGTTTGAGGAAATGTCTGTGAATGAATTTTGGTGTTTTTTCTCGATGAGAGCGCTGTGGACCTTAATGTTTTAGCGAGGGCTGACCTTCTCAAGTTCTTGAGCAAGGAATGTGAGGAAAGAGATGCTACACGCTGCAAAGAGATGCGCATTAAAGACAAAACCTTAAGAAATATAGAATTCTGCCCAGATTTTTAGTCAAATTCGATGGCAAATTGCGAGCAGCTCAGAGCGATTTAGGAACCTTGCCTTATATCAACAAAAAGCTAGAAGAGTCTAGTTTCCAAAACTTTTCGCAGATCATTAATAGTTATTTTTTAGAGGAAGTTATGGCCGTCAGAAGGAGGGAAGGGCATTCTGCCGAAAACTGGAAAAGGAAGGAGAAAAGTCTATCAAGCAAGTGTTCATGGAAATGTAGCCGTTAAATGTGGATGTGTTGTAAATAGTTATTACTTAGTGGGCATTCTTGTAATTAGCCGACTAGGGTTGTTATTGTAATTTACATCATGGTCTCATCTCTATATAAGAGATGGTTCCCTACTCAATAATATACACATATTCTCTCATTCTCTTGGTTGTTTCTCTCTTTTCTAAATCTATTCATTTTCGTTTTACAACACGTTATCAGCACGAATAGTTCTAACACTGAGATAGTTTTATGCAGCATTCAAAATTTCGAAGATTGTTGAAGAAGGAGCATATATCATTCAATCTGCTACTTTGTGACATTGATCACAAATAAGCTATTGGATTGGCTGAGAAGCTATGTACGAACAACCTTCTCAGCTCTGCACAATTAGAATGAAGATCCATTCATTCTACATCAAGTAATGTTTTCTATATTCTAATTTTAATGCATGTTTTCAATCTTTGATTATATGAACAAATCATCATGAAGGATGAACCATATTCCGTTTATAATTTTGAAATTTGTATATGCATGCTTATTGATTTGTGGTCGCATGTAAAATATTCTCCTTTGATGCAAGAACCACCAAATTTATATTATTCATCTATTTTGGTTTATATAATAAAAATGTGTTCATGTTTTGATATTGGAAAGAAAAATATGACATGAAAATCATCGAACGGCCGGTAGCCGTTGAAATTAGTGACCATCACATGCCTAGTAGTGCATACTTCAGATTCGGTATCTCGTTTTCCTGACATTCGAACACATGCAAGAGCGTGATTGCATTCTGGAAATAATGCATGTAACCGCTAATGTAGGAACATTAATTTGGTCATTTATATCAACGGTTACATATGTGAAATATTTATGCCTGAAGCATTTAGTGATACAAACGAATTAATATTGCTCTTAATGGGTTTCAGTAAAATCTGTACATAAATGCGTTCCAAAAGTACCGCACGCAACCATTAATTTGGTCGTTTATACTAGACGTTACATCTACGCAATAATCGCCGAAATTATGTCCATCATAATCAATTATAGTAGAAGCGTAATGGGCGGAATTATTACTCAAATTAATATATAAGCGTCATGAGTTTTAATCGTTGGTTCGAATATTCTTACCGTAATGGTTAGAAACGTTATGAATTTAATATTCGGTTACGTCAATTTGAATAATTATCATTATAATTCATTATGCTAGAAGCATGAATTTTGGGTTTAATTACGTAATTATTATATAAACGTTATGCCAGTAGCATTTACCTCATTTATTACTAATATAGTAATACATAATGTCATAAGCATTAATGAGATTTAAACCCATAACCGCTACATAAATGATATTTACTATTGACTTTATGTCGGATCCTAATTTAATGTCAATTACGAATTAGAATCATATTCATTTATGAGGGTATAATGCCAAAAGCAATTACACATTTATAACCCTATAAATTGTGCTTGAAGCATTAGGGTTTAATTACGCGATTATTACATAAATGTTATGCCATAAACATTTATCCAATTTAATACCTATGTGTAATGCTAGAAGCATTAATGAAATTTGTACTCATTGTCTTTGGTACATACTTAACCACTGCATAAATGATATTTATTTAGTAATTTATGCCATATATTAAATGTCGGTTAATTACCAAATTCAAATTGCGTCAGTTTTATTTAATCAATTCTCAATTATGTTATCATTTATATGAATTGTTATGGGGATGTAATGATGCATTTTGCCGGAAGCAATTAATGATGCAAATGAATTTATTTTGCACGTAACCGCTACGGTGTTGACATTTATTGGTTTAGTAAATACCAATTGTATTGCATATACATTATGTCAATGAGAATTAAATTGTTTCCGTTATAATTTAATTTATTTCGGTTTCACATAATTTCTTTCACATTAAGTTTGTCTGTTACGATTTAATAACATATATTGCATTGATTTATGTTATATTGGTGAATATTAATGATGTTAAGTCAGAAGCTTAAATCAAGCCTGTATATGCACGAAATTGAGCCAGAAGCTTGATGCAAGCTACAAGGCTAACACATAAGCTCGCCATGAGTCTATACAATGATTATAATTCTTCTCAAACTAGGCTCACCCAGTTGGATGCGATGTCTAGGCAAGTACTTTTGAGGATGTGTACTTAAGTGAGCCTCGCTCCACCACTTCATCATGGCTTACCTGGTCGTATACAATTGGAGTTACCGAAATGGTTGATTAATAACATTGCATTTGACACGACCCACCCCGAATTTCACCCTAAACTCGGAGTAAATCGTGCGGGGACCACCTCCAAGGAAAGATTTACCGCTAACTTCGGTACAACCTCCCTTGGAAATGGACAACCATTCCAAACCAAAACCTGCAAACACGTCTAAAGGTTCCAAATCCAACCTTATAGACTCCTGGAGCCTTCGTGCTCCCCACAAATCACAACCTCTCCCAATATAGATTTACTAATCTAACAAAGACTCTATAATAAACAACCACATATTCAGAGCAACTCTATTTTAGAGGAAATGAACTATAAATAAATAGAAAAGAGCGGAAGCTATACTATTGACTATACCTCTTCTCCATGTACGCCCGATCTCAACTATGCAATCCTGTAGACTGGGCATTTTAAAACGAAGGGCCCAGGGGAAAACATTTAATAACGTTAGAGTGAGTGAACATAAATAATTTAATAACAAAACATTTATGTATTCCCATTTTAATTTTATAGAAAATATACTGCATGCGGCAGCTCAAAAGCGCTCAATTCATAATCTGACAATTTCACGACTAGCACTGGCTAGTCACAAATTCAAATAAAATGGAGCCTCTCAGGCTGAACTATATATAAACATATATATTCGTATGTATCTACACTCGTCAGACTCCTTGTATGAATCCTAGAAACAATTCAGAAAAATAGAAATTCATACAAGGCTACAACGCTGGCGTCTAACGCTCACGTTGCGCCATAATGATATTTTTCCTCATTATGACCGAAAAGGGACGGTGTACATATACGTGTGGACTCCCTATATTAAAACCTAAGTAAACCGAAAAAGAAAGAAGTTTTCATATAGGGCTATGACGCTTGTGTCTACCACTCACGACACGCCATAATGATATTTTACCTCATTATGACGGACCAAGCACGTATGGCTAGCTAGCATTTATATACATACTAAATTCATATATCCAAAACATATATATCCACCGAAAATCTCATTTTCGGGATCTCTCCAAAGGAGGAAAAATTGTCAAATAGGCGAGAAATCAATAAATCTCATCAGAAGAAATAAATGATTAATAAAATCATTCATCGCATGCCTTTTATTTAAAACAAAGGTCCACTCACAACTTTAGGCCTAAGCCTGACGTCGATCCGAGGTCTCTCCAATTGAGTCTCCTCACGTCCTGTTCCAAATATATAATTAATTTCCCACTAAAATTCAGTATTCATAAAATAGGCAAAATTAATCGAGAGCCATAAACACGCTCATCATTGCCTAACTTCGATATTCTTAAATCGAAACGATCCAAACTTTTATATCATACTCGGCAGTCGTAAATACAACCTTCCCCAGAAATTGATTTAAATCCTACGATCGGATTTTACATTATTTAACCGCCAAAATACCAAACTTCAGAAATTCACAAACTTATTCAAAACTCGTCCGAAAATTCTACAATTCACTTCATTAAACTCCTCTAATTATTACACATTTAAAATTATACAAAACCCCAAAACGGCGGCGGCGGCCGGAGGCCGATTCCGGCGACGTCCAAATTCTACCAAATTTTAACATAATCTTCTTCTCATCATCCCAAACAACTTTCATAACTATCACTAAGTCCAATTTCAAGTCTAACTAGGTCAATTGAACGAAAACATCCTAAAAGCCCTAGAATTTCAACTTCGAATTTCTCCTTACCGAGCTCAAGAGGGATCGAGCCTTTTGGAGGGGTTGTTGCACGGGAGGAGAGCTTCAAAACCGTACCAAGCTTGCCCGGATTGGTGGCCGGAGGAGGGAGTTCCGGCGACGGAAAGCTCAAGGCAGCCGCGCCTTTCGGGCGGCACCACTCCTTCACGGCGACGCTACACGGCCGGTCACCGGCCCAGAAAGAGAGAGGGGACGGCGGGGGTCCGAATGGGACCAGTCCGGCGGCCTAGCTTGGCCGGACGGCGGCGGACGGCGCTGGAAGAAATCCGGCAACGGGGAGAGAAAGGGAGAGCGCGGGAGAGAAAAGAGAGAGAAGAGAGAGAAAGGGAGAAGAGAAAAGAAAAAGAAACGGGTTTGGGCCTTATACCAACCCGGCCCAACACTTCTTAGAATACCCAATCCAAAATTTAACACCCCAAAAAAATATACCCTAATAAAAATTACCTTTTACTAGCTAAAATTTACTATTTTATCGTCGTTACATTTTTCTCCTACGAATAACTCTCCGAAATAATCGTCCCTCTAAACCCCTCTAGGGACCAATTAAACTATATCTCAATTTCAGAGACGGTAAAAATTCTTATTATAACCAAGCTAGTAAATAAGATAAAAAAATTTCGGGTCGGGATGTGACAGCATTTCTTGGTAGACCATTCTTAGCCCAGTAGGCCTACTCTCCCTCTATGGGACCTAAAAGCCCAACATACCTCTCAGAAATGCCCCGTAGGCTTGTAAAGTATGTAGAGGCTAGGTTTATTTATTTCACTTTAATTACAGTCAATTCTTTTGGTCCAGCAGAATCAAACAAAAGAAAAATAATCTAATGACACTGGTTTTTCGTACCTAGTCATTATGTATGTCTATAAGACTCTCCAAATATTTTCTCATAATGACTGTTGTTAATATATTCACCATATTTAATGTGTAGTTAATTGCCAGAAGCATTTACACATAGTTACGTGACATATTCACTATGCTAAATTAGTAGCATGAAATTAATATCATCAATTGCTACATGATTATAATTTGAAAATACATGTACCTAATGAACCGGTAGTTCAAAAATAAACCGGTAGTTCAGAAATGAACCAGTAGTTCATGTATAAATCGAACATGTAGTTTTGATAATTACCCCTTAAGGAACTTGAAGTTTCATTCTAAAATTCACCGGACATGATCACATCGGTAGCTTTTATCATGTTAATTGGTAGTCTCCAGAAGAAACTATTTGAAGTAGACATCTTCCTTGCCTGAAGCAAATCATAATTAGAGAATATTGAAATGAAAAGGTTTAATGCCCTAGAATCTAAATCAAAACTTATTTATGTTATCAATATTAAGGAACTGAGCATTCTCGTCTGGTTGATGAGGTAAAATACCTCTACGTTTCAGAAGAACGTGATTAAAAGGTAAGTTCATTGAAACCAATGCTTAAACGTTGAAGCCACCACAAAAATGGTGTAATATCTTTGCATAACCTTCGAATGTGCGGCCAAAAGCGTATATTGAATATATTCAAATTTATTAGCTAGTAGCTAAATGATTCGAGCAAATACTAGCTATAGTATTGGTGTTTGATGCACCCAAGAAAAACATATGATGCACCGTATCCTCAACTCAATTATCACACGGGCATCCCCCTCAGAATAAGGGTCTTGTCTTTAATGACACATTATGTCAAGCTTCTCGTTAAGAATATTGAATAGTAGACCATCACATGCAAAGACTAGAATATATACTATCTCTTTATGCACAGAATGCAAGGGAAAATACGTGGACCTATCCAACCACCATACAGACTAGTTAAATATTAATGGTTTTGGTTGATGCATCGACAAAAGTGATCAGATGTCACATTATTGTCCACATGAAAATGCTGCGTTTGCTAAACTCTCACCCATGAAATAGAGGATACACCACTCGGATTATCCCATAAAGTCTATAAGACTTGATAATGCCGGAGAGTTTACATCGAAGGTTTTCGATGATTATTGCATATCCCTTGGATTTTGTAAAATATATAGTTTCTTATGTTCAAACCTAAGATGGTCTCGCATATAGAACCTTGGTAATGCGCACCAAGCTTCTACTGTTTGCGTCGGGCTATGCAATCTTGCATGCAGCCATATCGGTCCAGTTGAGGCCCACTGCTACCTGTCTTACTTCGTGTTACAGTTGGTGACTGGGTGTGAACCTGATGATTTTGCACTTACACGCATTTGGGTTTGCAGTCTCCGTGCCAATTGTACCGCCACAACGTACAAAATTAGGTCCTCAATAAAGGATGGGCATATATGTCGATTATGAACCCTATCCATTATGTGCTCCTAAGAGCCCTTGACATGAGATCTCTATACCACTAGATTTGCGGTTGTCACTTTGATGAGACAGTCTTCCCGCCGTTAGGGGGAGATAAGAATGTGAGCGTTCCTGATGAACGACGTGTAGAATGTCTCATCTTGATCCCCAAACCGCACATGTGAAATTGAAGTGCGAAGAATTCTACTTCTAGTTGAAGTGCAAAGAATCCTAGATCTACGTAGTGTAACCCATAATATGCTACACACTTCACTAGATCTAGTTAAAGTGACGAGATCATATATACCTGCTGCAAACCTGCAAGGATAAATGTCCCCGTAGGACGTATCATCCTAGTTGGACGAGGTACGGCCATGGCGGCTAACCAGTCATAGTCCTTGCCCAGAAGCGAGGTAGACCATTAGGTTCGAACGATTCTTATCCCTAGAAGAGGGTAAACTTGGTAGAAATGAATCTTCTTGCCATCGTAATCTCAAACCAATTAAACTCACGAGATAAATCCGGATTATGGGTTCGTCCTAGAAGAGACGAAGTTGGGGGACGCTCCAACATTTAAACCCACTCCTGAGAATAGAAAATCTCGGTAAATTTTGTGAGATATTGAATCGGAATGAGAATTCATCGATGATATGTTTGTATTTTCGGTGGCCACCAAATTTATAATAAGTGATGATGTCGAACCTTGCTTCGTTGATAGATCTCAACGAAAAGACGACTGGCTAAAAAGGAAAGAAACAATCCAGGTCAAATCAGATTCCTTAACTAAGAGAGAGGTGTTATGGGCCTGTTGTTCCCACACCTACCCATGTTAAACCTATATTGTTTAGATGGGTATTTGTAAGGAAGCGTAATGAGAACAACGAGATTGTGATATAAGTCTCGTTTAGTGGCGCAAGGATTTTCTCAACGCCCTGCGATTGATTACGAGGAGAAGTATTTTCCCGTAATGGACGTCATAACGTTCCACTACCTTATTAGTTTGGTAGTTTCCAAATAACTGAATAAGCAGCCTATGAATGTGGTAACAACTTATCTCTATGGGGATTTGAATATAAAGATATACATGAAGTTTCCTGAAGGACTTCTGTTACCCAATGCAAATAGTTCTAGACCACAGAACATGCTCTCCATTTGCTAGAGTAGTTCACTTTAGGGGTTCAAACAATCCAGACGAAGTTGGTATAATCGTCTAAGTGAATATTTGCTTGGGGTGGGATATATGAACAAATAGATTATGTCCATGCGTGTTTTAAGGAAACAAATTCCGGGTTTGTAATTTGTGATAATTTATGTCAATGACATGAATTTGACTGATACTCTTGAAGAGATTAAGGAAACTACAAAACACCTGAAATCAGAGTTTGAGATTAATGTCTTTAGGAGACTAAATATTATTTTGTCGACCTGAAGTCGTGCAAAGTGCAGATGGAATTTTGGTCCATCAATCAAATTAAATCTAGAAGATGTTAACATACTTTGATGAGGATAAAACAAAGTATTTAAGCACACCTATAGTCGTCCGAGGTCTAAAGACACCCGTATTATCGTGCAGATAATAACGAAGAGATATTGAGGCCAGAAGACTCATATCTAAGTACAATAAGTGCATTATTGTACTTGGTTAAATGACCTTGACCGGACATCTCATCTGATGTGAATTTGTTAGCTAGATATAGCTTTGCGTCAACACGCCGCCTCCGTAAATGACATAAAAGACAATTTTCCGTTACTTTAAATGTATGACGGAAAAGAGCTCGTTCTATCCCTAGGCATCATGGAATGGATCAACCGCCTATGATCCTTGGAATGATGTTTGCCTTGTTAAATATGCTGACACGGGTTATGTAAACCCACACAAGGCTTATTCTCAACTGGTTATGTCTTTACTATAGGGAATACAATAATCTTAGAGGTATATGAAACAAAAACCTCTTTAAATCATGTTGACTATTAAGTTATTCAAGAAGTATGATCAATGTAGTAGTTTTACCTAGTGTGTAGTTTTCAGGGGGAGTAAATATTAGGGGGAGTATCCTAAAGCATACTCTTGACCATTGTGTACTCTTTTTGTCCTTCGTCTAGGGTTATTTTGTCCCACTGGGTTTTGTTACCTGGCAAGGTTTTAATGAGACACACATGTAATTAGTCACCTTGCTCATGCTGCATCTTGAAGATGCCTTTATTTGAAATATATGCATTTGCTCATCTTTTCCCTTCGACCACGGGTTTGTCCCACTGGGTCTACCGGGCAAGGTTTTGGTGTAGCAACTATTATGCATCTATCTCCCACAAACTCACATCTTATGATCCAGACTATCACTGCTACTTGTGTGTTGTACTATTTTCTCCTTCTACCAGGATTGTTTTTGTCCCATAGAGTTTTTATTACCTGGCAAGGTTTTGACGAGGTAACACCGAAGCACATATTAGAGGAAGCTAATGACAGAGAATACCAAGAGGGAGTGTTGTAAATAGTTATTACTTAGTGGGCATTCTTGTAATTAGCCGACTAGGGTTGTTATTGTAATTTACATCATGGTCTCATCTCTATATAAGAGATGGTTCCCTACTTAATAATATACACATATTCTCTCATTCTCTTGGTTGTTTCTCTCTTTTCTAAATCTATTCATTTTCATTTTACAACAGGATGATAATTTTGGAGGTTAATTTCGCGAGAACTAGCGGTGCCCACCAGTCAGGTAAGCTTCACTTTCGACATGAAGCTCTTAATGTTTGATTGAATTTTTGCTTATTGATTTGTTCATATCTGAAAATTTAGGAAATAAGAGAAGCTTAGGGGAGATTAATTAAAAATGAAGATAACTTCTATATTCGTTCATATGCGAAGTTTGAACAAATGGTAAATGAATTGTATGAATCTATTGTTTCTATTGATATATAAGGTGAAGCTCTACTAAACAATGTTAGAGTCGAAATCTTTTTCGGTCTATGATTTACAACAAGATTTGTGACATTTAGCAAATGAAGTTTTGGACAGGGTTTTAAAGAGTATATTTATTTGGTGTATATCACACTTTAGGGTTTATATCCAGAAGAAAGACATTGGGTGTGTATCTTGGCCATACATTTTATTCCCTCTTGCTTGACATGGAATTTGGTTTCTGTTTTTTTTATGTCCAGAATTCTACATTATAAACTACCAAGTCTCTGATTTGTGTGATTGTGATAGCTTGCTGCATCACTTATTTGTAATGACAGTGGTTCTAACTTAGCTGCAATTCGAGAGAAGTGGCCAAGAAGTACTGCCGTCCATCAACTAGAAGCTCACATTTTGATGTATGTTGTTCTATGTTAAGTTGGTAAGGCTCATCCCTATTACACCCTCTATGCATATTTGACTCAAGTTGCTACGATGGGATATAATCAGTTAGCTCATAACAAGTTTGTTGGGTTGTTCAGAACAAGCCCTCATTTGTGTTGTTCAGAACTCACCAAAAGTTGTCCTTAGCTTCTACAAAGATAGAATATGGTGCAATTGTTGTTCTTGTATAAATAATTTGGTCTACATGAGATCAAGGTTCTCTTTACATACTTTTCTATAAGAAAAATAAGATTGATGTCCAGTGATAAATCTTTTATATATGTTGCGCTACATGGATAGTTATATATCCATTTTAGCAATTACATCTCATCTCCTTAATGTATAGTTACATTGATAGTTACATAAGCATGTCAATGTCGTTACACAAGTGTAGCATATATGTAACTACCCAGGTAACTATCAATCTGTAGTTACATGAATAGTTACATTGATAGTTACATAGACAGATTAATGTCGTTACACAAATATAACATTTATGTAACTACCAAGGTAACTATCAATCTGTAGTTACATGGATAGTTACATGCATAGTTAAATGGATAGTTACATAGGCAAGTTAATGTCGTTACACAAGTGTAGCATATATGTAACTACCCATGTAACTATCAATACATAGTTACATGGATAGTTACATAGATACATAGTTACATGGATAGTTATATGCATAGTTACATGGATAGTTACATAGATTGATAGTTACATGCATAGTTACATAAATAGTTACATAGGCATGTTAATGTCGTTACACAAGTGTAGCATGTATGTAACTACCCATGTAACTATCAAACTGTAGTTACATGGATGGATAGTTACATAGATTGTTACATTGATAGTTACATACATAGTTACAAAGATAGTTACATAGATTGATAGTTGCATGTATAGTTACATAGATAGTTACATGTATAGTTACAAGGATAGTTACATATATAGTTATATGAATAGTTACATGCGTAGTTGCATGGATAGTTACATAGATTGATAGTTACATATGGATAGTTACATGCATAGTTACATAGATAGATATTTACATAGATGGATAGTTACATGGATAGTTACATACGCAGGTTAATGTAGTTACACAAGTGTAACATGTATGTAACTACCCAAGTAACTATCAATCTGTAGTTACATAGATAGTTACATGCATAATTACATGGATAGTTACATAGGTAAGTGTGATGTATAGTTACATGCATAATTACATAGATGGTTACATTGATAGTTAGATAAGTAGTTTAATATAGATACACAAGTCATTTACATAATAATAATTGCAGTGTGCCGCTACGCGCCTGCACCGCAACGACAGCATCACGCTGCGTATTAGAACATAAATCTATTAAAATCTATATAACTAGCAATGTAACTACCTAGGTAACTAGCAATCTGTAGTTACATAGATGAATAGTTACATGGATAGTTACATAGATGGATAATTACATAGATGAATAGTTACATGAATAGTTGCATGCATAGTTACATGGATAGTTACATAGATGCATAGTTACATGGATAATTACATGCATAGTTATATAGATGGATAATTACATAGAAAGTTATATGGATAGTTACATGCATAGTTACATAGATGGATAGTTACATGCATAGTTACATGGATAGTTACATAGGTAAGGTGATGTAACTATCTATGTAACTGACAAAGTAACTATCTATGTAACTGACAAAGTAACTATCTATGTAACTGACAACGTAACTAACAATTTAACTAAGCGGTCATGTAATTACTCAAGTAACTGGCATGTGACTACCTATGTAACTTTTTAAGTTACATGTAACTGGTAATGTAGTTATCTTTGTAACCGGTAATGTAATTATCCATGTAACTTGCAGTGCAACTATCAATGAAACAAAGAGGTCTTGTAACTGACTAATTAAGTAACTATTTATGTAACTTGTTTTGTTAGTGTCAACTGAAGTAACTGGCAATGTAACTAAGTAGTCATGTAAATTTTCATATAAATGATCATGTAACTACATGAGTAACTAATCATGTAACTGACTGTGTAACTACTCAAGTAACTAAATATTTGCAGCGTGCCGCTGCACCGCAACAATAGACTAACTATATAACTATATACTTAGGTAAGTAACTACCATATGTAACTACTTAAGTAACTGGTCATGTGATTCGCTATGTAACTACTTAAGTAACTGGTCATGTAACTACGATGTTATTACACAATTAAGAGTGTAATCTGGAAAACATAATAAAGAAATAAGACATTTTCACCTTCATTCATATGATGTCAGTAGATAATACAATAACAGTAGTTTACCAAACCAAAAAAAAAAGTACATCCTAGATTAAAGAGATGCCAACCCCACTTTCTCTGCATCATATCAAAACAACCTATAGCAGCATCCTATTTGATTTAAGCTCCTTCTTGCTGATTTTGCCAAACCTCTCTATTTAAGTAGAGCTGCAACAACGTGGCTGACAAGTAACAATGAGATTTGTGAATCAGTTATAGCATCATGATGACAAGTTGCTTAAGAATTTCCATATGCGTGCTTAACTATATAAGCTTCATTGTCAAAGCCTTCAGGTTCTTAAGCTTTATGGAGTGAACCCAGTTCAGAATACCATAAAAATCAAATTCTTTTGTTGTTCAGTTTTATGGGGTGACCTAGCTTCATAATGCCATCAGAATCAAAGTGAAGCTGGAAACCATCAAAAAATGAAATAGATCAGCAAGCTTACAAATGCATTGATCATCATCGCTCAGCAAGATATAGAGATAATGCTTCTTTTTGTTTCAAACAAGTTAGTACTAACAAATATGATCACTACATGATGGTATTTTTCATGCTTACAATTGTATGTCGGGGTCTGATCACACATGTAATTGTAGAAAGTTTATAAGGCTAGTGTACTAACACAGGCTTTTCTTATGCAACAATGGATGATACTCAGCGTATGATGCAAATGAGTGGGTTCGGCTTTGATCCATCAAAGGTAATAACTTAAAAGTGGTTTTCTGCAACACTTTTAAGGTTCAAGAGATTAATCTAGTAAATGTCTCAGATATCATCAAAGCTTCTACTCTGCTTATCTGATTTACCTCTTTTCCTTTATTGATCAGACTGTGGGTGCTGAGAAGGATAGCCTTGATATAATCCAGCACGATTGGGCCTTATCGAAATTTGAGCATCGTGTTGAAGCTGTATTGAAGAAACTTGTCAGATAAAGAATTTTAACGAGTTAGGGATAATGAAACTTGGACAGTAAATGGGCTTCTTCAGCTGAGCTTTTAAAACTCAAAACCTTATTTGAACATTTCATATGAGAAATACAACAATAATAAAGTAAATAAAGTTACTTCATGAGAATTCTCAGAGAAGAGTTTTAATATTGCAGACCAATACACCTACAGAAAGACCAACATTGAGGGACAGACACAAAGGAAGAGACACAAAGCCCCAATTTAACAACAGAGTATTCACGCAAAACTGAAGTATGATAGTTGGCATCCTAGAAGCCCAACTTGGATAGTTGGCATCCTCCACTCTACAATTTCAATCAATCAACAACATCTTGATCTGAACCTAACCAATCACAACTCCAAAACACCTCCTAAAATCTTACATAAATGAATGGAAGACCGATCGATCAATAAAATTCAAAGCTAATTCCATATCTAACTCCAAGCACCACACACACAACGAAATCATCACAAAATCTTCCAGATCAAACACATATACTTCAATCGCTCTCAAATTCAAACTAGAAACTTCAATCTCTAGTAGAATTCCACAACAAAAAAGATGCTTAAACAAAAAAGAAGCTATTAGATCCTCTCCGATTACCTTGAAAAGAAGAAGACAATCGAAGACTTGGACGGTGATGAAGAAGAAGGACCAAGCCGGAGATGGAGAGAGAGATGTAACGGCTGAGCGCACCAGAGAGGAGGTATCGGTTGAGGGGAGCGATGTTCGCCGGAGCTCCGATAGAGTGCATGTATTTGCAATCAGATACCGGAGCTATGTTCATGATCCATGTCGACGATCGTCGGCCATAGGAGAGAGAGAGAGACAACGAAACTGAGATCTCGATCAAAAACAGGTTTAGGGTTAATTAGATGGGAGGGTAGAATAATCATGTAAAAAGAGTGAAAATAGACCTTTTAATCATTTAAGATGTTTTGAGGTGACCATCTTATCTTGTAATATGTTTTAATGGTGATATTTTTATCATATGGAACATTTGAAGACTATTTTATCATTTGTACCTTCAAATGATAGTTGAGTGTAAAATGCCCTTTTGAGTCTAGAGAATTTGCCCATTGTAATGAGATGAGAATGAAATCATCTTATAAAAAGTTGATAATTGTTATAATTTGGGTCATCATCAATCAACCCGTCTTAAAAAAAATAATAAAAAAAAATCTGATTTGGGACCACATTTTGACTTTGCTTTAGCTTGGGTTATCTAAAGGGCTATGTTTAGCCCTTTTGATTGGCCCTTTTAGGCCAAAATTTAGGATTTAATCTAATACCTCTATTACCAGAGATGACCTAACAACGTACCCTTTACGTGCATTATACAAGTTGACCGTTAATTTTGGGGCAATTTACGGACAAGATTGGATTAATTACTCCCGCCTCTGTCATTTCTCTTCTCTCTTAACCCTAACTAATATCCTACTTTTTTACCATAACCGAACCCACAGTACTTGCTGCAGCCCTTTCATACCAAATATTACTGCAGTTGGTTCTATAAATAGAAACTAAGACCCTTACCAGACTACACAAAGCAGTTTTAAAAGCTTCTTACTTCTTTGGGTTGCTACTTGCTACATTAGTCTCTCAATGGCATCCCACTTCATACTAAAGCTCGTCAATCCATTCCCATTAGTACTTCTTTTGGTTTTTGCCATGAGTACTAGTGCGCTTTCATCCCAGGCCAGTGATCTCAAAGAAACTAAAATGGTCTTGTACTTCCAAGACTTCGCTGCAGGCCCGAATGCCACTAGCATTCCAATTGCAGGCATTGCCGGAAAGCTTTGGAGCTTCACTCAGTTCGGAACAGTTTACGTCAGTGACGACGCCATGACCGTAGGTCCAAGCCCAAAGTCAGCCGTAGTTGGGCGCGTACAAGGCGTGACGGTGGCGGTGGCACAAGACGGGAGCAATGCCTGCGTCTTGGTATCGCTTGTGTTCACAAACAGGGAGTACAATGGCAGCACTATAGAGATACAAGGAAACAGTAAGCAGTTCCAGCCAGTTAGAGAGGTTGCGGTGGTATCAGGTACCGGAAAATTCAGGTTTGCTAGGGGATATGCTACCTTTGAAACGTACTTCGTGGATGTTCCGAGTGCCTACACGATATTACGGTGCAATGTTACAGTGCAACATTACTAGCATATCAAATCCTACTTCATCTTTGTTTACCTTCAATTATATATTCCCCTGTTTCTCTACCAATAAAATCCCACACAAAGAATATTAATGTATGATGTATGATCACATCGATCTTTTGTTTGTAAGTTGCAATTCCAGGTTCATGTCAACATTAGTACAAACTTAATTACTTTGAGATGAAATTTAACTGAGAATTCTATAGGGTTTAATTTAGTGCTACCACATACTGTTATTATGTTCTGTTTGTATTAAGCTTCTACGCGTACGGTGTATAATTGTATTAGTTCCACTCTACTGCTGTGGACCTTCTGCGCATTAGGCTTGAATTTATTTCAATAACAAGTATAAAGAAGTGATAGGGGAGTTTGGCAGTTGTACCCGAGCTTGATCAGTTGACTTTGAATATAAATCGAAACCATGACTCGAATTTGAGTACAAATCACACAGCAACTTCAGAAGCTCTTATAGATAGTAACCATATTGATACCATGACTGTTCAGGCTGAATCAATACCGAGTTTAAGAAAACCCAACTAGCCAATAGCCATGTACCTACAGAACATCTGTGCTGGTCCGAATGCCGCGCAGCCATTCCTATTGCGGGTATTGCCGGAATGGATTGGTGCTCATTCAGTTCGCAACACCCTTTAGCACGAACAACCATAGTCCAGAGCCAAACTCACAACAGTTGCCATCATCAAGGCTTGTTTATGACATCAGATCTTAATGAACGTACGTAGTGTCTCTGTCTTCAGTTGTATGCGCGAACCAGGAGAACAATTAAGATACAAGGAATCAGTAAGCAGTTCAGCAGACATAGAAGGATAGCAGTCGTATCAGATTATCAGGAATCGAAAAAATTTCGATTTGCTAGAGGGTATTGCTATGTTTGAAACCATTGAGACGTATTTCCTAGACAATCCTATTGGTTATTAATTTAGTTATAAACAGTGCAACATTTCTAGTTTAGGTTTGCTCTTTTTTTAGTGCATGGTCTGTATCCAGAAGGTCTTTACACAAATCTATTTTTTAAGGGTTTGCTGCTACTTGGCTACTTCAATATTCAGAACACCTTGGAGCTTAAACAACTCTCACTTTCTCATCTATCATCTCAGTAGCCTTACTTCTTTAGTTTCCTCTAGTTGCTATCAGTTTTATCAATTGCTTTAGGATATCCTTAATTCCTTGAATTGTCGACATTGCTGTAATACCTTAGCTTTAGGATCTTAATTCCTTCCAAGTATACAGTAATATTTTTCTATTTCATATACCAATTAATGGCATTAAACTTGTTATCCAAGTTTACTAATCAAACCGTAGTGTTGGTTCTGGTTCTATCCATGACACATTTTCCGGCATCGCCAGTAGCAGTGAAGAGTTCAAAGAAACTCGCATGTACATGTACCTTCAGGACTTCATTGCCGGTCCAAATGTCACAGACATACCAGTTGCGGGTGTCGCTGGAAAGCTTTGCTTCAGTCAATTTGGAACAGTTTATGTAACTGACAACCCTCTCACCGAAGGCCCCAGCCTACACACACCATCAGTTGGCCGAGCCCAAGGTGTTTTCGTGGCTGCAGCACTGGACAGTCTTAATGCCCTTATTGTGTTTTCAGTCAGGTTCACAAACAAGGAGTACAATGGCAGCACACTAGAGATACAAGGAAACAGTATCTTACGGGAGCCGGTTAGAGAGCTTTCGGTGGTATCCGGTACCGGAAAGTTTCGGTTTGCTAGAGGGTACGCTACGTGCGAAACCTATTCTGTGGACAGTTCGATTGGATACGCGCTGGTAACAAGTAGAAAACTAATAAGATGATGTCTATGTTAGACTAACATGCATGATACTGATTTGAGGCTGTTTATTGTTGTGATGCGTAGAGAGGTACATCATAATGTTCTCTAGGCCCAAGCTTTTCATAGCAGATGTGCAGAGTTAAGGTTGTGCAGAGTTAAAGAGCATTTAGGCACTTACATATTCGATTATGGGTGCTCACGCATGAGTTTATCAACCCCCCGCCCAATTTTCTTTGTGCTGGCTCTTGGTTTTGATTTTGGTTCTTAGTTCTCCTTCATCAGTCACTTCTCTTTCATGGTTGGGTTTCGATGGTGGATTGTACGGTACTGTTTGAGAGTGGGCTTCCATTTGATTGTGTACTAGGATTCGATTGACATCAGGTTTTCAGGGTTCAATGCTCCAGTTTAATACTCTTATTACCTCACGGCTGCTGGTGACAATAATGGGTGGAGAGTGTGGTAGATTTGTTAGTTTGTTGTTTTATTGTATTCGGTTATAGGGTCTTTGACCTATAGGTTAACGAGTTATTGGTTTCCTCTCCCTCTTTCTATTTTGATCGAGTTAGAGACCTATGCTTTTGTTATTATTAGATTTTCGGCCTCGCGTTTCGCAGACTTTGTAATTGGGCATGTCCCTTGATTAATGAATTATTCATTTCTCTCCTAAAAAAATGGTTTAATTTGTATAAGAATAAATTTAGTTAGTTTTGGTTTTCAGTTTGATTGTCAGTTCTATGCATTTTTCTTTTGGATGTTAGACTGACTATTTGAGCAGTTAGTGTATTACCAAGACATTCTACATGACCAATCAGACAATCAAAAATATTTTCGAATTGTTTTCCTTTGGTTTTAATTTTTAGGGCTAATTAGAAAAATGAAAAATTGTTAGAGAACCATGTACGTTAGGCTACGTACATCAAACTCTTATCGAATGGGACATGAATAGAAAAAAAAAAAAAAAACCTCAATTTTAACGATAGCACATTTGGATACTGATTTTTCTATCAGTGGGGAATCATAGGGTAAACCGTCTGAAATGCACAAAATTAAATCTGTGAGTGTTGGCTTCGCAGCAGTAACTATATATCACAAATTAGTACGTAATACAGACTGATAACATAACTACAATAAATATGTAGCAGTGATATATAAACCAAATTGTCGAAACTGTAATACTTGATCCAAGTAGCAAAACTCAAACAAAAGGGAAATTCGTCACATCAAAAATAAAAATTATGAAATATCATTTGTTTAAATATACGTACTTGTTGTAAATAGTATTAGTTAGTGGACATTCTTGTAATTAGCGTACTAAGGATATTCATGTAATTTACATACTGATTACATCTCTATATAACAGATGGTTCACTACTCAATAAGACACATATATTCCCTTATTCTCATTCTAAGTGTCGTTCCTCTTCTCTCTCCATCTTTTGCATTTTATGTTTTACAACACGTTATCAGCACGAATAGTTCTAACGCTAAGGTAGTTTTTATGCAGCATGGAAGAGAGACCGTTGATCAATCGATGGAAGAATCATTCAACATGGTTCAGAATTTCAGTCACAAACAAGCTCTCGGATTGGATTAGAATTAAGTTTAGTCCACCAATATTCTCGGTTCTGACATATAAGATAAGCACTCATTGATTCGCTTTGCATCGAGTAAAGTTTTCTAAATTCCATTATAACTCATGTTTCTTTCAAACCTTGATTACATGAAAAACCACCCTGAAGCATGAACCATATATTGTTTATGTTTCGATCTTGTGATTTCATACTTATTACCTTTGGTTGCATATTGAAAAATCTGTTTACAATGCATGAACACCAAATTTATTTTATTAGTCTATTTGGTTAATACATATGAACATGAAATGTCATATAAATTTTCTTATGTTATGAGAATTGGAAAAAGAAAATATAGCACAAAAAAAAAAATCACTACGGAGGCCAGTAGCCACTGAAATCAGCCTTCGCAACTGCCTAGTAGTGCAGACAAGGAGGTGCATGGATCAGCAAAAAGTAGAGTTTTTCATGACATGTATCAAATTCAAGATCACCGTCAAATTCAAGTATATGCATGCGTTCCAGAAGTAACGCCCATAACCATTAATTTGGTCGTTTATGCTAGACATTACATATATGGAATATTTATGCCTGAAGCATTTAGTAATACAATGAATTAATATTGCTCTTAATGGGGTTTGAATAAAATCCATTTAAAAATGTAACGTCATTTGAATAATGACGCATAACACTGATTATGTTATTTACGTATAAATTAACATATACGTTTTGTCAGTTACTGATTTGAATTGTGTCAAATTCAATGTCATTTAAGGATATGTAATACTACATGTTTCTATATAATCCCGGACGTGCTCGCAGAAACGAGTGTGACTGGTAGATGACCGATTGTCCTCCCGTTGACCTGCAAAACAAAGGGGACCGGGGGCTTCCGGTCTTTCCTCCTCTGAAGCTCAAGTCAGTGTATAGTGGTTTGAGTGTAATTATTGAGGGCAGTTAATCATACCTGACAAGCTGATGGGCTAGACATATTTACGGCCCAAAATAAACTCTCTCTTACTGGAAAACCGATGTGGGACACTACCTTTGTTGATGACACTCTACTCCCTTACGCCTTCTGAAGCCGTTAACGACCCAATGCGGCTTCCTACTTATGACTGAGAAGTTCGGGACGTCCTCGATTGTGGTGGAATATCTACTGGTTTACGGGCTTGGGAGGTTGTTTCATGTACAACCGACTACAAGTCCCCCCAAGTTCCCGTTCAAGACGCATCTTGAGTGGGGACTTGTTAAAATAAGTCCGTAGACCAGTATATTTTCAAATGGGTCCCGCCCATAGTCCCCCCAAGTCTGGACTCATGACGTGGGTTGAATGGGTGTTACAATTTCATGGACAAAGGGTAGCGAGCCCTTCCATATCCGGTGTTACTACTCGAGCGACGAGGTGTTAACGTCGTCCGTGGTTTATCAAGCCACTTTTTCCGTTTTTAAAGGGATGATATCAAACTGATGCTTTTTGATCACTGATGTCTTTCTCGATCGAATGAATCCCGGTGATTCTCACCCGAGATGAGTCTGACAGTAGGTCTTACGATCTCGGTGACCCTCAGCCGAGATAGGTCTTACCCTGGGTCTTACGATCTCAGTGACCCTCAGCGAGATGGGTCATACCCTAGGTCTTACGATCTCGGTGACTCTCACTCGAGATGGGCTTCTTGCTGGGTCTTACGATCTTGGTGACTCTCATCCGAGATGGGTCTTGCACTGGGTCTTACGATCGCGGTGACTCTCACCCGAGATGGGTCTTGCACTGGGTCATGCGATCCCGGTGACTCTCACTCGAGATAGGTCTTGCACTAGGTCTTATGATCTCGGTGACTCTCACCCAAGATAGGTCTTGCACTAGGTCGTGCGATCTCGGTGACTCTCACCCGAGATGGGTCATTCCCTAGGTCTTACGATCTCAGTGACTCTCACCCGAGATGAGTCTTGCACTAGGTCTTACGATCTCGGTCACTCTCACCGAGATGGGTCATACCCTGGGTCTTACGATCTCGGTGACTCTCACCCGAGATGGGTCTTGCACTAGGTCTTACGATCTCGGGGACTCTCATCCGAGATGGCTCTTGCACTGGGTTGTGCGATCTCGGTGACTCTCACCCGAGATGGATCTTGTACTAGGTCTTATGGATTGCTGTGGCAGGTGCATTAAATGCATGCTCGCCAGATGTCGCGATGTTCCTGGGTAACTGTCAAGCAATTAATGCACGTCGCTTAATTCCTTCCTCCTTCAAGAAGCTACGGCAGTTATGCCACGTGACACCACCCTGCGATTGGATCGGATGGCTAGGGGTGCCTCATTTTTAGTTATTGGTTTTTTAATACGTCGGCTCGTGGATCGAGGCGACTGCTCGGTGACCGCATATAAACGCATCCCCCTATTTTGTTCTCGCCTTCACTCTCTCTGTTCACTCTTTTGCTTTGTTCTCTACTTCTCTTCTGCTCGGCGACCGCGTATAAACGCAGCCCCCCTCTTTTGTTTTCGCCTTCACTCTCTCTGTTCACTCTTTTGCTTTGTTCTCTGCTTTCGCCTTCTTTCTCTGTTCTATGTTTTCCCTCTCCCATGCGATTGCGAGGTCTTTTTTGACGTCAGCGTTTCGGCGTTGCTTCTGCGTTGAAAGTCTGGTAAGCTGCTGCCTTGTCTTACTACGTTTGTGCATGTTTCTGCTTCTCTCTTTGTGCTGTTGTGTTGCTGTTACGTGATTCTGGGTAAAAAACTGGGATTTTAGCGTTCCAGGTGTTCTAGGGATTTTTGGGTTCAGGCTGTGTTTAAGTTGTGCCTTTCGCGCTTGCTCCCTGCGGCGCACACTAATAGATCTTAGGGTTTGCTATACTAGGGTAAATGGGTTCCCGAAGTACGACCGACTTAAATGGGGCTAGCACATCCTCTCGGCCGATAGCGGATGACGACGAGAGGATGGAGGAGTACATGAGTCAACCATCCCGCACTGGTGATTCATCTTCGGTTAGGCCTACTGAGCTACCCACAGGTGTACCCGCCTAAGGTGTCGATTGGGCTGCGGGGGTTGCACATGATATCCCGATGACTAATGTCGCAAGTCTGGCGAGGCGATACATCTTGGAGGATGGCACTGTGTGCGATGAGCCGAGACCAGCATGTCGCCGGCCGAGATAGAACAGTTCCATGAAAGCTGGGGAATCCCGCCCACGATTACCCTTCGTGGCCTATACGAGGGTGAGCTGGCGTGCTGTCCGAGAGACGGTTTTGTGGCGGTGCACAAACACATGTTTAGGAACGGTTTTTCTCTCCGCTTCCCCAGTATGTGCAGTACCTGCTGAGCATGCTTCAGCTTGCTCCCGGGCAGATTCCCCCAAACCAATGGCGCCAACTACTGTCGCTTTGCTGTCTATACTACTTGTCCGAGATGGGCTGGCCGACGATCAACGAATTTCGTGCTGTACCGCCTTTCGTACTTGAAGAAACAGAACTGCCGAGGGTGTGTTTCGTTTTCAGCCCGGGAATACTTGCCTCCCGTCACTGATCTCCAACGTCCATAAATAATAACTGGCGTTCAAAGGTCGTGCTTGTCAGTGGTCGATGACAGAGAAACTATCTGACATACGTTGTCCCTAATCGGTTTAGATATATCCGAGATCAGTCCTTCTTGTTGTCAGAGATTAAGAAGCGACGCATTGGGCGGATATTTGCAGCCTGGCCCTTGGATGAGCGAAGCTCGCACAACCTGACTCGGTTGGTTGTCTTGGTTCACTGTGAACTCGGTCGTATGCCTGGTGAGATTCCAAATTAGTTTCGCTTGCTTGTTGTTTCTCTTCTTAGGCCTATCTCTTGGTATCCGAGATGTTGACTGCTTTTTTTTTTGTTCAGCTAAAGTACCAAGGCGAAAGATCCGTGACCTGCACCCGCGCGACATGGAGTCCGACATGGATTTGCTGAGCGAACTCTTGGAAGTCGGGAAAGTGGCTTCTCGAACTGAGGTGAAGCTTGCTGACAATACTGCCTGTGTCTCGAGTGTGAGCTGTGCTCCAGGAGATTCCGGACGAAGGGTATGGGAAATCGCCTTCTGACAAAGAAGGGCCCGCGAGGACCGGCGACGTTATCAACGTCCCCCTGGGCGAGAAGAGGAGAAAAACGTCATCTAGGAAGTCGAAGTCGAAGTCTCAGCGGGAAGAAGGCGTGACCTTAACGGGGTTGAGAGTGCTCTGGCGTCTCGCCACCATCGAAGAAGAAACAAAAATCTGGGCCCCTCGGTCGGGAGTCCTGTTTCACTGAGTGCTCTCGCGCCGGCACTTCCTTTGATTCGGAAAACCCCCATCCGGCAGATCCTGGATGAGTACGGGTGCGCGGATGAAAAGTTCGTCGTTGGATGGTGGGCGATCTGAAGGGCATCGAGTTGGACCAGATCAAAATCGGGTCTAGCACTCCTCAGAAGAACAAGCAGTACGCCCGAGAGGCAATGATGAAGGTGAGCTTCTCCCCAGTAATGTTAATTTACGATCACCGACCGGGGTTTTGAACTAATTTTACTTTGCTTGCAGGCTATATGATGTCTATGCCATTGACGCCAGCGAGGATTCGAACGAGATGAAGGAGCGTTTGGCCAGCCTGAATGATTAGATCAGCTATCTCGGACCGAGAAGAAGAAGTAGAGAAGGACTTGGAGGCCGAGAGGAAGGAGAAACTCTCGCTGGCCGATAAGCTCACCAAACTTGGCCTCCATACTAAAGAGCTGGAGGGAAAAGCTGAAAGGGTTGTCGCTCTGGAGTGCGATATAGACGCGCTTCAGCTGGAGAACGCGAAGCTGCGGTCTAAGCTGAAGGAGAAGGATGACCGGGTGGGGATCTACAAAGCCAGATTCCCGCCCAGGGTGAGCTTGCTGTGACCAGATTCAAGGAGTCCGATGAGCTGAAGGCTATGCTCAAGGCTGCCCGGGAAGATGGCATAACCAAGAAGTTCGGCGTTTAGAGCCGCCTTGGGTATCTGGACATGACCAAGATGATAGCCGACTTGCTTGCCGCTCAGGAGGCCAAGAAAGAGAAGCCAAATCCAAGGCCGCGACCGAGAAAGAGCCTGAGACAGGCGAGCCGTCAGAGAGGGTTGTTGAGGAGGGCGTTGATGGTAATGATGACTTGGCCGAGTCGGACGAGAATGAGGAAAAAGAGCCTGGTGTGATGCATAGGTTGAACTTCCTCTTGTTTCGCTTCTTTTGTTTTTTTGAAGACAATAGCCTCGTGCCTTATCCCGGTGATAATACATCCCTGATTTTCTTCATTACCCAGTCCCCCAGTCCCAACATCAGGGTCCTGACTTTACTATTGTAATGGCGTGCAACACGCTGCTTATAGACTTGGTTGTGTAAGTCTGCTCGCTCCCTCTTCTCCTCGATGAGGTCAATGTTCAAACAGAGACCTTTCGCATTGGTTGTGGCGTCGAAATTTTTGACCCATCCCGATGGCACTGACGTCTCGATTGGCAAGACAGCCTCCGTGCCAAAGGCTATGCTGAAAGGCGTTTCTCCCGTTGCTTCTATTGCTGTGGTTCTGATTGCCCATAATACCTCCGGTAGTTTTTGTGCCCACAAACCCTTTGCGTCGTCTAACTTCTTCTTCAGAAGCTTTTTAATGATCTTGTTAACTGCCTCTACCTGGCCATTGGTCTGCGGGGTGTCACGAACGTGAAGACCCACTTGGTACCCATGCCCTTCGTGAATTCGATCAGATGATTATTGTTGAATTGTGTTCCATTATCCATGACGATTGTCTCTGGGACCCCAAATCTGCAATAGATGTTTTTAATCAGGAAATTCTTCACACACTCGGTGGTTATCTTCCCGAGGGGCTCTGCCTCCACCCATTTCGTGAAATAATGAACAGCTATTATCACGTACTTGAACTACCCGGGTGCCGTTGGCAGTATCCCGATGAGGTCAAGTCCCCACTGGGCAAAATGCTAGGGCGACAATAAGATTGACAGAGTCATAGAAGGGGAGTGTATCCCGTTGGCGTGCAAATGGTATTTACGGCATCTTGCCGACATCTTATCCGCCATGGCGCCCATGTTGGGCCAGAAGAACCCTGTGCGTAGTGCCTTGTGTGCTAACGACCAGGATCCAGAGTGATTCCCGCACATCCCTTCATGGATTTCTCCCATGATCATTTCTTCTTCTTCCTCTGTCACGCACTTGAGGTTTGGGAAACTGTAACTTCTGCGGTAGAGCTTCCCATTGATGAGGGTGTACCTAGCACATCTCGATTGCAACTTTCGTGCTTGCCGCTTGTCGTCCGGGCGTATCCCTCCTTCATGAACTCGATTATGGGGTCCATCCACGTAGGTTCTCCGGGTCCCACCTCGACCATGAATATCTCCGAGATTGTTTTACTGACACTTGGGTTTTCAGCACCTCGATCCTAGCCTTCTTCTGCCTTTCCCGGGCCCTCCGGTGGCTAGCCGGGCGAGGGCATCTGCATTACTGTTTTCTTTCCGAGGGATATGAGAGAGAGAAGCCGACTTGAAACGTTGCATGAAGGCTTTTGATAAAGCTTGATACGAGTGCAACTGAGGCTCCTTAGCTTCAAAGCTCCCGTTGACTTGATTTACAACCAACTGTGAATCACTAAACACTTCCACTCTTTCACGCCGATGTCTCGGGCGAGTTGCAATTCCCCGATTAAAGCTTCGTACTCGGCTGCATTGTTTGATGCCTTGAACAGGAATTCCAGGGCGTATTCATGTTTGAATCCATCGGGAGTCTCTAATATTATCCCCGCCCCACTTTTATTTTTCGTCACCGAGCCGTCAACAAAAAGCCTCTAGAGTTGGACCGGTGGTTCCTCACAGTGCATCCACACATCCGTCCCAGGACCGGTTCCCTCCCAGTCGGTCTTGGAGGATACTTCCACTATTTTCGTGGGAGTGGGCTCAGAAGACTGTCCCACGACTTTCATGGGCGTGAGCTCAGATATAAAGTCAGCCGCAGCTTGGCCCTTGATTGCCACCATCGGCCGGTAATGTATATCAAATTCTCCTAGCTCTATTGCCCATTTTACCAGCCTCCCGCTGATTTCTGGCTTTTGCATAATCTGCTCAGGGGATGGTTAGTATAAAGGGTTATCGAGTGGGCTTGGAAATAGTGTCTGAGCCTTCTGGCGGTTATAATAAGTGCTAAGGCTAACTTCTCTACGTCCGGGTACCTACTCTCGGCCGGTGTGAATCTCTTCCCAGCGTAAAATACAACATGCTCGATATCAGACTCTTTTCTTATCAAGACCGAGCTAACTGCTAACTGTGATGCCGCGATATACAGGTAAAGCATCTCGCCCGGGATTGGTTTTGACAAGACCGGCGCGGAGGTGAGGTACGCCTTTATCTGCTTGAATGCCTCCTCCAGCTCGGGTCCCCATACTATCTCCTTGTACCGCTGATCTTTTAGCAGCCGAAAGAATGGGGCGCACTTGTCCGTGAGTCATGAAACGAATTTGGCAAGGGCGACAATCTTCCCGGCCAGTGAACTCACTTCATTCCTCTTCTTGGGCATTTCCATATCCAATATGGCCTGGATCTTTTCCGGGTTGGCCTCAATCCCCCTCCTGCTGATTATATGCCCTATGAACTTCCCTTTGACAACCCCGTAGATACATTTCTGAGGGTTCAATCTCATCCCGAACCTCATTATGACCTCAAAGACTTTCTCGAGATGCCCTACATGCTCCTTGGCCTTTAGACTTTTGACCAGCATGTCATCGCCATACACCTCCATTATTTTTCCGAGAGTACTCGGCAAACATGACATTCATCAGCCGCTGGTAAGTCGCTCCCGCATTCTTCAGTCCGAAAGGCATTACCTTATAGCAATAAAGGCCTATGTCGGTCGTGAAAGTTGTATGCTCCTCATTCCTCGGATCCATCTGGATCTGGTTATAGCCCACATAGGCGTCTATGAAGCTCAACAATTCAAAACCGGACGTGGAGTCCACCAGCTGATCTATTCGTGGGAGCGGGAAGCTATCCTTTGGGCACACTCTGTTAAGATTTGAATAATCTACACACATCCTCCACTGTCTTGATGACTTCTTTGGAACCATGACCACATTGGCCAGCCATTAGGGGTATTTGACCTCCCGTATAAACTTTATATCTATCAACTTTTGTACCTCTCCCCTCATTGCTTCATACTTTTCCGGTTTAAAACGTCATTCGCTTTTGCCGCACGGGTGGGGATCCTTTCTCGATTCCTAGCTGGTGTGTTACGATACCACTAGATATCCCGGGCATGTCCTTGTATGTCCAAGCGAATGCCCCACTATTTTTCTTCAAGAAATTTATCAAGGCCTCTCGTACCCCGGGTCCCTGCCCCGTCTCGATGGTCACTTGCCCATCCCTATGATCCACATAAGGGTCTGAGGGGGATGTCGTGGCCTGGCTCGCCAGTAGGACCTCAGATCTCTTCCTCCCGTTGTCTATTGCATGACAATTTCTTGCTGCCATCTGGTCTCCCCGGACTGTGATGACGCCGGTCGGGGTTAGGACTTTCATCATCAACATGTGGCCGGCAACAAAAGACTTCAGCTTCCATAACGCGGGTCTTCCCAAGATCCTGTTATAGGATGACTCGTAATCCACCACGATGAATTCTACAGTCGCCCGGGTCGTTCCCTCTCGGCCTTCCATACTCACCCCAAAGCTGTCCGATCCTAAGGGCTGGACGACATCACCCGAGAAGCTAATTAGCGGCTCGTGGTCTTGTATCAACTTGTTACTTCCTCGACGCAGTTCTTTCTAGACATTTCTGAACAACACGTTGACCGACGCCCCCGTGTCAACCAGGATCTTCTTCGTGATATAGTGGTCGAGTTGCAATATTATTAGGAATGGATCCTCGTTCGGCCTTATCCCCTCCTCTTCTTCTTCTAGGAAGGTAACGGACTTCCAACCGATGATCACTTGCTGATTGTGGCTACTCTCGAAAGCGAAGACTTCCCGGCCGTCCCTGGATCCGTACACTGTTTTTTTTGCCTTGTTGCTTCTGTTATATACGAGACCCGCCATGGATTGTGTTGATTGTCCCATATACTTCAATGGCTCCTACGCGCTTTGGCCCGGGTATATACTGTTGCAATTTTCCTTCTTACACCCGACGCTCTACCGCTTTTTTCAATTCTATGCAGCTGTTGATGTTATGGCTTGCCTCCCCGTGATACCCGTAAAATTTTCCGATATCTTCCTTGGTGAGCCGGGATGGGGGAAACCTCCGGGCCGGGGGAGGCGGAGTGGTGGTTTTATTCTCGTTCCATATCGCCTCATAGGTGGCGTTAAGCGCGAGAGAAATGCTCCTTGCCTGCTAGGACCGTTCTCGCGTACCCGGGGTCTTGGTAGGGCCCTCTTGCCTTTCCTTGCGTGTTATGCTGCTTCCCTGCCTTCCCCCAGCTTCTTTCCTTGTGCCTCTTTCCAGCCGGGTGCGGGTTCGACTCCTGCTCCCTCGTCCAAGCTCTTATCTCTTGGACTACTTGCACCGGCGATCCTCCTTCTTCCCCGACCTTCCTCTTCCGGTCGAGGTTCCTCCATACGTGTCATGGTCTGCTTGTGCATGCCTGACCGCCATTTCCATAAGCTCATCGTAGCCTTGTGGACATTCGATTTTTACCGCATACATAAATTTCCCGGGAAGCAGTCCCTGAATGAACGCTTCCTCTGCAACCTTCTTGTCAAAGCCCCTGACTCTGGCTGTGACACCTTGCCAACGGTTCATAAAAGCTTTCAATCCCTCTCCCTTATCTTGCTTTACTTTAAACAACTGGGCGGTGTTTTGCTCATCGGTCGTAGTAGAATGAACCTATTGACAAACCTGTCAGCCAGCTCCTGGAAGCTGTCGACCGAGTTTGACGGTAGCTCGTAGAACCAACTCAGCGCTTCCCCGGCTAAGGTTTCCTGAAACATGTTGCAGCATACTGCGTCCGAGTATCCCTTAGCGTTCGTGTGAGACTTGAAGCTATCGAGGAAAAGATGGGGGTCACGATCCCCATTGTAACTAAGTTTCAAGGGCTTGGCTGCGCTTGGTCGGACGGTTTGGGTGATTGCTCTTGTGAATGGTCCCCCCCTTTCTTCGAAACTTGCGCGGGTTGGGTTACGTCCCCCCTTCTCTCGGCGTCCGAGATCATGTCTGCCAGGCTTGCCATGTTATCCCGGTAGCTCTTAGGGTTTCTTTCATTTCTCCTTGTCTTCCAATTTGGGCTTTTGGGATTGGCTCGGGCAAGGGCGGCGGTCCTTTATTCCGCATTTCATCCTGGAATAAGTTTTTTCCTATATGCACGGTCCTACGATTTGTTCCCACCGAAACACCCGTCGGCCGAGACGTTGCTGCCCTATCCAATTCCCCCACTCAATCTAATGCCTCCCGGTGCTCCACCCCTCGGGTTTAGCGCACTCATGAGCACGGCGTTATCCCTTTCTAACCTGCGCTCCCTCCCGGAGGCCTTCTCTCGGTCCCTGGCGCTTTGCTGCTCCAGCTGAGTGATTTGAGTCCTCATGTTTTCCAGCATCTCCGATACCTCTTGGGGATTGAGGTCTCGTGCTACATACTCGGGTGTCATCCTGCGAGGTTATCCCCGTGATTCTTGAACTTCCCCCTGCTGTTTCCGGGGTTCTTCCAAATATTACCTCCCTCTGCTCTTCTTGTCCTGCCACCTGGTCTTGCTGCTCGGTTAACTCAGTCATCGAGTCACGCTGACTTTTTGTAAAAACTCCCACAGACGGTGCCAAATGTTTTGTATAATCCCGGACGTGCTCGCAAAAACTGAGTGTGACTGGTAGATGACCGACTGTCCTCCGTTGACCTGCAATAACAAAGGGGACCGGGGGCTTCCGGTCTTTCCTCCTCCGAAGCTCAAGTCAGTGTATAGTGGTTCGAGTGTAATTGTTGAGGGCAGTTAATCATACCTGACAAGCTGATGGGCTGTGTCACATCCCGACCCGTAAAATTTTATCTTATTTACTAGCGTGGTTATAATAAGAATTTTTATTGTCTCCAAAATTGAGATATAGTTTAATTGGTCCCTAGAGGAGTTTTGAGGGACGATTATTTCGGAGAGTTATTCGTAGGAGAAAAATGTAACGACGGTAAAAAATGGTAAATTTAGCTAGTAAAAGGTAATTTTTTAATAGGGTATTTTATTTTGGGGTATTAAATTAGTGAAGTTGGGTATTTTTTTTATGTTGGGCCGGGTTGGTGTGAGGCCCAAACCCATTTTTTTCTCTCTTTTCTCTTCTCCCTTCTCTCTCTTCTCTCTCTTTCTCTCCCGATGCTCTCCCTCTCTTCTTCCCGCTGCCGGATTCTTTCTCCGTCGTTCACCGCCGTCCGGCCAAGCTAGGCCGTCGGACTGGTCCCGTTCGAACCCCCGCCGTTCCCTCTCTCTTTCTGGGCCGGTGACCGGTCGATTGCGCCGCCTAACAGGGAGGAAAGTCCCCTAGCAGCCGATTGCCCCTTTCGCCGGAGCTCCCTCCTCCGGCCACCAAAGCCGGTGATATTTGCCTCGTTTTGTAGCTCTCCTCCCGTGCAACAACCCCTCCAAAAGGCTCGATCCCTCTTGAGCTCGGTAAGGAGAAATTCGAAGTTGAAATTCTAAGGCTTTTAGGATGTTTTCGTTCGATTGACCTAGTTAGGCTTGAAATTGGACTTAGTGATAGTTATGAAAGTTGTTTGGGATGATGAGAGGAAGATTCTGTTGAAATTTGGTATAATTTGGACGTCGCCGGAATCGACCTCCGGCCGCCGCCGCCGTTTTGGGATTTTGTATAATTTTAAATGTGTAATAATTAGAGGAATTTAATGAAGTGAATTGTGGAATTTTCGGACGAGTTTTGAATAGGTTTGTGAATTTCCGAAGTTTGGTATTTAAGCAGTTAAATAATGTAAAATCCGACCGTAGGATTTAAATCAATTTCTAGGGAAGGTTGTATTTACGACTACCGATTATGATATAAAATTTTGGATCGTTGCGATTTAAGAATATCGAACTTAGGCAATGATGAGCGTATTTATGGCTCTCGATTAATTTTGCCTATTTTATCAATATTGGATTTTTAGTGGGAAATTAATTATACATTTGGAACAGGACGTGAGGAGACTCAAATTGGAGAGACCTCGGATCGACGTCAGGCTTAGGCCTAATTTGTGAGTAGACCTTTGTTTTAAATAAAAAGCATGCGATGAATGATTTTATTAATCATTTATTTCTTCTGATGAGATTTATTGATTTCTCGCCTATTTGACAATTTTTCCTCCTTTGGAGAGATCCCGAAAATGAGATTTTCGGTGGATATATATATTTTGGATATTATGAATTTAGTATGTATATAAATGCTAACTAGTCATACGTGCTTGGTCCGTCATAATGAGGTAAAATATCATTATGGCGTGTCGTGCGTGTTAGACACAAGCGTCATAGCCCTATATGAAAACTTCTTTCTTTTTCAGTTTATTTAGGTTTTCATATATGGAGTCCACACGTATATGTACACCGTCCTTTTCGGTCATAATGAGGAAAAATATCATTATGACGCAACGTGAGCGTTAGACGCCAGCGTTGTAGCCTTGTATGAATTTTTATTTTTCTGAATTGTTTCTAAGATTCATACAAGGAGTCTGACGAGTGTAGATACATACGAATATATGATTATATATAGTTAGCCTGAGAGGCTCCATTTTATTTGAGTTTGTGGCTAACCAGTGCTAGTCGTGAAATTGTCAGATTATGAATTGAGCGCTTTTGAGCTGCCGCATGCAGTATATTTTCTATGAAATTAAAATGGGAATACATAAATATTTTGTTATTAAATTATTTATGTCCACTCACTCTAACGTTATTAAATGTCTTCCCCTGGGCCTTCGTTTTAAAATGCCCAGTCTGCAGGATTGCATAGTTGAGATCGGGCGTACATGGAGAAGAGGCATAATCAATAGTATAGCTTCCGCTCTTTTCTATTTATTTATAGTTCATTTCCTCTCAAATAGAGTTGCTCTGAATATGTGGTTGTTTATTATAGGATCTTTGTTAGATTAGTAAATCTATATTGGGAGAGGTTGTGATTTGTGGGGAGCACGAAGGCTCCAGGAGTCTATAAGGTTGGATTTGGAAACTTTAGACGTGTTTGCAGGTTTTGGTTTGGAAGGGTTGTCCATTTCCAAGGGAGGTTGTACCGAAGTTAGCGGTAAATCTTTCCTTGGAGGTGGTCCTCGCACGATTTACTCCGGGTTTAGGGTGAAATTCGGGGTGGGTCGTGTCAGGCTGGACATATTTATGGCCCAGAATGAATTCTCTCTTACTGGAAAATCGATGTGGGACACTGCCTTTGCTGATATTTGACACTCTACTCCCTTACGCCTTCTGAAGCCGTTCCCGACTCACTGCGGCTTCCTACTTATGACCCAGAAGTTCGAGACGTCCTCGATTGTGGTGGAATATCTACTGGTTTATGGGCTTGAGAGGTTGTTTCATGTACAACCGACTACACTACCAAAAACATTTACCAAGTTATAACCCATTCATTAATGTACAAGCATTACGGGAGACCATTTTGAGCCCAGTAGGCCTACTCTCCCTGTACGGGACCTAGAAGCCCAACATACCTCTCAGATTATGCTCCGTAGGCTTGTAAAGTATGTAGATGTTTATTTCTTTCATTTTAATTAAAGTCAATTCATTTGGCCAGTAGAATCAAACAAAAATAAAATAATCTAATGACACTAGTTTTTCGTATCTAGTCATTATGTATGTCTATAAGACACTTGGAATAGTTTCTCATAATGGCTGTTGTTAAATATTCACCATATTTAATGTGTAGTTAATTGTCAGAAGCATTTACACATAATTACGTGACATATTCACTATGCTAAATTAGTAGTGTGTAGTTAATATCATCAATTGTTACATGATTATAATTTGAAAATACATGTAACTAATGAACCAGTAGTTCATAAATGAACCAATAATTCATGTATAAATCGAACTTGTAGTTTTGATAATAACCCCCTTAAGAAACTTGAAGTTTCATTCCAAAATTCACCAGACATGATAAAATTGGTAACTTTTATCATGTTAATTGGTAGTCTCCAGAAGAAACTATTCGAAGTGGACATCTTCCTTGCCTGAAGCAAATCATAATTAGAGAATATTGAAATGAAAATGCTTGATACCCTAGAATCTAAATCAAAATTGATATGTGTTATCAATATTAAGGAACTAAGCATTCTCGTCTGGCTGACGAGGCAAAATAGCTCTACGTTTCAAAAGTACGTTATCGGAAGGTAAGTTCATTGAAACCAATGCTTAAAAAGTTCAAACCACCAAAAAAATTGTGTAATATCTTTGCATAACCTTCAAATGTGCGGCTAAAACGTACATTGAAGATATTAAAATTTATTAGCTAGAAGCTAAATGTGCGGATAAAATTTATTATCTCTGGTGAATTTTACTAGCTATAGTATTGGTGTTTGATGCACCTGCGAAAAACATATGATGCACCTTATCCTCAACTCAATTATTACACAGGCATCCCCCTCAGAATAAGGGTCTAGTCTTTAATGACACATTATGTCAAGCTACCTTGATACGTATTACTCAAGTGATACTGCTAACAGTACTAAAACACACAAGTAATGTAGTTCGAAGAAAATATATTCTTCTCTTATTATTGTGCAAAATGGTACAATGATTATTGTCTAATGTCTTCTCTCACAATAACACTATAAACATATATCTCTTTAACTGTTTCGCTCTTGTAACTAGTACTAAGCTAGACACCTCTATTTATAGAGTCTAAATCTCTATAAATCTTTATCTAACTTGGAGAGTACTCCCTAACTAAGTTAAACAATTAATCCCAAACTAAGTTGGAAAACTATTCCCTTAACAAGCTAGAAAAGCTATTTCCTTAACTAACGTGGAGAAAGAATCGGCTAATCCCTAAAAGACTAGGATACACCCGTATCAATGCATGATACTGATTTGAGGCTGTTTATTGTTGTGATGCGTAGAGAGGTACACCATGATTGTATCTAGGCCTAAAGCTGTTCATAGCAGATATGCAGAGTTAGGGTTGTGTAAGAATAAATGTAGTGGGGAAAAATCACAAGTAACCCTTCTCAAATGCCACAAATTAAATTAAATATGTGAGTGTAGGATGGTTATCGGCTTCCCATACAGGTATGAGTAACTATTATGGGCTAGTAATACCGACTGACTACAATAAGTACGTAGTAGTGATGCATGGACCAAATTGTGGAACTGTAAAACTTGATCCAAGTAGCAAAACTCACACAAAAAGGAAAATAAAAATTACCGTATGTAATTAATACGTGTGTGTGTGTATGTATGCTCTCAGTCAGTACGTACTCTTGCTTTGCTTCTGTCATTTACGTTACCCCAGTTTGTACGGTCTATTTCATTAGGTACTCGGTCATCAACTTTGATGTTAGCTTAATACTATGTTGCACGGACACTCTAACACGCCGACATGGCAAAATACGTGTCTGACACGCCACGTGACGTAAGGGTGGGTTCGGTTTTCACCTAAAACCGAAAATCAAACCGAATAAAAAATTCGGTTTGCTATTTTTTGAGACCTTAAACCGAAAACCAAACCAAACCGTGGTTCGGTTTTTTTCGGTTTTTCTTCTTCTTTTTTAAAATAATTTTTCTTAAAATTTGTATGCTTTTATCTTAGTAAAAAATTATCGTACTTTTTTTTCCCCATTACTTGTTCTTATAAGCATATAAAATATATCAATAAAATTTATGACAATGATTATCTAACAAACCAACAATCTATAAACCAAATAGATACTTTGAAAGTTAAAACTCAATAATTTCAAAAGTATTGAGAATTGACCACACTAGCACACCATGAAACTATAATTTTAAAACTTCTAAGTTCATCTTGAACACAAAATATAGATTCCATAGTTTAAAGTCCATCAAAATAAATTCCATATTTTAAAGTTCAAAAATCCTAAATTTGAATAAAGAAGAAAAAAAAATTAAATATTAGAGTCGACAATCATCTAAAGCTCGCAAGAATGAGGTTTTCGATTTTAGAGGTAACATATCACTCCGTATACTTCGCATACACGACACCTAGAACATTTCTATCTGTACATAAAACGAAAATAAAAAGCAAAATATTAGAAACGATAAACATATAATTATATAGAACATACACTACTGGAAAATAGCACTTAGGCGACGGAATTAAAAAATTCCGTCTCCTAAGTGGTACTTAAGCGACGGAATTTTCTACTTAGGAGACGAAACAGTTTCCGTCTCCTAAGTCGTTCTCAGGAGACGAAATATTTTTACTTAGACGACGGCATTTTGAAAAAACAAAAATTATATGAATCACTTAGGAGACGGAACTACATTCCGTAGCCTAAATAGAACTTAGGAGACGGAATGTTTTTTTTTTAAATAAAAAATTTATGAATTACTTAGACGACGGAAATAGAACATTCCGTCGCTTAAGTTCTAAAAATTTGAGCGCCCATCTTCCAGCGTAAAATTTCATGAAAATTCAAATCAAAATTTTTCAAAACATATCAATTATTTTAAATCACAAACTCACCAACCTTATCAATAGAAGGAAACTCATCTTCTCCTAAAGCTCTTTCTCTCTCTCTCTCTAGACCATCACTCTCATGCCGACCTCTCTCTCCATTCTCACCGCTCCTTCCTCCGCCGTCACCTTCAACTACACCACCCCCACCAACGCCACCTCTAACTGCCACGCGCTCATCGACTTCATCCCTACAAACGCCACTACTCTCAACGCCGTCAAGACCCTCTTCAACATCACCCGGCCACCTCTGCACCCTCCTTGGAGCCAACAACCTCCCCCTCTCGACCCGACCCGACCCAACTCACCCGTCCCCGCCGCTAGCAAGCTCCTCGTCCCCTTCTCTTGCACTGAGCCTCAGATCTGGGTAAGAAATCAAGGTAAGTTCTTCAATTTTTCTGGTTTAATTAGCTTTGGTGATAGATTTATGTGTTTTTGTTTAATTTGATTTTAATTTTATTTTGGTTAGGATGTGATTGGTATGATGGTGGTTATTTGGTACGATGGTGGTGGTGTCATATTTGGGGCGGATTGTTGACATGAAATTGAAAGGGAGATACTGTATTGAAGTTTACTGACCCCTAGTAGACGTTTACTGGGGGCAGTAAACTTCTACTGAGTTTACTAGAGAGCAATGAATTTGTTTATTAGGGTAAGAATGAGTATCTGTTGTGTATAATTGACATGAAATTGAAATGGAGATACTGTATTGAATTTTATTGACCCCCAGTAGAAGTTTACTGCCCCCCAGTAAACTTCTACTGGGTTCACTAGGGGCCAATAAAATTGTTTATTAGGGTAATAATCTGTATCTGTTGTGTGTTGTACCTCTGAAATTGAAAGGGAGTTATTTTTTACAAGTTTACTAATCCTCAGTAGAAGTTTACTAGGAGGCAGTAAACTTTATTTTTTCCATATGCAGTTTATAAATGCAAGTTTTTACTACTTATATGCAAGATTAGAAGAAGTTCAAGACATTTAGTTGTGACTTCTGAAACCTGCGGTGGTAGTGCTATTTGAGGCGGTCGGAGTGAGTGGATAAAAAACATGCGGTGGTGTTTTTTTTTTTTTTAAATTTTTTTTTAGCCTTTAGCGACGGAATTCAACTATTCCGTCTCTTAAGTGGATAATTATTATTTTTATTATAAAATAAAATCCGTCGCCTAAGTGCTTAGAAAACGAAAGTATTCCGTCTCCTAAGAACCACTTAAGCGACGGAATTTCAGGTTTCGTTGCCTAAGTGTTTACCTCACGACACTTAGCCGACGGACGTTCTGTCTCCTAAGTACTTAGGAGACGAAATCTATCACTTAGAAGACGAAATAATTTCTTCTCCTAAGTGTTTTTTTCCAGTAGTGATATATTCTTCAAATCAAATATTTAATAAGAAAATAAAGACAAAAAAACGACGTCGTTTTAGAGGGATTCGGTTTTTCATAATTCGGTTTTCGGTTTGATTTTCGGCTCGGTTTTTTTTCGGTTTTCGGTTTCAAAATTCCACCCCTAACGTGGCGTGTCCGAAAAAGTAGACTTTTCAGACACGTTGACCGGCCTCGACACAGCATTACGACACGCCACGTCAGCGTTTCAAACTTTAAAAAAAAATTACCTAAGTGGCGCACGCGCAGTAGAGCTTAGTCCCATACTCCCGATCTCTTGATTGATTCTCTTCTCTCCTCTCTCTGCCGACTCTTCTCATCTCTTCACTAGTTCACCGATTCTATATTCAATCACCGATTCTAAATTTTCTATTCATTTTATATTAGATCAATTATTATGGAATAACAAGTTTGGATGGATTATGGATATGATAATTATATTAGTTCATCTTTTTGTCTATTAGGTGCTACTGTGTTACAAATTGCCCTATTTGAAAAAAGTTACTGATTTAATGTAATGTTTTAAGTGCTAGAGGTCTGTTGCTTTTACTGTTATTAGTTATGCACTTGATTTATTTCTTATGGTTATGAAATAGATTGAATTTAGAACTTTATTTGGTAGTGTAATGAACTTATTTCATATTTTAGTATATTTTTATTTATTTAAAATATATAAATATATATTTTTGTTTGCCGTGTCCAAGCCGTGTCGGAAACTCAGTGTTTGAGTTTTACCGTGTCAGCTTGTCGTGTTGTGTCGTGTCGCCTTGTCCGTGTCCGTGTCCGTGCAACATAGGCTTAATATTATCATCACTTAACTTGCCATACAGATATAAGAAATTACATCCGCTGACTCTAGTCGTCGCTGTATATTTTGCTATTACTGATGTACGTATGAACGAAACTGTCAAAACCGCAGAATTTGATCCAAGAACCAAAACTCAAACAAAAAGGAAATTGTCGCGTCAAAAATAAAAATCGCCAAACATAATATGGTTATCAGTCAGTACGTGCTCTTGCATCCGTTGTATACGTTACCCTTTTTTTTGTACGGTCTTTTTCCATCAGTTACTTGGTCATTAACTTTGATGCAAGCTTGAATTATTCTCATCACTCTACTCTGCGTTGTTGATCACCATTATAAATAGGAAAGGCATGCAAAATGAATATCCACAAAGCAATTCAAAATATAGGTTGGCAAATCACTCATCCAGATCGAAATGTCTTCATGCTTGTCACCCAATAAGCTCACCCATCTTTTACTTGTTTTTTTGGTCGTGACCATTTTCGCAGCTTCTGCCCAAGCTCACCAAGCTGCAGTCACCTATACTCTGAGAGGCTACATCCAGAATCCCTTAAACTCTCGCCCCAATGGATCATCGACCATTTCCAAGACATTCTACATGACCAAAACCCCAAAACGGATACTCAGGCGTAGTGGCCAGATGGGATGTCTTGCTAACACCGCAAGCTGGTGATTGGGAAAGCAACCATATGGCCCTTGTTTGGGGAGTAATTACACCGAAGACGGTGTTGGACGGCTCGGATGATTACGAAAATGGCAGGCTGCAACCATTTCTGGTTGAAGGACTCTTTAATATATAGCAGCGATCTATCTGGAAATCTTGTTGTCATTGGTACTCAGGTTGTTAGTCAAGTTCTAAGGGCAGCTGTTACTCTGTTAGGGGAAGTATGTCTCTACACGCGCTGCCTTTGGCTCGAATGACCTTGTATCAGTCTACGGTGAATTCGAAGTGTCTATATATATAAGTACATGTGGTAAGTGATTATATGTATACATATATAAATAAATAAAAAATGAAGATGTATAAGTACAGATCGATGTATGTATGGATCTTCTACTTCTACATTATATATGTATAATATAATATGTATATATGTGGACTAAATAACCAATGAACAACATATATATGTGCCTCCTCCAGTACTATAAAACGGAGTTCATGCATGGCAGTTGTTCTTGATATCGTTTGTAAAAGTACTGGTGTGTAAGCGACTGTAAAAATAAAGGCTTTCATCGTAATATGGAAGTCAATGTTTAAATTACCACCTGACTTCTAGAGTTTCTGCCAAACTATTTTCGCTCTTTGTTAATCTGTTTAATAAGTAGATACCACAACCTTGGTGTACTATAAAATCACAGAGTGAATCTGCATAGCTAGCTCCATACTTAAAAGTTGATCTAAGCACCAAAACTCAAACTTAAAGGAAATTTGTCACGTCAAAAATAAAATTTACCAAACCTTATACGTATGGTATATGGTCTTCAATCTGCATGTACTCTTTTCTCCAAAAAAAAAAAAAAAAAAAAGGAATCATCAGTATGTACTCTTGCTTCCATCATGTAAATAATTTACCCAAGAATGAAGAATGTATATGGTCTTTTTTCATTATTACGTACTCGGTCATCAACTGTAACGTTAGCTTAATCTATTCTCATCACTCTACTGTACTCGCGTTGTTGATCACCATTATATATAGAAGAGGCATGCAGAATGAGAATGCACAAAGCAATTCATCAGTAGGTTGACAAACTCATCCATTCAAATTCAAATGGCTTCAAGCTTGTCACCGAAGCTCATCCACCTTTTACTTGTTTTGTTGGTCGTAACCATTTCTTCATTTTCTGCCAAAGCTCACCAAGCTGCAGACCCTGCAGCCACCTATACTATGAGTGGCTACGTCCGATGTCCCTTATACTCCTGCGGTCCTGCCTCAACAGATCATCCACCATTACCAAGACATTCGACTTGGCCGAAACCCCAAACCAAGCCTCAGGCGCAATGGCCAGTTTGTCCGTCATATTCTCACCTGTTCTTGTTCCGGCGTCAATCACAATCCACTTTTTGGGAATGATTACGCCAAAGACGGCAATTAAATAGCTGGTTGAAGCCATTAGCGATAGAAGGACTCTTGAATAGCAGAGATCCGTGCTCAAGTTTTTAGGGGAACTGTTTCTTTTTCTCGCCTCGACTCTTCTCGGGTATTAATGGTCGGTGAATTATTAGTAGAACGAGTCTTGGACAACAGCGTCGACAAAGTTGGCAATCTCGGGGTGGCGTCATCACGTACTCAACAAGTTACGGCAGAGGTATATTTGTTGCGCGCGGTGCCATGAACACAGGTAATTCAGTAGTATCATTCGACGGTGAAATGTCTATGGGCTAGTTCAAATGGTAAGTGATGTATGTATACGTATATAAAATGTGTGCATGGATCTTGAGCTCATCATGCACATGCATCTACTTCTACATTATGTATAATGTATATATGGAAAATAACCAATGAACAACGTATGCGCCTGCACCATCATAGGACATGGAGTTCATGCATGGTGGTTGTTCATGATCGTCTGTAAAACTGGTGTGCAAGTGAATGTAATAATACATGTGTTTTACTTAATCCTTCGGGTCCAGTACTAGTTTGACCTTATGCGGTTGTTATGATCTTTCGATCGATGGAATATATCTATTTTACTAAAAAGAAAAATAACCGATAGAAGCAATAACGTTCAAATTATCATGTAATATGGGTAGATTTTCTTTTAACTGTTTGTTAATATATATTTTTCAACCTGTATTGTAGGTATACGTACCTTAGTTTCATATTCACTAGTATCTCATAACACACATAATCCTTTTTTTTATTGCAAAGATAACTTGAACTCAAGTCAAAACCTCTCATTGTCAAGGCCCCCAACCAAAACTTTTTTTTTTGGGTAAATAAACGAGTATATTAAACTAAAAAGAGAGGACAAGCCAGTACAACCGAAATCAAAGGTAAAAAAGCTACTACTAACACAGAAATAAGCTAACTAAAGGAAAACAAAACAAAACCTGAAAATGAACAAAGTATGAGTGGACTAAGAGGCATTTAAGCTCCATTTTCCAGCAATATATCTATTAGTAATGGATAACTTAGCTTGATGGAAATGAGCCTGCATCCGATCATGAAAATAATATTCTTGAGAACCACAGAAGGAGCACATTTTTCATTCCTAAAGATACGATTATTCCTCTCTTTCCATATATATGAGGTAAACAGTAACGGAAAAACCAAGCTTCTTGATGGTAGAAGATAAAGACTTACCTCCTCACCGAGAAGAAGCCCATTCAATAAATAAAGCCAAGAGGGGTTCAACTAAGGCACCCCACAAGAACAAAGAAACACTCCAATATGCAACGAGAAAGAGCAAGCAAAAAAAAGATGATTGATGCTTTTTGGAAGTAAACCACAAAGAGGGCTAAGTGAACTAATTTGAGGAGAATAAGCAGTGATTTTGTCAAAAGTAGCAAGCTTACCATGAACAGCCCCAACCAATGATGAAACTAGCTCTAGAAATATTATTGGTAAACCAGACAATCTTTGCCCAATCAACAACAGGATAATAAATCCGAATCTAATCCATCGTAGAAGCTGTAGAGAAAATTTCAGAAGTAGAAACTAACCAAATATAAGAATCCTTGCAAAACCTTAATAAGCCTTGTGGAACAATCTTTAATTTTCAGCCTATTATCTGTAAGATTGTAAACAAATCCAAATTAGGCCTTTGTTTGGAGGCTTTGAAACTACTAGGTTGAGAAGTCTGTAAAGAAATACTTCTTCAGAAACCATAGGGTATGAAAAGTAAATATGAAGTTACAAGGCACATATAACAAAAACCATGAGGCAGCAAAGTAACGACGAAGTACAATATTTCAACTTTCATAGGCAGTTCATCTTTAAAACTACAATAATATGCAATTCTAAGACAATCTGAAATTTCATAACTACATGAGTAAAGTGAATGAATGGTAGCCAGCTATCATCACCTAGTAGAAAGAGTACATGTTAGCTCCACATTTGAACATGTTGGAATCAGATTGCTTTTAGGCGTCGGTTGTGTGGCATAGAGAAGGCTTTGGTGGCATTTCTAGGTTCTCAACATCTCCTACGAGCATCTGTGTAACTCTCTTCATTGAAGGTCGATCACTTGGTTTTATTTGAATACACCACAAGGCAGCTACTATCATTTTTCTAATTAATTTCTTCTCCTCTACTGTAGCATCCCCAATCTCCAAGTCCTTCCCCTCATTATATTGATCATGCACCCATGAGGGGAAGTAAATTTGACTAGAGTGATCTACATATGCATTTAGATTTTTCCTTCTGCTTGCCATTTCCATCAACAACATTCCAAAACTATAAACATCAGCTTTGTACGAAACACCACCAATGTTTTTATAAAACAACTCGGGAGCAATGTATCCCATGGTGCCTCTTGCTGCCATTGATGAGACAATGCTATTGTTTGCTGGATATAGTTTCGCTAGCCCAAAGTCAGAAATTTTTGGGACAAAATTCTCATCAAGTAGGATATTATGAGGCTTGATATCAAAATGCAGAATTTGCATTTCACAACCTTGATGCCAATATTCAATACCTTGAGCGACTCCAACTGCAATCTCATACATTTTCTTGTAACTTAAAGTGATGGATTCTTCTTTGGAGTAAATGTATCTATCAAGAGAACCATTTGGCATGAAATCATATAGTAAGGCACGCTTTGAACCCTCGACACAGTAACCAACAAGTTGCACCACATTGACATGGTGAATCCTTCCAATAGTAGCTACTTCACTCATGAAATCTTCCCCATTAGCATTCGACTTGCCTAACAACTTAATGGCTCCAAAGTGACCACTCCGTAATTTGCATTTAAATACAGAACCATAACCCCCTTCCCCCAACTTATCTTTGAATCCAGCTGACATTTTCTTAATGTTGGAGTAGGAGTACCTTATAGGCATGAAGTTGTCAGAATGCAGAAAATCTTCTATAGTGCGGTAGGTTGACCAATGCCTTCTTCGCCACTTATGTATCAGAAGTGCGATCACAAATGGACCTCCAAATACAAGTTTTGCCCCTACAACACTGACAACAGTAATATTCCAGTACACACCAGCGTAATAAACAACCTGCAAAAGATTTGAAGGAGCTGGGTTTAATTGCAGCACAAATTCTACATAATTAATTAGGTGCTTGACCTGTATTTTAAGTCTTGAAAGTACAAGGCCATATATGCAATATGAAAGTACGTTGAGAGAAATGACACTTACCGGTGAAAAAATTCCAACCACTAAGAAAGAAACCTGGAGTGCATGACAAAGAATGTACAGAATTAATTAGCAGAGTTATTCGTAAAATCAAGTAGATAAATCATGGCGTACTCGATCGACAGTATACCTCGTATTCAGCGCGGATAACATATTCTACCGTAATAAGGAATATGGAATCCCATTGACCGCGGCAATAGTCAGTATAATGGTACCCAGTATACCCAAGCTCGAAGCCGTACACCATTTGATCATGTATATCTTGATAGGAAACGTTTCGGTCCTCCTCGAAGGGCATCCAAGTGGTCAGACCCATCCAATATACAGTGCACCCATTCTCCACATCTTTGAGGTAGATACTGTCTGGAACGGCATAACCATACATTTCGGAGTTAATACAGGGAGTCGTGCTCACATACCAAGAAGAATTCACTGGATTTGCACATTTGAAGAAAATTACTGCATATAGTGGCCATGAAAGGTATGTATCCAATAATGAAGTTAGATTTGGACAAAGGAAAACGAGGAAGGGAAGAGCAGTTGTTCTTCTCAAGGCCAGGATCTACCACTCGGATCGTGTTGTTGTCGTAGTTAATGGCCTTGACGTAGTACTCTTGAGAAAATAGGCGCAGCACTGTGATGTTTTGTTGTTGTCGCATTCCAAAGTGTTAGCTTGAGTCCACAGTGCTCTGGATCATGTTGTAGTCGAAATGGGTAGCTTATGTTGTGGATGTCGCCGCAAGAAGAAGGGACGCACTTATGACCAGATGAGCCAAGAACCAAAAAGGCTACAATTGAAACCCAAGCACACTGCAGGGACAGGCTCCTAATCCCAGTTGTTCCCATGGAGAGAGATCAGAAAAGACTTGCGCATTCCAGATTCACAGTACCAAAGTCTATATACTTTTAATTAATGGAGTTTCTTGACGTGATCATTTCCAACTTTACAGAATACAGAGACTAGCTAGACTTAATTGTTGGGTTTGTGGAATTGGACTGTAGCACTCTACTACACATTACAGATTGACCAAGACTTAAACTATATACAAGATCAAAGTCATCCTGCAGGGAGTTTCCCTTCCTATCCTATACGTCGGGGTAATCTGGAGAGCTACGTACTAACGACAAGTCGCTCGGAATTTCCACACTTCATTCAACTAAAGTGGGCAGAGGCTCTGAGGACCAGGTAAACACCACTGATCTAAATAAAATCTCTTTCATGGCTTTAGCCACAAGTGCCCAATGCTTTATCATTGTTTAGTTAGCTGTATTATAAAAGTCGGTACGGCACTAATCAATTATGGGCTTGTTCTTATTTTAATAATACTAGCGTGCTGAAGTGTTGAATCGTGTGATTTTCTAAAAATTATTGGGAAAATTGTTCATGGCTCAAAAATAAAGCTTTGATATCTTAATATTGAAAAACTTCAGAATAGTATTTCACGTTTTAAACCCGACTGAAAATTGGTATATGGAGCCGTTAGTTATGTTTAAAAACTAACGGCAAACATCTTTTTATTATAACATTACCAATTTACCCTTTGATCATTTATTTTCGTCATTTTTAATTAGTTTTTGGTTGTCTTTCCTCCGACATTCTTCTTCTTCTGGTGATTGCCGCTTTGCCTTATACTTCTAATCCCACACTCATAGAGAATTGATTAGCTGGGTATATCAGCTTGCCATTTCCTTTGCCATTTTTAATTAGTTGGGTATATCACCACATCTTTGGATAATTAGTTTTCATTTTGAAATGGTTTTTGAACGAATGGATTTTGTGGGTGTCGCCGGGTTCCGGCAGAGCCATTGTCCACATGGCTACGTTAATGTCCTTTGGTTCATTTTCAACTTTGATTCATGCCTACAAAAGCAAATTGTTGTTCTCGTGATTTAATATACCAGTGTCCGTTCCCTAAACATTTACTCACTGCACCGAGCCACCAACCCTCCCGCCGGCAATCGACAGCTCCGACGCTTGAAACAACATCCCCAAAATCAGAATCGGCAATTGCCTCACCGAAATCCTCCCAATCGCCAAAATTATACACAACTACCCTCCACTGGCCATGTCCACAAAAATTCAGAACCCAAATTCATGGCTAAGCAAACTTGTAAAGATTGAAACTTTAGCTGAAATGATGGAAACCTATAACTAAAGATTGAAGCTTTAACCAAAATTAGAGGAACCAGAACCAAAGATTGAAGCTTTAGTCAAATTGAGAGGAACTCAGAAGAGAAAGATGGGAGCTTTAGAAATGGGTTACCATGAAAAATCGATCGGGGGAGTTTTTTTTGGGGTTATCGAGGATTGGGGCTGCACGGATTTAATGTTTTTGGGGAGAAAGAAGCCAGCGAAAGTCGGTGAGGACGACGACACGAATCAGCGACGACAATTTTCAGATTCTCAATCTCTTAGTGATCGAAGAGATAGAAGGAAAATTAAAACAAAAATAGGGAAAAAATATTTAGAGGGGAAAGACGAAAGTATCCTTCAGTTGTCAATTCTTTTAACGGAACTAACGGCTCCATATTAATATTCAGTCGGGTTTAGAACGTGAGATACTGTTCTAAAGTTTTTCAAAGTTGAGATACCAAAGCTTTGCTTTTCTAAAAGGTGGGACATTGTTTAGACATTTTTCCAAAATTATACAATCAAGAATTGAATGGGAAAACACATTCCAGAATCTAATGGTCATCAAACTTGAGAGCGGATTCAATGCACCATGTGCACTTGAACTAATTATATATCATTATATATGTTAACAGTCAAACAAACGTCGGTTAGAAGTCAAACTATGGTAAAAGCAACCACCGAACCCACTCTCTCTCCATCTCTCTCCCCTAAAACCTTGTCTCCCTTCCTCTTCGACATTTAGAAGTTCAATTACCTCAATTTTCAGTAGGGGTTCCAGTTGCTTCCATTTCTTTCCATTCCTTTCATTGCTTCTCTAAACCCACCAATAGATTCAGATCGAACCCATGACCGCCGCCACTTATACCGACAACCGTCGGGTCTAGAAAAGCTTATGGAAGCAATCATGCCGGGCTAGGCGGCGCCGGCGGAGGTGGCAGGTTGAGATTAACTAATTAGTCATAAACCATGGTACCAGACCCTAATGTTCAAGTGATCCACCGCCCGACGTTGACTGCCAAAGCTAATCTCAACAATAGACTTGAGGACGATCTTGATGCAAAGGACTTTGAAGGCGAGGGTTAGGGAGTGGAAGGAGGAGTCATTGAGAGGTGGTGGTCGTCGTCGCACGTCATCAAAAAAAGGAGCTCCGACTAGAGGCTATGGTATCAGCGGATTTCGGGTCTAACAGCGCCGCCAGCGTTGGTCGCCGATGTGGGAGACTGGTATGTGAGAGAGAGAGAGAGAGAGAGAGAGTCTGGGTCGAAGAAGAGGAAAACAAAAAGTTGGATTTTCATATATACCCAATTTTGAAGAGTGGTTTTAAATAAAACCCACTTAATATTCTTATTTAATAGACATCTAAAATGTATCAATTATGATAGATATTATGTTATATTTTTTCTAAATTTTACACAATTGTCATCATTCAACTATAACATAAAAACATAATAAATAAACTTAATTGATACTGTCTTAAATACTTTGATTATGAGTTTTTCTTCTAACACTAAAATTTTTCATTCAATTTACAAGAATCATGCAGTATTCTTTATTTTTTATAAAAAAATATAGGTGAAAGGAATTCATTATCTAATCTATACATAAGGTAGAATATAATAAAAAAAGAGTGCGGCTATGGGACCTCCAAATTTGCTCACTAGACCTCACTTTATTGTGAATTATTAAATGACATATACATCCTCATACACAAAGACTATTAAGGACAATAATTATACAAAATGAAATATTATATTTATTCTCTTTAGACTTTCCAATTCAATAATAATTGATTCTATTCTTTATAATTTCCTTATATATTTTTGTTTTCCAATTTATTTATTAAAGCATATATATAGTTTATAAAAGCTAAAAAAATAATCAATATCGATCATGCGACATAAAATTTTGTATTATCATACATGTTGAATGAATATAATTGTAAGGTGCATAAATATTTTTGTAAAAAAAAAATATTAATATCTATCAATTATAGAAATATATATTTATTGAAATAATTTATTATGAGGTACAAAATAGAGATCAAATTATTCAAAAGAAAAAAAATGGAGAAAAAAATACATGTACAAAGAGAAAAACAATTAAAAAGATATATTAAACAGTTCATGATAGAACATTTTCTTGTGTGAAAAAAATAATCAAAAATGAAGGTAGGGATAATGGATGTTGAAAAGCAAAAAGGGAAAGAAAAAAAACAAAGAATGAGAGGTCTATTGAGTGAATAAGAGGTAATTAATTGATTGAAATATATGTCAATAAATAACTAAGGTTATGTTAGGAATTTAAAATGAGGTATTGTGAGCAAATGCTTAAATTGAAAAGTAAAAGGGAGGTATAGAGAGAATGAGAGGTATAGTGAGCAAATTTGGAGGTCCTAATAGCCACACTCTAATATAATTAAGGTAGAATATAATATAAAAATTAAATTCAGTTTGCCCCCTTGTACTTTAGGTCAATAATCAATTTGGTCCCATATCTTTTTTTTAATAACGTTGGTCCTTGAAGTTCTATTTCACATCAGTTTAGTCCAATTTTTGAATTGTCCTCATTACCATGACGCATGCGCTGAGTTGTCTGCGACACAATGACCCAGTTTCTGACTTAAAAGACATAATAGTCATTTTATCATATTTGGCTATTTAAGGAAATGAGATGGATTGACATAGGGATAGCCTACACTCGGTGTTGACTCGAGCCTAGACTTGTCTCCCTCCTTCTCCGGCCCGTTGTCTTTGGTTCCGGCCACCTTAGACGGCAAGACCACCACCGAAATGATCCTCTTCATCTCTTCATTCTAGCCTAGCCCATAGATCACACGTGCAACCATAATCGGTGGAGATCGAAATCGTGAGTGCTCCACTGAGTTCACTGATTTCTAGCGAAATTCGGCCTCCCTTCCAGTGGCGACTGGTAGTATCTTGTTCTCCTTTCTCTCCTCTACCTTTCTATGTCTTTTGTTCTTCAAATTGAAGCCTAATGTGAAAACTCCATTTTCTCCGCATGTCGTTTTCCGGCGAAACCCACTGCTCCGGTCATCGATTCGGCCAACGCCGGTGATATCTTCTTTCCACCTCTTCCTCTCTCATTTCGGTGTCTTACCTACCTGAATGAAGCCCTAACTCAGAAATCCTTTTTCCTCTGTTTTTCTGGGTTCATGTCAAGGTCTTCCGGCGACGGTGTTCTTCGAGCTTCCAGCGCACGCCGTCCACATGGACTTCTGCAGCGAAGTCTCCACCGTCGCGCGCCTCAACGATCGCGCTTTGATCCTCGTCGATGTTGTCGAGGGCGCCCACATCCAGACGTACCCGTCCTCCGTCAGGCCTAGATTGAGAAGCTCACGCCGTGCCTAGTGATCAACAAGATCGATCGGCTCATCTCCGAGCTCGAGATGAGCCCTAGGGAGGCCTACATTAGGTTGTTGAGGATTTGAATGATGTGGATGCCATTCTTTCGGGACCGGCCAGCCACCACCGCCGGCAGGTTTATATGCACCACTGTGCAAAATTATTTGAAGACCATAATATGATAAAATGACTATTCTACCCTTTTAAGTCTGAAACTGGGTCTTTGTGTCACGGACAACTCAGCGCATGGCATCATGGTAAGGAGGACAATCCAAAAATTAGATTAAACTGATGTGAATAGAACTTCAAGGACCAACGTTATTAAAAAAAAGATATGGGACCAAACTGATTATTGACCTAAAGTACGAGGGGGCAAACTGAATTTAATCCTAATATAAATAAGATATCTGATCATTAGAGTAAAATGAAGAAATTTTACACTGTCCGTAAGACCATGTGGTTTCTGACTTGGTCCTCCATTTTATTTAAATTTTGACATGTGGATTTCTATGATGAAAAACCATTTTAGCTATTTTGATTTTTTATATTCTAAACCTATACCCTATACCCTATACCCTAACTCTATACCCTAAACCCTATACCTTAACCCTATACCCTAAACCCAATTTGGGTTTCTTCTTTTTAGGTATATTATCATATCATGTCCTACTTAATAGGTACATTATAAATGTAAATAGTTGAGAGTAAAATGTTCTCTCGATCAGGATTGGAAATGATATAATAATATACCTAAAAAAAAGAAAATTAATTAAAGAACAAGAACGTGTACCTTATAATTAGACATTTTTTGACTATAGAGAGACACCAAATGTGAGCTTAGGAATGAAAATAATCATTCTATTACAAATGACATATTTTTGTATATAACATATATATACACTCAAGTTAGTAAAACAATGTAAGAAATTAAAGAATGTAATTGATTATGACAAAGTTAAATCAAACTAAATTTTAGCTTAGTATTTGAGTTTCAAATTGATGCTAAATTGAGAAATATGTCAAATTTAGCTTTCTACCGTTTGAAGGGCAAATTAGAGAAACCGAAAAATAAACAAAAATATTAATTATAGACATTTACTCTATATGATAAGTTTACTTATTTGGAGTGGGTGTAAAATGGAGAAAAAAAAATATATGGGTTTATCTTAAAAGAGGTCAAGTATTTTGGATTTTTATCTAATTTTCTCAAACAAAAAATAGAGGCCAAGGAAAATTTGCCGACCTGTCGCTCTCTCTCTGTTTTTTTTTATTCTTTGATCTGGTCCTCTCGCTTCCCTTCATCAACCCAAAATCCAAAATCAAACTAGGCGGATGGGAAAAGTCCACCCTTAATTATGGTGGTTTTACATTAATATAAAACCAGCGAGATTGATCTTGTTTGAAGTTTTGAGTGATCTCACCGGAAAACTGGAAAAGAACGGACTCGCCGGGGAGGGAAAGTGGTCGGGGACGCTGTTGGAGTCTTCTGGGGTGGAGGCACGCCGTCGTCGACGCTGGAGGGTGGAGAATGGAGGGACGTCCGCACTTTAAGGCCGGTGCGGACGTCCGCTCCTGATCCGGCATGTATACATATATATATCACTACGCCAATTTTGCCTTCAGATGACCGACAATGCCCATCGTCTGATGATTTTTTTTGCGTGTCGTCTATCGAGCTGCCATCTGATAACGATTCAGTCGACAAACATAATCTGTCGTCTGAGGAATGTTATACAACATACCGTATGTCGTCTTTATGAATCCAGGTTCGTAACACAAAAAATGAATCTATCGTTAGAAATCGTTACAACGACAGTTCCCTGTGGTTGAAAGAAGAATTAATCAGCAAATAATTGCATTCCTCTGTCGTCTCGAATTTATTCTAACGTCACTTATATGACTTTGAAATGGTTTTTTTTATCTACCCTCTTAATTTATCCGTCGTCTGTATTCTAGTACTACTACACTTTTCTATCGTTACAATAGTTTAAAACCTCAAAACTCAGACGACATACACTATTGTCTTCTTTTACTTTAAGATGACATATAAAAGTCGTTTGAAAGATGTAAGACGTCAAAGTTCATGGGATATATGTTGTCTAATTTTGATTTGGAGGTCACAAACTAATTTAGAAATCTAAATTCATTCTCATTACCAAAACCAACAATATTTACAAAGATTTATTTGTCATAAGTAGACATATAAGCTATAACACCAAAAGTTATTACTCTAAAATGACTTACAATACATATTTGCACGTTCAAAGTCACATATTTCCTTGACCAAAGCTATAACACCTACTTGACATTTTGCGGTTGGATTAGTTGAGTTCCTTCTTGCTGAAAGATATTGTCCTAGCAGAAGGCTTCAACCACCAAGAATCCCAAGGCTGAATCATCTTCACTACCAGAAGAAAGGCTTTAGCCGACGAAAAAAAAAACCAGGCCGACGAAGCATTTTTTCGTCGGCTAAGTTAAATTTTCGTCAGCTATGGTAAACTTTAGCCGACGAAATTAAAACGTCGTCTGCTAAAAAATTATTTCGTCGGCCATAGTCTGTGAACTTTAGCCAACGAAATATTTAAAAGTTTAGCCGACGAAATTAATATGTCGTCGGCTAAAGTGCTTTATATTTGCAGATCTGGACAGCAGCAGCTCATCTGGGAAAAAAAACGGGAGAAAAAGTTTGGGTGTTGTCGAAATCTGTCCATAATTAGTTTGTTGAGTTATATATAGGTACGTATATGTATATATATGTTGATTAATTGAGTTTTATTTGAGTTGATCGATATTTTGAGTGTGATTGAGTTGATTGATTTTGAGTGTGATTGAGTTGATTGATTTTGAGTACGTTGGATGTATATATATATATATGTGTTGATCGATTTGGTTGATGATTTGAATTGATAATATATATGAATTAATTGTTGTTAATAAATAGTAGATATATATATATATGTTAATTAATTATAATATTATGTTGAATATATGGTATGAAGTTGTTGATGATATATATGAGTTGATGATGATTTTGTGATGATGTTGATATATACATTGTTATGAGTTGATTGATTTTGAGTATGTTGGAGGTATATATATATATATGTTGATAGATTTGGTTGATGATTTGATATAATATATATGAAGTTGTTTATAAGTAGTAGATAGATATTATATATATATATATATATATATATTATTAATTTATAATATTGTGTTGATGGTATATATGTCAATGATGATTTTGTTGATGATGTAGATATATATATATATAATATGTTATGTAATTATTAAGTATATATATATATGTGTGTGTGTGTTAATTAATTTGTTATTAATTAGTTGTAGTACGTAGAATATATACTAAATGAATTGAGATTTTATATATGACATGAATTTCATTAATAATTAGCTAGCGTTATACGTACATATATATTTTGTTATATTTTCAGGATATGGATAAGAGTTGGATTTCGCTTCTAAAATGAGACAAAAGATATGGTGCATGAGTTATGAGTTTTATGGAATATGCGTTGGCTAATGCTAACGGGAATAATTTTCTATTGCCCGTGCACGAAATGTCAGTATCGCAGCGATATGTATCGATTTCCCATTGACAAAGTATGGCAGCACCTGAGGAGTAACGGATTTTGGGAGAAGTACACATGTTGGTTATATCACGGTGAAACATCATCAGGGGGTCTGCATGATCATGGCCAATTTTATGAGACAGGCAGTACATCCAACAATCCAACAACGACATTCATCAAGGACAGTATATGCCTGACCGGTGCAGCCCTTCCCTAGAGCTGTCAACACTGCTGGTATTGAAAAATACAACAAACTGCTTGCTTTCCAACAGACCCCTGTGTACCCCGGTTGTCAGAAGACCGTTCTTGAAAGTGTGATGGACGTAATGAAGATTAAGGTTGAGACAAAATCGACCGTGAAGGCTGTTGATAATTATCTATAGTACACTACTGCGATGCTGCCCCACGGTCATCGTCTTCCTACCACTCATCGTAAGGTCCGATGTATCCTGAAAGATCTTGGGCTTTCCTACATCAAGATCCATGCATGCAGATATGACTGCGTTCTCTTCTAGGGTAAAGATCCAGAAGGGAATGACCTTGGTGGCCTTGACGCATGTCCGGTATGTCACACTGACAGGTATAAGCTGACTCATGCAGGCAATAGAAAACCTGTGAAGGTATTTCCCGTTGAGGGATAGGCTGGAGCGGTTGTACAGTCTTCACACACGGCCAAAGCTATGAGATGACACGCTGATAGGGAATTGCATGACGAAGATACCCTTATACACCTTGCTGACGGAGAGGCTGGAAGCATATAGACAGTGAGTTTCCTCATTTTGCGTCAGAGGTCCGAAATGTGAGGCTCGGGCTCTCATCCGACGGGTTCAACCCTTTTGGCAACATGAGTCTTCAATACAGTGTATGGCCGGTGATTTTGGTACCGTACAACCTTCTTCCATGGATGTGCATGAAGAAGGAATACAATATGTTGAGTTTGTTGATTCCATGGCCCGGTTATTCAGGGAAGTGTCTCGATGTGTATTTGAGACCTTTAATTGAAGAGCTTCAGTTTTTATGGGAAGTTGGTCATCCCACTTATGACAAGTACATGCACGAGATGTTCCAGATGCATGTCATGGTTGTTGGTACCATCAGTGATTTTCCTGCCCGTGGGATGTTGTCGGGCAACGTTGTTAGGGGATACAAGGCTTGTCCAGAGTGCCTTAGCGATGAGGGGAGCAACAGTTATTGCAACAAGATATGCAGATTGGGTCACCGTGCTTTCCTTCCATATAATCACGAATGGCGGTTCGATGACAAGGCATTTAATGGGACCGTAGAACACGGTGTGCCTCCCAGAAGATGGACGGGAGAAGAAATTTTAGCAGTGCTTAATGAGTACGATTTTGGGCAGCTCAGCAATCATCCCAATATTGTTGCGGCAATACCTGAAAGACCCGACAGGTACAAATTCTGGACACATAAGAGCATATTCTGAGAACTCCCATACTGGAGTAAGTTGTTGATCAGGCACTACCTAGATGTGATGCACATAGAAAAAAATGTTTGCGACAGTGTGGTGGGCACAGTACTAAACTTGGAGGGGAAGACGAAAAACGGTCCTAAGGCACGCATTGATCTAAAAAAAATGCAATTAAGAAGACATCTGTGGTTGAAAGAAGGGAAGAAAAAAATGCCTCAAGCTCCTTACACCGTGAAGCCTGACCAGAAGAACGTAATTTTCAAGTGGATGAGTTGTGTGAATTATCCTTCAGGCTATACAGGAAATATAGCCCGGTGTGTGAACTTCCGGAACAATAAGATGTATGGGTTGAAGAGTCATGACTGTCATATCCTGCTACAACGTCTCTTCCTTGTTTTCATTCGACCGTTCCTTCCCCGTCAGGTTGTGGAGCCGTTAGTAGCGTTGGCAAGATTCTTCCAGAAGTTATGCACACGGGAAGTGAAAAAATCTAACCTCCGGGAAATGCAAGAGGACATCATTTATATCATGTGTAAATTTGAGAGGATATTTCCTCCAAATTTTTTTGACATCATGCCTCACCTGATGATCCATCTTCCCGAGCAATTGTTGCTTACCGGTCCAGTACACTACACTTGGATGTATCCCATGGAAAGGTACGTTTTTTACACCTGAATTCCTCAATATATATACATGTTCAATAATCATAACACTTTGCAACTTAATTTATAGGCAACTTGGAGACTACAAAGATTATGTGGCTAATAAATCCGCGCCTGAAGGATGTATAGCTGAAGCATATATTACGCACGAGTGCGTCACCTACATGAAGTTGTTTTTAGGAGCGTTGAAGGAAACAGACGAAGCCATGCCGGTAGATGTACCGAAGTTCAATCTTTCCATACTCTCCAGTGATGTTGAAGTTTATGGAATTTTGCCAGACTCCTACTAGTTGCAACCACATGAGCTAGTCATTGCTCACTGGTGGGCATTGATTAACTGTCCAGAAGTTGAATACTGGAAAGACATCCATCTATATTGTCCAGACATTCAAGGTGATTTCGAGTACCACAACATGGAGTTCGCAAACTATTTTGGCGGCTGGGTACGTAATTCAATATTTATGTACGTATTTATGTTTATTGCATAATTATCCATATTTACAGTTGAATGGTTGGTTGCAGATGAACCATATTCAATTTGATGGTCACTCAAATTGGTCGCACGAACTAAGACTTCTAGCGATGAAGCCGATAATGTCAAGAGTTTATCCGATGTGCAAGGTGAATGGCGTGCAATTTATATGTAACAGAGAGACAGCAGACGGAGAACACAGAATTCTGGGGTGATGGCGCATGGTGGGCGGAATGGAGTTGACTATTACGGTGTTCTCCATTCAGTGGTGGAACTCGTTTACGGTGAAGGCATGACAGTGCACCTCTTCAAGTGTAGATGGTTTGATACTAGCCCGCAGAGCATGAAGACCGATCAGTACGGAATATTATCGGTGAATACTGCTACAAGTTGTTACGAAGATGACCCGTTCGTTTTTGCCACATCGGTAAAACAAGTGTTTTATCTTGATGACCTTGCTAAGGGTGACGCGTGGAAAGTAGTCAACCTTGTGCACCCTCGAAACATTTATCGGGCTGCTACACTTGGAGAGGCCGAAGACCAGGAAGAAGATGTTACGTATCAAGAGCCCAACGCAATAGGTATTCCTAACTCCTCTACCGTTCACCTTAATAATTTTAACCGGGTCGTTCGGTGAGAATTCGTGATGAAGAGCCAAGGCTTATTGATGTTGATCCAAATCAAGAAACAGACGAAGACTCTAGCGATGAGGAAATGCATAGATTACCAGAAATTAATTCTAACACTGAAGAAGACTCATCGGATGATTCCGATTACGAGCCTTAGTTTTAATTTAGAGGACGTAATACATTAATTTGTAATAAAAAAGATTGTATTACCTTAATTTATAGTTTACATATGTTGAATTCATATTTCTGTTATTTTATATGAATTTTGGTGATATATGAACATGAAATTAGTATGGTTTAAACCTTCTGTTTTAGGTTTGTATTTTTTACTTAAGCCGACGAAATACAATATAATTCGTCGGCCTAAACCATCTTAGCCGACGAATTATATTAGAAGTCGTCGGCTAAAACCGTCTTAGCCGACGAAGTATATCAGAAGTCGTCGGCTAAAACCATCTTAGCCGACGAATTATATCAGAAATCGTCGGCTAAAACTATCTTAGCCGACGAATACCCTAATATTTCGTCGGCTTATGAATTTTTTTATTTTTTTATTACATATTATAGCCAATGAATGTATTAGGGTATTCGTCGGCTAAACCCTAAACTTTTTCTGTTACATACTATAGTCCTATCTTCGGTGGTTATTTTACGTAAAATTTTTATACGACTTGTTGCGTCTCATCGATTTGAAAATATTTTCAGTTGAAGGTCCGGCCAAAATACGAAATTTAGACGGTCCAACGACCTTTTCCGTGCATTTAGGGGTTTGACTTACGGGATTGACCGTCCGGATCGAGCACTTAACCTTGTCGGATCAAGTTGAATTTTTTCTCATACATGTATTTTATCCTGATTGTTAGATCTGACCGTCAGATTTCCGTTTCTCAAGTTTGATCATCATAACCACAACATGCCTACTAATGTTGTATAACTTATTTACCAAGTGTTAAGTAAATGTTCCGTTTTAAAAACAAACTATACGTAAATCCTTCAAACGCAAAAAAGTCGTGAAATAAGATATGACCAGAATGGTAAAATACGTCAACGGTTGAAAAATCACAGTATTCCGGTAAAGTGTCGGTGCCGATAGTTGCGGTTAATGGAATTTTTCATTCTTTCTCCCTATGAGTAGCCGTATCTTCGGTGGTTATTTTGCGTAGAATTTTTATACGACTTGTTGCGTCTCATCGGTTTGAAACTATTTTCAGTTGAAGGTCCGGCCAAAATACGAAATTTAGACGGTCCAACGACCTTTTCCGTGCGTTTAGGGGTTTGACTTAACAGATTGACCGTCCGGATCGAGCCCTTCAGCTTGTCGGATCAAGTTGAATTTTTTCCCATACATGTATTTTATCATGATGGTCAGATCTGACGGTCGGATTTTCGTTTCTCAAGTTTGATCATCACAATCACAATCACAGTTTGACGAATGTATAAAAAGTTATATAGCCGACGAATTTCAAAGGTTTACCCGACGAATTTCATAGGTTAAGCCAACGAATGTCAAATGTTTAGCCGACAAATGTCAAATGTTTAGCCGACGAGATTATTATTTTAGCCGACAAAATTATTATCTTTAGCCGACGAAATAATAATTTCGTCGGCTAAAGTTTTCGGGTATAACCCAACGCTCGACTGGTTGAAAGCCCTAGCCTCCGCCTCCTCTCCCTCTCCGAATTTCCCCTCCTTCGCCTCCTCTCCCTCTCCCTCTCCCGGTCGCCACCCTCTCCTCTCCCGATCTCCACCTCCTCTCCCTCTCCCTCTCCGGTCTTCGCCTCCTCTCCCTCTCCGGTCTCCGCCTCTGCTCCCTCTCCCTCTCATGGTGTCCGCCTCCTCTCCCTCTCCCTCTCCCGGTCTCCGCCTCCTCTCCTCTCCCTCTCCGGTCTCCGCCTCCTCTCCCTCTCCCGGTCTCCGCCTCCGCTCCCTCTCCCTGTCCGGCCGGCCTCCTCCTCCTGCTCCGGCCTCCTCCTCCTGCTACTCCGGTCCTCCCTCCTCCTCCTCGAGTACATTTCTGAGCTTTAGTTTTATTTTGTGTTTGCTTTTATTTTCCGGTCAATTGCAATGTTGTGGTGTTGTTAGGAAGTGTATATTGTATTTAGGAAGTGTATATTTTTATTTAATAAGTGTATATTTGTATTAGGAAGTGTATATTTTTATTTAATAAGTGTATATTTGTATTTAGTATTTAGGAAATGTATATATTTGTTTTGTATTTTGTGTTTGCTTTGATTTTCCGGTCAATTGCAATGTTGTGGTGTTGTTAGGAAGTGTATATTTTTATTTATGAAGTGTATATTTGTATTTAGGAAGTGAAAATTTGTATTTAGGAAGTGTATATATATTTTTTTTGACTAATTGAATGAGTTTACATTTTTTGATTTTGTGGCCTTGATTCAAATTAATATTTTAAACAGGATGAGCGGTAATATTAGATCGACGAAGGGTTCGAAGGGCCAAAGGTCTGAATCGTCTGAGGGAACCTCTAGCAACCCTCAGACGTTGTTTCAGGGCCTCATGACAGCTAGACATGCGAGCCTTTTGCAGACGGCGCAGAGGCAGCCGGAGGTGCCCCCTTCATCGAGGCAGCGGGGCTTCCCTCATTCCTCGAGGCAGTTGTTTGCTCAGCCCCAGACGGAGGTGTTGCACCCCGTATGCCTGAGATACACCGGGCGCCCACTTCAGTACATGCATCTTCGGATAGTGGGTCATCTGGGGTACAGATGCCGCCGCCTCACCTATTCTTCCGCGGATGATACCGGCCATACCTGCAGTCGATGACTCAGGGACGCCGATTTATCCACTGCCCCCGCCAGTGGCTCCATCAGCGGCGTACCGGTTCGTGCCATTTGATACGCCTCTTATTTCCGCAAGGGTATCATCATCGGAGACAGAATCCATCACGTCCGCCGCATCGCCCTCAGGTAATGAAAGATGAATGATTTACTACATTATAATTCTCTGATTTTAATAATCAATTTGCTTTATCATGTGATAGCAGGCACCGTCGGAGCGAAGCCGGCAAAAAAGAAGAGAGGCCCCGTCACAAGGAAGGCTTTCCAGAAGATCGTTGGTACCTCAGGGAGGATTGTCATCAGTACTGACGGGGATGTCGACATAGTATCGGGCGGGAAGTCGAGGACGTACTCCGGCCGCGTGGGAGCGCTCATTAGGGATAGAGTCCCTATGTTGTGGTCAGACTGGGGCGAGGTCCCGCAGGAGGTTAAGGACATGATCCACAACGCGATGTCGATGAGTTTACAAAATGCCTTAATAATATTATGTATTACATTGTAGATTTCTCGAAAAACTAAACTAATAAACGGTTAAATGCAGGTGTGGTTTGAGGTTCCCGAGCCCTTGAAGAGCAGCTGGGCGGACGTTGTGCATGGGGGAAGGTACGTTCGGAAGTTAATGAAAAAACAAAATTGTATGTGATATTAATAATATTTCTAATATTTTTGTTGTATCTGTAGGTACAAGGAGTGGAAGAGCGAGTTGCGGACTCATTGGACTACGCACGGGAACGCACGTTCTGGTACCCCTGCTGAGTTCCAGTACAGAGAGTACGAGTGGCGTTGGCTTCTGATATCAGAATTCAACAACCCTCGTAAGCAGGTATTTAAATAAATTAATTAGTTAATTTGTCATTAAGTACTTGCGTTTTTAAATATTTTACTAATAGTTTAGTTTTTTCTTTGAAGACGGTTTCCCGGGCGAACGCTCAGAACCAGCAACGCAACACAAGGAACCATCATGCCGGTTCTAGACCGTTCGTTGTCTTCATGGACGAGGCGGTCAGGGAACATCCAGAGGTCAACCCGTACGTCTATACGTACGAGAAGGCATATCCTGACGCCCAGGAGGATATTGTAAGTCATCTTACGTTTTTAAATTTTTAATTTTACTTATATATATGTCAAAATGTTAATTAATAACTTTTTTCCTATCCAATTAGGCGAAGGTGAGGGAGGCTAGTGACGAGGTGATGAGTGCTATAGTGAGGGAGACATGGCCGGACACGCAGGAGAAAGAGATGTCCGAAGCTATGTCCCGGATCAACACTTCGGATCCGACGGTTGGGGCGAGGATCATGGGCACAGCCTTCCCACCGCGAGCAAACAACTTCTACTGCCGGGGTCTAGGAAACAAGGGCGAGGGGGTCCTGAAGACCACTCCAGGATTTCAACGAAAGGGAGCCTCGACCAGCAGTAGGACCACGACCACCAGAATGACTCAGCTGCTACAGTCGGAACTTCAGAGACTACGGGAACAGCAAGCTGCTCATGTTGCCTATAATGCCGCGCAGGCAGCCCATTATGCCGAGGTACATGCCATCCAGCAGGCCCAGCAGCGGCAGATGTTCCAGTACATGCAGGACTTTACAGCTGCCCAGCTCTAGGGACTTCCGCCTCCGCCCATGCCTCCGCCCATACCGCTACCCCAGCCGCCGCAAGCTCCGCAGCAGCCCCCAGAACCAGATATTAATTTAAACGATCTAAATTTTGTGTAGTTGATGAATTATATACTTTTATGTGCTTGTTGTTGGTTATATGAAATTGTTTTTGTGTTTTTTGCAGCTTGCTTGGAATGGTAATTTAGAAATTTCGGGTTTTTTTTTTATACCGAAATAGACTTATAGCTGACGAAATACGCCATAATTCGTCGGCTATAGTATTTTTAATTATTTTTTTAATAGGGTAAGCCGACGAATTATGGAATGTTTCGTCGGCTAAACCATTAAAAGCCGATGAAATAAGGTCTTTTTCGTCAGCTTTAGTTTTTTTTATTTTTTTATTACATACTATAGCCGACGAATATATTAAGTTTTTCGCCGGCTTAAGGGGAAAAGCCGACGAGTTGTTTCATCGGCTATAGATAAGAGACAAGCCGACGAAATAACTCGTCGGCTACTCTCTTATCTATAGCCGACGAAACAACTCGTCGGCTTTTCCCTTAGCTTAAGCCGACGAGTTATTTCGTCGGCTATTCCCTTAGCTTAAGCCGACGAGTTATTTCGTCGGCTAGTCTCTTATCTATAGCCGATGAAACAACTCGTCGTCGGCTAAAGTCTGTAAGACTCATCGGCTAAAGTCTGAGAGACTAGCCGACGACGTCTTCTGTGGTCGGCTAGCTATGGGACAATAGCCGACGACGGGACATGGTTTCGTCGGCTAAAGTCATTACCAACGACCCTTTCCCGACGACACTATAGCTGACGAAGTCTTGTCGGCTAATATCTTATCCGACGAATTAAGCTAACAGGCCGACGAAAATTTTTCGTCGACTAAAGTGCTTGTCCTGGTAGTGCTTGCTCAATTCTCCATATGCAACGGCTCTTAAGAATAGTTTCTTTTCTTCTGCAGATAAAACCAATAAGGCAATGTAATTTCACTAATAACTGAAATTTCGATCAAAGCAATAAAGAAGTCAATTCTAAATGATACTAGATTTCTTATGACTAAGATTTCTATTATTGAAGTCTTATCAATTCTTGATAAAGGCAACTCCAACAGGTTAAGAATGGGATTACCCTGAGAATGTTAGGACTTTAAAATATTGTAGTTCATATACTTCACGAAAGAAAAATCAAGAAGGCAAGATAGTAGGAACAAAGAATTAATCAACTTTCACTGGATGCTTACTGTTTTCTCCACCATTACAACCTAATGTATAGTACTAAGAAGCTCTCCTTTATAAAAAGTGATCAAGCTAGGTTTCCACCATTCTAATTTTATGAGCAGATATGCAAACAATATCATCTATCTTTTCTGCTTCTATTCTGATCAATGCTGTCAAGATTGCTCACCTGCAAAATTACCTTATCAACCTGCAAAATTATTGTTGTCCATCACCAACGTTGATTCTGCAAGAAATAATAATATATATTAGCAGTAAAACAAACTAACTGCAGACTATCACTAATCAACCCATCTAGCATACTTTTCTTGATCGAATTTGCTTAAGAGCAATGTCAAGTTGTTGCTCCAAACTTTAGATCTCTCTGGTACTCAATGAATCAAGATCTTCACCCAAATAGGAAGAAAAAAGTGAATCAGTTGGGGGCAAGTTATTACGAGTAAGCAAACTTTGGATAATATGTTAATCAAATATGAGTTTATGACCAGTAATTTTCTTATCTTCCCTCTTCTGTTATAATTATAGGCTGAGAGATATAAACAGAGACATGTAAAGACCAAAAAAAGGAACAATATGTTCAAAGTCTATAAGTAACAAATTTATAACAAAAGCAGTGTAAAGCTAGCTTTTGAGTAATATACCATAAAGATCAGTAGTAGAGGTGGCAAACGGGCTGCTAAGCACGGGTACGGCACGAGCACGGCACGTTTAAAAGCGGCCCGGCACGACCCAAGCATGTTATTCTAATGGGTCGGGCTGGGCCTAGAAAAATGAGCCCATGGGCCCGGCCCGGCCCGAGCACGATAATTTGAGGCCCACGGCCCGGCCTGGCCCAACCCGCTATAAAATATATATATATATATATTTTCATTTCTAATATGAAGATAACATATTTATAAATAATAAATTTAGTTTTGAGTGTGAACAATATACTTTTATACTAATAATTATTTATTTGAGTATGAATTAGAAGTTTTTGCCTAAAAATTTATTAATTGTGAACAATAAGCATTTATCACTTATTTCTTTAGTTTGTTAACAAAGAAAAAAATGATCGATAGATTGTGTAAATTAGTTTTAGTTTGTAATCGTATCATGTATAATTAAAAGTTGAGATTATGACAGTAGAAGCGGTAGTATAAGACATTCACCTCGATTATTTTCAATTTTCGGCATGAAATGGGCACGATGCGGCCCGTTCATGGACCCAAGCCGGCCCGGCCCGAGCACGGCCCACCACGTTATGGTTTGGGCCGTGGGTTGGGTTGGGCCTTACATTTGAGTAAATGGGCCAGCCCAAACCCGAGCCCGTTAAGAAGTGGGCCGTCATGGGCCGGCCAAACACGGCCCGAAACCCGATTAGGCGGGTCGGGCTGGCCTAGGCCAGCCCGTTTGCCACCTCTAATTAGTAGCATACCCTGATTGCAATTATAGGATGCTAAACTACAGTTAGATTCTAGTGTGTAGCTCCAGTTTCCTTGGATCGAAACATAACATCTACATGTTCAGTCTGTTACACTAGAAGTATCGGAACCTCGTTTGCACAATATCTTACGAAAATAAGATAAGACTATAATTTACAACCTACTTAGTTATATTATCTATTGCTTGATTTACACACATATCAGATGTCACATATAACAAACAAGCTTAAGTAATATTCAATATTTAAAGCAAGGAAGTATCAATAATTACAACAAAGTGGTCATTACATAACAATATCAATACTAACGACATAGACTTACTTTAACTTGAATAGAAAACAATACGATAAGAATATGGAATCAATTTACCTGAGTCTTTCTGTTACAGAGTTACCTTCAGAAGTAATGATTGACATAAAAGCTTGGAAATATTTTCAGTTCATGGTAATACAGAGCTTACATTAAAGTGTCAACACCTTAGATTCTCAAAATACATAGAACACCAGGCTATTAGGTTTTTTTTTTTTAAAGTAAAGCATCATATAAATACTTTACACAAGAATAATATCATCTCTCACAGTTTTGATTTCTTTACTAAAAAAAAAAAAAAAGAGGCTTTTCCTATACTACATATGTGGTACCACTCAACTGGTATTATTAAACAAAACTACAAATACAGCCACAAGCACAAGGACCCTGGGAATTGAATGATAAAAAGAAAGGTGAGCGAAACAAATTAAAATTTAAAATGAATGCAAAACATGAGTGCACACATCAAACCGGGAATCATAAAATAAGATTGCACCATTTATCCTAATCTACAGCAAACCTGCAATCTATTCCTGGCCACGTCTCCCAAGATTCAATAACTAGAGGAACATGGTTGTTGTATGTGTTCAAGAAAGAATGCCTATCAAGGTTACTTTCTGACGCCTGGAACCCTTCACTTATGCAGCTATTGGATCCTTCGCAATCAAGTTTGACACAACCATATGAAACTTTTCTCGGGTTTTTGTACTGCAACCTACCTTGCCTTTGCCACGTTGCTAAAACACCATTGAACCAGGCTGCTCCGGTAGTCACATACCTGCTTGTTTTGACAACTGATCCTGTATTCATAGAAAAAAAAATTATTCATAGCAATTCAAGTGTGAGCAAAGCTCAAGACATTTTAACAAATTGCATGTAATGCATGCTAAAAGTAAAGTTGACAATGACACCATCCAAACACTGAAGTTGAGCTCAAAACTCAAAGTTGTTACCAAGTAATCAACTACTGTAGAAGCAATGTTTATTCAAATCATTTACAATTTTTCAAAAATCTCAAGCGACAAAGTAAACTGAACTCAGGTTAGAGATGTGTATACATGATAAGCTTTGCAATATTTTCCTCGACCATTTACTCTAATGTTGTTGCAAGCCTCCTTTAATAGAAATCTTCTTGTATTCATTCAGCAAACCGAAAGCTATAAACTCAAATAGAAATAACAAAACTATCAGCTACCGGTTTAGGTTCTATTGCAAATATATAATATGTAACTTACAGCGAACCTTCTTCTTCCTTAATTGTTATGATGCATGTAATATGAATCTGATGAATATATTATCAAAATATGTAGTGTTTTAATTGCAAATGTAAACATAAAACGATGGATATGTATAATAAAATGATTTTAAATGTAAATATGTACATAGTGAGTTACCGCTGATGTTGAAGACTCTCTCAGCATAATTATATATAGCAAGGAGCGCTGCTATAGAGAAACTTAACAAATGTTAGCATTAATGATTATTATTATATAAAAGTTCACAACATAACTAAAAACAATCCATGGGAATAGATTACAAAATAATAGGTACCGTTTGTGTATCATAATACTTAATCTTACATATACTTAACTCCTCGAAGATTGTGTACTGAGTCGGTTGGTGCTGAACTAGTCTCTGCAAAAATCAATCAAACACTTACAATAGACTGGTAACTTACAATATGCATCCAAGCTAATTCATTGAATTGATATACGAGGCAGCCAACAAATAAAATAGCAACCAAACTATCTATCATTACAATTATTATTGTACATAACAAACATGAATTGCTATAATTGCCAACAAACAGGAACTGCTATAATTGCATATAACCAAAAGAGGAAGCAGCAAAAAAAAAAAAAAGAGTAACCAAGCCAACTACAACACCTATAACCAAAACTTGAATGTGTTAGGGTGAAAGACCCAAAACCTGATTGGGGCTCGTGCTGTTCGAGCGGATATTGAGTAGGGATTGTGCCTCCCTAGGGTGAAAGGCCCAAAACCCAATCAGGATGCCGCGGTGTGCAGCGGATTACCGCTGTATGCGGGGTTTTACGGCGAGTGCCGGGTTTACTGCCGAGTGCGGGGTGTTTTACGGCCGAGTGCCGGGTTTAACCGCCGAGTGCGGGGATGTTTTACGGCCGAGTGCCGGGTTTAACCGCCGAGTGCGGGGATGTTTTACGGCCAAGTGCCGGGTTTTACTACCGAGCGCGGGGATCTCATGATGCCATAATGAAAATGTGGGAGATTGATTCTCATTTACAGGAGCAGGTACGAGATGATTACTTGATATACCGTGCATCATATATATATGTTATTATTGATCGACTTATTTTAAATTTCGAGGGTTAAATTGCTCTATTGAGTAAGCACTTGTGGATGGATGAATTAATGTCTTTGGTTTGATTCTATGGACCAAGTGTATAATTGTCAAATGTGAAAGAATGATGCAATATGATATGAAGGGAAATGCAGAATTCGTGAGTTTAAAGGATGCAATGAACAACTCACGAATTATACCAAAAAGAGTCTTGCTGGATCAGTTGAATTTGACATGGAAACCTGCTGACTGTTGTATCATAACATATATTTTAAGTATATCCAAAGGTTGCAGTCGGTGTGGGATAGCACATAGTAAGAGAACTACTGAATGAGGAATAAGGCATAGATAAAGTTCTTATCATTTACTTCTTGACATATATCGGCTTGGCAAAATCTTGTTGTAAATGCCTGTTGGATAATGCTTGCACTGTGTTATATAAATGAAAGAGAGACGACCCAGACAATAAAGGAAGATGAGGAATTCAAAGTAATATACATTCAGGTAATCAGGTTAAGAGTGATAACACTAATTAGTAGATATATCTGCTAGTGGTCTTGAATTTAACTTCCTGTGGAGGTTGGATTATCAATATGATGATGAGATCATAAAGATATCATACTAGTTTGGTTAAATGCTTTCGCTGTTATGCGTTCATTCGAGTAGAAATATGTGATCTTCACGACACTTATTATTGGTTGGTGACCCAAAATGTGAAGAGAAGATGGAAGCAGGAACGGTATTTGCAGAGAGGAGAGATGTTACAAGAGGGAAGCAAGTACGCTGCCTTCTGTCTACAAGTTCAAATTTTGAATAAGCAGTAAACCAGCAAATAAATAGACTGCTAGTTGATCAAATTATCAATATCAATATTATGTTTTTAACCAGATATGTCTGACATACTTTCGTAAATGTCGACACAATTACCGTTATGTTCAGTCAAGATCATTTTAATTTCGAGAACGAATTTTTTAAGGGGTGAGTTTGTAATACCATTCTATTAGAAAATAATAATAATAATAATAATATTAATAATAATGATAAAATATATATATATATATATAATAAATAAAGAATGTGGAAGAGACTAGAATGGTCGGATTAAACCGACAAAGGAAGGAGAAAAAAAGAGAGCACGCGAACCTCCTAGAAGGGGATCTCTCACTCTTCTAGGGACTTCTATTGGGAAGAGAAAAGGGAGACCACCGACCTATTCAGTCACTCCTTGCTCTTACACCCGCTGATGTCGATCAATTGTTGATGGTGGAGGAGGAGGAGTAAGGGGGGGAGACTAAGGGACGCGTGAGAACCTTCAAGCTCCCTTTCACCCTCTACTCGATCTCCTCATCGACCCAGTCATCTGAAACGAGGAAGAAGAAAATAAAATTGGCCGTTCGATCGATCGATTATGTATGGCGTGCATCTAGGTTGGTCAAGTTCCTTAAGACTGAGGTTGAGCAATAGATTGTTGATTTGCAAAAGGAAAAGAATCAAATTCTTGAGGGTAAGTTCTGAACCTTGAATTGAAATTCTGTGCTATTGAAATTGACGAATTAGGAATTATTTTCTTGAATAAATCGGGTCGGGGTGTTACAATATGCAAGCCTGTGCTTGTGGTGAAGGAGTAAAAGTTGGAGAGTATATCAAGAATCTTAAAACTATGCAGTTCCTCATGGGACTCAACGAAAGCTACGACACTCTCCGAAGTAACATAGTTTCGATTGATCCCTTGCCTAGTGTTAACAGAGTGTATTCGATGGCTCTCCATCATGAGAAACAAGCAGCGGCTGCTGGCAGCAACAAAGCTCTTTCACAACGCTTTTTCAGTCAAAGGGGAGGCTGCCTCTTCTTCTCGAAGCAGTGAGCAACCAGGAAACCGCAAGGGAAGATGGTGTGAAAAGTGTCATAGGAACAACCATTCAACCGAACGGTGTCAGAGAGACGTAAAGTGCACCTTTTGTGGCTGGAAAGGACATGATGCAGATCGGTGTCGTAGGAGGAAAGCAGCGGAAGAGGCCAACCAATCTCGGTCGAACAACCTTACTGCTGGTTTCAACAATTCTGGCATGACCCAATTTCCATTCTCAAAGGAAGTGTGTGAACAGCTTGTTGATCTTTTGAACAAAAACAAAGCAGGAACGGTTAACCAATTCGGTAATCCTTCCCCTTTTGATGAGTTGTCAGGTAAAGCATTCCAAGTTTCTCAGGGTAACCAAAATAGTGTTTGGATATTCGATAGTGGAGCTAGTGATCATATAATTTGTAATCCTAGTCTATTCACAAACACCTATCCAACCCAAAGCCGATATGTCAGGCTTCCCAATGACAACGTCACTTGAGTCTCACAAGTTGGAACAGTTGTCTTTCCTTCACAATTCACATTACACAATGTTCTTTGTGTTCCTTCCTTTTATCTTAACTTAATTTATGTGAGCAAGTTTGCCCATGATTCATTCTGAGTCACCGTATTCCTTAAACAAATTTGTTTTGTACAGGACTTACGTTCGGGGAAGATGATTGGGATAGGAACTGAGAAGGACTATACTGCCTCAACCAAGCTCAGCAGGTGACATGTAATTCCGTTGATTGTCATTCTTCAAATCTATGGCATCAACGTTTGGGTCATCCATCTTCGAGAGTTTTAACTTTATTTTCTTTTATTTCAAGTAAGACTTGTGATACAAATAAGTGTTCAATTTGTCCTTTGGCTAAGCAAACTCGAAATTCCTTTCCATTAAGTACAACTTCTAGTAAAGAAGCTTTTGATTTGATTCATGTCGATATTTGGGGAGGATATCATGAACCTTCAATTACATGAGCCAAATATTTCTTAACTATTGTTGATGATTTCACTCGATGTGTTTGGGTTTATCTCATGGCTCAAAAGTCTGCAGCTCGAAATCACCTCATCAGTTTCATTCATCTTGTTGAAAATCAGTTTGATACAAGAATCAAAATTGTCCGAAGTGACAATGGCCCTGAATTTAAACTTAAAGATTTTTATTCTTCTAAGGGCATTGTACATCAAACTAGTTGTGTTAATACACCTCAACAAAATGGTGTTATTGAACGTAAACATCGACATCTTCTCAATATGGTTAGAGCTTTATTATTTCAAGCTAATTTTCTTAAGTCTTTTTGGGGTGATGCCATTCTTACTTCCGCATATTTAATTAATCGTACTCCTACACCTCTTCTTCAAAATAAGAGTCCATTTGAGAAACTTTTCCATAAAGTGCCGACTATGATCACCTTAAAGTCTTTGGGTGTCTTTGTTTCGCTTCAACCCATCCTGCCAAACCAACAAAGTTTGACCCACGAGCTACAAAATGCATGTTCATTGGTTATCCTCAAGGGCAAAAGGGTTACAAAGGTTTTGATTTAGACACCGAACATGTATTTGTTTCTCGAGATGTCCTCTTCTATGAAGATACCTTTCCCTATCCAGCTAGCAATTCCGATACAGTGAGCATGACCACGCCAATTTCTCAAACAAAAGGTGGAGTTTTGGTCACAAGTCCTCCTTGCACTAGGGTTTTGACCGAAGAAGGGAATCCCACCTCACCTAGGGTTTTGACCGAACAAGGGAACCCTAGCTCTCCTGGGATTTCTCTAGCGAATAATATGGCGCCCACCATGGGGCCTGCCCCTGACGTTGGAAATAACACACCAAATCCAACTCCTCTCCCCATTCCAACAGAAAACTTCGACCAAACAGATCCCATGCAAACCCTAGCTCTCATCCCTTCTCAAACCCTACATGATCAAGTTGCGCCTTCTTCCCCTCCTCCTCGTCGTTCCTCTCGTCCAACTAAACCTCCGGTCTTTCTGCATGACTATCACATTGAGGCTGCGCTTCCTTCTCGTTCTGTTCCTCCACCGTCTCTAGGTTCAGGTACAGCTCATTCTCTTTCTAATGTCTTGTCTTATACTCGTCTGTCTCCTTCGCATAAAGCTTTTATAGTTAACCTTATGCTCCAGAAGGAGCCCTCTACTTATGCACAGGCTGTTTAACATCAGGCTTGGCATGATGCCATGAGAAAGGAGATTGAAGCATTGCAACAAAATCGGACATGGAGCCTTGTTTCTTTACCTCCCAACAAACGTCTGATTTGTTGCAAATGGGTTTACAAAATAAAACTCAAACCGGATGGAATAGTTGAACGTTACAAAGCCAGACTCATTGCTAAAGGTTATAGCCAAGTTGAAGGTGTGGATTACAGGGAAACCTTTGCTCCTGTGGCCAAGCTCACCACAGTCCGTGTCCTCCTTAGCTTGGCAGCTTTGCGTGGTTGGCATCTTCATCAGTTAGATGTCAACATCGCTTTCTTGAATGGAGATCTCAATAAAGAAGTTTACATGCAATTGCCTCCTGGTTTTGGACAAAAAGGGGAGAATCGAGTATGCAGATTACACAAAAGTTGTATGGACTTAAGCAAGCTTCTCGTCAATGGTTCATCAAACTTTCTCTAGCACTCAAGAGGGCCGGTTTCACTCAAAGCTGATCAGACTACTTGTTGTTCGTCCGCAACCATTCAGGCAAGTTCACAGTATTACTTGTGTATGTGGATGATATTATATTAGCAATAAACAGTTTGGCAGACATTGCTTCAACAAAAGAAGCTCTTGCAAGGCAATTCAAGCTCAAAGATCTCGACAAGCTTAAGTCATTTCTTGGAATTGAAGTAGCTCGGTCAAGACAAGGCATAGCTATTTCACAAAGAAAGTATGCGCTAGAGATACTAGAAGATATAGGGTTCTTGGCTGCCAAGCCATCAAGATTTCCAGTTGATCAAAATCTATCTCTCACGGAGGCAGGAGGAGAGTTATTAACTGATCCTTCACAATATCGAAGGCTTATTGGGAAACGTGCTACTGCCGTGTTGACGAGAGACGTGCTACTGCCGTGTTGACGAGAGACGTGCTACTGACGTGTCGACGAGAGACGTGCTACTATCGTGTCGACGAGAGAGGTGCTACTGCCATGTTGACGAGAGACGTACTACTGCCGTGTCGACCGGAGACGTGATACTGCCATGTAGGAAGGTGTTACTACCGTGTCGACGAGAGACATGCTACTGCCGTGTAGGAAGGTGCTACTGCCGTGTAGGAAGGTGCTACTGCCGTGTCGACGAGAGACGTGCTACTGCCGTGTCATTTTAGGTAAATTTATTTGAAAAAATGGGTATTTTAGTCATTTTGCCTATAAAAGTCTAGATCAGATCTAGTACCATTAGTTTAGGCCTAGGCTTATGTCCTAATTTGTACAGAAAATATTGAAAGTGGTGTTTTTAGGCCGTGTCGACGAGAGACGTGCTACTGCCGTGTCGACGAGAGACGTGCTACTGCCGTGTCGACCGGAGACGTGCTACTACCGTGTCGACCGGAGACGTGCTACTGTCGTGTCGACGAGGAGTACGAAGGTGCTACTACCGTGTAAGAAGGTGCTACTGCCGTGTCGATGAGAGACGTACTACTGCCGTGTCATTTTGGGTAAATTTATTTGAAAAAATAGGTATTTTAGTCATTTTGCCTATAAAAGTATATATCAGATCTGGTACCATTAGTTTGGGTCTGGGCTTATGTCCTAATTTGTACAGAAAATATTGAAAGTGGTGTTTTTGTGTTTTTAAATTTGGTCATGTGCTATTATGTTATTTTCTCTTTTTTTGTTATTTATTGATATTATTGGAGATATTATTTGTGTAATAAATTTAATAAATTTTTATTGAGAGTTTTTTTTTTCTAGTATAAATTCCTCCCTCCCTTACCGAGTCACCAAGTGAGTGTAAGCATTTTCAAACAATTATTGAGCACCAAAGCTATTTGTTATGATTTTTTGAAATAGAAATTATAGTAAATCATGGTAATAATACAATTTTGGAAACTCTAAAAATCATAACATATAGCTTCGTGCTCGAATAATTATATGAAAATTCTCTAACTTTCTCGATGATGCGCTCAGTCCATCTATGTGAAAATTTTGAGATATTTACATCCACTTAACTAATATATTTAATAATTATAATCTGCCCTTAAGTGACGATAGATTAGGGTTACCGTTTCGATCGAGCCCCGAACGTTGCTAAATCAAGTTAAATTTTATATTATAGCCATGTTTCACTATTATGATCATATCAGACAATCGAATTTTCATTTTGTATAGTCTATGTCATTAGGTACTCCATATATCGATTATCAACTTTAATGCTAGCTTAAACTATTCTCATCACTCTACATACTGCGATATTGTTGATCCCCATTAGAGCATCTCCCATGGTAGGCTAAATCCTTAGCCAAATTTAGCCTATAAAACAAAAATATTTTGTAGACACAAGCTGAAATAAGATGGTAGCTAGAAGGGCAAATCTGGAAAAAAAATAAAACTGAATAAAATATTATTTGGCTTTAATATGAAAATGGAAGGCCAAATTTGACTTATCAAATAGCTTAGGCTAAATTTTTTACCTCAAAGATTGAAATTTGACTTATGATGAGAGTAAACATAAACTAAATTTGGTTATTTAGCATATGGTGGGAGATGATTTTATAAATAGGAAAAGACAAATATGCAAAACGAATATCCACTACTAAGCGATTCAATAGATTAATTGGAAAATTATCCATCCATTCAAATCGAAATGGCTTCAAGCTTATCACCCAAGCTCACCCATCTGTTGGTCATGAGTCGTGACCATTCTCGCAGTTTCTGCCCGAGTTCACCAAGCTGTAGTAACTTATTATAACACGAGTGGTTACATCCAGAATCCCTTGTCCCCTCGCCCAAATGGATCATCGACCATTTCTAAGACATTCTACATTACCAAATACCCAAATCAATACTCAAGCGCAGTGGCCAAATGGGATGTTGTGCTAACACCACAAGCTGGTGACTGGGAAATAAGCAACATGGCCCTTGTTATGGGAGTAATTACTCCAAAGACGTCGGTTTTGGACGGCGCCGGTGATTTGCAATCATTTGCGGTTCAAGGAGTCTTTAACGGCAGCGACCTATCTGGAATGCTTGTGGCGAGGTCATTATTAGGTACTCAGGTAACAGGTCAGGTGGTGACTCATCAGGACGTTGGTGCAATTGCTAGTCAGTTTCTTTTGGGACTTATTCTAAGTACAGGTGTTGCCGTTGCCCAAGCCGCGAACGCGACTGCCCGAGTCGTCATTGCAACTGTGACCGCAACATAAGTACTACAAATGGCAAGTGATTATATGTATAAAAATAAATAAATAAATAAAGATCGGTAATTATATATATGGATGGATCTTCTACTTCTACGTTATGTATGATATGATATATGGACTGATGAACAAAGTAGGTGCCTCGGCCGCCTCCCCCCATGGCAGTATGTTGTTCTTGATCGTTTGTAAAACTGGTGTGTAATGTAAGCACTCGATTGTGAAAATAAAAGGTTTTCCTACTAAAGCTAGGATTGTAGCTGTTTCTTGTTTTATTTGTCTGGGCCTTTGGTCCCCATTTGAAAGTAGCTCGATTTGAAAGTCATATTTACATTTTTTTTTTTTTTTTGAGTTAAAGCTATTTTCGCTTTTTGTTAATCCTTTAAATAAGTAGCCAAAACAAATACAGAAATATGCGGAAGGAATTATTGACCGTACGCATAGAAGCTTAATACAACCCGAACATATATAATAACAGTATATGGTAGCGCTAAACCCTATAGAATTCTCAGTTAAATTTCATCTCAAAGTAATTAAGTTGGTACTAATGTTGACATGAACCTGGAATTGCAACTTACAAACAAAAGATCGATGTGATCATACATTAATATTCTTTGTGTGGGATTTTATTGGTAGAGAAACAGGAGCATATATATTGAAGGTAAACAAAGATGAAGTAGGATTTGATATGCTAGTAATGCTGCACTGTCACATTGCACCGTAATATCGAGTAGGCACTCGGAACATCCACGAAATACGTTTCAAAGGTAGCGTATCCCCTAGCAAACCTGAATTTTCCGGTACCTGATACCACCGCAACCTCTCTAACTGGCTGGAACTGCTTACTGCTTCCTTGTATCTCTATAGTGCTGCCATTGTACTCCCTGTTTGTGAACACAAGCGATACCAAGACGAGGGCATTGCTCCCGTCTTGTGCCACCGCCACCGTCGTGCCTTGTGCGCGGCCAACTACGGCCGACTTTCGGTTTGGACCTTCGGTCATGGTGTCGTCAGTGACGTAAACTGTTCCGAACTGAGTGAAGGTCCAAAGCTTTCCGGCAATGCCTGCAATTGGAATGCTAGTGGCATTCGGGCCTCCAGAGAAGTCTTGGAAGTACAAGACCATTCTGGTTTCTTTGAGAACACTGGCCTGGGATGAAAGCACACTAGTACTCATGGCAAAAATCAAAAGAAGTACTAATGGGAATGGATTGGCGAGCTTTTGTATGAAGTGGGATGCCATTGAGAGACTAATGTAGCAAGTAGCAACCCAAAGAAGTAAGGAGCTTTTAAAATTGCTTTGTGTAGTCTGGTAAGGGTCTTAGTTTCTATTTATAGAACCAACTGCAGTAATATTTGCCTATTTGGAATGAAAGGGCTGCAGTAAGTACTGTGGGTTCGGTTATGGTGAAAAAGTAGGATATTAGGGTTAAGAGAGAAGAGAAATGACAGGGCGAGAGTAATTAATCCAATCTTGTCCCTGAATTGCCCCAAAATTAACGGTCAACTTGGACGGCTGCCTATAATGCACGTAAAGCCGGTAAAGGGTACGTTGCAAGTGTCCTGTAAATGTTGCCGGGTTAATCTAAATTGGTGGCTTGCAAACTCCATCACTTCTTATTGATTGAGATCAATTGTCAATGTTTTCAGTTTGGGTTTTGCTATGAATATTCCAAGCTGTGAAGATGCAGCTTTTTTTTTTTTTTTTGGTGAGAGTGAAGATGCAGCTTACATCAGTCATGGTTGAAAACATGCTAGTCATGAGTCATAGCAAATTTTTAGTTATCTTTTGGCCTAACTGACTGATTAATCAAGGTCACCTAAGTTAATTGTATTAGTTCCACTACTGCTGTGGATTTTCTGCGCATTGGGCTTGAATTTATTTCAATATTAAGTATAAAGAAGTGATAGGAGAGTTTGGCAGTTGTGCCCGAGCTTGATCAGTTGACTTTGAATATAAATCAAATCCATGACTCGAATTTGAGTACAAATCACACAGCAACTTCAGAAGCTCTTTATATTTTTCCAGCCAGTAGTTTCCCAATTTAGCTAGCCACATACAAATGGCATTCAACTTCATGTAGAAGCTAGCTCACTCAACAATCCCTACCACCGCTACTACTTTTTGGTTTTTGCCATAAATTTATCTCTGAAGCTAGAGAGATCTTAAAGAACCCCAATTAGTCTTCTACTTCCAGAACATCACGTACTGCAGGCTAGGTCTAAAAAACTTCGGGCATACCTGTTGCAGGCATTGCCGGAAAGCTGTGGATTTCACTCAAATCGGAACAAGTTATGTCACCGACGACATATGACCCAAGGCCAAAACCTAGCTAACGTCTCCCATTATGGGACGGGTTCAAGGCATAACGGTGTCATCTTTCTTGGTGTCTCTAGCTAGCTTGTGTTTATAAACGTGGTGTACAATCATTCTATGTGTAATTTTTAAAACGTAATGAATAATTGTACATAGAATAACACCCTAATGAATGTGAGAAGCTGGCCGTGGGGATCGTTTTTACAATGTCTTAGCTTCACATCTATCATCATCTATGTTTGAATGTTCATCCCAAATTTGATATCTCTATCCATTTTGCAAACGGTAGAAGTTACAAGTATTGAGGGCATCATGATTTAAGTTCAACCTTGTCACATGATACACTCATCATCACGAAAACGTCTCAAAGAGGTCTCAAAGTAACAGCACCAATCTTGTGTTCAGTCCACATTTCACTTTAACGGCTGATACAAATTTTAAGCCTTTAACCCTCTCTTTCCCCTTATAAATTTACCCCATTTCACCCATACTATTGCACATCTCCAAATTAAACTTTTACCTTGCTACTCAATTTGTTCCATTCTTCAACAATGGCGTCTTCAAGACCCATCAAACTCATGTCCTTACCTTCACCACTGCTTCTAGTTCTCGCACTCATGCTCATATCTCTGGCCATGGCTCAAAGGCCTACCGAAACCATTACCGAGTTCTACTTGCAAGACTTGGCATCCGGTTCTAATGCCACCGTTCAACCTATCACCGGCATAAGAAACAGGCCTTTGTCCTTCACTTCATTCGGCACCATTTTCGCCCTTGACGACCCAATCACAGTAACCCCGGACAAGAGCTCGACCGAAATTGGTCGAGCTCAAGGCATTATGGTGGCCTCTTCACTGTCTGGCTCTAACGTTCATGTTTCATTGTCGTTTGCTTTTGGCAATGGTAGCAGCCTTGAGGTACAAGGCACCAGCCGTCAGTTCGAGAGGTACAAGGAGCTAGCTGTGGTTTCAGGGACCGGAACTTTCAGATATGCGAGGGGTTATGCTACCTTGGAGAGCATTTACTATGACAACAGAACTTCCTACTCGATCATTCGCTGCACCACTAGGATCATTCTCTCCTGAACGAACAAGTTCCCTAATATATAGTTTCTATATATCTCATGCATGACTGCATGTTACTTATGGTTTGCTAAGTATGTTATGCTTGTTATGTTCCAAGTATTCAAGTGTTTGGGCTTGGTGCGTTGTGCTTCCTATGGGCTTTCGTACCTCCCTGTGTATTCGGGCCTTTTTGGCCTTACTAATGCAATATCAACTTTATTATCTAGGCCAAGTTTTGAATTCTCAGTCAATTCTTTTATCGGCACCTCATCGTCAGTATTGAGCCGTAACTTGATTGGTTAGGTAACTAGTAATCGATTCAAAGGTCACTAACACATGTAAACTTAGGATTTGTCTATGGTACATATATGTATGCTATACATACAACTAAAGCGAGCGAAAACATGTGCAGCATGGGGTGGTTGGTTTTGAAAGATTTGCTTAAAAAGGCAGATATGCATAGCATGCAAAACAAAATTTTCTGTAAACTTGAACATTAATCGTATACCGATAATATTCTACAAAACTGAATGGTTTATGTCGTTAAAAGACAAGATTTGTATAATTTATATTTACATATTTTGGTGGACCTGCTCTTAGCCCCAATATATATATATGCAAGTTATGTCACCAACAAAATAATAGACTTTTTCCACAACTAAAATGCTAGCTCCATTACCTGCTGCAAGTGAGTTAGTCTATATGCAGATTGAATTCAATTATCTAGAAGGCCTCAAAACATAGTTGAAATAAGAATTCAAGTATAAAATTAGCTCCCTCTAGAGCTACAAGTCTCTACAATGATCTAAAAACTTTAGCATCAACAATAGTGAATCAGCATATATTGAAATGTTCTGGTACATTTCAGATCACTCCTCATGATGCAAGCCGGCCAAAAAGAAAAGAGTTTAGGCACAGTTCCACCTGTAAGAACTAGAGCCACTGAAACTACTAGCACTACCAGAAGAAAGACTTTAGCCGACGAAAATAAAAAAACCAGGCCGATGAACTATTTTTTTCATTCGTCGGCTATAGTCAACTTTAGCTGACGAAATTAAAATGTCGTCGGCTAAAGTTCACAGACTATAGCCGACGAAATGTTCAAAAGTTTAGCAGACGAAATTAAAATGTCATCGGCTAAAGTGTTTTATATTTGCAGATCTAGACAGCAGCAGCTCATCTGAAAAAAAAAAAAAAAAAAAAAACGGGAGAAAAAATTTGGGTGTTGTCGAAATCTGTCCATAATTAGTTTGTGGAGCTATATATAGGTACGTATATGTATATATGTTGATTAATTGAGTTTTATTTGAGTTGATCGATTTTGAGTGTGATTGAGTTGATCGATTTTGAGTACGTTGGATGTATATATATATGTGTTGATCGATTTGGTTGATGATTTGATAATATATATGAGTTGTTGTTAATAAGTAGTAGATATATATATATATATATATATATATATATATATATATATATATATACAGTCTCTGTCCAGAACGAAGCTTCGCTTTGGAATTAACATGCGAAAGTCCTTATTTGACTCACTTTTCGGTCATATTTTTCGATCATACCCGGTCAGTATCTGGATACATATCATATGATTATCCTTACAAAGTTTCATCCAGTTTGGTGACCGTTTAAGCCTCCATAATCATGATTTACTCCAACGGTTCTACTTGGACAGATTTTGTTTTATTGATTTATTTTATCTGATTCGGTGTGCAAACGATCACCAAACTAGATGAAACTTTGTAAGGATAATCATATGATATGTATCCAGATACTGACCGGGTATGATCACTACCAGAAGAAAGGCTTTAGCCGACGAAAAAAAAAAAACCAGGCCGACGAAGCATTTTTTCGTCGGCTAAAGTGCTTCGTCGGCTAACTGAAATTTTCGTCGGCTATGGTAAACTTTAGCCGACGAAAAAAAAATATCGTCGGCTAAAGAATTTATTTCGTCGGCTAAAGTTCACAGACTATGGCCGACGAAATGTTTAAAAGTTTAGCCGACGAAATTAATATGTCGTCGGCTAAAGTGCTTTATATTTGCGATCTGGACAGCAGCAGCTCATCTGGGAAAAAAAAACGGGAGAAGAAAAAACGGGAGAAAACGTTTGGGTGTTGTCGAAATCTGTCCATAATTAGTTTGTGGAGCCATATATAGGTACGTATATGTATATATATGTTGATTAATTGAGTTTTATTTGAGTTTATCGATTTTGATTATGATTGAGTTTATTGATTTTGATTATGATTGAATTGATTAATTTTGAGTACGTTGGATGTAATATATCTATATATATATATATATATATATATATGTGTTGATCGATTTGGTTGATGATTTGAATTGATAATATATATGAATTAATTTGTTGTTAATAAATATTAGTAGATATATATATGTTATTAATTAATTTATAATATATTATTGTGTTGATATGGTACGGTATGAAGTTGTTGTTAATTAATTTGTGTTAATATATATTAATTGTGTTAATTTGTGTTAATATATATTAATTGTATTAATTGTGTATATATTGTTGTAATTAATTTGTGTTAATATATATTATTGTGTTAATATGATATGTGTGTGTGTTAATTAATTAGTTGTACGTAGTACGTAGAATATATACTAAATGAATTGAGATTTTATATATGGCATGAAATTTCATTAATAATTAGCTAGCAGCGTTATAAATATATATTTTGTTATATTTTCAGGATATGGATAAGAGTTGGATTTCGCTTCCAAAATGGGACAAAAGATACGGTGCAGGAGTTATGAGTTTTATAGAATATGCGCTGGCTAATGCTAACGGGAATACAATTTTCTATTGCCCGTGCACGAAATGTCAGTGTCGCAGCGATATGCATCGATTTCCCATTGACAAAGTATGGCAGCACCTGAGGAGTAACGGGTTTTGGAGAAGTACACATGTTGGTTATATCACGGTGAAACATCATCATGGGGTCCGCATGATCATGGGCAATTTTCTGAGACGGGCAGTACATCCAACGATCCAACAACGGCATTCATCAACGACATGTTTCCTTATGAGAGCGGTGTATGCGCTCAAGGACAGTATATGTCTGACCCGGTGTGCAGCCCTTCCCTAGAGCTGTCAACACTGCTGGTATTGAAAAGTACAACAAACTGCTTGCTTTCCAACAGACCCCTGTGTACCCCGGTTGTCAGAAGACCGTTCTTGAAAGTGTGATGGACGTAATGAAGATTAAAGTTGAGACAAAATCGACCGTGAAGGCTGTTGATGATTATCTACAGTACACTGCTTCGATGCTGCCCCACGGTCATCGTCTTCCTACCACTCATCGTAAGGTCCGATGTATCCTGAAAGATCTTGGGCTTTCCTACATCAAGATCCATGCATGCAGATATGACTGCGTTCTCTTATGGGGTAAAGATCCAGAAGGGAATGACCTTGGTGGGCTTGACGCATGTCCGGTATGTCACACTGACAGGTATAAGCTGACTCCTGCAGGCAATAGGAAACCTGTGAAGGTATTTCGGTATTTCCCGTTGAGGGATAGGCTTGAGCGGTTGTACATGTCTTCACACACGGCCAAAGCTATGAGATGGCACGTTGATAGGGAAATGCATGACGAAGATACCCTTATACACCTGCTGACGGGGAGGCTTGGAAGCATATAGACAGGGAGTTTCCTCATTTTGCGTCAGAGGTCCGAAATGTGAGGCTCGGGCTCTCATCCGACGGGTTCAACCCTTTTGGCAACATGAGTCTTCAATACAGTGTATGGCCGGTGATTTTGGTACCGTACAACCTTCCTCCATGGATGTGCATGAAGAAGGAATACAATATGTTGAGTTTGTTGATTCCGGGGCCCGGTTATCCAGGGAAGTGTCTCGATGTGTATTTGAGACCTTTGATTGAAGAGCTTCAGTTTTTGTGGGAAGTTGGTCATCCCACTTATGACAAGTACATGCACGAGATGTTCTAGATGCATGTCATGGTTGTTGGTACCATCAGTGATTTTCCTGCCCGTGGGATGTTGTCGGGCAACGTTGTTAGGGGATACAAGGCTTGTCCAGAGTGCCTTAGCGATGAGGGGAGCAGCAGTCATTGCAACAAGATATGCAGATTGGGTCACCGTGCTTTCCTTCCATATAATCACGATTGGCGGTTCGATGACAAGGCATTTGATGGGACCGTAGAACACGGGTGCCTCCAGAAGATGGACCGGAGAAGAAATTTTAGCAGTGCTTAATGAGTACGATTTTGGGCAGCTCAGCAATCATCCCAATATTGTTGCAGCAATACCTGAAAGACCCGACAGGTACAAATTCTGGACACATAAGAGCATATTCTGGGACATAAGAGCATATTCTGCTCTAATGTAGCAGGTACAAATTCTGGACACATAAGAGCATATTCTGGGAATCCCATACTGTAATAAGTTGTTGATCAGGCACTACCTAGATGTGATGCACATAGAAAAAAATGTTTGCGACAGTGTGGTGGGCACAGTGCTGAACTTGAAGGGGAAGGCGAAAGACGGTCCTAAGGCACACATTGATCTAAAAAAAATGCAATTACGAAGACATCTGTGGTTGAAAGAAGGGAAGAAAAAAATGCCTCAAGCTCCTTACACCGTGTGAAGCCTGACCAGAAGAACGTAATTTTCAGGTAGATGAGTTGTGTGAATTATCCTTCAGGCTATGCAGGAAATATAGCCCGGTGTTTGAACTTCCAGGACAATAAGATGTACGGGTTGAAGAGTCATGACTGTCATATCCTGCTACAACGTCTCTTCCCTGTTTTATTCACCGTTCCTTCCCCGTCAGGTGGTGGAGCCGTTAATAGCGTTGGCAAGATTCTTCCAGAAGTTATGCACACGGCAAGTGAAAAAATCTAACCTCCGGGAAATGCAAGAGGACATCATTTATATCATGTGTAAATTTGAGAGGATATTTCCTCCAAATTTTTTGACATCATGCCTCACCCGATGATCCATCTCCCCCAGAGCAATTGTTGTTTACCGGTCCAGTACACTACACTTGGATGTATCCCATGGACATGTACGTTTTTTACACCTGAATTCCTCAATATATATACATGTTCAATAATCATAACACTTTGCAACTTGATTTATAGGCAACTTGAAGACTACAAAGATTATGTGGCTAATAAATCTGCGCCTGAAAGATGTATAGCTGAAGCATATATTGCGCACGAGTGCGTCACCTACATGAAGTTGTATTTAGGAGCGTTGAAGGAAACTCCGCAAACCATGCCGGTAGATGTACCGAAGTTCAATCTTTCCATACTCTCTAGTGATGTTGAAGTTTATGGAATTTTGCCAGACTCCTACAAGTTGCAACCACATGAGCTAGTCATTGCCTACTGGTGGGTATTGATTAACTGTCCAAAAGTTGAATACTGGAAAGACATCCATCTATATTCTCCAGACATTCATGGTGATCTCGAGTAGCACAACAGGGAGTTCGCAAACCATTTTGGCGGCTGGGTACGTAATTCAATATTTCTGTACATATTTATGTTTATTGCATAATTATCCATATTTACAGTTGAATGGTTGGTTACAGATAAACCATATTCAATTTGATGGTCACCCAAATTGGTCGCACGAACTAAGACTTCTAGCGATGAAGCCGATAATGTCAAGAGTTTATCCGATGTGCAAGGTGAATGGCGTGCAATTTATATGTGAACAGAGAGACAGCAGACAGAGAACACATAATTCTGGGGTGATGGCGCATGGTGGGAGGAATTGAGTTGACTATTACGGTGTTCTCCATTCAGTTGTGGAACTCGTTTACGGTGAAGGCACATGACAGTGCACCTCTTCAAGTGTAGATGGTTTGATACTAGCCCGCAGAGCATAAAGACCGATCAGTACGAAATATTATCGGTGAACACTGCTACAAGTTCTTACGAAGATGACCCGTTTGTTTTTGTCACATCGATAAAACAAGTGTTTTATCTTGATGACCTTGCTAAGGATGACGCGTGGAAAATAGTCAACCTTGTGCACCCTCGAAATATTTACCGGGCGGCTACTCTCGGAGAGGCCGAAGACGAGGAAGAAGATGTTGCGTATCAAGAGCCCAACGCATAGGTATTCCTAACTCCTCTACCGTTCGCCTTAATAATTTTAAAGCGGGTCGTTCGGTGCGAATTCGTGATGAAGAGCCAAGGCTTATTGATGTTGATCCAAATCAAGAAACAAACGAAGACTTTGGCGATGAGGAAAGGCATAGACTACCAGAAATTAATTCTGACACCGAAGATGACTCATCGGATGATTCCGATTACGAGCCTTAGTTTTAATTTAGATGACGTAATACATTAATTTGTAATAAAAAATAATATATTATCTTTATAGTTTACATATGTTCAATTCATATTTCTGTTATTTTATATGAATTTTGGTGATATATAAACAAGAAGTTAGTATGGTTTAAACATTCTGTTTTTTTAATGTATTTTTTATACTTTAGCCGATGAAATATACCATAATTCGTCGGCTAAGACGCGGATATGCCAACGGAATATACTATAATTCGTCGGCTAAGATTGTTTAAGCCGACGAATTGTGGTATATTTCGTCGGCTAAAACCATCTTAGCCGACGAAATATACTATTGTATTCGTTGGCTAAGATGTGGTTAGCCGACGAATACCCTAATATTTCGTCGGCTAAACCCTAAAGTTTTTATACGACTTGTTGCGTGTCATCGGTTTGAAACTATTTTCAGTTGAAGGTCCAGCGAAAATACGTAATTTAGACGGTCCAATGACCTTTTCCGTGCGTTTAAGGGTTTGACTTAACGGATTGACCGTCCGGATCGAGCCCTTAACCTTGTCGGATCAAGTTCAATTTTTTCCCATACATGTATTTTATCATGATGGTCAGATCTGATGGTCGGATTTTCGGTTCTCAAGTTTCATCATCACAATCACAACATGTCTACTAAGGTTGTATAACTTGTTTACCAAATGTCGAGTAAATGTTCCGTTTCAAAAACAAACTATACGTAGAACCTTTAAACACAAAAAAATCGTGAAATAAGATATGACCAGAATGGTTAAATACGTCCACGATTGAAAAATCACGGTATTCCGGTAAAGTCTCGGTGCTGATAGTTGCGGTCAATGCAATTTTCCAATCTTTCTCCCTATGGATAGCCCTATCATCCGTGGTTATTTTTTGTAAAATTTTTTTACGAATTGTTGCGTGTCATCGGTTTGAAACTATTTTCAGTTGAAGGTCCGGCCAAAATACGTAATTTAGACGGTCCAATGACCTTTTCCGTACGTTTAGGGGTTGACTTAACGGATTGACCGTTCGAATCGAGCCCTTAACCTTGTCGGATCAAGTTCAATTTTTCTCGTACATGTATTTTCTCATGGTGGTCAGATCTGACGGTCGGATTTTCGGTTCTCAAGTTTCATCATCACAATCACAGTGCCGATTGTATAAAAAGTAATTTAGCCGACGACATTATTAAAAACTCGTCGGCTATAGTTAATACAATAAAATAAAACAGATAAATTGAAAATATTAAATAAAAATTACTAGCCGACGAATTTCAAGGTTAAGCCGATGAATTTCAAGGTTTAGCCGACGAATTTTAAAGGTTTAGCCGACGAATTTCAAAGGTTTTGCCGACGAAATTCAAGTGTTAGCCGACGAATTTCAAATGTTAGCCGACGAAGTAATTATTCGTCGGCTAAAGTTATCGGGACCGTAGAAAACCCAGCGAAAAAATCCTAACGCCTGGTCCGCCTCCTCCGTCAATAACCAGTTGTGGTCCGCCTCTCCCTCTCCCGGTCGCCCTCTCCCTCTCCCGGTCTGCCTCTCCGTTGCCCTCTCCCTGTCCCGGTCAGTAACTACTACTTCTCCGTCCTCACCTCCACCATTAAATTCCGCTATGTTGTCTCCGCCGCCCAGCCCAGCCTTGCCTTGCCGCCCTGCCTTGCCGCAGCTGCCACATTATTAAGGTCGGAGGTAAAAGTATGAACCCTAATTTATGTGTTGGTGTGAATTGTTTTGGAATTGGTTGATTTGGTGTGAATTGTTTTAGAATTGGTTTATGCATGTGTTTTTGAAATTATGGTGCTATTTGACCTTTGGAAATTTGTGGTATTATGGAATTTGGGAATGATTAATGCTCAATTGGGTTGGTAATGATTTGGAATATTTGATATGGTGGAAGAGTATAGAATTTGAATTTGAAGTATGAAATCGGAAAAAAAAAATTATAATTTGAAGTTAATTGATTGAACTAGTCTGCTAGTATGCTTATTTGATTGAATTGTTGTCTTGTTAAGTAATGAATTGCTGGAAATTTTAATTGGAATAGAGTACAATTTAGTTAGTATTTTAAACAGTTTTTATTCAAATTAATATTTTAAACAGGATGAGCGGTAATTTTAGATCGACGAAGGGTTCGAAGGGCCAATGGTCCGAATTGTTGAGGGAACCTCTAGCAACCCTCAAACGTCGTTTCGGGGCCACATGACAGCCAGACATGCTACCCTTCTGGAGACAGCGCAGAGGCAGCCGCCGAGCGTTTCCCATTCCTCAAGACAGCCTTCGGTGCCCACTTCATCGAGGCAGCGGGGCGTCCCTCATTCCTCGAGAGAGCTGTGGCCTCTGACCTAGAAAGAGGTGTATGCACCCCATATGCCTGAGATACACCGACCACCCATTCCGGGTCCTACTGCTTCAGATGGTGGGTCATCTGGGGTACAGATGCCCTCGCCTCATCTATTCCTTCCGCGGATGATATCGGCCTTACCTGCAGTCGATGGCTTAGGGACGCCGATTTATCCACTGCTCCCGCCAGTGGCTCCATCAGCGGCGTACCGGTTCGTGCCTTTTGATACGCCTCTTATTTCCGCGAGGGTATCATCATCGGCAACAGAGACGGAATCCGTCGCGTCCTCCGCATAGTCCTCAGGTAATAAAAGATGAATGATTTGTTTTATTGTAATTAATAATAAAGGGTCTCCGATTTTAATAATCAATTTGGTTTATCATGTGATAGGCACCGTCGGAGTGAAGCCGGTAAAGAAGAAGAGAGGCCCCGTCACAGGGAAGGCTCTCGAGAAGACCGTCAGTACCTCAGGGAGGATCGTCATCGGTACTGACGGGGATGGCGACATAGTATCGGGTGGGAAGTCGAGGACGTACTCCGGTCACGTGGGAGCGTTCATTAGGGATAGAGTCCCTATGTTGTCGTCAGACTGGGGCGAGGTCCCGCAGGAGGTTAAGGACATGGTCCACAACGCGATGTCGGTGAGTTTACAAAATGCCTCGATAATATTTTGTATTACATTGTTGATTTCTCGAAAAACTAAACTAATAAACGGTTAAATACAGGTGTGGTTTGACGTTCCCGAGCACCTGAAGAACAGCTGGGCGGACGTTGTGCATAGGGGAAGGTACGTTGGGAAGTTAATGAAAAAACAAAATTGCATGTGATATTAATAATATTTCTAATATTTTTGTTGTATCTGTAGGTACAAGGAGTGGAAAAACGAGTTGCGGACCCACTAGACTATGTACGGGAACGCACATTCTGGTACCTCTGCTGAGTTCCAGTACAGGGAGTACAAGTGGTGTTGGCTTTTGACATCAGAATTCAACAACCCTCGTAAACAGGTATTTAAAAAATTAATTAGTTAATTTGTCATTAAGTACGTGCGTTTTTAAATATTTTACTAATAGTTTATTTTTTTCTTTGAAGGCCGTTTCCAGGGCGAACGCTCAGAACCGGCAACGCAACACAAGGAACCATCATGCCGGTTCTAGACCGTTCGCTGTCTACATGGACGAGGTGACCAGGGAACATCCAGAAGTCAACCGGTACGTTTATACGTACGAGAAGGCATATCCTGACGCCCAGGAGGATATTGTAAGTCATCTTACGTTTTTAAATTTTTAATTTTACTTATATATATGTTAATTAATAATTTTTTTCCTATCAAATTAGGCGAAGGTGAGGGAAGCTAGTGACAAGGTGATGAGTGCTATAGTGAGGGAGACATGGCCGGACACGCAGGAGGAAGAGATGTCTGAAGCCATGTCCCGGATCGACACTTCGGATCCGACGGTTGGGGCGAGGATCATGGGCACAGCCTTCCCACCGCGAGCAAACAACTTCTACTGCCGGGGTCTAGGAAACAAGGGCGAGGGGGTCCTGAAGACCACTCCAGGATTTCAACGAAAGGCAGCCTCGACTAGCAGCAGGACCACGACCACCAGGACGACTCAGCTAGAGTCGGAACTTCAGAGACTACGGGAACATCAAGCTACTCAGGTTGCCTATAATGTCACGCAGACAACCTATAATGCCGCACATGCAGACTATAATGCCGAGGTACATGCCATCCAGCAAGCCCAGCAGCGACAGATGTTCCAGTACATGCAAGACTTTACAGTTGCCCAGCTTCAGGGACTTCCGCCTCTGCCCATGCCTCCAGCTATACCGCTACCCCAGCCGCCGCAACCTCCGCAGTAAACTCAGCACCAGCCCCCAGAAGCGGATATTAATTTAAACGATCTAGATTTTGTGTAGTTGATGAATTATATAGTTTTATGTGCTTGTTGTTGGTTATATGGAATTGTTTTGATGTATTTTGCAGCTTGCTTGGAATGGTATTTAGAAATTTCGGGTTTTTTTTATACTGGAATGGACTTATAGCCGACGAAATACGCCATAATTCGTCGGCTATAATAATGTTTAACCGACGAATTATGGAATGTTTCGTCGGCTAAACCCTCCTAAAGCCGATGAAATATGGTATGTTTCGTCGGCTTTAGTTATTTTTTATTTTTTTATTACATACTATAGCCGACGAATATATTAAAATATTTCGTCGGCTAAAGTCTCAAACTATGGCCGACGAAACATTTTAATATATTCGTCGGTTAAAGTCTAGGACAATAGCCGACGACAGAAGAGGTCGTCGGGTAAAGTCTGTGAGACTAGCTGACGACGTCTTCTGTCGTCGGCTAGCTCTAGGACAATAGCCGACGACAGGTTATAGTTTCGTCGGTTAAAGTCATCGCTGACGACCATTTCCCGACGAAACCATAGCCGACGAGCCTTCATCGGCTAAGATCTTAGCCGACGAATTAAGCTAACAGGCCAACAAAACTTTTTTCGTCGGCTAAAGTACTTGTCCTGGTAGTGTAATGTTTGTGTTATGTGTGGATCTTATTAGAGACCAATGTTTTGAAGTTGGTTATTCCTAATGAATATCCCAACATTAGGGAACATATACCTGAATCCAGTTGCAATTGTTGGAATTTCTGGTTTACCAAATTAACTTGCTAGCTATCCACTATCCCATCTGTTCTGGCAGTTGTCTAAAGACTGGATCTTTAAAGTTATAATTTCTCAGCCACTTGAATTTGAGGAACTTACACCCAACTTCAGCTGCAGTTGGCAAATTTGAATTTAAAACCACCCAGTTTGGCACCCTCTTTACCTACCAAACGAAGAAACTGCTAGCACAAGAGGATGATGATATGATCATTATGATGGCTTTCGATTTTAACTTCTCTACCAAGAATCTCACAGCCCCACCAAAACTTGATAAAAGTGAAAGTAAGAAGTAAGAAACTATAGACAAAAAGATGATGAAGTGTTTTTTTTTTTTCATGATTACTAGAAAATTGGTATTGAAGGAAACAATAAATTCTTTTTGTGCCTCTCAAAAATGAGATTGCTCAAAACTACTAAACTACTACTGCTACTGCTGCTGCTTGTGATTTTCCTAATTTTACAGGCTCCTAAATTATTCAAATTAATATCTCCACAACTAATTATGCTATCAATCACGTCAGCTTCACCATCATCCACTGTTGGATTGCTTTCCCCACAATCATTCCGTCTAACTGCGATCCAGTAACCCTCATCAGAACTCCACCTGGGCATCCCTGAAAACAAGGACAGCCTTCTGATCCTATCGTCGGGGCACGAGTTTTCGACACTTGGGTGATCAACAAGATTGCCCAAAGTTTGTGATTCTTGTAATGAATTCCATATTCCTTGATCAAGAATACTTGTTGGAGAAAATGAAGTGGCAGTGGATTCTTGAACCTGCTTTGTAGTACTAGCAGAATTGATGATCATCGTTTCCTCAAGAAACGGATGCTTTAGAAGTTGTGTAACCGTCCACCTCTCTTTTGGGTCCCTCATGAAACACTTTCCCAAGAAATCCCTTGCTTGATCTGAAAGAAAACTCGGTATCTCCGGCGACTCACCGGAGTATGCTATCCCGTAAAGAAGAGTTACAGGGTCAGCTGCATTAGGCCACGGCACTGATCCTCCGGTAGCCATTTCGATAACTGTGCAGCCAAGAGCCCAAACGTCACAAGGAAACCCCTGCTCCTCCCCACGCGCCACCTCCGGTGACAAAAACATCGGCGTGCCGCCAATTGGCACCGCCTCCGCCGCAGGATCAGCCCACCTGGCGCATCCAAAGTCGGCAATTTTCAGACCCTCTTCACCAACCAAGATGTTTCTCCCTTTTATGTCACAATGTACTAATCCAACTGAATGCAAGTACTCCAACCCCTTGGCAATTTCCCTCGTGTAGTACCTGACTGCTGACTCTTCGAACTGCCCTCCACAGTTGCGAATGGCATCGATGATCGTGCCGCTGGCCACATACTCCATGAATATGTTGTACATGAGCTTGTTGTTCTCTCTAGTAATGTCATGTCCAAGGTAGCTTACCACATGAGGACTGCTCAAAGTAGATAGTATCTTCTGCTCCCTTTGCAAGAACTCGGATTGGGAAAGCTCGGCGGACTTGACCGCGAAGACTTTTGAGCCGGAGCCGGTGGCGAGGGAGACGACGGCGGAGGAGCCGCGGCCAATGGTCTGGCCTCTAGTCCAGTCCATTAGGGGGGATGATACAGCTAAGAATAGAATGTACAAATATATTTTGTGTTGGTTAAGATGCCTGTTGGGGTTTGCCCTTTATATATAGTTGGCTTATTACATATTCTTTTTTTCACGAGCTATCATTACAAGGTGGCATTTTTTAAAAGGGTAGAGTAGTTTTATTGGTTGGTTGGGTCTCTCATCTTTCAATTTACAGCCAACTGGGTTGACAATTCCTTTAACGCAAGTCCACCACGTGTAAGGATTTGGCCGGACTTGACGGCATTGGCGTGGTGACTTGGCAAAATGGGTGCGTGGACACTTGGATTAGGGTTTAAGAGTTGGCAAAGCTCCAAATGGAGCACCATATTTGGTTTTGGTTTGGTAGAGTAGATTGGATTGGATAAAGCCTCTTCTCTTCACAATAGGGATTCTATGATTTGTTTTGCAAGGTGGGAGTTTTGAAGATTATAGAATTTGGGGGAAGGTGTAGGGGGTGTGTTGAACCACCAAAATGGGGTTGAAATTTAGTATCACTTTCAGATTTAGTTTTGGTAATATGGTTGAGTTTAGGCATGTGGCCAAAGTCTTGTCAAAATTGAAGTCATTTTGGTAGGAGGATAAGTACTTAGTTAGAATGTCAAGTATGGAATATCTATCAGAATATGCCAACATGGGAATTTTATCAAAGTTAAGCAGAAGATGTCAAACTAAACTCTGTTTTGTACCTGGGTTTTGGTCAATTTACACCAACCTATCAATGGTTTTTGTCTTTGGGTCCTAACAGTATGATCAGTGGAACTTTTGTAATGAGAATGCTAATGATATTTGTGCTCATTGATCCAACCCCTTGTTTAAGCAACTTACTTTCATTGACCAGCTAGATAGAATTGATAATGCTTCTCCACCATTAATTATTTTGGCTGAAATTAGTGACTAGCACACTTTAAAATTCAGTAATGTAACTTTCGTCATTACACTCACCCAAATACGCATTATCGATAATTTACCTACATGGTCATATATACTAGTTGAAAAGTTCATTTCTATGTTAATTTGTCGGGCTAGATCGAGCTTGTTAGTTTATTGAAAATGATTAAAATATATATCTTATTTCTTCAATATCATGACATACTGATATGATGCATTCCTCAAAATTCTTGCATACACGGTGTGCAAGTAAATTGTTCAATCGTTAAACTCGTTTATTGCTAATTTTGGTGCCTAGTATAAAGAAAGAAGCTACATATGTAGCGATTATGATGGATTTACATGTATATATAACAGAAATGTGTTTCTCCTAAGCAAAGCAATCGTGATTACTCGATCGTATACAGTAAAAGTAGTCTTAAACAATCACACTCCGAGCTCCATGTTTGATTGTATACCAAGGAATTAGAGACTAAAGATCCACACTGTGATGTATACGCATATTATGCACGTCTGGGAATTTGATTAACTCTACCAGAGCTAAAACTAATTAAGGGACTCAAGTTGGTACTGTATGATACTTAATTAGTTGAGACTATATGATACTAAAACTAAACATTAAGAAAGCACGCGTGTCACAATTGCTTGATTTCAATATATGCTACGTCTCGTTGCTTCAAACCTCATATCTTAGTTTGCATCTTTAATTATTAAAGGGCTTAATTAAACCATCCTTCTCCAACCTCCACCGTGCCTCAAAGTACACTGCTATTCCTTAATTATAATCCATAATAATGGGAACCCAAAACTGGATGGCAGATGAGCTTGATGAACTAAATAATATAACCTAAACTTGGTTTGGTTTGGAACTAGAAGACTTGGAGAGTTTCAACTTGCAAAAGAGAGTTGGAGGAAAGGGATCAAAATTCAATGGGAAAGTGCAAAAGAAGTGGTAGAGAGGTTGAAACCAATTTATTCCAAATGGACCAAAAGTAGAAAAATGAAAATTTACACCAATTAAATATGAAGGTGGGGTTTTGAGTTAGCTAGCTAGTTGATTTTGTTGTTCTAAAGTAAAGGGCTAACAACAACCCTAATTAAGAGTTCCCCCGATGTTGTTCTTGCACTTACTTGCCCTCCCTCTACTTCTTGTCGATGAATTTGTTCAACATTTTAATTAGTTGGTAATCAAATCTTATGCGTGGCTTGTAAAATATTTCATGATAAATCATTAGATATGTTCTTAATATATCCCTTAAGAACTTGATAAATGTTTTTTTTAGCGAAAAATAGAGTCAAGCTCCGTTCATTTTGATCATACGACTGTACAAAGTCAAGATAGGAGAATATCCGAGGACAACTCCATTTACAATACGTTGCTCAATCAAAAACGCTACAAAAAAGAAAAGCAAAAAACAAAAAAACCTACAAAACTAACCCGAAAAACCTAATGTTCAAGTGAACTTATTCAACCCATAACTTGATAAGTTTTAAAATTCAAAATGGTGTGTTTTAGTTTCATGCAAATACATTTGCAAAAGTCTCTTTGCAAAAATAAATAAATGTACAAAAGTCCATCATTTGGTAATATGTACTAAAAAATTCTTGTATACACGGCGGTGTAAGTATACGATGCAGTTTTGGCCGTTCATAATCATTTATATATGAAGATATTGCTACAAAAAAAGCTTCTATGACAGTAAATTCATGACGTTTGCCTGAAAATGTCATTGTATACTCTTTTCATGACGTTTTCGGAAGCAAACATCATAAATCACTACCAGAAGAAAGGCTTTAGCCGACGAAAATAAAAAAACCAGGCCGACGAATTTTTTTTTCGTCGGCTAAAGTGGACTTTAGCCGACGAAATTTTCCTTCGTCGGCTATGGTCAACTTTAGCCGACAAAATTAATATTTCGTCGGCTGAATAATTTTTTTCGTCAGCTATAGTCTGTGAACTTTAACCGAAGAAATTTTTAAAAGTTTAGCCGACGAAAAATATAATTCTGTCAGCTAAAGTGCCTTATATTTGCAGATCTGGACAACAACTCATCTGGAAAAAAAAACTATACGTAAATCCTTTAAACGCAAAAAAGTCGTGAAATAAGATATGACCAGAATGGTGAAATACGTCTACGGTTGAAAAATCACGGTATTCCGGTAAAGTCTCGATGCCGATAGTTGACTTACCCTTATTATTCACTATGTTCCAGATTTGGCGTTTGGTGTCTGATTGACTATTGTGATACCTTTCCGGAAGCGTAACGGCGCTACGAGTTAGACTCATCACTAATGCCATGATGTACAGGCTTTTTTGGCCATCCGAGTCCGTTTAGGGCTTCAAAATGCAGTTTTCTTATTTTTGATTAGAGTTGACCATTTCGATCGAGCCCTTAACGTTGTCGAATCCAGTTGAATTTTTTACCATAGACATCTTTCGTCATAATGATCATATCTGACGGTCGAATTTTGGTTTGTGAATTTTAGTCATCGGAATCACAACGTGTCTACTATTTACCGTTATTATTCCCTATGGGGAGCCATATCCTCAGAAGGTAAATGTCTCAAAATTTTTATATGGGCAGTTGCGTCTCATCTACGTGAGAGTTTTTTGTGTGGAAGGTTTAACCAAACTACGTAATATAGAGGGAGATACGAGCGTTTTCGTGTGATAAGTGACGATGGATTATGGTTGACCGTTTCGATTGAGCCCTTAACGTTGTCGGATCCAGTTGAATTTTTTACCATAGATATCTTTCGTCATAATGATCATATCTGATGTCTACTAATGTTGTATAACTTGTTTAGTAGGTTATACAACTTTGTGAACCAACTCTACATCGGAAACAAAATTATCAAAACTCTCGTGAAATAAGATATGTTTAGAATGGTGAAATACGGCTATGGTTCAAAAATCACATAAATCGGGTAAAGTCTCGATGCCGATAGTAGCGGTCAACCCTATTTACCGTTATTATTCCTTATGGGGAGCCCTATCGTCGGAAGGTAAATGTCTCAAAATTTTATATAGGCGGTTGCGTCTCATCTACGTGAGAGTTTTTCATGTGGAAGGTTTGACCAAACTACGTAATATAGAGGGAGATATGAGCGTTTTCGTGAATTTATAGACTTTAGCCGACGAGATATTAAAAAGTCGTCAACTAAAGTAAAAAAATTTTAAAATTTTTTGGGCGGTAAACCAAAGTTGAAGGAATATTTTCAAAGGACTTTAGCCGACGAAAATATGTAAAAAGTCGTCGCTAAAGTCGAACAATTTTCAAAATTTTCAACCAAAATTTTTTAGCGGTCAACCAAAATTTTCAAAAGAGTTTAGCCGACGAAATTCTTTATTTTCTTCGGCTAAAGTTCTTTATATAAGCGAAGATGGATGGTAAGAAGTCTATTATATGCCAGATTTTCTTCTCGGTCTAGCTCCGCAGTCAAGCCATCGGAGACTGCCACACTTGTCCCAAAAGCTTCGCCGTCGTCTCTACTTCATTGCTGGATAGGTGGTGCATCGAGTGGCGCCGCCGTGAGGGATAAATCGAGCTCCAAAACTCCGCCAGTTCGGATTCGGTGTCGATCGAATTTCTCCTTCCTTAGATCACCATTTGGTAAGTTCTATATATGGATAAGTTGAGTTTGATTAATACTACATTCCCCTAGAATTTGGTAGCTCGATTCGGTGTGTGTGAAGAGAATCGAAGATTTGAAGTTTTTAGGGTTTAAAATTGGGGATTTTTATATTTTCAGTCGATTGACCTGTTTAGGCTTAGAATTGAGCTTCGACTTCTTCTAGAAAGTTGTTCAAAATGTTGAGAGGAAGATTCTGTCAAATTTTAGTCATGATTGGAGGTGGCCGAAAGTTTCTGCAGTTTTTTTTTTCAAAACCCAGCAACTTTAGCCGACGATATTTAAATACTATATTCGTCGGCTATAGTATTTTTTAATTTTTTTTATAAGGTTTAGCCGACGAAATTTACTATATTTCGTCGGCTATAGTTATTTTTTTAAATTTTTTATAAGGTTTAGCTGACGAAATATAGTAAATTTGTCAGCTATAGTTATTTTTTAATTATTTATTACACACTTTAGCCGACGAATATCTTAATTGTTTCGTCGGCTAAAGTCTGGGAAAAAAACCGACGACATGTTTTTCGTCGGCTAACTGTGGGACTATAGCCGACGAAAAAAAAAATTTCGTCGGCTAAAGTCATCACCGACGACCTTTTCCCGACGACACTATAGCCGACGAGCCTTCGTCGGCTAAGATCTTAGTCGACGAATTAAGATAACAGGCCCACGAAAATTTTTCATCGGCTAAAGTGCTTGTCCTGGTAGTGAATCTAAATTTCGTCTGAAGTTTATGACATTTACCAAACGTCATTGTACGTCTTACTTTTTTATGACGTTTTTCCAATCTATCAATCTTATGACGATTTCGAAACATCATGAAAAGTATTTCCATGACAATTGATAATTGTCATGAATGAGAAATGGACCATGACGTTTGGAAAACGTCAATAAAAATGTATTTATGATGTTTTATAAACGTTGTGCTTGAGACTTGTTATGACGTTTTCTAAACGTCATGAAATGACGTTTAATAATTGCAATAAAATCTTAGTCATGACTTGTTATGACGTTTTTCAAACGTCATTGAAACTTTATGTGTAGTGGTGAGACCACGTACCATGTATATATATTAGTGTCATTTAATCTTAGTCATTCGCAAGTTAACGATCCCATCTAAACCATGGAAACTATAACATGTTTGATATATTTAAAACTATCAAGAATTGATGATAACTTTGGATTTGTTCTACAAAATAAACGATTACAATTATTTAAATTAGATATCATGAAATAATAAAAATATATGCAAAAAGTCACTTCAAAGATATTTTCTTTCGCTGGAAAATCTTTCCATCAATGCAAGTGTCTAATTTCTTCAAAAAAAAAAATGGAAGCAAAAGAAGAATGAAATGAGCCATTGGATGATGGAACACGTTGGTGTTGAACTGTTTGAAGCTCATCAGAAAAATGCACGTTTTGTATGTGGATGTTTCATGTTTGCGAGTGTGGCAAAAGGGTTACGTGCGTTTGATGCAACTGAAATAATTAAAAGAAAAGAGTAACGTACGTGGTCCTCGATCGAGATCCTTCCTTGGAACCCTAATGATCATCGCATGCATATCATTTTCAGACCCCGAAAAGAAAACGCCATACATGCCAATTCTCTATATAGGTGCGTTGTTCATTTATATATAGCTTCCATCAGTTTTGGTGGCTAGCTTTCCTAATTTATTTGAACTGTACTCAACAAGGTACTGAAGCATCTGATCCCATTTTTCGTCTGGCAAATTTTTATAGGATACGGAAGAACAAAACAACCCTCTGCAGTATACTGCATTGGTTAAGTTTGGTCCCATTACTATATCTTAATTCATACCCCATTGCCCTATTGTGATGCCCTAATAATGCTCTAAACTCTTGAAAGAATTAATGGATTTTAAAGATTGGCGTCGGTCGGCATGGAAGTTTCCAAGGATCTAACTAGTCTACTGTATATTTTGAGTGAAAGAAAATTGCTCTTAAAGTTTTCATCCCACTTATCTAATGGACTCATGTTTCACGCAAAGTAGGAGTGAAGAAGCAAAGCCCCACTCATGCAAAATGGCTTCGGAAGCATTTTGAATTTTGAGTAGGGAAGTGAACTAACAAAAGCAGCATCCCACTTTCTTTCACAATGGATCACATAATAATATGAGTTTAAAGTAAAAGAACAATTCTCTTTGTGTAATGACATGGTTAAAGGACCAAAGGATTTCAAATTTGTTTATTCATTTAAAAATATTAACGGTTTAGATCGATGATGATAAACTACGATGAAGACAAATTGCTCAAGAAAGAATCCGAGTCTTTATAAGAAACGTGAAAAAGAAATACTTTATTTAGATAAACCCCATAACTAAAATCGGACTACTCTTTAATGAGTCGCTCCGCCAAAAAAAAGAAACATTGACAAAAATTGTAGGTTGTAGTTAGTTTTAGGGTTGTTGAGTAATAAATGGAGTGTTGCTTTGGTTAAGCATGATAAGGTTGTTAGCCGGCATTTCAATGACTAGAGAATAGAGAGACGGATGGAGATGTTACTTGTGTTTGCCTTGCTTGCTTGGACGTGCCGTTATAGAAAGTGCTTCGTGGTGATTAGACAGACAAAACCTCAGCACCCGTAACACGTTTGTTAAGGTGTCAATTGTCCCGTCAATTGCAACTCTTGTTGGTTAGAGACTTAACTCTTAAAAGAGCCTATCATTATTTATGCGACTCTCTCTACTACGTAGGCGAATCCTCACTGAAAATGAAATCATATCACATCGCTTCTAGAAAGGCTGGTTTATGTGCTCAAATTTCAAAGGCAATTATATCAATTGCTCACACAATGATATGCAAAAGAGTGTAGGAGAAGTCATAGTGACTGGAATAAGAACACCCCAAGCGTCGATTTTGATCACATTATGAAGCAACGGATATTCAAATAACCAGTTTTCTAGTAAAGATGCCAACAATCATGATTGATTTATTTACAGATAACAAGGCTCATGCCGACGGCTCATCACACTAACTGAGTTCCATTGTATCAAGCTTTTTTTTTTTTTTTCTGGTAATGTCAGGTTTTTTACATAGGGTAGGCAAACAGAGGATAGATATAGAACTAAGCTGCTTCTGCGAATCCAACAGTAGCGTTCCCGTAGTCGAACACTGTGTGATACTGACCCATGAAAATATCTCCCAGAATCCTGCAACATAAGCACCATATTAGTTGGTCATCCCATATCATCTTGATGAAGAGGTGATACTACTCTTCTGAAAGTAAAAGGCCTTAACGCCACTGTCATTGGTGATATACTAAATGGAAATTATTCCATCCATGTTGAGTTGTATCATCATATATGCAATAAAGGGTGAGAACCACTTTTCTTGATATAGAAATAATGAAAGCAAGTTATGCAACAACAATGATTTATATCAGTTACTGCATAAACTATTTCCATGTCATATGTAGTTGGAAGATAAAAGCTAAAAGATACTATAAGCAAAGATAGGCAGAGATAAATACCACAGTGGTCCTCGAGGTGGAGCCACATCTAGAGCTATAAATCCACTAAGGCATTGTGCTGCAGCTCCCTCACCCATTTTGAGAACATACTGTTCAACAAAACCAACGTTCAGAAAAATATACAATAAATTCTCGGAGTGGTAATATGTGAATTAAATGAGTGAATATTAGGACAACAAGGGCAATGACGCATATAATAAAATTTAAATTTTAAAAGGTTAATATAATCGTAGTATGAATTTCCTTTAGCTTGAGCGTATCGTTGTAGAGATACATACAAAAAACAAGAGGGAGTATATAACAACTTGAAGCTAATCTGGCCCTAATTTAATGTAAAACATCACAACTAAATGTATGTCACATTAAATAGTGTATAACAAATTACAGGCAGAGAAGTCATCATCACAAGTGACAGCTTGAAAGTTGACAGTTCCCAGAAAATAAGTTTTTTCATGGTGTGAATTCATTGTTAAGTCTGTTCTGGTACCAAAACAGCCAGGAGCAATTGTTGAGTCTGCAACCTTAGCTATGGTTATTCATTCCTAACTGAAGCAGTTATTAATGCTCATTCTAATTTGGGTGGTAGATGGACCCTATGAACTTTTAAGGCTCAATAGAAGCCACTTTATGGCAAAACACAAGTTGACCTTCTACAACTAGTATCGAGTTTGTTGGGCAGCCATCATAACTTCAATGTATTTGATCATCCGTATCCTCAGAAATATGTGTGTAAGCGTGTGTGTGTGTAACCGTGTCAATTTCCACACAATACTCAGGATCATTTTGGTAAATTCAGCATCAATACTGTTCTATATTCATTAAGACCAAAACTCAGATGGGATTTTATAATACTCTAAGCTCATATTTTGCAGCATATATGGATGTATCGATTGAAACAGCTGATTAGATATGTGAATACTAGATTTCCAGATACTACAGCAATGAACCTCAAACAATAAAATATAGGAAAAAAGAGGAAAAGCTGGAAATCTTTTCTGTAATCAGCAAGGCACTCCAAAGAAAGATTAAATTATTTATGGTTAAGGTATGACACCGTACCTGCTCTGGAGCAAGGTCAAATACTTTACCACCAATGGTAAATGATATAGTGGGCAAGGAGGATAGAGCATTACATTGAACAGCTGATTCACCATTTGGACTGGGCAGTCGTTCACAGAGCTGCAAGTGCAAATTAGCATGAAATTTCCATAAAGAACTTGTCGCAGAAACATGATTACATTAAGAGTTTAATTACCTCATTTGCATAGTTCAAGATCTGCTCCTCTGTCTGATTAAGATTTAGCCTTAGCTGATTCTGTATCCATACTACTGCCATCTCACAAGCAGTACATGCAGCATCATGCACGCCATCAGATTTAGTTTCTGTATTCTGATCAACCACAGTTTCAATGCCCATACTGTAAAGATATTGACACATTTACAAAAAGATGAGAAGAGCAGTGACGAAGTTGATATGATAGTCATATTTTATTACTATCTTCACTACAACAACATCAAGAAAATAGGTTGAACTGAATCTGACCTCACACCACGAGTCCCGTCAAAAGTACATAAACCAATTTGAGAGCAGATTCTTTGGGGTTTAACCTAGAACATGTAGAAGAAATCAAATTAATTGCAAGGAGTTTTATGGAAAACTGGATCTTATATATTTAAACGAGAAATTAATACTGGGTTTTTAAACAGAGAATAAAAATTAAGTACTCATATGAATTATTGTAATATACCTGAGCCAGCAACATTTCCAGTATAATTTTCCCATACTGGTCAACAATTGCCTTACATTCTTGGCTTACAATACCAGATGCTCCAATTGCATGATTTATTTGAGTGATAATGGTCTGAAAACGAGGTGTTACAATGACATTAATCAAGAATTTCTATAGACATATGGCTAAGTAAAATAAGACTTAAAATGGTTTCCAATAGATTGTTATAACTACATAATTGAAACGGTTATAAAGTTATGAAAATGGAAACCATAAACCTTGTAACTTGTACATATGTAACTGACAGGCAGAAAATTCACATCCCATTGGAAAGTAAGAGATGATCTGTGTATGTCTCCTGTCATGCTTCTTGATAATGTGAAAACTTTCTTGCTTTATTCTAATTACTGTAGGAAAAACGAATATGGATGTAATTTTTTTTTAACAACATACCGTTGGCCCAGCCAATAAGGAAGTTCCTGAATCAGCAATTGCTGAACAACCACTAGCGCAAAGTCCTGCGGAATGGCATGCCAATTTTTCAATACATAACAAGCAGGCTAAGAGTATATAAACTATCTATTGTTTCAGCATGGTAACGTTCTGACCACAAAAAAAAAAAAAAAAATAGGAGAGTATCAATACCAGATGATTCACCACCAATTAGCACATCCCCCATATCAAACTACAAATAATAAGAAATGATTAGTGACCAGAAGAAAAACAAAGATTACATCAAGCGGAATCAATGGTCATATTTTACCTGCCAATAGCCTTTTTGAGTCACTGGGACATATGTATGCTCACCCACATAGTGGTTAGAATCCATCCCACCAAATACAATCTCACCCCCTTCTTCCCCTTCAGTGTTGCGATTTAACCAGAATGAAAAAACGGGTTCTTTAACAAGACCTTGACTGACCATATTATACCTGTTATAATAGCAAAGTACTGTCAAACAACCAACAAACTAGCATCGAGGGCTTGCAAGAGGAGGGAAAACAGTAAAAAGATCATTCACACTTGACATAATTGGTTATGTTAATAAAGTATTTAGTTATTAAAAAGAAAAATAATGGCATATTTTAGGACTTTGAGTTTAGAGATTCAATCAACTGACTTGCTCTATTAAGAGCTAAGCATCAGTCACTTACCAAACGGGAACAATAATGGCATATTTTAGGACTTTGAGTTTAGAGATTCAATCAACTGACTTGCTCTATTAAGAGCTAAGCATCAGTGACTTACCAGACGGGAACAGCACCTCCAACTGAGATCTCTTGGTATCCAAGTCCAAGTATGCCATCAAACTTAGCTGCCACAAATGTGATGCCAGGCTCTTTGGTTGCCTCAATAAAATCCTAAACCAGTAGTAATAGCAAAGGTTAAATCCCCAACCCTGGAACTCACTGATGTGAATTCTCTCAAAACTTACTTGATCCTTAACAACAAGATTCCCAACTGTGACATGGTCCTGGCTGAAAAAACCTGCAATTGCGCCAGTTCCATACTGTATTGCCGCAGATGTTCCTACACGAGAAATTAGAGTGGAATCTAGTGCTAAACTCGCAATGTACTATGGATATTTGAACGACTCAAGGGATTGGCCATCCCTTGTGAATACTATCAGGATGTGAATGCAGTAGACCGAGGAACAGGAAAGCATACCATTCTTTGTGTGTGAACTTGATTGACTAGACTTATACTTGGAGTGAAAAAAGCAAGCAACCTGCAATTCCAAATCAAAACCGATTTCAACAAAACTGCATTTTCACAAGTTACATTACATACAACTCCAATCCAACATAACCACTCAATAAAATTACCGAGAAGTAACACTTTGCCGAGGGCACCCAAAGGTTAGAACTTCCGGTATCAAATATAACAGTAAACTTCTGGACAGGTGTGCCGATACCAATCTCCCCAAAATACTGAGCATCCATATAGTTCTTCAGTCCAACAATATCAGTGTCCCCAGAATAATCCCCACGGAGACGATACTCCTTCAAAGGAGCTCTAACACTTCCTTGTGCATTCTGAGCATTAGTATCCCTATGAATTTGAGATGTCTGATCCAATTTCACCTTTTTAAGTCCAATTCTGACCAACCCATCATTGGGTGTGGAAAGCACCACATGGGTCAGTAGCAGAAACTGAAACAGAGTCACCAAACAAGCCCTAATTTTGGTACCCATTTTTCAGCACTGCAAAAGAAACCAGCCAAATTTGTATCACTCCTTAAAATTACCCAACAAAGTTTTTGACTTTTAAAATTCAAACGGGTCTCAACAATAACATGATCAAGCTTCAAATTTCTGTTCTTTAATCTTTTCCACAATTTACACAGCAACCCAACCAAGCTTAAATTGCCCTAATTACTAAAAACAAAACAAAAAGTAACCTATTCACATGGAATTCGTGTATGAATAGAACTACAAGACATGAAATTGAAACACAAAAGTAAAATTGGGGCAAAACTGGAATTAGGAAATTGACTTACATTCAGAGTTGATCGGAGTTGGGCTCCTGGGAGAAGACGAACACTGAAATAACGAGGAAAATTTAAGTCAGAGGACATGTATAAAAACGAGGGAGGTTCCTCTACGTTGCGGTGTAGGTAGTCTCACTCCTGATGTGGGCCAAGCTAGTTGATCGGACGGTTTTGATTTTGTTGCAGATGTGAGATGGGGACGTGTCGTGTTTCTATTGGGTTTTAGGTTAGGGAGTGTGGGAGTTAAGTTGGAGGCAACCGCGAGTTCCCGTCGCTGGCCCACGTCACCGTGTCACCTACCAGTCTAGTTTGAAACTTAGATACTGGCGCCTTTATGTGAGTCTGCAAGGTTATAAAAGGCCGACGAAACAGGCCCATAAATAAGTTACTGGCGCCTTTATTATTGGGTTAAAGTAACATGTCAGGACTCACCGATGTATATAAAAGTAAATGAGTTCAACGGCGGTTTAGAAGAAAAAAATTGTGCACTAGGGTTTGGATTTGCATCACGTTGATCTTTGAAGATGTTGAGTTCGGATCTAAAATTTTGACTAACAAACCACTCCTGCCAGTGTCCATCTCTCACTGTCAAACATCAACTCTGAACTCCAAACACCCTTCACAATCCAAAATCATTCATATCAGAGCCATCACTGCATCAATGCAAAACGATATGACTACGAAAATGGAACTTCAAATCTGTGAAACTAAAGACCCTTTCAGGTGCGCTCTAAAATGGCAAAAGATGATGTCAAACGTGACATGAAAAGAAACCGAAAAAGAAAAAATGTGACCAGCAAAAACCAAGAAGTCTTTTTCTTTCTTTCTTCTTAACGTGTCAAACTAATCCCATCCCTGTTTGAGGTCACTCCCAGACGTTTTTGTTGACTCTTCGATGGACCGCCATTCATATAACTCCAAGCAAAAGGAAGGAATATAAACCCTAATCCCCTTTTGTTCTTTTCCCCCAAATCCCTATTTTCCTTTATCTTTTCCTTTGTTCTTTCCCATCTAATGGCTTTTGTTTGCTCTTTAGGTAAACATGGAACCTTGACATGTATAAACAATGGCTGCCAAAACTCCAACCCCTCCATTTCCGCATACAAACAAGAACTGGAAAACCAACTTGCATTCTTAGCTCTTCCATTGTTTTTTTCCTCAACACTTTGTAATGACATATAATTTGGACATATTATTAGAATAACAAAAGATTGGAAACCTATGTTTAACATTTATCCCCTCCAAATCCCAAAAAAAAAAAAAAAAAACATGTATATTTCTCACTTTCTTTTCATCCCCCCCCCCCAAAAAACAAAGAGAAAAGAAAAAAACCTAAAAGGAACAAAGAAAAGTGGCTTTCCTTAGTTCCTTGGAAAACTGGATTTGCTAATCTTACTGCTGCAATTTGCTGCTGTTGTTTCCATTGCCATTGTTGTTGTTTGTGTTGTTGTTGGTAGAATTGTTGCCATTGTTGTTTGGATGAGCATTTCCAATGATGGAGGTGATGGCGGCTGCTAGAGCTGCAGTGAAGGTTGGATCAGCTGCGATAGCGGCAGTGGCCGCACTGACAGTATCGGCCAATGAGTTCTGCTGCTGTCCTTGCTGGGGTTGGGCATTACGGTCCATGTCCTGTGACATTTGAAGGCCGGAGAACTTAGACTGGTTGTAGAGCGCCTGACCGAAGATTTGGGGCAGCAATGAGGCAGGTCCGTTGGTCTGAGACGGGTTTGGGAATGGGATGTTAAATTGACCTGGTGGCCTTGGGAACTGTAACGGGTTTGGAGACTGTGTTAAGTCCAATGTAACAGTAGGAAATGGAGCTGAGGCTGAGATTGTAGCCATGCTTGAGGAGCATGGGAGGATGGTCCTTGTGAGGAAGCTAGAGTCCATTAGGCCATCGGCGCTTGGCATAGACCCGGAGAGCAACATCCGGGCTGCCGATGATGTGGTTGATGCCATTGCCATGGCGGCTGGTGGCAATGGGTGGTTGTGATTGCCTTCATATGTTGTGACGAGGATTGTCCTATCGTCCGCACATCTTTGTACCTGTTTGATCAATATAGTAATTCAAATTAATTAATAAATTCGCAATGTAATAAGCCCAAACAAGAAAAACAACCTTGTTAGTACAAAAAAAAAAAGAGTGCTTACTTGCTTTCGAACTGGGCAACCAGCAGCCATGGTGCATCTGTAATAAGCTCGAGGACATGGGTTTCCTTTCGCCATCTTTTGCCCATACTTGCGCCATTGACATCCATCAGTGATCTGAAACCAACAAATTTCTTCATTAACAAACATTTTGGTAATACAATGAATATCAAGCTAACATTTCAATCGAAATTAGACTAACCATGGTCGCCTCTGATCGAGCTCTTACAGAAACCCGAGCCTTCCTCATTGTAGCCTCAGCTTGATCAACCTCCTTTGGAGAATTAAGCCTCGGAACTTTGTTAGGTCCCCAACTCTGCGTTTGTTGATCAGGACTCTCCTCTCTCCCACTAATCCCCCGACCGAATTCCTTCTTCTCCTGATCAAACGCATGCCCCTCATCACCAACATGCCCCGCACCAGTCTTCCCATTGTCTCCTGATCCAGACCGTTCCCGGCTTCTCTCATCCGATGAAGACTGTGACGGCTCTTCGGCATCCCCATTTGCAGCCAAACCAAGATCCATAAACTGCCTCGGAACCGCTACCCGCGATCCATTGCCAGCATTAACCTTCTTTTCTTCCACTTCCGCACTGTTGTCAGCCTTCTGGTTTTGCATCAAACTCAGCAAATGCACTTGTAGAGCATTGTAATTGGTAGTAACCTGACTAAGCATCCCTCTTAACCTTTGATTCTCCCTGTTCATCCTCTCCAGCTCAGCTTGAAGAACCGCCAGCTACAAACCAAGTGAAATCGAATTTTAGCAAATTAACAAAAACCCAGAATTTCTCATTGACATAAATTAAAGAATCAAACTGTTTTTACACATTGGTATTTACCTCACTTTTAGCTCTTTTATCCTCCAAGCTCGTTGAAATGCCGTCATCCACAACTGACTGGTCACTGCTAGTGTTTGTTATAAGAAGATTCAACCCAGTCTGCAATACCTCACAAACAGATGAATCAGCTAAAACCAATACAGTTATATAAAAATTATAATATAAAAACATGTGCATGTTCATCAAACAAATAAACAAATGGGTTAGTCTCAGAAACCCAAAAGCTTCAGGCTTTAGAAAACCCAGAAACCTAAAAGGCTCGGGGATCCATAACAATGGCCCCCACTTGTTTGTAGCCGAAAAAAAAAGGGAGGTGGCTCACGTTAACGTTGAAATCCATGCCGGAAGGGCCGTCGTCGAAGTCCATTTTATCAGCGGAAGCTTCCTCGGCGGCAGCCTTGTTGTTGTTGTCGGCGAAGAAGTCCCGCTCGTCTACGACCTTGCGTTGGTTGTTGTCCAACTGCGGCGGCGAGCTGAGGAGGGTGTCGTTTTCGCGGTCGTCGGTGCAGTTGAGGTTGACTGAGAGTTGCAGAGTCTGGGGCGGCGGCGGAGGAGGGTTGTCCATGGAAGAAGAAGAGAGGTGGTGGTAGGTGGTAGAGGTGGGATTAGGATAGTGATCTTGGAAGGAGTTGAGGACTATGGGTTTGTGGAGAGACAAGTAGGCAATTGGATCTGAATCAATGGAGAGTCCACCTCCTTTGGCCATAAAATTATAGGGGAAGGAGTAAGACTAGAGAGAGAAGAATGAAGAGGTGAATGTGTGTAGGTGTAAGAGTCTGTGGGAGTGTTGAGAAAGAGAGTGCAGATGACTAGGCAATAAAAGAGGGAGGTTGGACTTTGGAGAAGAAGACCAAAAACAAAAACAAAAATAAAAACAAAATCAAAAACCCAAACCCAACAAAAAAGTAAAGAAAATTTCAGTCAGGATCAGCAAGAGACTACTACTACTATGTTGTAGTTTCTTCCTTCATGACTAGTTTTTTATGGTGTGTTGAATATTGTATTGGATTAAGCTAGAGAGAAACAAAAGATCGAGAAATGGAAAATGATAAAGATGAGGGGAAGTTAGGAGAGGTATTAAATGGGTAGCAAGCAAGTTGGATATTTGCTTTCTAAGAGGAATCACATGAGTGATGACAATATAAATGAGTGATCCTTGAGCTATCACAAGTTATCTTCATGGTGAAAAATTTCAAAATGGGGCTATTTTTGGGTTGGTCCAAGAGTATATATCCTAAAAGACTTTGCTGGGAATTTATATTATGAATGATCGAGAATGGTGATTACTTAAATTGGAATTTAGAGTTGGATCATGGTATTAACTTCAAAACAAATTTGAAGTTTATTTGTGATAATTTTATTTATTAATTTGAGATTTGACGTGTTGTATCGGAAAAAAGAAAGAAATTCAACCATTGTTTCATTTTTTACTAAAATATAGGACTTTTATTTGTTGATGATATTATACGAGGGGTACATAACAATTATCTCGAGTACACTTACATAGGTCCTCAAAGAGAACATCCTCAGTTATAGGAGGAGTCTCGATCTTTATTAAAAAATCATCAATTTATGCATAACTAGTAAGGTAGCTAGATGATGAGCCACACAATTTGCTTCCCTAAATAGATGGTGAATTGAAATAATGAAAAGCAATCATATAGTCCATCGCTCTGTTGCAGAATGTCAATGTAGAGTAGATTGGCCGAAATGAAAAGATGCAATCCAGGCTGAACTAGACTCCTTATCGAAAAGGCAAGTTTTTGTTCCGGTTGTGTCATGCCCACCAAATGTTAAGTCTGTTGGACATAAATGAGTCTTTGTTCGGAAGCGTAATAAGAAGAATGAAGTCATGCGATATAAAGCTAGACTTGTGGCGCAAGGATTCTCGCAACGCCCTGGTATTGATTATGAGGAGACGTATTCTCCTGTTATGGACGTCATTACTTTCCGCTACTTGGTCAGTTTAGTAGTGTCCGAAAAACTGAATATGCAGCTTATGGATGTGGTTACCGCATATCTCTATGGGGATCTTGATACAGAGATATATATGAAAGTGTCTGATGGCCTTTCGTTGCCCAACTCAAGTGACTTTAAATCACGGAGTGCTTATGCCATCAGATTGAGGCGTTCATTATATGGATTGAAACAATCCGGACGAATGTGGTATACCCGTCTAAGTGATTATTTGATTGGGAAGGGATACAAGAACGATAATTTGTGCCCATGCGTGTTCATAAAAAGAACAAGTTCCGGATTTGCAATTGTAGCAGTCTATGTTGATGATATGAATATCATCGAAAATCTCAATGAGATCAATGAGACGGTTAGCTACTTGAAATCCGAGTTTGAGATGAAAGATCTAGGGAAGACTCGATTTTGCATAGGCATTGAACTAGAGCATCGAGGGACTGGAATCTTGATACACCAGTCGGCTTATGCCCAAAAGATGCTCAGGCGATTCAATATGGACAAAACACGTCCTCTTGTCACTCCCATGATTACCCGAAGTCTGGATATTAAAAAGGATCCGTTCCGTCTGAAAGATGATGATGAAGAGATCCTAGGAGCCGAAACTCCATATCTTAGTGTGATTGGAGCTCTGTTATATTTGGCTCAGTACACTCAACCAGACATTGCATTCTCTGTAAACTTGTTAGCTAGATTTAGCTCTGCGCCAACGCATCGTCATTGGAATGGTGTTAAGCACATCTTCAGATATTTGAAGGGCTCTATTGACTTAGGCTTGTTCTTTCCCTACAGTGAAACAAGAGAGCAAAAGATCATGTTTGAGATCGGTGGATCACAGCCCTCAGCCTCCCACCAAGAGACTGTGTCTGACGCTGCCATAGTCGTGGTTCATGCGCATGGTAGACTAGTCTCATATCCTGAAACACCGAATAATGTGTTAGTTGGATTTGTTGATGCTGGGTATCTCTCTGACCCACATAAAAGACGTTCCCAAACTGGATATGTGTTCACAATTAGGAATACGGCGATATCTTGGAGATCAACCAAGCAAACCATTGTTGCTACTTCCTCGAATCATGCTGAGATTATTGCACTACATGAAGCAGTTAAAGAATGTGTTTGGCTTCGGTCTGTAGTGTCTCATATTCGAGAGTCTAGTGGATTACCATCTACTACGGCTGAACCAACTTGCATCTATGAGGATAATGTGGCTTGCATTGAACAGATGAAGTTATGTTACATTAAGGGTGATAATACCAAACATATCTCGCCGAAGTTCTTTTACAATCAGCAGCAGCAACAGTTTTTGAATATCCATGTGAACCAGGTGAGTTATGAGGATAATGTAGCAGATTTGTTCACCAAGTCTCTACCTAAATCTACATTTGAGAAACATGTGAAGAGCATTGGCATGCGTCATCTATCTGAACTCCAAGATTGAGTTACTAATCAGGGGGAGTCGTTATGTAGACATCAGGGGAAGTCTACATCACATGTTATCTTCAATTGTAGTTGATGCGTTGTGCTCTTTTTCCCTTCGTCCAAGTCCTTTGTTTTGCCCACGAAGTTTTTGTTTTACTTGGCAAGATTTTTAACGAGGCAACATCTCATGCACTATCTCGTATTAGGCATGCGACAGAAGGGGGAGTATTTAAGGAAATTACTTTCATGTTCTTCTGTTGTGTGTCTTTACCTAATCGTTTCCTTATTAGAACAGATTTCAGTATTGATAGATGTTCTAGATCCTTCGGGAGACTCCATGTAATGCCTATAAATAGGTCTTTCTATCAATAAATTAGTAGATCATTATTCTCGTTATATGTTCTCCTTCAACACCTGCAACCATCTACTATACGACTTGCTCCTGCAATACGTAATCATCTACTACACGACAACTTGCAAATAGTCTTTACAATCATCTAAGCAGAGCAATCTTCTTTTGCATTAGTAAAATTTAAAGAAAGTTATTTTGTTTTGTTCAATTTATTGGCACAAAATCGAGTTAAACGGATTAAGTTACGAAATGGATGCCTTTCTTACTACATGTCGTTTTCATTCTTATCTATATTGCATCTTCGCTAGTGGTAACTGCTCCTTATTTTCTCATTTTCCCCCTTAACATAGTTAATCTTCCGTTTCTTGTTATAAGTATGTATTGTCGTGAAAGGTACATGCAACATAGCTGGTTAGCAGTCAGTCGTTTTTGTTCCTACCTTTTGCATAGGTTGTGAATTGTCATTTTGACTTTCCCATATTTATATCATGTAAAATTGTATCTAAATTGCTTATAAATGCAATTCTCTTTTATAAAAATAAAATAAAAATAAAAACATACAATTTAATCTAATTGCCTTCTTATTTAACCCAAATACCGAGGACTGAAGTGGTCGAGATGGTAAGGTATTAAGCAACTCTCTTGGTCTTGGGTGAGTCCGTGCCAAAAATATCTTGTATAGAAACGGTTGAGGACACCTTAGTGACTGATTGGAGGATGTCATTTTCTTTTTCCTTCAGAAGCTTTTTCTCTTCGCCAAAAAGGAAAAACCATGAGACCTAAGGAAAGTTATTCAAATAAGAAGAGAGCTAGAAGAAAAAGAAAAGAAAAGTTATTTGAAAAGGTAGTACTCTTTAATGCTGGGTGCACAAGAACGCTAATTATAGTTTTCTTTTTATCTTTTAATTAACACTTACAATTGTCACGGGATCACTGTCAACTGTAAAGAAATTTGAGAGGTTAATTTTCGTTTATGTTTTAATTTTGGTTTATTTATTTTATTGTTTAATATAATGACTTTTGTTTTTACTTATTTCAGTTTGTCTCATTAAAAGTAATTATGACAGTTCATAATTTAGTGAATTTCTTTACTGCTGGCTTTATTATAGTAAGAATTAGGAAATTAATCAAATTATTGAATCATGTATTATAGAACAAGTAATAAACATGTGTATAATGACTTTCTTTACTAAACATGTGTATAATAAACATGTGTATATTAGTGAATTTTTTACTGCTGGCTTTATTATAGTAAGAATTAGGAAATTAATCAAATTATTGAATCATGTATTATAGAACAAGTAATAAACATGTGTATAATGACTGAGATGTGTCAATCATCCTCATAACTTTAGGCCTTTCTTAATTCTCATGATAATGTACGGTTTTTATTTTCTAACGAGGGATTAATGGGGATGATTGCATAGTATTGCTTATGAAAATAAAATGCTAACAATGTCCGATATTTTGCCCTTTTGGTCCTTTCAGAAATATTAAATTAGTACCAATCTCAACTCAAACACGGTATCTGTATCTAGAACCCATTTTGGGATAGTAAACACTATTTTTTATTTGTTTTAAAAAATAAAATAAAATGGTGACGAAACAATGACAGTCGTCGGAAGAGAGAGAAAAGATTTACGCGTTCCCCGATTGGCCCGGCGCCTCTCGTGGAAAGCTAAGTCTGAGTCAACGGTGGAAGACTCAAGGCTTTCCGGGACCCACCTTCTTCTTTCCGCACCGGTAAACATACACGTAGCAGCAGTAAGCAGATCCGGACCATGGACTCCATATGCTATGATGGACCGGATCCTTTGGTTTTCAACTATTTTTATCCTTTTGGATTTTTCTCATTGTTTTTTACCGTTTGTTTGTTTTTTTCTTTTTAAAACCTGGTTTAGTCTTTGATCTGGCATCTTAAACTAAAATATTGGTAATGAAAATTTGAAAATAGTGGTCCTTTCTGGGTCAGAGTCTTGACTCTGTTTTTGTCCCTGGTCCAATTTCTTCTTTATCTATAAAGACAAGGTGATAATGGTTTTATGCGGTAAATTATTCTGGTAAAATATTGCTGAAATTCCTTTTTGCATGGTCTGATACGCAAAGTATTGGATAATATTAGACAACCTTTTGGATATATATAACAGGGCATATATATAGAGACTCATATGAGCTTCATTTTCTTTGTTCTTGCGTATATAGTGAAATTAAACTGCATCGCATTGCGTACGTATGTCTGTGTTGTATATATGTATGTGCATGAAAAGTGAAGTGAGGAATTTAAAAATGGTAGGTGGATGAATAGTGTGATGTTTGCTCAACCGCTACACCGATATAAAGGTTTATCGTATGTACGCATTTTAAAAGAGTGATGAGTTTATAATTAGCATACACATCTCATGTATGCTGATCATAACATTTGCATTACGTTTCTAATGAGATATATACACGCTGAATTGTTGCGATGTAAAAACGAAAAATTATGAATATGAAAGAATCGTCACTTTATTTTTCTTTAAATTAAAGAGACATGTACACATAAATCAAATTGTTCCGATGTTTGTTTGGTGATGCGTGTTAGTGTAGCTTTATATATAAGAATAAAATTAAAGAAAAAAAAATCTTGAGATTTCACTGTAATTTACTACTTACTACAGTGATGGCCAGGATTCCATTCTAACCCATGTTAAATATTTTTAATCAATCAAATGCTTGCGAATCAAGTTAATAAGATCCATCTCCACTCTTTTGCATGATGCAAAAGTATGGATCGAGTCAATGAAATGAAGGAAAGGGTGCCGCATTGTTTGAACTTTGAAGCAGTTCAAGTCGTCAGAAAGAGCAAATATGGGTCTTCCATGGATGATGTTAAATTAAAGCTAGCTTGTAGCAAGTTGCATGCAACTCATTATCAAACTTCATTTGTGATTCTACGTGAGTCATGTGAACTGTAATAAGTTCGAGGCCGGTTGCCAAATTGAAGCTTATCGTATATATATTTATACACGTACGTACACGGGACCAGAAAGAAAGAAACCGGCCAGACTCTTCTTTGAAATTCATGGCCGGAAAGCTAATTGCTTGGCTGTTATGCAAGAGAATCCATAAATATCAGCTAATCTGCCAAAGAAAAAGGTTCGGCAGCTGTTGAAAGAGAACTCAGATGGTGAAGACTAGAGGGATATAGGAACTTTGATTTGAAAAGTGGAAGAAAAGTTAAATTTTGTGCGAGAGAAATTGCAGCACTAAAACGTGATTCAATTAATCCAGATGTACATGTTTCTGGTCATCACCAGAAAGTAGAAGCCAGCAAGTACTTTTACTCGATCTGTAGTACTGCTTTTGTGTGTTCTAGTCCATCATGAGCATTTGAGCAGTTTACAAAACCTTAGAGTTGTCTTCCGAAAGAGAAAAGAGAAAAAGAAAAGTACAAAAGAGTGCTTGGAAAGCCAAAGCTTGTCTGCAAATTAAGCAGAGAAGTCACGGCTGAAAATCGTTTCTAAATGTATTTGCCACATGCTTTTCTAGTGTGATTGTTCAATGTGAAATGGCCATGGCCTGGAATCCATCGAGCACTTTTTATGTTTGATGCGACCTATCTGATGCCTTATGTTTACGGAAAATTCTGCCGTGCAGATCAGTATGCCATACATACTGATTTTCCACCACACAATTACTCCAACCCACCACCCCCTCTGTTTGCACATGGGACAACAGCCACAGATCTGTTGTATGCATAACATACACATCTGTACAGCTAGCGTACATGGCTAATGAGGGTTCATAAGATTGGCAAGATACCTGCTTAAGTGGAACTCCCACCCAAGGTCGAGTCCCAACAATCACAAGTTCCATATTGGTAGGTTGTTGAGTTCCGAGTTCCTACGGAACACTAATTTGAAGCCAAGCCTCCCTTGAGTGCAATATATATGCTAGCAAGTAGCAAAGAAGGCTAGCTACTACAATATATATACGATCTCAAACTTTGCAAAGAAGGCTAGCTACTACATATATACGATCTCAAACTTTTGATCATTGCAAACTGCTTTTGTTGTTTTCATGTTTAGGAAAGATCGACCGGCGGCACCGACAACTACAGAAGCGCTTTTCTACCAGCTGACTTTTGTTTTGCTTTCAGGCTGTGCATGGAGAAGGAGAGAAAGAGGGAAGACCTCCTAATCATAATTCAGTGAATGCAGCTTTGTTCTGGTTTGTCTCTGCTTCAACCAAACCCTAGCGAAAAAGCTATCGTTGTTATAAGACCTAACTCGAATGAATAGTTAGGTCCAGTGAAATAAACTAATTAGGAGAAACGGCCTAAATCTTCAGAAACCATCAAAGGCTAAATTATAAATAATCAGAAACTAATGTACAGTATTTACTTAATTCATGATTTTCTAAATGATGATGATTTTTAACTAGCTACTGATGCATACATTAACTTGTTTGAAAAGCAGACCTAGCTAGCTGCAGTCTAGCACGCAATAGTAATTAGTTTATACTACATTAAAATGTGCTGTAAATTTCTTCATCTTTTTCTCCTTTTTTTGGTCTGAAAAATGTGCTGTATATAATTCTCAGCAACAGAGAAATGAAACAGTCGTTATAATTTTATATGATTGATTAGCTGGGCTGCTGGAGAAGACTTATGGTATTGAGCTATATGCGTGCATCCATATATCTACCAACTTTATAATACATAACAAATTAATGATCTGATGAAAATGATATGCATTGCATAAGAAATCTGGAAATATTTGATTCAAGAAAATTAAACTGATCGATCGGTTTGAGGACTCTGCCTGAAAGAAAATGTTATTTTTAACAACTAGCTAGCAGCAGCGGAGATTTAAGTCGATTAATACCAAGCGTGTTATAAACGATGGAACAAATTAGAACGTGTATGATTTTCATACCATATATAATTAATTAGGACATCGTTTTCATTTAATTTTTTTTAATATATTAATTTCATCCATACTTCCAGCTTTATATTAATTATCAGCAGAAACACACGTACTGTTCTTGATTCAACAATACTAATATTTCGATCACTTTGTCAAAGTTCAAATATATAGTTTATTTTCTCCCAGAATTCATATTAGTTAAGCCGATTTTCAAAGCATTTGCAAATCGAAGCTAACTAGGAAGAAAAAAATATTTGCAACTCAATTTGGCTTTTTACAGATAAACCAATCATTCTGTCATCTGTTCTCTGCTTCCTCACGAGGGCTTTGTTCATGGCTAGCTCGATCTGTGTTTCTTTTATAAGAAGTTTCTCTTTCAAAAAAGAAAACAAATCAATATGTCATCTCTGAAACATAATTATATACATGTTCATATATGAAACAAGGCATCTAAATCGCATCACTCATAATTGTAAACCTAACTAGAAGCTTGTTCCCTTTTTGTTATTTCCTTTGTGAATTATGCTGCAACGTACCTTGCCCTTTAAAACTGATGATTAATTAAGCCACTCAAGTCAATACCCCAACCATATCATCATGAGAGTTAGTGTAGTTCTTTATGCCCAATTAAGCAACTGGGTTTAACAAGTCAGAAAAATGTTACCAGTCAGAAAAAGAACAGGAAAGAAATAGGAGATTGCAACTGAAGAGTATCTAATTTTGGGTTTAAATTTGATGTGGAAAGAATTAGAAGAGGGGAGAAAAGTCATACATGGCCATTAGGTATGACTAGATCATAAACACTAATAATTTCATTAACAATATTAAGAATTAAGACCAAGAATTCATGGTACTAACCTAGTCAAGAGGAAACAAAGTTGTTAATATATATGGTCCCTTGCATAAAAAATCAAAAGTCTCTTCATCATCTACTCAATAATTTTGCTAAAAACAACTGGCCGGGTTTTATTTACTAGCCGCTAGCAACATCAATACATATGCATACACCTACAATACGATTACATATACAATACCTAATGTCCAAGCACTTTGAAGTCCAGTAAGTTTGAGAAGGTGCTTATGTATAGAGTTCGGATCAAGAACATAGATAAATACACTTAACCATGAAACATATAGGAGTTAACTAAAAAGGACTTCTTCTTAGGGTTGCGATTGTACTCGTTGTAAAATCATTTCCAAGCGGCCATCTTCATCCAAGTACAATGTCTCCAATGTTAGAAAATTGTCACTTCGTTCTCAATTATTCAAACACAAATGACGTTAGGAAACATGTGAAGGTCCATTTCCCCTCCCTCTTTATGCGACTTTGTGGCCATTTTAATCATGTTATAAATATAGGCTGCAGATTGCAGAGAAATTAAAATCCGTCACAGAAAAAGATGCATATGCGGTTCATTTGGATTATGTCATGTGTATGCGATTGAAAAAGATGCAAGAGGTTGGACACTACTAAACTAAATAGTTGGTATGCAATTGCAGTCCAAGGCAGTAGTTAAACAGTCTTATTCTCCAGAATTCACATCTTCATCAACTTGCTCACATGCATTTATTTGAATCATACCAGTCGGCTCCGGCAGCCTCTACAGTATTCGGGCCACACTAGAAGCATTTCATCTTGGAGCTACGATATCTAGAATCATCAATCTAAGAATAGATTGATTATACAAAGCGGATATAAATAGAGTAACTGTGATAGTAGTGTTAGGGAAACCAGAGTGGGTAATTATAATTACAAGCACACGACTTAAACGCCTCGAGTCTCAATGAAACACCCACACCCAACTGATGGATGTGTACCAACTTGCAACCGCTGAGTAGATAACACTACTGTGCTTAAGCAGACAAATGGCGGGTCATCCATGATTGGAAGCGAGACCAAGCGAGCTGAACTGCAGCTTCATCCTCATCAGGCATTCCCATGCCTTTTCTGCGCTTCACACCGTCTTCAGACCTATTCATGAAAGCATGGGCATTGCCTGGATACAGGTGCACCTCATATGGGACTCCTGAGGCTTTCAGCTTCTCCTCCAAAGACTTGGCAGCCTGAAAATCAAAATCCAGTGATACGATGAGTCATTTTTTTTTTTTCTGACGGATATAGTTCTTCAAGTACTCTAGAAAGTTAATCACTAGTGCTGTCACATCAGTTATAATATGTGTCACCAGTATTCATTATTTAACTTCCATAGTTGGATGATGTTTAGGAGTGAACACTGTTTCCAGTAATCCTACTTATGGCTCATCCCATAATGGTTAGAGCGCAGCTAGACAGTAATTTAACAGGAAAGTAGATGGAAGAGGAAAACAGTTTTGAAAATACGGTTGTTTTAACTTTAAGTGGTACAGTTTCCAGTACATGGAACTAGGCAACCTATGAACTGCAATGAAGGTTGCTTGTGCCTGCTCAAAAGAAAATTGAAGTACAGTAGAAAAAAATCCAATATCCCCATCGTAGATCGACATATGAATTGCAAGTTGAGCTTCTTATAACAACTACAAGACTTCCCCACTTCACTTCTTGGGTTTTCCTTTTTCGGTTTCACATGAGTGGTTTACGTATTCTAGTTCAACTAGACTATTCCTATGAGCATTTTTTCCAAAATCACAACCAAGGCGCTCAACAAACTAAGGAAAGATACCAGAAATCTTCAGAACTAAAAATGCTACTGAAGAAAATCACTTACTGTTACATCTGAAAAGCCAACAAAACTATCAAGCTCTCCAAAATGAGCCTGAATAGGAGCCTTAGCTTGAGCAGGGTCAGCAAGCTCTGATGATGGTACTCCATAGAATGCAACAACAGCATCGACCTCTGGGACCAAAACAGAACTTGCAATTGAGAGAGCACCCCCCATGCAAAATCCAGTAACACCAACCTATTTTGATCAAGAAGTGCGTTTAGCAATTACAGTGGTATAGGACCAGTGACATCACAGAATTTCATGATATATACTGTGCATCAAGGGATCTTTGGTAAGAATCCTTCAAGTAAAAACAGCTGTGAACTTACTATTATGCATGACGTTGGTTTGGACATACAACTCAAATTTACAAATCCAAGCACCTAATCTATATTTTGGATGAAAGAGAGGTACATAAAGAATTTATTGTCTGAGCCTGACACTTAGTAGAGATTCATTTCATCCATTCATATTTGGTCTATGGTAAACTGAATTCAAGAAACTGCTTTTCCTAAGGCAAAACAGAACTGTAAAAGCCAAATTTTATAATGATTCAAGTCTTACAGACAGAATATATGTTTTGTTTTCTGTTTTGTTATATGGACAAGTTTACAGATCTTTCACTGTATCATATGAATGTTATCTTATTATTCTCTCATGTCTTCCGTATACGATTTACATAGTCTTTAAGTTGTTTAACCCATGTAGATAATTATCATGATTACAAAAAACCAGCTGAAAGTTGTAGCTTTTAAGAAACTCATTTTTAGTTTAAACAAAAAGTAGACCCAGACATACCTTCTTCGAACCATTTGCTTTCAGCCAATTAACTGAAGCCTGGATATCCTTTACCGCGCCTTGCCAGTCAAGACCATCCATCAAATGTTGTGCTTCAGCAACATCCAAACCAACCTTTCCCCGATACAAGCTGGAGCAACAAAGCAAGAAGACATTACCAATCAAATGCAGCAAATAGTAAAACAAGCATGCTCATAACTTCAATAAGAATCAAGTAAGCTCAACGAACTTACTCAGGGATAAGTGCCTTGAATCCAGGAGCAAGTTCAGAAATTTTGACAGCGTGGTTCTTTATCTCAAAATCTACACCCCACCACTCTTGAAGTACAACAATCCCAGGAGCATCTTCTTTGCCAACAATATATGCATCAAATGCCTGTCAACATACAAATAAACGAACAAAGAAAAACGATACACAGTTCAGTAGCAGCCAAAGACTTTTATGTTCAACAAATGCAATCTCTAACATCTAAAGATAACCCAACTTCATACTGTCTTTCACGAAAACTTTCGCATGATCACATCATATCATATCGACACACTAGTGAGACTACATTACTTCGCGGACTTAAATTGTGAACTGAAAAACTGAAAAAATGTGCTACACTGATGAAAGATCAAATCTTAGGGAGCATGAACAGAAGGTAAGGTTGATAGTCAGCACTCACAACATGGGTCACTTTTGAACAATGAACTAGAGAACTACCAAATTAAACAGAAACCCATTTCAATTCCACCCTAAAAGATTCCAACTTTACAGAGAAACCAATCAATTCCTAATACCCATCACTTCAAATTGTCCAGAAACTCCACACAATCTCTAACAAAACCAAAAAATTACCACAATACAGGAAACCCAAGAATCAAAGACTCACAGTATCGTCTCTCTGGATTTGGACTTTCTTGAATGGCCCAGCAGAATCAGCCATGGCGCGAATCGAGAACCTAGAACGCAAAGGAGAGAGTGAAAAAGTTGAGTTTGGTAGAGACTTGGAGAAGGCTCTGGAAGCTGCTGATCTCAAATTGACAGCAACCGCAGCTAGCATTCTTCACTGTGGTTTTACCCAACAAAGATAAATATCGTCAGAGACCCCAAAACGACGTCGTTATACCGCTGAAAAATTAGGGATTTGAATTCAATTTTAGGGATTTTGTATAAAGATACGATTTTTAGTTTACAAGAATCAGTCTTTATGGTACAGTCAGCCGAGTCTTTGCTTCAGCTACTCCAAAGCTTCATCAAAAACCCAAACCATTCCCGCCTAATCACCAACGGTCATGTCCTCCATATCCCAAACCATAATTCCTCTTCAAAATGGAAGACTACTCTTCTATACAACGCTCTGATCAGAGCCCACCTCGGTTTTGGCCAATCCCAGAAGAGCCTTGTTCTCTTTACCCAAATGCTTTCCCTCCAAGCCCAACCCAACAGCCACACCTTCCCTCCGCTCGTCAAATCCGTCGCCGGAGGTGGCGGGTTGCTGTGTTCGGTAGGGCCCTCCACGGTGTGCATACGTCGTTTGTGAGGTTGTATGGTGAGTTTGGGGAAGCGTGGGATGCACGGAAGGTGTTTGATGAAATGTCTGAACCGTGTGTGGTGGCGTGTAACGCGATGGTTGATAGTTTGGGGGGGGGGGGGGGGGGCGAATGGGGACATGGGTGGTGCGGTTTCGATGTTTGAAGGGATGGAAGAGAGGGATGTGGTTTCGTGGACGAGTGTGATTAGTGGGTTTGGGAGGAATGGGAGGTTTGGTGAGGGGGTTTGGTTTTTCAAGAGGATGATGGTGAGTGAGGATGTGAGGAGTTACTTTTGTTAGTGTGCTATCTTTGTGTGTGAATTTGGGAGGGTTGGGGTGTTTATATTGGGGGAAGCAGGTTCATCGGTATGTTGTTAGGAATGAGGTTATGTTGAGTGTGTTTATGGGGACTGCGTTGGTGGATCTTTATGGGAAGTCGGGTTGTTTGAGAAGTGCTTGGAGTGTTTTCGAGAAAATGAAGGTTAAAGAAGTTTGTACATGGAACACAATGATCTCGGCATTTTCTTTGAATGGGAGGGAGAAGGAGGCTTTGGAGTTGTTTGAGAAGCTGAAGATGGAAAAGAGGTTGTGGCCTAATGAGGTTACATTTGTTGCAGTTTTTACAGCTTGTGCTCGTGGGAATTTGCTGAAGTGTGGTTTGGAGTTGTTTAAATCAATGTCCAAGGACTTTGGGGTTGAACCGATACTGGAGCACTGTGGTTGTGAGGTTGATCTCCTAGGCAGAGCAAGACTTTTCAAAGAGGCAACTGCACTTCTTAAAATCATGCCTTTTGAACCTGATGCTTCTGTGTTGGGGGCTCTTTTGGGTTCTTGTAAGATTCATGGATCGACTGAGCTGGGAATTGAAGTTGGGAAAAAATTGATTGAGCTGCAGCCACAGCATTGTGGAGCATTGTCAAACATTAATGCTGGGAACAAGAGGTGGGATCATGCTGCTGCTGTGAGGAAAGCAATGGTACATGCTGGAATTCAGAAAACTCCAGCCTACAGTATGATTGATGTAAGGTAGAATTTGTGCCCACCTTATCTCTGCAATGACGAATGAAGATGACGGCAGTTTTTCTCAAAATTTACAGAGGCTGGGTTTCATGATCAAGTTCCAATCAGATTATGTTAGACATCATCAGCAAAACCACCGGTATGAGTCTTAAGGCTAACTCTTATTTAGATTTAAAATGCACTTTGATTGCAGTAGGGAGGGTAGACTATGTTAGACTGATTTGCTTCCGTTGCATTTCCATTTTTTTTTCTTGGACTGAGTGTGTGATAACCTAAAGAATCATTGTCATTATTGGTTATTACTATTTTAGCACTAAGCCAGCTTAGCTTAATACCTTAATACAAAACTCACCAGAACATGGACATTTATTTAACCTTGGGAAGTTGTCATGGAAAGAAACTCAAAAGCATATTTAAACCTTTCCTTTGTGCAATAAGAAACAAATCCTTCTCACTAGACCATCAGTGATTGAGCAATATACAGTAGAAAGGACTAAGTCCTTCCAGTCAATAGAAAAGAACTAAAGAAGAATATCTATGAAGAATATCTATGTTGACATACTGGTGTCCTTCCGGCCTATTTTATTCTATTCTATAAGGTGTCTGTTTCTACTTTATGATTTTCCAATATACTTGTGCAACTTTAATAAGTTAAAAGTTTAAAATTAAAAACCCACTTTGACAATTAATTAGTAGTTTCGTACTTTCTTTTATCTTCATTAATATACTATTGTGCTGCGTAAGATGTTTATCAACTCGGCCAAAAGGCCAAAGCTTTCAATCTATTCCCTATTTTGCTGGGTGTCGTCGCTTTCAATAGAAATTTCATTTGAATGACACATTTGTTTTTTTTTTTTGGGTTAGATTCTCTGTTTTTTTTCTCTTTCTGTTCTAGTACGGTCACTCACTGCTAGAATCCTATCTTTTCAACCTATATTTTCACTGCTAGAATCCTATCTTTTCAACCTGTATTCTCACTGCTAGAATCCTATCTTTTCAACCTATATTCTCACTGTTAGATTCTCACTGCTATATTTTCTTTTATAACATATTTGTATAGAATCCTATCTTTTCAACCTTTTTGTTATTTTATGTTTATCACAAAGAGAAAAGACAGAAACAAACAAACAGCTTCATTTGCTCTATCATAATAGTCCATGTGTCCGTAGTTTGATTGTCATTTGAAATATAATATAAATCGTACTTGAGTTAAGCTCTCCAAGAATTAGTCAAATTAGTGTTTTGTAAGTAGCGCACAATGTTATCAAATCAAGCATGATCTGTACAATGGTTCTGTCTCTTTATTGACCGGTGTGGTTCAATTTGAATGTGTTAGTCATCCAGGAGGACTAAATTATGCATATATGGTGGTCTGTTGCCCAAACAATTGGACTACCATTTTCTCTTGCTGGCATTCATGTGATTTCCTCTGTTCTTGAGATGTGGTTTGAAGCATGCCTTAAGAACAGAGGAGAATATTTTTCCTGTATCTACGATAACAATATACTATCTTATATTTTTTTTCAAAAAATTTGGCTAATAAGTTCAATTGGTTTTAGCTACAACCTCAAAAAAAAAAAAATTCGTGAGCAATTTAGCCTAAACGGAATTTAAAATTTTTATTTTGATATTGTTATTAAATTATTTATATCTTACTTGGATGGAATATTTCTATATGTAAGCTGCGCGCCCTCTCTGTGGTTACATTGTTCACTTTCATATGCAAAAAAATTGTTTAATTAAACTGGTTTAGTTTGTCCTTCACATTGGGTATGCTTGCATCACATTGGGTTAGAAATCCTATGCCACATAACCAACTGGCTAGCTAGACTGTTATAAATATGTACATGCAAAATAAAATTTAAGACAAGTCTCAGAACCTTACATAAACCATGGCCAACTCACACGGTCTTCCTCTCTATGAAAGGGTTGAGCACAGAAACACACTGCATAAAGTCATGGAGTTTATAATCCTTGTCCTCCTCATTTCACTCCTTGTTTATTGTCTCATATCTTTCAAAAGCCATTGTTTATCCTGGTCCATTGGATTCCTCTGCGATCTCTGGTTTACCTTCAGTTGGGTCATCACCATCAGCAATAAATGGAATATTGTTGACCATAAACCTTATGCTGACCGCTCTTGCAACGGTAACACTAATAACAGAGGGGCAGCTCATTTTTCCCTCTTTCTTGGAGCTACAAGCTGCCCACAGCTCATTTTTGTTGTGTTACTATTTAATCCTCTGTTACTTCCATGCGTAATTCTAATTTGCTGTTGAAACTTATTAGGGTGCCTAAGGATGAGCTTCCAGCAGTAGACTTGATTGTGACCACGGCAGACTCAGAGCTTGAACCACCTATCATTACCATAAACATTGTGCTGTCTCTGTTGGCAGTTGATTACCCAACAAACAAACTAGCATGCTATGTCTCTGATGATGGGTGTTCCCCTATCACCTTCTACTCACTTGTGGAAGCATCAAAGTTTGCTAAGAATTGGGTGCCCTTCTGCAAAAAGTACAATGTTCAAGTTAGAGCTCCTTTTAGATATTTCACCAAGAGTTCCATGCTTTCTGGAAATAGTAATAACTCAATTGAATTCAAGCAAGAATGGAAGAGACTGAAGGTAATGATACTTTATTTGTGGTTGGAGTCCATTCGGTGAATCCAGCCATTTCAATGATTGATCTTACTAGTCTAGCTGTTACATTGAAGTCCTCTGTAGTCCGTTCTATAAATTTGTTAGATAAAAGATTTGTGTACTGATGACAAATGAACTTGTTTGTCTTCATGTTTTGTAGGATGAGTATGAGCAACTTAGTGGCAAAATTGAGGATGCTGTGTGCAACTCTATCAATCCATCTGATACGATCGAATGCGACTTTTCAGTTTTCTCAAATGTACAACATAATAATCATCCAACAATAATCAAGGTATAAAAAAAAAATACTAGCTTACAGCATAGATTTATAGTGATAAATTTACTTACTTGTATTGGCTTTGTCCCTCTCTAAAGTTTCTTACAGAATTTACTTTGGAGTTGATGCTATAAAGCACTTACAGTAGTATATGAGGGAAAGTAATAGTAAATCGGTTCTTGGCCAGGATAGAGCTATTTGGTCGAAGTGCTTTCTTAGTAGTTGATTTTTTATTTATTTTTTATTACAATTTGAAGTGCCTTTTCAGCTTTTCTGTAGAAGTACTTGAAATACGACTCAGAAAACACCTTTGGCTATTTTCCAAACCATGCCAAACATACTATCAATGAGTCGTCCCTTAAAAAATAATTAACCAGTACTACAGTGAATTATGCCTAAGCTCTATACCTTTAATTTTTGAAGGTTGTATGGGAGAACAAAGAGGCACATTCAAATCGAGCAGTTCCACACTCAGTTTATATATCCCGAGAAAAACGGCCAAAGCATCTGCATCATGCCAAAGCTGGGGCCATGAATGTTCTGGTATTATTTACTTTGTTTCAGACCACCTTCATTTAGTTAAGTAGCTGACCAACTTACCATTGAATCATACAATTTTATGCAGACTAGAGTCTCTGGGTTGATGACCAATGCTCCATACATGCTAAACGTGGATTGTGACATGTTCATCAACAACCCAAACATTATTCTTCATGCAATGTGTATGCTAATTGGATCAAAGAATGAAAATAAAAATGCATTTGTTCAGTGTCCTCAAGTCTTCTGTGATGGTTTAAAGGATGATCCTTTCGGAAATCAAATGATAGTTTGGTGGAAGGTGCGTCTTGCAATACCTGTTTTTTCCCCCTTAGTTACAGATGAATATACCTTGTGCTGAGCCTTTCATATAACCTCAGTTGGTATTATTTGCTAAAACGTCTAGATGGGGTAACTGCTCTCTGTAATACCCCTTCCAGTAACATGCATTGCGTACTTTTAGGGCCCAGTTTTACTTTTACCTACAAGTTTTGCTGGCACTGAAAATCTGTTTTCTATAATACCTAACTAATCATTATATTCATCTCTTATATTTTTAGTATGTAGGACAAGGATTTTCTGGGATTCAGGGACCATTTTATTCTGGAACAGGATGTGTTCATAGACAAAAAGTCATCTATGGTCTATCCCCCAATTATGTGAAAGTTGGAGAAACAAATGCAGAAAGCATGATGAACGGTAATCAAATGTGAAACACAAACCTTTCTCCATCTACTGAATGTTTTAAGATGATGTTGTTGATAAACATATTATGCAACAAGAGTTAGTTTTCTAGTTTCCTTTGATAGGTAAATCAGCCGATGAAGAATTACTTGATATGTTTGGAAAAGAATTTACCAAATCAGCTGCTGATGCTTTGAACGGGAAGGCAGAGTGTCCAGACATGCTTACAGAAACTATTGAGGCTGCATACCAAGTTGCTGGTGTTGGATATGAGTATGGCACACAGTGGGGCAAAAAGGTTTGATGTTTGAATCCTCTGATTATATATTCTATTCGAGTGGACTTGGACTTTGATTATAAGGATGTCTTTTCTCTTTTGTTGCAAAATTGGTATTTGAGTTTATCAACTTGGTATATGAATTTTGTTTTGGTTTAGGACATTGGGACAGCATCAACCAAAATTTGACATAAATGGTCAATTTGGACAGAGATTCCTATAAATGTAGGAATTTAGTTCAATATATATAAGACTATCTCAAAGTTAAAGTTCATGGTTTAAACTACTGCATCACTATATGTCAAGATTTGAATTAGAAAAGAAAAAAAAAAAGGGAATTCAACCAACTTGTTTTTTACGGTTATGTCAAATGTTGTCCTGTTAGTGATCTTTTTAAAAAGAATTTCCTCTTACTGTGAAATCACTGCATCCAATTTCTTTCTTGTTTAGGTAGGATGCATGTATGGATCCACAACTGAAGATATCCTGACTGGCCTTTCAATTCATAACAAAGGTTGGAGATCCATTGTTTATGCTCCCGACCCACCAGCCTTTCTAGGAGACGCGCCCACCGGTGGGCCTGCTTCAATGACCCAACAAAAAAGGTGGGCCACCGGCCTGCTTGAAATCCTCCTCAGCAAAAACTGCCCCTTATTTGGTGTTCTCTTTGCAAACCTCCAGTTCTGGCAGTGCTTGGGCTACTTCACGATCCTTTCGTGGGGGCTATGCTCAGTTCTCGAGCTATGCTATGCTGCTCTGCCAGCCTATAGTATCATCACCAACTCACACTTCTTGCCCAAGGTGAGAAATTTTTTAAGCAAAGCAAGCTAAATTTAGGATCCTACAGAGTATATGGAATTATGATCTGTAGCCGATGTAGCCGGTGAGCTTCTTATTCAGATAAAATGAGCACATACAAGTTCTAGTGGCGGCTCTATGCAGACAACAATAACAATTGCTCTTTACACTTTTTTTTTCCTGGACAAGGCTTTTTACTCCTTTAACAGCTCAAAATGTGTTATTCATGCAGGGCCAAGAACCAGCTTCTTATATACTCATAGCTGTGCTTCTGATCTACACTATGTACACTTTATCAGAGTACTTTAGAACCGGTCAATCCATCCGAGCATGGTGGAATAACCAAAGAATGGGAAGAATAATCTCAATGAGTGCATGGCTTTTTGGATTTCTTGGTGTCATACTCGAACTGTTGGGCATGTCCAAGACGGTCTTTGAAGTAACTTGAAAAGACCAGTTAAATTCGAGTGATGAAGGCACCGAAGCCGGAAAGTTCACCTTTGATCAGTCCCCAGTTTTCGTACCTCCCACAGCAATGTTGCTTGTGCAATTAACAGCACTGGCCACCGCTTTGTCGGGGCTTCAACCACCAGCCCGTGATGGGGTGGGATCAGGCTCTTTGGAGACCATGTGCAGTGTTTTGTTGGTGTTATGCTTGTGGCCATTTCTGAAGGGTCTGTTTCGATCAGAAAAGTATGGAATTCCTGTGTCTACCTTATCCAAGTCTGCCGGTCTTGCACTAGTCTTCTACACCTTGTGCAGATATTAGGACGGTTAGCTTGCAGCTAGTACCACTACTCTCATACACCTTGTGCTAGTGATGGTGCCGGCAATAGCTTCATTGGGTTCTTAACCGTCAGGGCCTCTCTGGTCAGTTCTTAAAGGCTTGTTTGGTAGTGGCAAATATGAGATTCCTTTGTAGATATTGGTAGCTTCACTAGCTTGTAATAGTACTAGAGGAGCTTTTATGGTTTTCACTTTGTAAAATATATTACTCTAAATTCTAAAATTAAGAGAAAATGCCCCACTTTGTGGTTTTGTACAACAAATTGGGGTTTTACAAAACGACGCCGTGGTGCAACTGAGAAATTAGGGATTTGGATGCAATTAGGGATTTGTATATAAATCAAATCAGAAAGATACAATTTTTAGTTGCAGGACTCGATTTTTATGCTAGAGTCAGCCAAGTCTTTTCTGCAGCTCCTAAACCCAGATCACCAACAGTCATCTCCACAGTTGCACATACATTCTTGTGATTGAAATGAAGACTGTATAAGTCTGAATGATCAACTGGATATCTAGATTGATAGTTCCATATATGCTTAAAATAGACATGCAACTAATATTGAGTTTTAGTTTCAAGGAGCTGCAGACGAGCTCTGCACTACCACATAGACTTGGCTAAGCTGTTCATTTTTTCATGTACAACACCTTCCTTTAATCCCAATACCTTCTTCCTCAAGTATTGAACTTCCAATAATGGAGTTCAGTTCCAGCAGAAACATATTTCGTTTCCAGCAGTGGTTCAGATTTCATTTCATCCGGTATTCAGATGATCAGAATAGGAGATAATGGAGACTAAGCTATGTTTATAGACAATGACAAACTCAAAAGCATTCACAAGCCTCTACAGTTCAACTTCATTCATTTACATATAATGTCAAGCTATCTTTCCTCGTTTCCTTATACTATGAGACCTCTTCAAATAAAATACATTAATATTTCTGTTAGCAGGGACCTTCAATTTTTGCTATTGTACAGAGTCTCAATAAAAAAGTATCTAACAGCTTGTAGTCTTTGTTTGAATTCAACTTCTCCTAGTTTAATATAATGTTGAGGAGACCGGCTTCAAGAGAAAGTAAAACTACAAAACTTGAACATACATGGCCATACTGCTTTGGCAATCAAGGATTCAAATAAGATTCAACCAACTATCTGTAGCTTCTCATCTTCTGCCAAGATTTCGCTCTTTGTGTCTTCTTGATACTGGCTGATTCTGCAGTTAATTTAACTTCACATTAGCAAATGCAGACAAAGATATACGGAAAGTTTGAATTCCTAGGTCACTAAAAGCTTTGCAACATGGATAATGAAGTGCAATGACCCAACCTTGCAAATAGATCAGCATCATAAACAGCTAACATCTGGACTTCTAGCAGACCAGCATTGGTGGCATTGTTTATAGCAACTGTCGCAACTGGGGACCCCTCTCAGCATCTGCATGGTTAAAAGTCGCACAAAAAAAAAAAAATTAAGTTATGAGGAAACCAATCACAATCTCCTAACTGGTATAGTGGTTTATCATTTCCGACATAAAAGTCTTGTATCCAACAATGGAAGAATGATGTCTAAACTGTAAAATATGCCAAGCACCAGCACTTCGACAATCGATAATCCTAAATCTATATAATATCATAGTGATGCCTCAGAGTTCATATTTCTAGGGCTGCAAGATGGTAGACTTATAGAGTTTCAAATACATACCTGCAATCTAGATAGAACCGAATCAACTCCATCCAATGTAGAAGCATGCAGAGGGACATCAATAACAGGCAATGGAAAAGTGGATGTAGCTACCATTCCTGAAAAGCCAAAGAAATGATAAAATCAACCCAAAAAGTGCAAAAGTTGTTGCGTTATTACATCACTCGATACCTGGTGAGTGAGCTGCGCCACCAGCACCAGCAATGATGACCTCCTCTTTCCCGGGCAGACAATGCATAAGAATGCATTTGCATCCAATCAGGAGTTCAATGAGCATAAACTACCTGAAAATGAGAGTCCGTTAACACCAGAAATAAAAGATTACGGGTAACTAATTTACAGAAAAACCAAAACACATGAGAAGCAAACCTTGTGAGGTTCTTCAAACATCAATGACAAAGTATTATCCCTTTTCAAACAGGTGACGGTGTGCTTTTGTTAAAAACGTAAATATATAGAGGCATAATATTGCCATATTGTGACTCGTCCCCATAAATTCTTGAGGGGACAGAAATCCAGCTAAAGTCTTGATGAAAAGCAATTCGTGGTATATCCTAATGTCCATAAATTAAGTTACGATTCCCAGTATAAAAACATGGGATCCTGGTTGTTCTTGGATTTGGGTTCTATCCCCTCCACCTCCCCCGTGCATGTGTATGGTCCTGGAAGATTATGAATAAGTTGGGGCGAGTGCTTGACTCTCCCTGTTGAGTTTATGTCTAAGTTTTGGGTTCTAGCAATAGCTTCAACCTAGCTGTTGTGCCCTGCAATGTGATCAAATTGTGTATCTTTTGCCTCCCTCTTATTTTAATGGACAAACACCCCATGGGACAAAAAAAGTTAGAAGAGGACTCCTGAAAAGAAGAGGAAATCCAAATTACTACTCCAGAAACTACATGTTTGCCTGGATGTATACCGTAATTGAAACTGTTTCCTATTCCTAGAAGGAAAAGGAAAGGGGTATTTCCATAATTATGTATAATGAATATTTGTTATTTCTATATTCTTGAAAAACTTTCGTGGGTTCCTTTTCCTAGTCACCTTAGAATTCATAAAGAGAAAGGATTCCTAAACCAAAAAGGATGAAAATTATCCATATACCTTGGAGAAAGATCTCTATAAATAGGGCCTCCTCTTGTACTCACAATTCACATATCTCTACTAATTTCTTTCTCATTCCCCCTGAAATTTGAATGCCTAGCTTTGCAACAAGGCCAGCCTCAGCTATGGGGAAAAGTAACAACCATGGTCGCCAAAACTGCACCAAGCAGTTTTGGAGGGCTGGGGAATACGAAGGAGTTGCTCGCAACACCCGTAGAAACATTGATTTGTCTTCCACTAATGGATTCGATCACGCGAGGATGCACCCCAAGTTTCTGCACTCCAACGCTACGAGTCACAAGTGGGCTCTTGGAGCTTTCGCAGAGCTCTTAGACAATGCACTTGACGAAGTGCACAATGGTGCTACCTATGTCACTGTAGACGTGCTTGACAACAAGAAAGACGGAAGCAAAATGCTCCTGGTTGAAGACAACGGTGGCGGGATGGACCCAGAGAAGATGAGGAAGTGCATGTCTTTGGGGTACTCGGAGAAAAGCAAGAAGAAAGGCACCATTGGACAGTATGGAAATGGTTTCAAAACAAGTACCATGAGGCTTGGGGCCGACGTCATCGTCTTCTCTCGTACAAGTGGAACCCAGAGCATAGGGTTGTTGTCTTACACTTTCTTGAGGAGCACGGGAAAGGAGGATATTGTAGTCCCCATACTGGACTATGAGAGAAGACGAGGGATTGCCACAGAGATGTTACGATCCTCAAGCGAAAACTGGAACAAAAATTTGGAGACGATACTTGAGTGGTCGCCATTTGAGAATGAGGAAGAGTTGAAAAACCAATTTCG